>JAWQUS010000020.1:7535000-10035000 GCA_036365455.1 Macrosoma leucophasiata
AAACAAAGATTTAGTGTCTGATTATAGTTAAAAGTTTTATAAATTATTTATATTAAAATAACATGTAAATAGTTTTTAATTTATTAAAGTTATATTACAAAACGAAATTTAAATTATATAATACTGTTTTCACTCTAAATTATGTTCTTATTAAGGATCTTAATGGTCTCAACCATACCAAAACTAAAGTGGTTAGTGTAAAATATGGCGGTTTATGTACCTACTAACTTAGAAAACTTAATAAATTATATTTATAACTTATCTAACATATTACAGATATAATTTACTGCATTTTCAAAATAAATTAAAAATATGACTTAATGTTATAGTATAATAATAATGTGTAGAATTAAATGACTTAGATTGTATCTTCAAAATAAATGAATATTTTTGACAAATTACAGCGTAGCGTTCAAAATGATAATTTCCTGACAGATAGGTATTTAAGTCCATGCTATCTATTGAATTTATAGTCTACTAGCGGCCCGCCCCGGCTTCGCCCGCGCTGCTCTGCTCCTATTAGTCATAGCGTAATGTAAGCTATCCTATCTCTCAAGTTGGATCGAACTGCACATGGTGTGCGAATTTTATTATAATCGGTTGAGTGGTTTAGGAGTCCATTGAGGACAAACATTGTGACACGAGATTTATATATATTAAGATGTCATACTTTTTTTCACTATTTTACAATGCTCCACGCTGTTACTGTAAAGTAATGCGATTGTGCCTATGCTCTTGAGCATCACAATTGCAACACTACCACCAGTACGATGAGTTAAAGTTACAAGTGTCCGGAGAAAAAAGGCTGCAGTACGATTTATCATCAGTATCATCACATTTGCAATAATGATTTAGCGTTACTATGGATAGTATGCTCAAAATATATCCAAACAAATACAACATACACGTATGCCAGCTATTTATAGATACATTGATTATATACAGAATCGTTAGCAATTACACCTTAAATTAAATAGGAACTGATAAAACTGTCAAACATTTTAGTAAGGGAGCGCCCAACAGGGGATTTTTAATTAACTTAAGCGCGTCAAATTATGATATGGGGGATACCTAGCACCCTGTAGATTCTGTAGAGTATCTTTACCAAATCTGAGCTTTCTACATTGGGTCGTCCCCTTAGGGCAGCTGTTCAAATTTTTCAAAAGGTCTTAACTTACTTCCAAAGCCTCAGAATTTTGTACAGGAGCTTCGATTACGTTCATTTAATAGCCTATTCTGAGTTACAGGATTTTGACTAAAATAAATAAGCTGTGTTAATAATTAATGTAAAATAAAGAGGATATATTTTTACCCCATTATTCATAAACGTATTTTAGCTAAAGTGTTGCTAATCTCTCCTTTGTCCTTTTCTATCCTGCACATTTGACAATGCAACTGACAAAGACAAAGCATTCTATAGCTAAAACGTATCTAATGTACGTTTATGAATAAGAGGGTTATTATATGGTGTTGATAGACTATCAAAAAAGACACTTAGGTAAATAACTAGCGAAGTCGTTTTTTATTTCGCAGTTCAAGCTCTAGTGATTACAATAAATTTACTCGGTAATGCCGGAGCCAAGCAAGGAAATAAGGCTAGCGTAAAATCGGCCTCCGGAAAATTTAGCGCCTTTGTAATGTGGTGTCTATTTTGTTTACAGTTTTTTTTTGTTTATTAAGTACTTAATTAAATTTCAGTTCGGACAACATTCTAACACTTTTTTGTGACGTTCTTTTCTGACGTCTGAATACACTTGAGTTGTTTATTTCTTAAATTGAAGTTGCATAACAGAACACAAGTTACTTAATATTATATGATTGCACAGGATTTTTATTTCTGTAGTGATAATTTTTGTTTTGGGCAGTATCGATAGTAACTAACAGTTTACATAAATATTTATACTAATATTATTAATATGAAGAGCGGCTGGACTAGATTCCCAGTAGGTCGCGAGTTCGAGTCTCGCCTGAAGTCAAATTATTCTTTCCATTTTTCTTTAAAAATAAAATTTATTTCACAAGATAATATAAAAAAACAATAATTAAGGGTAAAAGCGACTTCTTTACGATATTCAATAAACTGAAATGTCTATTATATCGGTTGCCTAACTAGCATAGTTGGTAATAGATGGCGCTGCTGCTACCATAAAGCAATGCAATAGATGTGAAGGAAAGATTTGACAAATCGGGCAGGGCTTCAGTAGCTCAATTGGAAGAGCGGCTGGACTAGATTCCCAGTAGGTCGCGAGTTCGAGTCTCGCCTGAAGTCAAATTTTTCTTTCCATTTTTCTTTAAAAATAAAATATATTTCACAAGCATGTGTTAATGCGAAATAATATAAAAAAACTATGAAGAGTTTGTTTGTTTGGTTGAACGCGTTAATCTGAGACTACTGGTTCAAATAAAAAAAACAAACAATAATAATCGGACTTTTGTTGGATAGTCTTATATCGTAGTAGGCTATAATATATAACATCACGCTACGACACTCAATAGGAGCGAAACATTAATGAAAAATGTTGAAAAAAAAAAGGATTCAACACGGATGTTGCCACGGTATTTTATATTTACGTAATAATCAAAGTTGTTTGCACATCCCATCCATACCCCGAAAAAAGTCACCAGTACTATGCTGAAGCCACCATATAGCGTCAGGTAAATTAATGTTTTTTATATCATGAAGTGGCAAACAAACATACAGTTCACATTGAAAGTAAGTGAATTCTGTATTCTATAAACATCTGCACAAAACTAAAGAATTCAATGTAAATTCATTACTACTCCTAAAATTTAACTTGTGGTGTCTCTATGAAAAATGTTATGTGGGAATGGGCGTGGAAATGGATGAAAAAAAATTATTGGCGTTAAATACATTTTATTTGGTTAAAATATTGCCACTAATAGGCTATATTTTATTCAAATAAAAAATACTTAACTAATGACAATATGTGGATCTATGCATTGCACCTTAAAACACAAAAATTACATAAGTGATGCAAGAACAAATAAACTGGCAACACTATTATAAATAATATGATATTAAGAAAATTAATACGCCTACGCGTAGTATTATTACATATTCTCTGCCTACGCTTTGCCATTTTAACCGGAATATAATTATAGAGAATATTAATTAATTAATTTAATTATTATTCTAATTGAGAGATGCGAATATATTTTTTCAACAAAACAACGTAACAGAGAAAAGTGATTTCATTTTTATCTTATTTTGATTCTGACAATAATAATGCTTGCGAAACATAATGAGTTAACGGCAGTCAACTTTCTCTGCGTTTGTTTTAATAAACAAATATATGAGTCATTTTGTAACAGTGATATCTAATAACATTTGTTTGTTTGATATGTAAATGATTAAGTATTTTTAGTATAATATTTAAATGACTTCGCAGGATGCTTTGCCTCTCACAGCACTACTGCTAGCTTAGATTAGGGTATACTAGCATACAGTTTTAAGATTTGTTTTTGAGAAACAGTTTGATACTTCTTGTCTTTTTATCCGAAATTCGATTGCATTATAACAGGGTTTCCCAAACATTGTTCTGCCCGGTAATTATTACACTGTCCCCTCGTGACCCACTTAATATTTTTAAACCGAAGCTGGTTCCATAAGGTAGAATACTAGCGGCCCGTCCCGGCTTCGTGCAATTGTAATGTTACCTACCCTCTTCTGTTCATCTTAGCGTGATGTTATATAGCCTAAAACCTTCCTCAACAAATGGGCTATCTAACACTGAAACATTTTATTTTAATCGGACAGATAGTTTCTGAGATTAGTGCGTTCAAGTAAACAAATAAATTCTTCCGCTTTAAAATCTAATATATAAAATTCTCGTGTCACGGTGTTCGAACTTGAACTCCTCCGAAACGGCTGGACCGATTTTAACCAAATTTTGCATGCATATTCAGTAGGTCTGAGAATCGGCTAACATCTATTTTTCATAACATTTTTGGACATTTTTTTTTTAATTTTCTAGGGCGATACGAAGTTTGCCGGGACAGCTAGTCTAATATATAAAATTCTCGTGTCACGGTGTTCGAACTTGAACTCCTCCGAAACGGCTGGACCGATTTTAACCAAATTTTGCATGCATATTCAGTAGGTCTGAGAATCGGCCAACATCTATTTTTCATAACATTTTTGGACATTTTTTTTTTTAAATTTTCTAGGGCGAAACGATGTTTGCCGGGACAGCTAGTCTAATATATAACATTCTCGTGTCACAGTTTTCGTTGCCATACTCCTCCGAAACGGCTGGACAGATTCTCATGAAAATTTGTGAGCATATAAGGTAGGTCTGAGAATCGGCCAACATCTATTTTTCATAACATTTTTGGACATTTTTTTTTATTTTCTAGGGCGATACGAAGTCAGCCGGGACAGCTAGTATTAGTATAGATTTACAATGCGTGGATCGAGTAGCTAATATTTTCTAAAACAAGGCGGGACGGTTGCGATTCTGTATTTTATTTTGACTTTTGACTACACTCTGAAGTGTGATGTAAATAATTTTTCCAAAATGGCTATAATTGCTGACAATCCTAGCCACAGTTACAACTTTAGTGGACAAAGAGGTCCGTAGTTATTATTGAAGAATCGACCTGAATTCAAGCTTTAATGCTGGACATAGGAGATGCGGTTAAAGGGTTCACTTTATGAACATCGTTATAAAAATATTACATTTTATTTTGACTGCTTCGGTAGCCTAGTGGTAGAAAGCCTCTACTACTACGCTGAGGTCCTGGGTACGATTCCCGGGTAGGAGGTTATCAGAGATAATGGTGTGAAGTCCTTTATCTCTGGTTCTATTGCGATTTTTCCATTTTCTGGAAACTTCCCAGTACCTCGAACTTTGGTGATGTGCCCCGGAGATGTCAACAGGCTCGGCACCTGTTACATGAGCCAAAAAACGTAACCGGCGAATCGTGGGTGTTTGCATGTATGCTTGAATGTATGCATTTACCTCTGCCTACCCCTTCGGGGATTACAGGCGTGAAGTTACGTTACATTTTACGAGCAAGCAAGATAATAGGAGTTTTGGCGGGAACCTTGAAAGAGGCGTATGGTGCTCTTATTTTATTTCATTTTCTTGGTGTATTTTTAAGTTATATTGAATAAAATTGGTGGCATTTTGTTTGATATAGGTTTATTACAGTGCCCGTGTATAGTGAAATAGAATAACAGTGCGAAAACACGACCTTTCAGGTTGCCTCCAAAACTTCATTGTAAATGTTCTGGTAAAGTAGCCATCGCTTTACTCGACTTAACTTGACTGTAACTCACTTGACTGACATATTATACTTGATAACTTATATACTTGATACTAACATATTATACTTGATATTATACTAACTTTGACGCTGCTTAAATAAATACAAAATATCGTTTTACTTGACACTGGCAATATGCGTAATAGCGATGCCATAATTAATAATTAAAAAAAAAAAAAAGCAAGATAATATCAATGTTCGTCAGGTGTTGAGTGACGGAACTGATCTAGTTAGATAATACCCTTACATATTACTGCTGTCAAAGTCAGATCTGTGTATAAATTCTACACGTGATAAGAATCTGAATTATCCACTCGACCACATAGGAATGTGGGAAAGGTTTGATTGCTTATTATGCTGTAACACCTCACGGGACTTTAAAATCATAACAAGTAGAATGGTGTTTATGGTGTTACAAAATGTTTTATGTATAATAATATGTTATGCATGTATCTCCATTGTAAATCTTTTTTCACACGAGCATTTAATTTTGATTTCAGAAGGTTTTTGCTGTATTATAGCGTCAGTTAGTATCAACGCGCATGGCCCAGCGGCTGGTGTACATCGTAAGCGATCTACTCGGTAAAGCACTACGGGCGCGATCGGGTAGTGTGATGGGTGACCACTAGTGCTTCGGAGGGCACGTTAAGCCGTCGGTCCCGGTTGCTATCAATGGATAGCAGTCATTAAACCTTGTCGGAGGCCTTATGGGCGGTTTGATAACATCCAACAGCGGGTTGGCCACTAACCCACCCATCTCCACCAATCCCCATTGGAGCAGCGTGGTGGAGTAAGCTCCAGGCCTCCTCCCAAAAAGGGGAGAGACTCGTGCCCAGCAGTGGGACGTATAATGGGTTGCCATTATTATTATTATTATAGTATCAACTGTAGACTTATGTCAGAAGGCATCGTCACGTGACGACCCCAGATACAGATGCGCTGCCATACTTGCCACCCCTGGTTACCTAAGACTAAGTTGTAATGCCCCTGTGGAAGTCATTACAGGATGAACCATCAAAATTCAATCATACAAATATTGAATATAATCTATAAACTGTGATCCCTACTTAATATTATAAATGCGAAAGCAACTCTGTCTGTCTGTCTGTTACATTTTCACGCCCAAACGACTGAACCGATTTTAATGAAATTTGGTACAGAGATAGTTGACTTTGAGAAAGAACATAGGCTACTTTTTAAACGAAATCCACGCATGCGAATCCGCGGGCATCAGCTAGTAATTTATAAACAAAATTAATGGAATAGTGTGTAGGTTCGCAAATAAATGGAGTAGATTATATATTAAAATTTTATTTATATCACATGTATGGAAACTGCTCCCTCTACCGTGATAGCCTCGAACGAGATCACCGAGAGAGAATCGATTGATAGATTACTGGGAACAATGTAGTGTTGCTACGTTCTCATAGATGGTGCTGTTCTCAACAACGTAGACATACTTTCACGGTGCAGCTACACTACAATATTCTACACCTTATTATTATGTGTAAATAGCAATTTTTACTGGTGGTAGAGCTCCAGTGACGGAGCTCGCGGGCGTGGGCACCACCGCATTACCCAAAATACTTGCCCAAAATGGTAGTGTTCAACACTATCGTGTTCCGGTCAGGTGGTAATGTACGGCCCTGTAATTTCCGGCACAGAGGCATAACACCTTAAGCCTTAGGAGTATTAACTACTAGTAACGCATCTGCATTTTGACCTTGGTCTTTGTGTAGGGTGTCAATAGGCTCCAGACATCACTTAACACCAATGTGAACTGAATGCTTGTTTGCCACTTCCATTACATAAAAACAAATGTACAAGCACTTGAAGATATTTTGTCATAAGTGTGTAGAGTAAAGCCGTTATACCTATTTTTTAATTAAATCAGATTCATATAATTAAAAAGTAAAAGACACAAACATTTTAATGAGAATGGAGAGTGAAGTTTTAGTTATGTATGGTATCGCGTTGAAGTCTTTGCTTAAGAAATAGCGCTACCTAATGTTTTTACATTATTTCCAATGTAAATTAAACAATAAGATTGTTTTGATGAAATTAATGTTATTTGTGGCAGTCATTGTTAAAGAATGTTAATCAAGAGATGCCAAATTCACAATATTAATGGAATAAATAAATTGTTTAACAAGAATTAACGTGAAATGTCTGCAGAGGATGCCAAATATGCCAATTGATAAAATTATGTTTTAAATTAGACTTTTAAATACTTCCTTTTACATTTTTTTATAACGGACGGTTACTATTTAATAGTATGTAATTCACTTTCAATGTATGCACAAATTAATAAATTATTTTTAGACTTTCATATACATTTGTACGCAATTGCATAATGTACATGTCACTTTTTATACCATTATTTTGTATTTGAAAGTTTTTTTTTTATATTATAAAAGTGGCAAACAAGCGTGCAGTTCACACTGATGTTAAGTGATGACTGCAGCCTATAGACACCCACACAATGACCAGAGGTCAAAATGCAGATGCGCTGCCACTCCTGAGGCATTAAGTGTTATGCCTCTGTGCCGGAAATTACAGAGCCGTACATTATCACCTGACCGGAACACGATAGTGCTGAACACTACCATTTAGCGGCAAGTATATTAGGTAATGCGGTGGTGCCTACGCCCGCGAGTTTCGTTACTGGAGCTCTACCACCAGTAAAGTTTAGTTTATTATCAATACCGTACTCTTGTAAACATTCTCTTATAAAATATATTAATGGTCAATCGATGTGCGTAAGTCTCGCAGAAATTTAACAGTAACTCAGGGGTGACAACCCATCTGCATTTTGATCTCTGGTCTTCGTGCGAGTGTCTATAGGCTGCAGTCATCACTAAACAACAATGTGAACTGCATGCTTATTTGCCACCTTTTTTATATATTCACGCCAGGTACCAAACGGGGTAGGCAGAGAGTGTAGAGCGCCAGATATCCCGGTCCTGACAAACCTCTCGTGCCGCGTCTACCTTCATCATTCTCTTCATACATGCACGCCGATTCTTAAGACTTTTGACCCCACCATCAGACAGAACTCGACCTATTTGGTCATGGTAGGTCAGTCTTGGTCTTCCTGGGCCTCTGCAACCATCCACATTCGCATTGTATATCTGTTTAGTTATTCGCTCATTCGCTCATTCTTACTATATGCCCGATGCCACCTTCATACTCAACAATTTTTGAATAGACCTGTACGTGTGAGTTGTTTATCGACATTTACACTAAATTCGATTACAAAATGGGCCATAGATATTTCTTAAGGGTAATTGGCGGCCTGTAACGGAACCTACTCTATCAAAAACGGGGACTCTTCAAATAAAGGATATTTTCGAAGTCAAATCTAAATCAACAAGAATATAATATTGGCCATGTGATGTCTAAAGGGACGCTACAAGTTGTTAAATGGTAGTAACCTTAAGTTCTTTAATAGAGGTAAGAATAAAGTTAGAAATGCGATAAGATTATTAAATATAACCCCAAAGAGTAAATTACTGAATACACAATATAATATTGGAGGGGAAAGTTAAGGAGCCCCAAACCATCGCCCCTTAGTGTGAGTACCAAACCAAGAATCTGTACTCTCCAGACGAGCTTGGAGTATATTTGGTAGATGAGCGTATAAATAACGCTTAAATAATTACCATACAATGATGGTCACATTTATAATCAAACTGTTGTAAAACAACAGATATAAAGGCAAAGCCTCAAATTGTAGATGATGTATAAAGACAAAGTCTTAATAAGCTGACAAAGTCAGTAAGTTGTAGTAGACTGTTGTAAACAACAGATTATATGGCATAAGCCTCAAATTGCAGGTATTATGTAAGACATAGTCTTAAGCTGACAAAGTCAGTATGTGGTAGTAGACTGTTGAAAACAACAGATAAAGTGGCATAAGCCTCAAATTGTAGGTATCGTGTAAGACATAGTCTTAATAAGCTGACAAAGTCAGTAGATCATATTTCAATATTAATATAGGCCATTAACAGGCAGTCAGGTAAAATATACTCATTTGAGTATTCCAATGATGAGGTTGATATGTATATTATCAATCTTCACAGACACCGTTAGGCGCAGTAATTGTTGCAGTAGTAGATCATGATCATAATATGGCATAGCCATTAAGTTGTTATACCGTAAACATAGTTTACTCATTCTGACATAGTCAGTAAATAAATATTTCAGGCAATGTCCTGTAATTATGGTTTAACCATATATGAGTATTACCTCATTGTATATTGTCAGTATCTGACATCGCAAATAAATGCAATATTGTAGTTTCCATAAGGTAGGTGCATAACACACAATAAATGTAGCGGTTCCATGACCGATCATCGCAACAAGGCGGATAATGATCTGTTGATCATATTATAATATTAAATATGTGTTGTGTTTGTTCTGAAGTAACACCTCTTCATCCAGATGGATATTATCTCCAACGTTAATGGAATCGACCTATAAGATAATGTATAAGTCAAAGCAAAACCAGACCCAAGGTACACCACAGGTGAAATTACAGCACCACAAAATAACATTTGCTAGGGGCTCTGCCCATTATCGCAAGAACAGGTAGTGTGTAACTCACAGCGCACAGGTACTAGCAAGCCAGACAACGTCGATGAGGATAGGCCGACCCACAACTGCTGATACCCACAGACTAGACCAAAGGTACACTAGGCGGAGACCGCGGAGACTACAAGACTACAAAAATAATATTTGCTAGGGCTCAACCCATTATCGCAAGAACAGGTAGTGAGTAGCTCCAGTATACAGGCCAGCTGTCAGTAAATATGTTTTAAATATTCCAAACTGAACGTCGAAAGTATATGTACAGAACATACAGAACAGTATAATGTATCAACAATACAGGTGTGATATTTATAGTGATTACCTGTATTGTGTATATATAATGTTTATGGATTTATACATAACCATGCATTTTGCACACTGCCTTTAGGCAAAACTTATTAGGTTTCCAGATTCAAATGAGTTTTATAGATGTCTATAAGTAGCAGATTATTATAAAATATGTTTAGTGTTGGTTGTTCTGAAGTAGGTACTACTACGTCCAGATGATAGTAAAGAAGAGTGTAGGTGTGGAATCGACCCATAGTACCCAAGTTAATGGTGTAGGCCGACCCACATAAGTTGCTAGCGCACTAAACCAAGATACACCCCAGGGAGTATACATCACCACAGTGTTTTTCAGGCTTGGCCCTACTTGTTTTTTTTATGTGATAAGTAACTCCAGTGCACTGGGCATAGCCGCGGGACAACGTTGAGTGTCTTCCAGTCCTGGACGTCAGAAGTGATGTATGTAGCGAAGGAACGAGTCCAACGCCCCAACAAACCAGGTGTGTAATGCGTGTATTGTGTTAATAATGATAATGGTAAGTTCATTATAATACTGAGTCAATAATCGATAATATCGTTGTAGATATCATTATTCAATAATGACAACTAAAACGTCCATACTTATTTGCAGCCAATAATTAGTAAATATTTATAGACCAAAGTCAGTATATGATAAAACATCGGTATAAATTAACTAACAATGTCTATAGGCTAGATGAATTCTCGTTACTTACTCGCAGTAACAAAGTATGTATATAAACAAACACCAAAATGTTCAAATTGATTTAAATAATGTATGTTGAACATTGATGCGGTAATATTTCAATAAAGTATTAATTAATCTCAGCTTCATTGTCAATAAAATAATATTCATCTTATATGAATGCAATACAGCACTAACTGTGTAGTATTAATATAATCTACACGTTCCTTATTGTTATATGATCAATAACTCCAGCTATGCAACAACCACCTTGCTTTGTGATGCTATTTATCAGATTATAATAATACACATAAGGAATATGTCAATTAAGACAAACTATTTAAAATAATATAATTACTCCAAGCTTATGGGAAAATAGAAATTAAAAACCAATCGGTTAAATATTTACCTACCTAAAATGACTAACAAACATAGCGTGGGAACACTAAAGTAATAAAGGAGAATTTTATTACTTTTCAAACTAAAGACGATGACCAGATGTTTGTACTTCCGCCTTTGTAGTGCGAACCCATAATCGTTAAAAATAATAAGCCTAACATTACACAATGGGTTCCTATTGTTTAACTCGAAAGTTAAAGCCATTTAGTTGCGAGAAATACACCAATGGACCACGTGTTGAACTGTTCATGTTGAAGACAATAGATAATCCATTGTTTTTTTATTTACGGTTATTATGTCCAGTTCTCTTTTATGGTCGACACATTTGCTAGCCATGCCTACCTCTAAACACTTGAGACAATATGCGTGGGAATTCTAGAGAGTTCCAAATATCTTTCTTATTATTGGTCCAGGAAATTGAATCCTGCATCATCAATACCTTTACTCACAAACAACTAGGTAAACTATCCTGATGAAATAACGTCCACTGACCATTTACTTATGTACGAACATCGAAGTTCGTTTAGCTGTAACCCTTTACATACATATAAAATACTCCTCATTAGCACTAATATTAACTGAATCGAACAGTTAACTTCAGTGTGAATATAATTTGTACATTCTTGAAATTATATACATAGAGTATGACTTTTAGTAGATAATTATTAAATTACCTACTACTCTATCGAAATCTACATACACCTATTTATTTGACAATTTACCAATATTATTACTAATGTAACTGAATCGAACAGTTTACTTAGTAAGTATTTCCTTAGATGTATTGTATATAATATTTTTATTAATTTGTCATTTTTAATATTATTACAAATACGACTGATTAGATAGTAACACTCTAATTGACCAGGGAATTGAACCCATAGTAATTAGTAATAACTTAAATCACACATTGTAAATATTTAATGACCAGTAAAAGATCATTTTGACTGACAATATTTTATCAATCTGTGGATTCCTAGATTTGTAACCTCATGAAAGTAATAATTTCACTTTCATTAAATGATAAATAATAATAATCATCATCATAATCATTTCAGCTGAAAGACGTCAGTGTTAGACACATTCTAAATAAATAATTCTCCACCTTAATTACGCTATTCACTAATTATAATTATTAGGCAACCATCAATTATGTGAACTACCTTAAATAATGAAATAGTGATTGAAAACCGAAATAATATGTAGGTATTTCAGATTATCACTTCAAATATCAAAACATCATCATCAACATATATTCTATGACCTACATTATTAAACTGAGAGTATGAAGTGCCAAATATCTCAATTCTTAGTTTCTGTCTGTAGTATGATGCTATTGAAACATAATTACCTGCCTTTTATACTAACGTTATTAAACGATTATTATTTCTCTGTAGTGTAACGCTATTGAGTCACTATTATTTACCTATAGTTTATTCAGTTTGTCTGTAATACAATTTTAACAGAGAATATTATTATCTACCTATAATACAATGCTGTTGAAGCAATATCATCTGCCTTCAACCTAATAGTATCAATATTCTGCTATCTGCCTGTAGTGTAATGCTATCAAAATATATTCTCCTGTAATCTAACATTATAACAACACTAATACATGACTGTAATTTAACGTCTATCTGCCTGTAGTGTAGCACCATAAAAACACTAATATCCACCTATAATTTAATATATTCGGAACACTGTAATGAATACAGAAAATAATCTAAATTCAGACAAATTATTGAATATTAACTCACGGTTAGTCGACGGCTCCCCGCTCTTCTGGTTGGTGATAATGCGCCTACGCATTACGTGGTGAAGATAACTCGATCGCTAATTTATACCTATTTATTTCTATACACAAATACCTATTCTAATAATTAAATTCCTGAAGATTCCTAACTTAAAATAATAGTAATCTACGATACGTTTCAATTAAGAATGCTTTATACTGTGTGTAATTGTAACTAAAACTGGTACAACGTATTATAATGCCTACTTCTCCTTTTCCTAATCTGAAAATATAATTTTCTAGTAAAAGACCTCTGGTTTCCCTATTGCATTTATACTACCTATGAATTCCTATCAGGTTTTGTTTAATTTAAATAAATGAATCTACTTTCTGTCCGCAAAACTAAATAAAGCTAATTTATATTGTAAAATTCTATGAAGTACTTCATTTTGTATAACCACATCCTAAAAATCTCACAATAAAAGAATAACCAGATAAGTAAATAAACATAAAATAGGTAACCCTCAGTGAATTTAGTATAAAGTTATCGTTATTAACTAATGAGTTAAAATATTATATGAAATTAGTGTAACCTATTTTATATTTAAAATAAAAATCACTCACCAAACGCCCGCTACCACTACCTACTTTGCACCACCGTCCTAATCGTCGCCCTGGCTCTCTAACTACAACTGTCTCACCTCTCCCGTCAACATCCCCTTATATATCGATCCTTTTTTCTGAATTTGGGATACGGTGGGGATGTGGCTATGCTCGCATTTTTTATGAGCGTCCTATGGTTCTCAACATACCTTACCAATAGTGTATCTCAACTATTTAGTTATGATACCTATAAAACATAGGTATATATTCATATAGTAATATGCAAAAAAAAAAAATCTATCGTGCTTTGATTAAATTCTATGTGACGGCATATGGATGTCGTTACAATTCACCCCCCAAAATTTTCGAAGATTTAACGTAGAAAATTTTCTCATAGGGAATAGAAATGAAGCCACACCAATGCGAATATACTAATAAGATAACTTAACGTCTCCATAACGTGATATGCTAGATACTTAAGGTAATATAAAATGTGTATTTTCTTATTCTCTATATCTTAAAATTTTTATCATCGGTTTATCATCTTATTGGAATTTAAAAGAACCTGAAATTACCAAATCTAGAAAACTATTTCATCATTGTTTAGTCGAATCAGCAACTATGTACCTAACTAGTAAATAACGAGTTTGTTACTAAAGGCATAATACAAGTACCAAGAGACTTATATATACTTTCACAAACAACAAATTCATGTTTGTTTGCAATATGGTAATGTTACCCATATCCTCGTTCGCGATTACGAACAAAAGTTACCCTAATCATAATGTAAAATGAAGTCTTAATAACATCAATTAATCGTTAAATAGTAATAATTATTATTATTCACATAATCATATGATGTCCAACTTCGATATCAGTAGTAAAACTGTTCTAAGACACAATCAGAAAATAGAATACATACTGTAGGTGCGAAGACCTCCTAGATAATTTAGTATTCCTTAAAATACTTCCGCTCTCTATTTACAATTCGACAGACCCAGTATGAATATACTTATACGTAAAATATTCAAATAGGAACATTTCTCAGAAATTTTAATTATTCATTTATCTAACTGGAATTGTTGTCGATGAGATAATAACTGAATTGGAAAAGATATTTCAATAAGTTCCAATTACAAAGTATAAATCTATAATCTAACGAGAATTGGTATATTATTATATGAGACTATAACTGTTAAGACCATATTCCAATAGGAGTGTCGCATTAAAATTATCCCTTTCCTAACTGAAAATGATATCGACGATAACTGAATAGGCTATTTGCCAATAGGGGTGACGCATTTAAATTATCTATTCCCTATCCAACTAGGAGTGAAACTAGAACCACATCATTCCAATATGAATGTCCTATTTTAAGTTATTCTTAATCCAATTAGAAAATATAACAATAAGATTCTGAAAATGTTTCTGAAATATTAGAATAGTAGTTTTATATTTGAATTATTCCTATTCTAACTGGAAGTGGTAACAGTGAAATTATAACTAAAAGACAAAATTCCAATAGAATTGTCATATTTAAGTTATTTCTAAATCGAACTAGAATTGAATTCTATAAGATTACATACCTATAACGTTTTGTCATAGTTTCAACGTTTTTTCTCATTTGAACTTTTAGAGACTAATAATAATGTTTATTGCAAATTGACAAAATTAAATAAATACTGTCTAAACTAAGTGTGCACTAATTATTGAATCACTTTCAAATTATTTTTGAAAGAAGATGGTTAATTTTGAGCGTACAAAATCGTCTCTGGCTAACCCATTACACAGTACCTACATTTTGCAATGTAGTAAACAATAGTCAATCTAACCCAACTTTTACCTAAACTAATATACTTCAATTACTGTCAAAAAATGCTGTAATTTTAAATAACATATCATAATATAGTCATTTGGAAAATGACGTAACCTACACAATGCTAACACTGAGTTCAGGAATGCATGGAAAGTATCATTCTCCTTTGAATTGAAAAGAGTCATCTGAGGTTTTTTTTTTCTGCTAGTAAATAACAATGAAAGTTTGTTTTTATTTCTTTCTTCTCATCGTTATCGGTTTATAAGACATCAATTATTATTTATTTTCATTCTGAAAGACAGGAGTGTACGGCCAATTTATCAGTCCAGCTCCATGTGATTGTTAAAGTCTTTCAAAATCAGATATCACAATGATAATGTTTATTAATGTTAAATATCAAATATTGTTTATCGTTAATTGTATTTCATTCTAAAATTACTCTTAAGGATTTTCATTTCGAAAGAACTGAACTATTTTTTTTTTATATTATTTCAGCGTTTTCTGTCAGTGAATTACATTTAAAGCCTCTTTTATTTCCCTGGTTTCATAGTTATCATTTGTTCCTAATTAAGAAAATAAAACATTCCACTTATTACATAAGTGATTATTGTTCAGTTTCAATCTCATAAGCATTCTTAATTACATACACATTTTTTAATTTGTGAATCGTGTATATGTGTAGCTACTTATCGTTGTAAACTATAGATAGTTTGTTTTACACGAGATGTATTTTATCTTATTTCCTTAGGAGAACAAACAGTTTTATAACTAGATTAGTACAAGTAATTGTTAATTATTATTACACCATTTATGTGTTCTCACAAATAGGTAAGTAAAATTTGTTTGTTGAATCGATCGGCAAGTAGGTAGACACATTATAAAAGCACTAGCACTTAATTGATTATGATAATACATGCCTTACATGTATTATTAGTACCCATATGTATAAAAGTGCATATTTTATATCTCATATGCACCCCCCATTGTCTTAGCGTCTTGTAGACACCTTCTCACCCCCCAATGTCTTAATGTTTTGCACACCCCCCAATGTACTAGTGTATTGCAAACTCCTTGCATGAGTAATTATAAAATAATAAACTAAATCTCAACTCTTTCTTAACCTCTATTCCATTTCACGGCAACAAATTGTAGGCATTACTGCCTACTGTATATATTTAAAAACAATAATATAATAGTCGTGTAGTTCTTGTTGTTTAGACTTATATTTATATAATTTAAATTTATATCCTGGTCACGGCACCAAATTGTAACGGAACCTACTCTATCAAAAACGGGGACTCTTCAAATAAAGGATATTTTCGAAGTCAAATCTAAATCAACAAGAATATAATATTGGCCATGTGATGTCTAAAGGGACGCTACAAGTTGTTAAATGGTAGTAACCTTAAGTTCTTTAATAGAGGTAAGAATAAAGTTAGAAATGCGATAAGATTATTAAATATAACCCCAAAGAGTAAATTACTGAATACACAATATAATATTGGAGGGGAAAGTTAAGGAGCCCCAAACCATCGCCCCTTAGTGTGAGTACCAAACCAAGAATCTGTACTCTCCAGACGAGCTTGGAGTATATTTGGTAGATGAGCGTATAAATAACGCTTAAATAATTACCATACAATGATGGTCACATTTATAATCAAACTGTTGTAAAACAACAGATATAAAGGCAAAGCCTCAAATTGTAGATGATGTATAAAGACAAAGTCTTAATAAGCTGACAAAGTCAGTAAGTTGTAGTAGACTGTTGTAAACAACAGATTATATGGCATAAGCCTCAAATTGCAGGTATTATGTAAGACATAGTCTTAAGCTGACAAAGTCAGTATGTGGTAGTAGACTGTTGAAAACAACAGATAAAGTGGCATAAGCCTCAAATTGTAGGTATCGTGTAAGACATAGTCTTAATAAGCTGACAAAGTCAGTAGATCATATTTCAATATTAATATAGGCCATTAACAGGCAGTCAGGTAAAATATACTCATTTGAGTATTCCAATGATGAGGTTGATATGTATATTATCAATCTTCACAGACACCGTTAGGCGCAGTAATTGTTGCAGTAGTAGATCATGATCATAATATGGCATAGCCATTAAGTTGTTATACCGTAAACATAGTTTACTCATTCTGACATAGTCAGTAAATAAATATTTCAGGCAATGTCCTGTAATTATGGTTTAACCATATATGAGTATTACCTCATTGTATATTGTCAGTATCTGACATCGCAAATAAATGCAATATTGTAGTTTCCATAAGGTAGGTGCATAACACACAATAAATGTAGCGGTTCCATGACCGATCATCGCAACAAGGCGGATAATGATCTGTTGATCATATTATAATATTAAATATGTGTTGTGTTTGTTCTGAAGTAACACCTCTTCATCCAGATGGATATTATCTCCAACGTTAATGGAATCGACCTATAAGATAATGTATAAGTCAAAGCAAAACCAGACCCAAGGTACACCACAGGTGAAATTACAGCACCACAAAATAACATTTGCTAGGGGCTCTGCCCATTATCGCAAGAACAGGTAGTGTGTAACTCACAGCGCACAGGTACTAGCAAGCCAGACAACGTCGATGAGGATAGGCCGACCCACAACTGCTGATACCCACAGACTAGACCAAAGGTACACTAGGCGGAGACCGCGGAGACTACAAGACTACAAAAATAATATTTGCTAGGGCTCAACCCATTATCGCAAGAACAGGTAGTGAGTAGCTCCAGTATACAGGCCAGCTGTCAGTAAATATGTTTTAAATATTCCAAACTGAACGTCGAAAGTATATGTACAGAACATACAGAACAGTATAATGTATCAACAATACAGGTGTGATATTTATAGTGATTACCTGTATTGTGTATATATAATGTTTATGGATTTATACATAACCATGCATTTTGCACACTGCCTTTAGGCAAAACTTATTAGGTTTCCAGATTCAAATGAGTTTTATAGATGTCTATAAGTAGCAGATTATTATAAAATATGTTTAGTGTTGGTTGTTCTGAAGTAGGTACTACTACGTCCAGATGATAGTAAAGAAGAGTGTAGGTGTGGAATCGACCCATAGTACCCAAGTTAATGGTGTAGGCCGACCCACATAAGTTGCTAGCGCACTAAACCAAGATACACCCCAGGGAGTATACATCACCACAGTGTTTTTCAGGCTTGGCCCTACTTGTTTTTTTTATGTGATAAGTAACTCCAGTGCACTGGGCATAGCCGCGGGACAACGTTGAGTGTCTTCCAGTCCTGGACGTCAGAAGTGATGTATGTAGCGAAGGAACGAGTCCAACGCCCCAACAAACCAGGTGTGTAATGCGTGTATTGTGTTAATAATGATAATGGTAAGTTCATTATAATACTGAGTCAATAATCGATAATATCGTTGTAGATATCATTATTCAATAATGACAACTAAAACGTCCATACTTATTTGCAGCCAATAATTAGTAAATATTTATAGACCAAAGTCAGTATATGATAAAACATCGGTATAAATTAACTAACAATGTCTATAGGCTAGATGAATTCTCGTTACTTACTCGCAGTAACAAAGTATGTATATAAACAAACACCAAAATGTTCAAATTGATTTAAATAATGTATGTTGAACATTGATGCGGTAATATTTCAATAAAGTATTAATTAATCTCAGCTTCATTGTCAATAAAATAATATTCATCTTATATGAATGCAATACAGCACTAACTGTGTAGTATTAATATAATCTACACGTTCCTTATTGTTATATGATCAATAACTCCAGCTATGCAACAACCACCTTGCTTTGTGATGCTATTTATCAGATTATAATAATACACATAAGGAATATGTCAATTAAGACAAACTATTTAAAATAATATAATTACTCCAAGCTTATGGGAAAATAGAAATTAAAAACCAATCGGTTAAATATTTACCTACCTAAAATGACTAACAAACATAGCGTGGGAACACTAAAGTAATAAAGGAGAATTTTATTACTTTTCAAACTAAAGACGATGACCAGATGTTTGTACTTCCGCCTTTGTAGTGCGAACCCATAATCGTTAAAAATAATAAGCCTAACATTACACAATGGGTTCCTATTGTTTAACTCGAAAGTTAAAGCCATTTAGTTGCGAGAAATACACCAATGGACCACGTGTTGAACTGTTCATGTTGAAGACAATAGATAATCCATTGTTTTTTTATTTACGGTTATTATGTCCAGTTCTCTTTTATGGTCGACACATTTGCTAGCCATGCCTACCTCTAAACACTTGAGACAATATGCGTGGGAATTCTAGAGAGTTCCAAATATCTTTCTTATTATTGGTCCAGGAAATTGAATCCTGCATCATCAATACCTTTACTCACAAACAACTAGGTAAACTATCCTGATGAAATAACGTCCACTGACCATTTACTTATGTACGAACATCGAAGTTCGTTTAGCTGTAACCCTTTACATACATATAAAATACTCCTCATTAGCACTAATATTAACTGAATCGAACAGTTAACTTCAGTGTGAATATAATTTGTACATTCTTGAAATTATATACATAGAGTATGACTTTTAGTAGATAATTATTAAATTACCTACTACTCTATCGAAATCTACATACACCTATTTATTTGACAATTTACCAATATTATTACTAATGTAACTGAATCGAACAGTTTACTTAGTAAGTATTTCCTTAGATGTATTGTATATAATATTTTTATTAATTTGTCATTTTTAATATTATTACAAATACGACTGATTAGATAGTAACACTCTAATTGACCAGGGAATTGAACCCATAGTAATTAGTAATAACTTAAATCACACATTGTAAATATTTAATGACCAGTAAAAGATCATTTTGACTGACAATATTTTATCAATCTGTGGATTCCTAGATTTGTAACCTCATGAAAGTAATAATTTCACTTTCATTAAATGATAAATAATAATAATCATCATCATAATCATTTCAGCTGAAAGACGTCAGTGTTAGACACATTCTAAATAAATAATTCTCCACCTTAATTACGCTATTCACTAATTATAATTATTAGGCAACCATCAATTATGTGAACTACCTTAAATAATGAAATAGTGATTGAAAACCGAAATAATATGTAGGTATTTCAGATTATCACTTCAAATATCAAAACATCATCATCAACATATATTCTATGACCTACATTATTAAACTGAGAGTATGAAGTGCCAAATATCTCAATTCTTAGTTTCTGTCTGTAGTATGATGCTATTGAAACATAATTACCTGCCTTTTATACTAACGTTATTAAACGATTATTATTTCTCTGTAGTGTAACGCTATTGAGTCACTATTATTTACCTATAGTTTATTCAGTTTGTCTGTAATACAATTTTAACAGAGAATATTATTATCTACCTATAATACAATGCTGTTGAAGCAATATCATCTGCCTTCAACCTAATAGTATCAATATTCTGCTATCTGCCTGTAGTGTAATGCTATCAAAATATATTCTCCTGTAATCTAACATTATAACAACACTAATACATGACTGTAATTTAACGTCTATCTGCCTGTAGTGTAGCACCATAAAAACACTAATATCCACCTATAATTTAATATATTCGGAACACTGTAATGAATACAGAAAATAATCTAAATTCAGACAAATTATTGAATATTAACTCACGGTTAGTCGACGGCTCCCCGCTCTTCTGGTTGGTGATAATGCGCCTACGCATTACGTGGTGAAGATAACTCGATCGCTAATTTATACCTATTTATTTCTATACACAAATACCTATTCTAATAATTAAATTCCTGAAGATTCCTAACTTAAAATAATAGTAATCTACGATACGTTTCAATTAAGAATGCTTTATACTGTGTGTAATTGTAACTAAAACTGGTACAACGTATTATAATGCCTACTTCTCCTTTTCCTAATCTGAAAATATAATTTTCTAGTAAAAGACCTCTGGTTTCCCTATTGCATTTATACTACCTATGAATTCCTATCAGGTTTTGTTTAATTTAAATAAATGAATCTACTTTCTGTCCGCAAAACTAAATAAAGCTAATTTATATTGTAAAATTCTATGAAGTACTTCATTTTGTATAACCACATCCTAAAAATCTCACAATAAAAGAATAACCAGATAAGTAAATAAACATAAAATAGGTAACCCTCAGTGAATTTAGTATAAAGTTATCGTTATTAACTAATGAGTTAAAATATTATATGAAATTAGTGTAACCTATTTTATATTTAAAATAAAAATCACTCACCAAACGCCCGCTACCACTACCTACTTTGCACCACCGTCCTAATCGTCGCCCTGGCTCTCTAACTACAACTGTCTCACCTCTCCCGTCAACATCCCCTTATATATCGATCCTTTTTTCTGAATTTGGGATACGGTGGGGATGTGGCTATGCTCGCATTTTTTTATGAGCGTCCTATGGTTCTCAACATACCTTACCAATAGTGTATCTCAACTATTTAGTTATGATACCTATAAAACATAGGTATATATTCATATAGTAATATGCAAAAAAAAAAAATCTATCGTGCTTTGATTAAATTCTATGTGACGGCATATGGATGTCGTTACAGGCCGTACTTCTAAATATTTCAAAAGTTGGTATGACGTGCATTGCTAATTGTGTCTGTATTCTTTTTTTTAAAACGCCTAGCACCCGAACGCACTAGCGGTTAGGCGAGTGCACGGATGGCTCGTCGATTGTACTCGTATATTGTTATTTATCACTTTTTAGTTATGCAATCATCTGGTTTCGAAGCCGGATTTTTTTATGTAATGAAAAAGGGCAAACAAGTATGCAGTTCACATTGATGTTTCGCGATTACTGCAGCCTATAGACACCCACACAAAGACCAGAGGTCAAAATGCAGATGCGTTGCCACTCCTGAGGCCTAAGGTGTTATGCCTCTGTGCCGGAAATTAAAGGGCCGTAACACGATAGTGTTGAACACTACTACTGCCTCTTACTCTTTGGAGAACAAAGGCGTGAAGATACGTTTCTTTCATAAACATCTTATCTTTCTTATGACGTGTTCCAATCTATTAAAACTAGAACAGGAGCTAAGAGTTCGCACGATGGTTTGGTACAGTTAGCAAGTTATAAATAGTTTCACTGTTAGCGTACCTCTGTTAATGCTCACAAACAAACAATTGTTGTTGAATGGATTGCGTGATTCGAGATTTTTAAAGAATGTTCAGATGGATGATAGTCTTATTACAATATCTAAGTAAATTTGAAATTATCATTCATGAGACGTACGCCTCAATGAAAGTGAAGGTGATTAGTTTTTAAGATAAAAGTATTTAACAGTTTATAAGATGTATTTATAAGTAGGTAGTAAAGTAATATAGTTTTTTTTTGTTTTATCTGTGTATTGCTTTATATGGGCCCTTTTTTAATGAAATAAATGGTTAGTAAATAAATAAATTAAAAAAAAAATACGCTTACACTCACAGCTCCACAGGTCCAGGTATTATATAAACCTGTGTCGTGGATGCCGTTATACACATACGACACATACACAAACACCAAGACCCGAAACAAATATCTAAATATCTATAAATAAAATGCTGAACACTACCATTTGGCTACAGCCGCAGCCGCATTAGCTAGTCTGTCTGACAGATTAGCTAATACGGCGGGGCCTCATTAGCTAATCTACCATCAAAATAGTCTTGTAATCCGATACTGGAACTCTACTACCAGTCATTTATAATTTTTTGTACCCGGAGTTGAACCCAGAAGCTCAGCGAAGTAATAATAGTGGTATTCTACCGCTACGCTACTGAAGCCGTTTTTTTAATGCCATATTACTTTGCAAGTTTAAAACGACCGTACTTTATTGCAAAACCATATATCTTTGTTACCTAACCACACATTAACAAGTGAGTAGATTAGAACGAAATTCATCATGGCCATAGTTCATGACCTAGAATGTAGTACTTTTAATAACACTTCGCAATGAAACTATGTTCTATGAAATACAATAAAAAATAATGCCGTATAAATAATCCATACTAATATTATACTTGTGAAACTTGTGAAAGTATCCATAGAATGCAAGACTCCTTAATAACTATTACAGAGGCAGAGAATATGTAATGGTACTACGTATAGAATGGACACTTCGACGTCCCGCCCGATTTCCCCGCCTCACCCAACCTCCTCCCCTCATAAGGGCGACTGTTGGTATTTTGTACGTGCTACGCACACAGGTGCACGTGTAGATACATGTCACTGATTGATGTCTGTGTAAAAGAGACCAAAATAAGCGTTTGTATGGAATTTTGGCGGAGTGTCCGCGGTGACAGAGGTACTATTTTATTATATTAGAGAACTATCAAACTACGTAAACTTCATAGGTGGCAAATCTGCATTTTGACCATCGGTTTTTGTGTAGATGTCTGTAGGCCGCAGTTTTCGCTAATTATCAATTTGAAATGCTTGCTTATTTGTATGTATATATTTTCACGCCAGTTCCCTAACGAGGTAGGCAGAGAGTATGGAGCGCCAGATATCCCGGTCCTGACATACCTCCCGTGCCTCATCAACCTTCATCATTCTCTTCATACATGCAAGCCGATTCCTAAGACTTTTGACTCTACCATCACACCGTACAGTATTCGACCTATTTGGTCATGGTAGGTCAGTCTTGGTCTTCCTGGGTCTCTGCAACCATCCACATTCGCATTGCATATCTGTTTAGTCATTCGCTCATTCGACATTCTTTCTGTATTCCCGAACCGAAGCATGCCTTATTTCATTTTTACACCGGTACTCATTCACACAAAGTCTCTTTCTCACATCTTCATTACGAACGCGATCGGTGAGCGATACACCGCAGATCTTGCGCAAATATCTCATCTCGACCGCGTTTAATTTACTTTCATGCTCTTTTCTGCATACCCAGCTCTCGCTTCCATGTAATAGCGTTGGAGTAAGTACAGCATAATGTATGGCTAGTCGAGCCCGCTGGCTTAGATGTTTGGACTCTAGCAGCTTACCCAACGCTCCATTCACGCAATTCCCAGCAAGCACTCTCCTCTCTATGTCAGCGGTGTACCTGCCATCCTTGCTAAGAGCATATCGAAGATATACAATTCTATCCACCTGTTCTAATACTGCATCATCTACTACTACCCTTGCATTTGTTCCTTGTTCCTCTCTTTCAAATACTAACCCCCTTATTCATAATCGTAGAGTAACAGAAACCAAAAAACATTTTTTGGAATTCTTGTCTGTCTGTCTGTCTGGTACGTTATAACTTCGAATCTATTTGGATATTTTCTCAACGGATTTGAACGCGGTTTTCACAAGAAGATTACGTATAATTTGAACGTTGTAAGAACTTTGTTTCGTCAAAATCGGTTCAGGAAAAAAGAAGTTGTGGTCAATTGAAAATCTACTTCAAGCACTGTTTTAAAACTTTTAAACAGAGTTGACTGAGGTTGACGTAGGCGTAAGTGGCGTTTGTGACGTTGCTGGTGGTGGTGGTGGCGGCGTTTGTGGCGTTGGTGGTATTGGTGGTAATGGTGGGGTATGTCTTATATCGTGCACAGAGAAGTATTCATGTAAATCAGTTTTTTTATCTATCCATAAGTGTTTTCGTATGATCCAAAATTAACCAAAAGTTATATCCAAAAAATGTTACCCAAAGTCACTGTTCCACGCGAACGTCGCCGGCACAGCTAGTTTAACATAGATAGATTGATGCCTGAGAAAGAACTACTTACTTACTTACAGGGCTACTTTTGTACCAAAGTCAAAGAGCTCACGGACGAATTCGCAAGGAAAGCTAGTAAGACTATAATTTCTTCGGTAGCTATTTCTGGATCTATGGTACTGGATGCGATATCCGGTTAAAGAAGCAAGTAACGTGTTTTTTAAATTAAATTTGGGAAGATTCATAGAACATGACCGGAGTTAAGGTATGTATCAAACATAAATAATGCTTGATACATATATAATAAAAGCGCTCCCGCAAAGGAGATGTTGCAAAAAAAGTATGGACCTCCGGCCATGTATTGTACACAATATCATTAACAGGCAAAACGTTTTTTTACTATACATTTTCACTTATTTAGCTATGTTTGCAGTTACAAAACATTATTTGCAGTTAGAATTGTAACTCAAAACCAACATGACGAATATGGCGTGCGATGTCATTTTGACATTTTCATGACATTTGGAGAAAAAAGTAATATTTTCTAAATACTATCGAAATCGATAATTTTTGTTTTATGTACATAGGTACTACCCCAAGCGTCGGCTGTATCGCCGCCATGTTGAACATGGTTGAAAATGATAAAATCGTTTGAATTAAATGTAGTTGTAACTCCAAAATATATTCTTGAATAAATTAATTGTATTTTTTTCGGCTTCTTCTTCAATTTACCCATTTTTTGAGGACGTGTACGAACCAGAGCCGATCTCACAACATCTCCTTTTGAAAGAAGCAATAGTTAGGCAGAAGGTAGGAAAGAAGTAGATATAAAAAAATATGTTTTGTAATGTCATTTGTCATCTTGTATTTATAATGTCGCACATAAATTGTGACATGTGCCGAAAAATTAAGTTATAGTAATATTTATTGCGCAAGGAGTATTAATATATCGAAGATAGCCACAAGGTGTTCTGTTTAATTGATGCTCTGGTATTTGTTCGATGACCTAACCAGTTTATTGCAAACATTTAAATATTAATGTTTATTACTCAATCACACCATATCGAATGAACTACTTTTAGCTTAACGTACATGATTGAGAACTAATTGTTTTTTTTTATGTTATGGAAGTGGCAAACAGCCATGCAGCTCACATTGATGTTAAGTAATGACTGCAGCCTATAGACACCCACACAAAGACCAAGGTCAAAATGCAGATGCGTTACCACTCCTGAGGCCTAAGGTGTTATGCCTCTGTGCTGGAAATTACAGAGCCGTACATTACCACCTGACCGGAACACGATAGTGCTGAACACTACCATTGTGCGGCAAGTTTATTAGGTAATGCGGTGGTGCCTACGCCCTCGAATCCCTACACTGGATCATCGTATGGAGAAAATTAAAAATTAAAAAACCCGTATTAGTTTTTGTAATGTTAACCTTCTGGTACCTACTTGACATAACAGTCAGTCGAGGGACAGTTACGTGGATAGGTATGTAGCATGCCCACTGCAATAATTGTTTGTACAGATTACCTAATCGGTGGGAATTCAAAAAAAAAACAATTACCTGCGACATCCTATATTGTACCCGTGCGAAGCCGGGGCGGGTCGCTATCATAAATAGAAAACTGCGCCCCAGATATATTAACCATTTAAAAACATAATATTATATTTCGAAATTAGTTGCTCCATTACAGAGTCCAAATTAGAACAAGACATGGATATAGTTCAACAACTACAATAGTATTTGAGCACCTATTGATTTAACATCAGTAAATGAAAGCGTGTAATTTAATTTGTGCAACACATTATAATACACGTAATTATAGGCACGCGTTCATTGTTCAAACAGTAACAATGTATAGGTGATTGCCTGAGGGCTTACAGAAGGTAAAGTGTTGTATATAATTAAGTTTCATTCACTGAAGTCGTAACGTCTGTCTGTAGAAAGCTCGTGCACTATTAGAGCGAGTGAAGGCAGGGCATTTACAACGAATTAAATAAAATGTTATGTCACAAATAATTGTAGTTGCAATTAGAGCTCAGTTTGTTGGTAGTTGCCTATTTATCCGCGTTTTATTTAAAGTCTGTAATTTGTAGTGTAATTGCATATTAGTTGGAAGTAAACTATTACTTAGTTACCTATTCTGTATTCCGTCAAATGGTAGTTAGACGCGTTAATTTTGATAATTTATCAGAAAACTGGGCGCGAAAACAAAGGTACCTTATGCGGTGGTGATCAAATCTGTATTTGATTGATTTTGGCTAAGCGGCAAATTCTCTGACTGTACCTACGACTCAGAATGGAATGATTCAAGGAATAGCAAATAATGGGGACCTATGAACATTCCTGGTTTATAAATAGACATCATCTATAAGTATGGCGTCGGGACGTGACTTCCACACCGCCAGCGACTGGAGGAGAATTCTTCCTCTAGAGCCATAGATCACCTCCAAAGTAGTCATTCCATCGAACAATGGCGGTAAAACGATTCGAATAGTGTGGTAGTAAATGCAATAGATGGACAGCAGCGCAGAAAGCCCTCAGGCCTCCTTATGCCGGCCCTCTCGCAAAATCCATTCTTAGCGAACGTTTGATGACTAATTGTAATTTTTTTTTATGGCGAGGGATTGACAGACAGTCAGACGGGCCACCTGATGGAAAGTAGTCACCGTCGCCTATGAACATTTGCAACACCAGGGGCGTTGCCAACGCGCTGCCAGCTCTGAAGGACTCTTTTGACGCCATTTTTGAAGAACCCCATATTGTAGCACCGAGGGAACACCTCAAAGGGAAGTTCATTCCACAATTTACACGTTCTGGGCAAAAACGAACGTGAGAACCGCATTGTTGATTTGATTTTTCACTATAACACATGGGAGTGAATTTAGAAATTAAAGAACATATTATTATTTTACTGGTGGTAGAGCTCCAGTGACGGAGCTCGCGGGCGAAGTCACCACCGCATTACCGTTAATATACTTGCCGCTGAATGGCAGTGTTCAGCACTATCGTGTTCCGGTCAGGTAGTAGTGTACGGCCCTGTAATTTCCGGCACAGAGGTATAACACCTTAGGCCTCAGGAGTGGTAACGCATCTGCATTTTGATCTTGGTCTTTGTGCGGGTGTCTATAGGCTGCACTCATCACTTAACATCAATGTGAACTGTATGGTTTTTACCACCACCATTTCATAAAAAAAATATATAGAAAGAAAAATTTAATTCAGGCAGTCTTTTCGAAGTCAAAATTATTTATTTACATGCTTAACCTTCTCGGGTGCCGCATGTAAAATATTGCAATTACCCAGAAGATTCCTTAACCTACTGGAATTCTCTACCCAGAGCTGGAATGAGAATTCTTGATGCCCTAAGTAATCTACGCCAGTGTTGTGGCCCCTCATCTGTGTCATGATAAGCAAAAAAAGGAAATACTGTTGTTAATAAATGTTTAGTCCTATTAAGCTGTTTTTTGCGGTATTTTTTTTTGCTCATCGCTCATCAAGAAGAAAAAGTGATTGTCACTGAAATGTCTTTGGTTCCCCAAGACATGACGCCCTAAGCAATTGCTTTAGGCTAATACAGAACTGGCTCTACATTACTCGTCCCTCACTATCCGAATCCATGATTAGGTACTATACAATAGGACTGATAAAAAACATATCTCATCACAACACGGAAAAAATATAATGTAATAGTAAAAATAAGAGTTCAACAAAGTCTTCGCAAAGTTTCCATTTTTACAGCCAAGGAAATGTATTTAACGGCTCCACATACGTCGAATTGTACGCATGGAACTCGATATGCGTTCTAGTATATCTAGGAACCTGCGTTTCCGTGCAGGAAGTTTTCGCTCTCACAGCACACCAAACTGGATCTGTTAGGACAAAGACCTATAGGCGGTCACTTCCCTTACGATCTGGAGCCCGAGGAAAGTTGCTCACGGCCGTTCATATAAATGCATGAACTTGATATACTCTAACACTTTTCCGAGCGCCATTGAGTAGTACACTTTTTCTTTCGCTCGTGGTTTTGGGGAAATGTAATTTAAATCTTTAGTAGAATTCTTATTTAATATGGCGACAAGGACAGTTCTGGTGAGTTATTAACAATCGATGTCCCAATTTACGCTAGAAGAAGTTAAAATTACAAATATTACGATTCTTTGACTTCCACATCAACTTCGAAGCATTTTTTTTATAAAATTTAATGAAATATTAGAAGTGAATAAATGGTACAGCCTCTTAGATTTTACATAAAACTATAGGTGAGGTTCTGATGCGTTTTATAAATCCTTGCCATAAATCACCGTACCGTAACTTATCATCTAATCGAAGTAGGTAGCGCTGAATTTGGTCTATATAGCATATTGAACTTGTGTAGTAGACAGCTTGCTAAATGATAAATATGTGATTTCAGATCTTCATTGCTTTCGCTTCACTCGCGATTGCAAGTGAGGTTGAAGACAGTGAACAGAAGAAGAGGGGAGCGGGGAAGACGACCGCGTTGAATGCAATACCCACAGGAGCCCAGAAGCCGGAGTACACGTACAACATTTACCAAACCCCAAGTTCCCAAACGAGTCAGCCTAGTCAAACTTACCATGGTCAAGTACCCAATTCCTTCTATCCCAGCCAAGGAGGCAATCAGTACTACACTTCAAACACCCCTACGGAAACACAAGTTCATCACCCCGCGCAACCGCAAATAAATCTTATACCTCCGAGTCAATCCCAATTTGTACCGCTTAATTTCGTTCCAAGTCCCGGTTATCAGTCCAAATATCAATTAGTGCCGTCAAAATCAAACGGCAACCTGCAATTAGCCATTATACAACAGCCGCCTAATTTCCCATCGTTGTCATATCCTCAGACATTGTTCTCACCGAATCCAAATAACCAAATATCGCCACAATCCAACCCCTTACTAAATTCGGTAGTCCCACAAGGTCATTTCAATTTTGCACCGAACTACCAACCTTTGCCGTTAGGCGGCTACCTTGGTCAGCCATCCGGAATGGTTCTCGTGCCGCAAGCTAGTTCATCTCTATACAATAGCCTCCTTTATCCAAATCCCACTCAAAACTTCTATAACTACTATCCGTCAAGCTCTCAACCAAAATATACCCCGTATGCACAGGTATCATCCAATGAGTACGACAAATTGCAAGGTTCGGTCGCCCAAAGTGCTCCAAAAGAGGACAATGATATCAGTGTACAGAGTAATGAGTACATTGCATCGTCTGATTCAAACAATGCTTACAAAAATGCTTATGCTACAAGCCGAAGTACCACTTATTCTAAATTAAAATAAATGGTTACCACATACAAAAACTTGAGTATTCTGTGGTGTTGCCTATAATGTTAACCAAAATAATTTATTCCTGTATGTTGTATATTTAAATACCTTTTACTGTTAATAGACATTTTTTAGTTCTACAATGTGTATTGTTGACGTTATTTGTTGTTTATGTTAATAAAATGTTGCATGATTTGAGTTTGTTATTTGAGTTTTTATTTAAATATCTACCCCCTTATTCATAAACGTACATTAGATACGTTTTAGCTATAGAATGCTTTGTCTTTGTCAGTTGCATTGTCAAATATGCAAGATAGAAAAAGACAAAGGAGAGATTACACTTTAGCTAAAATACGTTTATGAATAAGGGGGCCAAAATTTAATTGTTCATGTTTTAAGTAGTAGGTAGAAATAGAAATAGAAATAGAAAATATTTTTATTTCGAATAGATCTTTACAGATACTTTCAAAACGTCAATAAATCATAAACTACCTAGAGCGAATAACCATTACATATAGTAGGTACCTATACGTGCCGTTGTCTTTCCCGTTGAGGAATTATACATGCAAAAGTATGTTGATCTTTGTATTAATAGGGGGAAAAGTAGATATATATATTTTCACAATAATTATTAACAAGATAACCTTATTTTTTTAATTTTATCAACTTTACCAATTATTTTAACAAATTATTTCATTATGGTTGGTGGAATAAGATTGGGGCCTAGAAATAATAACATATTTCTTTTATTTGATTATGTACATTAGCACGCCCAGTCTCTATAGGAAATTAACCATTGTTCTTTAATCGCTATTCACTTCGTGTTATTTCATCATAAGCGAGATCACTTATCAAATGAAATAAAATTTAGGTAGTCATAGCTCGAGTATAGATTGTAACATAATTGAAATAAAAGAAGATGCATCATTTATCTTAATGTTTCCCTTTGCCTGCTTATCTGGTGATAGATATTTACATAGTGTGATGCATTTAATGATTTATCGAATCTGACAACCGTAAACATTGAATATGGAACAGTTGGTTTGAAATAATCACTCTATCGGTCAACTGCGGCCAATATATTAACTTTGATTAAATAACACAATAAATTAACTTTGTCAGCTGTTAATATTTTCAAGAATAGAAAGTAATTATTACGTATATTAATAGCTTCATCATATTTTTTATCTTGTTAACAACATTTTTATATTAGTCAAGTAGGTATGTACCAATAGTCAACTAAATTCGCCACTTAGTTGTGTTTCATGTTGATGATAAGTGAAACCAGAGACCTATTTATAATAATGGCAACCCATTATATGTCCCACTGCTGGCCACGAGTCTGTCCCCTTTTTGGGGGGAGGCCTGGAGCTTACTCCACCACGCTGCTCCAATGCGGATTAGTGATGATACCTACGGGTTCGTGGACAACCCGCTGTCGGATGTTTTCAAACTGTAAATAAAGCCTCCGACAAGGTTTAACGACTGCTAACTACTTCTCAGTTCAGCACTATCGTGTTTCGCTCAGGTGGTAATGTAGGGCCCTGTAATTTCCGACACAGAGGTATAACACCTTAGGCATCAGGAGTGACAACGCAGCTGCATTTTGAACTTGGTCTTTGTGTGGGTTTCTATAGGCTGCAGTCATCACTTAACATCAATGTGAACTGCATGCTTGTTTGCACTTCCATTATATAAAATTTAATTAATCTATAATATATTATGATATATGCTACAGTGATTTATGTATTGTGCGTACTTGTTTGTTATGAAAAGTGATAATCATAATTTAAGAACATACATATTCTTTAATACTTTAATATGTAACCTGCAACAATGCAATGCAACTGTCCAATTACGAATCCTCAAATACTTCGGACACATTGTTAGAAATAAACATTCCATGGAACGACTTGTTGTCCAGAGGCTTGTGGAAGGAAAGCGGTCGCGCGGTCGATCGCCAACGAGATGGATAGACTCCATAAAAACTGCCACTCAAACTCAAAAATCGGTAGTCCAAAACAGCCGAGACGCTGAAGACCGCAACAAATGGAGACGCATCGCAAAAATTGCAGCATCTGCCGAAAATGCATCATCGCCGGCCACGACCACTCTGTCAAGAGTGAACGACTAAGGAGGATGTAACCTAGCCTACGGGAATGCAATTCACGCCGATGTCTCTCTGATGTAGATCTACCATTAATGAAAAACAATCTTTAGTTACTCAAGTTTCTACAACTAACGTCTTACCGATCCTTAAATACTGTCGAATGAAATGATTAGTTCAATTAAAAACTCCCAAATTCACGTTGTGCACCAATTAGTTCACATATTTTCATGATATAATAAACGTCATGTTAGGTAAGTAATTCGCAACCAATAATCACATCACTAATTTCAGTCAAGATATGAAGCTGAATAGTGATGTGTAATTAACAATATAACGAACGTGTTGAGAATGTGATGTAATTTTTATCAATACTTGTGCTTATCGGAGCTTCTCAGTGAAAGGAACGCGTGTGGGCTAATTGCTTCTCGTATTTGTATCATTTATAACACGCACAGCCACACACCTGTAAAGATATGTACAGGATGTTTCTTTTTGGCGCCAAGATGATTTAATGGTTTTTGAAATAAAAACTTCTTGAGCGACTATGTGCATTTTTGTGATGATTTTTTTTATTGAATAAGTCTTAGGTAAGTTAAATAACGACTATTTTAGTCGTAGTAGTAGTAGTAGTCAAAATATTAAGAGTTTGAAAACACCTTTTCTGATTAAGGGTGAGTTAAGTGACTTTAATATTTCACAAATAATGAGAAATATTAAGGTTTTAAGGGTATTTATTGGCAGAAGCGATCTACTCGGTTAAGGGAATACGGGCGCGGTCGGTTGTGTGATGGGTGACCGCTAGTGGCAAAATAAAATGCGCGTTTCCGTGCTTCCGAGAGCACGTTAAGCCGTCGGTCCCGGTTGCTATCGATAGACAGCAGTCCTTAAACCCTGTCGGAGGCCTTATGGGCGGTTTGAAAACATCCGACAGCGGGTTGGCCACTAACCCTTATCTCCACTTACCCGCATTGGAGCAGCGTCGTGGAGGAATCTCCAGGCCTCCCCCCAAGAAGGGGATAGACTCGTACCCAGCAGTGGGACATATAATGGATTGCCATTATTATTATTATTATTTTTGGCAGATTTAGTACCGGTGGTGTTAGGGCATGTGAAAAAAAAATAACGGTAGCAATATATTTTTTTACACTATCATCGTTAATTATGCTTGTACCTACTTGTAGTATACGAGTAATAGTCGACGAAATCACAAAATGTACTAAGAATTGGGACTTTACTTCGTGCGTGGTCCGACACGCACTTGGCCGGTTTTCCATTTTCATGAATGTGGCGAACAAGATTCTGGCGGGACTTTCCGCACGTCCTTTTATCTGCGTCCATACTTTATCACCGACAGCGACGGATTGGACCCCGTTCCCGCTGCTGGCGGCGCGTTTTTCTTATTTTTTTATATGTTATAGTGTTTTTATATATTACTTATATATAAAATTATATAACAAGTTGAAGATAAAATAAGAGAAATATTTATTTATAAACTAAAAAGTTGAATACGATAATTGAAAAGTACAAAGATAGAATAATAAATAAGAGTCGTACTAAGTAAGTTAAAATAACAGATGATTTCTAAGTAAAGCACAATACTACATCTTTTATTGGTACATAGAATACATCATCGTAATAACATTATTTTAAATACGATTATCTCAATATCACCCTGTATTGAGAATAAGCTTTTGTATTCTGCATGGCCCACCTTAGACCGGTCCGCTCATCTCTGGCCCATCGATGCAATCGTGGGGGGCTATTTTCAAAGGACACAATCGAAACTCTTAGATCGAATTTCGAACGAAAATGACCCGGTTTATACTTTAATAGAACCACTTTTTTTTTATTAAAAGTGAATATTGGCAGTTGATAGAGTAGTAAACAAGATACTATTACACTCAAATCCACGTAACTTCACACCTGTAACTCCCGAAGGGGTAAGCAGAGGTATATATGTATACATACATTCAACATACATGCATACACCCACGATTCTCGGTTACGTTTTTGCTCATGTACTCCGAACTTCGAAAGACTGGGAGACTTCTCATCATCATCATCATTTCAGCCAAAAGACGTCCACTGCTGAACAAGGGCCTCCCCAAAAGAATGCCACATCCAACGATTACCCGCGACCATCAGGTCGTCGGTCCACCTAGTAGGCCTGCCTATGCTTCGTTTTCCGGTACGCGGTCGCCACTCAAGAATTACTAATTATTGGTGGCATAGTTCCAGTGCAGGAGAGGATTTATAGGTTTTTGTGAAGATATCTTTAAGCCGCAGTCATCAATTAACATTAATATGAGCTGTATGATTGTTTGCCACCTTCCTTACATAAAAAAAACTCAACGAGTAAGCTCAGTAGACCCCCGGTACGCGAATCCAAAGCACGTAATCAAAGCGATATTAATTATGAAGTGTGGCCTATATTAATTTGAATCTCGGTACAACTTTCGCGGCGTCTTCGTTGCCATCGTGTATCTGGTTTATTAAGGCAATAGATATTATTTTATGCAGATAAATATATTTAGAGCTTTTAAGACAGTTGGTAGTCTGACAAATTGATTCATATTAATTTACTATCTTTCTACACATAAGAAGAGTAGTAACAGTATTTTACAAAGAACCAATGTTTGCGAATCATATTATCTTTTTTAATTTATTTTTAGAAACAATCTTACAAATTAGGTCATTACATGCGAAGATACACATAAAGCCATTATAGGTGGGTGAGAAGTGTGTTCATCTTGATCATATTTTTCCGAGATTGCTGAAAGAATGTGATCAAAAAGGACTTGCTTACAGTAACGTTGCTGTTGGGGTGTCTGAAAAGAGCCTTGACGAACGGAAAATATGATGATTAACAATCCTTATAAGCACCCGACGCACCCTGGGCACATCGATCCGAGATTCCCTCAAAGAATCGGCGTAACTAATCCTTCACACACGGTAATTCGATGTAAAAACGGCTCTTCTCAAAGTCAAATACAACATGCTCGGTCTACAAGAGTCAAACCATGCTTTGTCCGTAATCTCTAAAAACGAAATGTGATGTACTATGTGTTCAAGAGACTCATCGTGGTGTTACCAGAATAACTCTTACTGCTGAATCTTTTCACGATCCATCCACTTGCTCCCGCTGTTATAATGTAACAGAAATTCTCACAAGTTTCTTTACCAAGCTTTTAATTTCCACAAACCATGACAATTTATAATCGAGAGTCAAAAATAGTTGGAGGGGATTTTTAACTAGAACACGGCTTCAACTAGTTCCTATACTCCAACCTCATAAAAAATAGAACTTATTCATCTACAGCCACAGAAGTATGGTCTATTTATTTAGCTTTTTGTGTGTATAACAGATCCCTAAAAGAAACAAAATGATAACGCAACTCAAATTAATTTTCAAATGTATAACACTAGAACGTGACTAGACACTCTCCCAGTATGACAATGCTGATTCTTAACACGCACCTTATTTGCACCGCATTTCCTGCTCACATTGAAATAGAAGTAAATAATACATTATTTAACTATTCTCAAATTAACACTACAAATTCAATATTCACGCTCGCTTGTCGAAAACAATGGTGAATACGCCCAACATAAGATTGAATAACACCAGGATTGTGAGTTGTAAGCTTTGTAAGAATATTATTATCTAACTTCAGAGCTGCGGGCATTGTTGAAAAATGGACGGAGTTTATCAGACCAATAACATCTGATTATATGTTTTAAAGCTGCTTACTGTCATAATCTGATACATATTAGATATTACGTGGATATTATGTTTCCAGTTTCAAATCTTTAAAAAGATCTTTATAATATTATATAATCTTTTTTTTAAAAGCATGGGCAACCTACCTTCATATACCTATTTGTCGAAGATTTTCGTCGTATGTTTAATCTTCCATAGTTTTTAAAACCTAAGACGGTTAAGTTGTAGGTACATAATTATAACATTACTTACTACTAACTTACCAGACTAGCCAACTTAGGGCCGTTTTTCTATATACATATCTGTCTGTTAGCTGTTAGTAAGGGGCTTAGTTCATCTAATTTAGTGCGTATATCTACTCATGGATTATTGTTAATTTGAGAACCCAGTACTTACAGATTGATTTTTTTTTAATTGAATGATGTATTTAATTGCTAAAGTGTCAGAAGTACGAGTGCTAGCTTTAGATTAAAAACAATCTCCGTACCACTATATATCCGTATATCAAAAAATTATACGGCCCTGTAATTTCCGGCACAGAGGCATAACACCTTAGGCTTCAGGAGGGGTAACACATCTGCATTTTGACCTTGGTCTTTGTGTGGGTGTCTATAGGCTTATCACTTAAAATTAATGTGAAATGCATGCTTTTTTGCCACTTCCATTACGTAAAAAAACAGATGTAAAATTAGCTGAATTTAGAGTTAGCCATGTTTACAACACTATTCCAAATTTATTCATCAATTTGTTCTTAATTACTCTTACATAAATTATAAAAGGAAAGAAAAGAAGGAAAAATCAAGATTTAGGTCATTTTGACATTTAAGATCGTTGAACTGTTGATTATGACGCATTGTTAAGTTATAACCTATAACATAATACTTACGTAGTTAAGTTGTCTAGAATTCGTAATAATTACATACAATTTCAGACATCACGTGTGCGAATTAGACGGCTATATCATGCTAAATTGTGAAACAACCTCTCTGGTAGGTCCACTTTTGAAATTGCTATGATTGTTATAATTTAGATATCAACGGTTTGAGACGTATTATTTAGATTTCTTTAGACTTCCTTATTTGACTTTGAATATTTTCTTATTATCACCCATAAATTTTTGTAATTGTAATAATCTTTCATAGGAAGAGCTGGTATTCTGAAATACAGGATCTGCTTAGTTTAGGCGCCAGTCTCCCAGAATTTACTATAATAATAACTCACAACTTTTTGATGTTAATATAATATGTTAAACTGTGTAGTTTATTATTATTTTTTATTGTTTATTGTATTATTAAGGTTTGTTATTACTGTGGTGATAAATCAATAAATAAATAATAAATTTGTCTCTAAATGGGTCTGTAATTATTTATGATACAGAGTTGAAAAATCTTAGGCCTCAGGAGTGGCTAAGCATTCGCATTGAAACCTCTGTCTGTGTGTAGATATGTACCTACAGGCTGCAGCTTTCACAATTTTTTTAAAATGTTTACATTGTTGTAACTTTACGTCAACACCCGCCAAATTGTTACGTTTTATCTGAAAAAAATTGCACGCCAATAATGTGGTGAAATATAAGGAATCAATTTATATTTGTAAGACCTCATGTAGTATATTTCTGGCAAATAATTAATTAATGAATTAATTCAATCTGAAATTAGAGTTCTATAGGTGGAAGAGTTGTAGTGTGGGAACTTGAGGGTGTAGTCTTCACCACATTACCTAGGTAATCTATCTCCTGCCAAATGGTAGTGTTCAGCACTATAGTGTTTCGGTTAGGCAAAACAACTTAAGCCTAAGGGATGACAACAGTCATCACTTACCATATACATATATGTACTGACTGCTTGTTTGCCATCATCGTTACATAATAAAATAATTGATGTTAACTGTCAATATCATTACATAAAAGGTATTACTAACTCGTGATGGACGTAAATGCAAGTAAAAATGCTTTGATTTTGGATATACGAGTATGTACGAGTATGTACCATGGAAGAAGTTTCCGGTCATCCAAAACCATTGCAAATTAGACTTTGGCACAACGCTAATAAGGCACACGATGTGACCGACCGGACATTTCTTCGTACAAATTTGCACTAATAACATCGTGACTAATTAATTTTACAACTTGACGTTTGACCAATTAATTATTTGAGGCGATAAACGAACCATAATAGCCACGAGAATTTTATAATTCAAATCTGTTACGAAATCGAAATAGAATTTCAAAAATTAACTGTGATTGCAAGAGGTCTCTAAGACTTAATTACGGGTTAACTGGCCCCTATTATTATTATTATTGTAGTCATTAAATGTAGGCTGTTGTTCGATATAAAGTAGGTGACGCATGAAAGTTGGAGGCGTTTTTGTACTAAAAGGCTGTAATTTGGCATGAATACACATAAAATGGTGCAGTAATGTCTTGAAAAATATTTTTTTTACTCCCCTACACGTAAATTAGTAATGATATTTTTTCCACGCGTATTCCATCCTTTGGGGTATCGTTGGATAGGTCTAAGATATCCCACCACCTCCCATTCCCCTTCCTACATTTCGGTATACGGGGCTAAACATATCAAGAAACACATAAAAACGTCCATGGATTTCTGGATCTCCCTACAAGTTATTGTCTTTAATTTGTCCTTACCCATTATATTACCGCTCCTCCCCGAATGGTGTGTATTATAACAAAAAACATACAGAGGTCTTCGGTGCGGTATGTTAGCGTTAGGATTGATGCAGAACTTGACCTACCTCTCATTTTAAAGCAGCTCAATTCAGTAACTTCTTGATCCTGCCCTTAGGTGTTCGTGTTTCCCCCACTTTCCCTTACGTTTGGTGAATTTAAAATGGAAAACTATCACGGAAATATCGACACAAACTTTACGAGTAATACTCAATTTGTTAAATATATGTAAGTATCTTCACGCCAAGTCTCTTACGGGGAAGGCAGTTACATGTACCTACTTGGAAAAACGAATCGTACATTTAGGCAGTTAAATGTACTTACCTACGTGTCCCGACATGCACTTAGCCGGTGTTTTAAATACAAAGATTAGACTTGAGAGTTTGATATAGAATGTTTTTATCCCACGGATATGATGTAGTGATTTGACAAATCAATAGGACGTAGTGAGATGAAGAGGATATATCGTAACTACCGTTCATCAAATTCTCAAATAATTATTAAGTATTAGAATCTTGCCTACTCATGTTATTATGTATTTAATTTATGTTTTATTTGAATATAACCGTGTCAACGACATCATTGGCTTGAGTTATGATATAATTTCAATTAGATTAAAGATATATTATGTATACTTATATCATCAATTGATATTTTTTTTAATAAATAAATACACGACTCTGTTTGTTTAAAAAAAGTAAGGTTAAGTAAATTAGATACCTACTAAGTATACTCAAACAAAAAAATAGATATTTTTAACATCTCTATTTATTTTTAAATAAATTTATTTTTTTGACCGAGTTCAAAAAACGAGAAGGTTCTCAATTCGGCCGGTATATTTTTTTATTTTTTGTATGTATGTACGCGAAAATCGCCGAGAATTCTGGACCGATTACGTTCTTGTTTTGTTTGATGCGGAATAGTTTCGAATTGGTCCCATAAAAATTTGATTCAGATAGGCCCATTAGTTTTTATTATATGAGCATTTTTTTACTTACTTTCACCTCAGACTAAAGCACAAAGGAATAATAATAGACGGCGAGTTGTCATACAGTACGTTGAATCCTCTGACGTCCTAGATATTCCTTATGGCAACAAGATGACAACACACATTGACAATGACACATTTACTCATCGACGACACAACACAGCTTATTTACTCCTTCGTGGATATATTTTTTTTATTGTATTCGTATAGTCGTGTAATAATTTTGTATTGACACACCTAAACAATTTAAATTAGGTATCTAATTGCCACGAAGCAAAAAAAAACAGATTTTACAAATTTAGCAGATGTGAACACTAATCTAATTTACAACGCAGCAATAAACTAAAAAGTATTAAATAAATATAACTACGTTAAGAAAAACCGACTTCAAAACTGAAAAGTAAAAAATAATAAAGATTTAATTGTAATTATAATATATACTACCTATTATTATGTGCTATTTACTAATAGGATTGAAGTCGGTGCCAAGACAAAATCACTAAAGTAGGCATTTCATTGTATTAAAACGTAACTTCACGCCTGTAATCCCCGAAGCGGTAGGCAGAGGTAAATGCATGAATTCAAGCATACATGCAAACACCCACGATTCGCCGGTTACGTTTTGTTCAGTGTATTAATTTGCTCGTATTCATATTTAAGCATAGATTTATAACGAAGTAGATAGTACATCTATGTATTTAAGTGATTTAAATATAATTGTTTGTTTAAGGCTTGGCACCGACTTCAAACCTATAATATTATTAAATAGCACATATAAATAATAGGTAGTATATAATTACAATTAAATCTTTTTTTTTTTTTTTCTTTTCAGTTTTGAAGTCGGTTTTTCTTAACGTAGTTATATTTTTATTATAAAGGTGTGTGTGAAATATATATGTGAAGGTAAGACCTACCCATAACTATTTAGGTCTTCAAATTCAAAATTACAAATGTTACGCAAGATAATTTGTGTCTTACATGTGAACAACTTTTAATATATTGGACCAGCTCTCAGATGAAGAAAAAAAGCGGCCAAGTGCGAGTAGGACACGCGCACGAAGGGTTCCGTACCATCATCTATAATAGAAAATCACGTTAGTTATGTTCAAATTTCTACAGAGTAAAATATTGCTTAAACATTACGTTTATTGTATGCACCCTTAATATTACTATTTTTTGATTTAGTATATGTTTTTATAGCGGCAAACATAACGCTAGAGCTTCTGTGATGGAGCTCTACCACCAGTAAAAAGACGTGTCGCCATTTCTGAGTTGATTCAATCAATGAGGTCAATATAGAGTAGACACCGGGAACAAACAGCCGGTTCCATTTTTAAATTCATTTGACAGATATTTTGTAGAACGTTTTCATCACGTCAGCTGTCATGTGTCTATGGGAAAGTGCAGGTACAGTACCTACTCAACAATTAATATTGCACATCGAACCTGCGAAAGAACCGATCGGCTCGTTTCGACTTCGTAGAGCATTATCTCTGTTGCACACTGCCTACGTAAGCACTGACAGTCGGGTATTGGTCAAAACTCGATCAAAATGGTCGACAAACGTCAAATAGGTATGGTGCGAAAGAGATAACGCTCTACAGACCCGAAATAAGCCTAAGTCTCCTTCCTAGGCTCGATGTGCAATATTTATTGTTGAGTACCTACTGAAATTGTTTGCAAAAAACTGAAACCATGCTATCAAGGAGAATGTTCAGTCTAGTACCTTAGTATATATAGGTTATTGGGTCAAATCTAGAAGAATCTAGAGTAAAAGTTATTCATAATGATGACTAAAGTGACCCGTTATAATTTTGAATGTATTTCACAAATCATCTGGAGTATTCTAGAGTATTGCGTAAGAAAGAAGGGTTAATAAAGCTTACATATACATATTTATGTTTTTTATATTACGTAAAATGAGACTACGTACTGTTGTGACATATTCCCATATAAGGATGTTTCGGACCTACTGCGATAAAAACCTAAATTGCCGAGCCAGTCGTTCAACCGAATAAAAAACTACTTACATCGCATCCATCATAAAATGTTAACGGGTTATATAACTAAGATACCTAAAGTTGCTCAAATAAATATTGACCAACATTGTACTATTATGTCGTTTATTTGCTATGATTTATAAGTTTGATTGGCAGTAATCGGACGTCCGCTTAATGATATTTTTTGATAATCATGAGAATATCTGAGAGACGGTACGGCATACCAAATGCGAATCTTTCAGAAAAATACGAGTAGTATCCGGCTGATCGAGTCTGGCTAATGGTCAATATTTGAAGAAACACAACCATGCATAAGAACATATTCACGACTGTTAAGTAAGTTCTTTCTTTTTATTCATGAAATGAAGGTGGAAAAAGGGTGCAGTTCACATTGATCTTAAGTGATGAGTGCAGCCTAGAGACACCTACACAAAGAAAAGAGGTCAAAATGCTGCGACGATGCGTTGCTGCCCCTTAAGCCCTTAGTTGTTATGCCTCTGTGACAGTTATTACGGGGCCATACTTTACCCTCTAACCGGAAAACGATAGTGCTGAACAGAAAGAAAGAAAATACGTTTATTTAATGCACCTGAGACACATAAAAAGGCACAGAAAAAAGAAACCAAAAAAAAATGTGTATAAAAAAAGTAAAACAAAAAAAAACACAGTACTTAACATTACAGAAAATAATTCCTTATTATATTTATAAAAAGAAAAAAAAAACACACATATATATATAAATTCCTTTTTTAGGGGTGTCTCACTGTAGCACTAAAAGGGTAGCCGGTTCAGCATTTGCCAGATTGAAACTGGCGCTGATTTTCAACCGGACCCCTACCAACTGGGTGATATCAGGAATATCAACATCGGAGCTGCAAAAATGTATTATTTAAACTATAGAGGTACTTTAAAATTGGTATACTAGGTAAATTATTGTTGCAACTAAATAGCGTTTAATTTTTATATATACAAATAAAAAATACAAACACACTACCATTTGGCGGCAGATAGATAAGGTAATGCGGTGGTTCCTACGCCCTTGAGCTCCTACATTGTAACTCTACCACCAGTCTGTACCTAAGCAGACTATTGACTGGAAAATTTAATACGGTAGTGTCTACGTGCTTCACAATAAGAGTTCTACCAGCAATAAACATCAGAGGATTCCGAATAATAAATAAGTTATAACATTCTAATTTGTACTTTAGTATTCCAAACGCAATCATGTCAAAGGGCAGACATATTATATTTATGCAGATCATCACGCCGAGATTCTGTATTTTACCACACATTAGAAATTCTTTAGTGCGTGATTTTATAAAATGGTTGTAAAATAAGGTATCCGTATGCGTGAGGTGTCAATTTCAAAAGGGGGCGAGAGATATCGTTAGGTATATAGGATATCGGCGAGCTAACTTAGAAAGTACGATAGTGAAATTGACACGTGCAGGGCAATGTCCACATATTGACCACTTTTATCTTTACTTGCTTACTTCTACATTCATGGAGATTGCGTTGCCAACATTCGACAATAATTTGTAAATAAATTATGGTTTTGGATCATCAGATCCTTTTCCTTTCAGTGCCTACTCACTCGCTTAGGTTAATCTATTCACTACATATAGTTAAAGTTGAAGTAAAGTGCCCCTATTTTCTCTGTCTGTATGTATGCGCTAATCTAGGAAAGTTGTGAACGGTTTTTTTTTCCTGTGGCAGTTCGCTAGTAGTTTATAAAGTATTATATTCGTCTTTGCACTTCTATCTCACAACTACCAATATTTTATTGACAAATAATACCGACTTCAAATGGCAATCTTTGGTCACCCGTGGTCCATAGCTACCCAGCTACGAAATTCTTAACATGTTTCTATGAGCCCACTTCGATAGATATTCTCATTATTGTGAGTTTATAACGTAAAGTAAGCTTTTTCTTTGTGCTGCTTGCATATTTAAAAGCCTATAAATATAGCTTTTAAGTTTTGGGAAAAAAAGAAATGAACGTATTTTTTTGCAGAACTGTATTCAATGATCATATATAATGCTTGATTCGCGTGTTTCATAGGTATATTGAGGACCAGAATGTCATAACAGATCGACTGAGCAATTATGTTATCAAAATTTGAATCGTCATCAAAGAACCAACACACAACACACAAATTGGCACATAATTCAATGTAATAGATAAATGAACTGCATTCAAGCACTTACATGAAACGGTTTTGTAATGTGACATGCGTAAAAAAATATAGTTCATGTTAAGATGCATACATCCCCACATTACCATGTAACAGATAAATCACAGTACCAGTACAGTTGTACTGGTGGTAGAGTTCCAATGTGAGAATTCGAGGGCGTAGGTACCACCGCATTACCTATCTATCTTATTCAAGCCAGTTCCAAAGATTATCGAGTTCAATTAAACTCTTCAGCTTAATAATATTACTAAATCTATATTGAGACGACCATTTACATACCAATAAGTATCAATCGAATTTTCTCATACCACTTAAACTATTTATATATTTTGTGAAATATCATTATTTATTTATCACCAAGATTGTTGTGTAGCAATGCAGTTTGGATGAATATCTCGTTTGCAGAAGATATCTTATGTAAATTATATTGCTCCGACGTATATTCGCAAATATAATGCCGACATAAAACAGGGGTCAGACCACAAAGTGAAATGATCAAATCATAAAAGATCATCGTTTTATTGCACCGATACGTACAATCATTGATCATAGATGTTTATGGTAATTGGTACACCTGGCATTGTAATATTTTTATGTCGTATTACACATCACGTATATGTCTGATAGATATCTATAAATTGATAAGTTCAATGGCAAAAAATATTGTCTCCTACAGTCATATACTTAAAATGACTTCTTTGATAAAACACATACAGACATATTAAAGCAATAAAGTAAAGATTTATCTAAAAGCAATTGCAAACTAAAAGATTAATATAACCTAGACATCATATGTAGATGGAAGCTGGCCACACCGCGGACACTCCGCCAAAATTCCATACAAACGCTTAGTTTGGTCTCTATTACACAGATATCAATCAGTGACGTGTATTTACACGTGCACCTGTGCGTAGCACGTAGAAAATACCAACCGTTGCCCATAAGAGGAGAGGAGGTTGGGTGATGCGGGGAAATTGGGCGGGACGTCGAAGTGTCCATTCTATACGTAGTATTATTACATATTCTCTGGCTGAACCATCGAAACGCCGGCTTAACTTTCTAAGTCTATATACATTTTTGCGCGAAGAAAGGTACCTGCTTACCATCTTCAACTAAACTAATCTTATGTAATACCGTTGCTAAAATTAAATTCTCACTAGAAAAGCTCGCACCTAATTTTATTCAAACATTTCTAGATATCACGTATTTGGTGCGACTAGGTCATGCGTCTCGTTTTAAGGCTGTGATTTATTATAGGTGTGTCTACCTATATATTTGTTGTGGGCTTAGGAAGTTGCCGACGTTGGTAGAGCTACAGTGACGGAGCTCGCGGGCACTAGGCTCTATCGCTAGGTACCATAGCATTACCTAATTTACTTGACGCTAAATGGTAGTGTTAAAGCACACGTGTTCCGGCCAGGTGGTAATGTACGGCCCTATAATTTCCGGCACAGAGGCATAACACCTTAGGCCTCGGGAGTGGTAACGCATCTGCATTTTGACCTTGGTCTTCATGTGGGTGTCTATAGGCTGCAGTCATCACTTAACATCAATGTGAGCTGCATACTTGTTTGCCACTTCCATTACACAAAAAAATGTATATATTTCATATGGAACGGGTGGGTCGTCGTCCTCTTCTCTACGTTGATCCGATTTAAACACTCGTATCTACGAATTATGAAAGATATCGTTGACTAATACCTAGTTTAAAATATTTATAAATATGCAGTTATTGCTAAAGTTCTAAGCATTCGTTGTAGTTTTATGGGCGTTCTCATGCATTTTATGTATCAAAACTTGCATTGATATTTCAGAATGATTAATTGTGTTTTATATCATAATTCATGAGAGTATGTACAGATATGGAACTCTCTCCTTATGCAAAATCTATAAAAAATAACTATTATTACCACCGCATAAGGTGCCCCTGTGGTCCGGCGGGGAGTTCCTCGATAGTATATAATTTGTTCCTACGCAGCATCTGGAATCATAATAATGTATGTTAAAATATACTATCATAATATTTATGAAGTAGGCTACAATCTAATATTTTGAGTTTATGTAATAAAATAATACTTAATAATAATTTTGGTTTGGACTGAAGAAATACAAAATCTATTTTTAAAAAACATTGAGCTAAGTAGTCCATGAGCTATGATTAAATTTCTGTTTGATATTTTATTTCATCATGGTACCAGCAATAATCGCTGGTACGTCAATTGTTATGATCAAGTAACAGGAACATCAATTTCAACTGAACTTAATGATACCTAATTTTTGATAATTTTGTACATAATATTTTGCTATAACCACGATTTTATAGTTTTGATGCTACAAGCAATACAAGGCCTATAATCTTTTAAAACGTTTAAAAGTATTGAATACTAAAAATAAAAATATTCAAATTATTTTAGAATATTACTTATTATTTATTATTTTAAAGAACACACTATTACTAGATAAAGTTTTTACTAAGTACCTGGATGTACCTACAAGAAGTGCCAAAAAACGTTTACGACTCATTTTCGACTTTACCACGCATTTGGTCTGTGTCGTACTTTAAATTCAAGTAACTTAAATTTTGCGATAAACTTTTGTTTTCATTCACATGCTCCATTATATAAATGTAGGTATATATTAGACCTTCAAATGGAATTAAATGTTGCCTTAGGTGCCGATGACTTAAAAACTATTGTGTAACATTGGCATATAATAACATATAATAATGTTGAATATTATTTACAATTTCAAAACAAGAAAAGATGCCGAGGGCTCTACTAACAGTAACTACCTACTATACATTGGGTAACTAATTAAGTAGCTTGTGATGTAGATGCTCACTTTCATCAGAATCAATCGAACTATGTACTATTGTACGTAATAATTCCATTGCGGATCGGCCGTACGCCTTTCATTGATATGTAGAGTAGTGATGTATTTAACAACCGGACAACTGATACGCGCGTCCATTTAGGTACCAGGCGAGCAGACGGCCGAACGCAGCCGTGCCATTAACATTTTAAAAAGTAAATAAAAAAAGTTCAATTGATATTTAATTTGACATAATTCTCCGATTCTTAATTCAATTATTCGTTTTTTTTAAATGTAAAGTAGCTTTCACATTTCGCGCGCAATAATCGATGTTATCGGAAATCGGTGCAATTATCAGGGTTAGTCGATGGTGAAGTAAGAGTTTTTTAACCAATGGCCTGTTTAAATTATAGGGTTTCCCGTGGCTTCGCTTGCATAGTCAGTGTCGCACCAGCGGATATGAAGACACAGTGTAGCCGGCAAAGGAAGATGCGGTGACTTCGTGCACTAACTGTGATTCGAGTGATATAAACTATAGTGGAATTGGTGCTCTGTGATTCGGACATTCAGCAGTCAGATCAAGATGGTTTTGATTAAGGTGAGAAGACAGAAATAATGCAGTTTTTTATGTGATGGTGGTGGCAAACAAGCATGCAGTTCACATGGATGTTAAGTGACGACTGCAGTCTTTAGACATTTACACAATAAGCAGAGATCAAAGTGCAGATGCGTTGCCACCCCTGAGGACTAAGACCTTTTACCTCTGTGATTTGGCGGCAGATAGATTAGGTAATGCGGTGGTGCCTACGCCCTCGAGCTCCATCACTGGAGCTCTACCACCAGTAAAATGTTTACATGCAGTTTACATGGATGCTGATTGAATACTGCAGCCTATAGACATCTATACAAAAACATCGTTGGTGACTACTAACTAAGACTAAGACTGAGTTGTTTTGCCTCTGTGGTAGTTATTAAGAGGTCATCTGCTATCATCTGAATATCAGTGTTGAACACTCTACTATTTAGTGACAGAAACAATAGTTATTGCGATGGTGCCTACGTCCTCTTGATCTGATTTTGGAATGCTAGTAGTAAAATTGTGGATTCATGCAATTGATTAGAGTTGAGTCTGTTAAACTATTGATTCAGTCAGAGGATAGCCCAAATTAGATCGAAATTTTCGAAACCGCCTCAACATGTCGAGCCCATGCCATCTCGCAAGTCTATCAAAGTTCAAGGGAAACAAAAACACTAAAAACGATATAAGAGTGATATTGATAGTAGAATACTGTTTACAATTATATATTATTAATTAGGTATTATGATATGTGCTGTTCATAAAATGGGTACAGGTTCTATAAATTTTTGCATCATCTCCTCTTTCGATTTACAGTTTTCGGAATACTCAAGGGTTATTTTATAAGACGTTGGTTATTGTCACGTTTTAGTAAAAGAAGAAAGAAAGATCGATCGTATCCACTTTTCTTAATAGTCAAAATATACACAATCATAATTTCACGGCTTCTGATTGCAGTCTTCAATTCTTATTAAAGCTGTTAAAACCTTTCCTGATAAAAAGGAGTTTTTCAAAGAGAAGTGACTATGTAAGTGTTTCTTTTTTACCTACAGAATTCAAAAAGCTAATCACAGACATCTGGTTAAACTGGTTAATCCAGCCCTGATCTAGTAGTCAGGGTTGGAGTAGGTACTAGTGTACTTATCCAGGCCCGATATTGATTGGCTGAGCTCTCCTTACTTGGAGAAACCTCTGGTGCTTTTTCTACATTCAGCACACTCCAAATACTAGAGGTAGAGTTGTGTTGGAACTCGAGAGCGTAGACACCACCGCATTACCTGTGTCTGCCGCCAAATGGTAGTGTTCAGCACTATTTGCTCCGGTTAGATGGTAATGTAACTTTCACAGAGACAACCATTAAGGTCGCAGGGGTGGCAACGCATCTGCATTTTAACCTTTGGTCTTAATATAGGCTGCAGTCATCCCTTAACATCAATGTGAACTGCATGCTTGTTTGTCACCCTCGTCACATTTGATAACTCCGTGATAGGTATTTCAGAGGAAAAAGACTGAAGCCTCAGTGCCTCAGTGGTGGGAAGGTACCTGCATTTTGATTTCTGGTTTATGCGCAGATGTCTACAGGTTGCTGTATTTACTTACCACTTACGAGAATTACCTGTTTGCGTCAGCTTAAAATCCGTAACCGGCAGAAATCGAATGTTGGTATGAGAGGGTATATCTTCCCACAATCAGATTAAGCTTCTTGAGCTTTTTATCTTTTTACACTGCACCATAGATATCATTATGTGCAAAAAAAGTGATTTGATTACCTATAATTATGACGAAGTAGTAAGAATCTGTTTATTTTGCTTACATGAGAGGTTCAATGGACATTCATAGTGTAAACAAAAAAAGTATAATTATATACCTTTGCCATGGAACCGGCAATTTTGAAGAGAGAATGGTAAGAATATTAAGGCATAGTCCAAGGTATTACGTAAGCGATCACGATTCTTATGGGTAAATCAACGTACTACATTCATAGGCTTCTTAAAATATTTCAATACAATGTTTAACAAATCAGTTCAAGTGTAAGTTCCTTTTATGGTTCTCATTACCTTAAAATATTCACGAACCAAGCCAAAGATTTCTATCCTTTGATGTGATCCATTTGGATGGAATATCTAAGTGTAAATTGTTTGAGCTAGAATTTAATATATTTTTATGAATTTTAAAAATAAACCAATAAACCTCTTTACTGAATTTCATGCAGTTTAAATAATTATTTTTTTATTCTCAGGTAAATAGCCCTAGCCCTAGTAGATATTTTACTATACAACAAAAAAGTCTGACGGACTCGAGAGGAGTAGAAAATGGTTATAATAACTAGGTATATAGGGAAAGCATAGAGTTTGGGAAAAAAAGGAAACCATTAAAGTCTCAACTGCCCTAAAAGTCTTATTTGATTTTAATTAAATGGAAGAGGTTGCATGTTGAGCTGCATGTATGTTCACTAATATTTTATTCTCACTCGAAAAACAAGTATTTTTGATGGGATTTATCCGTATGAATGAAAATGTACGTAAACCTCTACGTACTTATAGAGGAAACGAGTCTTAGTTTTTGATGCATCTTGATGTGATGAATAAACTTGTTGTTTGACAGTTGAAACCTTTTTTGAACGTGCGATTATAATTGGATTACTTAATAATGTAAAATACTCCTTGCCTCGTGTGCCACCTCCAAAAGGACATACGGAGACCGTCTGGGAAGTACGTGAAACTTATATTCACTAATTTGAATACAATGCCCCTCAAATGTAAAAAGCTAGATACAGGGTTTTGATAATTATACACTTGTAAATAGAGACCACTACGGCTTGCAGTTTGAATGACATTAATTGGTAGGATTGATGCAGTGTATCAGTGCATGTCCAAATCGAATAGAAAAGTGAGAAAATAAAGAAATTGTGCGTGAACGTTTACTTTGAGTGAATCCTGTCACTTGTAATCACGGCTTTTATGTAATATCAGAAGTATTTGCTTTACGACGTTATGGCTTGTGTGTAATATTAAAAAAAAAAAAAACATGTGTTCATAAAAGATATCAATTATTTTTTTCACATGGCACTCTTTGGATTTTCGTTCTTTGGAATTAACAAATACACTTAAAAGTTGACTTTAACTTGAATTAAATGAACGTTCAGGATTAGAATTTTCCTCTCAATCAATCTTAATTAATTATCAAATGACGTTAATAGTAGTAACACACGTTCGGATTTGGTACGGAGCGGACAGCGGATTCGGTACGCTTCGAACCAAATCTGGTCGTGTGTAAGGGAGTCCAGCGGACATAAATTATTATTAATTAAGTCCGATGCGGTCCGCTCGCGCTTGTTTGGTAGGCGGATTCGGTCCGGCCGGACCGATCCGGTCGTATGTTACCTACTACTATAACTGGACTCTTTTAGGATTTATACACGTACCTACGTTCTGGTATTACTATATTTTGTCAATCTCCGAAACTTATTCATATTTGTGAAGCTGAAGCTGTTTGGATATCTTGTGAAGGAATTGCTGTGGTAGTAGGCTATTACTGTTAAAGTCTTATTTGACAGTTTTAAAGCATTCAAGTAGGTACTTATTAAGTTTAAAGAGTTACATTTTAGGCAATTCATTTGAAATACATGTTTTGCAATCTTCTGAGGTTAGTTGAAACTTGTTGTAGTATACTATTATGGCGAGTTCCAGTTTAAAGTGTTCTTATTATTATGTTTATTATGTTACTATTGCGTACCTGGCGCAATTTAAACGTATAATGTTATAATATAACGTTATATTAACGAAACCCTCCCGTGCACCTATGCAACATATCATATTTGTATGTTGGTAATAGTAGAGAACAATGTTTGCAATTTCAATGAGAATGCTACAAATAGATAGCCTCTAAACTGTGTTAATTTAAAATCAATTTTATTTCGTTCGCACTGTTGCAAGAATCCATTGCAAAATAGTGTTTTGTGATTTCGTTTTTATTGTTTACCGAACCATCGCTGAATTTTTCAACATTGTATCAAAGATTATATTAATAAAAATAGAATGTGATATTAATGCAAATATTCACACAAATATGACATTCGTTTCTTGTTTCTCAAATTCTCAACTTTATTGAGCCATCCTTTTGTTTATAGTCATTTAGGTTTAAAATATTTTTCTCTCACATTGCAACGTTTTTATTATTTATTATGTTGACTTACTAAACTACATACTTAACAACTCCTACACTAAGACACTTTAGATTATTATAATGTGTATAAACACCTACTGGATGGGTATTGGCCGAGGGTGGGGTCAAGAGCCTTCGGATATGGTAGAGAGTGATAAATGCATTGTAAAAGCAATATCGGAGGTACACAAAAACGGCAAGTTCAACGATGAAGCATCTTCTTCCTCCGAATGAAGTCTTTTGCCTACAGCAAGGGATTATGTGCATATAAGTATACTTATGGAAATCAAACTCAAACTCAAAAATATAATCACTTGGAAATAATAGAATTTTCTTGTGACAGGTCAATTTACAAAATTAAAAATTAAAGCGAATAACAACTGATACGTTGATTAATATGTCAAAGTAAACAAAATAAAATAAATAATGGCCATAACTTAATGGTACTTAATGATAAAAATAGGTATCAACAGAATGTTCCATACGGCAAGAAATAAAACTGTAGTTGTTTGTTTGTCTAAAACTCAAAAAGATTTCGTTAGATTCCTTGAATTTTATTTAGAAGGCCGACGACGAATATATCTTGTATTAAAATGTCATTTATCAATGAAACCAGAAAATACACAAGGAAGATTTACTGATAGCAAAGCTCTAGTTGTGACGCTCGAAAGCATATCAATAAATGAGATTCAGGAGTGGCATCATGCGATCTTCAGTTTAATATGTCAATATTTATATAAAAAAGAAATAATGTCAGGCAAAGCGGGGCGTGGCCGGGTTTTAATATAAATATTTGTAAACATTAGACACAATTCAAGTTTGTGGGCAGTCAACTCTTAACCTGATAAAAAATATTACACAACATAGTCATGCGTTAGAGTGGTTATAAATATTACGCTATTTTATTTAGTTCTCGCGATGAACTAAGATCACGTGTGGCGAATTATCTAACGATATAGAGTTGCGTTAGTTGCTATGAGATCATCAATAGTTTGACAGAAAGTAGCATAGTATGCCTATTTATCAAGCGCGGGCGCTTTGAATGCATAACCTTGCGGCATGATATCTAAAATTTTCAATCCTTTATATGATATCTTACTTTATTCATGTTTAGTGCACTTTCACACATATTAAAAAAAAATCAAGACAAGAGTAAGTCCGACTCGCGGCCAGAGGGTTTTGTACAAATTAGAAATATTCTATTTGACTGTAAACAATAGTCAATAACATACACTTGTTGCCTGTTATTACCTCTAAAGGTAAATAATTGTTATCCGTATTTTTTCTTCATCGTTTCGGACATAAATGGGAAATTCGCGTATTATCTTACATAACTTGTAAAAAACGGTGTCTTAGTACTTTATACCTATCTGAAATTTAAAAAGATCTTTAATTTGATGTCACAAACTTTTTAAAATTTGGCCTAAAAGTGGCATGTTTACCTGAAATTCTCCCATAGGAATTCCCGAAATTCTCAGTGTACTTACGTGATTACCAAACAACTTAATCGGCTCAATCCTTTTGAATCAAATGTGTGCTGTGTGGCTATGACTATGACAGACGAACAGACAGACAGTCGGCCAGGCACACGAGTGACTCTATAAAAGTGCCGTTTTTTCTTTTTGAGGTACGGAACTCTAAATGATTCTGTAAGTATTCCACTTTTAGAGGTTGGTAGCTCTAAAATCACGCTAACTTAACTCGCCGATGGTTGACTAAACTCAGGACCAAACGTAGCAATAACCCATTACTACTACGGAATTGAGTTTGAAAAAGTAATATTTCATTAGGTTTGATAATTTAAAAATAATATTCAATTGAGTCCAACCTGCTCGAAACTATCGCCTGCCAGCATGGATTCGAAAACAAAAGGCGATTCCGTTGTTCCACAATACAAGTTGTTACGTTTTTGATGAAATTTCACACACATCGACATTGTGTTGGACATTTGCATATCTAAATGATGAGACTGCAATTGATCTTTTATTTGATTTATAATAGACGGTGGGATAGATTATGTAGGCATGATTATGATTATGTTAATATTTGGCACTATGCAATTTTTATGTAATCTAAGCCGATAGGTCATACTGGAAGATGATGAAAAAGGATAAAATAACAGCTTCTGTTATTTGGTTAGACAGATTTAGATTTGCTATCACCGTTGATAGATAGGTACCTATATTTTTGTTAAGGTTTTTTTATGTCAAAGAATACTGCATTATGTTAAGTGATAACTGCAGGTGATAAAAATCTACTCAGAAACCAATGGTCAAAATGCAGATTGCGTCGCCACTCTTCAGGCCTAAGTTGTTTTACCTCTGTGATAGTTATAAATATTATTGTTTCTACATCTCTTTCCTGCTTCTACGACTTAAAATTTTAAGATGGACTCGTTAAAATAATGAGGACTTGCGTAATTTATGAAGCTCATGAAAATCTTTGTGGTGGACGAGGAAAGAAATACTTAACTAATGTTTGCATATCAACTCGCATTACGTCTCTTGATTAATCCACGGAACTTAATGACCATCATTCGCAACCGCATGTAACTTCCACATCAAAAGTGGAATGCAATCTGATAACCACATAAATTAAGAGTAAAAGCTAGCACGTTCCCTTTTACAAGTACTACAAGTGAAGTCAACCGGTTTCATAATAGGGTCTGGTACATTTTTTTTCCATTCACCTGTTTGCTTCACTGTTAGAAGTCGCGGGAGCCACGCCTCTTCACGCCATGTTTGGTCATATGGTGCAGTGACCATGCGGTCGTCTACCTAACTAGTTGATAGTAATTCACCTATTCGCTTTTGCTTTCAGATTTCTCCCGTCTTATTGCTGGTGCTCATTGTTGGAGCTGAAAAGAAAATTGAACTGCAGGACATCGAAGAGGATAATCTGAAAAGCGAAAAGGAGAAGGAACTCGAAAAAACCGGAGTCCATCCTCAAAGTACAGGATTATCATCGGGTCCAGGCTTGCCACTAGATTTTTTGAAAAACGGTTTTCTCAAATATTTTGACGGTACCTCTCAACCTCAGCAACCTCGCTATATTCAGCAGTATGCCGTAACTGAACCGCCAGAAAGATCTCCTTTGACACCTAAAGCTCAATATGGAGCTCCAACGACAGGCCAACAAGCGATGGTGGGGTATTTGTCAAATGTTCCAATGCAAATATATTTAGTACCGCAGTATTATAACGAAGCCGAGCAAGGGGCTAATACGCAGCAGACAGTTCAATATCAGTCACCTAGTGGCGTTACCCGCGTTGCTACATATCCGCCACCTGAAGCAGTCCAGCCTCAAACGAATTATATAGAAGTTCCAGCTTATGTTACTCCTAATGGCAAAACTTATGTGCAGCAGTATCCTCAACCAGTGGGTTACGTCAGCTACACCACTCAACCCACTATTGCCCCGACACCTACTGTAGCGCCAGTGGTAGCATACCAAATCCCAGTTGTACAATACCCAACAGCAATTGTAGCACCACCTTCTAAAAATTACTATCATAACACACCTCAATACACTGACACAAACATCGTTGAGGAACCCCAAGAAAGTGAAATTGAAAGTCACAAACAATACCTTCCTCCAACGGAAACAACGTACACGAGACCTCCTCAAGAATTCCCAAGATACTACCATTCTCGGGCCCCAATTAGGGATGATTATAGAGGTCCATCGGAGCTACCCCCACCTAATCCTTTGATTCTGAAAGGCCCGCCATCCCACTTAGCTCACATACCAAAGGCTTTACCTGTGTACCGTCCGTTGACGAAGCCCGTATACGCGGCTGCGGGTAGTTTAATATCGAACACCTTCACACCAAAACCTAGTGATCTTTACGGACCTCCTTACAAAAGAAGACCAACGTCATTGTTAGACTCCTATATTCCGTCAAATGTACAATTGGAGTACTTGAAGAGGGGAATCACTAGAGATCCGCTATCGACTTATGAAGCTTTGTCAACCGGCAGACATTTTCCACCAATTTACCCTAGACATTATGAAAGAGGATTCCTACCCAATCAGATGTACCACACTGCTGCTGGTGGTGTAACATACGGACATCATAAAAGGACAGCAAAATCAGATAAAATTCCACAAAAATGAAAGAACTCTTCACTTTTTCTGGACTTTTGAGATACAAGTACAAGTTGTTTTACGTTATGTTTTTACTATAGTCATCACGAGCTATATTGGACACAAAGAATAATTAAATATATGTAAATATAAAAATATAGGCTTTAATTAATAGATAAGTTTAATTTTAAGTGCAATGTTTCAAATTTTGTTAAGTTATACACTATTATGATTGTTGCTTCACCGAATGGTCAGTATTTAAAGCGTATTTTTTAATAAATTGTTATTTAATAATTAATTGAAGTTTTATTGTGATCTAGTGATTAATACAAGTGTAATAACTGAAATAATCGTTCACGAAATGTAAACGCCGCGTCGTACAGCTGGCACATCACGCGTGAGCTTTTAACGAATGAATCAGTTGATAACTTATTTACGACACAAGAATAATAATATTAAACTTTATTTCAAGTATAGTAAAATATGACATTGGTGTCTCTATTTATAATTGATAAGTGTTTGGAGAAATTTCGACTAGAATAGTTTTGAGAATAGATTTTTGAGCAATTTAACAATTGTGACGAGGTCAGGTCATTTGTTAAATAAATTGAACAATTTTATAGTGGCACGCATAGGTACTCTATCATTAATTTGTTCAATAGTAAGTTCATGAATAATAATGTTCTAAGATCCTTAAATATTTGTCTCAATTATGGAACTAAGTGATTTGATATAAATAACACTTACAAAATGTTGTATTTCCTAAATAGTTAAAAGATTTGGAAAAAAAAATCATATGAATTAATTTAACGACATTTGTTGACTATAATTGTACGATAATTACTTCCAAGACTTTTAAACGTAATGAATGAACATCTATCAGAATGCAGTGTAGTCATTTAACTTGTTTTTATTTACGTGCTCGCAAATTCCTAAAAAAACCGCTCAAGTGCGCCCAAAGTAGGGTCCCATTCTCCAACTTAATTTTATAAGTTGATAGGCTATTATTTGTAAAGTTGTAAAGAATATTTAGCTGTGATAGTTTTCCTTTTAACTTTGTTATACATATTATATAAGTACCTACTATGACTATGTTTTTCACATGTCCAATAGCAACGATTAGCTGACAGACGGGAAATACCTACTTGAGTCTCCCTTTAAAGTACAAACGGATTATTTATTCCAAAAATGGTTTTCTTAAACTTACAAAGTTTTGTTAAGACCTATCGACGTGACTATGACGTGTAAAAAAGGACCCTAAAAATGTTTTTCTAGATTATATTTTAACATTTTGGCTTAACTTATAAATACATTGTTTTATTTTTTATATAAGTAGGTACTTAATATGTATGTGTCGGAGTGTAACCGATATATTCCTGCCTATATGTAAAATTTTAATATATGATTAGAGGAATATATGGAAAATTATGATAGAAAAACCTTTATTTCATAAAACAGAGTAGGTACAATGTTATCATAGCCGTGGAGAGATAGTTTGGCTTTGACGGACACGGCAAAACTATGAGGGTTCCTTGCACGATACGCAACCCTAAAAATGAAGTCAGAATTTTAAGGAATTTTTCAAGAACTTTTAAGCCTAGCGCTCGTAATCGACGCGCGGAATACCACAGTGTCGGTGTCGACGGTGTGCGGCGTGCCGTGTCGGACACGTAGGTGTTCCATCAGGGTACTGGTCGCTCGACCATATGGGCACCTTATGCGTCGCAATTAAAGCTATATTTGATAGATTTTGGATTAGCGGATAGTTCCCTGACGGTGCCTACTCGAATGTAAATGAAAGAACTAACTAGAAGAAACGAATGTCAACTGAGGACTCAGTTCGCATTCAGTTTGGTTATCACTATGGAGTGCAATGCTGCTCTGACATTATAATTACTCTCGCATCCCCGTTCGTGTTTGGAAATATATCTAATGAACACTGGCTTGCTATTATATGCAGAGAACGAATTACCTAGGTATTTTGTCAGCGTATAAAGCGATTTGCCATTACCTAGGTATGTTAGACAGTACCTCCTGTTATAGGTACTTGTGCGTCAAACTAAATAGCTGGTAAGAAATCTAGAAACAAAAGCTGCGGAATTGGCCGGGGGCCTCTCTTAAAATAATTGTTTTCCGTAGTCTAAACGCAGTCTAGTCACGTAATGCGATTGCACTACTTTCTATGACTAATAAAATATAACAAAAGTTTTGAATATACAGTACCTACTCCTCATTCGGGATAATGACCTCTAACTATATTTATGTATCTCGTGTCATGTTCTTCGAAACGACCGATTATTACGTTTATTGTGTAGGTATTTGGTAGATATAAGAATAGGTAAAAACAAAATACAAATGTATGAATGTATCTTCACGCCAAGTCCCTTACGGGAACAAAATAAAAATAAACAGAAATATGAATATTTTAGACAATGTTAGTTATATTTCAATGGTCGTAAAGTAGGTACCTATATTTCATACCGCTAAAGCGATACGAAGTTCGTCAGAACAGCTAGTTTCCATGGAGAACCTAACTCTAAAGAAATACTTCTACCCAGAAATTAATTACCGAATGAATGTAATTTTACTGGTGTTAGAGCTACAATGTTGCCTAACCCACGATTATTAAAAAATATTATTTTGTTTTTGAGTTCTATTCCATCTAAAATCGAGACCGTTAATATTCACTGGACACATCACTAAATGCCGCGGTGATAATAGAAATAGTCAACATTTTGAAAACTCTGTTAGGTTCCAGTTCCATCTTACCCGGGGGACCGTAGTGGTAGTACGGTCTGTGAATGGATCCCAGACTAAGCGACGATAAATCAAATTTATCGCCATCTATATTACCTTGCTGGAAGTCTGCGGGTCATTGAGAAGCAGAGCTCTCAGTAATCGACAGGCAAACCTTTCTCTTCGTTAACCGAATAAAATTCTTTAATCGTGGTACAGATGGCAGCACTGTAGCATATAATATCGATATTGTTTCTGTTGGTCGATTACACAGGGTTTCAAAAGTTCATAGTAGTTCTGTAAGGCTACGATAGAGAGCTCTTAATAAAATTTACTGATAGAATCATTTATGAAAATAAAAGTAAATAAATGGTAGAGTTCTAGTGTTATTAATGTATAATTTATGATTCTATGAGCGACACAGTACGTAATCACCAGAATAGTGACTTCCAATAGTTCTTAATTGGTTTCTACTTTATTTTTAGTCATCGATCATATAGATGGTATTAGATGGCGATTTCTGATTATGTTCCGTAACTTCTGGCACCGGGGCATTGACGAAACAACATATTATACCCACCTGTTAAGTCTTTTCTTTAGTTTTCTTGGAGTTTTCGCTGGTTAGTGTTTCGAATCCTCATTTACAGGTGGTAGAGTTCCAGCGTGAGAGATCGAGGGCAGAGGTGTTCAGCACTATCGTATTTCGGTTAGATGGAAATATAGGGATTTGTGTTATAGCTACAAAATAACTCAGGCCTCAGGGATGGTAATGTAGGTATCCATTTTTGTTTAGGTGTCTATAAGATGCAGCGGAAACGCAGCCTATGGATATGTTATGCAGACTATATTTAGTGACTTATTCATAAATTCTAAGTCAAATACCTACTTGTTTGATATTATTTCGCATTAACACATGCTTGTGAAATATATTTTATTTTTAAAGAAAAATGGAAAGAAAAATTTGACTTCAGGCGAGGCTCGAACTCGCGACCTACTGGGAATCTAGTCCAGCCGCTCTTCCAATTGAGCTACTGAAGCCCTGCCCGATTTGTCAAATCTTTCCTTCACATCTATTGCATTGCTTTATGGTAGCAGTAGCGCCATCTATTACCAACTATGCTAGTTAGGCAACCGATATAATAGACTTTTCAGTTTATTGAATATCGTAAAGAAGTCGCTTTTACCCTTAATAATTGTTTGATATTATTTCGCATTAACACATGCTTGTGAAATATATTTTATTTTTAAAGAAAAATGGAAAGAAAAATTTTACTTCAGCCGAGGCTCGAACTCGCGACCTACTGGGAATCTAGTCCAGCCGCTCTTCCAATTGAGCTACTGAAGCCCTGCCCGATTTGTCAAATCTTTCCTTCACATCTATTGCATTGCTTTATGGTAGCAGTAGCGCCATCTATTACCAACTATGCTAGTTAGGCAATCGATATAATAGACTTTTCAGTTTATTGAATATCGTAAAGAAGTCGCTTTTACCCTTAATAATTGTTTGATATTATTTCGCATTAACACATGCTTGTGAAATATATTTTATTTTTAAAGAAAAATGGAAAGAAAAATTTTTTTGGTTGGTAATAGATGGCGCTACTGCTACCATAAAGCAATGCAATAGATGTGAAGGAAAGATTTGACAAATCGGGCAGGGCTTCAGTAGCTCAATTGGAAGAGCGGCTGGACTAGATTCCCAGTAGGTCGCGAGTTCGAGCCTCGCCTGAAGTCAAATTTTTCTTTCCATTTTTCTTTAAAAATAAAATAAATACCTACTTACTTTTTACATACCGAAGATCCCAAATAAGCATGGTTTTTTTTATAGATGGCAAATGAATACTGCAAACTGCAAACTACAAACATCTGCACAAAAACTAGAAATTGACCTCTAGTTTAGTAGTGCAGATTTGTCAGCTAGACTTAAATTTTTTTACAACGTTTGTTGTAAAAAATCAGCCGCCTATTTAGGCGGCTGAAATTTTATTGACTGTTTCCCTGTAGCAAAATGATTTTATCATGGTAATATAATCAATCTATAATATTATTTTTGTTAGTTCTGCGGTACCACAAGGGACGTTAGATTATTTGCTTAAAACATTTATAAACATTCACTGTTTTTTCACTTTGTCGACAGCACACGATGAAAAATTAGTGTACGAACATCACCGTGTACAGTCATCAAGTAGTACATAGTAGGTATGTTTAGTGAATTACTTTCATTTCTCACGCTTTCGAGATGATGATAATTTTTAACTTATTCGAAAAACAATGGTTTTCAGTGTTTTTTATATTCGAGCTCATAAGTTTCGATAATACCTATTAAAGGCAAATCGATTTTCCGCGGGAAAACAACTCTTCATTTCACCCTGTACATTTCTTACTAACACCTAACTAAGAGTTCGGTTATAAAGTAGGTACACGAACGTATAGGAGATGTTGAATTTTATAATTAAATATACATACGTAGTAAGCATTTGTCGGAGTTCGATGCACGTACCTACAGTGCATAGAATCTATCTATTGATCTCGCGACCCATAGAATTTATTGCTAAGTAGATTCGCGACCCGACTCCTTCAATTCAATGAAATGAACAGAAGTTTTATGATTCTTAAAAACTTATTTATTTTCTAAAAATGTACGATTTATTGCCAGTAGCTTCAAGGTTATGTAAGACTTGACACATAAATTAAGATGAAATATTTAATTAACGAACATAAGGCGTTGTGTCAATAGGTACGTAAACACATCTTGCGTAGTCAAATATTAGGGGTCATTTATAGTGTATAAGGTAAAGCGGGCGCGGACGATCGATAGTCTGGGATGGCCGCCGTAAATATACCAAAAGTATGACGTGCATTGTTCCTTGAGATTGAATATATATTTTTTTATGTTTTTTTTGTTTTTGTTTGATGAAAGTGGCAAATAAGCATGCAGATTACATTGATGTAAAGTGATGACTGCAGCCTATAGAAACCCACAGATAAACCCGAGGTCAAAATGCAGATGCGTTACCACTCCTGAGGCTTAAAGTGTTATGCCTCTGTGACGGAAATTACAGGGTACGGCCCTGTAATTTCCATTACCACCTCACCGGAACACGATAGTGCTCCGTCACTGGAGCTCTACCAATCTCTTAGTATTCTGTTCTTTTTTCACTTTTTAGTGATGCGATCAATTTGGTTTTTGTCAGTCAGTATTTTTTGGTCAAATTTTTAATATAACCACCTTTTCCCTTCGCTAATGCTATTGCTACCATTGTTTTCACTGGCACTTCATTATTGCCCGTACATTTATTTTAAGATTACGTTAAACAGTCGTCGGAATGTGCAACAGGATCATGAGCACGATGACTATTTACATCTATTTAGTTAGTTGTCGTGCTCATAATCTCGTTGCACATCATTAACAAATTTCGCATATACCTACCTCAGATATGATATAAAAGGTAATTAAGATCGTCTGAGCGTGAATGGGATAGAGTGGAAGCAGCCGATTGTTTTAGGTTTTATTTTCGTAAATTAGCAAACAGTGGGCAGCAGAATCGTGATCCAATCACATGGTACTGTATGGTCCAATAATTTCCGACATATAACAGCTTAGACCGCTAGAGTGACACTCAATCTACATGTAAATATTTGGTTTTTATGTAGAGGTTTACAGACTACAATATTCACTTACCATCGATATGAACAATACGCTTGTTTGGTACATTTAATACATTAAAATATCGTTCCTGTCACCGCTACATCTATCGCTTTCCTTATCAATTCCGCCATCGCCTTTCCACCTTCACTTCAGTCTTACCCGCCGTACCGTCTCAGGTACGAGAAACGTTGGCGATGCTCTCTGCAAAAGGATGGATATTGGTCGCAAACTAGCTTTAATATCAACTATGTGGCAGCACGTTTCTCTTTTACCGGTTTTATTTGCATTTTATACATTTTTCAGCTTAATACAATGCATAAATTAATCATATTTAGTACTGTATAATGACGTTGTAGCCGAAGACATCTTACAATGAAATGCTAATAGCATAACGGAGTTTCAATGTTCGATTCAAGCATAATGTTAAACTTTCTTTATGTTCGTTTTTATTTCTTTAAAGAAATGACAAGACAAGGACAAACAGACAAGGCCTACGTAATGGACCAATGACTAAATACTCTATATATAGGTATCTTGCACAAAAAATCTGATGCATGTTTTGATCTTATTCGATAGAGCCTTGAACGTATTTAGTATTTAGCTTTAATGTGCCAGGGATGTCAGCAGAAAGTAATATTATTTTTGTTGTTAGCATTGTAATATTTATTATTTTAGTATGTACTTATTTTATATACATATATATTACATATTTATTTATATTATGTGTAAATTTGTTATGACTTTTAAATTTTTGTATCAATTAATATTTCTCTTGCTCTCATAATGCGCCATTCTACACAACCTTAAGGTTGACTGGAATTGAATGTTGTAGAATTTCTAGCATTAAGTCCACCTCATGTACGCTCAATGTGCAAGAAAGACACGGTATATTTGTTTGACTCGTAGACATAATATTGACCTGTCTACTCTATATATGCAAGAGCAAAAGGTTAGTCACTCATTACGAAATCTCAGGAAATACAAGTGCTAGGAGTCTCAACTTTTGCATGGGGGTCCCTTTTAACACGTAGGTGCTACCTAAGACGATTTGGTGAAATTCGACTCCTAAGGTTATATATGGTTTTCGGGTTGATAATTTGTATGAAACAGACGCAGCAGGGTCGGTTTAAGGGAAATAATCGCTTTCACAACCCAATAGATTAGTAACGTGTTAGTAATAGTAATAAAGGTAACATTGCACCCATGTGAAGCTGGGATGGGTTGGTAGTCAGTAATATAAGAACTTGACAATGTATAATTATCACATAGGCAAACATTTTTTTTTTTTTTATGTAATGGAAGTTGTAAACAAGCATGCAGTTCACATTGATGTTAAGTGATGACTGCAGCCTATAGACACCCACACAAAGACCAAGGTCAAAATGCAGATGCGTTACCACTCCTGAGGCCTAAGGTCTTATGCCTCTGTGCCGGAAATTACAGGGCCGTACATTACCACCTGACCGGAACACGATAGTGTTGAACACTACCATTTAGCGGCAAGTATATTAGGTAATGCGGTGGTGCCTACGCCCGCGAGCTCCCTCACTGGAGCTCTACCACCAGTAAAAATAAGTTAAATAAGTTAAGTTAAGCCTCAGAGGTTACAACAAGCAACAATGGATTTAAACATCTCTCTTCCACTTTAAGAAAGTACTGGCATGAAGTTATGTTAAAATGTTTTAAATTCCAATTGTACGTGAATAGTTAACACAGTTTAACAAATAAAAACTTTTTTTTTTGGGCTTATTTAGACACGTTACATAACGTTTTCGCAGGTTTTCGCGAGCTTCATACATTGTAGAAATGACTTGTATTTGCGGATTTTCTCGCGTATTCAACACTGCCAACTTCAAGAAAGAAAAGTCACAAATACAAAAAAATAAATATACGCTTACACTCACAGTTCCACATTAGGTATTATATACACCTGTCTACGACACAGGTATGCCGTTGTGTACACATACAACACATACACAAACACCCAGACTCGAAAAAAATATCTGTAGGCCATGCAAATATTTGTTCCGGTGCGGGGATCAAACCCGCGACTCTTCGAATCAAACGGTGATTTGGCACCGCTGGACTATCCGGATCATCAATACAAATTCCACAAATAAGATAACTAGACCTGAGTCGATCGCGAGCGATAGAATCACTTTGATTGAATCACGATCCAAACATAAGTGATCGAGTCGTGACGTACAAAAAAAGTCGATCATTTGGGTCCTTTGGGTCATTGGGTACTTTGTTTCTCGTGAACTCTATCACATTAAGCATAAGGTACACTTCAGTTTGTTTACAGTTTTATTGATCAAGCTCCCCTGCACCATGTCATCTAATTGTAAAATTTATGCTATATACCTATAAAGTTTAAGAATAAAATTATAGTGATAATTAATTGAAATGTATAGCGACATAATGTGTGGATCGCGATCTCGAGTCACGCATCCTTATCAGATGGGTCTCGAATCACGAGAATCATGAGCTACAGTATACGTTTGAGCGAAATCGAGTCGCGACCCAAATGACCCAAACGATCGAGTCATTTACACTCGATCACCTTGTCAATGGGTCGCGATCGACCCGAATCCCGACGAAGGAGTGATCGACTCAGGTCTAAAGATAACATTTCACTCAGATCTTATTAAGATAACCAACTACCACTGAATTGTTATATCCATATGTTTTTAAATTGTGGTCGACTTTATCAATGATCAAGCGATAATATTCACAAGAAAATAATTTACATTATGTCATACAGGTGGTAACTTCCGTAGTCGATTGATGACATAAAACAAGTAATAAAAAAACCATCAGGCCTACAAGATGAATCAAAGAAACTCACTATCGTAATGTGTACACTATAAATTAGCATATATTACAATTTTGTTGATTGGAGCCACATTGGAGTATTGAAATATAACGTGACACATGAGATAACACTGTGAGAAAAGGTCAATTTTTGAGATATTCTTATAGAAATTTAAAGGATGTAATTAATTAGATTTGTCTAATTTGATAGTTTAAAAAATGTACATGAATTATCGGGGGTCACTGGGCAGGCTTTACAACCCTATTTCAGCTCCAGGGTCGGATGTGTGATGCGGTGGTTTTTGAAATGCAAAAGATTGCAAAATTCTATCTTCCAGGTTTTTACTGGTAGTAGAATCGGAACTCGAAGATGTTGGCACCATTACAATACTTACCTAGTTTATATGCTTTCAAATAGTGTTCACGTGTTCAGCAATATAGTATTTTGGTTATATCATAATGTAAGGCCCAATAATTACAATAACTGATGTAAAACAACTTAGACTTCAAGGATCTGACGCATGTGCACTTTAACCTTAGTTAAAAAATATCTATTACTAGCTGTTGCCCGCGGATCCGCCCGCGTGTTTGTCGTGTATCAACACGATCGGCCTGTAGTTTCAGAACAAATTGGCTGTGTCATACGAATAGATAGACAGTCTCACAAACGATCTTAAAAGGGTTTCGTTTTTTCTTTTGAGGTACAGAACCCTAAAAAATATACTTCTCTATCTTATGTGCTGTATATTATGAAATACTATGACCACAAAACATATTTTAGTGATCCCATTTCCCACTTCGCAAGAGTCACGGATAGTCACAATGTTACCTGACAATGTAAATCTAACATAACACCAATATCTTGTCAATATTACGGATCCAACTTTTTCGTAATTCAAAAATTTACATACTTACCTAAATACAAAAAATTATACGAACTACCTTTCTTGCAACACATTACATAAAGTATTAAGTATGGCTTTTTCCATGTTTTTGAAGTTATTACTAGATAATGGTAATACGTGCTCAAACTTTATTTATGTAGGCAAACTGTTGAAGTGTTCCAGTTTACTCTATTTGGTATCGGTATCGGACGCTTCCAGATAGAGTATACCCAATATAGCTCGTTTTTTTATCTAAAGAAGGTGGCAAACAAGCATGAAGTTCACCCACACACAAAGACTTTATTTGCGTTGTACCCCTTCCTGACACCTTAGTTGTTATGTTAGTTATTATTACAGGGCCATACATCTGTGGCCATACATTACCATCTTACCGGAACAGCCTAGTTATTAACAAATTTGACAAAAACCATACCTAATTTTAACAAATATTTTGGTTCTACTTAACCTTAATTTTAAAACAACCTTAATTAACAAAACTTCAACCACAGTATTTTGTAACTATACTGTGCTTCAACTCACTGTTACTACTAATATTATCAATTGGTTAGGTATATTAATTTTTAATCCAGTTCCGAAGCATCAAATGTGACATATGACTGACGCTTTGTTATTATTCGGAAAGATGGAAATGGACCATTACGCGAAGAAAAAAGAGAAACATATTGATAACTTACCGAATGTATAGCATTTCAAGATTATGACATACCTAATTAGTTATTTAAGTATTTTGTATATTATAATAGGTATAAGTTTTTCCATATTAAAGAAAAAAATACTGAAAAAAGAATGTATAATTTTAATAACACCGTATAATCTATATTATACGTATTATTTTATTCTCTGGTTTAGGTCAAGAGATCATTGAAATTAAATTATTTGAATAATAAACCAGTGAAAATTATTAATACATGTGAGGTAAATCTGTTAAAATATTTTTGGGTTCAATTCAGCATATAGGTACATTAAATTAAACATTTTTATGATAATAGTAACTTATTAACCTAATAGAAAGTTAAAAATACGGTACATATTCAAGCAATTTTTAAAAGTATCTGGAAATTAAATTAAAGTTGACAGTGTCGTATATACAGTATACAGCATAGTATACAGCATATATGTTAAATAGAATTGTAGTAAGTACGGAAGTCGGTATAAATTATTATTATGCACAGTAAAATTAAAAATAGAATCGGAATTATATAATTTATATGTATGATAAGATGCGCGAAATAAAATATGTTCTGTAATTTAAAACTATTGTAACGCAATTTGAATTGTTATAAAATTTAAAAACACAGACAAGGAAATATATGTATCTCGTATTTAAATAATAGCTGTCAATATTTAAGAATTGCTATAATTTTTTATTGGTTTTCGAAAGGCGTAGTGATAAACAACTTTAACATATTCGCGATGTCACAAAACGGGACATGAGTTCGTGCAAGTAATATATCAATGCAAATTAAATACATTTGTGCAATGCTCTCTTTATACAATTTTAGCTAATGATAAAATATATAATTTGTATCAGCTCTCGCAGCGGGGTTCTATTAACATCATCATTAATTTCTTAATGAGACTTTTTAGTATTAATTAACTAAACAAAATTAAAATACGTTTTCTGCTTCATAAGTTTTGCGCAAGGTTTTTTTTTGTATAATCTTAATATATATAAATCTCGTGTCACAATGTTTGTCCTCAATGGACTCCTAAACCACTTAACCGATTATAATAAAATTCGCACACCATGTGCAGTTCGATCCAACTTGAGAGATAGGATAGCTTACATTACGCTATGACTAATAGGAGCAGAGTAGCGCGGGCGAAGCCGGGGCGGGCCGCTAGTTTTTTATATAATTATGATTCAGTAAATCTCCTTACAAGTGATTATAATATATATGGTATGTCAATACGTCTCCGGCATAAGGGGAATGTTTGGGAATTAAAGAAAAAATAGGAAGAAAAATTAGAATAGCCCACGTTCGTCTTTGCACCAGAGTAATATCGGATTGAACAAAAATGTATCCTTAATACCTATAAATTATTGAACCATCGCCTGAATTTAGACATTCACGGGGTACATTATTTTTTCAGTTCATAGGTAACAAAATTCACCTTATCAAATGTGGTGAACTAATGAAAGTAATACCTATTGTTAATTATAATTATTTAAATTTTAAGAAGGGGCGTTTAAACTACCATTTTTGTAGCTTTATACTCCCATCCGTCAGATTGTTAGATCTGTGAATACCTATGTTCACAGTAGGTACTTTACCTAACTGATATAAATGCTTAGTAAAGCTCAAGAACCAATGTAAATTTAGAAGTTGTTAATCGACTCCAGTAATCACTCATAATTATTACCATTAACGTGGATTAAATACCCGTCTTTTATTTTGCTCTAAAAACAGAAAGAATAGTAAGACAAAAGATTTATATGGTTCTAACACTATTAAGGATAATGTCATATACACGAAGATAATAGAACAAACTATTATGTAAAGCATTACCGAAGTTTATCGTGTGACAATTCAGTGAGATCGTTGGAATACACTCATACATAATGCAATGAAAACATCTCGGGTTATTACACCCGAATTCATGCATACCAAGTGCGTAGAGGTAGTTCATCTGCGAGCAAAAGTGAAAACAAGTATCTGCGTCTCGCAACTTGCTAATGCGTCAGCGCATTCGATACACTCGCCTATTTATTTTTACATAATACTGCGTGTTTTTACGTGTATAATGGTGATGAGTTAGAAGTGGATATGCTAATAATAGAGGTGAGATAGAATTATGGTCCAATCGCGGTAGTCATTGGTAGATCTGATGACAGTATGTCATCAGATCGGAGACGGAACAAAGCTTGTTGTTATTCAATAGCATTGTGATTAACCCTTTTATAAGGATTTACCTGAAGACCACGCATGATTTGAAAGGTTTTCCATAGAAAACCTGTAAAATGCATTGGTTTTGGGTAACCGTAGAATGCGCCAAATAACTGATCGATGCGCTACTATGTACCACATATCATAATCGCAAAGTAGGCAAAGGTTCTTTTTTGCTTGTTACTTGGTAAATTATAAGGTCTTAAAATTAAAATTTTATGACCTAAATACATGTAACACCCCGTAGGGGCATCGCAAAAAATATAACAGTATTTAATATAATATATGTATCTACTTATAGTTAAAATTATAGTTAATTAATATGTTTTTTTTATCTCATTATTATTTGATTTTATATTTTAAAACATAATAATTTCATTTTCATTAAAATTGTAATTATTATAAAATATTTATAATTATTATTTAATATAATTATACTACTTAATTAATATACGCATTCTATTTATTAAATCTACATCACATAAGTAAAACAGAAAATATAGCTATAATAAAATTTGGTCAGTACTTATACACATCATTTGTATTATTATTTACTTAATATTGCGTGTTTATATGATTTCCACTCACACACTGATTACACTCGGCTTTATATAACTAGTAGATTAGTAAATACAGATTTTGGTTATAATTTATTAAACAGTTCGTCTAGTCGATAAAATGCGTTATTTAATAAATATTCTTTTAAATGTGTAATAAACGTAGATATTTTTACTTCATTTTTTATTTGGTTTAGTATGCTATTGTATATTTGTATCGCCATTGAGTGTGGACCGTTTCTGTACATGTTAAGGGTGGTGGGAGGGAATTTTAGTTTGTATAAGTTTCTATTATTGCGTTTTATCATTTTGATACGGGAGTAGAGTTCAGTATACTTCTTGACGAATTTGCAACATTCAAGGATGTATAGTGAAGGTAAAGTTCTGTGTGTGTCAGTCTGTTTAATATTTATCAGTATTCTGAATCATTTCTTTTGTAATTTAAATATGTCTTGTGTCAGAGTACTGTTACCCCACAATATAATACCGTAAGAGAGTCGTGAATGTATGTGTGCATAATAAGTCCTAGTTCAGGAATTCTATCCAACGTGTTTATAGAAAACAAGAATAATGTTTATAGCAGTGGATGATGATTGACCAACATTGGTACTTGCGTTGAAGTTGGCACCTTAACGGCCGTGTTTTTTTACTGATAGTAGAGGCATAGAATATGTAATAATACTAGTAGAGGTCCAGTGTCTGAGATCGAAGCTGAGATGAGATTTAGCTTTCTACAACTTAAAATGCACAGCTAAAGTAATTTTGCCTGTGTATTGTCTGTCATTCACTCACTCATACACGAAATACCTAGTTTGCCTTATACAAGTTTTTGTAGGTCTTTGAAATCGACGTTACTACAAAATACAATTCCAGATTCAACTAGGTCATAGTGTTAATCTCATTATTTAATGAATATAAGATATCTTTGCACATTGCCATTTCGTAAACTTGATTTTCAATTTGCTATTTCACTATGATACTCCTTTTTATTGGCCGTGTTTGAGTAAATTATACTAATCCCTGTCATTTTTAAATAATAATTAGCATTTATTAAAAAATATTAATCAGGTGGCTAAAATTGCATATTTTGTTTTGACAATGGCATTGAAATATTAATTGGACGTGTTAAATACACGTTTTGGATTAGTAAACAAGCACTATATCAGGATAATGATAATAATATGCAAGTTTTATGTCTAAGATTGGATTTTATGTGTAAACACTAGAATCGATTGCAGTCGGATTCATTTTTGATGTTTTATTTATAACATCTAATCAAATTGCAAACAAGAAAATTTTGCAACACTATTAATTTTACAGCTTGTTTTAAAATAATGTTGAAAATATCTCTAAAATTTAAAAGACCACCTTGATCAAATAGGTCAGATATTATCAAAGGGTGGATTCATAAGTCTTCGAAACTAGTATTCATGTACGAACGAAGAGAACGATAAGTATAGAAGGAGTACGAGAGTTTTGTATCGATAAAGGCACTTCATGCTCCTTGCCTATTTGTGTAAGGAGCTGGCCTGTATTTACTCTGTGTGCATTTGTGAAGGTTTACAATGAAGAAAGACTCAAACTTATTCTACTATAAGGGCTGATGCAGTTTATTGTGACAAGGTTTTTAAGAGATGTGATGGTGTCCCTTTTTTTATTCCTTATTTATTGCATTAATTCCGTTAGCCATAACTTGTTTTATCTCCTCTATTATACAGCTTCGAGGCCTATGTCTAGTGTCCAGTCTTTATGACCTTGCTTCTCTCTCAACTTTCGTCCTTTGAAACTCTTTCTATATCTTAAAATATAATTCGTTTTGTTGTTTTAGTGTAGTGTGTTATAAAATTATGTCAATTAAATAAGTATCGTTATATTAATGGATTTTTTATTTTAATCATAATATTTAAATCATCCACCCAATTTGTTCTGTCATATTTTATTTAGAATTAATCAGGTTCCTATAAACTTGGATATTGAATTGATTAATAAACGATATAAAATGTCGATTAAGATATAAATAATATATTCAGTTCATGTCCAGTTACAGATATAACAGTTGCCAAAACTATAGATTAACCTTATGGAAATTGCTGTTTCAAAGATATGCAAATTATATTCGGTGGCAGAATATTTTTCATTGATTATCAAAATAGACGATGTAACGATTTTTATGATTTAGTTACAATTATGTGTATCATGATATAAAGCAATGAGTTCTAATATCTTGATAAAAATAATAACATTTAGATACTAATACAAAGTTTCTACGCATTTATTTCGCAACGAATTTATACTGAAATGTTTAGATGTTAATTAAAGATCTGTGATATAATTAGTGATTTTTTAAAATATATCTTTTATGCATTAAACTAACACTAAGAATAAATGCCTATGTAAATGAATTGATTTCAAAAGCCTAATTTATTACTAATTTTATATTACGAAAGTATATTAAATAAAATATTAGATTTCTAATAATTTTGTAGAGAAACATAGATTATAAAAGAGCCAAGGATTTGTTGAAAAATATAGGAAATGAATACACACTATGCAGTACAACATGTATTATGCAGTAACAATCAATCTTAACTCATCATCGTTCATGAGTTTTCATTAGCCTAACTAACTCAGAGAGCGATGATGGATTATCAGTACATTGATGAATGAGATCTTTGATGATAAATAATATGAAATCCGATATGAATTAACCGGTAGTTTGCATAATCATGCTGTATTAAATCAAAACGACAGGCTTCTGTTATATGTAATGGAGCTGTCGAATCATCTCCATCGCATTACAGATGTGTGGCAATATGACGAACTACTATTTTAAACTGTCTTTCTAGGCCATAAAGATTGGCAATTGCACATCATTCATGACCAGACTATTAGCGATGACATTGCAATAAATAGAGCGGCAAGACGCGTTACAGAGTTGTTATACATTCGTGGATAAGGTGTTACAAAGTATCCGCTAGAATTTTCGTTGTATGTAAATGAGTGATTATGTTTTTACTACAGAAGCGGAAAATGAGGTGGAGAAATTTAATTAGCTACTTCCTTTTGTATGTTAATACATATGTAATCAGGCAGGGATGAATTTAAAGCAGCCATTTTTTATTTCAATGTATCTACTGATGTAAAATATAGTCGTTTTATTTTGTACTAGCAGGCTCGTCCCGGCTTCGCACGGGTGCAATTAATGTAGTAAGAATAGCCTAACTTATGAGATGGCGAAATAATTTTTGAAATCTGTTCAGTAATTATTGTGTGAATCGTTACAAACATACATACATAAACACAAATGTTTCCTCTCTATAATATTAGTATAGATTAAAATTATAGTATATCTAGTAATAATAGCTGAATGCTGTTTGTTTACAATAAATTTTAATTATTATTTTGCCTGTACGTATTGCGGATAGAGGTCCCATACGTTTTTAAAACATCTCATTTATTTACATATTTTCTCCATAATAACATTTACAATTCGAAAATAATTTTGTGTGATGTAATTTATTTTGGAAACTAGAGAAATAAATAACGTTATACGTGAATACATTATCGTGTAAGACATGCCGAAAACATGGTTGGTACATAACTACAAACTATTACATTATCTTTTATACAATATTTTTTACTGGTGGTAGAGCTCCAGTGACGGAGCTCGCGGGCGTAGGCACCGCATTACCTAGTGTACTTGCCGCTAAATAATAGTGTTCAGCACTATTGTGTTCCGGTCAGGTGGTAATGTACGGCCCTGTAATTTCCGGCACAGAGGCATAACACCTTAGGCCTCAGGAGTGGTAACGCATCTGCATTTAGACCTCGGTCTCTGTGTGGGTGTCTATAGGCTGCAGTGATCACTTAACATCAATGTGAACTGCATGCTTGTTTGCCACTTCCATAACATTAAAAAAAAAATCTGGATCAAAATCTTCGATCAAGGATCACACTTAGTTCCCTTTCATGGTAAATTAAGGCCAACGGAGTTAGCTTTAAAACAAAGCTAATAAACTAAATACCTCGTTAACGCGTGATATTTACAAGAAAGTAGCTCAGTTCAATGTGGTTCAGACGTTACTACATTTCGAGATGACAAATATTATATCACAGATCAAGTTTCTTGTCACAGCTGTTAACATTGAGCTACTAACATGGGCGGTTTGTACTGGATTCTTTAAATTGACGGAATCGGATGTGATTAAAGCTTATGATGATTTTTAAGTTACTTAGGTATAGGTACATAATAATATTATTTTCTGTCATAGCCGAGATTTTATACGACTTATGTTCTCAATGGCTGTTGCCCGCGGCTCCGCCCGCGTATAGGTCGCTTTTCGCGTAACCTGTGGAAACTCATCAAATCATCCCATGGCGTCCTACAGGAACATTTTTTCGGGATAAAATGTATCCTATAATCTAAGTCAGCCTATCCTTTCTATCTGTTTATCAAATTTCATCAAAATCCGTTCAGTAGTTTCGGCGTGATTGACGGACAAACATCCAAACAAAGAAACTTTCACATTTATAATATTAGTGTGATTGAAAAGGGAACAAGAATAACACACTGTTCACAAAATATTGTTAGTTGGTATTTTATTCATAATTGACTAGGATACTTACTACAGCATGTAAATAAGTAGTTTCCAGTCGGTGTACCTACCTACGTAATTTTGATTCAATATTAGGTACTATAATGTTAATAACAATCGATGTCACGTGGTCTTTGTACCTGAAATACTTGCATAGGTCACGAATAGTATAAAATACGAAAGCATGAATGCTAGATATAAGTAAAAACAAGATTTCTTAAGGGTGTTGACAAACGCAGCTTTCAAACTCACTTTCCGTAATGTACCTTAATGCAAAATAAAAATTGTTATTGTATGTCGTCTAAACTTAGGTATTACCCCGTATCCACACAACAAACTAACCAGATACATTGTCGGCAGCGCACTAGGGTGTGCTGTGTATGCACTAGTTCAAGTAGTAGGTACCTTATGTCTAGTCATTGACCATTGGATATCGTCGATGAGTCTAGTGAATTTCCTACTACAATTTCTCACATTATCAAATATCAAGTTAATATTTTTTTAATTATTTCAGAACATTAATATTTTTTGAAGTAATGTCACACCGCGGACACTCTGCCAAAATTCGCGAGGCAAAAAACGTCACCCATAAGAGGGGAGGAGGTTGGGTGAGGCGGCGAAATCGGGCGAAACGTCGAAGTGTCCATTCTATACATAGTATTATTACGTATTCTCTGGTAATGTTTAACTCTCATGTTGGGATAATATTACTCTGAGAATACAGAGAGCCGAGAGAATCTTTGTCGCGGCGAAACGACCACTAGCAGAATTTCACCGTGTTTAGGTTACAAATTAATGTAATTAAACAGGAACTTCAGTGACTAAGTATTATTTAATAAATGATGGAATGTAGTTTTGACGTAATCAAATTATTCGATTTGTTCAAAGAACTCGATAAATAAATGAATATATAAATATTTCATTGCATTAATACACTTAATGATTACAAAATCTATCACCTAAAAAGAGTAGATTTTGGAAAGAACGGGTGATTAAATAATTACCTATTGTACATTTAAATTCGTTTGAAAGTTATTTCAATATATTGCGTAGAAACACAGCCTTAATACGAATATATGAATATACTAAAAGTATTAATAAGTAATTGTGATTAGAAATCAGTAACATTTTTCTTAATTTGCGGTATCAACAAAATGAATACCGATGAGAACGTGTGGGTGTATATTTATGTGCATATGTATTTAGATCTGTCATCATTACCATTATTATGTCATTAAAATGTAATTGGTGCTCCAGATGTATATCCGAATATAATTAACTGTTTTTAAAATGGTTTTAAAAATGTAAATTTTAGCTGCCTATAGAAATGGAAATCGACATAAGTTTTCAAATTATAAATTCGGTTTATATTTTCTAAACATAAAAGACCTATGCCATAATAAACGTTATTTGAAATCATCACGGTATCTTTGTGTATTTCGATCTATTGGTTTGAGGTTGAGATTCACAGACAGCACTACGACTTAACTTCTCACCCTGAGTCCTTTGCGCTCGCGATTGTCCGGTGAAGTAGACTAGGACTGTTCATGACGAGCCGTCTAAAATCCCTAAGAATATTTAAAAAAATATAATTCCTTTCATCGGACTGCGATCATTGACATCTTCTAAACGTCAAGTTGATTCTGGGCCAACCCAAAATCCCTGATTAAGCTAAAATGGCATACTACCATAGAGCAACACCGGAGGGGAGAAGTCATATGCAGGCTTTCCCCTCTGTCAAAGTACAAGTCCATATGGGCCTATACCTATCGCCTAGATGTTTAAATGTATCTTCACGCCAGGTCCCTAACGGGGTAGGCAGAGAGTGTAGAGAAAATGTGTACGTGAAATTGTTTTCTGATTTTGTTATAGTCAAGGTGTGAGTTTCGTAGTAATAGACGATTTTTGTAGAGTGCGTGTGTCGCACGCATTTCCCACCGCAAAAAATGACAGACTGTTTTGCAGCGGTAATACACGCTATGGCTACTCCCCTCCCGTCCTACCGAGGCAAAAACTTAACGGTATTCAATTATCTATTTTTCCGTTTAATAAATTCACGTGCATGCGTATGTATGCGTAAGAATAATTTATTATAATATGTAATGAAACGGACCGATTAGATAATCTTGCATAAAATAAATACGGAGAAAAAATATTTAATTGATTTAATGGAAGGTGCATTAGCATTAGGAAACATTATTTGATTTGGTAATTTGGGTATTTGAATCTCGTTAATTGGAATATGTCAAATTTAATTAAAAGGAGGAAGTACTGAAAATAATTTTGTAACAATTTAAATAAAAAGCACAGGTAATTTCGGTCACATTTGCTTGTAAAAATTTACAAAAAATACAAATTATTTCCTCGACTTTCTCAGATTGAAGTGTCTTGCTCAATTTGTGACTGTTTGTGACATCCGGTAAAGAAGCTTTACCATCAATTGCCTGTTGCCTGATGATGAGAGTTTTAAAGGTATAAATAATAAAAGTAAGAATATTGATTGAACGAATAACTAAAGAGATAAGTAATAATAAGTATACAATGCAAATGTGGATGGTTGCAGAGGCCCAAGAAGACCAAGACTGACTTACCATGACCAAATAGGTCGAATACTGTCTAATGGTGGGGTCGAAAGTCATGCATGCATGTATGAAGGGAATGATGAATGTAGATGAGGCACGGGCGGTATGTCAGCACCGGGATATATGGCGCACCACACTCTCTGCTTACCCCATAAGGGATTTGGCATGAAAATACATACGTACAATAACATAAGATATTAAACCACCATTCCTGTGTTTCAGAAATTCTTCTACAGTTATTTAAATCCAATTCTTTCACAGTTTCGGCAATAAAACTCTGGAATTCGCTACCCGTGGATATAAGAAAAGCGCCTAGTAAATTCACTTTCAAACGTAAGCTCCGTGATTATTATAATCTTAAGATACCTTGAGTTCTTTTCTTTACAATATTGAATTCGTCTTTCTTTTACTAAATTATGATTATTATGTATGTATATTATATATATATATATATATATATATATATATATATACATATATACATTTATATATACGTATTAATATTTATTATGTATTTATATCATAATATATACCATTAGGCTATTTAGTTTAATGTAAGTTTACTATACTTACAGCCTTATTCTTTTCTTTCGCGAAATTTTCAATTGCACTACCATATTGACTTTTCTACACTACCTTGAGGTTGACTCGTAGAGAATGCTACCTAGCATTAAGTCCGCCTCATGTACTTTTATTGTGCTTGGAAGATTAAATAAATAAATAAATAAATAAATAATATTTTCGTCATACAACGAAATCTGTTCATTAAACAACAATATTAATATTAGCAAACATCGTTATATATGACTTATGTTTCATAATAAGAAATTATGGAAGGATGTCATAAGTCTAGTTTAGTATGATTTATCATTTCCTTTTGAAACAATTAACATTAGCACTAAATATAGTCAATGTAATGTTGAGTTTGTGAATAATTCGATTTCTTGAATATAATAAGCGTAGAAGCTTTAATTGCTCTCAATTGATTGCGGAATTTTAACACAGGTACGCAACCTTATGTTTGTATTCCTTATAGGTGTAGGCAGAGGTAAATGTATGCATTCATTAGTTAGCTACATTATGTTTCATTTAGCAGGTAACGAGCCTACTGGCTTCTCCAGGCACAGTACCAATATCAAAGGAAGCCGCGGATTTTTTTTTAAATTGATAAATTCTAATGCGACTTGGGTTTGAACCCAAGACTTAGGGAATATCCCTACTGCACTACTCAGACAAAATTAATTTTGTTTTCTCAATTTACTGATAGTACTGCCATAATCATCACGGGTTGGTGATCGCAGAGGCCGTAGTTTTATAGGAATGGTTTAACTGTTCTGTTGACTAACTGTACCTAGAACGGAAATATCTCCTCTACTAATCGTCACGTCCTGACGCCTCACATTGATATCTACCGGTAGAATCCTAACCTACAAACCCACGTTTAAGATAACTGCGATAGCAGAATAATATAACTTAATTAAAAGTGTAAGGAAATGAAATATACAAATTTCACACCGATAAATTAACGTTAAAAGTGTTACAAACACGAAACATTGTGTGTATTTTATTGGTTATGTTTTGACAGACGAATCAATGTTGACGTTCAGCCTCAAAATTCAATATGGTTGTTATTATTAAACACCTACATTCAGACTTTTATTATTTGCTAAAAAAACAGTTACATGTTAGTTTATCAAATCAGACATAGACATGACAGGGCTTGAAGGCGTAGGCACCACTGCAATTGCATTACCCAATCTATCTGCCGCCTAATGGTAGTGTTCAGCACTCTCGTGTTCCGGTTAGATTTTAATGTACAGCTCCGTAATAACTTATCACGGAGACATATCAACTAAGGTCTCATCGGTGGCAACGCATCTGCATTTTGACCTCTGGCCTTTGTGTGGGTGTCTATAGGCTGCAGTTGTCGTTACATCAATGTTAAAATGCATACTTGTTTGCCACCTAAAAAAAATATGGCTCCGTAATAACTATCACAGAGACATAACATAGATCTCAGGGGCAACGCATCTGCACGGTTTTACTTGTAGATGTCTTTAGGCTGCAGTCATCACTTAACATCCGTGTAAGCTTCATGCTTGTTTGCCACCTTGGTTACATAAAAGAAAAATATATATTTGTAATATTATAGACTAGCTGTTGCCCGCGGCTTCGCCCGCGTGGATGATGTTTTAAAAATAACTAAGTAGCCTATATTTTATTTAAAGAAAAATGGAAAGAAAAATTTGACTTCAGGCGAGACTCGAACTCGCGGCCTACTGGGAATCTAGTCCAATTGAGCTACTGAAGTCCTGCCCGATTTGTCAAATCTTTCCTTCACATTTATTGCATTGCTTTATGGTAGCAGTAGCGCCATCTATTGCCAAACTATGCTAGTTAGGCAACCGATATAATAAACTTTGCAGTTTATTGAATATCGTAAAGAAGTCGCTTTTACCCTTAATAATTGTTTTATATTATTTCGCATTAACACATGCTTGTGCAATACAAAATTTTCTTTCCATTTTTCTTTAAATAAAATATGTTTCACAAGCATGTAGTAATGCGAAATAATATAAAACAATTAAGTAGCCTAATGTTCTTTCTCAACGTCAATTCTATCTTTGTACCAAATTTCATTAAAATCGGTTTAGACGTTTGGACGTGAAACAGACAGACAGGCAGACAGAGTTACTTTCGCATTTATAATATTAGTAGATGATAGTAGGGAAGTAGGGATAACTTTCATTAAATTTTATGCAGACAAAGATTTCCTCACATTTTGTAATTTTTTTGTACTTTGCTTGTTTTTTTATCTTTAAAGATTAGCAAAGATAATGATGATTTTACTTTCATTTTAGTTCGTTCTCTCTGAAACAATTAGGTGAGTAAACGGTGTGTAGAACATGGGTTAAAATATTCTTAGATAAGATGATAATTATCCACCGTGAGATGTAAGAGCAGTACCAAACCTAATTTTAATAATTACGTCATCGAATTACGTTACAATCTGAATTCTGATAGATTCAATAGTTGTGCTGAATGTTAGTAGATGTTTGATATTTAATTTATGATCTTTGCACATTCGAGATAATTGTCATGATGCATCAGATTTTTTTTAGAAACGACGCTCAGTGACACTGCAGACCTCTGATGAAGCTGAAAAATACCGGCAACTTAATAGACAGATCCAACAGTCCTTGCGGCACGATATCAGATCCTTCAACACAAAATGTGTTGAGGAAACGATAGAGCGAAACAAGGGCTCCAAAGTGTTCGCAAGGGATCTGTCTATTGGACAGAGCCGGCTGATGCAGCTGAAGACAGAGGACGGCAGTTTAGCGTCGACTAAGCCTGAGGTATTGCGGGAGATCGAGAGGTTCTATGGGCAGTTATATACCTCGGTCGCACAACCTGCCTCTGATTTGGTCAGAGACCCGAGAGCCAAATTAACCCGACACTATACCGAAGATATCCCGGACATCAGCCTGTACGAGATTAGGATGGCCCTCAAACAGCTTAAGAACAACAAGGCGCCTGGAGAGGACGGAATCACTACAGAGCTTCTGCATCATCGTTACTGAAAGTCCTTCAGAAGCTCTTTAAATCCGTCCTATTCGAAGGTACTACGCCAGAAGCATGTAACAGAGGCGTGGTGGTGCTTTTCTTCAAAAAAGGTGATAAAGCTCAATTGAAGAACTATAGACCCATCTCGCTTCTGAGCCATGTCTACAAGCTGTTTTCGAGGGTGATCACGAACTGTCTCGCTCGCAGGTTTGATGACTTCCAGCCTCCCGAACAAGCCGGTTTCCGAAAAGGCTATAGTACCATAGACCACATTTTTACTTGCCGCTAAATGGTAGTGTTCAGCACTATCGTGTTCCGGTCAGGTGGTAATGTATGGCCCTGTAATTTCCGGCACAGAGGCATAACACCTTAGGCCTCAGGAGTGGTGACGCATCTGCATTTTGACTTTGGTCTTTCTGTGGGTGTCTATAGGCTGCAGTCATCACTTAACATCAATGTGAACTGCATGCTTGTTTGCCACTTACATTGCATAAAAAAAAACATACACACGCTGCGGCAGGTTATACAGAAGACCGAGGAGTATAACTGGCCATTATGCTTAGCGTTCGTAGACTATGAGAAAGCCTTTGATTCGGTTGAACCATGGGCTGTGCTGCAGTCTTTACAGCGTTGCCACATTAACTATCGGTATATCGAAGTGTTGAAGTGTCTGTATAAAAACGCCACCATGTCAGTCCGAGTACAGGACCAATGCACGAGGGCGATTCCTTTGCAGAGGGGAGTAAGACAGGGAGATGTCATTTCACCCCTGCTCTTCACCAATGCAATGGAAGACGCCTTCAAGCTCCTGGAATGGCAAGGACTAGGCATCAATGTCAACGGCGAATACATCACTCACCTTCGGTTTGCCGACGATATTATAATCATGGCAGAGTCGCTGGAAGATCTCAGCACAATGCTCGAAGATCTCAATCGAGTGTCCCAAAGAGTGGGCCTTAAAATGAACATGGATAAGACCAAGGTCATGTTTAATAACCTTGTATCGCCCACTCCAGTATCCCTTGGGAACTCGATCCTCGAAGTTGTCGACGACTATGTCTATTTAGGACACACCATACAACTAGGCAGGTCGAACTTCGAGAAAGAGGTCATTCGCCGAATCCAACTCGGCTGGGCAGCGTTCGGGAAGTTAAGGAGCGTTTTCTCGTCAAACATCCCGCAGTCCTTGAAGACGAAAGTCTTTAACCAGTGCGTTTTACCGGTGATGACCTACGGTGCCGAGACGTGGTCTCTCACTATGGGTCTCGTACAAAAGCTCCAAGTCACTCAGCGGTCAATGGAAAGGGCTATGCTCGGCGTTTCCCTACTGGATCGAATCAGAAATGAGGAGATCCGTAGGCGAACGAAAGTCGCTGACATAGCCAAGCAGATTTCCAAGCTGAAGTGGCAATGGGCAGGGCACATAGCTCGGAGAACCGATAGCCGCTGGGGCAGAAAGGTTCTCGAGTGGAGACCACGTATCGGCAAACGAAGCGTAGGACGTCCACCTGCAAGATGGACCGACGACCTGATCAAGGCTGCAGGTACCCGCTGGATGCACGTCGCTTCCGATCGGTCGGCATGGAGGTCATTGGGGGAGGCCTATGTTCAGCAGTGGACGTCCTATGGCTGATATGATGATGATCAGATTTTATTTCGTTTAGCTTCTTAACATTTTTACTCTTAACTCAATAGTTCCATTCAACTGCTGATATTCGGCATTTCACTAACTTGAAATTATTATTAGGACATGTCTGAAAATCTTCTATCGTTCAGTTTTTGAGAGAAATTAGGGAGACTTTTTTAATGTATTGATAGTGGCAAACACGCATGCAATTCACATTCATGTTAAGTGATGACTGCAGCCTATAGACACCCACACAAAGGCCAGAGGCCAAAAAACAGATGCGTTATCACTCCCTAGTTGTAGTGACCTTAGTTGTTATGTCTCTGTGATAGTTATTGCGGGGCCATAAATTATCTATCATCTAACCGGATCATAATAGTGCTGAACACTACCCTTTGGCGGCAGATAGATTAGGTGATGTGGTACCTACGTTCTCGAGCTCCTACACTGGAACTCACCACTAAACTGACAAAAGATTTTGTAATGTACTTGACTGATAAACCGATTCGTTGAAGAAAAGTGGTTGACGGGTCGTGGAGGGTATGGAAGATAGAGGGGACGGCTGTCCTGTTTAAAGATTATAAAAAGTTTAATTGATAATAAAGGAGATCTTGCGAGCTCGGCCCTGGTTCGTACATGTCCTCAAAAAATGGGTAAATTATAGAAGAAGCCGAAAAAAATACAATTAATTTAATCAAGAATATATTTTAGAGTTTTCTTTTTTTTCTCTTTATTTATTTATAGAGGGTTTTTAAAAATGACACCCTCATCATGACTCTCCACATACACCCAATGCTTTATAATAAAATTACACAAGGTTATACATTTCTATTACTTAATGCTAGCTTAACTAAATCATACAATAATTTTGCTTCCTTAGAATCTGGGAAGGCCAAAATACTATTAATGTTACCTACATCATAGCTCTTGATCTTTAGTTGCTCCCGACGGGCTTCGTTTCGTCCACATTCCATTGTAATATGAAAAACGTCTTCAACTATACCACACAAGGAGCAATTAGGGGTTTCAGTTTTGCGCATCATAAATCCAAAGCTATTCAATGGGATGTGTCCGGAACGGAGCCGCAAGGCTACAACAAGATCCTGTCTATTAAGTTTGCTCAAACTGAACCACGGGGTACGAGGAAGTGAAGGTTGGATTGTCTATACCAAACACCTTTAGAGAGTGATCTTTCGTCAAAGTATTCGGACCACGACTCATAGCACAACTCTTTAACGCGATAAATAACATCACTAAATGATGGTATGTAGTGGAATGACTCTCCATCTGAAGTCGCCTGTTTTGCTAGTAAATCGACTTCCTCGTTCCCAGTAATTCCAACATGTGATGGAGCCCATTGAATAATGACTTGTTTATGAGCTTGATTAAATGAATGCATTAATTTAATTGTACTGTACGCCAATGGAATGCCTCAATAAATATAGGTACATCGCCTGAAATGCTGTAGGGTAATTTTGGAGTCTGTTAAAATGACAAACTTATTATAATTAATACTTTCTATATATGATAAAACTTCAAGTATTGCGACCATTTCTATGGCCATTATAGAACACTGCGCATCAATTTTAAACTTAAAAAAATCTTTACTTTGCCAGTCTAAAACGCTGCTCCATTTCCGTCTCTCGATTTTGATCCATCAGTGAAGATTTTATAAAAATTCGAATACCTTTCACATAACATATAAGAACAATTATTTTGTAACTGGATGCGACTAATCATATGTTTTGATTTATCGATAGTATCAATACCAGCTTTAAGATTAGCATCTAAATCTAAATTAGTGACCCATGTGTCCAAACTGTATACTTCTGTTTTGTTACTCGACTTAAAAGATACATTTTGAAACTTATTGTGTAGCGTTGCAAGTAACGGTCTTTCTTTATGTCGCCAGTATGGGTTTTGAAGAAGAGGACACATTTAATTCAAACGATTTTATCATTTCCAACCATGTTCAACATGGCGGCGATACAGCCAACGCTTGGTATCAATCAATTTCGATAGTATTTATAATTTTTTTTTCTCCAAGTACTAGATAAGCAAAAAACAATTCAAAAAATTAAATGGCAAAATGACATCGTCCGCCATATTCGCCATGTTGGCTTTAAGTTGCAATTCTAACTGCAAATAATATTTTGTAACTGCAAACAAAGCTAAATAAGTGAAAATATGCAGTAAAAACGTTTTTATATTGATTTTGCCTTTTTAATGATATTGTGTACAATACATGGCCGGAGGTCCATACATTTTTGCAACATCTCCTTTTATTAATAGTTCTTACTTAATTTAAACTTATATTAACCTCCCTTTTTCTAGATCGGGTGGCGAATCTGACCTTTTTATATAGAAGGTATCTCATTCCACAATTAACACGCATTTTTTGCCATTACGACCATATGATTGAAATTGATGATAAGTGAATACTTATGTCCTGTCCTGTAAATATCTAAATAAAATCAAAGATTTAATGTAGATGCGTTTCAACATCTAAGGCCTCAGCTGTTATGCCGCTGTGCCGGAAATTACGGGGCTGTACATTATTACCTGACCGGAACCTGATAGTGATCAACATTACCATTTATCGGCAATTAGATTAGGTAATGCGTTGGTGTCTATGCCCTCAATCTCCGTCAGTGGAGTTCTGGCACCAGTAAGAAGTACAGTACCTACTCAACAATCAAGAAATTTACTGGTGGTAGAGCTCCAGTGACGGAGCTCGCGGGCGTAGGCCACCGCAATACCTAATATACTTGCCGCCAAATGGTAGTGTTCAGCACTATCGTGTTTCGGTCGGGTGGTAATGTAAGGCCCTGTAATTTCCAGCACAGAGGCATAACACCTTAGGCCTCAGGAGTGGTAACGCATCTGCATTTTGACCTTGGTCTTAGTGTGGGTGTCTATAGGCTGCAGTCATCACTTAACATCAATGTGAACTGCATGCATGTTTGCCACTTACATAAAAAAAACAATATTGCACATCGAGCGAGACATATACGAGTATCATCAAGACACATACATCATACGAAAGAGACAATCGGCTAGTTTAGACGTTATCTCTGCTGCACACTGCCTTTGTAAGCACTGCCTTTGTAAGCACTGATAGTCCGGTATTGGTCAAAACTTGAGCAAAATGATCGACATAACGCTCTACAGACCCGAAATAAGCCGAAATGTCCTTCCTAAGGTCGATGTGCAATATCTACTGTTGGATGCTATAGGTAAGTTTGTGGTAAAAGATCAGTAGGTATCGTCAGGACTGTCTAAAGTCTGGTAAAAAGGTTTGCTGTGAACCGGTCTGTTGACGGTATAGAGCAACACAGACCACCGGCCGCCGCGGAGGACCGGAGGGGAGTAGCCATATGCAGGCTCTCCCCTCTGTCAAAGTACAAAGCCGAAAGGGTCCTACACCTGTCGCCCAGATGTTTAAATGTGTGCGTGAAATTGTTTATGTATTTCGTTCAAGTCAAGGTGTGAGTTTCGTAGTAATAGACGATTTTTGTAGTGTGTGTGTGTATCACAAGTAGTTCCTCCCGCAAAAATGACAGACTGTTTTGCATTGGTAATAAACGCTATGGCTACTACCCTCCGGTCCGCCGCGCCAGTGGCTCGTGTTGCTCTATGGTTGACGGTAATTATATAAATTCAGCATGAATTGATGAATCTTATTTTTGTATAACAGCTATAGATAGGAAACCGTTTTCTGTCAACGAATGTGAAGGCCCCACCGCCCACTAGCGGAAGAATTTTCTTCTACTGGAGGCGAATTACTCCACTTGCGCATTCAGTCAACAGAATAATGGCGGCCAACCATGCCAATGGGGCGGCAGTAAGTGCCATAAGATGGATAGCCGCGTCCTGCGATAAAACTACTGCCGCTGCGATCGCCAATCCGCGTGCCAAGCGTGGCGATTATGGCATATCCCCCTGATGGCTTTGGTCCAACTGTGGACATTTTCGGCTCAAATGATGATGATGATATATATAGGTATACACCGTTGTATACCTATACGTCAAACGAAAAACGGTTTCACATAATAAAGTAGAGATTATCATAGAGGCTCATTATAGAATACTGCCTCAGCTGCAGCACTACTACGCTGGTGGTCCTGGTTTCGATTCCCGGGTCGTTTTTCGAGTTATCAGATGTAACGGTTTAAAATCCTTTCTCTGGTTCTATTGGGCTTTTTCCATTTTCTGGAAGTTTCCCAGTACCTCGGCGTTTGGTAATATGCCCGGAGATGGCAAAAGACTAGCCACCTGTCACATAGGTCAGAAACGTAACCGGCGAATCGTGGGTGTTTGGATGTATGCTTGAATGTATGCATTTACCTTTGCCTAGGCGTGAAGTTACGTTTCATTATAGAATTCAGACTTTTGATGTATTGCGGTCGAAATTCGTCTATTGGGCGATCACTACACACTGTTGTATCAACATACAATGTGTAGAGTTGCGTGTTTTGAGATCTATTTATCTAAATAAAATAATTCAGATATCTAGGCCATCTATGGGCGATCAATCGCAAAATGGTTATATGTACATATCACTAGCCATTTGTGATATACATGGAATCGTTTCCACGATTTCTAAGAATGCAAGTACAAAATGTATGTCATAGTTTCGTACGGTCACTAAGTATTGCAGGCTATTTCTGTAGAAATTGCTTAAAACTTGCGGTTTTTAATAGTTATTACTACATGTTTGATCGTTTTTATCATATTATTATAATTAATTTAAGGTCACAATTAAAGAGCATGTATGTTACATTTTTGACTCATGCAATACAATGATATTTTTGTGCAATTTGTAAATGAAGGTAGATATATTTCAACACTAGCGGCGCTGGCTATTTCAAGCGCTGATCCGTTCCTATTTTTTTATGTAATGGAAGTGGCAAACAAGCATGCAGTTCACATTGATGTTAAGTGATGACTGCAGCCTATAGACACCCACACAAAGACCAAGGTCAAAATGCAGATGCGTTACCACTCCTGAGGCCTAAGGGTGTTATGCCTCTGTGCCGGAAATTACAGGGCATTACATTACCACCTGACCGGAACACGATAGTGCTGAACACTACCATTTAGCGGCAAGTATATTAGGTAATGCGGTGGTGCCTACGCCCGCGAGCTCCGTCACTGGAGCTCTACCACCTATTAGTCACAAGGTGATGATATATAGCCTACAGCCTTCCTATAATGAGCTATCTAACACTGAAAAAACTTTTCAAATCGGACCAGTAGTTTAGAAACTTTTCAGCTTTATAATATTAGTATAGATATTCCTTACACATATACCTATAAATTACTTAACCCCGTCTTTTTTTAAAAACAAATTAAAATATCTTTTCGTTAACATTTACTTGAGTATTGAATTCAAAAAAGGTTGCGGTTCAGATTCTCAGTTCTTTTCTCTCATAGGTATTTGGATTAAAATTATTTTTCTTGAATATTAATATTAATATTAATTTATTTATTTAATCTTTAATGCACAGATTACAAAATGTGTACATAAGGTGGACTTAATGCCATAGGGCATTCTCTGCCAGCTAACCTTAGGATGCATTTTTTAGGTTAAAGATAAACAATATCAATCTAAAAATTAAAAATAATTTCTAAGAATCAAACTTGAACGCTCACGTGTCATACATTTTAAGTTATCTAACTTAATTCATTGCCCTTTTAAAAAACTATAATTGATTTTTTAAGTTATATTAGTATGTCGATCCTTTGTCCATGTTCATTTTATATCTTGGTCGTTTAATCAAAGTCAGAGTTCACAAAACATTGAACAGTAGGTCAGTCAACTGCACACCGATTTTGTGTTATTAGGTTAACAGACGAACAAGACATGAACAATGAAAAGAACATTAAATATGAACAAGACAACAACACAAATAGGTGGAATTCTTCTGTCACTACAAGTATTATTTTTCATATATATCATATTCGTCTTGGAAATACGAAAAAGCATATCTAAGAATTAAAAAAAAAGTAGTGTGTCTATTTACGTCCATGCATAATATAATAGAAATGCACAAATATAGGTGTATAACAGTTTAAATACAAAATTGTTTTTATTTCTTCCTGAATTTGCCGCATGAAAGAGCTTTAAGTTTATGAAAGAGATTCGTATATTATCTTTAGACACGGTACACTTCTTGTGCAACAGTGCATTATCACTTCAAGCTTAGATAATTCAACAACAGACGTTTTGTCGTTGTTAGATTTGCAAATTTTACGCTAATAACACAAACCCATTGTATTGCATCAAGTGAAAGTGCGTAAAAATAAAAATACCACAGTCAAGCGTGTACAAAATAAAGTTTGATTGCACTTTTAGAAACGCATATCGCTATTTCATCTAATTAATTAAAATGGATTATGTAATCCTAAATTATTACATGTTACTGTCTCCTTTCTACTGCAATAATATTATAAAAACAATGCTTAAATGAGGGACGGGTTCCCATCATTGTTACTGAATTTACTAACGTTGGAAACCGCGAGTTCTACGTGATTTTGATGAAGATCGGAATATCCTTTACTTACTTTTGTGTGCCTATCTACAATATATTATATTATCCATTCGTTAATTGGTACTGATAATACAGTTTTAATTTTAAAATTAATGAGATAAAAAAGGTGAAAAATGATGTCGTCTTGCAGTATTAAAATTTCATGATTGCAGAAATATTTATGTGTTAACGTAAAATAAAAAACTTAATGCACGCTGTGTAATGTAAAGCCATTACGTAAATACTCGTATAATTTTGGTTTGAATCAGTCATTTATTTTTATTGCAAATGATGTATTTGTTCGTGTGAAATGAAATTTTACAGTGCGAAGCTTTTCAAATTGAATCTGTTGTTAATAAATAATTGATTTATTTTTTTAAAGATTTTATTCTTTAGTTTTAAGCCTTCTAGTTTCTAGTATTATTTATTACTAGCTGTGCCCGCGATTTATGATTGTTCAGAAATACTCAGACGAAGTCGTCGGCGCAGCTGATATAAAAGTAGCCTAAGTTACTCCTTAATACGTCAGCTATCTGCCAGTGAAAGTCCCATCAAAATCGGTCTCTCCGTTCCCGAACAAACAGACAGACAGACAGACAACAAAAATTGTAAAAAATGTTGTTTTGGTATATGTAGGTACCTACCGTGTATACATACAATGACATATGCATTAAGTAAAAAGCGGTTATTTTTATATTACAAACAGACACTCCAATTTAATTTATTTGTAAGTATAGATTATGGTAATTTTGTATATGTACTATCTGTATTGTTGTTCGATAGTCGCTGGAAACGGTGTGGTTCAATTCTACTTAAATGCAAATAAACTGAAAGCGCCACTGTCCACGATTTTTACTACGTTCACTAAATATCGGTGTCGTGTTTTAGGTATGCCAATATAAAATGCGGTGATTTTTATTTTACTAACAATCACTCTTCGTTTCAATTATTGTATAAAGTTTGTAATACATAGATTAGGTAATGCGGTAATGCCTTGCGCCTCAACTGACAATAGAACTCTACCACCATATTGGTCATAATATTGAAATTGGTTATTAGATTGGCGTTGAATCAGGTTCATATTGATAAAAATATCTATCAATTAACTTTTGAATTCATTCGTTGTTTTTTACTTTATACGAATACGAAATTTATTTGGTTATGAACTGGAAATAAAAGAAAAAAGCATATAGTTTGCATTGATGGTAACTGAGTACCGCCTAAAGATGATTGATATTGTTAAAAAGGGGTGAAATTATGAAATAAATCTAAAAGAAATTGTATAAACATTCATCATTCCATTTTCCCATACAAATAGTCGTATCTGTAAAATTTTTGAGACATTATTTAATTCTAAGTCAGGACAAAGTCTGCCGGGACATTAAAGAAAATTAAATGTTTACTACAAATACCATTGTAATTTATTTTTAAATATTGATAAACATGTTCAAGAAAGTCATTACATATCGGCTTTAAAACTATGCTCTATTGTTTGCAAAACGTTAGTTCAAACAAAAGAGTGCAACGAAATTGGTCGAACAAGTCGCCCGGCGGGGCTTTTGGGTGGCGATGCCTTTGCGCATCTCGCGAGAACGTTTCCGAGGTATAAAAGAAGGTAACGTGCTGATTCACAGACCCATTGCTCCACACATACTCGCCTACGACACAAACGTTAAGGTACAAAAACTTTTTTAAAAAAGGTTTTTTTTGTAGAAAATCGTGGCACATGCAAAGTGAAGTGAAGTGAAGTGTTGTGATTAAGCTTTTGTTTTTCTTTTGACAGACAAGTGACGGCGACCGACGGAATTCAAGATGCGGTGGATTGATCTGGTGAATATAGTTTTGGATTGCGCCTTGGGGTTAATTTAATGGGGGGTATTTCGGAAAAAATCGAAAGATTATGAAGTAGCTGGCCTTTTAATTACAAAGAAGTTATGGAGTAAAAGCACAGCACAAAATGGTCACCACGTCTGAACCATAATATATTGCCTTTTCAAGACTTACAAACATGATCATGAATATTTTACTAAACATTGCTTCAGTTAAGTATAGTATATCAATCTACTGAATGGTCTAATTAGTTCGCTTAATTTGTAGTATACAAATTTGAAAGATTTTTGTAGGTAACTTTATTGTTTTGTAATCAAATTCCAGATGGTTGAATTACGGCTTTAACGAGTACTCTTACCATAAGATAAAGTTTTTTTTAAAGATTAAGATAATTATAAATAAAATTACATAAAACTCAAGAATACTGGAATTTTTAAAAAACGGCGTGTTAAAAAAAATGTCCTATGATTTAATAAAAGAAAATATTGTTGTACAGTGAAGTCATATCCTCCAATTTAATAATAATTTTCATCCGCATGAACTCCTCAAAATGCTGGATCAAAAAAATGACACTATATGAAATAATATACCTACGTAAATATCTGCGCGATACAATACGAGTATATCAACGTGAAAGTTTAACGTAATTGATTTTATCATAATTACTCACTAGTTTACTCATTAGTTAACATTAATGATAACGGAAGGAATTAGCTCATTAGAGCACTTACATAAAACTGGTCAAGTGCGATTTCAACTCGTTCAAAAAAGGTTATATATTGAACGGGAAGCTTATTACGTGTCAAAGTATTTATGTTTCCGCGCTTAAATGGAAAGAAAGAAAGAGAACATTAGATAATAAACCACAGGGACATCAAACAGATTATCAAACAACAATATTAAATTGCAGTAGGAATATTGTGACTCACGGTTGGTCTAAATAAATACCTATGTATACCTACATACGCTTACACTCACAGCTCACAGCCCCACACTAGGAATTAACCTGTGTCGTGGGTGCCGTTATACACACACTACACATACACAAACACCCAGACCCGAAACCATTCTGCCAAATCTATCTGTATCCCATACCGGGACCAATATATTCAAATATTTGTCTCGGTTTGGGACTTGAACCCGTGAGCCTCAGTTAAAATGGTCGTCACATACCGCTGGATCAAATAGCTCGTCATCGGGGTCATGAAATGGGTCAGATCAGCTTCATGTGAAGCCGATATCTTCTACACAACGCTATTTTACATTTGTGGGTCACAGGAATACACTGCTCGAATAGATAGTTACAAGTGTCTATCCGGATCCATATTCCCCACTCCCACTCACAGCCCCAAATTAGGTACCTATAAACCTCAATGTGGATTTAAATTGTGTGGACAACATATACACAAAAACCTAGACCCGAAACAAAACATATATCTGTAGCCTATATTGGGCCGGTGCGGGAAGCGATCCGGCGACCCTCTGAGAAAGATGTCGTAACAAGCCGCTTTACCAACTGAAGCGTCAATACAAAAGGCTGCTATTACAAAAGCAGATAGATTTCAACTAGGTTCTTGCGCGTATCTTTTGGGCTTTTGTAGTTGAAAAATAACAGCAAGACATTGTAGTACATACCCGTCAGCTCGCGAGAAAAATATGACAATTGATTTCAATTGTTCATTCGTCGCCGGTGGTCTCTTGTGTCTTGACGGTTTGACAGCGTTATCGCAACTTAAAGTCTCCGAGTAGATCATAATTTCAAGCAGAACATGTATAGTAACCTGATGAAACACATGAAAGATACCTGGCGATTTTGGAATATTTCCCCATATGCCCGATTGGCAATTAATGCTTAAAAAAATATGTACCTCCATTTGCGCGTGTCTATAGCATGCAGCTTGGTTGTTCAGCGTAGAATCAATTTGATCAGATAGACCACCAGATTGACCTGCGACCTCTCGGCCGCCTTCTGATCTTGCAATTAATGATCAGGTTGCACCTTCTGGCAACTTGTCCAAAGAACTCTAGGATTCGTCACAGGCAGGTGGTAGAAAGCCTAGTTTTGATGCTCATTTCACGCAGGCTCTCTCTGTCTCTCTTGACTTATTAGTACGAGGAGTTCTCGCTAACTAACACCACATCAAAAAGATCAATACTATCGCAATCGGCCTTCTTTAATGTCCAAGTTTCTGAGGCTTTGTTTACTGTTTTTCTAAAAGGATGGTAATTACCGCGTTACATTATGTAATGTAATGCGCAGTGCTAATCAAATTGATGTCAATCAAGTTACATAATAGTATAGAATAAAGAATATACAGCAGGCCTGTTCAGGTCAAAGGGGGCGACACGCAGAGCGCCTTTTAGGTTGGAGCGCCTTTTTCGCTTGCCGGTTGGTTAGTGTTGCTAACCAACCGGCAAGTCTTTCACTACCTTACACAATTAACATTGCAACTGACAAAGACAAATAATATTGTAGTTCATTCATGTCTAATGTAAATTTACGAATACGACTGCAGTTTTTTTTTATGTATTGGAAATGGTAAACAAGCAAGCAGTTCACATTGATGTAAAGTGATGACCGCAGCCTATAGACACCCCCATACCGACCAAGGTCAATGTGTAGATGCGTTATCACTCCTGAGGCCTAAGGTGTAATGCCTCTGTGCCGGAAATTACAGGGCCGTAGTAAAAAGCGAATATATCTTAAATCTATACGATACGGTTGCAGTGTTAACTTATTATTAATGTAAACTGCATGCTTAGTTTGTACTAAAACGCAAAAGATCCTAAATTTATACTACGATAAGGCTGCAGTTAAGTAAGTGAACAACTTATTATCACAGTGATTTGCATGCTTGCTTGCTACCAAAAAACAAATGTATTTTAAATCTATACGACACGCATGGCTACAGTGTTTTTTAATTTTAATGTGAAATACATCCTCGCTTGTTACTAAATAATGAAAATATCTTAAATCTATACGACACGGTGCAGTGTTCACTTACCATTAAATATTAATAAAAAAAAAACTATTTAGATAGTAAATTAAGAATCACCTTGTATCGCCTTTTACTAAAAAACAATCTAAGCATTCTAGTCAAAGATGCATCTAGTACATCTTTTGTCAATGTCACATACTTTCTATTTGCGAAATAAAAAGCGACCGAGACGAGCTGCTGACTAAGGAAGTACAGTAAGAACAGAAAACACTTATTTCGTTAATTTCAACGTCATCATATTAAAATTTACAATTTGGTTTTGTAATATTTATAAGCTTTGTGGGTCATTAACGGTGCTTGACTTGATTCTGATATGTATTATATCTACCTCTTAAGCGACCATATTAACAGAGCAGACATTAAAAATGTGATAAACAAAAAATAAGCAGAATATGAAATTGTAAACGTAAAATTAAATATTTAATTTCATTCGTAAAGTTTCAGTAAAAAGAGTTCAACGCAACACAGCCTTGAAATATCAGCAATGTTTGAATATGCTTGATATTTATAACGAGGTCAATGATCAAAATAAACATAAAAATAACTATACTTGTCTACTTTTGAAAGAGTGGGTAGTTAGGTATGTGTCCTTGCACAAGTCTCTTCAAATTACTAACTTATGATTTTAACTCTCATAGATATATATGTTATTAGGAATTAAAGTAACATTATAGTTTTAGTAAAAAAAAAACCGTAACTTCACGCTGTAATCCCCGAAGAGGTAGGTCCATGTAACAGGTGGCGAGCCAGTTGACATCTCCGGGCACATTACCAAACTTCGAAGTACTGGGAAATTTACAGAAAATGGAAAAGTCCCAATAGAACCAGAGATAAAGGACTTTACATCATTATCTCTCATAACTCCCTACCCGGGAATCGAACCCAGGACCTCAGCGTAGTAGTAGTGGCCTGCTACCACTAAGCTGCCGAGGCAGTTAGTTTTAGTGCGCAGAGGTATTCAAGGTTGTTAAATTTTTTTTTAATTTTGATTACAAATAAATTTTCAAACAATTGAAATATAGAATGTCTTTGGTAACAAACACCTTGTTATGCCTAAGTCTGATAAATAAAGTAATGTATACATTAGTATAACATTACATAAAATGCATAAAATAATATTTTTTGCGACCACTTTTGTTTTTGAAATATAATAAACGACACGCTGTCTTAAATTACGCTAAATAAGATATAGTTTATGTATATCTTATAACAAAAAATGCTTTTAAGTGAACTTTTCGGTCGTGAACTTTTTAATGTCGTATTGGTGAGTCCCAGAAATGGAACTCGACGGTGTAGGCACCACCGCATTCCCTTTTCTTATCGCTAAATGGTTAGTGTTATTGTATTCCAGACAGGTGGCTATGTACCTTGGAATATCCTACTTTTTTATGTGATGGAAGTGCTACTTTTATTTTTTATGTAATGGAAGTGCAAACAAGTATGCATTTCACATTGATGTGAAGCGATGACTGCAGCCTATAGATACCCACACAAGGACCAGAGGTCAAAATGCAGATGCGTTACCACTCCTGATGCCTAAGTTGTTATGCCTCTGTGCCGGCAATTACAGGGCCGCCACCTGACCGGAACACGACAGTGCTGAACACCATTTAGCGGCAAGTATATTAGGTAATGCGGTGGTACCTGCTCCCGCGAGCTGCGTCACTGGCGCTCTACCACCAGCTTACCTTTCCTTACCGCTAAATGGTTAGTGTAATTGTATTTCGGACAGGTGGCTATGTACCTTGGAATATCCTACATAGACGCATAAGAGCATAGGCCTCAAGAATGGCAGATCATCAATATTGAAATATCTGATTTTATGTAAATGTTACTTGGCTTATGCTCGTTTTCACCATCGACTCCTAACTTTAGAGAGTCCCTTAACAAAGTTAAGTAGCGGATTTCATTATCGCCATTACCTATATTCCTTAAGTAACCCTTAAAATTAGGGGGCGATATTTGGCATCTCAGAATCTCAGCGCTAGGTAACAGTTTAGATTGTTCGAAGTTGTCATAAATGTAATTTGTTAACCTTCCAACAAAAAATGGAGCAATAGCGCACTGCTATTCAACCAGATAAATATTTATTTATGCGTTTTATTTTTAAAATCACGTTTAATAATATGTAGTTTAATTTCGCTTTGCATTTTTTCGTATCGAAATACATTAATCTTTATTTATATGAGAATAAAGTGCAAATAGTTAACAACGTCGATAAAATTTGAAATTTGTAAAACAATATGTCACCTATATTCGTGGTCCCTTAATAGGAGTCATACAGCGTGGTGAAAACCAATTCAGGTAAGGAACCACTTTAGGGGCTTCTTTAGCATATGGGACCCTAAGATACGGGGACGTGTGTGGGTTCGGTGAAAACGGGCATTACAGTATTACATACCATCATTATATAAATAAAATACGCTTACACTCACAGCCGTACAGTAGGTATAAACCTGTGTCGTGGGTGCCGTTGTACACACACACATATACAAACACCCAGACCCGAAACAAATACATGTAGGCCATACAAATATTTGTCCCGGTGCGGGGATCGAACCTGCTACCCTTCGAATCAAACGGCCATTTCACACCGCTGGACTCACCGGGTTCGTCATTGTGAAGGCTTTTTTGCCACTTCAAAACAAATATCTGTTTTGCATAATTGATAGTAAGTGATTAGTGTAACCGATGTTTCTTCAGGTAGTTAGTCTTCAACACATATGTTGCGTGTTAGTTACAGCATTGGGACATGACGACCCTAATTTCCGGCACAGAGGCATAACACCTTAGGCCTCAGGAGTGGCAACGCATCTGCATTTTGACCTTGGTCTTTGTGTGGGTGTCTATAGGCTGCAGTCATCACTTAACATCAATGTGAACTGCATGCTTGTTTGCCACTTCCATAACACAAAAAAAAAAAAAAATGCCGCCCTGTGCCGCCACTCATGTATGAGAATTCCACGGGTGGTAGAGTTCCAGTGTAGGAGCTCGAGGGCATAGACACCACTGCATTACCTAATTTATCTGCCGCTAAATGGTAATGTTCAGCACTATCGTGTTCCGATTAGATGGTAATGATGACCACGCAATAACTACCACAGAGACATAATAACTAAGGTCCCAGGGATGGCAACGCATTTGCATTTAGACCGCTGGTCTTTGTGTGGGTGTTTATAGGCAGTCATCACTTAACATAAATGTGAACTGCAAGCTTGTTCGCCACCTTCATTATATAAAAAAAAATTAGTTAGTCACATCGAACGATGGCGGTCAAACCAAACCAATAAAGGGGTAATTAAAATAATAGCAGCAGCGTCCAAGATAAAATATCTGCCATAGTGAAAAGATTACTACAACCGATGTGTGTCACAGAGATTTACCCCCTTATTCATAAACGTATTTCAGCTAAAGTGTTGCTAATCTCTCCTTTGTCTTTTTCTATCTTGCACATTTGTCAATGCAATTGACAAAGACAGAGCATTCTATAGCTAAAACGTATCTAAAGTACGTTTATGAATAAGGGGGTATGTCTTCAATAAAGATTTTTACTGGTGGTAGAACTCCAGCTTTATATCTGGTTCTATTGGGATTTTTTGATTTCCTGTTATTTTTTCCAGTATATCGAACTTTGGTTATGTGTGGAGTCAATAGGTCACCTGTTACATGGGCTAACACGTAACCGGTGAATCGTGCATGTATGCTTGAATGCTTGTATTCACCTCTACCTACGGGGATTACAGGCGTGAAGTTATGTTTTTTCCGTATAATATGCTGCAGGCGGCAGTTCAACGTATATAAGTCCATAAGATTCAAATATAACGTAGGTACAATACAAATGGTGTTCAGGAATATTGATCAGGTATGAAATGTCCATTGCATACCAACATTGCAACTGTGCTTTATGTGAACTAGATTTGAAGCCAGCTGCAGATTTTATTTAAAAGCGACTGCTCTTATCAAATAAAAGGGAAGGGAGGAAAGCCCAATAGAACGGATAATAGCCCAAAGATAACGGATTTCACGCTATTATCTCTGATTTACTGGTGGTAGAGCTCTAGTGACAGAGGTCGCGGGCGTAGGCACCACCGCATTACCTATTATACTTGCCGGTAAATGGTAGTGTTCAGCACTATCGTGTTCCGGTCATGTGGTAATGCACGGCCCTGTAATTTCCGGCACAGAGGCATAACACCTTGGGCCTCAGGAGTGGTAACGTATCTGCATTTCGAAACTGGTCTCTGTGTGGGTGTCAATAGGCTGCAGTCATCACTTAACATCAATGTGAACTGCATGCTTGTTTGCCACTTCCAATACATAAAAAAAAGGATGCCAAAAAGGATAAAAGGGAAGGGAGGAAAGTCCAATAGAACCAAATATAACGGATTTCACGCTATTATCTCTGATATTCCCCGACCCAGAATTCGAATCCAGTATAACAGCGTTGTAGTAGGCCTGCTACACTAGGCTACTGAGGCAGCATATCATAGTTTGTTTTATCGTTAAAATAATTTTGTTTGGTTAAAGACAGATGATCAGATAATGAAGGTTTATACGAGTGAACTTAAGAAATTAAAGAAAAAACGGAAAGAAAAATTTGACTTCGGGCAGGAATCGAACCTGCGACCTCAGGATAACCAATCCAGCCGCTTTACCACTAAGTTACCGAAGTCAACCACCGATGCGTCAAATTTTGCTTTACATTTTTGATTTTAACCGATTTAGGGTCGGTGAACTGGTTATCCTGAGGTCGCAGGTTCGATTCCTGCCCGAAGCCAAATTTTCTTTCCGTTTTTTCTTAAATTTCTTAAGTTTACTCGCATGTGTTATCGCGGAAAATAAATAGTACAGGTATATACGATATGAGCACTGGTAAACGTGTTTGATTCTGCTTGAAGATTTTGTTTGCTTTAATAATTCATCATAATTAATACGTTCTTTAGGTTTGTTATAGTGAAAGTTTGCATGTATGGACATTATTTACTTAATCACGTAAAAATTACAGCATGGGTGCGGATAAAATCTCGTACACCGACAGACCATGACCTGGATTGGCACATAGGATATTTTTATGACTTAAGAAGTACATCTAAACGAAGTCGTAAGTGTCCTCAAATTCACATAAAACGTACATACGTATTTCAAAACTTTAAAGTAAAGTAAAATTTGTCTCTTGCTATTTGTCTATTACTTCTCGGAAGATTACCTTTTTGTTCTTATAATAAGGACAGTATACATATACCCCCTTATTCATAAACGTATTTTAGCTAAAGTGTTGCTACTCTCTCTTTTGTCTTTTCTATCCTGCACATTTTACAATGCAACTGACAAAGATAAAGCATTCTATAGCCAAAACGTATCTAATGTACGTTTATGAATTTGGGGGATAGTATTTTTAAACATTATACTGGAATTATGTGTCTATGAGGCACCTGGTGTGTCAGGACCGGGATATCTGGCACACTCTCTGTTACCCACCCCATTAGGGATTTGGCGTGAAGATACATACATACATACAATGTGTCTATGACATATTATTATGCATTATACATGCTAAAGTCACTCCAAAACAATTGGTTTTGTGATCTCATTTTTTTTTTACTATACCTAAACATCCTATACATATAGGCTTTGTGAAAAAACTTTTTTTAGTTTCAGTTCCATGTATAGATAGATCCCCTATATATATACCTACCGAGTATTAGGTACGTAGTCCTGATAGTTTCAGAGTAAATTAGCTGTGATATGCGGACAGGTGGACGGACGGACGGACAGACAGACAGACAGACAGACATGACGAATATTTAAGGGTTATTATACCGCTTACAAACTCAAACGCATTAAAAATCTACTAATCACTTACTTATCTTGGAAATATTATTTTATATTTCAACCGAAGAAAATGTTATAAGCCGTATGATAATTCGTTTTTTAACGCGGGACAAGCCGTATGATTAGTCTCTGCTAACCTAAATACTATAAACACCGCTGTAGTTATTATCCCGCTTACAAACTCAAACGCATTAATAGTCTACTAATGACTTACTAATCTTAGAATTATAATTTCATATTTCAACCGGAAATCATGAATATTCAGCACTTTCTGTATTACCAACATTACATCATTAACTGTTCTACTCGATAAGAGAAATGAACCAAAGACAGACTAAAGCGATTTAAAGATTTTAATATTTTGTTCGTAATGAAAGTGGGTTATAAGTTTACAATATTTGCAAATAACAATATTCTCCTATTTTCATGAATAAATTATAACTATGTATCTTTACGCCAAGTCCCTTACGGAGTAGGTAGAGAGGGTGGAGCGCCAGATATCCTGGTCCTGGCACACCTCCCCAACTTCTTCTACATTCATCATTATCTTCATACATGCACGGCAATTCCTAAGACTTGACCACACCCTCGGACGTTACTCGACCTATTTGGTCATAGTAGATGGCTGCAGAGGTCCAGGAAGACCAAGACTGACCGTCTTGGTCTTCCTGGACCTCTGCAGCCATCCAATAAAAACTGTATGTCCTAAAATAAAAAATAAGAAATGATTCTCACAATAAGACTTAATTTCATGTCACACAGTATAATTTAGAACCTTAAATATAGTATATAGTATAAAGTATATATTGATGACCGCGTAATGACTTTTCGTTGTGTAAAAATATTGACTCATGTAAATTTGAATAGTGCTTAAATATTTGCTATTAATTTCATCGTTCATAAATTTTAAATGTTGACAATATATATATTAGCTCATTTACACAGAAACTAATTTATTCTATTGCAACCATTTAAGGAAAGAGAATTGAATTTGTATTAATAGTGAGTGATTAATTTTTTTAATTAGTTGATGACGTTATTAGACTTTTTATTTATTAAATTAGTGTTTGATATATCGTGGAGTCCTTCCATAATTTGTAAACTTGTTTCTGTTGGAATATATTTTGTGGATGTAAATACATTTATGATCGTATTATTATTTTAGATAGTTTCGTAGGTATCATAAAAATTGTTGTTTTGAGAACATTATAATTACTCTTTTGAGTGACTGCTTAATATCTGTCTGTAAGCTGTTTTGTCTGAGTCAGAAAATACCGGATGTAACTTGTTACTTGCTCCATTTATATCAATTTGTAAAAGTCCGCTCTACCCTCCAAAATATGAATACCTACCGAGAAAGATAACTTACTTGTAACATCACATTACTACACCTTGCCTTAACCTATTAAGAAACGATATGTCAAATTGTAGTTTCGACAGTTTTCAATGCAATGAGTTGTAAACAATCATGTAAGTAAAACATCTTCTGACCTACTTTGAAGCTAACAAAAAAACTAGCTTACGAACCGTAAGCGTGATTATGCAAAAAAAAAACGTAATGATAGGTCATTATATCACTGTGTTCAACAGGTAAAATAGACTGATGTGAAATTATGATACATCGATACAAGTCGTTACTATTGTTTCAACATAAATAATAATTTATTATGAATAGTTATCATTATCTACAAATGCCAGTGAAAGCAAACTCAGTTGTATTGAGTTGTGTTATAATTTAAATCAAAACATTTTCAGATGATGAGTATTGTTCCGCGAACTTTATAACAGTTACCGTGTCAGTAATTACAAGGCTTTAACGATCTAATTGGGTCATAGCAATCGTGAGCATACCGCGTGTTTTTTATTACATTGTTATCTTTTTGTGTTACTACAGAGACGCCAAACAAATAAGTAAATGTTATCAAATGTCATAGATGTATTACTTTAATCAATTAAAACGTGTATTTTTACTACCAGTACCTTAGTGCCTACTAAGCAGACTTTTACATTTGTCGCATAAATTTATACGACAAAAGTAAAAATCAATACCAAAACTAGATAAAGGATCTAAATCGATATTTTTTTTAATGTAACAAAAAGATACTTAGCTCCTATAGTGGACGATTATATTCGCGCAATATAGTTAAAATATCTGGTCTCTCCCGTTATGATCACGTACTTCACGGAAAGTCTCAATTTCTCTTTCAATCACTGCTCAATGTTGTGGCTTAATTGCTGTAGGGTATATCAGGAAATGTTTGTTAATCGATGTTGCAACCCCACTGGACGCGTTGCGCTTTCTCTTTTATTATGTCGATTTAATCCGCTTATTTTCACTTTCATATTAAATTTCTTCAAACACGTAATGCAACTGTGCATGTATCATGGGTAAATGCGCTGCACACGAGCTGTGACATATTGTGTATGATGCACAATTAGCTGCATCTCCAGGAATGCGTGAATCGTTTTTCGTGTTGTAGATTGATTGTCGAACTAATATATCAAGTCATAATAATTGTACGTTGTTACAAAAGTCTGTCAGTTTCATTATATACATTTAGTGAGTCTAAATCATACTCTCTAGCTCATTTTGTATTAAGTAGGTACATAGTGAAATAAGTATTGCTAATTAGTTATTATTCACAAACTAATTTTAGCGGAAATTTTGCTTAAACACACTTTTGTGACTTTTTTAACAATGCAAAATAAGAAAAATGCGGCCAAGTACATGTCGGGCCACACGTAATTTAAGATGCCGTTTTTCAAGTGCTTTTATATTAGTTGATCGCCCATAACTTGTGAAGTTGTAGAGCCTTCTTATAAGGGCTGATAGTTTTCCTTGTACCGTCGTTTTTTTACATGTCCAATTTAATGGGCACTTAGGTCTTGAAAGTTTAATATTTTATAATCAGTTTTTTAATTGAGAATTTTTTTCCCACGCCCATAATATTTTTCGAAGTTCTATTTACACACTCTGAAATACGGAAGTGGGAAAAATACTCCACTTTGCTTGTAGGCGAGGCATCCTAAAAAGTTTATTTTCAAGATGATATTTCATTACTTTGTCGACTTGAATAATATATATATTTATGCCAAATTACACCTTTCTACTAATGAGTTAAGCTGTAGGCAAATGGATGGACAGACCGATGGGCGGACATGGTGAAACTATTAGCGCTACGGAACCCTTAAAACAAAGCATGTGATAGCTAAATCTACGTTTATGAAAAAGGCCGTAATAAAAAAAAAGAAGGGCTTATTGCATTATAACATTTCATTAAAACACATATTGTTGTTACGAAATATGTAAAATCTAATGGAAAGTTAAAAACGTTTCTTATCTTAGATTAATTATTCTATTTGTTTATTTGCAGGCAGTTCGTAAAAACCATAGTTAACACGTCGCAACTAATGTAATGTTACATAATATTATGTATTCATATTTCATGTATAAGTTATTTATTCGTGTTTTAATTAGGCAGTGTAATTTATCAGTGAAGTGGTGGAAAGCTATGGGCGGTGCGGGTCGCGCACTCTTGCGTTGAGAAAATTATCTTATGTAACCGGCAGATTACGCTTTGCGGACATGCCGCACTTCCACCTGGCCGTGATCCATGATTTTATTGCGATGATGTTATGCATTTTAATTCAAGATGTTAACTTACTTAATACTGTATTAGCTAACTTGAATGTATGTATCATTACGCCAGGTCCCTTACGGGGTAGGCAGAGTGTGTGGAGCGCCAGATATCCTGGTCCTGACATACGTCCGTAAAGATACATACAACTAACTTGAATACTGTTTGGGTATATTTGATACAAGGAGTAGGAATATGACGTCCCCACGACTCTATTCTACTAGAGCAGAATGTCAACCCACAATCATAATGGCAGTCAAACCATTCCCCACCACGTTATTTAATTGTTTTGGTCATTGCTTAGCTGTCGGTGATACTTTAAAACGGTTCCTGGACAATTTTACTTTAGACTTTGTAGCCCAAGATAGCGCTGATGGTCAGCTCGATACTAAAACCAGCCTGAGTCTTTAACCTAAAAGACTATCCTCCTTATTCATAAACCTGTTTTAACTAAAGTGTTGCTCATCTCTCCTTTGTGTTTTTCTATCCTGCACATTTGACCATGCAACTGACAAGGACAAAGCATTCTATAGCTAAAACGTATCTTATGTACGTTTATGAATAAAGGGGTATATCTATGATACGTTATTTTACAATATGGAATAATTTCATTTGTTTTTACTGCTGAACCATGCAAACTATTTCAATAAAATCAGTTAAAGTAAACGTTCCTACTGAAGGGAGCAAAAATATGTGATTTTATTTAATCGAAGATCGAAGAAGTGACCGGAAATAATAAATAGGTTGGGGAAAAAGTCTTTTCGCATTATACTACAAAAAAGGTAAAAATGCAACGCAAGCCGCGAAAAAAATTTGCGATGTTTATGGACCTAGTGCAGTGTCTGTGAGAGTAGCACAAATTTGGTTTAAGCGTTTTCAATCCGGAAATTTTGATGTCAAAGATGCACCTCGCTCTGGTCGCCCTATTACGGATAAAATGGATGCCATTTTTGAAAAAGTGGAGCAAGATCGACGTATCAGTAGTTACGACGTAGCTGAAGAACTGAGAATTGATCACAAAACAGTTTTGACGCATTTGAAAAATGCTGGGTACAAAAAAAAGCTCGATATTTGGGTACCTCACGAGCTCACTGCAAGAAACCTAATGAACCATGTACTCATTTGTGATTCTATATTACGATGTAATGAAACCGAATCAGTTTTGAAGAAGCTGATAACTGGTGATGAAAAGTGGATCACGTACGACAAGAACGTGCGAAAAAGGTCGTGGTCAAAGGTCGGTCAGGGTTCACAGACTGTGGCAAAACCCGGGTTAACTCGCAATAAGGTGATGTTGTGTGTGAGGTGGGATTGGAAGGGCATTATTCATTATGAGCTATTACCACCAGGCAGGACTATCGATTCTGAACTCTACTGCGAACAACTGATGAGGTTAAAGCAAGAAATTGAGAGAAAGCGGCCGGAATTGATCATCAGAAGGGGTGTGGTGTTTCATCATGATAACGCTAGACCTCACACATCTATAGCCACTCAGCAAAAATGAAGAGAGTTTGGCTGGGAGGTGTTAATGCATCCGCCGTATAGTCCTGACCTTGCACCTTCAGATTTCCACCTGTTTCGGTCTCTTGAGAATTCTTTATGCAATATTAGGTTTACATCACGAGAGGACTGCCAAATCCACTTGTCGCGGTATTTTGATGAGAAGTCCCAAAATTTTTATAGCAATGGGATCATGTCCCTATCTACAAGATGGCAAAAGGTTATCGAACAAAATGGTACATACATACTTTAGTTAAATTTAAATAAACTATATTAAAAAATGTTTTGAATTATCTTAAAAAATGCGACGAAACTATCTAGCACAAGTAACCTTATCTATCAAATTCCTAATATTATCTTTAATGGTGGTAGAGCTTCAGTGACGGAGCTCGTGGGCGTAGGCACCACCGCATTACCTAATATATTTGCCGCTAAATGGTAATGTTCAGCACTATCGTGTTCCGGTCAGGTGGTAATGTACGGCCCTGTAATTTCCGGCACAGAGGCATAACACCTTATACCTCAGGAGTGGTAACGCATCTGCATTTTCACCTTGGTCTTTGTGTGGGTGTCTATAGGCTGCAGTGATCACTTAACATCAATGTGAACTGCATGCTTGTTTGCCACTTCCATAACATAAAAAAAAATACTCTAACAATAGTTCAGTACTATACCTAGCTTCTTCTGTATAACATAACTGTACTGTTGAGTTCACTGCATTGTACGAGTGGTTTTGCACACTAGCCAGATCATGTTGCCAAATAGCGTGCAATATTGTCTGATGTTAAAATAAACTTTACCGTTCCTAATCATGTAACTATCCCCGTTATTCTTAGGCGATCAAAAACAAGTAAGCTTCTAGCTTAAGTAATAGTTAGTACATTTCCTGAATACTTAAAACTGTAATACGGGTTTGTAATATACCAAATAAAAAACGTAATCGATTCACCGACTACATGTGGTCATTATTGACATTGCATAATCCAGTAGCAAATAATAATATCTTCACAACTTCGAGATAGAAAATGCCACGAAGTAAGATAATGTTATAAATTGTTGTCTAATTACTATCTCGCAGTTCGAGAGCGAAAAGTTATGCACGCAAGAAATAAATGACACAATATTACAACTTAGAAATTGCCACCATAAGGCAATGCAACAAATGCGAAGGAAAGATTTGACAAATCGGGCATGACTTCGGTAGCTCAGTTGGAAGAGCGGCTGGACTAGATTCCCAGTGGCCGCGAGTTCGAGTCTCGCCTGAAGTCAAATTTTTCTTTCCATTTTTCTTTAAATAAAATATATTTCACAAACATGTGTTAATGCGAAATAATATACAGCAATTTGATTAATATGTCTGTATTATATTATAATGTATGTGCGTCTTTATCTAATAATATTTTTTCTCATTTCCAGTGCCTGTTCTGCGTTATATTCACGGCAGTGTGTGCTGAACCTGATCCGAAAAAATATAAGTCCGATTCTTTGGAAAAAGGAAAGGAAACCAGTTTGACGGACGACGAAAAGAAGTTTTTGAGAGAAGTAGAAGCTAAGTTTGGAGTCAAGTCCGATGTTCCTATTGAAAATAAAAAAGACGAGACTGACAAGAAAAACCAGGAGTCACCAGCAACACCGAAAGCACCATTTCCAGCTGTAATAGCTATTGAAATTGTAAATGACACGGATTCGAAGACAAAAGGAAAAAGAACAATTGACGCGAATCTAGGTTACGGGTATAGAACCAATAATGGATATTCATATTCCTATTTTGGACGACCAGCCGAAGATAAGGGCAAGTTTATGATATATCCGTATTCACAAGAAGATATTCCTCCTGCGCACCATGCTGAATATTCATCTGGAAAATATATAACAAACGTTGAAATTCAACCCTCTCAAGCATACGAACTAGTTTCGGTGAAAGATGAACAAAGTGGTTATGACTACAAAAAACCAGGAATTGAATTTAAAACACCTGCATCACAACCTATCTCATCCCAAGTGTCACATCCTTCAACTTTATACACGACTTACAATGGACAAGAGTTTTCTGGTCTAAGTAAAGAATTTCCAACTGTCATGCCTAATTACTTCGTAGATCCTACTCAACTTTTGAAGAATCCTCAATATCAGAGCGTTGGCTTAACTCAGGACCATTTACGAACTCATGGTCCACAACTAGATCAAAGAGTAGTTCCTGTTTTAGTTTTGAGAGTTCCTAGCTCTTATATCAAAAATCCTTCGGCAGAACTATATGCCAATTTGCCAAATAATTATCCACTGTCTCAATACTTAAATAATGTTAATCTCCAAGAACTAGTAAACCAATATTTTAAGAGCCACGGCTACTCCTTTGCTCCTCAAATAATGACATATCAGAAATCACCCTTATTGTCATCTCATTCAGTGAACCATGAACCACAATATTCGAATCCGTATGTTCAACCTACGTACACACAAGCAGACTACTCAGGAGTGCAATACTCTGCAGTGAAACCTGTGATGGCTACGTACCCTCAAAGTGGTACTCAATACAAATATTCTGTACCAGAAAGTCAGTCTCTATATCAAAAGCCTTCTGAGCATCAGGAACAACAATACGAATATCAGTATCAGTACGTTCCCCAGACACCGGGGCACACGCAAACTTATTACGTTCAACCCCAACCCCAATACCAGCAGGCAGTACAATCAGCAGAGGTTTCTCAAGAATATCAAAGCGAACAAAGTGTCGGCGATCACCAAGGTGTGCATGAGACGGTCGAATACAGGACTCCGCAATATTCCAGTGGACAAGATTCTAAAGTAGGACCTGTATTATATGAAACATCGCAACAGTATTCGCAGCAAGAATCTCCTCAGCCTGAAATCACGCATTACTCGTCGGCATCGGCTGATTCTTCTGCGCATGTAAAAGATTCTTCCCATTCTGAATATTACTCATCCAAGCAAGCTGCTCAGAAGCCTAGCATTTCCATTTACCCATCTCAGTTGATTCACAGCGAGAAGTATGAGGAACCAGCTAGTCCTAGTCCCTCTCAGGAATATGTGTATTCTCATTCTCATTCCCAAAATCAAGAAGCGGAATCATTACCTCTGTCCGAAAACTATCCCAGCAAGGATCACACAATTGCGACAGTCTTACCCTACAGTTACAAATCTGCTAAGAAACCACATACGCAGACCGTGCAAAGCGTCAGTTACGTTACTCCTTCATATACATCAAATTACCAATCGCAATATAGAATAATGGTGCCCCAAACAGTTTTTAAGCATCCGAATAGTGAAAAGGTTACATATGTGAACTCACATTCGGTGCCTATGCATTACACACAAACGCATTACCAAGACTCCAGCTCTGAGGAACAATACTCTGGGGGAGCTCAGTATGTTTCACCTCTCCATACTAAATTCACGTACCCAAGAAATTACCGCTCTCATCCTAAGAGAATGGCAAAACCGGAAAATAAAACTATGGCGTCCTCTATATCATCGAAGAAACAAAACGAAAAGAAAAAGTCGTCCTAAATATTAATGTTAGGATATCTTAGGTTATTGCAGCTTTTGTAAATATAGTTATATAGAATTTCTACATTGAGGGAGCATAGCAATAGTAGGTACATAATAATTGCCTTCTATACCTTTGAAATTAAAAATAAAATGTAAATGATATTTAACTCTTGTAAACGGAAACATAGAAAAGAATTAAATAATGGAGCTTTCACACATCCCTTGTAAAAATAATATGGAAAAAGAAGCCGCTAGATGCTATGGAGTTTTAGTTGTGTAGTTTTCTAACCTTGCACTGCTTAAACGGATTTAAATAATCCACTACTCATTTTGTTTAAGATTGTGTTGTTAAGGTATTTTCATGTATAATCTAAATTGTTAATCGTTATTTATTTCTAATGTCAGTTGTAAAAAAACATTCTGACTGTGTCAATGTGCAATATTTTGAGTATTGTTTTATATTTTTAATTAAATTAAAAGAATCACTTTCGTTTTTTTCTTTCCTAATAATGTTCGCTGGAGGCTGGATTGCAACAATAATGAAGTTCGTAAGTCAAGAAGCATAATCGAGTTCTCTCTTCACACATAATTAAAAACTAAGATGAGTAAACTAGACGCCATAAGTTGTTGAACATAGTTGAGAAATACCATATTTATTCCTTGCATTATTTATTCATCGAAAAAGTATTATACGGTGATTAAATTACCATACATAAAATTGATATACTGTTATTGTAATTATATTGAGAATATTTTAAATATTCATTATCTTTGGCATACCAAACTGCCTATACTTAGGTATCACAATGCCAATCTAATGTTAAAATTATTTAAGCCAGCGGAGAATAGCCAAAAAGGTTTTATTTAAATATGTACTGGGGGTAGAGTTCCAATGTAGCTCGAGGTTGTAGACACCACCACATTACCTAATCTATCTGCCGCCAAATGGTAGTGTTCAGCACTATCGTGTTCCCGTTAGATGGTAATGTATGGCCTCGTAACAACTATCACAAAGACATAGCAAATAAGGTCTCAGGGGTGGCAACGCATCTGCATTTCGACCATCTGGTTCTTGTGTGGATGTTTATTGGCAGTTGTCATTACTGAAAATTTCAATTCAAATCTGAAGTGTTCCCAGTAATACTTAGTTCGCTTTTTTGAGGTGAAAGTACCTACTCGAATGCAGCTGGTAAAGTTTAAACTCTGTACAATGATTACCATACTCAAATATCATTAACAGTATCAGCACCTGCTCACAGGCCATTCATAGGTAATTCTTAACTATTTTGAACGAAATTCTGTTCAGCTTTACGTCACTTAAGTCGGACAATTAAAGCAAGTATGACTGTTCCAGGAAATTCTCATTCAAAGGTAAAGTAATTTTAATTTCACGTCTGTATTCCCCAAAGGGGCAGAGACAAATTCATGTATCCAAGTATACATGCAAATAATTATGTCCATAGCATTACTGGGATCGACTCCAGGATCTTAGCGTAGCAGAAGCAGCCTGCTACCACTGAATTACTAAGGCAGTTTAAATTTATAACATGAAACAATCAATAATCACACATCATTAAACTTTCCCCTAGAAAAAGGTAGATATAAAATTTATACGCATATTAGTCATATTTATTTTATGGTGTGTAGTAAGAAGTAGCGAAATTAATTTCGATCGATGAGAGGCCATCATCGTCATCGTTTCAGCTGAAAGACGTCCACCGCTGGACAAAATTCTACCCCAAAGATCGGTTTTGGACCGCCTTTATCCAGCGATTGTCCGCAACCTTCACCAGATTGTTGTTCCATCTCGTGGAGGGCCTGCAAAAGCTTCGTTTTCCGGTAAAGGTAAGAGGTGCTTTTCAATAAGATGTGATCTCAAAAATATCAGTACTTGTTATAATAGGTTGTTTTGAGCTTTCCCATCTGCCAATATTTGCTAAATAGCTCAGGAAAACGAATGACTTACGATATTTTTTATTCATTAAGTTATGGAAGTGGCAAACAAACATGCAGTTCACATTGATGTTAAGCAATGACTGCAGCCTATAGACACTTACAAAAAGACCAAGGTCGAAATGCAGATGCGTTACCACTCCTGAGGCCTAAGGTGTTATACTTCTGTGCCGGAAATTACAGGGCAATTATCTCAGGGCCTCCTCAGGGCACAATTAAACGATAAGGTACGGAGCAATGAGGTCAATATACCTATAGAGTAGACACCGGGAACAAACGTCCGGTTCCGTTTTTAATTAAAATGATTTGACAGATATTTTCACGTCAGCTGTCATGTTACTATGGGAAATTGCAGGTAATTGTATGCAAAAAACTGAAACCACCTGGAACCATGCCATCAAGGGGAATGTCCCCCATGTCTAGGACTTTAGTAACACATTGGTCAATAGCACGCAGACATTATTATTATGTATCTGTATACTAGTAATTGTTTCTCCAATTATTATTTAATAGGTATTTGGTTAAAAATGGACGACATAACGCGTTAAATATTATACAGGAAATGTCCAACGAACCCGACCGAAGCTCTCATTGAATACATAGGCTCAGGATTCGGATGGGACGAAAGGTCGTCTTGACTTTTTGAATATTTTTAATTGATTTTTTAAAAGTTAGCAGCATCAGCGCCACCAGTCCTTTCAACGACAACCGCGCCAACTATTTTTTTTGCCTCGCGTGAAGTTGTTGGGGTCTAGCCATTCACATATTCAAATAGTTTAAGTTAATACCGCTAGATGGCTCATATCAAGACATGTGAGTTCTTTCATTCCTCACTTCCTTGTTTGCTATTGATTATAAAGTTTCATCAACGAATACAAAATTATAGATGTCGTTGTCAGGATTAACTTTTAGTGGCCCGACATATGTTGTTATTGTGGTGTTTGGCTCTTTGTGTAATTTAATTTTATCTCGGTGTAATTAAGAGTCTTACTTGAAAAGCATTTTTGGTTTTCATGATTTGATGGGTGTATTATTGAAAATATCTTAATTAAAATTCGAAATAATTCGAACAATATATAATAATAAAAATAATAGTTACGATGAGAATAGCAAACATAAAATTCACCTTTTTAGAGATAGCAGAGAAAGGAGTTGGTACCTTAAGTACTCTAATCTTTACATAAACACTAGATGCTTTGTCATTTCCGAGGATTTTTACACTCCCACGTTTTCAACGACGAGGTGGCAGAGTAGAGTTCGTTGGCCCTCATAGCTTGCCGCTCTGGGCTATAGCCCACTTAGCCCTTGGGTAAATATGCCACTCAGGTTTATAATTAGGTACGTGTCAGTGAAATCCACTATGTGGCAGATTGATTAGGTAATCGCAGAATGCTACTATCTACTAACATATCGTCATTAGTTTATTACATTTAGTTTTATCTAAGTGATATTCTTGACTTTACATATATTTTTTATCTTGTTTGATACGTATATCAATTGTTGTTCACTTTAATTTATTTTGTTTGTTTTTTGACGTGTCATAAGAGGTGCCTGTCACCCTAAATGAATAAATGGGTTTCTGATTCTGATTCTGATTGTGCAGATACGAATCTTGAAGTGCTTTGGACACATCACCTGTAACGAGGATTCCATGGAACGGCTTTCCATGATTCAAGGAAAAGTTCAAGTCAAAAGATCTCGTGGAGGCTCTTCGACCAGATGGACAGACCTCATTAAATCTGTGTCGCACTCCAGCATCAATGACTGATACATGACCACGACCACTCTGCCAACAGTGTAGTTTACTGATGGTAGAGCTCCAGTGACGTAGCTCGCGGGCATAGGCACCACCGCATTACCTAATATACTTGCCGCTAAATGGTAATATTCAGCGCTATCGTGTTCCAGTCAGGTGGTAATGTACGGCCCTGTAATTTCCGGCACAGAGACATAACACCTTAGGCCTCAAGAGTGGTAACGCATCTGCATTTTGACTTTGGTCTTTGCGTGGGTGTCTATAGGCTGCAGTCATAACTTAACATCAATGTAAATGCTTGTTTGCCACTTCCATTACATAAAATGTCTGTGAAGATTATAAATTAATAAGTATATAAAAATTAAATAAAAAAAGTGTACGATTAAGAAGAACAAGAAGAACGCTACTGAAGTCCATTATTTGTTTTCTATTCAATAAACATGCTCCGATAGTAGGTATGATCTTGTCCAAAAGTCCGGTCGAGAGCATTTTTTTTTGTAAGGACGCGACGGTGGCAGACAAGCATGAAGATCGCATTGATGTTAAGTGATTAATGCAATCTATAGACATCTACACAAGAACCAGAGTTCAAAATGCACATGCGTTGCCACCCTTGAGATCTTAGTTGTTAGTCCCTGTGATAGTTATTACGGGGCCAAACATTACCATAAATGTATTGGCAAACGATAGTGCTCACATTGTGTATTAATTAGTACCATCTCAAACAAATAGAGTAGGTAATGCGGTGGTGCCTACGTCCTCGAGCTCCTACACTGGAACTCTACCACAAGTAAAAGTTCGGAATCAGCGTTTAGGCATGAAGATTCAAGAAAGTAGAATAGGCAAAAACGTGCCGTTCGTATTGTTAACGATTCAGGACTTACTGATAGGCTCGAACATTTGAGCCTGCAGCGACATTGGGAGTCTGTGCGTTGTACCTTCTCTACAATGGTGAGTGTTCTGGGGAACGTAATTCCTTCTGAGGTGATCCCGAGGTGCTAAAATATGGGGTTCTTCAAAAATTGCGTCAAAAGAGTCCGCCAGGGCTGACAGCACGTTGGCTACTCCCCTGGTGTTGCAATTGTGCATAGGCGACGGTGACCACTTCATACCAGGTGGCCCGTCTGCTTGTCTGTCAACCTTCAGACATAAAAAAAGGCATCGGCAGTAAGACCGATATATTTGGCGCTTTACACTATCTGTCCACCTCATAGGAGACTTTTTGTGAAGGTACATGCATACAATCTTTTTTTTATGTGATGAAGTGGCAAACAAGCATGCTGCTCACATTAATGTTAAGTGATGACTGCAGCCTATAGATACCTACTTACACAAAGACCAAGGTCAAAATGCAGATGGGTTACCACTCCTGAAGCCTAAGGTGTTATGCTTCTGTGCCGGAATTTACAGGGCCGTATATTACCACCTGACCGGAACACGATAGTGCCGAGCACTACCATTTAGCGGCAAGTATATTAGGTAATGCGGTGGTGCCTGCGCCCGCGAGCTCCGTCACTGGAGCTCTACCACCAGAAAATCTTATTATCTTCTTCATACGGGACAGAACTTTGACCATCAGTGAGAGTTAATTTCTATGAGAAAGGAAATAATAGTATGCAACACATGATGTTATGGTTACAATTGAAAGCTAGAGACATCATAACATGGAATACGAAATGAAGCACTTATCTGATAATTCACGCATCTTGCATGCACATATATCGTCTTTAATGAACAAAGGAAAGATAAATAAATCTTTCACGCTCGATTACCTTTGTAGTTTAGTATTTTAGTTTATTTTTAGATCGTTTTATTTGAAATACGAATGTTTTTTTGTCGTGAAACGAAAGACATTTCAAATACTAAAGTGGGCCAATGAGTATTACCCTAGGTAGATACTAACCAAAAGCGTCATTGTTTTACTTTATTGGATTTTGCAAAAATTAACACTTAAATAACACATGCGAGCAAAATATTTTTAAAAACAATGGAAAGAAAAAATTGACTTCATGGAGGACTTGAACCTGCGGGCAATGGGAGACTGGGTCCAGCCGCTTTCCGACTAAGCGGACTTCCGAAGCACAGTCGGGAAAAAATCTTTCCAATTAAAAAAAAACATCATTATTTACTTGTTTTATATTATTTCGCATTAACACATGCTTGTGAAATATATTTTATTTTTAAAGAAAAATGGAAATAAAAGAAGTTGGTAATAGATGGCGCTGCTGCTACCATAAAGCAATGCAATAGATGTGTAGGGAAGATTTGTCAATTCGGGCAGGGCTTCAGTAGCTCAATTGGAAGAGCGGCTGGACTAGATTCCCAGTAGGTCGCGAGTTCGAGCCTCGCCTGAAGTCAAATTTTTCTTTCCATTTTTCTTCAAAAATAAAATCATTATTTACCTTGGGCATGACATTTAAAAAATTAATGGACAAATAGCATTTAAACTCTAAAAGAAACAAAAAAGTTAATTTTTGGCTTAATACATACAAAACATAAGAAGAAAAAAAAAGGAAAGTAACACAATGTGTAAGTTATAAGTTTGAATGGATATGAGAAGTTAAATAAAGTGGTACCTTTTCGCAACCAATACAGATCTTTGTCACTATCTATCACTAAATATCATTTTCTTTACTTTTTTTCTTTTCTTTTTTCTTTTCTTTTCTTTTCGTTTTACTCTTTGTTATCAGTTTGTAAAGGCGAAATGAGACATTCTACTGATACACTTTTTACATTAGTTTATTACATTTAGTTTTATCTTAGTGATATTCTTGACTTTACATATTTTTTATCTTGTTTGACATGTTTATCAATTGTTATTCACTTTAATTTATTTTGTTTGTTTTTGACGTGTCATAAAAGGTACCTGTCACCCTAAATGAATAAATGAGTTTCTGATTCTGATTCTGATTCTGATCAACTATTGAATTATTTACTTAATCTAACGATTTGGCGAAAATTGATAGAAATTTAAATTAAATCGTCATTTTATTTGTCGTCTACTTGTGAATCATACTAGCTATAACTTCAATATTTCTTGCGAATAGATATATATGTTATTCTATACAATATAATAAACACTTCACAATAAAATGAAAAGAAAACCTGCTAACAAACAATTGCAATATATCAACGGCTATCAAACAGCTGGCAACACTAATAATAGAGGCGAGCTTAAAGGTAGGGCTCGGAAAACTAGTGTTGTCAAGGGGTGTGCGTTTCACTCTCCGTTTCCGTTGAGTTTCCGCGTTTCCAGACCGGCTGCGGTGCGAGCATCAGGAAGAGGCGCGTCACTTCGACAACCTGTCATTACGTAGATATGACACTGCGATTGAGTATACGAGTCCATAGTTAGAGCGGGATAATTGGTTAAATCAGTTTATTGTTTAAAATCACTAAAGGCTGCCGTAATTTTTTTTTTGGAGTTTCGCAATTTTAGTCAACTTGGAACAATGGCGTTTAGAGCTCTGACTCTGAGCTGTTACTCTCACAATGAAAAAATATTGTCAGTTGGTAGGATGTTCGCTATCGTCTGTCGTAGCAGAGATTCCATAAACTTCGGATCTTTGTAAGCGTTGCGCAGGAACATGCACTCAATTCGTAGAGGCTCGTAGTGAACTTTGATCTGTTTAATATTGGGTTGCATAGAATTACACAGAACTTACATGCTCTTTTTTAATTTAACGTGCAACGGTAAGGACTAACGAATATATTCTGAAATATGTATTTACTTTTTAATTTACACCTGATCAATTAATCAGAATTATTAAAATGAACTGTTTTGATTTTAAAACCTTGATAATGCCTAAACAACATTTCGATTTGAAGTCCTGTATCGGAAACAAGACAGCTGATATCCTAAGGCTTTAAGTACTGATCGTTAGGAACTTGGTTGGTAGCTTTCATCAAAATGAATAACCATTTCAGGCTACAACGGCATCGTCATATTTTATTCAGAACAAGTTGTTAATGACTGCTATTTGCATGAAACGCCAATACGTTGGCAAGTTTTCCCCATTTGACCGCTGATACGAGTAACTAAAGCTACGTAACTTCACGCCTGTAATCCCCGAAGGGGTACGTAGAGGTAATACATGCAAACACCCACGACTCGCCGGTTACGTTTTGGCCCATGTAACAGGTGGCGAACCTGTTGCCATCTCCGGGCACATTACCAAACTCCGGGGTACTGGGAAACTTCCAGAAAATGGAAAAATCCCAATAGAAGCAGAGATAAAGGATTTTAAACCGTTATCTCTGATAGCCCCCAACCCGGGAATCGAACCCAGGACCTCCAGCGTAATAGTAGTGACTTGCTACCACTACGCTACTGAGGCAGTTAACTAACTAAACTTAACTAAAGCTGTTCTTATAAATTAATGTATCTCGATAAGGATACTATATCATACACAACATGATTAATACCTCTATTGCCACAAGCCAGTTTCCCGATATTTGGAAAACAGCAATTGTATGTCCCTTACCTAAAGTCTCTAATCCAGCAGTGCTCAAAGACCTAAGGCCGATAAGTATTTTGCCATGCCTATCTAAGATCTTAGAAAAAGTAGTCTGTGTACAACTGACTAAGTATTTAGAAAACAATAATATTTTACCTGAAGCTCAATCGGGTTTTAGGAAGGGACTGTAGGCCTGTAGACTGTAGACTGTAACCTATTGAACGGGTTTATGAAGCGCGTAATCTGGGCTTGTACATGGATTGCCACCTCCGATTTGAGAAGCATATTGCAAATATGATAAAAAATTGCTTTTACAAATTGAAAGTTCTTTACAAAATGAGATCTTTTCTGAAAGAAGAGTTACGCATACAACTTACCGAAAGTCTAATACTATCTAAGCTGAATTATATGGATACTGTCTTTGGACCACGCCTATTAGCCAAGACACAAAAACTCATTCAGCGCGTCCAAAATGCATGTGCTCGTTTTTGCTTCGAAATACCGCCCAGGGCACATGTTACACCGTTTCATAATAATCATTCGTTACTAAAAATGAAACACCGACAAAAACTGCATATGGCATGCCTTCTGTTTGGGATAATTAATTCAAATGTCCCCCAGTATTTAAATGAAAAGCTGTCCTGGATGTCTGGGTCTAAGTCTGGGGCTCGTGATACACGACAGCGTAAGGTGCAGCTGAGTACGCAGTGCCACAGCTCACAAGCTTTTAGAGGTAGTTTCCGCTATGCTGCAACAAAATGTTGGAACAATATTCCGCCACCAATAAGGAACCTGCAAAGTGCACATTGCTTTAAACACGCGCTAAAAAAGTTTATAATACGTCATCAGAAATCGGAGGAGAATTTTCAACACGACACTAGTGTTTTTTAATGTCGCACCTGCAAAATATGATTCTTATTACTTTAGCTGAGGATATAACATTATGTATATGTATATTATTTAAAGTAAGAATATTATTATTTTTGTTCAAATAATAATAATATATTTTTTTTTTCTCTGCACATTAATTTTGATATTTTTTTTTTGTTTCGTTTTTATATATCGTATAATATCGTACGTTTATATACCTGCTATTATTATAGGTTACTATATAAAACTTACCTAATCTTTTTTCGTGTACTTTTGTTGGATGTTTAATTAATAATACCTACTTAAATTCTTCTTTTGTTGATTGTAATGTGTATTCAGACGACGGATGTTTTGCTGGCTGTATTTGTGTCACAGAATCGGCCCCAATGGAAGACCAGCGCTGCTCGAAAGAGCAGCTTTATGCTGAATTGGGGACCATTTTGTAACAACAATTTGTAATTTTATAATATGTCTTACTTATTTTTATTTTAGCTCTAAGTTGTTGTTGCGAATAAAGTATTATTCTATTCTATTCTATATTGACTGGCACCCGACCAGCGCCCAACCGCTCGACCGCCTCGAGCGGTCTGCGCTCATTACATCATCTCCGTTCTGTATTAACCGGATCGCCTCGACCACAAGCCGTCAACGGGCGGGTGGCCCGCGGTCCACTCGCGGACGGCGAGTGGACCACTCGGTGACTACTAGCTTGTCTTGCGTTGACATGGCATTGCCAACGCGCTGTTCCGAAGTGGACCGCGTGCTGTCCGTGAGTGGTTCACAAGTAAAATGGCGTCGTTCACCCGTGGACCACCCGTCGACAACAAGTGGACGCCGTAAAACGAGGCGGTGCTAGTCGGGTGCCGGGTGGCTGTAGTGAGCTATGACCCTTAAGTCACAGCAATAAGGTGATAATGCACGTATTTGTCTACTACTTTTTACAAGAGGTAGAGCGCCAGTATCGGCGCTTTAGGCACCACCGCATTATCTCTACGTGCCGTCAAATGGTAGTGTCAAGTTAGGTGGTGATGTATGGCTACGTAACTTCTTTCACAGTAGTACTTTGAAGTACCTACGAAAACACACAAACAATCTCTCGCCCAAAACGCATTCACTCTCTCCATTCTGTCGTAGGGTTGTAGGTATTTTAGTTTAGTTTTAAACTAATTGCGATTCCCTTGTCATTTAGTTTTGATTTTATATTTATCTAATTTTATTAAAGACTTAGAACATTTTATTTAAATTTAATTTAATTTTCGTTTTTTTTTAAGTTAAAAATAAGTTATAAAGTTACAGTTATAAAAGGAAAATTAAAGAATAAGAGAAAAATAAAGATACAAAAAAGTACCTAGGTACCTACTTAATTCGGGAATTGTGAATAATGAAAAAAAGGGAATAGCGGGACATTCGTAGGTGTAGGTAGCTAGAATGCCATGAAAAATGTAAAAAACAATATAATATACTGTTCAATATACATAAAGATAGGGTTAAGATAAGAACGAACCATAACATTTAATAAAAGTCACAGCGTTCAATTTAGAGTGCCACACTTCACGAATCCAATTTAGTTAAATGCTGTGTCAGATTTATCAAAAACATTTTATTGTTATGACTTGGCAGTATATTATTATGCATATTTAATTTATTACATAACGGATGTCAAGTTATCTATCTGATGGTGGAGTCAACAGTCTTAGGAATCGGCGTGCATGTATGAAGAGTATGATGAATGTAGATGAGGCACGGGATGTGTGTCAGGACCGGGAAATCTGGCGTTCCACACTCTCTGCCTACCCCGTTAGGGACCTGGCGTGAAGATACATACAAGTTTTCTGATGGCTCTGTGAAATATGGTTTGTATACAACGTGTAACGTAATAAACTGACAGTCTGAAACTAGTTTCTTCAGAATCGATTTCAGGCATGTTTAACGTATTAACGTAGGTATTTTTTTATCTTTAGATAATTCTTAAAAATCTAGTAAATTGTGGTCACCCATTTGGTGAACAGTAAACACGAACGAAAACGAGACTAAAGTCTTATGCAGACCTGAGCGTCAAAGACCACGCGGTATATGAAGTTTCGCGATTATATTCCGTACCAGTAGTAAGATCTTCATACAAAATACCCAAGCAAAACCTGCTGGGTAATGCCGCTCTCCACGTAGGCAGCGAATAACGCGCAGGTTTGAATAGGGATTAACTCTATCCAAAACAAAATGCTAGTCTCAACAAGCTCGGTAGAACTCATTGAGTTGCTATACCTACTAGTTATTGTTACCCGTATTGTTATAATAATTTAAGAAATAAAAAGAAGCCACGGGACGCCTGGCAGATGAGAAACATCATGTAATACTCGTAAAAGCATCGGATAAAAACACCGTACACTCACACATAGACTACATATTTTTATTTACCTTAGTACGGGTCGCCGCCGCCGCGGCAAGCGTCGCCATGGCAAGCGTCGCCACGCCAAAGATCCGGTTTATACCCGCGCCAATAGATGTTTCACATCAAAATAGTGAAAATGCATCTTATTTTTAACGAGTGTTAAATAGCGGTGTTGCGCAGGTTACGCTACATCACATGGTTATGTGAGTAGGTTTGTGATTTTCATGCCGCCGCCGTAGGTAGAGTAAGTATACGTGCATAGGGTGTGCTTACTGTTGCTACAAATTAAGGACTACTTATTTCTCAAATAAAAAATATTAGTTACATGAACATGTAATTTTAGTTCATGTATTATGATAATAACTCGATTTTCTAGTTTGGGTGTTTGAAACACAAGACAGTACCTAATCTATGCTTATAATAAAACTGTAGAAGTGTAAATTCTGTACATTAAAAAAATATAAAAAAAAAATACCAGGGGATGTTACTAGATCGATACCGAACCCAAATATGTGATTAGATTTTTTTTTGTGTCTGTCTATCTGTCTGTCTGTCTGTTTGTTCAAGCATCACAGACAAACTACCTTTCCGATTACAATTAAACTTAGTATGATTATACTTTAACCTTTGGCGCACAACACTGGGTACTTTTTATCCCGGAAAAATGTCTGTTTGTCTGTGTGTTTGTGCACGCTTATTTCAGAAACGGCTTATTCGATTTGCGAATTTCACTAATATATTGTGGTAAGTTTCACTTAACATTAAGTGTTTGTTTCATGTGAATCGGTTCAGAAATAAAAAAGTTATGTCAATTTAAAGAATCATATCGAATATTTTTAAGACATTCTGTATCTTAGTTCTATCTTTTAGAGGGTTTCGTACCTAAAAGGTAAAAATGTACCCTGCGGATAACTAACCCTCCGCTGTCTGTCTGTCTGTCCGTCCGTCCGTCCGTCTGTCACCAGCCTGTATCTCATAAATAGTGATAGCTAGAAAGCTAACATTTACACAAATTATGTATTTCTGATGGCGGTATCAGAAATACATAATTTGTGCAAATAAGGACAAAATTAATTATTTACTAAAAATATGAAAATGAAAATGTTAAGGGGTCCAAGGGGGCATACAATAAACGTGTTTTTTTCGTATATGTTTTGCTAGATCATAATAACGGTAGCAAGCATACGCTTAAAATTTTCACAGAATTTTTAGGTCTTATGTTGAATATTACCTTCCATGATAAATGTATACATCTATACAAATAAATAAAATTGGAGTGTCTGTTTGTAATATTAAAATAACCGCTTTTTACTAAATGCATATGTATGTATACACGGTATATATACTTACCAAACAACATTTTTTACAATTTTTGTGTGTCTGTATGTCTCTCTGTCTGTCTGTTTGGCGGGGCTAATCTTGGGAACGGCTGGACCGATTTTGACGGGACTTTCACTGGCAGATAGCTGATGTGATAAGGAGTAACTTAGGCTACTTTTAACTCCATACATACATACATACATACATACTTACGTACAAATAAATAGAATTTGAGTGTATCCGACTTTGACGGGACTTTCACTGTCAGATAGCTGATGTGATAAAGAGTAACTTAGGCTATTTTTATCTCCATACATACATACATACATACCTACATACTAATAAATAGAATTTGAGTGCCTCCGATTTTGACGGGACTTTCACCGGCAGATAGCTGATGTGATAAGGAGTAACTTAGGCTACTTTAATCTCCATACAACTATACATACATACATACCTTCATACAAATAAATAGAATTTGAGTGTCTCCGATTTTGACGACACTTTCACTGGCAGATAGCTGGTGTAATAAGGAGTAACTTAGGCTACTTTAATACTAGCTGCGCCCACACTTTGTCCGGGTACATACTGAACAATCATATTTTTCCATACGTGGACGAAGTCGCGGGCACAGCTAGTAGCAACATAATAAAGTAATACACAAACAAATAATTTGCACAGTAGGTAAATTTATAAACTTTTGATCGGTTTGATTGGTTGATGGTCATTCACAAATCAAAGTTTGAAGTAAAAGTACGAGTAATTCTATTTAGCCGAACCATGGCCTAAGGTAAGGAAGTTTCCAACTATAGTGTCAAGTTAACGAGGTAATGACTAGCTTGCATCTGCGGCGCGATTCTTTATTAGATTTACATATTTTGTATAAAGGAAAACTCATATAATTTCACCTCGTAAACGCTTTAATAGTGATTGTATGATTCATTTATTTGATTCATGATAATTTATTAATACACCACAATTTAACCTTAATTTGTCTTCTCATTTGAGCTTTTCGATTCTATTGAACTCTAAAACAAGTTAAGGGGTGGAATGAGTAATTTTACTTTTTTTTCTGACTGATGGTTACTTTCGTTTATGAACATATGCAACATCAAGGGAGTTGCCATCAAGCCAGTTCTGATTAAAACAAGGTTGCAGCGTAAAAGGCAATTTGCATATTCGAGGCAAAAATTAACGCGAGGATCTGGCCATTGAGCACTTGGTGGTGATGATGGTAATAGTGGTGAGGGTAGTGGTCAAAAATGCTCAACGTTAATATTCAAGTTTTCACTTCTGCCGGCACTCCCGGGATGTAACCCGTTGTTTTTTTTCTAATGAGGAAATAATCGATTAGTTTCGATGTTCGAAAAATGTATCGGAAGAATGTTGATAGCCGCTACGTCTGTGGGACTCAAATCGCATGCACCATTGTTGGCATGGTCTTGTAGCGTCCACTACATAAGGTACCACCTAGTGGAACATTGAAGAGACACAAAGTACTTGTTTAGTACGGAAGATGGCGTATGGCTGAGTTGAATCCCGCATACAAAGTTTTCGCAAGAGTTGTCCTGTGTACAATTTACCAACGTTTATCGTTAATTCGAAGCCCGCCTGGCGCTATCACCTCGCCTATTTGGAGGATCCTTGCTTTTCATTGGAAGAATTTTGCCACGCGTTCCTCCGCAGACTCTTTGTGTTTCCTTGACAATATCAGTGTAATAAATTAAGAACGATGACAGCGACCAATAATTCATAAAACATAACATTCAAAACTATGTAGCAGGATAGTTGTTTAATAAAAGAAGAAATTACGAACACCGGCATTTCATGTTACAATATGAACCATAGATATATAATACTTACGGTATTTCATGCGAGACATTTCATTTTATCCAATATCCTGTATTATGTTATCCAGTAAAAGTAGACATTACGTTTAAGGCTATAATTTTGTGCAATGAATTACGGCATAGAAGAAAACTGACTGCACGTAGGTATCTGACTATCGTAAGTGTAAGGGTATAATAAATAAGGATGTGTTTATACCGCGTATTGTAGTCTGTCTGACAACTAGTGAGGTTCACTTGATATATGGTAGACAATGGTTCTAAAACTGCACATAATGTTTGGTTAGGTATTATTTAATTTTTTATTTAACTTTCTTCACTTGTTCACGTGTTAACATAAGAGGGGTGTCAATTAAAGATGCAAATAAGCTGACGTTGGAAGCTAAGCAAATTCTCGTCAGGAGACGTTATCGTAATATGTAGGCAAATAATATACAGTTTTTGTTTAGATATAGATGTGTTACTTTTCAATATCTGTATCAAGTTGTAAAAAAATAAGTGCCCCCAACCTACATAGGATCATGTCTCAAATTCGTGCTGATATATACTCGTAAATACGATGCGGTATACAATTATAATGCCGTCCCCTCTCTGAAAAATATTTCTAGATACGCCCAAACCTATTGTCTTTAATTGGGCACATTTCGTTCGGTCCACTAATAATCTTCTACATTTGATAATATTATGAAATAAAGCTACACAAAGAATGATAGTATAATCAAAGCTAAAGGCTCATATAACAAATAAGACCAAATACGACGATTACCGGAATGCTGCAACAAATCAAGTTGTAATAAATTGAAATGAGTGACATAAAAGCAGCATTATACTCTTATTTGGTGTACGTAACATCCTTATTATTACCAGTATTATAGACTTAGCTAATAAAATGTGATATCCAATACCAAATTATCTATTACAACACCGAATAGTATTACTTCTCTCTTCATCGAGAAAGAAGAGACATTATGATTATTTCACGTCAACATAACTTTTTTACTGGTGGTAGAGTCCCAGTCACGGAGCTCGCGGGCGTAGGCACCACCGCATTACCTAATATACTTGCCGCTAAATGGTAGTGTTCAGCACTATCGTGTTCCGGTCAGGTGGTAATGTAGGCCCTGTAATTTCCGGCACAGAGAGGCATAACATCTGGCCTCAGGGGTGGTAACGCATCTGGATTTTGACCTTGGCTTAGTGTGTGTGTCTATAGGCTGCAGTCGTCACTTAACATCAATGTGAACTGCATGATTGTTTGCCATTTCTATTACATTAAAAAAAATCGCATAAGCAGTATTCCTAATTAGTTTATATTTTTCATACGTGATAGAGCTGCTCTAATGAACCATGAGAGCGTAAAATCCTCAGAAATCTATATAGATCTTTAGAACTTTAACTACAGACATCTAAAAAAACTGTAGAGTTTTGGGGGGCCGTAAAAAAGCGTTAATATACGACTATAAATTCTGATACAGTTAACATGGGTAGTGACCCACCCTTGAGACTCACCAGTGGAATTCTAAGACAATTCAATAAACGTGTATAGTTCTGTATGTTGGTAACATTTTTATTTTTCTCAAAAACAGATGCGTGTGAATTTAGAATTTAAAGAACTTCGAGCAGGGATCGAATTTACGACCTCAGGCTAACCAGTCCGCTTTACCACTAAAATACCGAAGCCCCACCACTCGGGGTTAGTCACAAGTAAAACGCAAAGGTAATAAAGGAGGCTAGATCATTTTTTTTTTAGGTCGTTCTTTGTGTAGGCTGCCTGTCTCGAGACGGCACTAGTCTACTTCACCGGGCAATCGGCGAGCGCAGAAGGCGCTCCAGCCTAAGGCTAGATCATGGTGTTTTTTTTATTCTATGGACTTTTAGGTATTTCCTTTGTAGACTGTATGTATTTTCTCTATAAAATATACTGTGTATCTCCGTTTTTTGGAGTCAATAATCTTATGGCTGTGATCACAATAGTCCAAAGTCTAATTTTCTACAACTTTCCTCGTTATGGAAGTCTCGATTGCAGTCTGAGTTAGCTTAGCCCCATATCTAAATCATTACCTACTATTAATTTCACTGGTGGTAGATCTCCAGTGACGGAGTTCGCAGGCGTAGGCACCACCGCATTACCTAATATACTTGCCGCTAAATGGTAGTGTTCAGCACTATCGTGTTCCGGTCAGGTGGTAATGTACGGTCCTGTAATTTCCGGCACAGAGGCATAAAACCTTAGGCCTCAGAAGTGGTAACGCATCTGCATTTTGACCTCTGGTCTTTGTGTAGGTGTCTATAGGCTGCAGTCATCACTTAACATCAATGTGAACTGCAAGCTTGTTTGCCACATTCATAACATAAAAAAACTGCAAATTATAGACCTCCACGCTAAAACAGAGGTCAAACTCCAGATGCGTTATCACTTTTGAAGTTCTACCACCAGTAAACATTGTTTGCATCTATATGACTTCCGTACTTATTTGCCAAGCCCAAAAAAGTATTTCATACGAAGGTATTTACAATGTATCGCGTATAGTATCATAGACATACTACATGTATACTAGTTGATTACAAATCCGTACCGCATTTCGATATATGGCTAGTTTGAGATGCATCGGCGGCACTGGGCAAGTGTGCATCCAGTGCGTCCAGTCATCAGCATTGCACCCACACATAGCGACATTTCCACGCTCCGCTACCCCCCTATATAAACCTAACTCAGACTAGCCTTGAACTTCATTTCATCACGGCTGCACTAGACGACCAAACCACCCCTTACGTTTATACGTGTGTCATATTTCTATGGGATTGTATGGTGTGAGTGAATAATGTGCTGGACCTTCGGTTGTTGAGACAAACTGTGATTGGTGCTGGTTATTTTAACAGTCAAGATGAACGCCGTACTGCAAGCGGTGAGTTATGGCTGTTTATTTAATAATTTGTATCGATATCTCTTGAATTGTTTATCAATCATTCATAGTACTAGATTCTGAAATACGCACTTCACTTGTGAATGAGTAAGTACTTATGTCATGGAATCGATTTGCTCTCGATTACTTTTGATGTTAATTTAATCGAATAGAGTTGTGAAATAGATATTTTAATGATGAATCTAATTAACAGCAATCATTTAATTTAGACAGTAATCAATATTACGATATATGTCACTTTGTATATCAAATTGTTTTAATAACAAATTACCTACATGATATACCTACGATATGAAATTTAAAAAATTACACTTATGTATCACTGGCATAGAATTCCAAAGGCTAGTATGATACTATAGGAATCTTCTTTTAGTTATCTAAAATAAAAGCCTTAATTTTAATATTGAATTAATTTTCCATTGCTCGATAATGAGTAGTTTACATAATTTAATTATAAGCATTAAAAACAAACTAAATGAATAAAATAGAACCTATATTACAAACAGACGATAATTAGGTAAGTAGGTACCTACATTACAAGAAACACACTCTATTATTTAATGTGTGCAAAATTAAGATGTTTGTAATCTTCTTATGGCGTTTGACATAAAATAAATTAATTCTGTAATAGACCTACTAATAACTTTACAGTAATATTTTGTAATCCGCTATTAAGATGTTGAAAACCAATTTCTATTTCCCATAAAGTTATATTTTGTGTTTTGTTTCCACATATGCAATATTTAATTGAAAATAGAAAGTAAAATTCTTAACTTAACGCAGTAATTAGCGATGTTGAATGTCTTGAGAGCAATTCACAATTGATTTAATAAACGTAAGACAATAATGATGATAACGCATTAAAGGTATAACACATACGAGCAATTTTCTTTAAACCTGCAAAGTAACGTATTCGAAGATTATATAAAATATAGTAATATGCTTATAGCTATTTTCAAAAATATAGAAGAAAATAAAAAATACGACAAAATAACGATATGAGATGAAATCATCTTTATAAATTAAAATTAATCACTGAAATGTTTTTAAGCAAATAACTTCCAAACCACTGACCCACACCCACCTCCACCAATCCGCATTGGAGCAGCGTGGTGGAGTAAGCTCCAGGCCTCCCCCCAAAAAGGGGAGAGACTCGTGCCCAGCAGTGGGACATATAATGGGTTGCCATTATTAACTTCCAAACGACTGCACCAAATTGGATAAATCTTTCTTCTAGGTATCTGTTTCTTATTGTCAGTAGAAGGTTAGTACTCGTATGATGACATAATATATTTTTTTAACTGACATTGTAGCGCAGAGAAATTGATAGCATAGAAACTTATTGGTCGCGAGAAAAAATTGAAAGCTGATGATCAAAGAATCCAACTTAACTGGTAGGTAATTGAGACGCTGTGCATGTTGTGAAAAAACTAGTGCAGCTTAGATGTATATCTTGTAAACAAAGTTTGCATCTGTTAGTTTTTCTAAGGTGGCATAAATTAATATGAAAAGAAACTATGTTGTTTTGATGTTTCGAACGTAATAATGTTTATAATCCCAAATGCTAAGGTTACAAGTATAATCAGAAGTAATTAAGTATATGAAATAAGTACTTATTATAAAATAGATAAATCTAGCAAAATTTATAAGACAATAAATTCTCTAGAACTAGTCTAATAATATAAAAAAACCTGGTCAAGGGCGTGTCGAGCCACGCGCAGTGTAGGGTTCCGTAGTTTTTAGGTTTGAATAATGTAATGAAAAAAAATAATATTTTCTATGGCGTTCCTTCAAAATGTTCGACTAAAATACATCTGGTCGACTATTATTCGCAAACTTGTAAAGCCAACTTAAGTGAGATAGTTTTCCTTTTAATTTCGTTATAATGAAGCTACTATTTCCGTAATGTTTGATTTTTCTAATAACAACCGTTTAGTTGGAAGAGGGGAGAGACACTTGACTCTCATGAAAATTGGCACTTTAAAGCTTAATAAGTCACGAACAGTTAACTAAATCGAAAAATGATATTACAACCTCCCTAACATTTTTATAAGACCTATCCAACGACATCCCGCACTTTAGAGAAAACGAAAAATAAAAAAAATTGCCGCAGAATAGGGAGGTAGGTACCCTAAATATTTCATATTTTTTTCACGTTTTTATTCTACCACTTTGTCGGCGTGATTAAGGTGTATTCTTGTGCCAAATTTCAAGTCTCTAGTACCAATAGTTTTTGCGCTAAACCGCGGACGGACAGACAGACATACACACAGATAGACAGACAGACGGACATGGCGAAACTATAAAGGTTCCTTGTTTACTACGGAACTCTAAAAATGAAATCCAAAATTAAAAAAATGTTATTATACCTAATTATTGTAAACTATTAAAATATCTCGTTTAAGATTTTCATTATCATGCTTATTTTTTACCTCCTTATTTTTAAAGTTAGAGGGAGGGGGGGAGCCCCGCTCCCCACATTTAAAATCTATTCCCAAAATGGTTCCCAAAGGTATGAAAAACTTGTGTCTTTCTGTAACCAGATAGGCAGGCAGACAGAAAGACATAACGAATCTATAAGGGTTTAGTTTTTTTCCAATTGGCTACGAAACCTCAACGGAGTGTTTTTTACACAATACATGAGAAATTTCCGTCGACAGAAATTACGAGTAAGTGTAACTTATATTAGTAATAACTAATATTCAATTCAATTAACAAAATAACTTCTGAACGGAACGGACACTTTTTTATCCTTAAAACAGTCTTTGAACTGCTCTATTGGGACCTTTGAAATATTAATTTACAGGACTCCCACTTATTATTTTTCGGTTGTATAAAAAAGTAATATGGTCCATCAACCTGTTGTAATGACAACAGGTTGATTTTATAGGACCCTATATTTCACACGCAACTCAAATATTTATACAAGTACTTAGGTAGTTTAGGTACCTACTAAGAATTGCAACTACAACTCTTCTGTAATAGATATCCTTAGTTTTTATTTAGATGACTTTTTTAGTGTCAAGCTCGCCATTTGAATCAATATCATGTATGTGTTGTGTGGCAATAAAGAGTTAATAAGTAAAAATAAATAAAATGTATGTATAGCCACGATAAGGATGTAGACAGGTGCTTGATGTAGATTCTAGGTCAGGTTACAAATATCTCAATTATACGGAACCCTGTGAAGGCGAGTACAACTCACCTATTCCTTTTACATTATTATTATGTATCTCGTCAGCACGGCATCCAATTCTAACAACGGGCCTTTGTCAGGCTTGCGCGGGGACATGGGGGGTCCAACACGTAGAGGCCCTTTCTAGAATTTTGATCTACTTTGTAATGGGTTATATCCGGCGGGACCTCTCTCTGACTGCATCAATAGTTAATACAGGCACAGACAGACCCCGCAGAATATAATGGAACTATTGTAATGATAAGTGATTCTCCAAACTTTGGGCTATGTGGGTGAACTGGGGGGACTAGCTGGCTGGGCCTATGGAGTGAGATCCGCACCTGCCTATATTCAACATCTCACATTATCGAATCCTACTTTAGGCAGGTGGTGACTCGCCTCTCCTTGGTGGGCCCCCCAAACAGCCAACCCGATGGTCGACAGGGGGCAACACTGTTGAGAGAGGCTGGCGGTGTCGAGAGGTGTGGCCCCGGTTTCATCATCACGAGCGAGTAATCTCGAGCTCGGAGCGGGCTTCCCCGCTATTATTCCCCGCCCGCCTTTAAACACTTCCACCCCCGAGTGTATGGCTCTTGCAGAAATTTAAACAACAGCCTATTATCCAAATTTCTGCAAATGCCATACCTCTAGCGCCCCACTCTGACCGGCCAGTAAAGGCAAGCCAGAGGTGAGAGACCTGATGCTCTGTCCGGCCGTACCTCTGTGTGGCGGACGAGGCGGAGCCCAGTTCTCTCGGAGGAACTCGAGATGATGGTAGGGGATGGTGTCGCTACTCACCAACAGCTCGCCACAAGCTGCTCTGCCCCCTATTATTATTATTATTTATTTATTTCGTTTTCATACAGTAAGACTTAACATTATAGAACACTCAAAAAACAGATGGGATTTGTCCTGGCTGTAAGTACCTCATAAAAATTACATAAACGTACAACACTATTAAAATCTTAATAAATAGGTACAACTGCGAGGAACTGCTTTGCGATAAGCGGATAAATAAAATGTAAAAAACACATAAACTGCGAGCCCGTCTACTGTAACACTAACACAAAAATTATTAATGGTTGTCTAAAAAAGTAGTTAATAATAATATGAGGTTTGAGCTGACATGCGTGTAAATAAATCATCATCAGTGTTGTCGTGTAAACATTGAATTAAAGCGACCAAGTTACATAGCATTATATCGATGATCGATCGGTCGATCACGGGACAATGATCCATCGAGTGCACGCTTCAATGATCGATAAATTAATAATTAACGCTGGAAAACATGTCATTAGTAAAGAGCATTGTTCGTTCGGGTATTAACGTTAGGTAATGCAGGCTTATTTTATGGTTTGTTTATTTTGGTGTTGTAGGGAACATTACAGGACTTTCCATTAACTTTTTTTCTTCTCGTGCTGTACCTTCTTTGTAATGTTAATACAATACTAAATTATGCACTAACGAAGTCGGCGGGAATGCAAACATTTCCGCAGAAAAATAGTGAGATCCACTCTAATACTCCCCTCTTCAGGGGAAACTCCCCAATGAACTTTTTTTTAAATTTAAGATGGCATCGCTATTACGCATATTGCCGGTTTCTGGAACGTTTGTCAAATCTCTATTTAAGTAACAGGCGTGTTATGCTAACATTCGCGTCAAATTTAAACAAGTTGCTTTGAACATTTGTAATATTAATTCGCGATAAAACCTCTTGTTAGCTAATTCGGTTCATCAAAGTGTTAAATGCTTTTCAATCAATCTTTACTCGTGACGAGACATGTGTCAATTTGTTAGTCATTATTTGCATTGTCAATGTCATGAGTGACAAAAGAGGTATATTTATGTTGATTATTTCGTCATTCATCCATCAATTAAAATTGCACAGTTTTATAACTAATTTAATTTAAATGAAATTGAAATAAAATGCGGTGATGGGCATATTATAAGCACATTGTGTAACGTATAAGAGAGACATATTGGCAACATGTTATGTCCGATACAAAATTAAATCGATAACAACCTTTAGGTAAAATAATTAGAATTAGATGTTAATCTAAAAGAATTGCTCACTTTCTCCCGTATGTTATGTCACATTGGTCCAATTTAGGTACGTCCTACATAAAAACCGTCTCATAAATTATTGTTTTTACGTAATGAAGCGGTTAAGTTGACCACGAAATGTGTTATTCAAATTATTACATTGATTATCGCGTGCCGGAAATTATCGGAAGTTGTTTGATAGAGTTTATTTTTATATTAAGCATTTGCATATCATTATCACACTTATCAATGCTTAAATTTAAATGGTGTACGACAACTTCATTCGCTTTTTGATGTATCTAAATTATTATAATATGTACTTATTTTTTGTACTACATATCTCTGAGGCATGTAACCTACATTTCTAGTAATAAAAATTAATAACGTGATAGTTTTTCCGTAGTTTACATTTTTATAGTCTAGATGAACAATAATTAACAGTGTGGTATAGAAATGTTACTAGCGAATCGTGGGTTCTTGTACATATGCTTCAATGTATGATACCGGTGCCTACCCCTTCGGAGAATACAAGGGTAAAGTTATCTATAATAAATCAGTGCAAGAAGTCTTAATTATTCATAACTATTAAATTAGTATTGCTATTATTAGGATGCTTAAATCCATAAGATACCTATGTGATAAAATATTTTACAACTAGTATTAAATCATACATTTAATACTAGTTGTAAAATATTTCGGGGTTTTGGATTTGGGTAGGTGCTGGGCGGAGCGTAGACTTCATTAGTCGGGATCTTTCGATCTTGACATTTATATTCAGTGTGCCTCTTACCATTCGGTGATCGCTGCCGGTTTTTACCGAATTGATCACAGAGACATCACTGAATATATGCCGCCTTGTGGACATAATGAAGTCTATCTCATTTTTTGTCGCACCGTCAGGACTGATCCAGGTCTACTTCCGGCAAGCCCGCTTCTTGAATAAAGAGTTCATCATGAAGAGGGTCTCTTTTTCCATGAAGTCAGCCAGTGTCTGCCCCCTTGTGTCGTCGCCCATATCCAAATTGCCCCACTTTCAGCTCGTGGTCGCCTCGAACGCCCAATTTCGCGTTGAAATCCCCCATGACAACGTTGTAGTGGGTTTTAGAACTATGTATGGCTCGGGAAATATCCTCATACATAGTTTCTACCGCATCATCGGAGTGTGCGGAGGTCGGGGCGTAGACCTGTATGACCATTCAACGAATACCGTTTGGTTATTCTGAGTATAAGGTACGCCACGCGTACGAAGCTTTCAACTCGAGCTATAAAATCGCTTTGAATGCCTGAGTGAGTGCGTAGACGTGGACGATTATAATAACAGGTTCGTGGAAACTGTCCGCACGGCGGGGTCTAAGTTTTTCAAGATCCGCCCCACGAATAAGACCAAAAAGATCTCCAGCCCAACTCTCAAGCTCATGGAGGAGAGGCACGGTATGGTTCTGAAGTCCTTTGAAGATGCTTTAGCGTACAGGCGGCTCAACTGACAGATCTCCAAGTCATGACTCGCGACCTTCGGCACTTTAATACCAATAGTATTAAAGCAGCCATAGAGCGGAACCAGGGCTCTAAAGTGTTCTCCAAAGATCTGTCCTTAGGGCAAAGCCGTCTCACTAAGCTGAAGACAGAGGACGACAGAATCGTATCGTCGAAGCCTGAGCTTGCAGAGGAGATCGAACGGTTTTACGGACAGTTATACACGTCAGCACGACTACCTGTTAACAGTCCGGCAGCAGATCCTAGAGCTGGACTGACCAGACACTACACCGAAGATATCCCGGACGTCAGTCTAGACGAGGTACGACGATTAGTACGGCTCTCAAACAGCTCAAAACAACAGGGTGCCGGGTGATGACGGAATCACTGCTGAACTCCTGAAAGCAGGCGGAAGGCCAGTATTAGAAACTTTTCAGTCGATGTTCAATTCCGTCATATCCGAGGGCAAAACGCCACAGGCGTGGCACAGGCACACTATAGGCCCATCGCACTTCTAAGTCACGTCTATAAGCTGTTTTCGAGAGCGATCACGAACCGTCTATCTCGCAGACTCGACGACTTCCAGCCTCCCGATCAAGCCGGTTTCCGTAAAGGCTTTAGCACCATAGACCACATTCACACGCTGCGGCAGGTTATACAGAAGACGGAAGAGTAAAACCAGCTCCTATGTCTAGCGTTCGTGGACTATGAGAAAGCCTTCGATTCGGTCGAGATTTGGGCAGTGCTACAGTCACTCCAGAGGTGCCAATTTGACTACCGATACATCGAGGTGCTGAGGAGCTTGTATGAAAACGCCACTATGTCGGTCCGGCTCTCGAACTCGAAACCTATCCAACTGCAGCGAGGTGTGAGACAGGGAGATGTTGTATCTCCAAAACTGTTCACCGCTGCATTGGAAGATGTCTTCAAGCTTCTGAACTGGAAAGGACTCGGCATCAACGTTAACGGCGAGTACATCTCCCACCTCCGATTTGCAAATGATATCGTAGTCATGGCTGAGACCCCGGAAGACCTTAGCACAATGCTCAATGACTTCAGTAGGGTCTCCCAACGAGTGGGCCTTAAAATGAACATGGACAAGACGAAGATCATGTCAAATGTCCATGTTACACCCACTCCTGTTATGGTCGAGGTTACTACACTCGAAGTTGTTGACGTTATGTATACTTGGGACAAACGGTCCAGTTAGGTCGGTCCAACTTCAAGAAAGGGGTCAATCGCCGAATCCAACTCGGCTGGGCAGCGTTCGGGAAACTACGATACATCTTCTCGTCCGACTTACCGCAGTGTCTCAAGAAAAAGGTCTTTGATCAGTGTGTGTTGCCAGTGATGACTTATGGGACAGAAACGTGGTCGCTCACTATGGGCCTCATAAGAAGGCTCAAGGTCACTCAGAGAGCAATGGAGAGAGCTATGCTCGGAGTTTCTCTGCGAGATCGAATCAGAAATGAGGAGATCCGCATGAGAAATAAAGTTACCGACATAGCTCACTGAATAGCGAGACTCAAGTGGCAGTGGGCAGGGCACATAGCTCGAAGAACTGACGGCCGTTGGGGCAGAGCAGTTCTCGAGTGGCGACCGCGTACCGGAAAGCGAAGCGTAGGCAGGCCCCCCACAAGATGGACCGCCCGACACGATCTGGTGTAGGTCGCGGGCAATCGCTGGATGAGGGCGGCCCAGGACCGTTCGTTGTGGCACTCTTTGGGGGAGGCCTTTGTTCAGCAGTGGATGTTTATTGGCTGAAATTATGATGATGATGATGTAAAATATTTTATCACGTATAATGCTGTCGCAATTTCATACTCACCCGTTACTCATTTCATATGAAAATGAATTACTACAATACTACTTATCTACGAAACTAAAAAGTCTCTATTAAATTTATTCATGACTCATCATGAGTCGTACCGAGTCATGAAGTAAATACAACCAATGCTAGTAAATAAGCTTCGTCTTCTTCCTTGCGACTAATTAGATAAACATTTAATGTAATTTTTTCTGAAGCCCTAGTGCTGTCTTTTATTTTATGGAACTATATGTAAGCATAGGCTGTTGATATATTTTTTTTAAACATAAATGTAAATATTTGACTGGAGAAATATCTATCTGCCCTGAAAATAATATTAGTGTTCAGCATCATATTCGGAATAGGAATCTGTTCGATGTTAATATGTGGCACTGTTATATACTTCTTTTTTACAGAAGGAATGTTGCAAACAAGCATGCAGCCGGTGATGACTGTAGATATTTACACAAAAACCAGAGATGCAGACGCGTGTCACTCCTCAGACCTTTGTTGTTATGTCTCTGTGATAGTTATTACGGGGCAATACATTACCATCTAACCGGAATACGACAGTGCTGAACACCACCATATGGTGGTAGGTAGATTAGGTAATGGGTTGGTACCTACGCCCTTGAGCTCCTGCACTGGAACTCTACCACCCGTAGCTGCTTATTAAAAAATATTATTAAGCTGATTTATTTCAGTCGCGTTAGTTTTGTCGTAGCTTAACTACGAGTAACAAGATAGACATAGTGTCTGCAATAAAATTACATAATTTAGGTACTTTTTGTACTGAATGGGACTTGTTATACGTAATATGGTTATAATCTTATTAAATGTGGAGACACTACCATTACTATATTTAATCTTTCGGGAATGTCTTTATGATTGATGATGTTAATGTAAGCTAGCATTGAATGGTAGAATAATAATTATACAAGTGCTAGTTTATTATGCTCATTTCTATCTGTCATTTAACTAAGTTTTATCTGAAATTTCTTTAAATTATCGACCATAATGATATCAGCAAATATATTACATGATAAAATATACAAAGAGAAAGTGTGATCTAATTTATATTTAATATATTTATTTAATATCCTCATTATAACATACGACATCATCTTGCAACATAGAATTTAGAAATCTTCAAGGTGAATTTAAGGCTGTTGCTAGCTAATAGCTGCCAGCGTAATATTTATACGGCCAGTAAGAAATGTGGTTCGATTTGCCTAATATGGTTTTATGGTGTTCTTTATAGATTGTTAATCGTTTTATAGAGATTGATTATGTTACTCGTTGACTTCGTGGAGCGGAAAAAGTTAACCAATAAATGTAGGGCCAGATTCGATATATTATCTGATTATTACTGTTCAGTTGACAACTAGTACAACTTCATAGAAATTAATTCTGTGTTGCGAACATATCTATATATTTATCAACTTTTATTCATTGGGTTGTTATTAACGTAGGTATAATAATTTAATAAAGAATTTTTGGTTCAATGTAAGTGCACGGTAACTACTCGCAAATTTTGCGTATAGAAAATGGAAATTGCCCATTTGTTTCACTATGGGATCATGTATAGTCTCTTTTTTTGTTACGTAAATCTATGAAAATGACAAACAAGCATGCAGATCATGTTTGTGGTAACATCAAGCACTACATTTACGCAAGCGCAACACCAAAAGCTTTCAATATAGACGCGTCGTTACTCAGGAACATAGGAAGTTTTGCCTTTGGAATCAAAACTTACACGGCTGCACCCCTAAAATCTATTCGGAATTTAGGCCAAGAGCCGATTGTCTGGTGAAGTAGAGTAGTTTTTTCTCGGGACGAGCCGCATACGTAAAACAAAAAAAAAACTGTTTGGAACAAATCAGCACTGAATTAGGATTCCATATCGTGTATCTTACCCAGTGGTGTAAAATGCTAACGGTACGAGTACAACCACGCTAATTTTGTCTAATTTAAAAATTTATAATACGTGTTACCGTGTTTCTAATAAACGCATCCAAAACTCCAAAACGGCTTGACCTTTTTTATGTTTTTATTGGTATACGGCGGGTCTTTATATTAAGTGAATTTATCGATAGCTCATCACGCCATTAGGCCATTTAGGTAAGGGCTGATGATTATCCATAATTAATTACTTACTCTTGGAAAGAAGTACTAACTACTCCCAGCCAGAGTCACCAGAAAAAAAACGCACTGATAAAAAAATACCTTGCATAAATAAGTTCTTGTAACATGTACTCCGTAACAAATTCACACCTCAATCTGTATAAAATGCTGAAAAGGTGGAACGATATTTAAATGATACATCTGTTTGTTTAGATGTTACATAATTCCTTAATTGTTATGATCTATAAATAATTGGCAACTTGTAAAAAAAATTATAGCATGTTGCTAAATCGATACCTACTTGACCAAGCAATATGTAACATACATATCTGATGGTTAACAGATTTTTACCTAATTTTAAAATTTTCCGAGCTTATATCAAGATTTTGAAACCATCATAAGAAACTCGTTAATAGGATGTCACAAGTGTAAAATAAGGAAATGTTTATTTATAGCCGATTTCATTAGAGCTTGAAATCTGATGAATACAATCGATACTATTCGTTGTTCTAAAATCGATCGTGATGTACTACAATTGGTTATAGGGACGCCGAATTTTAGACGAGACCGTAGGTACGCATAACCTTTTACTAAGCCTGGGTTGCACCACGACTTTTGTTAAAGTTAAAGTTATTGTAACATTTCACATCCTGCTCTAACTTTTACAGATTTCTTTAAATAGAGAAGGATATGAAATGTTACAATAGCTTTAACAAAAGTCGTTGCATCCTGGCCTAATGTTAATGTGCAGACAAATTTTCTTGATGATGATGATCATAGAGAGGTTCACACACAGGAAGGTTTATGGTCATGAACTCCTGAGCACCAGCAAGCCCGTGAGAAACGTTCTCTTTAAAGAGATCAGCTATTGCCTGTACTTATAATAGCAGCAAAATATATAAAAATGAATGTTTGTCTGTACGTCTTTCATAGAATCGTAAACTACGCATTTGATCATGTGATGATCTTTAGCAAAGTTGTTGCGCATGAGCCCACGAAGGTTTCTGAGTTGGCGAATTCGATAGATGGCGCCACTGTCATTTTTCAGTTGGTAGCGTAGCAACGAGCGCAGGTTACAACTAGTTAAATAATAAATATAGATGTCTGTGATCACGATTATGATCTCATACCTACTCGTATTACCGGAACCCACTTGATCAGAACACGAAACCGCTAAATACTACCGTACAGCGCAGCGGCAAGTAGATTAATAAACGCAGTGGAGAGGCCAGAAACTTTATTATTTATTTCACTTACTACTAGAGTCGGCGTGCATGAATCAAGAGAATGATGAAGGTAGACGAAGCACGAGAGGTATGTCAGGATCGGGATATCTGGCGCTCTACACTCTCTGCCTACCCCGTTAGGGACCTGGCGTGAAGATACACACACACACACATACTTACTGGTTCTAGTGAAAAACATGCGCTCACAATGAACAGATGTGATTGAGATATTATTATGTTGTCATAAAATTTATCGTTTATTAAAAAACTGTCTTTGTCTACGACTTTATCCGTGAAGATACTGAACAACAATTTTGTCAAATTCTACCCGGGTAAAGTCGCGGGCACAGCTATTCTAAATTAATGCGTTTAATTATATGTAATCAACCGCGTGTGAAAACCGCGTTCAAATCCGTTGAGAAGTTTCAAAGTTATTACCTACCAGGCAGACAGACACAAAAATTCCAAAAATTGTTTTTTTTTAGTTTCCGTTACTCTTCTTTAATCGCCCCCTAACAGTTTTTTGGAAAAATATTTAACATACAGACACTCGTTTTTTACTATCTTATTATAATTTAGGTAATGTCATATTGACTGTTTATCTATATATATAAAAATGCAACCCGTTTTCCTTGGTCACGGCATCACGCGTGAATGGCTGGAACGATTTGGCTAATATTGATTTTGAATGATTTTTGGAAGTCCAGGGAATGTTTAAAAGGTAAGAAAATATGAAGAAATTGAAGCGAAATAGTAAAAACCACCATTTCATTTTCCCATACAAATAGTCCGTATCTATCAAACCTTTGACACATGTCATATTTTCATTCTGAGGCAATACGAAGTTTGCCGGGTCAGCTAGTGATTTATAAAACATAGGGTTCAAAATATGTGCGCTTTAGAGTAAAAATAAATTTAAAGTTTTGAATGGGTAAGTATTTTTTTTTCTCAAATCAATAAAAACATTAAATATACTTGAATATAGTTCAGTGAATAATCGTAAATACAAATAAACGTATATAATTTTAACAAACAACCAACATTAAACCTATAACATCGACCAAAGTCTTCAGATATCACGATACGCGGGGTTACAGGTCAAAGCGACATCACACACCATTAGCTAGAACCATGGATGCGGCAGTGTTTTCTCTGCCCTTTGCCGGTCGTGTTTCACCCAGGCGGGATACGTGGGGAAAGCGGGTTCTAACTACTTCCAGCCACTATCGCTTTTAACAAGCTACCAGTTTTAGTTCTGGTTTGACATTCCGTGAGATTGAAAGGGAAATGGATTTCTTGGGAGTGCTTTTATTTGCGCTTTTATATTGTTACGTAATACAAGTTTGTAGGTTTGGTGTGTTATGTTATTACTGCTGTGGTTTATGTTGGTTATTTTATTGCTCGTAATAAGAAAGGCATTAAGTTTTATGGTATTAGTTAGGGATACTAATTCCTCTATTGAATTGTGATCGTCAAAAAATGATTCACTCATTTTATTCTTAGTTTGGGTTGTACCAACATATATGTTAAAGTTAAAGTTATTGTAACATTTCACATCCTTCTCTAACTCAAAGAAGTCTGTTATAGTTGGAGAAGGATGTGAAATGTTACAATAACTTTAACTTTAACAAACATCTTGGCGCAATCCAGACTTAAGCGCGAAAAATATTTTTTTAACTATTTAACATAAAATACTTAACATAGTGGTCCTATCTGATTCTATCGCTATGATGTAAATTCACGTTTAAAATTGGTATCACCACTGTTGCCATACTTTGATCGAAATATTACAAAACTTTTGCTATGCAAATAAAAAAACTTGCTATAGTTTAGTAAAGAAATAATTTGTAAAACGTCTGCCGTTACAATCCATAGAACTCCTCCACGAGAGTTGTAAAACCAGTTTAAACAGCCATTAAAACCAATAAATTGGCGATAAATACTATAAAAAATGGAATTAAAAATTCACTGAACGCTACAAAATTGCTACTGATAATACCTAACAGTGACGTAAATCTAATATGTACGAAATATGATATCTAAGTGTTTTTTTTCCACAGACACAATTTTTATTGGCTTTTATTAACACAACTCACTAGAGGTTTTCCACGGACTGAAATGGTTATTTAGTTAATTAATTATGTAGTGTAAGTTACTTCTGAGGATATAAGTAAGCTTTTAATAAACTTATATAATTTTATCTTTCCCTTTTGATTTATCCGCCTCTGAAGTTAATGAACGTCATCCATATATGCCAACCATCCGTCCACATGCGTACGTACCTACCTATGTAAGAAGGTAAGCTAGCTTAAACGTTTATGATGGAAATTGAAGAAAAAATCCCTCGTATGAGTTACAATACAGTTACCTAGTGGACTTGAAAATTCTATAATATTTTTATTTTTTCATTTAAACATACGAGTGATTTTTTTCTTACTTCTCTATCACAGACCCATCAGCCTTCCTATAGTTCATGCTCTCTATAAGGTGTCCCTGTGATCAAGCGGCTATTTCGCTGACAGTACATAATAATAATTTAATTCACCGATTAAACAAGATAGAAATTAAAGTACATTTTTTTCTCAGTATTTTTGATTTTTATTTTTTTTTATGTCATGAAGAGGCAGACAAAAAATAGATATTTCCACAGATGTGGTCACACGCATCTATACAGAAATCTTGATGTCTAAGTTGTTATACCTCTGTCTGTACATACCAGAAATTATAGGGCCTTACATAATCACCTGGCACGATACCGATGAATACTATCATTTAGGGGTAAGTAAATTAAGCAATGCGGTGAAGCCTTCGCTGGCCATCTCCGTCACTAGAGCTCTACAACCAGTTTTCCCCTTTTTCTAGAACCCTAAAAACCTCCGACCAGATAAAAACTGTTTGCCTTGAATTAAGAGATAAAATATTTTTTACAGTTCAACTTTACGTAATTTATTGCATAATTATTATACATGATCATGATCCGGTATACTAGTTTAGTATCCGTAGGCCGCATAAGCACTTATCTAGACTAGTTCCCTACCTTTCTACCGCATGCATTTATATTAATTTTATTTTCACTATAAATATTTCATGAGTTAATTTAATGTCACAAGGCAATTATGGTTGAAGGGAAAATTAAACATAAAGAAAACGTTCTATAAATAATCTCCAGTGTATATTACAGCACAGCTAGGCTACTACATTTTTTACTGTTGGTTCCACTGACTGAACGACCAGCACAGCTGCGCAAAGCGGCGCAGCTGCGGTATGGGCCTACGAGGTGTCCCTCTCGACCGGGCATAATCTGCCCGACGAAGTTGTGGACTTGGTTCCAGTGTCGGTGCTCGATGGTATAGGCACTAACACTACCGCACTTCTTTTTTTAATGTAATGAAAGTGGCAATCTAGCATGCAGCTCACATTGACGTTAAGTGATGACTGCAGCCTGTATACATCTACATTCTGGTTTTTACCAGAGGTCAAAACGCAGATGTGTTGCCACCCCTGAGACCTGAGTTGTTATGTCTCTGTGATAGTAACTAAGGGGCCATACATAACCATCTAACCGGAACACGATAGTGCTGAACACTACCATTTGACGGCAGATAGATTAGAGAGTAATGCCTTAGTGCCTATGCCCTCGAGCTCCTGCACTGGAACTCTACCGCCAGTGAAACTCTGCCACCAAATGTCGATTAGATGTCATTGTATTTTTTTTACAAGTGCAAAACAACCTACGTTTCAGTGATGATATTTATCGCGTTTGCGTTTTGACTTTCGTTTATAGGATGGCAGGTACATGTTTATGTTTCGAATGAGCGAATGACTAAATAGATATACAATGCGAATGTGGATGATTGTAGAGGCCCAGGAAGACTAAGATTGACCTACCATAACCAAATAGGTCGAGTTCTGTCTGATGTTGGAGTCAAAAGTCTTAGGAATCGGCGTGCGTGTATGAAGAAAATGATGAAGGTAGATGAGGCACGGGAGGTGTGTCAGGACCGGAATATCTGGCGCACCACACTCTCTGCCTATCCCGTTAGGGACCTGGCGTGAAGATACATACATACATGTTTATAGGCTACACTTCAGTATCCATTAAATATAGGTATGTTAACTGCATACTTGTTACTCGCATAGTTCTCACACACTCATTACATATAAGAGGAAGACACTTTTAGACCAAAAACGTTTATTGATACCTTAGTAAAAATATTGCAGTATTCATAATAATAAATCATTTATTTAGGTAAATGACAACGATACAAGAAATACATCTAAATAATTATGTATTACGTAAATCGGACATGCCAAACATAAAATTATAAATGAAATAATTTATTAGTAACATATTATATACAATTTTAAATAAAAATTAAATCTCAGTAAAGTCTTAATTTGGTTAATAAAATGTTAGGGTGCCCACACAAAACTGCGATGCGATGCGATGCGACGCCGCATCGATGCAATCAAACAATTGCGATACAAATTGCTGCGATGCGATTCAGTTGACTATACTTTTAATATGTCAGATGAAATCGTATCGCAGCAATTCTTTGTCTGCATCAAACGCAATGCATCGCAGTTGAAAAAATTGCTTAATTTAACATTAGATGCAGCCAATTAACAACCCTGTTAAGGTCCCGATCATATCAAACATCTGGCGTAGAAAACCAACCAACACTAGAAAGCTCTGAGAACTTGTGAGTAGTGAAACAGCGCATGCGCAAGGAGTAGGTGGGTTCCTAAGTCATTGAAAGCGGAAGTCTTGTAACGTATGACTTATATTCTCGTATAAGTATTACATACATACGCAATAAAGATAAATGTAAATGTTATGTAATACCTATTTCAACTTCAAGATCTTTGTCTACACTCATGATGTCTCCACTTTGAAAACTGGCAACATTAGGTAGGTAGGTATATTCAGTTTCTACATATACGACCAACGGCTTATATTTGATGCAACCTCACATTTCTACACCAATTATTTAAAAATATATATCTCTACGGCTAACACAATTTTTATTCAAATGTTATGTTAATTTAAATGATTATCGTCTATCATTATTTGTCACAATACGTGAAAGGAAAGCGTTTTATTAAAATATGTCTACCACACGTCTTGTAAAACATATTATTATTGCGAAATAAAAACATTTGAGAATAAGCGAACAGTACTGCTTTAAAGATATTAGATATTTTGACTGTGAAAACTACACTACATAAAAAGGTAGGTACACGGTCGCGGGGGTCTCATCGTGTTTTTTTTATGTAATGGAAGTGGCAAACAAGCATGTAGTTCACATTGATGTTAAGTGATGACTGCAGCCTATATACACCACAAAGACCAAGGTCAAAGTGCAGATTAGTTACCACTCCTGAAGCCTAAAGTGTTATGCCTCTGTGCCGGAAATTACAGGGCCGTACATTACCACCTGACCGGAACACGATAGTGCGGAACACTACCATTTAGCGGCAGATTGATTAGGTAATGCCTACGGCCGCGAGCTCCGTCGCTGGAGTTATACCACCAGTAAAAAGTATCCACACTGTATCTTTTTAATTTTTTTCCGCTTTGAAATATAATCTTTAGAACCTGAAGAACTTTTCTAGGTAGGTACTTTTCCTACCAACAGTAGCCATCCATACTAAATATTAATTTTAAACCTTTTTTGTTCCCGGTTAGGTGTAAATATTTTAACCACCGGAAAATGTTCTTTAGATCTATTCTAGATTAGCTTCCTCAAAAAAGTTAAATATCTTGTAATTTTTCTAGAAACTTTTCTTCTTCTTTTATTTCTTCTAATTTTTATTTTTTATTTAACTATATATATCTATATCTAAAATATGATATATACATTTTTTTAAATATTTTATGTAATAAATTTATGGTTATTATGTATGTACTTATTTTATATTATTAACTAAATTTAATGTCTTGTTTTAGTGTTTTTTTTTCTTCTTCATTTTTGTTTTTATTGTGTTTTTTTTTTGTTTTATTTTATTTTATTTGCAGCAGTTGGGCATCCGTGGTTCACACTTAAGGCCCCAACATAATACCAGCGCCGGGTTATTAATGCGGCACAATGCTGAGTTGGGGACTCTTTTGGACATTTTATTAATTAAGATTTATTTTTGTATAAGTTCTTTTTTTTGTTTTATATCTTTTACTTTTTCTGTTTTGTTTTTTACTGTCTTTATTGTCCAAATAAATATATTTTTCTGTCTTTCTTTCTTTTCTTCTTTTTGTTCTCTCCATAATCCTTGAGTATGTGTCACTCTGATGTAATTTTGATGACAAATGATAATTTATGTACGGAACTTATTGAGACACGCTGCCGCGCTGGATAGTACAGTAACTACCTAAAATGAACTATTCAACCAAATACATAGGTCAATTCGACATATTTTCTTTACAAGATAGATATTAAACTAGTTAAGCTGATTGTCAGAGTTTCATGGTGGATCAGAAATATTAAAGCTAGTCTTAATAACGGTTAATTCCATGTTATTTGTTAATTTAAGTAGAACACGTATAGGTGACATAAGAAATGTCGTTGTAGAAATTAAATTTGCGGATTATCTCGCGTATACAACATTTCAAACTTCTGTTCACTCTGTTCAGCTGGAAAGCGACCGAAACGTCGGGTATAAGAAGAAGTTTGAAAGTGTTGTATACGGGACAAAATACGCAAATTTAATTTCTACAATGTATGAAGCTCGCGAAAACCTGCGAAAACGTTAAGAAATCTCGTGTTTAGTATCATCCTTCCTTAAAAATATTATATAGACAAGAGTAAAGATAAATTACACGATGTTAGTTATGGCTTTACCGTGAGCAATGTGAAAGTGCATTTCATTATATGCACATCAAAATCATTTATGGGAACAAGCAACGACTTGTCTAGTCTTGACCGTAGGCGACTTTGACCCTTGCCATACCTAGGAGCTTGCTTACTTGAAAGGGAAACCTGGTAGATTAAATGTTAAAAATACTCAGTTAACCTGTAATAGGAATGTCATATACGTCTACAACAAGCTTTACAACTATTATGGAGATATAATAACTACTTTGTCGAATGCTTGTTAAGCTTCCAAGAATGACCACTAAGATATACTTATTCACTTAACAATAAATATCACAGCGAATTCTTTAAATTCCTTATTAGAACTGAGAACATTTTTTTTATTTTTCAGATACGGATACTAGTCGTTTTATTATTCTTACAACTTGGGTGCTGTCAAGATGGATTCAACGAACAAGACATACTGCGCATACAACAGATCGCCGCCAATGAGGGACCCGTGGAAACTATCACTAGTTACAGTACCAACATAATACAGAGAGATCCAAGCAGCCAATCAGTTAGCTCCGTTAGTGTACAATATCATATGACGGATGACGATAAAAATGATAAGTTTACAAGACGAAATCGAAAAATATATCGTATAAAGGACCCTTTCCAGCGCCAGCCTGATGATCAAGATCTGGTTCAAGATAACAATAGCAATAGCAACGTTGGTTCCCAAGACAGCGCAAATGGAGCTAGTAACCAGTATGCCGCGATGCAGTACTCATTACCACCAGAAGATTTCCTACAACAGATGCGAGCTGAAAATCAGTATCACCAGCAACAGCAGTTGTCTACACAAGCTCCAGCGTTAAGTTATACTGCCACCCCACAGCCGCAATACCAATATTCTACTATAGCGGCTTCTAATTACGATAATAATCAACAATTTAATCAACCACACATAGAACCTAAATCTATGTCACAGTCATACCATTCCAATCCAAATATTTATCAATTCAATGGTCCTAACTATAACTTTGACAATAATATACAAAGCACTCCTTCTCCCATACAAACGTATCTATCGACGCCTTTGCCGGGTAATAACCCATTCTTAGGTACACCATCCAGCACATATGTGTCTAGCTCTTCGCCAATTTATCTGTCTAGTAGTCCAAATTTACAACAATATGTTTCTTCACCATTATCTACTATTCAAGCTGCATCTCCAGATTATAACAACAATAGAGCCACAACTACGGTAGGTAACTCTTTTAATTATGACCACGAACTAAATAAAAAAATGCATATTGATCACTATGACATCTCTGCTAATGGAATGAGATATCCTATAAATTTACAGCAACAATATCAAAATGAATATCCGTCGACTACTGTATCGCCTGTTTTATCTACCTATCCTGAATCCGTTAGAGATAACTGGCAAAATAATAATGTGAACCCCTCATCTAAGTCTGCTCAAGAACTATCCAATTCGCACTATCAAAATTACCGCTATAACAATGACCAAAGCGAAGCAAGACAAGACGATGAAAATCAGCGTTTAGGCAGTCAAGCATCAGCAAACAATTTGTTTTTGAATTACGTACAACCAGATTATCAATTTTTAAATAGTCTTAGAAGTCGGTCAAGGGACGAACACGAAAATAGCCAGCAAGAAGCTTACTCACATGGAGATTATGGATGGAAACTGTCAGGCAAAAAATCATTTGTAAATCATGAAACTCCCACAACTACTAATTATCCTAGGTATTATCACAGTATTCAACCTGATAACGCCGCTGTAAGTCAGATGTCCTTCCATATGGATACCGGTAAACAATATGGCTATGATCAGATATCTAAATCTGCTCCTGAAAAACTAGATCCCCAAGAATTTGCCAAAGCAGCTGCTAAAGCACAACAACAGCAAATGGAAGCTAATAACAACTATCTCCAATATAGTCACAATTCGCTTAATAATAACGGCCCAATCTCATATTACAGTAGTAATGAGAAACAAAGGAATAAAATATACGGTGACAGTTCCAATTCAAATCCATATACAAATGGTAATTCTCAAAGCGATTTAATTACAGCTTCCCCATATTATTATTCGAATGCCAGAGAAATACTGGAAAGTAAACCGAAGCAACCTTTCGATCATGACAAAGCCTTAAAAAATATAGTACCTATTGATGTTTCAAATGTTGTTCCAAATTCAGAATCACAGACCAAAATTTCTACTCCAGATTCTAATGGGCGATTTAATATTGCCAACTATAACAGAGATCAGCCAGAACAAAATTATAAACAATATTATAAGCCCGTTACTGATGCGTATTATAAAGACAAAAACACGATTTATGGCTTTAATATTAAAACAAAACCTGATGATGGACTGAATAGTGATGGACTTAAGCAAGCCGAAACTAGTTCTCCTTATTATGGAAAGCCCCAGGCTGAATCGTATTATGGTCAAGGTAGTTTCACTGATAATAATAAGCGTTATGCAGAAGAAACGCCTCAGCCGCATAACTACATAAGTCAATTGTCAAATAACTATCAAGATAATGTGCAGTCACTCAATATTCAACAACAGCGCCCACAAAATTTGATTGGGACAGATATAAGTAGTATTTTAAAATTAAATGACATACCGTATCGGCTTACTCAAGGTTTAAATGCGGATTCACTTCGCTTGAATAATCCTAATTATGACCAACCGGGAGTACCAACTCAACTTCCAGTGAGACTCAATCAAAATGTAGATATTCATCAATTAGACGTAGCAACAAACATTCTGAATAAACTGATGAACAAACCAAGTGCAGTTAATGTAAATAGACCTGAAATTGATTCTCAAGCCGGAGGTCTTCTATCTACAATAAATGGTTTTAAAGTAGCTAACCCTTTTAATGTAGATCTAAAATTAGTCGCTGATATGTTAAAAGGTAAACCAGCAGTTGATGATAGCCATTTGTCACACTTGCGCGATCAATTTAACAAGCCGGCTCCGCTTAAACTAGATGTTTCCCAGTTACAACAGTTTCTTATAAAAAACGATAACAGTGGAAGTTTTGGGGGCTTCAATTCTGGTCTTAGCGGACTCACAAGTCCCTATTTTGATATATACAGTAGTGGCCGTTATCCTTATCAAGGTGTTAAATATTCTCGAAGCCAAGAAGAAGAAGAAAGTATACCAATAGCTGATGCTTCCAATACACATCCAATTGGGGCGGTAATGGAACAAGATGATTCAGTAAACACACACGTAGTAAGTACTGGACCCGATCTAACTGCAGCCGGCGATGACACTGCTTCATTGCACATTGGCGTTGAGCCATCTAAAAATATGTATCACAGAGCAGTGGGTGATAGACATCATAGACATCCTAATTCTTTGTTATCGGGGCGTCATTCTTATCAAAGAAAATATCCAAAATCAGATATGAATGAACCTTACCCTTTATTAAAACCTCCACCTCCTCATATTTCAAGAAGTAGAGGTCTTTATAGTAAAATGGATAAGCATAGTCGTAGACGACGAGTGCATAAGCCAAAAGTACTTCGTGTTTTTAAAACTGAACCATTATACGAAGCTGAGAGTTCGGTAGAAGAAGATGTTAAACCAGCGGTAACAACATTATTGCGACCGCCTCCTCCTGTAGTAGAGGAGAAATCTGATATTAGTTCTGAAAATAGAGATTAAACATTTTTGGTGAAGCTTTAGCGCACTGGTTGCTTATTTTATATCGTTTTTACCATATTTTTTCTTAAAGTATTTCAAGCGTTAAAGGTTTATAATCTTAAAAAAAATATCATGTTATTGTCTAGTTGTTACTTTTCTTGTTTTAATAATATAAATAATTATTTTTGAAACTCTTGTTCCACTTTTTAAAGAAGTGACGGTACCAAGTCGGTATGTAGCTTTACAATTAAAAGATCCGGACGAATTGAGAACCTCCTCCTTTTTTCGAAGTCGGTTAAAAAAATGATGCTTACGTTCGTAATTTATTTTCATTGGATGAAATTGATTTGGCATTTATTGTTATTAATGATGTAATTGTATTTGAACTTAGGTATTTAATTGTAAATAGTTTTAAGTAATCTAGATTCTTAAGAGTAAAAGACATAATGTCTACAAAATACGTTAAAATATATGGGTAAGTTGTAAATATGTTAAGTGAATACCTGGTTACATGTAATTTAATTTTGTGATGATATAAGTTTTTGTTGTTATTGTTTAAAATAAAAACTACTGAATTACTCAAATTTTATCAATTTAATATCCTAAAAATAATTAAAAGCCCGTGGCAATATTCTCTTGGTTATCTTATAGTGAGGGAAAAATACCTAGTTGAAATAATTTAAAAGAGATTTAAACACATTTTTTTCTCTTTATAACATATCAGAGACACTTCTTATGTAGCCTTTATACTACACATTGAACATTCATGCCTCAGCACCACGTTCGTGACTGATTTATCACAAATCGTTTTCTTTTAATTTCTCTTGAGTAATGGTCAATAAGATGAACGTCCTCAACGAGATCAATGTTACATAACTGACTAATTATTATTAATACTGTGACATGCATATGGATGATCGTGAAAATTTGGTGAATGTAATATATATTGGATATTATGAAATAGATGAACCTTTGGAATAAATTTCGGAGGTATTATAAAGTTCAATATTTCGTAGAAGTTTACATGACACTACATTCCTCGTTTCACACAGAATTTACAAAATACGTAGGCATTGTTTACTAACACAATCATAGCAACATAGCACTTACAGCTACGCATACAATAACTACAATGGCACAGGCATTGGCACATATTTATAGGAATTCAATCAAAGTAACGTAGGTATTTGACAAAATTTCTATTTATATTTAACCGCATGACATATGTGGAAATACTACGAACAAAAATTTGGCCAAATGACGGATGATAAATGGTTAACTAGTCATAAAAACGCGAGAGGAGAAAATCCTAGATATCTAGAGTTGTTTTGTTACATCACAAACTTCATGTAGAACTGTTATTTTCTGCGTAAGTAAATGCTGTTTTATTTTCCGGTTTCTGTGTGGCATCCACGTAGCATCATCGCTGTTACCGTAAGTTCTGTCATACAGAAGCAGTTTATAATTTTAGTGTAGTTTAGTAAGCATAATCATAATTGATTGTACATCTCACTTGTATTGCGTGCGTCTCGCTTTCTGATCACACGACTCCGTTGTAGTACCAATCGCCTACTGAAGATATTTATGATCAAATCATTATGAAACGCACTTTTTCTTCAACTCCATCATTTGGAATACCTGTCAAAGAAGTTGCGTGTTATATATTAGTTTAACGACAATAATATGGAATTCAATTTCACGGCTATATATTTTTTCACATATTAGTTATTATGTTCTAGTATGTATGTATCGAAATGATATGAACAGTAACATCATCTTATTCATAGCTGATAGGATGTATTCATCAGTTTTATTGGACTATTGGATTTATTGCTCAATAAACGCCAGTTAATGGTTTAATTTGAGATCCACTAACAGAGTTGGTGATGATTAATTTGTAATGTTTGGATTATGCTTACAGAAGATTATGATCAGCGCTTAGTTATGATGAAAAGATTTGTCAAGTAGTATAATTATTGATGAAGTGTGCTGCTTAGTTACGATTGATGGATATCACATATAACTATGAGTATGTATTATCTCGTGCGAAAGCTCCAAGTCACTCAGCGGTCAATGGAAAGGGCTATGCTCAGCGTTTCCCTACTGGATCGAATCAGAAATGAGGAGATCCGTAGGCGAACGAAAGTCGCTGACATAGCCAAGCAGATTTCCAAGCTGAAGTGGCAATGGGCAGGGCACATAGCTCGGAGAACCGATAGCCGCTGGGACAGAAAGGTTCTCGAGTGGAGACCACGTATCGGCAAACGCAGCGTAGGACGTCCACCTGCAAGATGGACCGACGACCTGATCAAGGCTGCAGGTACCCGCTGGATGCACGTCGCTTCCGATCGGTCGCCATGGAGGTCCTTGGGGGAGGCCTATGTTCAGCAGTGGACGTCTTATGGCTGATATGATGATGTATTAATAACTATGAGCAATTAGTGGTAATACACTTATTTATAGAACAAGATATGTTAATTATAAGGAAAATTTGGATTTATTTATTATCATCATCATCATCACTCCAGTCGCTCCAGTCGGAAGATGGCCACAGGTGGACAAAACCTTCCCCAAAGACGCCCACAACTGAGTTGTGCGTCATTAGTGAGAATATGCCATAATTGCCACACTTAGCAGGCGGATTTGCAATCGTAGTGGCGGTAGTTATATCGTGGGACGCTGCTGCCCATCCAGTTGTTATATTTACTACTGTCCTATTGGAATGGTTTGACCGCGATTTTTCCGTAGACTGGCTGCACTAGCGGAAGGATTCTCCTCCACTAGATTTCGATGGGGTCGTCACGTCCCGACGTAATATATTTAGCTATCTAGCACAAGTAACCTTATCTATCAAATTCCTAATATTATCTTTAATGGTGGTAGAGCTTCAGTGACGGAGCTCGTGGGCGTAGGCACCACCGCAGTACCTAATATACTTGCCGCTAAATGGTAATGTTCAGCACTATCGTGTTCCGGTCAGGTGGTAATGTACGGCCCTGTAATTTCCGGCACAGAGGCATAACACCTTATACCTCAGGAGTGGTAAGAAACTTTTTCCCCAACCTTATATTTATTTATAGGAATTGTTAGAAAATTTTGGGATATTTTTTCCCATACGAATAGTTCGTAGGTCTAATCGAAATACAAATCTTTGACACGTTATTTAATTCTAAGGGGGTACGAAGTGCGCTGGGTCACTTCATAACATATTGTAGGTAATAAAAGAATACAATTATAAAGGTAAATAATGTTACAAAAAGAAGCTGACACTGAAGCCTGATGTTATTTATACTGACAATTTATTTTGTACTAGCTGCGCCCCCGACTTCGTCCGGGTAGATACTGAACAATCATAAATTCTCACGCGGACGGAGTCGCGGGCACAGCTAGTACATACATATGCATTTAGTAAAAAGCGGTTATTTCAATATTACAAAAAGACACTCCAAATTTATTTATTTGTATGTATATAGATTTATTATGGAAGCTAAAATACAAATTAAGACCTAAAAATTATGTGAACAATTTAAGCGTCTACATTGTAGCGGTAACAAAAATACATAATTTGTGTAAATGTTAGCTTTCTAGCTATCACTATTTATGAGATACAGCCTTGTGACAGACAGACAGACGGACGGACAGACAGACAGACAGCGGAGGATTAGTAATCCGTAGGGTCCGTTTTTACCTTTAAGGTACGAAACCCCCTAAAAGATTGAACTAAGATACAGAATAACTTAAAAATATTCGATACGATTCTTTAAATTGACATAACTTTTTTATTTCTGAATCGATTCACATGAAACAAACACTAAACGTTAAGTGAAACTTACCACAATATATTAGTGAAAACCGGAAATCTAATTAGCCGTTTCCGATATTAGCGTGCACAAACACACAGACAAACAGACATTTTTCCGGGATAAAAAGTACCTAGTGTTGTGCGCCAAAGGTTAAAATATAATCATACCAAGTTTCATAGTTATCGTACTGGTAGTTTTTATGTAATGCTTGAACAAGCAGACAGACAGACAAAAAAAAATCTAATCACATATTTGTGTTCAGTATCGATCTAATAACATCCCCTGGTATTTTTTTTTAATATATTTTTAATGTACAGAATTTACACTTCTACAGATTTATTATAAGTATAGATAATACTTATTTTGAGTCTATTTTAAACTTGGAACATGGTTGACGGTTTCTATCTGTGCTGTGTAATGTATTAAGAAACTAATAATATATATTTAGAAACCACCAAAATATCTATTAGTGATGCGTCCATATTTATTAGTAGGCCAACTATTAAGTAATCGACGTTAGAATTAATTCAGTTGAATTTTATATCCGTTAGAAAAGGAGAGATGGATTTTATAACCTGTTCGTCACTCTCGATCTCAATATCGTTTGACCCAGAGCCTCAAGCCGACGTCGATATAAATATGAAGGAAATAACCGAAACCTGCACAAACAAGCTTAGCTTGTTGTAGACGAAACACCATAGATTGAGTGGCCAGCGATTAGCTAAACAGTATGGCTACTATTGTGAGTAATCGATGATACCAAAGATGAACTTAAAGTTAGATGTTTATAAAGAACTGGATCATTTATTTACATTATACAAATTGTTTTTCAGACGAAATTGGCTTTCTTAGCAGTCCTGCTATGCAGCACCAATGCAGGAATTTTCCACGGGCACGACGACCATGGTGTCCACCTGGATAACCCACACACTCATGTAGAACACGGGTTGCCAAGCCTGCCGGCCGCGTCGCTCCACAGCCTGTCCGCACCCAGCGCCCTGGCAGCATCTTCCAGCTTTGCTCCTAGCTCTTTCCCCGCGGGATCCTTGCCATCGGCCACCTTCTCCGGACACGGCTTGATTGGTCACGGAATTGCTGAGGGAAATATTGAATCTTTCAACTCTGGATATGGAGCTGCTGGAATTACCGGCGCTTCTTACGCTGGAGCTGATTTATCCGCCCACGCCTTTGCCGGACCTGGACTATCTGGACCGGGCTTGGTTGGACCTGGATTAGCTGGACCTGGCCTCGGCGGTTTTGCTGGACCTGCTTTGGGCGCCGGAATTGCACCTATTGGCGGAATCGACGCCCCACCACCCGGTCTCAAAGCACCCGTTATCAACGAGATCCATGGCCTCGCCAACAACCACGGCGCACCCACCCAGTACCGCATCCGTGAAGAGCCTTACCATGTCCTCCGCGAAGTGACCCACAGAGTTCCCCAACCCGTCCCCGTACATGTGCCCCAACCCGTCCAAGTACCCGTTCCCCAGCCTTACCCCGTCCAAGTGCCCGTCGTCAGGAATATCCCCGTGCCGGTAGTGAAGATTCAACACGTCAAAGTAGACAGGCCCGTACCATACCCAGTCGAGAAAATTGTCAAAATACCCGTTGAGAAAGTAGTCGAGGTGCCCGTCGACCACCCAGTGCCGGTCGAGAAGATCGTCGAGGTCCCTATTGTGAAACTGGTGAAAGTGCCGGTCAATGTTGTGAAGTCATACCCAGTGCCGGTGGTGAAGACCATCCACCACAAGGCCATCAGCCACCACGCCCCCATTCATCACCATGGCTCACTCCTTGGTCATGGTCTCTCTCATGGCTACGGTCACGGCCACGGCTGGTCTCTTTGGTAATAATCTGAATTGAACAGAATACCTCATTTTATAATAGTCGCAATAGCACTGCTAGTCCGACCTCTTGTAAATAATCATCACGAGTTAGCTCATCGAGAGGCTGCATTGTAGGGTGTTAACTAAGTCATTAATTTAGGTAAATGAATTGTGTGTTCATTTTATCATTTTGTAAATAGTAATATAAGATTTACTACGATATTAAAAATGATTATCCAAAGATTTCATTATTTTATTGAATCTGATAAAAGTTGTCTAATTATTGGATACACATACCTTAAATACAGTAAAAAAATTAGATGACATAATTTCCTGCGTACTCGTTAAGAGATTAAGTGTGATTTACAGACATATGTATATACATAGATTTACATACATACATGACATGTTAAGAAAGAGAAAAACTTCATATCAGTTAACATTGTTAAATTATTAATAAACACTAAAGAATTTTTCTACAACAAGTGATTGAATCAATTTCAGACACAGTTCGTAATTATTCTTAAATTGTATTTTAAAGAAAATCAAGTAAACTCCTATTTACTTCGTTTTCATTGATGATTTGACTACAACCTAGGTTTGTGCAAAGACAATCTCTCACAGAAAATTTCTAGCTGTATTGCTTTTAGGAATTAAAATAGTAAAGTAAAATAAAATAATTGAGATTTCAAAAACTCCTGAAATTGATTCCAGTTATTTGCACGTTTAAGTTTAGTAATAGAACGTGTATTTTATAATTTGACTTCATTATGCTTGGTTATTTTTAATAATTAAATTAAATTTTTAATACATTTCTAGGGGCAAATTTTATGGTCCTGAAAGCTGAATAACTTTCTATAACGATCATGGGTAATTCGACCCTTGATCCACGGGGAAAGTTCATTAGCTTTATGTGCCAAGCATTTACCCTAAAGGATATTTTTTCAAATGTGATGATGGTGGCAAACAACCTTGCAGTTCACGTGGATGTTGAGTATAAACATGCTGCAGCCTATAAACATCTACACCAAAAACAGAGGCAAAATGCAGATGCGTTACCACCCTCGAGGTAGTAACGCTGATTACAGATGATTATGAGAAACCATACATTGGCATTTAATTGGAGCATAACAGTGCTGAACTACCATTTAGAGGCATATAGGTAGATTAGGTAATGCAGTGGTGCCTTTGCCTTCGAACTCCGATATTGGAACTCTACCACCGGTAAAGTAAAAAATCACCAGTAAGAATAAAAATCAATGGTCATGTGATCGTATTTTATGCGCTCCCATACTGAACCGATTGAAAAGAAAATAATTGGTATGAGCTTGAAAATATTCTGAACTGGCCAAAAAGAAGATCACTGAAATTGAAACAAATAAATACCGATTTAAAATCAAGTCATACTACTTGATTTTAAATCGGTTAAGTTCTACGTAGTATTATTACATATTCTCTGGTTCAGGTTAAGTTTCGATTAGGATGGTTTGAATTTTCCTGAAGAACATAGGACTACAAATTTTACGAGTGCAATACTACACTACTCACGATTGTTTTGAAGGTTAGAGAAAACTGATTAATCATGTAAAGAACCTTGAAATCCCATATCAGTTAATGAATCCGAATAAGGAATAGAAACTACACAAGTTCCGAGAAATGTTTGGAATGTCTCGAATGTAGGTACATAATTAACTAAAAGAGTATGATATTATCAACATACTTATTATAATGTTATTTAACATATTATGTATACATGACGTATACAGATGGAATATTTTGCCTTACGAATATGAGTCCGCTCAATAAATAATTTTGTAAGGGGGTCAACATGTTACAGTTTAAGTCGCGCATACTGTATACCGATTAGTGAGTATATATGACCTAGCAATTACTGACAATGTGCTATAACTTCTCTTGTTTAAGTTAAAAAATGTATCAGTACAGAAGCTGTATAGCACGTGATACAAATCATGACTCTATTAAAATTACTGGCGATGGAGCGACGAAGCTCAGAAAAATTGGTAGGTAACTTACTTACTATGCGGTAATTGGAAAGCTGTTTTGATCAATACAGTACTAATTCTTATCAAATGAAATAAGTACTTAAGTTATGCATTGGTAGTAGAGCTCCAGTGACGGAAATCGCGGGCGTAGGCACCACCGCATTACCTAATATACTTTCCGCTAAATAGTCGTATTCAGCACTATCGTGTTCCGGTCAGGTAGTTATGTACGGCCCTGTAATTTCCGACACAGAGGCATAACATCTTAGGTCTCAGGAGTGGTAACGCATCTGCATTTTGACCTTGGTTTTTCTGTGGGTGTGTATAGGCTGCAGTCATCACTTAACATCAATATATGAACTGCATGCTTGTTTGCCCCTTCCTTTACACATAAAAAAACCTTAAGCATTCCATGTATCAACATTATTGTTATATACACCATATAATCAACATTATCTCTCATACAAATTGTTGCAAAAAAAAAAGAGTAAAATAAATTTAATTCAACCCGATACTCAGTCCCATTATTTTAGCAAAAATATATTTTTTTTTAATACTGGTGTGGCAATGTCTTTAACAATTTATTGTATAGCAAAACGACGCGAAATTTGCCGGGTCAGCTAGAATATAGATAAAGGAAGCCAATATAAATGGCTAAGCCAAATGTGAAAGCCTTTGAATGAATCATTATGCATAACTTTACCCTTTAGTCACGGGTAATGTTCTAAGCTAATAGAAGGTTAAAGGCTATCGAGGTGCAAGTGAGAATCGCTTTCCAGAAATAAACAATAGTTCAATGTACATGCACACTGCATAGGACCAATATAGGACCGAGGTGGTATTAAGGCGCGGTAACTTTGTGTCTATTTCATGTTATCAATACATTGACTAAAACAGAAACAGAATTAAAAAAAAAACTTGTTAGTCTGTCTGTCTTGTATGTTGTAACTTTGAAACTTCTCAACGGATTTGGACGCAGTTTTCACATGTAAAGGTACCTAAATTAAATATAATTAGGAGCGTTGTCAAAACTTTGTTTCGTCTAGCTGTTGCCGCGGCTTCGCCCGTGTGGATGTCGTTTAAAAAGTACCTAGCCTATGTTTTTTCTCAAAGTCAACTCTATCTGTGTACCAAATTAAAATCGGTTCAGTCGTTTGGACGTGAAAAGGTAACAGACAGACAGAGTTACTTTCGCATTTATAATATTAGTAGGGAAATAGAGATTGAAAATTTACTTCAAGCACTGCTTCAAAACTTTTAAACAGACAGAGAGAGACAGACAGAGTTGATTGCGGTTTACATAAACGTATAGACGCGGATGAAAACTTCATGCGCGTCGATTTTACTAAAATATTGCTCACGCTTATTTTATAGAAAAACAAAATCACCTAAGTATTATTTGAAGATTATTTTTAAGTATTATTTTTTAGTTTATTTTTTTATATACACGGACGAAGTCGTGGGCACAGCTACTATTTTTATAAGGTATACCTATTGCCAATCAGCTTTATTTATTACTGCACTTGAATTTGTTAATTAATTATTATCAAATTTGACCGGATATATTTACAACTAGCGAGAAAATCATAATACTCAAAATGGCCTACTTACATGTATTTGACTTCATATATAACCGGTTACATGATTTATTGATACACTTAAATTACATAATCGATCCAATTAATCATTTTAATAGCAAACAAACGTTTTATGCAAAATAGGTGCTCAACTCAACAACCCACACATTCCATTTCGTTATAACAAATACAGAGAAATAAGAACGATATTTTATTTGCTATTTCCTAAATTAAACATAAATTGACTGTTGAAAGTAATTATTGAAAGGAAAAAAAATAAGAAATATTTTGTATAGATTAGATACATATCTATACCTATGCATGAAGGAGTTTGATAAATTAATTTCTTAATAACTCATGAAATGTTGCATGCAAACAAGCATGCAGTTCACATTGATATTAAGTGATGACTGCAGCCTATAGACACCCACACAAAGACCAAGGTCAAAATGCAGATGCGTTACCACTCCTGACGCTTAAGGTGTTATGCCTCTGTGCCGGAAATTACAGGGCCGACATCGTAGATCTTCGTATCGTAGAGTTTCTTTACTAAACACAATCCCATAAATTAAATTGATTTGCCACTAAAAACACGTATTAAACTTAACTTAATGTTATAGTGACTTTGTTTTTCTCTAAAACAAGCGTGCCGTGATGATCGAAAAATGATGGAAGGCTTGCAATATCATAAAACGTTTCACTGTCTTCCGCAAATCGTAAATCCTTGAAGATAGGCGTAAGCAAACTGGTTAATAATAATCTTCAGCGCTACAATTACGTAAAAAGTTTTGACACAGAATGGCACCGGAAGAAATCGCAAATATATCGGTCAGTCGGTATTTTATTGCTCATCAGCATATAAATTCCCACGAGCCAGGTGAAATTGTACGGAGAAACGAAACTGGTTTCTATTACAGTTGCCCAATAAAGGGTTCAATAACAAAACTGTTATGAAATAAAGCAGATGCAGTTCATCAAACATACACGATATGGATCAAATGCAAATTTTATAGCGTATTTCTAAAAGTTACCGGTTACCCATCAATATTTACGACTGTTTCTTCATGTAACTTTAAGTTACGTTAGGTAAGCCGAACCTTGACTTCAGTTTCAAAATTTGAAACCTCGAACGAAATTTTGAAAAACTGCAAGTAAAATTGTTTTACTACGGAGTCAAATAAAGTTCTTAAGCCAATTAAAGGATAATCTATTGTTATATAAATATATTGATCTCAAACAACAAATTGGACTTATAAACTCATTCATTTAGGTATTATCGACAATAACGTTATGATTTATGTCTGTAATTAAATAAATTTCTCAGAAATCTTATATAATTTTATTATAATGATCGTTAACGCATGCCGCATATAAAATTTGGATATAATCAAAAATTAATAAATATGCCTATAAATTTCTTATTTCTCTTATTTAATATATTTTCACAATTTTTGCTGCTTTAAATTCATCACGCGTTTAGCATATCATAGGTTATACTGACGTGTCGCCGAATTATAAGTGTATCCGTCCAAGTTTAATTTATTCATGGGCGTTGTATCGTAATGGCTTCAGAGTAGACTCATATAAATATGTGACCGTTACGTTATCAAACCACAAACCACCGAAACTCAGAAGCGACAACAGCAATCTAACCTAGGCTGGCTTTTAAGCGATTAGCTAATAGCCATGGCGTTTGTTGTAAGTCTTTGATACTAAAATTTAATGCAATGTTAATCACAATTGACTCTCATTACAAGGAATTAATAAATTAAAATTGTTTCAGGTTAAGGTGTTGTTTCTATCGGCGTTAGTTTATAGTACTAGTGCAGGAATTCTGTCCGGTCATCACGATCACCATCACGATCATCATCACGATCATGATTCGTACATATCATCAGCACTGAGCGCCCCGTCTGCTTCTTTCGGAGCGCCCTCGCACGAATATGGCCCACCAGCTGTATCTGCCGCTGCCGGCTTTGACCTTAGCGGACCAGGCCCCATCGACGGAGGTTTGATCGAACATCATGGCGCTCCCGCTCCAGTCGTCGAAGGTGGTGCAGTCATCGGCGGCGGTGCCATCGCAAGCGGTGGACCAATATTCGGCAGTGAACATGGCATCGCTGGTGGTCTCCTTGAAGGTGCCGCATTCGCAAGTGGATCCGCTCTATCCGGCCCTGGCCTCTCTGGTCCAGGTTTGATCGGCGAAGGTCCAGCCCTCGGCGGCCCAATCGAGGGTGGCCTAATCGGCAGCGGCATCGGCGCCGGACCATTGGCTGGTGGTGACTTAGCTGGCGGTCTCTCCGGCCCTGGACTCGGCGATGGTGGTCTTCTCCCCGGTACCGTCACTGGCGTTAGCACCTCTGTGGGCGCACCCAGAGTGATTGGAACAACTGTCACTGTTGGCCGTCCAGATGCTGCTTCCACGAGATACGAACTTCAGTCGGTCGTCCAGAACGTGGTTCGCCGCGTTCCCATAGAGGTGACCCGTCACGTGCAACTTGCCGTGCCGCATCCCGTCCCCGTGCCAGTGCCGCAGGAGGTGAAGGTGCCAGTGCCCCAGCCCTACCCAGTTCACGTTGATGTTGTTAAGCATGTGCCTTATCCCGTGTACAAGACCCAACACGTCGACGTCGAGAGGCCAGTGCCCGTAGAGGTCGTGAAACACGTGCCTTTTGAAGTCATCAGGAAGGTCCACATCCCGGTCGAGAGGCCTGTGGAAGTCATCAAGAAGGTTCACGTGCCCGTGGAGAAGCACGTCGAGGTGCCAGTGGCTGTATGGAAGCCATACCCTATCCACATCATCAAACACGTCACCCACTACAAAAAGAAGAGCTGCTGTTGGTGAACAGTTCAACATGAGTCATAATGAGTGCCAAATAGTCAATAGAATTGTAAATATAAATAGTCATTAGCTGTACATATATACATAGAAAAATAAAACGCATCTTTTTAAAAAATTGTATATTTTTATTGAAAATGTATCTCTTCACAATGTTATGATAATGTATCAAATAAGATAGTATTTTGCCCAAAAATATATATTACTAAAACAAGAATAGTTTCAGAACTTACAGAACGGACAATATATAAATTAGATATTTTAAATTATAAAAAAAGTAGAGGAAAAGTAAGTTTAGTAAGTAAAAAATATAGTTCAGCATATTATGGCATTATGTCCAGAGATAGAAATCGTTACCTAATACACATAATACAAACATAACAAAACATCCAAACGTGTCGTAAGTAGGAGGTCCATATCTGTACATCTTTGTAGAACATCCAAACTTGTGGGTCATACAGCTCCTGAACGATGATCTAAATATGTTAATAAACTAGATATGACAGGTTACATTAAATATGAAAGCGCAATAAACCAGTATATATTATCTAATACTAGCTGACCTGGCGAACTCCGATTCCGGAGATTTTAAAATATTCGCTATTGTTATATATGCTATTATTTTTTATGTAAAATTCATCCTCCTGACGAATGAAAATGTTCAATAAAATGTGGAGCGGATTTCTCGAAAGAAGTCCTCTAATTGCCGATTGCTGCCCTGTTTTCGAAATTTAACACATATTATTATAAAGGTACAAAATCGCACTCACAGTAGAAAATAATTAATTAGAGTAATTTAAATAAAATCATACCCTGATATCGTCGGGTATGTATGAAGATAATGATGAATGTAGAGAAGCACGAGAACTATCTAAGGACTGGATGGCACACACAATAGTTCAGAGTTCAGCTACGCGACCGGTTTAGATCATTGGCTCATCGAATCATCGAATGGATCAAATGAAGATTATCGATATAATTATGTTTCTTCTAGAATCTAGAAGCACCACTAGAAGAACCTCCACACAGATATATGAACACTCAATGCAGATGCGTCGCCAGACCCGAGGTTACAGACTTATCCCTACCGGATATAGCAAAAATATCTAGATTGTGCAACGCTGTGGAAACTATATCCTTGATTTCTTTTATTACACCTCTACCACTATAAAAATATGTAAGTATGTATGTAAAAAATATTACAATTTATGTAATAATTCCGTGAAAATGCATATTTAATTGGTGATTTAATATGTTTGTGCAATAAATGAAAAGAAACAGTAGTAGTAGATAATATAACAATATGCATAATGAGATAATTGACTGATAATATTGCATTGAAAGCACCAATCAAATAAGTCGTGTGTAATATGCATTAGCAATTCTATTGATGCATAATTGGTTATTCATGAAGCGTAATTAAATTTCCATTTCTTTGTAAGATGAATTACAATGAATAAATAAGATAAATTGAAGATTAAAATAATTAATAAACTACGGATATTTAACAAAGATATTTGTAAAATTTATAGTAGGTACCTGTCTCTGTCGTTAATTTCCCAAAAATTATATGATAATAGGCCGCCCACACGAAACTGCATGCGATGCGATGCGACGCCGCATCGCAGAAACTTGCGATGCGAATTGCTGCGATGCGATTCAGTTGATCATACTTTCAATATATTATGTCAGACGAAATCGCATCGCAAGATCCTGCGATGCGGCGTCGCATCGCGGTCACAGTATAGTTACAAACAGTAATGTAACTACGAACAAATCGTTTAAAGATGCCACTAGCGTAGCATATTGCGTGGTATACGAGTGTTTGAACTCTGCATCATCAAAACCGGAGGAATCGTTTTTTAAATTTCTTGGTGATTTTGAAAGGCAAGAATAATGTATTGTTATAATATCTAACATATTTAAAAAAATATCGTGTGATAGTGTTAAAAAAAAATAGTCAACATCCCAATACGGTTGATTAAAGGTCAGTAAATGCTAAAATAATAACACCATTATTTAAAAATATAGTGACATCCCTATTGCTTCAATGGAGTGTAGGTAAATATTTTATAAAATGGGCTTTGCGGTTTTGTGTGGCCGCCCTGACTGATGATGACGTTATAACTACGTTCCAATTATGTTTCATTTGTTTATGTGACGGTTTGTAAGAAAAAATTAGACATGCCTTTTTTTAATGTAATAAAAGTAGTAAACAAGCGTTCAGTTCACATTTATGTTAAGTGATGACTGTAGCCTATAGATATCCACACAATGACCAGAGGTCAAAATGCAGATGCGTTGCCACTCCTCAGGCCTTAGGTGAAAATTACAGTGCCGTACATTACCACCTCACCGGAACACGATAGTGCTGAACACTACCATTTAGCGGCAAGTATATTAGGTAATGCAGTGGTGCTTACGAAGGCAAGCTCCGTCACTGGAGCTCTATCACCAGTGAAATTGAAGTGTGAAGTTTAATGAGTGATCTTATTTAGGTGTATGCCATTAACGTTAAACGTATACTACAAAATTCATTTCATCATTAATTTCCTATTTAGAAAAATTTAACATACTGTCTAGTTCACAATTTGAGTTCAGGAAAGCAAAATCCACTCCAGACGCAATCTTAGGATTATCCTCATGCGTGACTCAGCATTTAGACCGTGGAGAAAAGTGTCTAACAGTCTTTATCGACTTAAAAAAAGCGTTCGACACTGTTTCTGTCAATACTCTTGTTGGGAAGCTAGAAAACATCGGAATTAGGGGCATCCCGTTAAAACTTCTAACGGACTATCTAAATCACAGGTCACAGTGCGTAAAGATAGATGGCTACATTAGTACGGATACTAATATCGAATATGGGGTACCTCAGGGTAGTGTACTGGGCCCCACGTTGTTCCTAATATATCTGAATGAACTCACTAACCTTGACATTGAGAGAGGACATGTATTTTCATATGCTGACGACACAGCCATCGTTTTCCATGATTCTTCTTGGAACTCAGTGTTTGAAGTAGCCGAGCGTGGTATGCGTTTGGTTGCTAACTGGCTAAAATCCTTACTCTAAATATTACAAAAACTAATTTAATCTGCTTTGCTGCCAACAAACGCTCAATTCCTCCCCCTAGTTTGAAATTAAAACTTCACAATTGTCAATCTAACATATAGTATATATTAGTAGAACAAATCTATTGTTCTACTATTCCCAGCGGGTCCACGTAAATTATTTAAAGTACAGTCGACTCTTGATTTTATTAATTTTGTATAATGGTCTAAACAAAAAATCTAAACTTGTGATTATAATAGGTATTAATGTTGTAGACAATTTTTTAGGTCTACAATTGAGATTCTTTTTAGGTTATTTTAAAACTGTTAATGCTTAAATGTACCTATTATTATTACGGATTGAACTGATTAACTGTGACAATTTTAAACTTGTGATTATATTAATGTTTAAATTTATATTTTTTCAGATTTTCAATTGAGATTTTAAAAATATATAAATGATATGAAAAAATATAGTTCTTGTTTAACTACTTATTGTTTTTTTACTTCATAAAATATGCTGCTGATAATGCTGATTATACCAAATCATGTCATGGACCCGATGGGAAAGAAAATATTAGGTATATTGTTTTAAACGTCGCGTTGTGGACCCGTTGTGAATCAATGTATGAACTCGAAGCACCCGATTTTACTGATTGAATTTTTTTTTGTTATGTCAAATGTGTGTACGTGTTATTATCTAAATTTATACTGAAAATTCGCAGCAAGATTCTATCGAAATTCTTCTCTGTTTTGAAGTTATTCTAAAATTTTAATTTTCGAAGTGTTGATATTTTACTAGCAACTAGCCTACTTGTGAATTTGCTCGTCTTATTTTGAAAGAAAGAAAGAAAGAAAGAAAATACTTTTATTAGGACAAAAAGGTACACAAAAGAAAACAAAACAGAGAAAGAAAAAAAAGGATTAATTAAAACTAACACAAGAACTAAATTTTAAAATTGTCCTAAAGGGTCCCCAACTCAGCATTGTGCCGGATTAAAAACTCGGCGCTGGTATTATGTTGGGGCCCTAAACTGTGACACTACGGATGCCCAGCTGCTGCCGATTTAGAGCTGAAGTTAAAAAAAAAAAAAACTAAAAAGGGACACTAACTTTAAATAATAATATAAATTAAGTACATTTTATTGTATGTTCTATACATGTTTTAGCATCGAGACGTGACGAGACTCCACTGCCCACTTATGGAGCAGAATTCTACCGCTAGTGCAGTCAGTCAACCGAACGTACTTATATTTATTTAAAAAATCGGTTAAATGCGTGTCGGGCCACAGACAGTGTAGGGTTCCATAGTTCTTTGGTTTGAATAATGCAATGAAAAAAAGAAAAAAATCTATGGAGTTGTTCGCAATTTTCGAGTAAAATACATTTGGTCGACTATTACTCGCAAACTTGTAAAGCCAACTTAGGTGTGATAGTTTTCCTTTTAATTTCGTTATATATAGCTACTATTGCCGTAACGTTTGAATTTTTTTACAACAACCGCTTAGTTGGTAGAGGAGACACTTGACTCTAACGAAAATTGGCACTTAAAAGCTGAATAAGTCACGAACAGTTAACTGAATCGAAAAATGATGTTTGCCCACCCCTAACATTTGTGAAAGACCTATCCAACGATATTTACACTATAAAGAAAACGAAAAATAAAAAAAATATCCGGGCGTCACGTGTAGGGCGTCCGTGTCACCTTTAATAAAAAAAAACATGTTTACATTCTACCACTTTGTCTATACTTGTGCCAAATTTCAAGTCTCTAGTACCAATAGTTTTTGTTCTAAACCGCAGATGGACAGACAGACGGACATGGCGAAACTATAAGGGTTCCTTGTTTACTATGGAACTCTAAAAATGGTTCGATAGTTAAATACAATAACGCTGGATGTGCAGCATTGTCTCGTAATAAAACTACCGTCATTGCAATCGTCAATGTGCATGCCAAGCGTACCGATAGTGGTAGAGTACGCACAGCCCTGTTGTGGCCATCTTTTGCGAAGGTTTTCGTCCAGTCTTTCGGCTTAGGTGATAAAAAAAAACAAACAATAAAGGTGATGATAGTGTGATCTTAGATTTTTGCGAGCTATTGGCATTGATATGAAAGTGTTTTTACGAATTTATCTCGCATATTTACACTACAAAAAAATTTAATACCTAACTTAGTTTTTTAAGTATGTTTGTATGTATATTTTTATGTTGTTGAACAGATTCAATAGATTTGGTTTATTTTATATCTCATGAAAAGAGATGACCGTAAAGATTTCATAACTTACTGTTTTTGCAAATTGCATTTTTAAGATTTGCTATTTGCATTAGTAAGATCCGTTAAATACGAGTCTTTTATAAATCACCCCAGAAGACTTTATGAGTCATGATAAAGTCGATCATACTATCCTATCATTCCACCTCAATGTACCTACATGTGTGGTAGTCCTTGATATCCGAGAATTAGAATCCAAATTCCGTTTTAAGCACGAGGAGATTTCCAGACATAAAAATAATTGGTTTAGTAATATAATTTAGTTTCACGGCCCCTATATCCCGGCCAACTAACCGCCATAGGCTTCGGTCATATTAATTTCCCATAAATATTTAAATTTCGAATTCGCATTTTTATATAATTCTAAAGGCCTACTGACAGATGCCTATCAGCATTTAAAGTGTATAATTAATTGGATCATTGAATAATAAAATTACTATTTGACAAATTTTTCGAAGCACGTGTCGATGGCACATCTGCCTTATTACCTAAGAAATGGTGTTAATATTGTGCAAGGATGAGAATCCTGTATATGGGAGATCTTCTCACGATTCAGTGGCTTAAACAACTAATAGACTGGTGAAATCACAATTTATAGTGATTTTAATCTATGACCGGAGTTACAGCAGAATATTTGCGGAATTACAGTGCTCAACAATAAATATTGCACATCGAGCCTAGGAAGGAGACTTCGGCTTATTTCGGATCTGTAGAGTGTTATCCATTTCGTACCTATTTGACGCCTGGCGACCATTTTGATCGAGTTTTGACCAATACCGGACTGTCAGTGCTTACGTAGGCTTACGTGTGTAACAGATATTAGGCTCTACGATGTCAAAATGAGCCGATTGTCTCTTTCGCAGACTCGATGTCATTATTATTTGTTGAGTACTGTAGTTAAATGATAGCTTTTCTCATCATCAATATTTCAGCCGAAAGGCGTCCTCTGGTGGACGAAACTTTTCATAATCAATAACTCGCACGCTTGGCATGCGGGTTGGCGATCGCAGTGGCGGTAGTTTCTTAATTGCTGCTTGATTGTTTTCCATTTATTTTATTTTGTTTGTTTATGTCTCCGTGCTGTTTGTCTAAATAAATTGTTTGTTTGTTTCTTTCATTCCGCTGCTTATCCCGTATTATTGCATTTACTACCGTCGTATCGGAACGGTTTGGCCGCCATTGTTCGGTTGATTGACTACACTATAGTAAGAATGCTTCCTCAATAATGGGCGGTGGAGTAGTCACGTCCCTACGGTGGTGGACAGCTTTACTCATAAACATTGCTCCAGTTCCTTCATACTAATAAAAATTATCTTAATTAAATATATTTTCGTCTTGTAAAGTTGCAGATGAGTACAGATTGTATTTTTCGTTAGTGTAGATAATTATGAGAATGAAAATTAGTAACTCACCGAAATGCGGTACCTACTGCGGAACTACCATTTAACAGCATAGAAATTAAATAATGGTAATGAGGTTAACTTTAAAATAAACAACGATTTCAAACACCTAAAAACACAACTAAAAAGTGAAAAATAACAGAAAATATATTTTAACCCAATAAACAATGCACGTTATTAGTAGGTAGTAGGGCTAAAAGGTTTTATTGGACGTAGGTGCCTAATCGTGTCGATAAATAACTGACATGTACACTAAAGACTGCTGAGTATGTTCCGTCAACATACTTATTGCAGCGTTATCTCCTAACTCCTCATGGTTCAGGAGTGTTGTGGCTTCCAACGTGAGTTCAAAAGCGTGAAAAAATAATACATATTTACATAAATTAAGAAAACATAGTTAAAACCTTACATACCCATACAAATATTGAAGGTCTTCCTCGATTTCTCCATGATGCCATCATCAACATAAAACATGTTGTTAAAGGTACAATTTCGAAGTGTACCTATCCATTAAAACGATACTTAAATTTTCAAAATCAGTCCACATTTTTTACTGGTGATATAGCTTTAGTGACGACTTTTGATGCTGCCCCGTATCGCCATTGAATTTAACCATCCGTGAATAAACTGATACTATAATTATCTATACTTTTACTTGTATCCATAACCTTTTAAGGTAATTTAAGTAGGTACATTCTAAAACGAATTAATTAGGTATTAATTAGCACCATCAATATTCGCATTCCCAATGATTAAAAACTGACATTTACTACATCACTACTACACATGTCATGTATACTGAAATACTTACATCTTTTTTACTGGTGGTAGAGTTCCAGTGTAGGAGCTCGAGGGCGTAGCCACCACCGCATTACCTAATTTATCTGCCGCTAAATGGTAGTGTTCAGCACTATCGTGTTCCGATTAGATGGTAATGTATGGCTCCGTAATAACTATCACAGAGACATAATAACTAAGGTCTGATGGGTGGCAACCCATCTGCATTTTGACTTCTGGTCTTTGTGCAGTAATCACTTAACATCAATGTGAACTGCACGCTTGTTTGCCACCTGCATACATAAAAAACATATTTGGTTTGCTGGGATAGATAGGTACCTACTCGTATATTTACCTATTTTGTTGTCCAGTGAAAGTTTACGTTACTTACGGCTCGACCGAGTCAATTTACTTATTGATTACTAAATGAATCGATTTTAACCTTATTTAAATCGTTGATATTTCTTGTCCGTTCGCACCGCCTACGAGCTCTTTTATGGCTTAATGAACTTTAAAATAATATAATTGTCTCCTTTACTCTTTGCTATCTTCATTAATTTAATAACTCCGCGTATATCTTCTCTCTACCACTTGTATGCAGATGATCTACAAATATATCGTCATGTCTCCCTGGATGATCTTCCAAACGCTTTAATCTCTTTAAATGATGATCTTTCTTCTATTCTACGATGGAGTCTTTCTTATGGGCTTCAAATAAATCCTATTAAGAGTCAACTAATAGTAATTGGGAGTTCAAGGTTATTAACTAAGATCAACTGGGACACCTTGCCGTGTGTAAAATTTAATGGGCATGTCATTCCTTTCAGTGAAACTGTGAAAAATTTGGGTATTATTTTTGATAGGTACTTATCTTGGGTGCCACAAATAAATATTATTAGTAAAAAAATGTTTTCGGCTGTACATTCTTTGAAAAGATTGCAAAATTTTCTACCTGTGTCCACTAAAATTACGCTTGTACACTCTCTGTTATTTCCCATTCTCGACTACGCCGACACCTGTTATCTTGATCTAACAAAAGAGCAACTGAATAAATTAGAGCGTCTCCAGAATTTATGCATAAGATTCGTATTTGGCTTGCGCAAATACGACCATGTCTCTGAATATCGAAAACAGCTCAAATGGCTCCCAATCTCTCTTCGCCGGAATGCTCATGTGTTATCTCTTCTCTTTGGTATTTTATTCAATGGTCAAACTCCTTCTTATTTAAAAGATCGTTTTAAATTTCTGCATCTAATTAACTCTTATACCTTACGCTCGTCATATAATTATATGCTTGAAATCCCTACCCATTCTAGTGATTATTATAAAAAGTCATTTACAGTCCAAGCAGTTAATTTGTGGAATGCACTGCCATTATTAATAAGGAGTGCCCAAACTTTAACATCATTTAAGTCCCTGGTCAGGGACCACTATCTATCTTTTGATTAATTTTGCCTCAACTGTTGTCGCTGTATTTATTTTTCTTATTATGTATTTTTCCCTTCATCGCTATTCTATCATTGTCATGTCACACACTGTTTAATTTTAGCATGTACTTATTATTATTTTTTATTTTCTTAGCTTTAATTTGTACACCCCTACTTCTTCCTAAGCGCATTTCTGTTAAATTATGGTTGCCTGGAAGAAATCGCTGGCAGCGATAAGGCCGCCCGTTGTATTTACTGTCCATGTATTATTTCTGTTTTGTGATTCTGTTGAGTGTACAATAAAGAGTATTATTATTATTTCACTCATTTATTAATTATTCATATTGATTATTTTTTTACATATATAAGTAACTTAATTAAATATAATAAAAGATAATATTAACAAAGCACAAATATATATAAAAAAATAAAAAATAGTGTGCCACCGGCAGCGGGAACAGGGTCCAAGCCGTCGATGATTAGGGTTACAGAGACAGGAACCTCCTCACTATACGTGCCGTGCCGAGGAGTACCGCCTTCTGCATCAGACCCTTGACCCAACTTCCTAGCTTGAGCCTCTTGAGGTGTTGGTCGAGGCTCTTTGCTATAAGTCCGTTGACCGTAACGACTATCGGCACAATGATGGCCGAATCTACGTCCCACATGGCGACAATCTCGTGAGCCAGATCAAGATATTTAAGTTCCTTGTCTTTCTCGGCCTTCACGAGATTCCCATCATGAGGGACGGTGACATCGATAATCACTGCGCGGCGCTCCGAGCGGTCTATCACCACTATATCAGGCTTATTGGCTACAATAGTCCTGTCAGTGATGATAGACCGGTCCCAATACATTGTGGCATGGTCGTTTTCCAGAACTGGGTCGGGCACATACCTGTAGTATGGCACCTCCACGGCCACAAGACTGTATCGCAAGGCAAGTTGCTGATGGATAATCCTGGCCACTTGGTTGTGTCTGTGCAGATATTCGCCGTTGGCAAGACTAGAACAGCCGGACACAATATGCCTGATTGATTCACCCGGTCGGTGGCATGCCCGACATATGTCGACCGTGCCATCCTTCAGGATAAACTTCCGGTAGTTGTTGGTCATTACCACTTCGTCCATTATTGCACAAACAAAACCTTCGGTTTCCCCAAATAGGTCACCGAATCGTAGCCAGGCCACGGATGCTAAAGTGTCTACGTCAGGCCCGTGTAGGGCCCGGTAAAAACGTCCATGTAGCTCCTTGCCCTGCCACACACTCCTGCGGTCGCTGGTCGTGAGTACCTCAGGTTTGCGCCAGTTCTGTTTAGCCAAAGAGAGAGTGGTGAGTCCACTGTCGACCGCCACCATATCCTTATGCATATCCCCGTCGGCGGCCAGGAAATATTCTCTGAGGCTGCACACCTCACGGTTGTGTAGGGTCTTGGCGCTAAGGAAGCCTCGACCGCCACACCTCCGCGGGATGTACAGTCTCATGACCGACGACCGCGGGTGATGCATCCGGTATGCCGTCAGCAAAGAGCGGACTCGCCTGTCAAGAGCATCCAGGTCGGTCTGAGTCCACTTGAGTATGCCGAAGGAGTACATCAAGACCGGCATGACCCAACCGTTGAAGGCGCGGACCTTATTACCACCCGACAAAAGACTTTTCAGTACTTTTGTCAGGCGACCAAAGAAACGTTCCTTCAACGATTGCCTCATGTCGCCCTCGCGTATACCTAAGGCCTCCGACATACCCAAGTACTTATAGCTCTCAGCGGCAGAGAGGGTTCGGAACGAAATAGAACCTGGGAGATTTGTTCCCTCAGATTCCATTATCTGCCCTTGTCGTACATGCATTACTGCACATTTTTCGATTCCGAATTCCATCCTGATAGAGTTACTAAAGTTTTCAGTAACCTCTAGTAGCTCTGTCAGTTGCGAATTACTGGAGCCGAATAATTTCAGGTCATCCATATACAACAGGTGAGATATCATCCGACCGTCTCTGCGCAGCCGATAGCCAAGCCCCGAAGCCTCTAACAACGTGCTAAGAGGGTTCAAGGCCAGGCAAAACCATAGGGGGCTCAGACTATCGCCCTGGAAAATACCCCTGGTGATTCTCACAGGTTCACCGACCGCCAGGGGCTGCCGAGATCCTGGATAGTGAAGGACCGTGCTCCATTGCGTCATACATGAGCCCAGGAAAGCACGTAGAGTTGTATTTACTTTATACAACTCCAGAACCCTCATGAGCCATGTATGCGGTACAGAGTCGTAGGCCTTCTTGTAGTCTATCCAGCAAGTCGAAAGGCTCTTTCGGTAGCGGCGAACCTGCTGGCTAATTGCCATGTCAATGAGGAGTAGCTCCTTAGTACCGCGGGACCTGCTCCTACATCCATTCTGAGAGGCAGACAAGATGGAAAAATCTTCAATGTGTTTAGTGATTTTCACTCTCAGAATGGATGTAAGGAGTTTATATACCGTTGGGAGGCACGTAATAGGCCTGTAGTTCTTAGGTTCCGCGGTACTACCTGATTTATGGAGCAGGTGAGTCACACCAGTTGTAAGAAATGATGGGAGCGTTCCTGACTCCAGAGACAATTGGAACTGGGTCGCCAAGCGAGCATGCGAACTTCTCAGCCATTTCAGCCAGAAATTATGCAGCCCATCCGGTCCCGGAGATTTCCAATTCGGCATCGGACGAGCTGCATTGGCTACGTCTTCTTCAGTTATAAGGATATTATCCATTTCTTGAATAGATTCGCATGCTCCCTCGACATCCCGTATCCAACCGTCCTCGGAATGAGAGACCGGTTCCGACCAGATGTTGCGCCAGAACGCTAGCATGGCGTCATCATCCGGTCGGCTCGGGTCAACCATTTGCGAATCAGACCGCTCCCACATTCTATAGACTCTCCTTTGGTCGCCTTGAAACATGCTGTTCAATTGATACCGGCCCACACGTTCTTTAAAGCGTTTTATCCGGTTTGCCCATGCGTAAACTTTCTGCTTCAGGAAGTCGATGCGCTCTGTGAGGTGAGCTGAATAATTTTGAGGGCTGATTCCCGTTCCTGAGAATGCTATCTTCACAAAGCGCATCACTCGGGGGCGTGTATTGCCCATCCTGAAGCAGAGTAGCTTGCCAATGAGCGCTCTGGTCCCAGCGATACGCCGCTCAATCCGGCACTGCCAGGCTGGTACGGCGGGTCTTGGCCGTGCACCTGCATCAGATTTTGGGAACTTGACGCGGGCTACACGGCACGCCGCAGCAGCCGCACAGTACAGAACCGAGTGAGTATCGCCGAGATCTTCGGTGTCATCGAAGTACTCTGGTAACAGTGAATTCAGAGCGCACACCAGCGCCACATTCCGTCTATGCATAGGCAACCGGGGCAAACGTGGCCTGTCCGCGATTATTTATTATTATTATTATTATGAGAGATGGACTACAGAGATAAATACAGATTTTTAATGAACAACAAACGTTACTAGAGTTACTATGAAAGCAATAATTAATCACGTTTGTATTTCCCTGACAGGATAGATAGTGTACGTATACCCAGATATGTTTTTTAAGTTCCATGCCTCCATGAAGGTACAAATATAGGTAGGTCTATTGACATACTTTGGGAAGATTTTTCACCTCTAACCTGACTGATAAACTTCTCCAAAATTTCTCTTTTACCAAGGGGGAAACTTGAGCTTTACAGAGATTAATATGAGAGATATGAACACTTCAAATTGGAGTGGAACTGTAAAACGTTTATTTTGTATCACAGACGTGTTAAACCTTAATTTTTCTGCTACTTATTCTTTACCAACCTCCCCAACAACGGCCTCGTTCCCGGTATCCACCAAAGTGGAGAGGAGAGGAGACGAGAGGAGATGTGTTTGAATAAACCAATCCGATTTCGTTATTTCCACATCTCTTTTCCGCTTAGCTCGAGTGGAAATGGATCAAGCGGAGAGGAGAGGAGATGTCTCATTTTTCTTTAGAATTTTGTACGGCGAGCGAGCTTGCGGCGCGGCAGAGTGGAGAAGTGTCTGTGGCCGGCCGAACTTGACCAGATTCGATCTCTCACAGCTCGCATCACATCTCTGCTACACAAAGCTCACATCTCCTCTCCGCTTGGGTGGAAATAACCTGCCAACTTTGCAGCATATCTCCTCTCCTCTCCTCTCCGATTTGGTGGACACCGGGCCTTAGGGGAGGTTTGAACCCATATAGATCTCACTTAGGACGTTTTAAAAATATTTGTACCTGTACATTCCCATTAAAAAGTACATAGATCATATGAAGTTATATAATGTATTTCAAAGTTCAAATGGAACCGACCTAATGCTCCGTCATTATAACTAATCTAACTGCGCCTACTACTGTGTTTTGTTTATCTGTCGTTAAAGTAGTAAGTAGAGTACCTATGGCTCCGATGTTTCTTTTTTTTAAACATATGGAGGAGAGCATGTTTTTTTATGTATTTCCCTAATACCGTTAATATGAACTGTTGATCTGAACGATTGAAAGACACTTTACTCAAAAAATCACGTCATTATGTTAATACACGAGTTTTTCGGATGTTCCGATTCATGAATGAGATTAAATTATGCGTATTGATGGCCGAGAAAATATACAACCTACAGTTTTTTTGTGTAATTTTAAATTAAAACATAGATTGGTGGAAATAAATCCCAAAAAATAAAATAATAAAGAGAATTATTATTATCAACTGTTACATTGATAAAATAGAAATAAGTAAGTAAATAGATATGAAAGACATTGATGGATAATAAAGAGGTTGGTACAAGCTAGTCGCACGCCCATTTTATGCAGAATCACTAATCTTACACGTTAATACTCACGTTCTGTTTTATTCACATGAAATTAAAAAAAAAAACACCTTTAATTCTTGGTTTTCCTTATATTCAAATGTGTATAGTAATTAATGATGTGCACGCCAGTGCACACTAATGAACAGCCGAACGCTTACGAGATCATTTTTGAAAAAGACCTGTTTTGTTTCTAGAAATTAAAGCTTTCTTCAGCCCCACTCGTTCTTTGTAGCCATTACTATGCTCCGTTTTTTAGACATTATTATTTCGAAAAAATCTAATTGCATGAATATTTATATTTCCAAATTTGGAAATAAATAAAACTTCCGCGTGGTAAAATATTAAGTACCAATTGACTTAGACATGCGAAATTGACCCGTGTGTTCATAACGATAAGTGATTTCAAGCAACGTAATCGATGTCATCGGTTTTTATTCGAAACCAGCGGGTTAGTTACATGCAAACAAGGCGTTTATTAATTCACAAGCTCGTATATAAAAATTGAAGAGCCCCCTATTTCGGTACAGACGTTCGACAGCTTCTCAGCTATCGGCCGATTGTGCTTACACAAACAATCATGAATTCTTCTGTAAGTTTATAGTAAATCAAAAAGTTTTATAATACGATTTGAGCTCTTCGTTTAATAAAGTTATACTTAACATATTTTTTTTTTCAGATTTGGATTCTTCTAGTAACTTTAGCGTTAGCTAATGCATTACAACTAAAAGTTGGACCACAAACCTTCAATGATACATCATCATCGACATCAAAACCGCAACAAAGTCAGAAAAGGTACGCAACCAAAGAAGTAATTTTGTATCTCACTCCCAGCCAAATTAGATCTTTACAAACAGGCGAGGGTATTATAACAAGAAAAGCTGTACCAAAATCAAATCCTGAAAATGAAGAACAAAGGGAATATATTCAAGAACCATCGTTAGTCCCGTCTCTGGAAGATGATTACATACAACAGCAGATATCGCAATTCTCATTTGATCAAGAACAGAGAGTACCACCGGTTGAAGAACAAGTCGTAGAAGCAGAGAAACCATCAACACCCCAAATCGATTATGCTCAACCACAAACCACTACCACTTCTACGGAAAATCCATTCCTACCTCAAGTCTCTCATACTTACGTGAACTTTTATCCTTCACTTCACATACAGGAATCAAAACCTTCCTTATATTTACAACAAGAAAACAAAGAACCTGAACAGTTGCAGCAAGAGAAAGAAGAGGTCAAACCTTTGCCCAACTCTGAAAATAAACTACGATTGGTTCCGTATGAACAAAGTCCTGTACATAATGAAGCTGAAGCACAACATATACTGGAGCTAAGCGAACAATTACACCGCCTGTTGGACCACAACCGAGCTCAATTGAAGAAGATTCCTTCTCAATCTTCGAACACTCAACCTACAGAGGCATCGCAAGGTTCGCAATCAAATGAGGAACAACAGTCAGAGTCATTGTATTCGCAATATGCCGCTAGATACGGGAATCAAAAATATGTCGATGAACTTGAGAAACTTTTAAAGGAACGCCACGAATTGGACAGGCAAAATGCACTCTACCGAGCTGAAGCTATCGCTAAATCAGCTCCGCTCGTCATCCACAAGGAAGTGAAAATTACTAAAAATCTTCCTGTTCACGTCGTGAAACATGTGAAGGTGCCCGTACCTACGCCTGTTCTTATTCCAGTGCCGGAACCGTATGAGGTCAAGGTCCCGAAACCGTACCCTGTCCCATTAGAAATCTTGAGGCATGTACCAGTTCCAGTTGTAAAAACTGAAAAAATTGAAGTAGATAGACCTCTCCCTGTAGAAGTAGAAAAACTTGTTCCAGTACCTGTAACTAAAAAAGTATATGTTAATGTAGATAGACCTTATTTTGTAGACCGTGTTGTTCCTGTTGAAATTAAAAAGGAGGTACCAGTTGAGATTCCTTTACGTAAAGCAGAGAAGTTGACTATTCTACGTCACTTATGGCATTAAATATTATTTTGTTTTTTATCTAGTTGTAATAGCATTTGTTAACTGTTATTGTTACCTACTTTTATAATTTAATAAATTTTTGTATAAAGTTTATTCACATAATTTTATTTCATACTTACTCATTTTACCGAGTTCATACCCTATCAACTAATCATAATACCAGAATCAATTAAGATTTTTTGTAAAAATTTACTAAAACATACTAGACTAGGTTATAGGTAAGTATCTATATATTAATATTCAATTGCAGAAGTTTGTTTAAAGCGCATAATGATAAGAGCGACACAGTAACACCAGTAACATATAATATTCTTTTTATATGCTTTTAATCATTTGTGCGCCTCTTCCGATGTCTATAGCAACCGTAAACTCGTCAGAAATTTTATTAAATACTAGGGGTTCCGCTAAGAAATTTATACCTACTTTACAATGTCGATTCAACAGTAAAAGAGTTGCCATTTTAAATTGCTCATTTTAATCAAATGCTGGCCTAGTTTTTATGGCGAAGTGGCTACTTCAACTGATTTATTCAAAACTTTAACGAAACATACCCCATTAATTCGTTTTTTAAGATTAATGATATTGCATAATTAAAGGTTCCTTGTTTCATATTAAAATCATATGTATGTCGTAATAAAACTACCAATGATGAAAGTTGAGGACTAGAGACCACTGTCTATCGGGTAGATAAGTATAAACTACTGCCTGTATCAATGTGTATTACTTATGTCAATATGAAAACAGCTCACCAAGCAATTTTTGTGTCTTAACTATGATATCATTTAAAAAAATCTACTTAGTTTTCATAGTTGTTCCCACGTCCACTATTGAGTATATAAATCAAGGTCTCTAAGTTTTTTTTTTTAAACACACACAGCCCCACAATAGGTATAAACCTGTGTTGTGGGTGCCGTTGTACACGTACAACACATACACAAACACCCAGACTCCCAACAAATGTCTGTAGGCCATACAAATATTAGTCCCGGTGAGGGGATCGAACCCGCGACCCTTCGAATCAAACGGTCATCTCACACCGCTGGACTAACCGTGTCGTCAGATATAACTATCTTTCTATCGTCTATACTAAACATAGAACAACACGGGCCACCGACCGCTTCGGACTGGAGGGGAGAAGCCATAGCGTTTATTACCGATGCAAAACAGTTTGTAATTTTTTGCGGGGGAAATGCGTGCGACACACACGCACACTACAATAATCCTCTATTACTACGAAACTCACACCTTGACTTTAACAAAATACAGAAACAATTTCACGCACATATTTAAACATCTAGGCGACAGGTATAGGCCTATTTGGGTTTGTACTTTGGCAAAGGGGAAAGCCTGCATATGGCTACTCCCCTCTGGTGTTGCTCTATGATACTAAACATTAAAACGTTAGTTCCCTGAGACCAGTTCTTTCTCGAAAAGTTTAAGTTCATCTACATGTACAGTATCCAACAAGAAATATTGCTTATCGACTTTAGGAAGGAGACTTCGGATTACTTCGGGTCTGTTGAGAGTTATCTCTGTCGCACCTTACCCATGTGACGTTCGTTCACCAGTTTGATCAAATTTTGACCAATACCGGACTATCAGTGCAGCAGAAATAACGCTCTACGAAGTCGAAAGTAACCCCGAAAGGGTTTATTTTCAACTTTTTAGGCTTTATGTGCAATATGCGTCGCTGGGTACGTACTGTAGGTATTGTTTTTGGGTAATCTTTTATTCTGATTTGACATATAGTTCTGATCATAAGTTTGTGAGTTTATATTTTGCAAGGACTTAAGTAGCACGGAATCCAGTACTACGATGGCTTCCCAATTTTCCAAGCTACTTCGCTTGCTGAACGGTAAGTGGTCAGTTGAGTTCATTGACTGCAGATGATCTTTCAGTCAATGAGGCAACGATATTTCATCATAAGATACCTTATAACAAAATAATAGATCACAGCACCAAGCACTAAATAATAATATAAAAATATTCAAGTTACAATAATAAAATGTTTAACAATCTCATATATATATATATGAGATTGTATATATATATATATAGGATAAATCATTTTTATCAAGACCTTTTAAACCTTGAGTTATTGCATCTGACATATGACACATTATGACACCATGACGTTTAATTTTTTATATTATTTTTCGCAATAAAACATGCTAGTAAAATATATTTTTTAAAGAAAAAATTGACTTCAGGCGAGACTCGAACTTGCGACCACTGGGTATTTAGTCCAGCCGCTCTTCCAACTGAGCTACCGAAGTCCACGCCTGATTTGTCAAATTTTTCTTTAACATTTATAGCATTGCCTTATATAAGGTAATGCAATAAAATGTGAAAGAAAATTTTCATAATTAATAAATAACTAGATTCCCAGTGGTCGCAAGTTCGAGTCTCGCCTGAAATCAATTTTTTCTTGCCATTACATGAAAATTCACGCCTTGTTTATCGATGGAATGTTTTAAACTACATTTTTTTTATACTGCATTACACGTAATGTTTTAGATTTGTGAATTGTGTTGGAGACGTTTCCACGTCAAACTGTCAATAAGTAGGTACCTAATTATGTGAAAGTGCGGTAAATTGACTTCAGATGACCGTGACCGTGAAACCAAGGGGAGTGTCTTGTCTAGTACATTAGTAGGTACATATGTTATTATAGGTCAATGACTTATCAGTGCCATCACTGGATACTGCACTGTAAACTTGTACATCTCGTAATTAATGTCTAGTTCATCAGGCAATTATCTAATCCGTGGATAATAGGTATATACATACCTACAAAATATGCATTAGACTTCTATATCCAAAAACAAATAAATAGCCTTCAACTGAGAAGTCGTAACACATCTAGAATAGACAATAGTTATATTAAAATTAAGGTGCCAATTTAATCTCAATAATTTATGTACAACATTAAAAGTATTTTATTAGTGCTTAGAAAGTAACTATTGAAATGCTAAGTGATCTGGTCACCAGGAAACTTAGATATCTAGCAGGATTTTGGTTCATTTGCTAATTTCAATTGCGTAAAATGTCACCAACAAGCGCACTATACAGATATTTCACTTATGCAATATAAGTATGACACGCGAGTCTTTGTGAAACTGCAAGATGATATTTGATATTCGTTTCAAAATTTCAATTGTAGCGTAACCTTTTATTTAGAAATTTATTTTGAGTGAGATAGAATTATCATAAGCTATCAATTGGTGGCTGGCCATGTAATGGGTTGCTTATTTCCTTTGATAATGGTCGAGGAGAGCTATGGTTACCACGTGCGTCATACTAGCTAAACCTGCTGATTGTGTTGATTGGTCTGTTGCGGTTTGGTGGTTTTATCTTTTATCATGGTATTCGGTTTTTGATTTCATTTAAATCATTTTAATGCATATATTATTATGCATTTTAGAAATTTGACATCTCCTCGACTACAGCTCCTTCTGGCTCTACCGTGAAACTTACTACGTTCTCTTTATTATCAACTGCAAATGGGGAATTGAAATTGTGACGTCATGTAGGTAAATAGTAAACGTAACTTAGTGAAGTACCTCTGATGAATGAAAAATGCACCCATTCAAGGTGATGGTGGTGGTGGTGGTGGCGTTGGTGTCGTTGGTGGCATAGGTGGTGTTGGTGGCGTTGGTGATGTTGGTGGTGTTGTTGGTAGTTTTCGGGGCGTTGGTGGCATTGGTTGTGGTGGTGGTGATTTTGGTGGCGTTTGTATCAGTGGTGGCATTGGTGGCGTAGGTGTTTGGTGATGGTGATGGCGTTGATGGCGTTGGTGGCGATTGTAGTGGTGGCGGTGGTGGTGGTGGTATTAGTGGGTAAAAATGCACAACGTTAATACTCAATTTTTCTCTTCTGCCGGCTCTTACGGAGTGCTTATATTATGCATAGATCTATCTTTTATGTTTATGTAAACATATAGAAGTTTAAAATGGCCTTTTCGAAAATACGGTTCAGAATAGGACGGATGCGCGTTTAAACACATAATTAGCAATTTTTCGCAATCCTAGCAGCCTGTGTTTTTTTTATCCCCGATGGTCATACGTCTAATATCGTGTACAGAGAAGCATTACTGCAAAATAGATTTTTTTAGCTACCTAAAAGTGTTTATGATCCAAAATTAACCAAAAATCCAAAATATATCTAAAGTATACCCCAAAGCGCTACCTAAAGTCCCAAAGCCACTATTCCACGCAAACAAAGTTACGGGCACAGCTAGTCTATCCCTACTAATATTATAAAGTAACTCTGTCTGTCTGTCTGTTACCTTTTCACGTCCAAACGAGTGAACCGATTTTGATGAAATTTGGTACAGAGATAGAGTTGACTTTGAGAACGAACATAGACTACTTTTTGTCTCCTTATATTATCCCCATCCCCCTAAAATAGGGGGTGGAAATTTGTATGGAGCATTCCACAATTTTCAAGATAGAAAGTTAAAACTCGGTATGTGAACTCTTTGACTTTAACAAACAATACGTACATCTTTTTTTTTTAGAAATATGCCTCCATCCCTTTGACACGGGGGGTGAAATTTGAAGGTATTGGACTTAAGGCTGTGTTCAAGCTGGAAAGCCAAAAATAGGTATGCGGACTCTTTGTTACTAAAAAAACAACATTTTCTTATTATTGAATTATTTTTTTTAGAAATCTCCTACATCCCCTAAAATAGGGGATGGAAATTTGTATGGAGCATTCCACAATTTTCAAGATAGAAAGTTAAAACTCGGTATGCGAACTCTATGAGCCTAACAAACAATAAGTACATATTTTTTATTTTATCTATCCCCATCCCCTTAAAGAGGGAGTGAAATTTGTATTGGGCTTTCCGCAGTGTTCAAGGTGGAAAGCCAAAAATTGATATGCGGCCTCTTTGTTACTAAAAATACAACGTTTACTTGATATTTAATTTTTTTTGAAAATCTGCCCCATCCCCTATCATAAGGGGTGGCAATTTGTAGGGAGCTTTCCACAATTTCAAGGTAGAAAGTCGAAACTTTGTATGTGGACTCTTTGAGCCTAACAAATAGTTACGTACATTTTTTTTTTTTGTAAATATGCCCCACCCTCTATCATAGTGGGTGGCAATTTGTAGGGAGCATTCCACAATTTTCAAGGTAGAAAGTTAAAACTTGGTATGCGGACTCTTTTAGCTTAACAAATAATTTCGTACATATTTTTTTTTTGACATTTGATGACTGCGGCCTATAGACACCCACACAAAGATCAGAGGTCAAAATGCAGATGCGTTACCACTTCTGAGGCCTAAGGTGTTATGCCTCTGTGCCGGAAATTACAGGGCCGTACATTACCTCCTGACCGGAACACGATAGTGCTGAACACTACCATTTAGCGGCAAGAATATTAGGTTATTCGGTGGTACCTACGCCCGAGCTGCTTCACTGGAGCTCTACCACCAGAAAAATTGTTTTTTGAAATTTGCCTGAAAATTGGTTTTACGCAGTTTAATACGAATATGAAATATCGTTTTACTTGACACTGGCAAATAAGCGTAATAGCGATGCCTTAAATTAAAAAAAAAAAACTAGTCGATTGTCTCCTTCTTAAGCTCGATGTGCAATATTTCTTGATGGGTACTGTAGGTGTTCGGTGTTAGGTATGTTGTAAATATCAATTTATAACACCTACAACGTAACCTACAATCTTTTATTTCATACTAGCTCTGACTCGGCAAACTTCGTATTGCCGCAGAATTAAATGTGTCAAAGGTTTGACATATACGGACTATTTGAATGGGAAAATGAAATTGTCTTTTTTACTATTCCCCTTCAATCTCAACTAATATTATAAATGCGAAAGTAACTCTGTCTGTCTGTTACCTTTTCACGTCCAAACGACTGAACCGATTTTAATGCAATTTGGTACAGAGATAGAGTTGACTTTGAGACAGAACATCGGCTACGTGGTTAAACGATAACCACGCGGGCGAAGCCCCGGGCAACAGCTAGTTTCTTCATATTTTCTTACCTTTTAAACCTCCCCTGGAATTCCAAAAATCATTGAAAACCAATATTAGCCAAATCGGTAAAGCCGTTCTTGAGTTTCAGCGAGACTAATAAACAGCAATTGATATTTAAACATATAGATAAAGACCACAATAAAAAATATAAATTATAGATTACAGCGCAACTGCAGCATAGGTATAATGTCGATGTTGTAACAATTGTTTTTAATTCGATTTACACTTACGCAAAATAATTTTACGCACAATGTAGGACAATAAAGTGTATCGGATGAGCATGAAGGTTACCCTGATATTTGTATTGTCTTCTTAATGTAATATTTCATCATAAATTGGAATTAGAGCGAGCTGTGTACAAATTAAGCGCGGCAAACCATTGAACATTGGCGCGCGCGGCGGCCGCGCACTATGTAGACGGGGGTTAACAAGTTGCCGCGCGCGCCAATGTTCGATGGTTACCCGCGCTTAATTTATACGCTTTACACGTCGCCATTTGATATACTGTGAAGTACAATAATTATGTAAGTTATAAGTGAACCAAAATAACATAAACGATTATGTATTTATGCTACTTTTCAATAAATTACTCTATAGATATTGTTATTATTTTGACCCCCGGGCAAGATAATTGTCTCGCCGTTTCTGACATACTTATTAGTTAAATTAAGGTGCAAACAAAGACGCGTGGGCAAAAAAAACCTCTTTACCCTCTCTGTCTCTGCGTGGCCTCGTAAAAACACATGCGAGAAAAAAAAACAACATTTCCCTCCGTGGGCTCTAAAAAATCTTTTAAAGTCGGTTTTCAAGTTCGGGCTCCCACAAGTCTGGCTAACGGGGCTTGCCGCAAGCACAGTTTAAGGCCCCGGGCCTCGCTCGTGTAAGGAGTCGCTGAGCCACCCGAGGCTTTCTGACTCAGTCAATCTTTGGTAGCCACCAGAACTGGAGGCCCGTGGCGGACCGCCCTAACCGGCAAACTGCCCCGCCACTGGTTCAGCACGATAGTGTTCCGGTTCGATGGTAATATTTGTAATTTATTTTACGGAGACATAACAGCTTAAGCGTTATGGCTGGCACCGCTCATTTAGACATTCGGTGTCTATGACATATTTATAGAGACATCGTGTCTATAGGCTACAGTCATCCGTGTGAACTGCATGCTTAGTAACATATAAAAATACTCAAACAAATATATTTTCATGTACTTAAACATACCAGTAGAAGAAATCTCAACGAACTTTAAGTAAAATTTACACGATATTATAATATCCTTTCTACAGTTCACATTGATCTTATACGAATGCTGAAAAAAACCGTAGTGCCAAAGTAACCGGCATAGGATTTTCCGAAATTACCAAAGTGAACAGAAATTATGCGCCTCCGAAGTTGCAGGCAAAAGCAGTCCCTCAGACCACCAAAATAAAGCAATTGATTTCTTATTGTTCTCGGACCCAATCGAGTCCATTGCGGCTTGAAACAGTTATTATTTCAAACTTATGAATCATCATATTTCCATGGTGTTGCAGTGTACAGCAGCAGTACAGACATCGACAGTGGCTGGCGACGCATTTGCATTCTGACCTACAATATTTATGTAGATGTATTCAAGCTACAGTACCCAGTGCAAGCTTGATTGACACTATCAAGAAATAAATAGTAAAAAATAACATGATATGTTTTTAGGTTTTCGCGAGCTACAACTCATTGTTGTAAAAAATAAGTTCAGTTTAATTTTAATTAAACGCAGGCTGCACATAGTATTGAGAGTATGTTCCAAATTACATCATTATCTAACATTCAGAGACAACTTCACGGAAGAAACAAATTCGTGTTGAAGTTATAAAACAAATACAACTAAGAAAATCTTGTGTAATGTATTGGTTCCGTAAATTACACATCGTGTCTTTATCTAACATCATTTCAATTAGAGACAATCATGTTGGTGGTCGTTATCGGTGAAATTACAGCTCCTACCGATTTGCGCAATGTTACATGCATATTGAAATTGTTTTAACTGCTATTGTAACATTAATGTCATTATGATTATTAGCTAAAATGACCCAGATGATTTTAGTTAGCCTAGTAAGATTTAATGACACCTACACATTTAAAACGGCCTCGTTTGTTTATTTATACCTGTTATTTCTCAAAACAGTTCTTCATGATATTCAAAGTGTACTTTTTATTATTACAAACCGATGGTAGTTTAATCTACATTCTTACACAAAATATCGACAGTATAGTAGATATCGGTGCGGCATGCGAATTATCAAAAGGTCATTTACTTGAGTTAGAATTAGATAACGCATAGAGAGAAATGCAATAATGATTTGAAACAACAAATAAATTAAAGAAAAGTAGAGATTAACTACAAATCTGTAAAAAACTGAAGTTAAGTTTGAAATGATAAAATGTAAACTAGAACACAATCCATAATTACGTAATGTTTGACTGAATCAAGAGATTGATCAATGGTTTAATTTATAAAATTAAGTAGTATCATTAATATCACAATCTTTTCCCACACAATAATTGTATAAGCTTAAATAGTTTCTAGTGTCAACGTTATCAATTTGCTTGCATAAATGACTAAATTTATCTAAGTTGACTCACATCAGTATTTTACCAGAGAATATACCTCAAATAACTAATGAATATTGCATAATCTCACGGCAACTGGAAACTATGTCAGAATTGCAATGCTTTTAATTTTGTCGAATTCCTACATTATATAAAGTGTTAGACTTATTGAAAAATACATAAGTACCTAAACATTATTAGGTATTGATATTAGGCAGCTCCTACCTCCCCTCCAGTGTACAAATGAAGAGACAATTTTACTACAAATTTTAAGGTTTCAAAGCACTTTTTAAGTTTGTAGTCATTATTTATGCTGTGTAATATATTTGTAATAAGATAAATATTTTAGCAGGAATCAAGAGTAATATATCATCATTAGCATCTTCTAATGAGATTTAAGACTTACGCTAAACATAATGATATGTAGGTAATGGATGTTTGCCTTTCAATTCAATTTTTTTAAGTTATGTATATCCTGAAACAGTTTTGCTTTTTTTTAATGTAATGGCTGTTTCAATTTTGCCGTATACCTAAGATTGATAATATTGACGATCGATGTACGTATATTTATAATAGTCTAGTCTGAATGTAGCACGTGATGTAATTATCTAGATTGGTACAGTAAAACCCAGCCAAGCGCGAGACATTACTGCATGTGTTATGATGTATTATTCGCAAAACGTATCGGCAGAGTAAGTAGGTACGGTTACGTAAAATTTTCCATCTTCCTATTTTATATAAATCTGAGCAACTTTACTTAAAGGTGTTAAGGTTAAGACTCTATTTGGGTTCATTAAAACACTTTTTAAATTAAAAAAACCAACATTTCATTAATATCACAATTCCACTGGGATTCATCGATCACCAATTCGTACTTACAAACGAAAAGCAAGAAGCTCACTATAAAAGACACACAAACACGCAAGAACAGACACACGTTGCCGAATTCGAAACAATATTTGTTTTCCAAACATTTCTCTAACAGTTAAGTATAACTACAAGAATTCACGGTTCTCTTATCCAATTTACTATTAAGCCTACGTCAGGTACATTTCAATTGAAGCATTTATCAATCGCGAGTTTAAGTATAAGGTAAAGATCAACAACATTCAAGTTCTTAGGTACTTAATACTATATGAACAGGCAAGATGATCAACCTAAATTAATTAGTCGATGGAACTAGCTCCATGTAGTTGAGCCTGTAAACTAAGCTAAATGCGATTAATAACCTTCATACTTGTAGCCTTCCCCGCTGCTCCCCGAGAGTCCTTGTTCAGCAAAATATTGGCCGTGTTCTTCAGGTTGTTGCAGTTCAGCGTATCCTTTAAGGCCTTCACCACCTTCGTATCCACCGCCAAGGTGCTCGTAACCTTCGAAACCACCATGCTCAAAACCACCATGTCCTAAGCTATGGGCAAGCTGCTCGGTGTCCAGTCTGTGATCTTCAAGAACAAGACCGTGGCTGTGGTGCGGTTCAGTCTCGGGATGGATCTGCTTCAAGTTCTGTTCAGTTTTACCCTTCTCTAAAGGATGTTTCAGGAGATGGCTGTGTTCCTTCTTAACGTATACAGGCACGGGATGGAAGTGCTCGAATTTGATGGATTGATGCGATTTGGCATGTTCGTGCTGAATGTGGTGCTGGTGACCAGTTTCGCCGATAAAAGCGTGATCATATTTTTCCTCGAGTTGAGGAGCTTCGTCGTGGATTATGCCAGGATAGGCAGCTACCACTGCGATGAATCCCAAGAAAATCTGTGGAAGAAATAACAGAATTAAAGCATTTATTGTCAGTTCTAGCCGGTCGTTGAATTCTATAAAATTTAGTTGCATAGTTAGTCTTGCGACGAATAAACAGTTCGCGGGGAATTGTTGGATTAACGCAGGAACCAGTTCTACTGAAAGTAATAGTGTGAGCACCCCGACCGAAGTTGCATAATAAAGAAAGGCTTCCTATAACATTATTACAATCGTATATTGATTGATCAGGAAGACGAACAAGCCTATTATCGCTTCATTGAATTTAGACATAAATGAATATTAATCTGCTCCCTTAGATCAAAAATTCCTGCAATTATTGAGGTGTTTTATGTTATATTCATGACAATTCCATAATGATTGAAATTTTTGGTATCCATGGGCACTTTAGCATGTCGCACTTCTGTTGACAGTTACTTATTACACAAGCACAATAACACAGTATTACGCACGTGGTATTTCATTTTGGAAGCTTGAGTACTGGTCACAACTCCACGAGAGGGTGGTGGGTAATGCCAGCACTTGCAATTTGCATCGCTTTTATACCCAGTTTCACTTAACGATCAAGCATGTGTGAGTGCTCTGCTTTGCAGTTACGTGTACTTAGAATCGGTACATTGGCACTCTGTCCGCGTCTTAAACAATAGATAGAAATTCTTTGGGAGATGCATGTAAAAAGTTTATCGATGGCATCTTAACATATTTTGTCGAGTTCATGTAATATTACACTTTTTAGGGGAGCGTATAATTTTAATGTATCATTCGTTTTGATGTGTTAAGTTCGTGGAATCGAATCCTATTCAGTCTCTTTTTGTGGCCGCATTGAAGCCGTCGTGCATAATTTACTTAAATGTTACAGACAGTTGTTAGTTATTTTAATGCACTTCATAAAAGCAGAAGCCATTATTGTCACCTAGCAATTTCAAGATAATTATAATGATATGAAATAAGATTCGTTAATTTAAAGTATTTGTGCCTTGGAATCTTAATTGAGTAAATTGTGGTTATATGATATCAAATTTTGCTTATCCATCGCTAAATTAATCTAAAAATAATTGGACCAATATTGCAAAAGTCTGTAAGTAAGTACATTTAGAAAATGTTTCATAATTTTCGTCATAAGTTATTATAAACAGTATTCATTGCATATCTTGTTAGTTAGGTTGTTCTATTTTGATCCATAACAAGAATCTCTCCAAATAAACATAAATAAGAAGATATAAACGATTGTATTTAAACAAACCCATCGTTTAAGCAATCCGCTTTCGCTATTTTCAATAATTTATCTATATTCGAAACTTTCCCTGTATTTAACAACAATTGCGTGTGTAAAATTTAGATTATCTAAATGATTAGAATCAGTAAACGTGTGCTCTACATTATTAGGCGGATAGAGATGCTACATTTTTTTTAATTTAATAAAAAAGTCTTATTGTTGTTTATTTTATTATAATGTACAATATTTAGGAGTAAAATTACAGGGTACAGCTATTTCATTATAATTCCTGACAAAAGAACATTCGATTCATGTAAATTCAATTCAATTTTATTTCAGATACACGATCCATGGAGTTAGTACTTTCTTAATCTATGTTAGTTCAAAGAATAGAATAAAAATCAATTGTAATAGAAATTTAAATAAATATTACCTATTATACTATATTATACAAGTATTGGCAACGCAGTCCCAATTTCTTTTACTTGGAATATTCCAATTTGTAGACACAATTTACATAATAACATAATTAAATAAGATGACGATGATAAACATAGTATCGACACATCAGAGGGGCCGCACGGCCGGTGTTGAAACTGTAATGAAATTTAATTAGTTCGGTAACAATCGAGTGAAGGTGCAGATTGAACGCTACAAACAGATGTAAGCAATGATCTAAAAAAACGTAATTATGAGTATTGGAGTGTGTATAAACGTGAATATTTACATATATATACAGGGAATTATTTTTTTTGCGAAAGGATGGTGTTGCTGTTAATGTGGCTTACAGTGTATTAAATTCGGACATAACGGAGTATTATTTTTATTATAGTTGATCGTAGGTTAACCTGGATTTCTGAAATAGTGGCATTATCATCGACCCGCCAAGGTTGAATTTTAAACTTATTAAAATGTTTACTTCATTTACAAAGGAATATGTATTTTGTCGAAAATGTATTTGATTGCCTAATTGAAATACAATAATGGACTATCTGATTGTAATTAGATAAACCAAATTAACGATTCATATGAGTGGTAAAGGCATTTTTTTTATATGGAAGGAAGGTGGCAAACAAGCATGCAGTTCACATTGATGTTAAGTGATCACCGAAGCCTACAGACATCTACATAAAAACCAGAGGTCAAAATGGTATAATGGATCTTAGGTATCATGTCTCTGTGATAATTATTTCGGGGCCATACATTACCAACTAACCGGAACACTATAGTGCCGAACACCTTGTACCATTCAGTGGCAGATAGGTAAGTTCGGTAATGCAGTGATGCCTAAGCCCTCGAGCTCCTACATTTAGAACTCTACCACCAGTCAAATTCTGCACCTCATATCTTCAAGTGTTTGACCTAATTCGTAAGGATGACGCAATCGCCAAAATCAGCCGACAAAAGGAATTTTCACTAAAGTTTCGGGTTCGAAAAATTAGGACAAGTAGAGCGTAGAGGTATGTAGACGCTGAGGTCCTGGGTTCGACGCCATCGGTTTTTTAATTTTGCAGAAGGTAGTTTCCCAATGCTACCCTAAGATTATATAATCCTCGGAGATGTCAAAAGATTCACTCCACATTATAGGGCTGTGGGGGCATTATTATTGACATGGTACAAGAAGAAACCGGCGAATCGTATTCGTATGCTTAAATGCATGCATTTATCTCTACTATTTCCAAGCCCTTTCAATGGAATATAGGCATGAAGTTACATTACGTATAGGATATGCAGATTATGACATTGCCTCTACAGGAGTTCTGAAAAGTTTTTACAAAATAGGTATCAATCACGCATCTTAGCAATGTTTTACATTAAAATTAAATTTTGGAAAGATTAACAACTTAACCACGTTTAACAAAACAAGCTGATCTTAATCCAGACTGATTTGATTACTGGGTAAATTAACAATTTAGGTAACGATGTTTGTATTCACTTCTTACTTAAAGCATAGTATAACTTACAAAATGTTTCAAATGCATATCTAATAGCAAGTGCATTCACTCTTATTAATTCTTCTGTCGGAGAATGTCAACTAGGACGCACGCGTAACTTACGATAACACTTAATAAATATATTAGATAAAATACGCTAACACTTAAAGCACCACGCTGGGTACAAACCTGTGTCAAGGATATCGTTGTATTCACAACACATACACAAATAACCAGACCCGAAACAAATTTTGTAAGCAACACAAATATTTGTTTCGGTACGGGTATCGAATCCGTATAGAACGCTGGACCAACTGGGTCGTGTAATAGAATTCTTCAACTGCTTCTTTAAGAGACCATCAACAAAACCCAGCATGTGCGAAATAACATTATTTGTGTTTCAGCTCTAAAGACTGAAAACTATAAATGACCTATAGAACCTGGAAATACTCTGTTTTCTTGGTTGTCAAATGGGTTTCCTCTTCAACAACTTCTTAGGGCCCAGCGATTGAACCCGGAGCTTGGGAGGACCTTTTTTTAACGTTGTGAAAATTACTTGGCCTTCAATCAGTTCTATCGGAGGGAGAGTCGGGATATAAAGAACTTGGACCCTCTAAAACCACCGCGGTGGCGCCTTTAGTGCATGTAAAGGGAGGATTCGGGTACACTATAAACACTACTCTGGTTCCCTCAACGCACTTCATATCTCCATTAGGCTCGTTCACGGAGCTTGGGTCGACCTAGCTGATTCCCAAAAGCCAACGAAGCAGTCCAAAAATACAAACTTAAGTAAACTAGTGCACAAGTGTAAATATTCTTTTAAAATCATGACATTGAATTTTGCGGGTTCGAATAAAACGATGTTCACGCTTGAGTACATAATAAAAACAAATGTCTTCCGGATTAGGATTATAATTCTTTCGGCGCGTTAATCAAACGCTGCATATTTAATGGAAACAGATCGGTCTTAATTTATTAATAATTGCCAATAAAAATGAAGAATCGTAACGATTGTAACACGATAGCTTTATGAATGGATGATCTTGAAATTCGAACCGGTTGCATGAACGATTCGATGCATGTATGTCATTTAACATTCCGATTGCAACTGACGCATGTGACAGGTCATATAGTGTTACCAGATCGTGTGTACTTACTGTGAACGAGAGCTTTTTGTGGCAATATGTAGATAAAATTAATTTGTGTTTTAACCAACTCCTAATATGAAAGTATTTACAAATTCTAGAACACCTATAGGCAGCCTAGTGGATATATATTCTCTAGATTATAAATATGCGTAAACATTAGGTTTGCAGCTTATCTGGACGAACGAAATGATTCTGCAGTGGAATCCTAATCTATAAGTACAAATTGAGGCGAAAAATTGACAGAAGTAACAATCGCGCAAGAATAAGCTACTGAAGTTTAGGCACTTCGGTAGCTTAGTGGCTGTGTTGTGTGGTTGATGCTTAGTGGTAAAGCGGCTGAACTGGTTATCCTGAGGTCGCAAGTTCGATTCCTGCCCGAAGTAAAATTTTTCTATCCATTTTTTCTTTAATTTCTAAATTCAATCGCATGTGTTATTGCGAAAAAAAATCGAAAGGGGGTCAGAACCCTGGTGAAGGTCGCAGGCAATCGCTGGATGAGTTTGGCCCAGGAACGTTCGTTGTTGGTTCAATCTTTGAAGAAGGCCTTTGTCCAGCAGTGGACGTCTTTCGGCTTCAATGACGTATAGGTATAATGACTAATGAATATGTTTGTTGACTAATGTTTCATTGACACACAATCATCATTTGTTGACATATTTGACGACCCGGTTAGTCCAGCGGTGTGAGACAACCGTTTGATTCGAAGGGTCGCGGGTTCGCTGCACCGGGACAAATATTTGTATGTACAGATATTTGTTTCAGGTCTGGTTGTTTGTGTATTTGTTGTGTGTGTACAACGGCACCCACGACACAGGTTTATACCTAGTGTGGAGCTATGAGTGTAATGAAAAAAATCTTAGTAGTAACTAGGTATAAGTTAAAAAGTAGCAATATGAAGTTTACTTCGTAAACTGGATTTTCTGATCCATATGGAATGCTTATCGCGAATTAAAAAGCATCAATCATTTGATCTAAAAACAATCAATAAATTAGGTGTTAATATTACGAAAAAAGTAGAGCCTATAATACCAAAATGGTAATGTGTCGTAATCAGAGATATTCGTGATATTCTACCGTGATCATTAAATGTTACGATAACCAACTAGTTCAAACTGAACTGATAAAATATTTGGTCGTGGGTGGGACGTAACATATTAATTTGCATAATATTCATGAGATAGAATTTAACGGTGAAAAGCAAAACATTGGAGATCGGCATAGAGCACGATTACTTGTCACTGTTACCCAACACAAATCAAAATCCAGTCACGTCACAACCGTCACGGCTATTGAGTGTAAAGGCCTTTTTCCAATGTGCAAGTCTTACATTTTTTTTTCATGAATAAGTGCTTAACGGTTATTCAGTTTACAATAATTGGAAGTACCTTCTGCTAAGGCAACCTACAGGCACTTCAATGTAGTTTCATAGATGCAGGTACCAAAATGATCTTACTTACCGCGATCCTACTGATATATGCTTAGTATGAGATCGTAGTCAATGAAATAATGCAGTTTTGTCCACGAAATCAAGCTTCTCATCAAATCAAGCGCTTCAAGGTAAAAGTTTTGCGAAATTCGGGCTCTGAGGATGTGTTTTAGGAGTTGAGGGTTCCTCCTTGTCGTGGCGGGAGGGAGCCAACAGAGACCCCATAGAGGTAGCGGCGTTTGGCGTGGCTCTGCCCGCCACTCGCTGCTGTGTTGTTGTATTTGTAGTAGTAATGTAGGTGTAACATTGCACCCGAGCGATAAAATTATTATTGTTTATTCGTTTGTTTATAAATTAGACATAACTTTCGCTTCAATATTACTCGCAGTGGGATACTTGTTTGGCCCTTGGCACCATGTTTGCAAGGTTGTATTTTATTTTTAAAAGTTACCTCACTTGGTACCTTTAAAAAAATATATTAGTTACCCTTTGGTAACTAACTCTTCCTTATAAAAACATAACTCAAGATTACCATAAGATGCTTACCTCTATTCCTCTTCCCTACAAATAAAGTTTGCAAATACACATACTTTTTACGTCAATAGCACCGTGGCAACGCGCCTTAACTCTGGTAACGCTAGGCTACAAGCTATAATCGAGACGGTAACTAGGCGTAAGCAATGTTCGAGCATATAAACGTGTACCTCATCATTACAAATGTATGAGTAGATGACGGCGTGAATTTCTTCTACGGGTTTTTTTGTACAGAAAACATTGTGAAATCACTGGAGCTGTACCACCAGTGAAACCTAGTAGGGAAACATTCCAACTAGGTTTCACTGGTGGTACAGCTCCAGTGACGGAGCTCGCGGGCTTAGGCACCACCGCATTACCTAATATACTTGCCGCGAAATGGAAGTGTTCAGCACTATCGTGTTCCGGTCAGGTGGTAATGTACGGCCCTGTAATTTCCGACACAGAGGCATAACACCTTAGGCCTAAGGAGTGGTAACGCATCTGCATTTTGACCTTGGTCTTTGTGTGGGTGTCTATAGGCTGCAGTCATCACTTAACATCAATGTGATCTGCATGCTTGTTTGCCACTACCATTACATAAAAAAAGGTAGGTATTACTTACAATATGAATATTCATATTCGCGCATTAATTTTTTTTTCGTAGAGTCCCTACGTCGAGCGTCTCGACGCCCAGCGACCCGACGCCCAGCGTCCCGACGTCGAGCGTCTTGACGCCCAGCGTGGAATAGTGGCTTTGTGACATTAGGCAGCGCTTCTGGATACACATTTTCGTAAATTTTGGATCATAAACACTTTTGGGTAGCTACAAAAATCTACTTTGCAGTAATGCTTCTCTGTACACGATATTAGACGTATGGCCATCGGGGATACACACAGGCTGCTAGGATTGCGAAAAATGTCTAATTATGTGTTTAAACGCGCATCCATCCTATGCTGAACCGTATTTTCGAAAAGGCCATTTTAAACTTCTATGCATAATATTTTTTTATAGAAAATTATTATGAAGTTTTGTACAATAATAATTAGTATAAAGTTTCAGTCAATTAGTCCTTTTAATAGAGAATGAAAGATAAAAGATAGATCTATGCATAATATAGGCACTCCGTAAGAGCCGGCAAAGGAAAAAAAATAATATTAACGTTGTGCATTTTTACCCACTAATGCCACTACACCACCACCACCATCACCATCATCATAATTACATCCGAAAGACGTCCATCCCTCTCCGCTGGACAAAGCCTTTCCCGAAGATGCTCCTAAAAGTGTTGTGCGTCATAAGGAAAGAATATGCCATAATTGCCACGCTTGGCATGCTGATCACCATAGCGGCGATTGTTTTATGCCGGGACGCTGCTATGCGGTATGCTTAACGTTACTAACAGAGAAAGAACCGACCAAGTGCGAGTCGAACTCGTGTAAAAAATACATTTACTGTATGCCCCCTTTTATCCCTAAATATTTTCATTTTTTATTTTTAGTAATTAATTTTGTCTTTATAGCAGTAACAGAAATATATAATTTGTGAAAATGTTAGCTTTCTAGCTATCACTATATTTATGAGATAGGTACAGCCTGGTGACAGACAGACGGATGGACGGACAGACAGATAGACAGACAGCGGAGAGTTAGTAATGCGTAGGGTCCGTTTTTACCTTTTAGGTACGAAACCCCCTACTAAAATATGGAAGATAGATACAGAATACTTAAAAATATTCGATATAATTCTTTAAATTGTCATAACTTTTTTATTTCTGAACCGATTGGCACAAAAAAAACACGAAATGCATAGTAAAACTTACTACAATATATTAGTGAAACTGCAAATCGGATAAGCCATTTCTGAAATTTGCGTGCACAAACACACAGACAAACAGACATTTTTCCGGGATAAAAAGTACCCAGTGTTGTGCGCCAAAGGTTAAAGTATAATTATATCAAGTTTCATCGTAATCGGACCGGTAGATTTTGTGTGATGCTTGAACAAACAGACAGACAGACAGACAGACAAAAAAAAATCTAATCACATATTTGTGTTCGGTATCGATCAAGTAACATCCCCTGGTATTTATTTTTTTTATATTTTTAATGTACAGAATTCACACTTCTACAGTTTTATTATAAGTATAGAATAGATTCGGAAGTCGTCATCATATGAAATAATAAAAATTAGAGACTTCATACCTATTCGACATCCACATTCATGTATTATTCGATTGCAACATTATTTATGAAGAAAGTGAAGACGAGTACAGTAACTACAGGTCATGACCATGTCTCAATGAAAGCGTGGTCTCGGGTGGATGACTTATTTCTATGTAGTTGAATATCCTAAGTGTTACGTAAGTGAAAACTAGGTAGGTGTTATTTGTTGAAAATAATCTCTGACCCAGCAAAGCATCTGTTGGGGCTCCAAAATAATATCTATACATATAAAAATCAATTGCTGTTCGTTAGTCTCGCTAAAACTCGAGAACGGCTAGACAGATTTGACTGATTTTGGTTTTGAATGATTTTTGGAAGTCCAGGGAAGGTTTAAAAGGTAAGAAAATATGAAGAAATTGAAGGGATATAAAAAACACGATTTCATTTTTCTTACAAATAGTGCGTATCTATGAAACCTTTGACACATTATTTCGTTCCCAGGCAATAAGAAGTTTGCTGGGTCAGTTAGTCGGTAATATAAAAATTAAATTACTGAAGGGGTGCTAGCTAGCTTGTGCTTTTAAGCCAACAAGCCTGCTTGTAGAGGAAAAGCACGGTAAAGTAAAATTAAGATTATCTATCTGCATACTTTATTATCGTTTTTATAAAAGTGTGTTTTATCCTTCACTACGTTTTTGGTTGATTAAACTTTGCTTTATATAAGTATATTTACAAATAAGTAATATCCTCCTGTCATAATTTAAATAAAAAAAAAAACAGAAGTTTCATATAAATAAGGTTTCGTTTTATGTAAGGGCTCTGTCTAATAATTGGTTTGCCAAGTGCTCGGTTTAAAAAAGGTTTGAGAACCACTTGACTGCTCTAAGTAGATTTTATCATCCAAGCTATCTCTATCCTAGAAAGCGACCGAAATGTCAGGTAGGAAGCACTAAAAGTATCACTAAATTATATTTTAAATATTTGCAATAGTGTGAAAGTATTATGTAAGTAGGTACTCCGATTTCGCGTCAAAACGGCTGAGCATTTGATGAATTTTAATACCTACAGAATAATACAGATATCATTAGAAAGCTAAGAAATAATTTGGATTATATTTTGTACTAGGTACAAAAGAGAAATTAGCACAAAGTTAGAATAAACGTGCAATGCGAAAACACAGTATCTTCATATCCCTTCTTCTCCTACATTGACTTCGAATATAGGTACCTAGAATAGGTACTTGTTAAATCCAGGAAGTCGCGATGGCCCGCGTGATAGGTTACTCGGGTTACCTACTCCATTTATTCCAACCATCACTAATTGGATAGAAATGAACTTTTGCCCTGTGCGACAACTGAGTTCGTGTCTTGTTATTATTTAATACCAGGAACAAGAATGTGAGAATATAAATCTAGTGCCTCGGTGACTTATTGTCAATAGGCCAGTAGGTACTAGGCCTTTGATTTTGGGTTTGACCTCCGGACAGTATTCAGGCATATTACCAAACACCAGGATGCAGTGGGTTAAGCATTTACTAATCTATTCCAACTCTTTGGAATTAAGTAAGTCGTTTGCTTATGATACATCTTTCTTAAAATTTTGTTATTAGACGCTTCTGGATACCGAGAGCTTACCTACTTGTCTGTTACCCTTATTTTCAGAAGATAATGGATCTGGGAGAGAGAAAGAGCTAAGGGAGACTCAAGAAGGCCTCTTCAAAATCATTTCTATTAGGTTCAAGGTATTCTGAACCATTAGCTATGAGTTAGTCCTACTTACATATTCTAACAACTTCCAGGAGAACAGCAAACTTTGGACTATTAGGGTACCTACTAGGGTGTTTTTTTTATTTTACTCCACGCAACACAAAGGGCTTTGTCGGTTTGCGTCTAGCGATACCGACTAGGGTTGATATCATTATTGTTCACTACATAATGGATTTCTCAGAGTAGGTAAGTATATAGGGTCGGTTCGCCAGTTTGCGTCCATTTAGTGCAGTTGGTAAGTTTGGAGGGGAAAATAAAAATGTGCCAGCTCTAATTTCAATGCGTAAATCATGCAGTGTGTTCATTATATAGTATATTTTAAGATTATCTTTCAATTTTGTTGCAAACATCTTGTGTTTTATTTTTATATAGACAAACTTCAAAATTAGGCGTTTTACCCAGTTTGCGTCCAATATTTCCAGATTGCGTCCACGTATGGACCATTTTGCGTCCACCTGTTTAGAGAAGGAATATTGGTGATATTATGGTGAAAAACTGATTATTTTTGACAATATCTTAATTTAATAATAAATATAATAAGTAGATCAAAATTCTCGAAAGGGCCTCTACGTGTTGGACCCCCCATGTCCCCGCGCAAGCCTGACAAAGGTCCGGGGTTCAAATTGAACCCCGTGCTGACGAGAGAAATATAATAATAATAATCAACTTTACTATCATAAAATCATTTAAGACAATAAAAAATCTCATTTATTCTTCTCAACAATTCTTATCTGAAATAAAAAAATAAAGTCAAGTGCGTGTCGGGTCACGCGCAGGGTAGGGTTCCGCAGTTACAGAGTAAGAGATGTAATGAAAAAAAAATATTTTCTATGGAGTTGTTCGAAATTTTCTTGTAAAATACATTTGGTCGAGTATTATTCGAAAACTTGCAAGGCCAAGTTAAGTGTGAGAGTTTTCCTTTTAATTTCGTTATATGTAGCTACTATTGCCGCAACGTTTGAATTTCTAACAACAACCGTTTAGTTGGTATGGGGAGGGGATACTTGACTCTAACGAAAATTTGCACATTAAAGCTTAATAAGTCACGAACAGTTAACTAAATCGAAAAATGATGCTGGAATATCCATGATATTTTTGAAAGACCTATCCAACGATATCTCACACTATATGGAAATCGAAAATTAAAAAAACTATTTGCGTGTTACCCTAATTTTTTTTTCATGTTCTCATTCTACCATTCTGTCAGCGTGATTAAGGTGTATACTTGTGCCAAATTTAAAGTCTCTAGTACCAATAGTGTTTGCGCTAAACCGAGGACGGACAGACAGATAGACAGACTGACGGACATGGTGAAACTATAATGGTTCCTTGTTAACTACGGAACCCTAAAAAGATGTTAGGTACATTTTTTTGACTTAAGTTAATAACAATTCAGTTATCCAAAAATGACTAAGATCATTTCATTATTATGACTTTATAGAGTAATTTTAAACTCGTAATCAAAATAATAAATGTGCAATATATTTTACATTATTTTTACAAAGAAGTAAAAAATACATTTATGCATTTTATTCATGAAAAACAAATAGTATTTAATGAAAAAATTAACGTAATTTTCTATAATATTATCCCTAGTACTATACCTAGGTTGTGCCTACGTGTGATTTTCGACATTTGTATCTTTTTGCATATTTTTGCATATTACTAATGTTAAAAAAAAACCCAAAAACTTTTTATTTTTCACAATTTAATCACATTAAAATAAACAACCAACTAGAACATAAATCCGTGCTCGCGTCCATTGCGGACGCAAAGTGGAAGTTTTAAAAATTCGGTGTAGCAATACGCGTCCACCTCATTTTAACTTTTAACGATTAAAAAAACAACCAATTTTGTTATAAATATAATTCCTTTATTCGTTATTCACGTCTTGAAACAGCCTCCTATCCTAAAATTCACCTAAAACAATAAAATACTTAACGACAAATGCGCCACTGCTCACTATTTATTTTATCAAAATCCCGCACGTTCGCACTCTTTTGTTCAACAACTGACTTTAACTATTTTTTTATATATGAGTAGTTAGGCGTACAGAACTTTTGTCTATATGTACGTTTCTCTTATACATTGAGGTATTGGCGGTAATTATTTTTTATTGTATTGGTGAGTTATTATACTTATTTTAGAGATTTTTGTAAGGGAGGTCCGTAAAATGGACGCGAACTGGCGCATGGACGCGAACCGGCGAAACGACCCTACTTAAATCCGAAATAAAACGGTCAAATGTTGTTAACCTAGGCACTAAAGGTAACTAAACTACTTCTTTGAGATGCTCCTAAGTCCGTCGTCTTTAAGGATATCTGCCTACTGCTGCAAAATGATATTTAATTCTATTGAGTAGTTTTAAACTTACCTAATTAAAGTACCAAGGTGTTTCCTTTTCGCCGGACAGAAAAGTACAAGCGGAATTGAATACAAGCAGAAATTAAAGGAAATTGCCAACGATATTTCCTTTGATGACATCTTTTGCCGGTTGTGAGTAATTACCTATGTTACGAAATTAAATGTCTAGTAAAGATGTCTTTTACAATGTCATGTATACTCGTTGTATGTACAATGTAACTTTGGTACGGGTAGATATCTATACAGGGTGTGGACATTGAGGTAAAGTAATGTAGTTCAATGGGTGTAAATGAGTTATTATTTCTTAACTTAGGTGCACTACATACTTATATAAAGTGCATATACATCTATCATTAAATTCAATTAATTTACACAGTTACATACATACAACCTGATGCAAGTAGCATAGCAATGCAAGTACCTACCTAAAGTTGTACCTACATACTCACCTAACTAATCAAAAATATCGATCGATAGGTCCTCACCTATTCAATAAAAAATAAATATAATATTTTAATCAATTTTATTATTATGTATGGTTAACTTAGATTATTTACAATTGGAACTACACATAATCCAAATCAAACAAACAGAATTTAGTGAAAGTACAGTACAACTGAAATAGACGAGTTTTGGCTGGAACCTAGAAAGAGGCGTATGGTGCTCTTATTTTATTTCATTTTCTTGGTGTATTTTTAAGTTATATTGAATAAAGTTGGTGGCATTTTGTTTTGATACAGGTTTATTACAGTGCCCGTGTATAGTGAAATAGAATAACAGTGCGAAAACACATCGCTTTACTCGAATAACTTGATTGTAACTCACTTAACTGACATATTATACTTGATAACTTATATACTTGATACTTACATATATACTTGATGACTTTAATATACTTACTTTTACCCTGCTTAAATAAATACGAAATATCGTTTTACTTGACACTGGCAATATGCGTAATAGCGATGCCATAATAACAAAAAAAAAATCATAGACGGATTCACATTAAATTTAATTTTGTAATTTATCCTATAAGTACATTTTTAGGGCTCGTTTAGCCTTTCACGACACATAACATGCCCTTTTAAAAATGCGTCGTACCAATTACCGAAAACTTAGTTATAAAAAATAAATCATTTGTTAATATCCAAAAACATAGCACCTATGAATCATCATAGGTACTAACCCTGGGTTGCACCAAGATTTCTATTACAGTTAAAGTTATCGTAACATTTCACAACCTTTTCTAACTTTAACAGATTTCGTTAAGTTAAAGAAGGATGTGAAATGCTACAATTACTTTAACTTTAACAAATATCGTGGTGCAACTCAGCCTTACTGTTGCGTTACGTTACCAACACAGACCATGGTTACCAACTGGTAACCAAAGAGTACATTATCTATGCTGGTAACTCCGAATAAAGCTTAATCCGTACTCGGCCTATGGTGCGCCACGCTTCAAGATGACAACCAGTCAGTATTGCTGTCTCTTTTCATCGTACGATGAATTGTGATTTGATTATGAGATAAGTATACGAGATTATAAGTTTTTCTCTTAATACTTTATACGCTCATTCTATTGTGACCATAGTAGTATCACACCGCGGGCACTCCGCCAAAATTCCATACAAACGCTTATTTTTGTTACCTATTACACAGACCTCATCAATCAGTGAGGTGTAGTCACACGTGCACGCACACACACGCACACAGCGTAGCACGTAGGGTTATGAGGTTATGACTTTAGACCTCGGACCGATATTATAGAAATAAAATAATACTATGTACTTACGTAGATATTTCTTTCTCTCTTTCTATTCTTTGACCCGGTTTACACTATGCACCAAGTCAGGCCACGAGAAAAATATGACACTTGATTTCTAATTTTATTGTTCTTGGCCGATGTCGGCCAACTGCGGCTCAACAGTAAGGCAAATTTCTATATTTACCAGTATCACCCAGTTTACCGGTGCATTTTAAAAAACATAAAAACACAAACACAACTTCAACAAATAGCACAAGTATTGGAAAATAACACTTACTACCTACTCATTACGTCGACAAGTCACTTCAATTCAATATACTGAAACACTTTTAATACTATTGCAATGCAATCACATACCGTAAAGGTAAGAAATTATAATATTAAAAAAGTTTTTAGTTATATATAAAAGTTTTGTAATTGTGAACATAATTATTTTACCTTAGGTATTTTTTCCTTCGGGAAACTGAAAAAGGATTTTTTTTGTCACGACTTGTCGACATACAGCCATACACTACACAATAAAGCATCATCTTAATGTTAATAAATAAAATATTCGATTACAAATTAATCAAAACTAGGCCGCTCGCAACCTCGCTGTAGTGTACCAACCGTCGCCCATAAGAGGGGAAGAGATTGGGTGAAGCGCGGCAAATGGGCGGGACGTCGAAGTGTCCATTCTATACGTAGTATTATTACATATTCTCTGGTAGTATAATAAAACTTTGATTGTGACAACAATTTTGTTCAAAATTTCAAAATTCGTGTACCGTGTACGGACTCGGTAACTTCCGGCTGTCAAGACTGTCAGCTGTCAGCACTGGTATGTATTGGGCGCTTTTTTTTTTTTTTTTTCCACTAATCGACCGCAACCACCGTAAAAAGCCCCTTGGTCGTCGCGGAGTGATCTTTCGACGCCATAGATGACGCCACTGTCCACGACCGCATCGCCTACAAATTATTTGTAGATCGGAGGAGGCTTAAACCAAAATTATACTACAAGCCTGCAAGCTTTGATATTTTTTTACAGTCCAATACAATAATCAAGACCTTTTCCCGAACTTTTTATAGGCAGATTTAATATTATTATTTATTTTTTTTATGTGAAGGAAGTGGCAAACAAGCATGCAGTTCACAGACCAATGCAGTTCACGTTGATGTTAAGCGATGACTGCAGTCTATATACACCCACACAAAGACCAAGGTCAAAATGCAGATGCGTTACCACTCCTGAGGTCTAAGGTGTTATACCTCTGTGCCGGAAATTACAGAGCCGTGCATTACCACCTGACCGGAACACGATAGTGCTGAACAGTACCATTTAGCAGCAAGTATAATAAGTAATGCGGTGGTGCCTACGCCCGCTAGCTCCGTCACCTGGAGCTCTACCACCAGTAGATTATCAGTAGATACTGGGTACGTTCCATTCATCGACCACAACGACCGCGACCATGATCGCCGAAATTGCCGTTCCACTAACGTAAAAAGGCCGCGGGCGTTGTCGGAAATGTTATAAGTGGAACGCACGTCTTGAGCGCTACATATATATTATGTGCTCGCTATATGGCGGCATAGTGAAACTGTTCTTTTTTAGAACTTTGGTGAAAGCTCACTCTGACCCACCAATATCTTATGACCGATGCGGTTGCAGTTAGTGACGTTATCTATGACGTCCAACGATCGCTTGCGACTTGCGACAACCACGGGCCTATAGTGGAACGATGTAAAGAGCGCGGCGTTACGTTCTTTGTGGTCGATTAATGGAACGAGCCTACGATGTCTATAGTCTATGGCTTTAACAATAACCGACTAATCCGAGCGAAGCACCGTTTTTTTTTTTTTGATTTTGTTTGTAATTTTGTAACGTACGCAATTTTAAAACTTCAAACGTTTATGAAAGATTCGTCGTTTAGAAGTCGTGTTATTTTTGTGGATTTATTATTGTGTGAGGAATGAATTGGGATTAATAGCAGTGAAAGCAGGTGCAATTATTGTGTGTTATATAAGTAGGTGGAAAGATTACAAGACTAAAGATGATTTCTCTGTCAGAAGATGTCGGGAAGTTATTGTGAGTTTATTTTTATTTCTACTATAATTCGGTACTTCAAGCTTATGCACGTTAAATCTAAACTTTTTTGTCACAAATTATTCGATGTTGTATGGGTTACATGTGCAAACTCTTCATAGTTCTTCATACTTATAAAACCTAGAGGGGTGAAGTGTCCACGCCTATCAAATTTTGTTGCTAAACGGTTATTTCTATCCGTGAAGAATAGACTAGATTGTATACAGTGTAGTTACTAGCCGCATTATTAGGATATGCTTACTTTTGAAATACTGTAGTGTTTGACCAAATTTCTTATTACTAAAGTTAAAAGATACTTAGTATTATCATATATGTACTATAATGTATCACCCAACTACTTATTTACATCCATTTGCAAAGAGAACTTCACTTAAAATGTTCAATATATCCTCAGCAATGAAGTTCTACACGAGATATCTCAGAACATTCGCCACATGATGGAAGAGTTGTGGATAAACTGGTCCCATCTTGGAGTAGATGATGCAACCAAAGTGAACAATATCACTAAACTTGTACAAATTGAGAAAGAACTGCATAGAGATGTCATCTCTGAAACAAGGCAGAAACTTAAAATTATGCAGGGTCAAGTCGACAGTAAGTATTTTAAAGAATATAAAATATTAATTGCATTACATTTTATTTGGTTCCATTATCTTAAAGGTATTTTCAACTAGTTTTAACTTGTCAGCTTGTGAGAATAATATGACAATTGATTTACTATTTTTGTGATGATGTTATGTTGTCTATCCTCAAGAACTTAATTAAGACAGCTCCGAATTCATTTGAAATATTGAATTTTAGCACTTGGACTATTGATTTTTTAAATTGAAAGTTATCATAAGAAAGATCATTAGGTACTGTAAGAAAAGCATGATGTAAGGTGTTTGTTTGATTTTCAACTCTTAGATCACACTGATAAAATGATCCCAATTTCATATGTATATGAATACAATGAACTCTTGGCTCAAATCTCATACAAATAAATAGGTATACATATTGTTCCATTTTCTGCACTTCTTGTGTGCAATCAATCCTCGTACTTAAGAATAATATTGGTACTATGAGGTAAGCCCTGCTGAGCCCTGGTAAGGTCTGCTTGATAACACAGGCACCTTATGCAATGGTAATAAAAACTTTATTTAATTGATTTTCGATAAGCCGAGAGTTCCCTGACTGTACCATCAAAGGGATTAAGTCTAATCTGCAATGTTTTTCGATGATGGAAACTTCTCCGATGAGTCCAATTAGTTGAAACTATTCAGGCTGAATGTTAATTCTTCTAAAAGTAGTAAATAATAGCTTGTAAATTAAATATTTTTTACCCTTTATAGAACTAAAAGAAGAGACAGATGAGCTTAGTCGATGTCTCTCAGTGGACATAACAGTACTGGATTACAAAGAAGGCATGATGTTGGTTGAATACAAGAGGGAACTAGAAGATCAAATTGCTGGGTATGTATGATTTTAGCTATACAGGACTTAGGACCACCATGAATAAATGAAGAGACCTGTGTAAGATGACCTGTCTGGAATGCCTGATTTTTCTGAAAAATGCCTATCTATGTAAAATAATGTGAAGTGTGTCAGCTCTAATGCACAATGGGAGTTTGCTCGGTATGCGTAAGGAGATTGCTAGTGTGTAAATATTTCTCTATGTAATACCCTCAGTGTTGTTTATCAAAATTACATGAATTCACCATTTATTCATACCTATAGAATATTTAAACTTGCTAAGATTAAAAAAAACATTAAATTTGAGTTAGTAGATAGACCACAATAATATGTTAATAACTGCCTCAATATTTTGCATTATGCTCTTCACAATTTTGATCATATAAGTAAGTAGTAACAGATAAAATATAAACGATAAATTAATTTAGAGAATAACATGATTTCTATCACAATGACATCAAACAGGTACCGAGAACAGATGGAACAGCGTCGCATGAAAATGGAAAGGTTACTTGAGTGGCAGCGGGATCTCACTGAGAAGCTTGGTGTCACCATTCAAGACTTGCAGGAGGTACCACTGCCCTCTGAAGATGAGCTGGACAAGTTGAAGGATCACCTTGAAGTTTTGCAAAACGAAAGGGATAAACGAGCCGAGATCTTCCTCAATACTCAAGTGGAAATTAAAGATATTATGGGTAAGGAATAACTAAGTGCAGGATTTTTTTTCTGTAGGTAATTGTTGTCTGCTTTTCATTGCTTATTCTTATGGTGAGATTCACAGACCGCACTACGACTTTACTTTGAGCAAAGTATGCTTAGAACTGTCAGTACAGTATGGGATTTGAAGCTTACTTTGCTTGGAAGTAAAGTTGTAGTGCGGTCTGTGAATCTCGCCCTTAATCTCCATTAGTTGACTGAAAGAATGTATAATACTGTACAAAATGGGCATTGTGGATAAGTAAAGCCACCTCAAACACAGCTATTTGTTATCTAGAAATCAACTGATATATAAATTAAAGGATTTGCGATTGTCTTAATTTCTGTGCATTCATAATGGGCATCATATTTAAAAAATTGGGTCCCAAGACAACCAACCAGCAAACTAAATATTTGGGTGCACCTGAGAATTAAATTAACCTTATGTACAGTTTATAAATATGAAAGTTCAGTTGAATATAAATTCTTTTATGAACAATGGTCCTTACCACATTATATTTTGTAATTTCATGGGATTACTGATTAACCATATCTTTTTAAAACTTTAAGAGAAACTCCAAATTAAACCACAGAACAAGTTTGAACATTTGGTGGTATCATCACTGTCTGTAGACTTCAAAGTGACTGATTTAAATATGGACAGACTGGCCAAGCTGCAACAAGATTTGCAAGAGAAATTCGAGCAAACTAACAACAGGGTGAGTGAGTTTCTCTATTACAGAACAATAAAATAACAGAACAATAAAACAATTGTTGTTTTATTGTTCTGTTAATCTTATATTTATAAAAATCAAATCCTGTTCGTTAGTCTCGCTAAAACTTGAGAACGGCTTGACAGATTTGACTGATTTTGGCTTTGAATGATTTTTGGAAGTCCAGGGAAGGTTTAAAAGGTAAGGAAATATGAAGAAATTGAAGGGATATAGTAAAAAATACAATTTCATTTTTCCTTACAAATAGTCCGTATCTATGAAACTTTTGACACATTATTTAATTGTGAGACAATACAAAGTATGCCGGGGCAGCTAGTAGAGAATAAATATACTGACACATGATTTAAGTACTACTGTGTGACTACTCATCAACATATAGTTTTCTGATAAATATAATATAAAATGATATTGAAAAGATAGCGTATCTTATTAAATTAACAAAATTATAGTGTCAAATGTGAACCATGTGTAATTCCTAACTTTTTCTGTACCTGTTTTTTTTATAGGTATTAGAGTTACGCGAACGTCTTACCAAGCTGTGGGAGTGTTTGGAGGAGGACCAGATCTACAGAGACAACTTCCTACAAGCTCACCCCGGCTGCCACCCTCAAACTGAGAGTGCTATAAAAGAGGAGATAAAGAGATGCGATCAAATCAAGAGGCAAAAGATTCAGGTAGATCTACATTTGATTTAAGATGATATGAATATATTTTTGAGTTTACATAAATAATGTCCTCCAGACCGAATTTCTGTTACGGCGGCCAATCTCAACGGAGACTAGCCAACTGCGCGGGAGATATTATAGTGCACAAGTGTATACACAAACACAGGTGCACTCTCTATTCCCTCACTCTCATAGACCGATGGGACGGCAATCCGACACGACCGCAGAGAGATCGGGCGCGGGACCGACGGTTTTACGTGCTCTCTGGGGCACGACCAGACTCCTGGCTACTACTGGGAATTTCCACACAGAAAAAACCCAATAAACGATTTTCCCGACCTGGGGATCGAACCCAAGACCTCAGGCTTCACCATCGTGATTGCGACCAATGAGCCAACGAGGCAGTCAAAAAAGAAAAAAAAGTTTACATACTAGAGAATTGGCCACTTGACTACATTTTTTTAATCTCCTATTATTTTGCAACCTGCTTCATTTAGGCATTCAGCTGATGGTTAAATGTTTCTTGGCTACATGGACCACTAAAGTGATAATTGAGATGTAATGGTTAATGGTGGTGACGATAAAAGTGATATTTGATTTTAAACATGGCGATAGTTTGACTCTACGTAATTTACTTATTCGTTTAATCAGACAATAATTCACAGTGATTTCCAGATCTAAATTCTGACACTGAAATTATTGTCTTTAGGACACACTAAAACCTAGTGTGTTAGATTTTCATTCTTGAGTTCTGAGCTGTTATGCCTAAGTGCCATAAATCGTGGGGCTGTATACTGTACACAACATGTACATCATACATTATTATTGGACCAAATGGGTTGTGTTTATATTAATAATAGTGACTTTTGTTTACAGGTATTTGTGGCGAATGTGCGCACAAAAATAAAGTTAATGTGGGACAATGTAATGTATTCGAGCCGCGACCGCGAGGAGTTTGTCCACTACTACCAAGACATCTTCACCGAGGACACTCTCACGCTCCATGAACTCTACCTTGACAAGATTACCAAGCACTACAATGACCATAAGTGAGTGTCTTCTTGAATTCAAATAACATAGCTTAAGTTCACCCACCGCAGATTTCGAAACAAAAAAATAACTATTTATTTTGTATCTATCAATTGTTTTGACTTGTTATTTATTCAGTATCCTAATTTATACTTGTGTTTTTCATGAAAACAGATCAAATTTAATAAAAAATTAAAGTATGCGAATTTATTTTACAAAAATACAATCACTTTTTAATATGCGAGATAAACTGCATATTAAGATAACTGATAACTAACAGAAACTTAATAATGGCTTTCTTTGATACTGAGAAATAATTTCATTTGGCAGTTATTGAATCTGTATTTTAAGCTGTCTAGATATAGGTAGAGAGCTTCTTCCGACTCTTGTCTTACTAAATGGGAACAATCCTAGTAGCGTCCAATTGGGAACTATGTGGTTGAGCTTTGGTGTTAGAGTTCGTGGGCATAGGAATGGCTTGGCTTGAAGGTAGAAGGAGGAAAGGAATGTGCCAATTCCGCCGTTCTTTGGCCACGCACATAGAAATGATATAGAAATAAACATGTCTTGTCACCTTTTCCCACAGATACATATTTGAGTTGGTGTGCACCCGCAAAAATTTGTGGTTGAAGATGACCGAATTAGAAGCTCGTGCGACGGAGCCGGGTCGTTACCACAATCGCGGCGGTCAACTCTTGCGTGAGGAAAAGGAACGCAAAGCTATTGCTAGTAATGTAAGTAAAATTTAAAAGCTTTTGTGTGGTAATGCATTCTTACGTCAATAAAAAGCTAAAGGAATTAACTCTCTTCTTGAGACTTTGAAGTATATTATCATATAGTTTATATGATAATGCAATAACATGATACCATAATCTGACAAGATCTTAGGCTCACAGATCTATCTTGATTCGTTTTCAATTATTGCGAATTTAATTAAGTAATTGAAACCTTGAGTTTCTACCTCATAGAGACTCAAGGTTTCAATTAGTAAATCCTCATACATTTGAGGTGTCCCTGATTTTTGTCCATTATTCTTAAGAAAACTGAGAACATAATTGAAACATGTAACATCAGTTACTAAAAGACCACCTGAGAAAACGCAAAAACCATGTAGAAAGATTTAAAAGAGAAATAAGAAAGTATATCAAACAGTATCCTAACTAATCCTAAGTTACAATTGTCTGAGAAACACGCTGCAACCTTCACTGATCCCTTTTTCTTTTACATATACAATTGTTATTGTATATGTAATTGTTAATTGTTTGTTGTAGTTGCCGAAAATAGAAGCACAGATTCGAGAGTTGGTGACGGAATACGAAGCTAAAACAGGGAACACATTTACTGTGGATGGCAAACCTCTATTACAACTTATGGAGGAAGATTGGGAAACTCGAAAAGCGGTAAGTTATTATATCTTATTGCTACGTTTAGTTATTGATAATTATTTTAGGTCAAAAAGTGTATTGTAAATTTTTGTCTAATAGCAATAAAGTCCGAAATCTCTTTACTCATACTCTGAGTGGCCAATTTTCCAGACTAGCCACAAAGGTTAAAAAATATACATCCGAAATGTGGTCCATGAATATAATTAGCCTCGCCCACAAGATTTCATTAAATAGGATGTTATTATAAATACTGGGGCGAGCGTAAGCGACAGGGGAGAAGATAATAGTAGTCATGACACTCTTTTCGAATCAGACCACTACAAGTTGACATTCATACAAAAGTACTCACTACTTACACTCACAGCCTTACAGTACGTATAAACCTGTGTCGTGGGTGCCGTTGTACACATACAACACATACACAAACACCCAGACCCGAAACAAATATTTGTCCCGGTGCGGGATCGAACCCGCGACCCTTCGAATCAAACGGTCATCTCACACCGCAGGACTAATCGGGTCGTCTATTTACCACCTTCATCTATAAATCGCCTCCCGGCAAGAAAAGTGTCATAATACAAATAGCTGTTTTAGAGAAAATGTCATTTTAATACATAAATCACTAATGACATTTTCCCGAAACAGCTTTTTTGTATTATGACACTTTTCTTGCCGGGAAGCGAATATATTAAATTCAATTGCTGTTCGTTAGTCTCGCCAAAACTCGTGAACGGCTGAACCGATTTGGCTAATTTGGGTTTTGAATGATTTTTGAAAGTCCAGGGAAGGTTTAAAAGGTAAGAAAATATGAAGAAATTGAAGGGAAATAGTAAAAACCACAATTTTATTTTCCCATACAAATAGTCCGTATATAACAAACCTTTGACACATTATTGCACTGGGACGCAATACGAAATTTTGCCGGGACAGCTAGTTACCTATAAAAATGTAATTGCAATATCAGGAGCGTCACAACAAGCTGTCGGCGCGCAAGCAGGCGCTGACGCCGACGACGCCGTCGTTCCGCACGCTCGCCACCTCGCCGCTCGGCAAGCGCAACCGCACCGCCGCCGGCCTGGCCGCCACCGCCGAACGGAACAGGTACGACCCATACACTGAAAGAATGAAAAAGAAAAATAAATTAGTTTTTTTTTTATTTCGAGTAAGATTTTACATTACAACCAACATGAAAAGTCATCAAAAATCAATAATTACTTAAGCGCCGTCCATAAAATACGTCACGCTAAAATACGCCTTTTCTGACCCTCTCCCCCATTGTAACGCTGTATCAGTGATCCCCCTAAAAATAATAACGTCACAAAAACTAAGAACTGCCCCTGAATATTACATTTGTTTTTAATCAGGAATACTCTAACGAACTGTTAAATTAAAATATTTTAATGAACTACGAATGTCACGTTGCCGTGGACCCCTCGTCCCCCCTGTCATATTTTGTCACGCTCAGTGAGACCCCTTGTATGCGAACGTATTTCATGGACAGCCCCTTAGAGTGAATAACTATTACAAAAATTAGAAGTAAAACAGACATTAGGTGAATTAATACATAGATAAAAAAATACAGTTAAAAAATAATTAAAAGAAGACTATTTTTTCCTTCCATAAACTAGATAAGAAGGCTGGAATTCTGCTAAATGAAAAGCTTAGACATATTGAATAAAATTTTTATTTTCTTCTTATCTAGTTTTAACTGTAAGTTTTTTATCTCTATTTTAATTCACATTTTAACACAGTGAACTACTGAGAAGAACTCGCTCTAGCGACTGATTCAGCTCAGTATTACTACTAGTTCACCAACAATTATGCAAAATCACTTGTGAAGGGCCGTTCAAGTGTGATGTTATTTGTTATTTCCACCCCCACCAAAAGTTGTAAGCAAAGCTTTTACCCCCCACCCCCCCCAATCCTTACGTAAACATTGCGATACCTATGCATTTTCTCGGTTTTTTTTATTCATTGATGAGCATCGGTTGTAATTCTAGAAATTATTCATTTAAACAAACTTTATTCCCCCATTCCCAAAAAATGATTCTGTTCAAACATAAATAATGTGTGGGTTGCCATAAGTATGTATAAAAAAGTATATAACTACTTGTGACGTAATCACCATCTAGACCTCTCCTCCTCCCTGTCATCAAATATAAGCAATGCAAATACCCCCCGCCTCCCCTATAGTGCTTACGTAATACTTGAACAGCTCCCGGCTGAGTGTAAGCAGGTCTCTTGACTTGTAGGCCGCCGTCCAAGCGATTGTTGATCACGGGCAGCGCCACCAAGGCAGTCACCACCCTCACCTCCAACCTGTCCGCTCTGAAGAGATCCGCCATTTCTACTGTTAAGAGGTATTTTACTTAAATATTTACTCTAAAAACAAACTGTTAAACGTCTTGGTGCTTACACATGTTGCTTCCAAAGTTAGGGTGAGATTTTAAAATTTACAGACTGCACTACGAATTTACTTTGAATGAAAGTCTAACTATCAAAACTGTTACTTTTGGAAATACATCTTTACTGAAACTTAAGTTAAGCCCTGAAGCAGCAGATGGACCCTATAAGGTCCAAGAACAATGGGGGAGGCAGCTGCTGTTGCCTCCCTCACTCAAGGAGAGTTAGACACGTCTGTGAAACAAAAATAGCATCAAAATTTCGACTCCAAATCAAAATAAAAGTTTTGTTCAGTCTGTGACCTAACGAAAAACACCTTGTTTTGGCGGAATAGGGATAATAGCCTGGGTTGCACCATGACTTTTGTTAAAGTTATTGTAAAATTTCACATCCTGCTCTAACTTTAACAGATTTCCTTAAGTTGGAGAAGGATGTGCAATGTAACAATTACTTTAATTTTAACAAATGATGTGATGCAACCTAGTCTAAGTCAATCTATTTTTCTTGTAGTGTGGAATATATAAATGAAATAAAGAATCAGTCCTTACATTGGATTTTTGGAAAGAGTTATCAATGAATACATATTGTCAGGTAGCAACATTCTCAACTAGTCTAGTTGAGAATGTTAGTAGGATGCATCGGTCAAACCATTCAATAGGGCGGTTGTAAGTGCAGTAACGCAAGATGAGCAGCAGCGTCCTACGATGTATGCCAAGCGACGTCAAGCGTGGAGATTATGGTATATCCCCCAGATTTCCACAACAAAGATTTAAGCATCATTGGAGACTTTTGTACAGTAGTGGACGTCTTTCGATTGAAATGATAATGATGATGATGAAACTTCGTTGCGGTGACTTAAAATGTATAATTATTTAATAATTAATTTATATGTATTTTTTATGTAAATTGATTTATACTGCGCAAAATTATATAATATGTCTAGACCAGAGGTTCCCAAACTATTTTTCTTGTAGACCCCTTTCAATTTTTTTTCTGGTTTCCGTGGACTGTGATATAAATGTAGCAAGGAGGGGCCTTGCTACATTTATATCACATTCCCATATTTCCAAATTTTATTCACGTTAACGTAGACCCATCGAGTCCCATGGACCCCAGGGGGTCTATATGGACCACTTTGGGAATCACTGGTCTAGACGCTTCTTGCGCAAACAATATTTCTTGATCAGCCTGTTCAATACATAAGGATTTGTGGACTGTGATATAAATGTAGCAAGGAGGGGCCTTGCTACATTTATATCACATTCCCATATTTCCAAATTTTATTCACGTTAACGTAGACCCATCGAGTCCCATGGACCCCAGGGGGTCTATATGGACCACTTTGGGAATCACTGGTCTAGACGCTTCTTGCGCAAACAATATTTCTTGATCAGCCTGTTCAATACATAAGGATTTGTGTGATTTTATGATGCATATTTAACACCGCACTGTTATTATAATGTCAGATAGATGGATGTGACGAGCTAATTGGAATAAAATGCAATATTTCTCATTCCTTACGTTTCAGTGCTCGCCTGTGAAATTAATGAGGTGAGAAACGTTACGCCAGCTGCAAGTCTAGAGATATTAGGGCGCGTTACCACTTCATCTAATTTAAAATATATTTATGTTGTGCTCATAAGCTCAAATGTTTCTTCAATTATGATATTCAAAGTGTAGTACTGTCATTTTATCGTTATGTTTTTTATTCGTGTAGATATTCGTCATTCATCGTTTATCGGCATTACTTTCAACAGGTTTTTAAAATAGGAGATAATTATTAAATCAGTTTTTCTATTTTATCATCTTATACATATTATATAAAACAAATAAGGTGATCTATCTACACTACTCCTGCTACTCAACCCACTGGACGGAAATAATGGCAATTTAGCTTTAGAGGACTACTTTTTAATAGTGAAGTCATTAACTGAAAAATTATATTCCCACATCTAAAACGCATAGCCATACGAATTTCGTTATACTCTTTTTTGGAAATTCTAGTTGGCATTTTTAATGCTTCCAAATTGTCGTGACATATAAAGCAATATTCCGTTTTCTTCTCCTTTATTTCAAATATTAAATATTGTATATGTATATTTTGCCTAAAATATTACATTGCATACATGGACCAAAATTGGTCCATGATTGCGTGTAAGTCCTCATACTTCGAAACTCATCGCTCATGGTATGTTCGGCCGGATCGAAAAGTATAAATGTTAATACATATAAATTAACGATAACTATAAATGTGGTGGTAACGTGCCTTTATACATATTAGTGACAACTACTAGCGAAAAATGTGTCGTGTTATGTAAGTGGGAATGAGAAGTATTGTCGACGTGCATACCTTAATTACGTCGTAGTTATGTAAAATGGTACCTATAATTAGTTTTGGCAAATTGTGCACTTGTAGATAGCTATCGGACAAAATGTGTATTAGTTAACTTGTAGATTTAGAGTAGCTTAGACGCCAATATATTTTTATGACTTTCACATGCAGTAGCAGGTAGCAGTACGATTTTGTTAAGAATACGTAACTTCACGCCTATATTTCTCAGGGGCATTCCTTCATGCAAAAATTCACTATTTGCCGGTTACTTTCTTGGCTCATGTGCCCACAGGTATTGATATCTCCGAGCACATGACCACATTCTGAGGGTGGCACTGGTAGCTTACAAAAAATGGAAAAATCCTAATAGTACCAGAGAAAAGTATAACACACCTTTATCCCCGAGCCGGGTTCGAACCCAAGACCCGAGCGAAACGGAAACATGTTGGTACAAACAAACCTCTCTTTCTTATTTTAAGAAATATTTTGTGCATACATGCCGATCCTGCCTTCGGACAGATGACTATTAAATTTGTTGTTCTTTAAATAAAAATGAACATTAATTGCAGGCGCATTAGCGGTAGGTTGGTGGCTCGTGCTGTTGTGGAGGGTAAGAGCGACCACGCCAAGAGGAAACTGGACTATGGGGGCGAAATAAAGAAGACGCCTAAGGTCAACGGCAGCATCCTGAAACATAAACGTACAGTGAGTATTTGTACTTCAGCGATTATCTTCTTATTGATCAAACGAATTTTAGAATATTTTGACATACTTATATTTTTAGCTAAACAACTGTTCCTCGAAATCGATTTTATTCGTCTTGGTGTATCTTCTATCATCGTCTTATAATTACCACCGAATTAAACCTTATTTAGCCTTGGCGGAAGGATATTCACAAAATCGTAACACTAATTCTGTCAGAAGAGATAATATGCTTATGACGTCATAATCTGCGGCGGCATACTGTCAGTTCTATGGCTGCGTTCCACTGATCGACCGCAACAACCGCGACCACGATCGCTGATATTGCCGTTCCACTAATGTAAAAAGGCCGCCGGTGTTGTAGACGAATCTCATAGGTGGAACGCACGTCGTTCTTTTTTGAATTCCCGCTACGTTTTGGTGAAAGTCCACTCTGACCAATATTTTGTAGGCGAAGTGGGCGCGATGCGGTCGCGAACAGTGACGTCATCTATGACGTCGAACTATCACCCGCGACGACTACGAGCCTTAGGTGGAACGATACAAACAATTGTTGCGGCCGTTTATTGGAACGCGCCCTATATCGGAAAGAAAATCTTCCATTCACTGCACTGTCGCAGTAATTTGTCTAAGTGTATATCGAAACAGCCTCTATAGCATAACGTGTACTTGCAGTCGGTGGGTCGGCGACGCAGCGCGGGCAGGCGCTCCATCAACGCGACGCGCTCCACCGCCTCGCAGGATGACAACAAGGACCCGCTCATGGAGACCACCCTGCTCACCACTTACACCGATTTCAAGGTTTGCTATTTCCACTTCATTTTTCAACTAATTAATACCTATAACTAATCAACGCTTTATGTACGAAACAAATACAAAAACTGTGAGTTAATGCTGTTTAAGATTTAAACTATTTAAAATAAATAACTCCCATATTTTTATTGGTTGTAATGTTACATGACAATGATACCTGATGGCAATACTTGAAGAGGTCATTTTTTTTTCTATTTTCTTGTAATTCTTATTAACTAATCCGGCTAAACGTGTCCACTGCAAATATTAAAAATTTTCATCTTCGTTTTAACTCGTTGTGAGATAAATCTTATCTCGTGATGACTGATTCTTGTTATTAATGTTATATTAATGAACTAGATTGATGTCCCCCTATTTATCTCATTTTATTTTCTACAGGATGGCATCATTGAGAAGCAGATAAGCCGCAGCTCGCTCGCCAACCCCAAGACTGCTGAACTGCACATGCCCACCGTCGTAATCCCAACGATAGAAGAGATGAACATCCCTCAGAACACCCCAAAAAAAATGCCGCGAATCAAAACGCCCGCCCCGATGACGCCTAAAATCGGAAAAGAAAATATTCAGCACCTGAACATGCCGATGACACCCAAAACTAACTTACTGTCCACCCCCACGAGGCTGACTCGATCCGCGCTCAAAATAAACAACGACGGTTTTGCAACACCTCGCGCACCCCTCAGCGCCGCCAAAACAAACCTACAGAGACAAAACACAGTCTCCACGTTGACAGTCAAAAATTCCCCCAGCAATGTAAGTAGGTCAAAGTCCCACACGCATTTAGTGCGAGCCAAGAACCTACCACCGCTCATATAATTGACTAAACAGTGTGTTTTTTATTATGTTTTGCACTAGAATTCTATTTGCCTGCACGTTTATGAAAGCAATTTGTAGATATGTGTAAACATTGTTTTACCTGTACAATAACATTTGATATTTTGGATTTAATCTATTTGCAATAATTGTCTAGACATTCAATTTGTGTAATTTAATTCCTACCTTTGTGACTTTAATTTATAAAGCTTATGTTTGAATCTCATGAGCGTATAATTTACAATTAATATTATTTGATGTCGTAATGTGTTAATATGTGATTGTGTTGAGTATTTTTTATTTTGCTTAGCTTAATAAGTTTTTACATTTTTTTGATTTGAGATATTATCTTATTTTAATAGTTAGATTAATTTGCTTAGGCATTGTTTATGTCACAGTTTACTGACTTCGTGTTATTTGAACTTAGCGGTGTTCTTTAACCTTTTATAATTATTCGAAACGTAAATAGCTCGGTTTCTTTTGTCTATTTTTATGACACACAGACACGTTTAAAAAACATTAGTGTGAGTTATCAATGGCGATATTACAATGACATTTTTGACAAAATAAATCGCCATATTTATCTCCAAAATATATATTTAACAGGAACCCATGAAACTGGCATTGCGCACGGCTTAAGGCCAGCTTCAAGCTCAAGTCAGCTGGATCCATCAATGGAAGACTATGTTTTGTGCTGAGAAAAATAAAACTCGTTAAGTTTGTATATTTGTCAAAAGTGTTAAGTTCTGGCAGCTGATGGTTCATTTTATCGTAGGGACGTACTTAATAATAATCAGTATTGAAATAAAGGATATTGTTTTGTTGGTCATGTTTCCATGTTTTTTATAATCAGGGCACAAAATATCAAAACGTCAATGTAGTTTTAATATAATAATATAATTTCTAATAATCTGGATAATGTGTAAATTATGGTTGTAATATATTATTCATAGTTTAAAATTGCATTTTATTCGGTCCATGGCATCATAGATTAGTTGCAAGTATCATTTCAAAATGTCAATATATTTCGATTTCCACGTTGGGCCTCGATCTAGAAGATTCAGAAGGGCGGTAGGTAATGATGAGACTGATATAGATTTTATTTTAAAAAGTGCTCCGGCGCATCAACTCTTTGGAGCTCCGGATATCGGAAGTTTATTGTGAGTAAACACCGTAAACTTTACTTAGGAAACGCTCGTTAGTTGTCATTACATTAATCACTGAGCAGTCACACATCAATGAGCCAAATAACGTCTACTATTTGGACCAAGCCTTCCATAAAGACGCCAACGACATGGTTGTCAGACATTTGGGGAAATATGCTATAATCGTCACGTCTGGCAGGCGGCAGGGGCGGCTTGACCGACAGTGCAGGGTGTGCAACGCACGCGGGCGCCGCCGTCTCAAAGGGCGCCGCGGCGCTCCCCGAGACAGCCAAGAGCATCGTCTTGGACCATCATGGTACAACAATAATATGACAGAAGCTACACGAGCTAGAGCCGCTCCTGGCAAGCGGATTGGTGATCGCAGAGGGGGCAGTTTTATTGAAGGGCGCTGCTGCCCATCCCGCATTTTTAATTTACTATCACCCTATTGGAATGGTTAACCACCATTGTTCGGTTGACTGAATGCACTAACAGAAGAATTCTCCACTAGAGGGTCGTGGGGTCTACACGTCCCGGATCCTTTCGCATATTTTATACACTATACATATTTTATATACATTTTATATTAGATTATACACACATGTCATTAATAGCGCCCAAAGCAAATCTCTTCTATACTTAATATAGTAATTCCGTAAAGTTCATTATGATTTTCAAACAAAAAATGGAAATCCTTTTGCTGAGGTGATAGTTTTCTATAAGAGGCTTTTCATCATGTATTTTTTCTTGCTACCAATTTAGAAGAATACTAATTTAGAGGATGTTTTTCAAACCTCCGACAAGGTTTAACGACTGCTATCCATTGATAGCATTCGGGATCGACGTCTTAACGTGCCCTCCGAAGCACGGAAACGCGCATTTAATTTGCCACTAGCGGTCACCCATCACACTACCCGACCGCGCCCGTAGTGCTTAACCGAGTAGATCGCTCACGATCTACACCAGCCGCTGGGCCATGCACGCTACATATTTTTACATGCCAAGTACCTAATTGAATTCAGTAGCCTATATACATTTTTAAACGAAAAATATAACATCTTGTATTAGTAAACTTAAGTCAGCCTTAGGTTCTATGCGTCTTGTAATTTTGCAATTGCATGTGTAATATACTCGATAATATGCAATATTAACTTGCATCTTTTAGAGAGCTTTCTACATTGTCAATATGCATGATCAACGAAAAGAAGGAGGTGATAGGATTTATGGCTTTATCCGACCATCCAGATATCCCGTGCGTCGACCCCGCTGACTGGGAAGTATGGATACGAAATATGTTTCAGTCAGTACTAAGTATTTTATAATATAATCATATAAAATAATGTGCTTATAACCAAGGACATATCAACATATTTTTTTATGTAACCAAAGTTGCAAACAAGCATGCAGTTCACATGGATGGTAAGTGATACTGATGATTGCAGCCTAAAAACTCACAGAAAACCGGAGGTCAAATGGAGGTCACCCCTAAGTTGTCTCTGTGATACGTATAATCTCTACCTCCAGTACTAGCACTACCACCAGTAATAGGTATTGGGACAGTACTACACGTAACACTCAAATAACACTGTGTGAAGTTGCTCGCGCAAACTGCGCCAGTTTCTTGGCTCGCGACGACCACATAGACGAGAAAGAGAGCTAGTTTCATTGTTGGCCTGATGAAAGCGAACTTCTCGCGAGATGTTTGCTATTTATTTAAATATAAATAATAATTAATCCCTAAGGCCACGAGAAAAATATGACAATTGATTTCTTATTGTACTCGGACCCAATCGGGTCCATTGCGGCTTCAGGCATAACATTAAAATAGTCTTCTTCGTAGCGGCTTGTACGCAACGTCGTTGTTGTGTTCTGCCTTTGCGGACTCATTTAAGTTTTACGCGTGCTATATTCGTTCTAATTGTTTTTTTTTAAATAAAATTCCTACTAACTAAATGTCTTTGGTATGCGGTATGAACGGAATTCTCGAACGAAAATGGAACCAGTCTAATACATATAAAATATTTTCAGAAAATATTATTTGTCACGTAACACGTTGTTCATACACTTCATGTGTTGTGTTGATGAAGTTGCAACGTTTTTTATCGATGAAGCACTAGTATCGGTCTTCCAAAACGATTCATATTTGTCACAAATCGTGCTTGTAGTGCATCCGCATTGTCCGAAAGGTACGTTTAATTGTAACTGAAATTGCAGCTACAAGAAGTTATCAAGGTACCTACAGTAAAAACAAATACTATGTTTACAGCCTTTCTGGAGCGATACTGTATTTTAAATAAGCGAAATATTCATCAATTTTTTGCTACATCTGAAGATAATTATGAAGGTCTCAGTATTTACACGGCTTCACGTCAAGAATTTTGTCCTAAATTGAGAATACGTCGCGCTGTGTAAGTACCTAATGCACCTTGTAAGATACAAATTGGACAAGTGCGAGTAGTAGAGGGAGTAGGTACACATATTTAATAAGTATGATTATTAATGATGACAATACGAAGGATGGTACGAAGTCTCCTTCAACAGGCGTTGACACTACCGAGTGTGAATCCCTTCTATGTTCCATTTTCATATCAAAACGGTTGTGTCGATTTTGATGAAATGAAATACAGAGTTCCGAATCCTTAGAACAACTTACACGAATTCTTTTCGTACTAAGAGTAAAAGCACGTGGGACTAACAGCGAGATTGACAAAACGCACTACCTACAACGTACGACTTTACTTTGACTTGGAGTCGAATTTTCATTTTAAAGCTTATTTTGTTTTACAGACGTGTTAAGCTCATATTTTACTTTACTCTTGGTATTATTTACATAATAAAGACTAGCTGTATAATAACGGTAACATTTTCATGCACAAAATAGATAAACTGTTACGATTATTTATTTTGGCCTCATTCTGTTCAATATTTTTGATTTATTATTTATGACTTTCTGTTGGATTATTTTTAAAAGAGCCGACTGAGTTTTTTCCGGCAAGTTTTTCTCAGATCATATTGGCCTTTGGAACTTTGCCGGTGAATGACAAAGAATGACTCTTTTTCTTTTCTTTTTACTCTTTGTTATCAGTTTGTAAAGGGGAAAAGAGACATTTTACTGATATACTTTTTACATTAGTTTATGACATTTAGTTTTATCTTAGTGATATTCTTGACTTTACATATATTTTTTATCTTGTTTGACATGTATATCAATTGTTATTCGCTTTAATTTATTTTGTTTGTTTTTGACGTGTCATAAGAGGTGCCTGTCACCCTAAATGAATAAATGAGTTTCTGATTCTGATACTTTCAACATTTTACCGATATTCTTAAATAAAAGTGTCTACGGCAATTAATATTTCCACTTGCAGAGAAGAAGATAACGATGATATAATTGAAATATTAGACAAGTCCTGTCCAAGACTCAAAGAATTGTATGGTGAATATTACATTAGTGAAATTATTGGTCGTCATCCTGAAATTAACAGAAAAATTATTGTTGCTGAAGTAAGCTGCATATTTGCATAATACCTACTTAATAATTTGTGCTCATGCAAACAAACATGTTACGTTTACGAGGATGTTAAGATTGTTAAGTTACGATTGCAGCCTATATACCTACCTACATCTTCTCAAAGAGTAGAGGCTAAAATGTAGATGGAATGCCACCCCTGAGGTCTATATCGTTTGGCCTACCTATGCCATATAAATTACAGGTTCATACTACCACCTAATCGGAACACGATAGAGTTCAACATTAAACTCGACTAAAAAGAAATATGATCCTCTATACCTATCTACCTAATTTTTTATTGTTATTGTCTAATTAAATTAAGTACCTTGTAAAACCGAATTCTATATTTTAACAGCACCATGAAAAAGCAATAGGCGTCATGTGCCTTTGCTCTGAAATCAACTACACAATGCTTCAAAACACATATGACTTGTCGGCATTTCACGGGCTCAGAAAAGCTACTCCCCTGGAAAGGGAACTCTATAGACGGAATAATGAACTGTATAATTTATTTGGGTAGGTAATCTAAAATATTTTAAAGATTTAATTCCAAAATGTATTGAAACGTTTTTGGGCATTAACAGTATCCAACAAGAAATATAGCTCATCGACTTTAGGAAGTTGACTTCGGCTTAGTTCGGGTCTGTAGAGCGTTATCTCTTTCATACCTTCTATGTGAGGTTTGTCTACCATTTTGATCAAATTTTTACCAATATCGGACTATCAGAGATTACGTAGGTAGTATTTAGCAGAGATAACGCTCTACGAAATCGAGACTAGCTGATTGTCTCTTTCGTAGGCTCGATGTACAATATTTATTTCTTTAATTACCTACAAGTACCCAGACTTGTAGGTATATAAATATACTAATAGCAGAGAATATGTAATAAAACTTGCTAATAGTGCTCTGAAACGATACAGGTTTGATTTTATTTTCTTTTTAGGATGCCAATTATGCTCGGTAATTGGAGTCCGTTTGATAAAGTTCCGCGAGCCAAAACGGGATTTACTAATTTGAATTTTGTAAGCATTAATTTATATATTCGTATACCTATTTAAATGATTACAGGTCTAAGCTCATAGTATGTACCTACACATAGGTATGTTTTTAGAGCCCTTAGATGTATTAAACAAATCTCTCTCTCTTTCTATCAATAATTACCTACTCTTCTCTCTGGTCTGGTTGTTTACGTTATACAAGTTAACGTAAAAAACCAGTAGGTACAAACAAATTCTTGATGGCATTATTTTTATTTATGTGGTTGGCCACAAGGCCGGATATGCCGGATACCGGATTTCCATTTCATCTCTAGTAATTATTCATTAAATACATATATTTTTTTAAAGTTTGTGAAATTTGATCATCACAATGGAACTGATATTCTACTTATATTAAACTTAGGAGCAAGAGCACAAGCAAACGAAAAAGATAGCACACAAAGTGTATTTTCGAAGCAATAAAAGAAAACATCACAGCGACGATACACTTCGCAAAGAAGTTTCTGGAGATTATCCAGTTAAAGGAGCTTCGTTAATTCGTTCTGATTCTGTCGAAAGCAACTTTTCGGTTGCAAGTTGTATTTTGGAGGAAGACCCGTTTGACTATGATATCGTTAATATTGATTCGAATCTATTAACTGTACCAAATGTCTTATCTTGCGACTTCTCGTAAGTTTGCTAAGCTTAATTAATTTATAAATATTCAAGAGTTACAATAATATATTTTTTAATCTTTTCTCCTTTCTGTCATAGAGCAAACGTAAGAAATCAAGGACCCAGACGATCACACGGGTTTGAGTTTCAAAATAGAATAAAACGTATGAGTTTTTGAAAAATCATTACAATTGGTTTTGACAACAAATGCCTACATGCATTTTCATTTTTAGGAAGAGCTTCTCCAAAGAAATCTTGGAACGTTGATGAATCAGAAACTTTAAAATATTCTGGAGAACCAAATGCTTTTGCAATCGAGTTATTTGGGTTAAAGGCTGATGTGGACGACAGGTAATTCCATAATTGTTTTCCTTTTTAAAAATCCTGTTTTACATTCCAGAATAGTCAATAGGAAAATGTATTCAAGCATTGAATCGGAGAGGACTGGTGCCTGAAATAAGCGAGACTATGTCTCAATTCTGATACAGGTCACCAGCCCCTTACCGCGCTATTTGTACAAGATAGGTACCTATAATCTAGCAAGTATATAGGTAACAATAAGTAAAAATATGAGGCTATTGTAAAAGAGTTTTTAAAGAACGGAATTGTGGCATATCCTTAATTTGCAATAAGGCGCCTTTTGGCTGTAAGAGCCAGAAGGTGTTCTGCGGTTTTGTGGATTTGGTGAAAGCGTTTGATAGGGTATTACGAAAGGAGCTGTGGGACATTTTGCCAGAGTATGGTATTGTTGGCAGTCTGCTCCGTGCAATACAGTCCACGTAAGTGGGCCATCAAGCATGTGTGCGGGTAGATGGTAACATGTCACCCTGGTTTGATGTTAACATCGGTATCAGACAGGGTTGCGTGCTTTCGTCTAGGCTGTTTATCATATATCTGGACAAATGCGTCCAGAGGGTGAAGTTGATGGATGTGGGAGTGCGTATGGGTGACTTAGTGGTGAACTGTCAGCTTTACGCAGATGATGCGGTAATTGTTAGCTCTACACCATCTGGGCTACAAGCACTAGTCACAGTCATGAAAGAGGATTGTATGGAGAAAGGCTTACAATTGAATGTGGATAAAACTAAAGTATTAGTATTTGAAAGAGATGAACAGAGAACAAATGCAAGGGTAGTAGTAGATGATGCAGTGTTAGAACAGGTGGATGAAATTGTATATCTTGGATGTGCTTTTAGCAAGGATGGTAGGTACACCACTGACATAGATAGAAGAGTGCTTGCTGGGAATTGCGTGAATGGAGCGTTGGGTAAGCTGCTAGAATCTAAACATCTCAGCCAGCGGGCGCGACTAGCCGTACATAATGCTGTACTTACTCCAACGCTTTTATATGGAAGCGAGAGCTGGGTATGCAAGAAAGAGCATGAAAGTAAGTTGAACGCGGTCGAGATGAGATCATTGCGCAAGATCTGCGGTGTATCACTCACCGATTGCGTTCGTAATGAAGATGTAAGAAAGAGGCTTTGTGTGAATTATAGTATCGGTGTAAAAATGAAAAAAGGCATGCTCCGATGGTTCGGGCATAAAGAAAGAATGTCGAATGAGCGAATGACTAAACAGATATACAATGCGAATGTGGATGGTTGCAGAGGCCCAGGAAGACCAAGACTGACCTACCATGACCAAATAGGTCGAGTTCTGTCTGATGTTGGGATCAAAAGTCTTAGGAATCGGCGTGCATGTATGAAGAGAATGATGAAAGTAGACGAGGCACGAGAGGTTTGTCAGAACCGGGATATCTGGCGCTCTACACTCTCTGCCTACCCCGTTAGGGACCTGGCGTTAAGATACATACATACATATTGGCTGTAATTATAACGCGTTTGTAGATATTTCAAAAACGGGAAACACTGAAATTGAATAATATTATATCTTCTACTTCTCAGATCGGCGTTCGATTTTTTGGAAGCGGCTTTTGAGGCTATGAAGGATTATGATTACTGCATCATTCGCGTTCCTTGTACGGAAAAAAGCTTCCCCCTGTTACAACATTTTTGTGTAAGACTCATCCATCTAGTAGATTAAAAAAAGAATAGGTTTCTATTAATTTTAATTATTCCTATTAGTCATATAGCGTAGGAGGCGATTGTATGGTTTCTTAATGTTTTCAGTTCGTTCCTGTTAAGATAAACATCTGCAGTCCATACGCTTTGTACGTTGCCCATCGAAGTGCAATTTTGAGGTAAGTTATACGCATTCCTTAATATTTTAAATTAAAATTATGTCTAAAAAAACTAAACCATTACATAAGTATACGATTTGCCAGTTGTTTTATTGAGTACCAATAGGTAATAGCTCCGTTCTGACATTTCTTTATTTGGCATGTTTTAAAATTATGTGCCTTTAAATCTTCTCCGTGAGTAAATGAGAAAATATCCAATATTACTTATTTTTCAAGCTAGATATTGAACCAGAGACCTCATGTCAATAGTAGCTTCCTTCTATTTTCCTTCTTAATTCCTCTAATTTACAAGTTACTGAGGTAGTTCTTACAAAATGTCTATCTATGTGATCGTAGAGGGCAATGGAGAGAGCAATGCTTGAAAAATCCCCCTTGATTGAATCAGAAATGAGAAGATCCTCATGAGAACTAAAGTATCGGAAAACCCACCGAAAAGTGAAACGCAAGTGGCAATGGATTGGGACATAGTTCAAAGAAACGACGGCCGTTAGGGCAAAAGGGGTCTAGATTGGCGACCACGCACCAGAAGACGAAGGGTGTTGTAGGTTACGGCAACACCTGTATGAGGGCGACCTAGGACCATTCGTTGTGGCAATCTTTGCGAGAGGCTTTTGTCCAGCAGTGGATGTCTTGTAAAATATGGGAATCGGTGGAAAATATGACGATTTATGAAAGATGAGACTGCAATTATTATTTTAATGCTCTTAAAAATACACAGACTTTTATTTTAAAACCATTTACATTGCAACACCTATTTAACGATTATTTTGTAATTTTACTTTGAAGTAAATTAAGAGTCCGCAAAGCAGAGTTTGTTGATGTACCGCAAATTGCACAACTTCTTCACAATCTGGACGGCAAGGAGACAATTGCAACTTTGGAGAACACTATAATGAAGCGAAATGAGTATAAGGCTTATGTGTTTATAAGCGGAGTATCTCTCGTCGGCGTTGGTATTCTGGAGTATGTTTTTAAAGTATTGATTTTACTGTAGGTATACATATACGCAATCATCTAAACGTTGTAAAAATGATTTTATTTCATGCAAGGTGCATTAGGTATGCAGTTCATATTGATGGTGATATTGCAGTCGATAGATATACCTACACAAAATAGGTACCTAAAGGCTAACTTTATAAGCGTTACCACAAATACAGGGCTCATATGGCGCGCATGGCCCAGCGGCTGGTGTAGATCGTAAGCGATCTGCTCGGTTAAGCACTACGGGCGCGGTCGGGTAGTGTGATGGGTGACCGCTAGTGGCAAATTAAATGCGCGTTTCCGTGCTTCGGAGGGCACGTTAAGCCGTCGGTCCCGGTTGCTATCGATAGATAGCAGTCGTTAAACCTTGTCGGAGGCCTTATGGGCGGTTTGAAAACATCCGACAGCGGGCTGGCCACTAACCCACCCACCTCCACCAATCCGCATTGGAGCAGCGTGGTGGAGTAAGCTCCAGGCCTCCCCCCAAAAAGGGGAGAGACTCGTGCCCAGCAGTGGGACGTATAATGGGTTGCCATTATTATTATATTATTATGGCCCAACAAAAAATTCCAAAGTAAATTTTGTGTTTCCAAAAACGTAACTTCACGTCTGTAATCCTCGAAGGAGAGGCAGAGGTAAATGCATGTATTCATGCAAACACTTACTGTCTGCCGGTTACATTTTGGCGCATGTAACAGGTGGTGAGCCTGTTGACATCTCCGGGCACAATACCTAACTCCGAGGTACTTGGAACCTCCAGAAAATGGAAAAAGCCACTGTTCGCCGGTTACATTTTGGTCCATGTAACAGGTGGCGAGCCTATTGTCATGTCCGGACACAATATCTAACTCCGCGGTACTTGGGAACTTCCAGGAAATGGAGAAATCCCTAATCACCAGTGATAAAGGACTACAACTTTATCTTTGATAGACCCGGGAATCGAAACCAGGACTCCAGAGTAGGAGTAGTGTCCTGCTATCACTAGACAAACATTCACATAGATTTTGCCGCTTTACGCTTAGCTACCTACTGTAGAGAATATTATAACGGTCATCCATTCTAACTGACCGTATGGTATCTAATTGGTTGTGTCAAAAAATTGGTACTTAACTTCTCAAAGAACTATTTTTTAATAGCAGAAATATGAATTCGGTGGTACCTACTGCTTACTTAAATTGACCACTGGAATTCATCCAAAAATAGGTAGATGTAATATTATCAGAATTAATAAACTGATGAAAAACTTATTATATGCAGGGTTAAATGAAATTACTGCATCAAATCGCAGGCATCTCTACATCATTTCCAGCAATATTTGTTTCACGACTTTTTTCAATTAACCCCGTATAAGTGTGTCCTATACCTAAATAAATAAAATACTCATTAAAGATTTTTTTTTAGTTTTTTCTCGACCTTTCCCGTGACCATAGGGCTGGCTAATATTTCGGTCAGAGAATAAGCATTGGCATTCAACGTGGCAATGCTGCCATACTTCTGGGAACTTTGCCGCAGTATGACGGCGATGTGGATTTTTTTGATGCATAACTGCTGTATATTATTTATTAATTTTAAGAAAGTTTAAGGTTTTTATAAAAAATATTTGTACTATATGAATAAAAATAACATTTATTAAAAAAAATAACAATAATAAAGTATTTCTTGTATCCAGGCCCCCTGAACAAATAGACTTCGTCCGTGCTAAATTTAATTTACACACGTATCATTCTCACAATCATCACCTCAAAGGCCAAGGTGTCAACGCCGGATTTTCAACACTCAAAGCTATTTTAGTGTATCCGGCATTTGAGCCGCATTGCAGGTTTTTCTTAAGGGATATGATGCGTTTGTCCAGTTGCACTACATTAGTATGGCTGACTGGCTATAGAAATAAATGGGTAAATTATGCAGTTACAATTTTGAGTTCTTAATGTAGACTATTGCCAGATTTTTCTCCTCTCGTATCCCTTTTATACCTACGATAAAATCGCCTTTTCCAAAGCGACTTGCAACTAATTTTACGGACTTTTTTTGCGTGTGCTGTACCTACCTTTAAGTTATTAGTTACTGTTCTATTAGATGGTAATACCACAGTATAAGTACATATAACACGTTCGTTTTCTTTAGACTGTGTTAATACTATGGCATACATATAGACTCCTACATAAGAACCTCCTATAAAAATTGTACATGAACTGAGAAAAACTGATGCTTGTAATTTGGAAAATAAAATTTGTTTTGGACGTTAAGTGATGACTGCAGCGTATAAGCTACACAAAAACCCGAAATCAAAATGTACATGCGTTGCCACCCCTGATCCTGAGACTCAAGTTGTTTTGTCTCTGTGACAGTAATTATGGGGCCATGCATTACCATGTAACCGGAACATGATAGTGCTGTATACTACCAGTTTGGTGGCAGACTGATTATATGTATATCACAGGATACGAGATCGCAAAACTCTACCATTTAGATGTAGATAGATATAAGTTCTATTGGTAGTGATCCCTCAGTAAAAGCTGAAGTAGGAATTCCCCTTTCATACCTTCTGAGCTAAGCGTATAAAATAAGGACCTTATCGATGTTTAGATATAATTGTACTAGGTATATTGTGTGTTACGATTTATCTAAATACAAAAATATTACGATATTTATAATGTTTCAGATGATACACAAAGCAAATTCAATTGTGTCTTCTATGGTCCCGTTGTTACCTAGGAAGTCAGAAATAGACTGTATTGTTATATCAGAATTTAAAAAATTTCAAAAATTGTCTAAAATAATGTAAGTACATTTCTTTTTTCTTTTGAACAACTCCATTCATAGCTATGAAAGGAATGTTACGAGTATTATATTTCCATTCGTAGAATAAGTACCTATTAGCCTGTTCTTTTGAGGAACTGTTTCTTTTTGTTGATGAAAGTGGCAAACGAACTGCAGTTCAACCTGTGTGAACTGCAGCCTATTAGGCATCTACTTAAATGTATAGGATCCAGCCTTAGGAATCGACGTGCATGTTTGAAGAGAATGATGAATACAGAAGGAACATGGGAGTGATAGGGCCGGGATATATGGCTCCACACTCCCTACCTACTCCGTAAGGGATTTGGCCTGAAGATAATAAAATACGATTACACTCACACATACATAATATACAGGGTTAAATATATCTAGCGCATAAATCAAGGGTGAGTTAGGTACGTTAAGACTAACAATTTTTGTTCTATGACTTTTGCCAAAACACAGTACATCACACGGTAAGAAATAAAATCGTTTCAAATGGGACTTCTATCAATTGTTAGCACTACGTTTCATAGGTATATTTTTACATAGGTATAAACGTCAGCTGTTTACGTAACGTGAAGTTAAGAAGTATTAGTACTGCAAATTCTATTTATTATTTTTTGTATTGTAAAAAAATATATTGAATTAGAAAAAGTTATATAACAAAATTCTAAGTCTTGGTGAGCCGAAGCCTCCCTTTAAGAATTATGCGCTGGTTACAAATAACCTTGTATATAGAGGTCTAAATGCAGGGCGTTGCCAATCCGTTAAGACGTTTTTTTGCATCTGAGCCGAAATAAACGGTCTTTATCATTTATTTATATTAATATATCAACAATGTGTCATTACTTAATTATTTTTAATTTAAATTTGTATTTATTTACCTGGCTTGAATCAAAACATTGTAATTTTCAGTACGGCATTCAGCTCATGGTTTATGGATAACAAATTAACTAGCGTACCAAAAGTGAACGTTGACACGAGAATGGTAGTCGTGGGCGCATCAAGGACCACAATGGCTTTTCTTAATACTTTGCTATTTAGGTAAAATCTTTTTTGTTATTTTCAGTAATCTACAAAATATTTTTCTATAATTTCTTACAAAGTGTATCAAATTGAGCTAAATAGGTACATCACTGTAACATGGATAGAGGAGAGAGAGACTCGTACCCGTATCGTAGAATGTTTTGATGACTCAGTTAGTCCAGCGGTGTGAGACGACCGTTTGAATGCGAGGCTCATGAGTTCGATCCCCGTACCAGGACAAATATTTATATGGCCTATTTTCCGTGGGTCAACTGATATTTGTTTCGGGTTTGGGTGTTCGTGCATGTGTTGTGTGTATACAACGGTACTCACGATACAGGTTAATAACCTAATAGTGAGGAACTGTGAGTGTAAGTGTATTTAAGAATAAATTGTAAACAACGATTAGGTGCCCATGTTGAGAATCTTTCTTGGCTTTTCTCTCATCTTCATTCATCAACTAGCCTGTAAGGAAACCGTTTATTTATTTATTTATTTATTGTTTATTTATTGTCATTTATTGTTTGTCACAGGTGTACAGGTTTTTGAAGAATACAATATAGTTCCATTGCAACAATAACTTTCGGTGTACAATATTTATAATAGTTTTAAATAGGTTAGGTAGGCATATTTATGTAATGTCAATGTTAATAATAATGGTTAGTGAAGTACAGTCATATTAATTAGTTGATAAAACAATGCAGCATTACAATACATTTGGTAAGTACATAAGATAAACTTCAATGTAAACAGATGTCAGAAGGAAAATTATAGTATAATTGCAAATAATAATTTGAATGTCTTAATAATAATGGCGATCTGCTCACATTATTTGTCATTTATGAATTCATTTATTGAATAATATGCTTTATTGATTAACAATTTCTTTAAAGAGGCTCTAAATCCATTAATTGTTGAGTCAATGTTTTTAATGTGGGCAGGTATTTTGTTATAAATTTTCAGAGCCATACAAAATATACTGTTATTATATTTTGATGTCCTACATTGTCGTAACGATAATTTATCGTGTCTTTGACTATAATATGTTGTGTCATAGTTATCAATACTCTTATAAATTAGGGTCGCTGCTTCAAATATATACAGCGATGGTAAAGTTAATATACGATACTCTATAAAATAATGTTTGCATGAGTCATAACAATCGATCGAGAGTGATAACAATCTGCTTTTATCACGTTATTACAAAGAATTGCATTTTTTTTAACAAGCATTGTACAGCGTACGTGGTACATACCGTATATACGTAAAGAGTACCCTGTATTTCATTTTCATTTCATTTCACCCACGCAATCACGCAACGCACGTGGCCACGTGGCAGCTATAAGCTAGCTGACTCTCCAAAAAAAGTATCTCAGAGGAAATGAGTGTCCAAAAAAATCTAAGTAAATGTACCCACAGTATTCTCCCATATCCCTCACTAAGAACGTTCATGAACGTTGTGCCGTCATTTATCGATAAATTTTCGATGATTATTTTAAGAATGGCAAGAGATTAACATGCCATTTCTATTGTCTTGTTATTTAGATATCTGTAGTTGTAATTTTGCAGTGATTGTTCATCGTATCTAACATTCACGAGTGTGACTGTGATATCGCCATACGGCTTGCCTTATGCTCGCAAGTCCAAGCACATCAACGAGATGATGTTCCCGCGGTATCGGACGCATAGCGATAAGTTTTTGAAGAGTACACCCTATACGTACTATATGAACGTTATCCAGGGCACTGTCGTGGAGATTTGTAAGTGAGTACATTATGTCATATTATACCTAAAAGTACGGGCAGGGACATAGAGCTACACGGGCCACTGAACGCGACGGACCGGAGTCTGTCTTTTTTTGCGGGGGGAAATGCGTGAGTGACACACACACTACAAAAATATGTCTATTACTACAAAAGTCACACCTTGACTTTAACGAAATACATAAACAATTTCACGCATACCTTTAAACATCTACGCGACAGGCATAGGCCCACTTTGGCTTGTACTTTAACAGACACTGTTGTATAATGCGGTGGTGCGAGCTCCGTCACTAGAGCTCTACCACCAGTAAAGTGCAGATAGACATTTTGTTTTTCACTTACATAGGTAATCGTTTTACTTTGTAACAATATCAACTCTTTCAGACAAGACAAATATGTGATATTGGAAAACGGCAACAGGTATTACTACGATCTCTTATTTTTATTCTTTGGCAAGCAATTTCAACGTCCGGATTACATGAAAGCCGTAATTAAAAGAGAAAGAGCAATCAAGTAAGTCTGCGTTTAATTTTGATTAAATAAATAGATTTTTTTTACATTAAAATGTTGGTAAGCGAAACAAAACAAAGTACCTATTCTGGACCTACACGAACGCATGAACAGTTTTTTTATGTATATGAAGATTTGGCAGTATTAAACAAGCATACAGTTCACACCATGCAGCTTATAGACACCCACACAAAGATCAAGGTCAAATGCAGATGCGTTACCACTCCTGAGGCCTAAGGTGTTATGCCTCTGAGCCGGAAATTACGGGGCCGTACACTACCACCTGACCGGAACACGATAGTGCTGAACACTACCATTTAGCGGCATGTATATTAGGTAATGCGGTGGTGGACCGGTTCCTACGCCCGCGTTCTTCATCACTGGAGTTCTACTACCAGTAAAAATGTTAACTAGAGTATGTATCATAGTTATTGTCAGTGTATATGGTAAAGAATATACCAACAAGCGAGATGCCTTCCCGACGTTTTTTAGAAACATGCCATTTGTATTGTCTTTTTTTTATTTAATAAAAGTGGCAAACAAGCATTCAGTTCACATTGATGTTAAGTGATGACTGCAGCCTATTGACACCTACACAATGAGCAGAGGTCAAAATGCAGATGCGTTGTCACTCCTGAGGCCTAAGGTGCCTCTGTGCCGGAAATTACAGGGCCTTACATTACCACCTGACCGGAACACGATAATGCTGATCACTACCATTTAGTGGCAAGTATATTAGGTAATGCGGTAACGCCTATGCCCGCGAGCTCCGTCACTGGAGCTCTACCACCAGTTATTTGAATTTCTGGATTGCCTCTTCTTTATTTAAGCATCCCGGAATTGTACTTCATTCGACAAGTCTACGCTCATTCATTTACTGTCATGAATCTACATACAAAAGACTTAAACGACAATTTATTTCAGGGCCGGTGAAATCCCAAAATACACGCGGCTTGATATGCCACAGCCGGATAAGGGTTATTTCATAAATGAAAAAACACCTTATAACTTTTTTGTCATCAATCACAGTTCGGAGGCAAACAAAGCTCTTGTTTACGTCAAGTCATTGATAACCCAGGACTCTGATTGTATCTAAATTTATTATAAATATTGCTTAGAAATTTGTTTAAAATTTCCTGGTGGTAAGTGGTAGTAGACCACTGTGAGATACCCAGTTCGATCCGTGGGTCGCGGAGAATCATGCATCTAGGCATTGACTCACTTAACAAAAGTAGTTTTTGGGTTTCTTTTATGTAATGAAAGTGGTAAACAAGCATGCAGTTCACATTGATGTAAAGTGATGACTGCAGCCTATAGACACCCACACAAAGACCAGACGTCAAACGTCAAAATGCAGATGCGTTACCACTTCTGAGGCCTAAGGTGTTATGCGTCTGTGCCGGAAATTACAGGGCCGTATAGTAGATAAAATGTCTAAATTGTTTATCACAGTTTTAACTTACAATACAATGCAGTTCCCAACGTGAATTATGACTAGAATTCCCGCCTGAATACTAGTCAGATTTTAATGATATTTATTTAATTTTCAGATACAATAATAGTGTACGGAGCTTATATACACGCATACTGCTGTTTAGCTACTCTATTAGAGATGAATATCCCGCCATCGAATATTATTTTCGTCGAACCATTTCCACCTGAAGATCAGACTAAGCCTAGAATATCAGTGTTTTGTAATAAATATGTATGTATACTTATTATTTTTAACGGAAATATAGAATAAATAGGAGTTACAATATAATCTAAACAATTTATAAAAATATTTTCCACAGTTTCAAACAGTATTTTGAAACCGTGACGATCTTCAATTACTTTTACTATTAAGAAGATTGAGCCTATGAAAGTGACAATCGGCTAGTTTTGACTTCGTAGAGCGTTATCTCTGCTGCACGATGCCTACGTAAGCATCCCTAGTCCGGTATTGGTCAAAACTTGATCAAAATGGTCGACAAACGTCAGATAGGTAAGGTGCGAAAGAGATGAGGCTCTACAGACCCGAAATAAACCGAAGTTTCCTTCCTTAGGTCGATGAGTAATATTTCTTGTTGGATACTGTTATTATAAACTAGCTGTGTTCGCGACTCCATTCGCGTGGGAATTTATGATTGTATCTACCCGGACGAAGTCGAGGGCGTAGCTTGTATAAAAGTAGCCTAAGTTACTCCTTATTACATCAGCTATTTGGCAGTGAAAATCCCGTCAAAATCGGTCCAGCCGTTCCCGAGATTAGCCGAAACAAACAGACAGACAGACAAAAATTGTTTTGGTATATGTACCGTGTAAAGACACATATGCATTTAGTAAAAAGCGGTTGTTTTAATATTACAAACAGACACTCCAATTTTATTTATTTGTGTTGTTATATTTTTTTGTAAAGAAAACTTTTTGATACTTGTTATTTTCAAGGTGGATCGTACAGTATCAAAAATGCTAGAAGATTTAAAGATAAAGGTTTACCGATCGTTCTACTTCAAGTCATACCACGTGAATAGCACTAACTTTGTGACCAGTGCGCAGTTTGTTTCGGATTTTAACGTTTTGCGAATTGAGTGTTCAGCAATGTTTTATTATGGTAATAAAGGGATCAATGAGCAAGCTTTTGTTGGTAAGTAGGTACTAACATATTTCGTGTATTAGAATGACTGCCTCGGTAGCCTAGTGGTTGCAGGCCACTACTACTACGCTGGAGGTCCTGGGTTCGATTCCCGGGTCGGGAACTATCAGAGATAACGGTTTTAAAGCCTTTATCTCTGGTTCTTCTGGAAGTTTCCCAGTACCTCGGAGTTTGGTAATGTGCCCGGAGATGGCAACAGGCTCGCCACCTGTTACATGGGCCATAAACGTAACCGACAAATCGTGGGTGTTTGCATGTATGCTTGAATGCATGCATTTATCTCTGCCTACCCTTTCGGGGATTACAGGCATGAAGTTACGTTTTGCGTTTTTTTTTCAGTACATATTTCGTGTATTAGAATAAAAAAGCTTGTAACTTTTAATTCGGTCCGCGGTCCGCACCAAATTTGCAGGACAGCAATTTAGGTACCATATAATATTGTGACTGCAAATTGAGATGTACCTAAGCTATTCTATCTTTCAAGTTGGATGAAGTTGCACACGGTGTTAAAAATTTTATTAAAATCGTTAACGTTTTTTTTTCACAGCCCCACATTTTGTATAGGTATACTTGTGTTGTGGGTGTCGTTGTACACAAACACCCAGACCCGAAACGAATACCTGTAGGCCATACAAATATTTGTCCCGGTGCGGGGATCGAACCCGCGACCCTTCGAATCAAACGGTCATCTCACACCGCTGGACCAACCGGGTCGTCTTATTATTTCCCTAATGTAGTTTAGGAGGCCATCGTGTACAAACAAAGTGACGCTTAATTTATATGTATACTAGCTGTGCCCGCGTATTCGTCTGCGTGAGAATTTACGATTGTTCAGTATCTACCCGGACGAAGTCGTGGGCGAAGCTAGTATAAAAGTAGCCTAAGTAACTCCTTATTACATCAGCTATCTACCAGTGAAAGTCCCGTCAAAATCGGTCTAGCCGTTCCCAAGATTAGCCCCGCCATACAGACAGACAGACAGACAAAAATTGTAAAAAATGTTGATTTGGTATATGTACCGTGTATACATACATATGCATTTAGTAAAAAGCGGTTATTTTATATTACAAACAGACACTCCAATTTTATATATTTGTATAGATATTAAGATTTAAACGCAAAGGCCTACGTTGCTTTCCTCTGAGCCTGCCCCGGGTAGGCTCAGAGGAAAGCAACGTAGACCTCACCTCAGCGGTGGCAACGCATCTGCATGTTAACATCTGGTTTTTGAATTGATGTCCATAGGTTGCAGAATTCAATTACCATCTATGTGAACTGCGTGCTTACATAACATAAAAAAATGCTTTAAATTATTACTTAGGGAATACTGTGGTGGCATCGCATTAGATTCATTCCCTAAATGACGCTCCCATCTTTGGGAAGGCCTTTGCTATAATTGAATAATTTACAGCGATAAACAAAAGCGGTATAGCCTACAACAGTGGTATACTTATTGACCATGAATGTAAGACCAAGGATCCTTCAATATACGCAGCGGGTCCCGCCACCAGATATTACGCTCGTTATTACGCCGACTTCAAGAGACAGAAGTATTATGACTCCTATGAAATAGGCGAGAAGGTACCTATATTCGTTTTTCTTGTTACTTTACACCTTGAGGCTTTTTTGATTATATTGCTAAACTTGAAAACCTAGCTTGGGTCTGGGTCAGTTTTTTTTATGTAATGGAAGTGGCAAAAAAGCATGCAGTTCACATTGATGTTAAGTGATGACTGCAGCCTATAGACACCCTATTGAAGACCAAGGTCAAAATGCGTTACCACTCCTGAGGCTTAAGGTGTTATGTCTCTGTGCCGGAAATTACAGGGCCGTAAATTACCACCTGACCGGAACACGATAGTGCTGAACACTACCATTTAGTGGCAAGTAAATTAGGTAATGCGGTTGGTGCCTACGCCCGCGAGTTCCGTCGCTGGAGATTCTAAGGTATAAGGTAATAGACAGATCTCGGTCCACGGCAATTAGATCCTGTTTAGTATGAAAAAAACGTGATCTGAAGATCTTGTCAAGGACCGAGTTCGTCACAAGGTCCTAGGCCTCGAAATGTGCTTTAAAGAACAGTGGTATAGTTACGTAACCAAGACCCTAGAGAAGAAAATTTAGACCCTTTCTGAGACCAAAGATGAAGTAACGTAGATGTTACCAACGGCCACAGTGTAAAAATTTACTTAGGTCTATTAAAATTTTATGGTTCTGCTTTTTTTTATTATGGCCAGGAACCGTTCATTTTCGTGCCTAGTTTGACTGTAGCTATACCCATGACGTTGGAAGATTACATTCTCGCGCCTCATTACAAGAAACAAAATAACTGGTGACCCATGGTGGTTGACTGAATGGAGACTCTTCTAAGCCATTTGGAAAAATTAAGTCATGAGATTATATTTTAAATAGCCAATAAGTAGTCGTGTTAAGTAACTATCGATAAAGCAATTACGTAATATCCATCTGTACCTTTATTTTTTTTAAATTTTATCAAATCTTTATTTGCATAAGTCAGTGCAGTAAGAAGAAATGTTAAATCTTTGGTGCATATTTAAATATTAGAAAACTTTATCATTTTAGTTAGGGATGCAAATAAAAAACCTTTTGGATCCTTTATTTACGGAGACAAAACCAACGGCCACGAGATTTTCGCCGGCTACAAGCGGCAGCACTAATTGTACAACTGGTACAAAAATCTCGGAAGAATATAATACAAAATCTTCAAATAACGCGCTATCGTAAGTAGTAGGAAGGTACAGTATTCAGCATTAACTTTTGAAAATAATTACGATACATACACATTTCTGTCATTTTGGATGTGCTTTTAGCAGAGATAGTAGGTACAACGCTGACATATAGCAATACATACCCTGTCGATTGCATACTTGAATTAAATTGAATTATTATTAAGACGCATCGGCCGATGGAATGGAAGAGAGATAGACACGTCACAAGCCGAACACTGGCCGATCGTTTAGCCGAATGCTTCCGTCTATCGCTTGTTCAGCGCTCACGATTGCACGCTCGGCTTAGGCGGAACGTGACCCTTTTTCGTACGTGCAACCGGCATAGAGCAACGCGGGCCACCGGTCGCGGCGGACCGGAGGCCCGCGTTGCTCTATGGCAACCGGCGTTCATAACTTTATAAGACGCATCACGTTAAAAAGTGCCTAATGAATACAAAATCCTGTACTTACTTCAACGCTTCCAATTAGAGGCGTAAACTGAGTATGCTTGAAAGAGAGTAAACTAAACGCGGTTCAGTGCGTAAGAGATGCAAAGTATTGCTTATTGATCACGTTTGTAAGAAAGAGGCTTTGTATGAATGAGAATATCAGCACTCTTTAATATATTCTTAGACTTTGGTATCGGTGTAAAAAAAGGCATTCTCTAATAGTTCGCATGTAGAAAGAATGTCGAATGAGTGAATGACAAAAGATTACGTACCAAGTTTGTCGAATCATACTCGTATTGTTTTGACGATGCTCGACGATGTATCATTTTAACATTTTTGTCGATTGATTAAAACTCTTGTTATACAGGGAGTCAGAAGACTTAAAAAGTAATGTCCCTGTTTGGAATCGTCCGATAACTATTTACTGTATTTTGCCTGGAGGACTGCAATATCTAGATGTGCGCTCACCGGGCATGAAAATACCGCATTACTATGTGCAATCTTTGCATTATAATGTTAGTTATTTAATAATACATACCTATATTTGAAAAGGCCTTTGTTTGCTAAGGAATTTGGTCGGCGCTCATTAAGAAAAAAATACCGACAGTGTCAAAATGTTCTAAATAATATATTTATAATAAGTACCTACGCAAGATAACAATATAGAGTGTTTCTTTTGAAGGCTTACTTTCTGTGAACAAAGAAAAATATTGGGTTCTAGTAAAGTACGTGCCTAAGCCGGTAAACGACCTATACGAATTATTGCAAAAAATATTTTAAGTATTTTATCATAACAGGGTTACATCATGGAGACATTCAAATCTGGGTACTTTAAGCTCCACCTCACCAAGGATCACGTAGTGGATGGTATCACTTGTCTTACTCCTGAAAAGTATTCTCTGGACAACTTTAAGAAACTATACGGTCTCTCTGCTGTTGTTTTGAATAACGTTCATCTAAGATTCACCGTAATTATTTTTGTGTTAATAAACTTTTCAGATGTTTATATCCTATATTATTATTATAATCTGCTGTTTTAAACAATTTCAAGTAATCTTTGATTTTAGGCAAAAAAATTGGATAACTTCTATGACTTCTTTCGCTCACCTTGGGCTTTCTTTTTGTACCACGATCAAGCTGATGAATTGTTTGCAATGGTTAAACAACTTCTTCCAAAGGTAGGTAACGCTATCATGATTAATGGTAAAAAAATCAAAGTTATTCAAATGGAATTGAAAGTTCAGATTTTGATTCGTTGTCTCTACGTCGTTGTCTCCTTTCTATCTAGGTCCTTACATGAGATATAATAAGCTTGTTTAAAACATATTGTAATGAATATAATTTTGTTTTGACCCATTAAATTAATGTGAGAAATTGCGAGACTATAATGTTGAACATTTCTGTTCAAAAGGATAATAACGATGAATTTAATTGATAGGGACAACGAGAAGGAGAGACTTTGGAAGAAGCACTTCGATCTGTTGGTGGGAAATTGAGTGATATTGTGAGTATGCTCTAACTGTAGTTTCATGCACACAATTCTTATTCTAGATAAAGACAGACCCCATCATCATTCGTAAACGTACATTAGATACGTTTTAGCTATAGAATGCTTTGTCTTTGTCAGTGGTATTGTAAAATGTGCAGGATAGAAAAAGACAAAGGAGAGATTAGCAACACTTTAGCTAAAATACGTTTATGAATAAGGGGGTTAGTCCTCGTGTGTGTTGGAAAATTATTTTACTAATGTGGGTTTTACCAATTTGAATCAGGTGCCCTTTAGGTGTTGTCGTTGTATGACATTTTTTATATATTTATGACCTACCAGTAGCCTACTACAGAAGGTACGTACCTGTACTATCGAATATGAAAGCCTTCCAGGGTCAACCTTGTTCGATATAGCCGCGCATATTCCAAATATAGGTAGGGGATACCTAGGATGGTTGTGACAATTTTTACTTTAATGGCCATATCTCGCTCAAGAAACATTTTACAGTTATGATCTATGTTAATTAATGTAGCACCATTCCTTCTCGTTGCAAAATAATCAACGAAATTAATTGAAGTATCATAGTTTCTGAGAAAATCAACAAAAACAAAGACAACTCCCTCTGTCACAACTCTCCTATCACCGAGGTAAGTTGTGACAGGGACCGAGATAAGTTGTGACAGCTTTTTATTTAGATTGTTTGATTAAATAGAAGGACCATTATAGATAATACAAATAAAACAAACAATTTCATTTGCAAAAAAGTACAGATAATCATCCTTTAGTACATTAAATACCAAAAAAAACATAACACTAGTAACAAGAAATAATACCTTATAAGTATCTAATATATGCCACTATTTTGAGGTAAATCACTTTATTATCCGTCAAAAATCTTCATTTAATCTCATAGACAAAACTTGTCTCCAGTAGGTACAATCTACATGTGATCAGTCTTTGCATTCTAGGCATTGGGCCCACTGCTTATTTATATTGTCGATCTGATGTTTTCAAATAGTCACTTATTATAGTCCTCTCATAAATGGTATAACCCATTGATGAAGCCTTGCCTACTGGGTTTGCTTGATAAGCGTGTTTCTTCTAAATATATCTTGACAGAGACATGTAGTTAAGATTGTAAGAGGACACACGCGACATCTCTTGGACATTTATCTCGGTTCGTTACATAACCTCTTCAAATTCCATTATCCATTCCTCATCAGTCGTTCTTGTATATTTATTCAGCATTCTGTAACTAAGAACGTTGCCTTTTAGCATGCAACACACCACATCGTGAAAAATGAAGTCAGATAGGAGAGTTGTGACAGGCTGTCACAACTCGCCTAGATGCTCAAAATGATGAATTGGTCCAAATAATAATTCATATTTTGTAGACACGATACAAACAAGATAGATTGATGCAACATTTTGAGTCTTGAATAACCACACAATTTAAGAAAATACTCGTATAACACAACAATCAACAATGTAATAGGGCATGATATAAATTTGATCAAAATTTCAAAGAAAAACTTACTTTTCGCATATTTTTTCACGCGGATGCCATAATTTGATAACCGCTTCTCGTAAGACGCCAGCGAGTACTAAGTCAAGTAGCGCATCTCTCAAGTTGCAAACTAGCGTTGAAGCCAGCTCGCTAACGATTATAGGTAGGGAGAAATCGTCTTTGTCACTTACCTTTGTCACAACTCTCCTCGATGCAGTTTTGGCGGGAACCTTGAAAGAGGCGTATGGTGCTCTTATTTTATTTCATTTTCTTGGTGTATTTTAAAGTTATATTGAATAAAGTTGGTGGCATTTTGTTTGATATAAGTTTATTACAGTGCCCGTGTATAGTGAAATAGAACACACGGATTTTCAGTTTGCCTCCAAAACTTCATTTGAAATGTTCTGGTAAAGTAGCCATCGCTTTACTCGAATTACTGACTGTGACTCTGACTGACCGACTTATAATTGACCGACTGACTCTTACTTTTACGCTGCTCGCGAATACGAAATATCATTTTACTTGACACTGGCAATATGCGTAATAGCGATGCCATTATACTAAAATAAAAAAAAAAAAAACTCTCCTCGATATCCCCTACACGTAATTAGTACGAGTACAATTATTATTATTAGAACATATTTGTATTTTTATAATTTATGTGTTTACCTATTGTATCTAATGTTGGCTCTAGTGGCTTGAAATAAATTATTATAATTTTTTATTATAATTACGAGTATCATTGTTGTAGTCGCTGGGATCGCAATCCAACCAACAAGTGCGGACTAATTTTGAGAAATCTCCTTACATTGAAGCGATAACGGAGTACATATTGAAGTGGGTACAGGAGCACGACGTTCTACTGCCGATGTACCTCCGGCCCTGCCAGAGGGTCGAGTATTGCCACGATGAAGACCGGAACCCCGTGTTCAGGAGGAAACGGTCCCTCTCTCAAATGCTCTCTGCTATTTATTAGATTGGTCCTTTTTTAAAACACAATGTCATTATTTCCGATTGAAGATTGTTTTTCCAAAGCCAAAGACCTAGTTGGTTTCTTTTTGCGTTACTTTTAATAAATGTTCAATTTTGAATTAATTCTATTCTTTTTAAATTAGTTACACTTACTTTATCATCTCTGCAGTGCTTAGGGGGCATTCAAGATAAAGCCAGTTTACATTGTTAAAAAAAATCCGACCTACAGGTCGTTCTATACATTATAGGTATCTATCTAATTATATAAAATTCTCGTGTCACACTGATTGTAGCAATACTCCTCCGAAATGGCTGGACCAATCATTATGAAATTTTGTGTGTATATTTGGTAGGTATGAGAATCGGTTGAAGTCTATTTTTAATATCCGTTAATGGTAAAAGTGATTCTCACCAATTTTTTTTTTCGATTTTTTTGGACATTTTTTTTTATACCTCTAAGGCGACACGAAGTTCGTCTGGGCTCCTATTAATATTAAAGCACTCTGTGCTTGTTCGTTTATTTATTTCGGCCTAACAAAGGCTTTCATGAAAATAATTTTTTTTTGTGAACACTGATGGTTACTCATGTTCACCCATCTGTTTAATGGATAAAAATTATTATATAGGTAATTTAGTATGTATTTTTTTTAAGTAAGGTTGTTATTAGTTTTAATAATTAGTATAATAAATCTATGGGGCTTCTAATGTTGGCCAGACTATAATTAATTATTTTCTTATATCGGATCCTCTCAAGTAGTATATTAAATCTATGAATCCTCTACTATCACGTTAAAGATCCAAAAAATATTCAAATGTGCGTATAGGTACTCTTTGTTATAAAGATATGATTATCTGAAGCATCTATGATCTGAGGGTATTGTCATTTCAATAGTTGATGTCAATAATTCAATAATGTCATAAAATTCCCTAAAAACTAAGGAAATAGAAGGAAAATTATTTATTTCTCAATAAATTATAACGATGTCGCAATCAAAACCCTGCAAGCCGCTGGTGTTAAACGATCTGTTAATACAAAACGTGAACACATGGGGCAACGTTCAGTACAACATACCGCTGAGGCTGTCCAACAACGAAACTCGAACGGGCACCAGTATCGCACACCGTCATATACCAGCTATCCCGCACAGCTTGGACTGCGTATGTACTCTTTTGTGTAAACTGACTTTGTTACCGAAAATATCCCGTTCGTTCTGATTTCATGTCGCCCTAGGAAAATATGCCTGCGGAATATGAGCTGTAGTGGTCTATTAGTTGTACGCTCTGGAGTGGGCTGTTGCAGGTCCAATATGTTAAGATGGGGCTATTCTTCTTGAAATTAATGTGACTGCAGTGCTCCGATACAAGACATGACGCTCATTCCTTTCCGTTTTAATTCTGCCCTAATACCTGCATGAGTAAAGATTTGATGAAGGCGACTGATTTCTTTTCCACTGTCATGTTTTTTATTCATTTAAAAATTGGCCATTGACCGAAGAAGAAAGAAGAAGAAGAATGTGTACACTGGCAAAGTAGCACGCGGTTCACTTAATTGGTAAGAAAGTACTGCCTATAGACATCTACACAAAAGTAAAGGTGCACATTATCACTCTTTAGGCCTATTTGTTTTGCCTGTATGCTATGGTGGAAATTGCGTAGCCATATTAAGAAGATAGATTAGGTAATGCCTAAGCACCATCTACGCCTTCGAGTTTCGTCAATAGAACTCTACCTCCCAGCATGTTTGAAGAATGCTTTAGCAGAAGAATTGTAGATATGAACATTATTACAACGATAGTGTAGTGCAGAATAAAGAAGCGTACATTAAACTAAAGGTTGCAATGTAAATGTGTTGTCTTTTGCAAGGACTAAGTTGCTCTACCATTGAACAATTATTATATTATTGTCATTCAATCAAAATCCCTATGGCGTTAAATACTAAGTGCTATTTAATGTCATGCGTTGGCCAAAACTCTTAAATATTGAGCTCCATCGTGGCATCTTTGGAGTTTCGTATAATAGCCAAAAAATGTTCGCCACTTAATTTTTTTTTGTCTAAATACCTTCGGATAATTATTTGTTTCGGATCTGGATGTTTGTGAAGGTATGTGTTGTGTATGTACAACGACACCCACGAGACAAGTTTAATTGCCTATTGTTGGCGTATATTGTAAGCATATTTTATTTTTATATTATAGATGAATAGAAAGTATTACGATTATTTCAGAAAATAGATGACCCCCTTCCTGACAGAGTCACCGGTCGCGACATGGTGGTTGAGAAGGAATCTTACAGAACAACGACTGGAGAATACTGCGTCAAACCGAATCCCAATAAAGCAATGGAACGCTCCGATTGTTCCATTAACTGTCGAAGGGTGATATTCATGACGGGTGTTGAAAAGCGGGTAAATGATTGGAGTTTAACTATTTTTTATCGCTATTAAGTTCTGTATCTCAAAAGGAAATAATAGAACTCTTATAATAGATATTACTCGTGTCTGTCTGTCTGTCTCTCCGTTTGTCAGAGCCGATCTTCTTCAAATTTGGTGCATATAGGTATATTAGCGACCCAAACATACAGGTCAGCAGATATCGAAGAAATGTGAGGTTAATGCTATTCTTGAGACATTACATTCAATAACTTGTCTTTAAAATGGTAGACGTAATAATGTTTTTCTATGAAGTTACAAGGAAAGAGTATCACTCAACCTACAATGATATCGGAGACGAAGCAAAGTTTCCGAGGCGCTACCAAATCTACGGTTCCAGCTGATGTCATTGTCAGGCCTCCGGACCCCGAATATATATTTGATGTAAGTTATTATTTATATTACTAGCTGCCCCAACGAAGAAGACTTAGAATATTATTTAAAAAATGTTATGAAAAATAGATGTTGGCCGATTCTTAGACCTCCTACTCAATATGCTCACAAAATTTTATGAGAATCGGTCAAGCCGTTTCGGAGGAGTACGGGAACCAACATTGTGACACGAGAATTTTATATTTATGATATATATTTTCTTTCTTTTATCTACTTCACTTGTTCAGTTTAGTTATAGTACCTAGACAGTGTCGACATTGACTCTAGTGCCAATAAATATCGTCTCAAGTTGATTATTTCTTTGCATTTATATTAAAAAAGAAACATTTTCGTTTTGTCTAGGCGAGTTCGGTATGTCTAGGCGTACAAGATACACTAAAGGCTGATTCACACAAATCAGTGAAGTCACAGTTCCGAATTCTGCCTATATGTATTTCTTCTGCAAAAAGAGTTTCTACAAAATGTCATTCTGCCAAATCAGTTTACGCCAACCGATACTTCTGCGAAAAAAAATCTGCCTCACGAAATTCTGCTAAAAATATTTATGAAAAAAAAGAGAGACCCTTGTCACAACTGTACCCTAGCTACATTACATTTATAATATGGAATAAGGGTAACAGTGCCAGACTTTCGTTGGCCTAATTCTAAGTTTGTAACCACATCAGCATCACACCAAACATCCAGATCCTCTGAAACGACTTGACTGATGTTTTGAGTTCCGCAGTCTACAAGGAACCCATATAATTTCGCCATGTCTGTCACTCTGTCCATCCCCACCAGATAATTGGTGGCATTAGCTGTCGTCGCTGTCGAATCCGTACACTGGAACTCTACCACCAGTAAAAATATAATATTTTATATAGATATATTATCCTTCTATTCATCAGTCGACGATAGAGTTAAAGGTTTTTTAAATCATTCATTCATATATTTATTTTAGGTTGTAGCAGCTGGTAGAAATGAAGCTCCCGCTATTTCAGACAGTGTCGGTGGCTACCGGAAACTTATGGACCCTTATTTATCCACGTATCGGGTCAATCATAGACCCTTCACTGTAGATGACCAATGCGGGATCGCTCTGAAAGATCAGATATCTTATTATTCAGAATCAAATGTTCCTAAGGTGAGATATTTTAAATGACAAATATTTTTAATGAGATACTCGTATTTGAGTTTGAGTTTCTTCTGTCAGTGATCGGATGAATAATGTATACAGCTAGAATCTTTTGTTAGTACGTGAAGACGACGTCAACCAAAAAGTAGTGTAAGATAACAAACAAGCATGAAAGCAAGCAAGCAATCAAGCAAACAAGAAAGCAATCAAGCAAGCTAGCAAACTAGCAAGCAAGCCAGCACACAAGCAATTAAGCCAAAACAAAAGCAAGCGATCAAGCAAGCAAGCTAGCAAGCAATCAAGCAGACAAGAAAGCAATGAAGCAAGCTAGCAAGATAGCAAGCAAGCAAGCTTGCAAGAGAGCAAGCTAGCATGCAAGCAAGAAAGCAAATTAACAGGACAACAAATTAGCACGCAAGCAATCAAGCATGCAAGTAAGCAAGAAAGCTAGCAAGCAAGCTAGCAAGATAGCAAGCTAGCAAGCCAGCAAGTTAGGAAGATACCAAACTAGCCAGCTAGCAAGCGAGAAAATAAGCAAGCAAGTTGACACGCAAGCGAGCAAGTAAGCAAGCAAGCCAGCACACAAGCAAGCCAGCACACAAACAAGCAAGCAAGCAATAAAGAAAGAAGTCTGAAAGCAATCATCAAGCAAGCAATAAAGCAAGCAAGCCAGCACACAAGCAAGCAATAAAGCAAGCAAGCTTGAAAGCAATCTTGCAAGCAAGCAAGCTAGATAGCTAGCAAGCAAGATAGCAAACTAGCACGCAAACAATCAAGCATGCAAATAAGCAAGAAAGCTAGCAAGCATGTAAGCTAGTTCGACGATCGAACTAATGGCAATAAGCCTATCAAACATTACATAACGTAACTTTCGGTCAGCGAATTTGATTCGCACTTGGTTGATGTAAAAAACTACGGAACCCTACGCTGCACGCGGCCCGTTACGCATTTGGCCGGTTTTTTTTCTATTATTAGTGTCGTTTTCTCTACAAACATAGAAAAACGCGGAGGAAAAACTTTTCAGAAAGACTTATTAAAAAACTAGCGGTAATTTTTTTATGACAACCTTGCCTATAGATTTATAATTACAGGTTCGCGGCTTTGGGCCACGTCATAAGGAAATATGGATGCCACTGACAGCCAAGGTTCACAGGAACATTTATGATAGAATACATGTTAAGAAAGAATATAAAGAAGTGGCGGCTTGTCATAATCCAGTTAACAATATAAAAGGGTAAGTTAAGTCAAACCATAAATATTAAATAAAATAAAAATAAAATACGCTTACAATCACAACCCTACATTAGGTACCCTGTGTCGTGGGTACCGTTGTACATACATATACAACACATACACAAACACCCAGACCCGAAACAAATATCTATAAGCCATATAAATATTCATCAAACCCGCGACCCTTCGAATGAAACTGCCTCAGTAGCGTAGTGGTAGCAGGCCACTACTATTACGCTGGAGGTCCTGGGTTCGATTCCCGGGTCGGGGACTATCAGAGATAACGGTTTAAAATCCTTTATCTCTGCTTCTATTGGGTTTTTTCCATTTTCTGGAAGTTTCCCAGTACCCCGGAGTTTGGTAATGTGCCCGGAGATGGCAACAGGTTCGCCACCTGTTACATGGGCCAAAACGTAACCGGCGAGTCGTGGGTGTGTGCATGTATGATTGAATACATGCATTTACCTCTGCCTACCCCTTCGGGGATTACAGGCGTGAAGTTACGAATCTTTATGAGAATGGTGTGGGTATTAAGGACTCAAATTACAAAATGTTTCGTAGTAGGGGAAAAATTATCAGATGTAAGAGAGCTTTACGGGCAGAGTTCGGGGTTGTAAGTTGTAAGTATCACCACATTATTTTTTAATCAACTTATCGCTAAACCTATTGTTAGGGTAGTTGGTTAATATGGTTGGTATGGCATGGTATTTTTACGGCAGATATCACAGTTTCTTATAGCAATGTTTGTAGCTATTATTTTGTTTTTTGACGTGACAACGTCTTAAAATAGGTTGCGGCTCGGAGTCACTCATGAAAAAGTGTAACGCCCGGTAACGTAACGATGAGTCACCGAACGAGAGAGAGGCCTGCCGGACCGGCGAATGCCTTTCTACCGAGAAAAACACGTTGTCACGTTAAATATTCGCCCGTAAAACCGACTTTACAGGCAACCAGTTTTTCTTATGAATAACTAGCTGTTGCCCGCGGCTCCGCGTGTAGTTCGCGTTCCGCGTAACCAGTTATTCAAACCTATAAGTACCTAATAGACTTAAAGTTAATTCTATAGTATCCTATTCCCGTGCCAATTAAAGGTATGTAGCCATTGCATTGCTACGATATCAAAATGAAAATAATAACATACATGTATACTATCAGATCTTTGTCTCTAAAAAGTAGACGCAGTTTTTTACAGGGTCATTAGGACCTAAAAGCTACTCCGAAAGTGATAGAGGGCGTGAAAGGTTAAGAAATATAAATTAAATACGTTTATGTAAACCGCATGGAACTCTGTTTTAAAGTTTTGAAGCAGTGCTTGTAGTAAGTTTTCAATTGACCATAACTCTATTTTCCTACACCGATTTTGACAAAACAAAGTTTTGACAACGCTTGTTTCGTTGTTAGCGCTCTGTCACTGGAGTCACCATCAGTAAATAGTATTTTGACATTGGTTTTATTTTTCAGCGTATTCGAATCTGAAACGAAGAAGAAGTATAAAATACCGTTTTCAATATCATCTCTCGCGTCATGGTCTCACGGCGAGATGTTTCATTTGGCTCCATTCCCTCCCAACCCCTACCAGACGAACATAGCGCCTTTCATGTACTGCAGCGACTACTGCCACATCGCTCAAGGGACCCCACCTTATACCGTCATTGATCAGTTGAAACACAACAGAAAACCCCATAAGCACTGTGTTGAGAAGTATATCGTATCTTAAATGGTTTGTATCGTCTGTATAGATTTTTAATGCCTGTTTTAATAAAGGATTTTTACTTGTTTTTAATATTTTATTCTATTGTCCATATTGTATTATGAATTAGAACTTAAGTTTTACAATAGTTTGTGTCGAGATGAAGCACATTTATCTTTTATCTCAGGCGTTGCAGTACTTATACGTCTCAAAATATTATCAAGTAATTCCTACATAAGTATTTACATATTATTATATAAGGTGTAACAGAAAGGTCCAACAATATTTAAACAGTGCATGCCTATAATGATGTTGACTTCATCCCCCAAGGTCTTTTTCTCCTGAGAATGAAAAATCATATACATTAGTCATATAATAGTATTCAAGTTGCCTCCGGTGGCAACTGGGAAAATTTTGTCCCATTTGCCTCCGGTGGCAATCGCCGCGGGGGCAACTGGGAATAATTCATTATTACGAGTCATTAATCGTCGATTAATCATTATTACGAGTCAGACTTTGATTCAAATTTTATGCGTTTCAACCCTCATAACAACAGCTGACAGCGAATCAGTCGAAGGCGAACACTACGTGTTAGTGCGTAGGTATGAATTGCTGAGATGCTACATTTCATACGCACACACGCGTACCTTTCGCCTCACCCTCACCACAACTGTGCCGTCACCACGCATAGTATTTGTGTGTAGAATGCCGTTTTCATTGATGACTTGTTAGGGTTGTCAAATAAAATAACAAAAAATAATTATAAAACGTTGTATGAAAAAAAAGTTGTGATTTCATTCTTATTGTTTACGTATAGTGGTTTGAAACTTGAAATATGTAGATGAACAGATGAATATAAACTAAATATATAAAATTTAGCTATATTATATAAGTTTTTGACGAGTTCAGACTCGAGCCCATGCACTCCTGCATCCAAAAATTCAAAATTTTATCTTGTCTATATGAACGGCAGAAAGCTTTGTCATCCATGCTATCGTTTAGATTATCTGTCTTAAAAATATGACGTCGAGTTTTGGCGGGAACCTTGAAAGAGGCGTATGGTGCTCTTATTTTATTTCATTTTCTGGGTGTATTTTTAATTTATATTGAATAAAGGTGGTGGCATTTTGTTTGATATAGGTTTATTACAGTGCCCGTGTATAGTGGAATAGAATAACAGTGCGAAAACACGACCTTTCAGGTTGCCTCCAAAACTTCATTATAAATGTTCTGGTAAAGTAGCCATCGCTTTACTCGAATAACTTGACTGTTACTCACTTGACTGACATATTAAACTTGATACTTACATATTATACTTGATGACTATATTATACTAACTTTTACGCTGCTTAAATAAATCTGAAATATCGTTTTACTTGACACTGGCAATATACGTAATAGCGATGACTTAATAAGAAAAAATATATATGACGTCACTAGTAGAGTAAACAAAAGTAAAAGTTAAAATTACCACAAGTGACATGTGGATGACGCGTTGACATTGGTTTGGTTTTTACAACCTTATGAGGTTTTGAAATTATTATAGATTTAAACATTGCTGTCAATTTTTCATGGTTACCCCCCATTATTATATCTTTAATACTAAAGATTGGCAATTGAGTAGTCGGGACGAGACCAAATTCGGATTACGTCAGTGTGCGTGACATGTGTTTGTGTGCGAGCAAAATAGTATAGAATAGAATAGAAATAGAATAGAAAATATTTTTATTTCGAATAGATCTTTACAGATACTTTCAAAACGTCAATAAATCATAAACTACCTAGAGCGAATAACCATTACATATAGTGCTGCAAAGACTTCAGATTTTAATATCGATATCGATGATCGATGCAATCTATCTTCTGATTTTACACACATCAACCAGGGAATATTTTTATATAAATAAAACCAAAAAATAAAATTATTTTTATTTTCTTCCAAACATAATTAATTTACTATAGAAATGCCGTAGACTTGGAAGAAATGGTGTGTTGCCTAGATCAGACACATTTTCTTTGGAGGTGCTGGGCACTAGCGATATATCTCTGTAGACTTACTTTACTTTCCGTTTTGGTTTCATTGTTACCTGCCAACAAAAGTACCTATCATTTTGTATCTACTAACAACTGCAATGAATATGCATCACAATAGTGTATTGCAATAAATACATAGAAACTATAACAAAAAATAAACTGTTAGCTAGTACACGTTAGAAGGCATGTCATGCACAACCATAGAGCAACACGGCACAATTAAATAAATAAATAATATTAACAACTCTCTTTATTGTACACAATAGATAACAATTACGAAAAAAACAATTAGGACATAATAATATAGTACAACAGGCGGCCTTATCGCTAACAGCGATTTCTTCCAGACAACCTTACATGTAAAGAAACAAATTCAGGAAGTAGTAGGGGACATAAACAAAAATTTAATAATAAATATCTAACAATAATAAAGGGGGCAGAGCAGCGGCGAGCTGTTGGTGAGTAGCGACACCACCCCCTACCATCATCTCGAGTTCCTCCGAGAGAACTGGGCTCCGCCTCGTCCGCCACACAGAGGTACGGCCGGACAGAGCATCAGGTCTCTCGCCTATGGCTTGCCTTCATTGGCCGGTCTGAGTGGGGCGCTAGAGGTAATGGCATTTGCAGAAATTTGGATAATAGGCTGTTGTCTAAATTTCTGCAAGAGCCATACACTCGGGTGTAGAAGTGTCTTAAGGCATAAAAGCGAGGAAGCCCGCTCCGAACTTGAGATTACTCGCTCGTGATGGCGAAACCGGAGCCACACCTCTCGACACCCCCAGCCTCTCTCAACAGTGTTGCCCCCCGTCGACCATCGGGTTGGCTGTTTGGGGGGCCTACCAAAGAGAGGCGAGTCACCACCGCCGGATCTTACACCATAGGCCCAGCCAGCTAGTCCCAGTTCAGCCACATAGCCCAAAGTTTGGCGAATCACTTATCTTTACAATAGTCCCATATATTCTGCGGGGTCTGTCTGTGTCGTATTAACTATTGATGCAGTCAGAGAGAGGTCCCACCGAATATAACCCATTACAAAGTAGGTCAAAATTCTCGAAAGGGCCTCTACGTGTTGGACTCCTCATGTCCCCGCGCAAGCCTGACAAAGGTCCGGGGTTCAAATTGGATCCCGTGCTGACGAGAGACATAGTAAAAATAAGTATCTAATAATAATTAAACAGTAAGTGACCTGATATCAGTGAGCAAGGATAACAGAAAACTTCTTATGATGATAAATAAATCTGATAACAGTTTTCAAGGAAAGATCAACGAGAAGAATATACGCGAAATAAATCCGAAAACTAGTTTTATTTCAATGAGAGCAGCTCGCGAAAACCTAAGAACATACTAAGAAGAAAAAGAGCCGGACGAATTGTGAACCGCCTCCTTTTTTCGAAGTCGGTTAAAAAGGCAGCAAAGGACAGACAGATAGTAAATAATAAAGAAATAACGTAGATATTTTTATTCAAAGACCTTTTTGTTCGAAGTGCTTGCTGCATTATAATATAGTCGATTTATTTTTATCATTATTAGCCATTTTTCTGTTGTTATGAAATTATTTTTATAATATTTATAACAGCGCAGTTTGGCTATGAAACTCTAAACTTTTAATAAATGCATTAAATAAGGTAGGAGGATATTTTATATAATTAACCTCTTTAGTGTTCATCACTAAAGAGGTTAATTATCTAAAATATCCTTGATTGACATAAACAAATTATCGATATGGTAAAATCCCTACAAAGGTGAGGTTATAAAATAGAAGTAATTCACGTATTTGTTATTATTTTATAGTTAATTCTTATGCATTCAAAGCATTCATATTATAAAACCTGTTAATTTTGTCTATCCGTTTATGTATAAAAGTGTTGTATCAGAACTAAAGCCTTGCATTTAGAGAGCCAAACATTTAATTCTTACTTACATGTGAAATGAATGAATAAGTGGGTTTACATTCTTAAATGAGTTATATTCAGGTACTGCACAAGCAACCATCATTATTTATGTACAATAAACATCAGTAAACCTTAAATTTAATACAAATAAAAGGAAATTGTTGTGTTCACGACTAACGCCAAGCTGTCTCAGGCCGAGAACGTGTCTGTAAATGGTCCTGACTATCTATCTCGCTCTCACACATGCGTATAATATATTCTGTCTCTTTGTATTGCCAATCTATTTAACGAAGTAGATAATAAATCTATGGTTACCCCCTAAACAAAAGTGTACCTGCCTACCTCACATTACCTCACAGGATGAAAGTGAGCATATTCAGAAATTGTATCCATGAGGAATGAATCTTTCAATATAAACGCGTTGCCACTCCTGAGATCTAAGTAGTTTCTGTCACAGAGGGGAAATATCTCAGATCCCAGGATTGGCAACGGGCAAACGGTCTCTGGTTTTGTGTAGTTATCACTTACATCCATTTGAACTACATCCGTTTGCCACCATTATTACAAAAAAACAAATTGTTATGCCTCTGCGCCGAGATTGTTGCTATGGGTCGTAATGTAACTACAAGATTCTTTAGCATGACTGCGTTTTTATCTAATAAAGTAGATACCAAAGCATAAATTCAAAGTTGAATTTGCTTCAACTAACATAACGAGACGTTTGTGAGGTGAAATGAAACAGTTTAAGCCTTTAAACATGCATTTTATGATAGAAAATAGCTAGATAGCACTTAGCATCCCAGCGATTGATGAATCAATTTATTAAAAAAAAGGTTTATTATGAAAGTATCTTTAAACCAACTTCAACTCTAGTTCTATCAATTTCAATTCATTCCTTTTTGAGTGCTGTATCTTCCGTTTCAACTCTTTTCTGCAATGCAACAGTAGTATATGAGTGTAACAATACTTTAGATATAAATTGAAGTTTATAAATTATTTCATAGTGCTTTATTACCTTCGGTCGTAATACGAAGCAGTTTGAACAAATTGGGGAAGAGCATTCGCATTTAGATAAATTTTTCTTTTTCTGAAAAAAGAAAATACAGTAGTTACCTCGGTGTTGCATCAGCCAAGTAAGAATTAACTGAATCTATCTCAACATGGGACTCCATGTACTATCAAAAAAGTTTCCGGTCATCCAAAATCATTGCAAATTAGACTAAGTCACCACACACAAGGCACCGACGTGACTGATCGGACATTTCCTTGATAGTACAAAAGATTTATCAGAATTTACCTCCCGTTTTTTCTTTCCTTCGATTGAATTGTTTGTCGATGAATTGTTCGTACTATTAGACTGAAACATGTAGATTTTTTTAATAAAAGTAGAAAAAACATTGAATATTAATAGTTTACTAAAGTTTTGTAATAGATTATGGTTACCGTTGCCATAACGCAAGAACAAGAGCGATGTTGTTTGGGCAATACCATTCCTTACTGCTCACTCTCTTTTTTACCAAACCGTTTTTCAATTTCACTTTTCATTGATGGATTATTCTGAAAACCGACATTTATTGCACGGTCTTGTATAATATATAAAGGGTAAACTAATTAAATTTCTAGTTAACTTTTTTTACCCCTGGGCACATTATATTTGTACAGGTTGTTTTGTTTCCTTCATCTTCGCATTTTCTGTTCTGAAAGAATAGAAACGCAATTTAGCTTATAATTTATCTGCGTTTGCGCTCATTGCCCGACCCGACTCTAGCACTTTAGGTAAAGTCGGAGCGGGCGATTTGATTTACATTTTTGATTTTGACTTGTTGTATGACATAAAAAAAACATTAAATGATTTGAACTGCCTCGGTAGGCTAGTGGTAGCAGGCCACTACTACTACGCTGAGGTCCTGGGTTCGATTCCCGGGTAGGGGGTTATCAGAGATAATGGTGTAAAGTCCTTTATCACTGGTTCTATTGGGATTTTTCCATTTTCTGGAAATTTCCCAGTACCTCGAAGTTTGGTAATGTGCCCGGAGATGTCAACAGGCTCGCCCCTGTCGCCCGTGGCTGTTTGCATATATGCTTGAATGGATGCATTTACCTCTGCCTACCCCTACGAGGATTACAGGCGTGAAGTTACGCTTTTTTTATTGTATTTGATGTATCCATAGGATGAAAATGTAGATATACCGTTGGACATCGTTCTTCTAATGGTATGTGCACTTGCCGCTTCCTCGGCGGCCGGCACGGTGGGTTATGGAAGCATCTAGCTGGCGTATTGCAAGGCGCACCAGCTCGAGATGGCCAGTAGCACGGCATGAGGTAAGGGAAGCACGAAGATGGTGGAACACATTGCGGAAGGTGATGGCAAGACCTGGATACTAAAGGCTATCATAGAAAAAGTTGATATTATAATGAAGTGCCATCTATACCTATGTATGTGTCATGGAAGCAGTTGGAGCACTGCAAATTCCATTAGTACCCGTAATGGCAAGTAACAGAGCAGGAGGTAGGAGAAGCACGAAATTGGTAGGATACGTTGTGTAAATCAAGGCAGGGTACTAAAGGTTGTCATAGAAAAAGAAGAAATTATAACGAAGGAGCATCATTGGGTTATTGAATCATCTACCCGGAGTACCTTCTGCAATCGCCTGTAATAGCCAGTTACATGACATAATGAGAGGGAATCACGAAGATGATGGGATAATTAAACATTGAAAACCTGGCTTCTAAGGACTGTCACAGAAAAGATGAAATAAATACGCTTACACTCAAAGCCCCGCAGTAGGTATAAATCTGTGTCGTGGGTGCCGTTGTACACATACACAATCACACAGACCCGAAACAAATATCTGTAGGCCATACAGGGATCGAACCCGCGACCCTTCGAATCAAACGGTCATCTCACACCGCTGGACTAACCTGTAATAGCTCAAACGAGTTTAGAATGCTTGTAACATTGCTAACGGTATTACAAGCATGAAAATATTATAATACGGGTGTCATAGAAAAAGAAATTGATATAAAATAGCTAAAGGAAGTCATAGACTCAGTTGAGGAAGCACGAGATTGATAGAGTATGTGTTACCCGTGTTACCTCAATTATCAATTACAATTATAAAATATCATAAGTATATTGATAGATCTTTGAAATATTTTATAAACTTTAAAGTACTGGAAAAATAAAAAAAAGAAAGCACCAGCTTACTTTTTGCAGAACACAACTGGACCTCGGTGTCAATTCTATCTGAAACGTAATGCATTTACTGGAATATTATTACAAGATAGACCCATAATTTATTTTTAAATTTAAGATTACTTACAGGTGATGGATCATATTTAGGTTTTGTATTGAGTAAAATCTGAAAAAAAAAAAGGATTTCGATACATTTATACTGTCATGTTACGTGTTTATACGTGCATTTTTTTACCTTCATCCCGAAGCAAGTGGTACAATCGACCATACATTTGATGGGCGGACAAGACTGCAAAAAAAAGATTAATAGGTAGAGATCGGATTCAGTAGTAGTATTTTTTATTATTCACAAGAAAAGTCCTGAAGATTTTAGAGACAAAGTCTGTGTAAAGTATTTTTTTTTTGTAGTAAAAAATGTAAAAAGCGTCGGAACGTGACGACCCAATTGCCCTCTTGTGGAGGAGAATTCTTCTGATAGTGCAGTCAGTCAACCAAACAATGGCGGTCAAACCATTCCAATAGCTGGGTAGTAAATATAATATGGCGGGAAGGGCAGCAGCGTGCCGCGATAAAACTACCGCCACTGCGATGTCTGCGGTTGCCAAGCATGGCAATTATGGCATATTCCTCTATTTATACCTACTTACTCATGTTGTAATTTAACTTCTGACAGGTACCTAATATCCATATTTTAACAATAAGTACTTTTTTCGAGAAAATATAAATTTACTTACTTTACAGCTGCATTTTCCCGCTGGAAAAGAAGAGCACTGAAAGAATTATAAAAAGGTCTTTTAAAGAGACAAAAACAAAAACTGTTCTCTGCAACTATTTCCAAGGAGTTTTGGCGGGAAGCTTGAAAGATGCGTGTGGTGCTCTTATTTTATTTCATTTTCTTAATGTATATTTGATTTATATTTAATAAAGTTGGTGGCATTTTGTTTGATATAGGCTTATTACAGTGCTCGTGTAAAGTGAAATAGAATAACAGTGCGAAAACACGTTCTTTCGGGTTGCCTCCAAAACTTCATTGTAAATGTTCTGATAAAGTAGCCATCGCTTTACTCGAATTACTGTGACTCTGACTGACGGACTGGTAAATTCACTGACTGACTCTTACTTTTACGTTGCTTATTACGAATACGAAATATCGTTTTACTTGTTTTACTCTTTGTTATCAGTTTGTAAAGGGAAAATGAGACATTCTACTGATATACTTTTTACATTCGTTTATTACATTTAGTTTTATCTTAGTGATATTCTTGACTTTACATATATTTTTTATCTTATTTGACATGTATATCAATTGTTATTCACTTTAATTTATTTTCTTTGTTTTTAACATGTCATAAGAGGTGTCTGTCACCCTAAATGAATAAATGAGTTTCTGATTCTGATTTTGATTCTTGTCACTGGCAATATACATAACAAGCGATGCCATTAAATAAAAAAAAAACTATTTCCTATTTAATTTCCAAGTATTTCTATTTCCAAATTTAAATAATAGAAATGTTTATATAATTTAAATTTTAAATAATATAAATTTATATATATATTTTTTTTTTGATAATCGCACATAATTTAATTTAAATCGTATTTTGAAAAATCATTTTAAGTTTTCATTAGAGATTTTTCATTAAAATACATGAACATTACTGAAAGTATCGCGCGTAGTTAAATAAGAAGTACTTACTTGAGTAGGACAAGGTGGATCATCCTGAAATCGAAAGACAATTTGAGTTGTAAAAGTAATAACATTTTATGTCGAAGTTATAACTAAAGATTTTGGATATATGACTTCTTTAGTAGACTAACCCCCTTATTCATAAACGTACATTAGATACGTTTTAGCTATAGAATGCTTTGTCTTTGTCAGTTGCATTATCAAATGTGCAGGATAGAAAAATACAAAGGAGAGATTAGCAACACTTTAGCTAAAATACGTTTATGAATAAGGGGTAACTCTTTAGGAAAAGGCAAAAATACTGAGAAGGGAAAGAGTTTGTTATCTATAATTATTCAAATATATATAATTGAGCTATTCTTATTCATAAAAACAAAAATTGTACAAATTTAAAAGAATAAAACAACATTTTTAATAATACCAAAACAAACATACACATCGTGGAGCGCATGGTCCCGTGCAAGTTGGACAGGTTGGGTCCAGACAACAAGAACGACATCCGCCGCACTAACAACAATCAAAATGATACAACAACTTATCATGAGAGGAGAAAAAAAGAAAGAGCGCCTAAACTAAATAGAAAATATGATCGTACCTTTAGTGAAGATGGTAAATCTGTGTTACTCTGAAATAAAACACATTATTGATTTTAGCTTGAAACAAAACTTAAAGAATAAATGATAAAAAAATGCAGCGTGCGGTATATGAACGCACGTTTAACCTGATTGATTTTACGGTTAGTCTTACTAGTGGTGATGTATTTATTTCTTAGGTTACAATTTTATGCATGCGATTGAATAGTACGAAATAAGATCGACCTGTTTACAAATACTTCTATTTTCATCTACTAACAATATCATGTCTTCAAATAACCTTGTGATTGCAGCAACTTCGTCCACAGCAAACCTGAATTATAGCTGTTTGAGGAAACACAGGCTTGTTTTCTTTGCGTATTTTTCGGGATGTCTTCGCACCCACAATTGTGATACTTGAGAGTCCAAACATATTGTGTTCTTTGTCCAGTCGAAGAATAGTAGATAAACACTTGTCTCCGAAGCTCATGCGTTTATCAAGCATATCATCGGATTCATGACTACAAGTAGAAGTCTCTGATGAAGAAGGAGAGACCGAAGGAGAACTGAAAGAAAAGTAATAAATAAAAAATAGTAAGTAGGTGCGGTAATTTAGAAACTATTAATGTATGGATCCGTAACTTCTACCGCACAGGTGAAACAACTTAAACCAGAGCATTTGCATTTTGACCTCTGGCTTTTGTGTAGATGTCAATAAGCTGCAAGTTCACATAACATCCATGTGAGCTGGATGCTTCTTTGGCACTATAATTACATAGAAAAGTGACATAACTGACTGTGATTCATTGCAATGTAGGGTACATTGCAATGAATCACACAGGGCAAGATAATCTTGATGTATTCAATTCTATTAAATTTAGTGTTGAAGTCTCATTTGTGACCTTAGTTAGATATGCAAAAAAGAACTTAAGAGAAAGCTTTTTGTGCTTGTTTAATGTCTGCCTCCAAAAGAAAACTCTTTAAATTTGAGGTGGAATGAAAATGTCACAATAATTGTTATTTCAGCTGAAAGACGCCAACTGCTAAACAAACCTTCCCTCAAAGCGTCGTTTCTGTTAAATTTTGTCATCAGTATTTTTACCTTCAACTAAACAGGTCTCCTACGTCTACCGCAAAGATGTGAACCTGTCAATGCGTTCATTTTTCTGGAAGGATATTAAATATTTGAAAATTCTTTAAGGTATTTATTGAATTAAAGTTTTTTATTACTGACCTAGAATCAGGCGATTCCACTTGATCTTCAGTCAACCATTTCATCTTTGTCAATTTTATGATATTAGGGTTGTAGTGGGTCTCCGAATCAATATTAATGTCTGGTTCCCCATCTCTAGACACGGGTTTTGGCTGAAATGATGACAAAGTAGTTAAATAAAAACCAAAAACAAGTTACAGTTAATTAATTGATATACTTACAAAAGCAACAAGTGGATCTGTGTGTTGGTCGTTGCGAATAACTTCGTTGCTTTTGTGCGTTGACAAAAGTTCGTGATGGGCTTTGGACCTTTCTACTTGAATCGTTTGATCGTGATCAGCCTGAAAGTATTCATTTCGGAAATTAATAAGTACAAAGATTTTGTAAAATTCTCATATATCTTTTAGGTTTTCTCCGTCTTGAAGTAAAATATTTACGTTGATATTGTCAATTATATCGTCTGGTATAGTCTCATCTGTTGTAATATTATGTTCGCTCGGTTTTATTTCGTTAAGGAGACATAGGTAAGTGAAATAAACATTCTGGTCTGAAGCACTACTGGCCAACTTCATAGTTGATGTCATGTTATTGGTAACTTTCTTGAAAGGCTTCTTGTTTCTGTGAATTTCTGTATTCATTTTAGTTATATGATTGATTTTGACGTAGAATATTGAGGTAATTACGTTTGTAGAAACATTGTGGGAAAATTGAAATCACTTTTGTGTGAAAATACAAACTATTTTGGTTATTTTGCCATGATTACAAAATTACAGTGTCAATTTAGATGATTTGTAAATGACGTAAATTATCTTTTTTATTTGAAAGAAGAATGAATATACATTAACCAAACCAGTTTCTCTCTGTGTGAAAGATTTTATTCACAATTTTGGTTATCTATGTACAATTTGTTCATGATAACGTCCATTCTAATTTTAATCGGATGTAATAGTACTTACACCAAATTCTATAATCCCATGAAATTGTGTGATTATCTGATTAGGAAGTCATGTTTAATCTGTCATGTGTAATGTGAATGACATGGTGTGTGAACTATGTTGCGGAAGTACCCTCTATTGTAACAAGATGCTAATTTTGGAATGTTAGTTTGAACTATTTAAAATTTATTAAAATTTGACAGCATAATTATGACGACGAGATCCTAAATGTTAAAAAATATTTTGATCTTAATCTGTTACTTTGCGAAGTTGTAGTAGGTAGTTTGCGCTACTACTACTCCTGAGCTCTGGAAGTCGATTCTGGACTTTCCTGGTTAGAGAATTTGATAAATAAAATAGTATGACAGATGGATGGAATAAGCGTTTTTTGTCAATTACGCAGGAGTAGATACCATGTCACGAAGCCCAAAGTTTGTGAGAACGTTGGTGAGAAATTGGCTCTTTCTCTACCTGTAGCACTGTAGTTCTGCCGTATCCTGGTGGCTTTACCTGATCTGCCTCTTAATGACCAGCGGTACTGAGTTTCACTTAGATGGTAATTTATCAACTTATATTTTCTAGCACATAGAAAGGAGATTGAGCATCGAGGGCAATGCATTTACATGATAGCTCTAGTAGGTATGTACATCAGTAGGCTGAAACCGGCTGAAACCACAGGTGAGTGTAATCAATATAAAAATAACCGACTTGGTAATGCTTGTATGATACTTTTAAAGCATACAAAATGCAATGTAAACCAGACTTTTTGGGTCAATAACTTGTATCAAAACTTATTTTTCAGTTCTATTGTTTCTCTTATTATTTTATATCGACATGAGAACTCTCAATTTTATTGAACAATGCAAGGAAACGAGCCAATAAATTATAGCCAAAGCAGACCACAGTTCACAACAGCCAGGTGTGAATGACATCAGATCGTGCAAAAACCGTCTATATAACAAAGGAATTACAAAAAAAAACTGATTTTTACAAAGATTAACCGGCCACGACACGCTTCGTTCGTCCCCAGTTGAATCCATCGCTTTTTATGTCTGTCAGTCACTTCGTGGTAAACACTGATAATGAAGTCACATTTTCAAATTGGTGCGTGCGATCATAATTCTAAATTGCTATATTTGTATCTGATAGATTGACAAAAAAAACTAAATTGCTCTATCTTTAATACTACTGTGTGTAGGTACCAGTGTGAACTGTACAAGAAGATAGAGTTCTTGAAAACTTCCAATACTTTTTCTTAGATTCGTATTTCATTTAATTTTTAGAGTTCCGTAGCCTACAAGAAACCTTTGTTAGTATTAAAAAGCTCTTATTTGTGTGGTAAAATAAAATCTTACAAAGTAATCATACAAGTGTAAGTAATTTTTTCACCTGTGTACTTCATTATGTAACCTTTAAAGCTTGTTTGTGAAAGATTAAGGTTTAAAGTGATGAGTTTTGTTAGAGTCAAGTCTGGCTGAAGTTGAATGAGAAGGGGGGAACTTCCATCCTTTCAGCTAAACGGTGTTACCTGAATGTGTGAAAAAATCATATTAGTAGAATACCTAATTAAGTTAAAAGGAAAACTCTTACAGGCTCTACAAGTTAACGAGTATTTGTCGACCAACGGAACCCTACAGTGCGCTTGGCCTGACACGCACTTGCTAGTTTTTTTATGTAGTTCACAATAGTTCACATTGATCGTGAATCTAAAGAAATCTTCATAAAAACTAGAAACCAAAACACAGAAGCGCCGACACTTTTGAGTCATCCGATCTTTTGCCTCAGTGTCGGAAATAACTGGGCCGTACATGGCCATCTAAACTTGAATGAAATACTATTATCTATACTTGTAATAAACCTGTAGAAGTGTAATTTCTGTACATTGAAAGTATTGAAAAAATAAATACCAGGGGATGTTACTAGATCGATACCGAACACAAATATGTGATTAGATATTTTTTTGTCTGTCTGTCTGTCTGTTTGTTCAAGCATCACACAAAATCTACCAGTCCGATTACGATGAAACTTGGTATAATAATACGTTAGTGTTTGGCGCACAACACTGGGTACTTGTTATCCCGGAAAAATGTATGTTTGTCTGTGTGTTTGTGCACGCTTATTTCAGAAATGGCTTATCCGATTTTCAATTTTTACTAATATATTGTGGTAAGTTTCACTTAACATTTACTGTTTGTTTCATGTGAATCGGTTCAGAAATAAAAAAGTTACGACAGTTTAAAGAATCATAACGAATATTTTTAAACTATTCTGAATCTATCTTTTTTAGGGTTCCGTATCTAAAAGGTAAGAACGAATCCTATTACTCATCCTCCGCTGTCTGCCTGTCTGTCCGTCCATCCGTCTGTCTGTCCCCAGGCTGTATCTCATAAACAGTGATAGCTAGAAAGCTAAAATTTTCACAAATTATGTATTTCCGTTACCGCTATAGCGACAAAATTGAATACTAAAAATAAGAAAATGAAAATATTAAATATTAGGGTCCCAAGCTTCAAAAATGTGTTTGTAGTACATTAAACGTGTTTTTATTTCGTATATTTTTTGCTCGATATCAATAAGGGTATATTGTATAATAATGTAATTAGACACTTAAAATTTTCACAGAATTTTTATGTCTTAGGTATATTGTATTTCTTACAACAAACGTAATTTTTATGCCATTTTTTTACGGAGCCCATCGTGCACGAGTTCGACTCGCACTTGGTCGTTTTTTTCTCTGTTAGTAACAATAAGCATACCGCATAGCAGACGCCAAAACAATCGCCGCTATGATCACCATTCAGGACGCCAAGCGTGGCAATTATGGCATATTCTTTCCTTATGACGCACAACACTTTTAGGAGCATCTTCGGGAAAGGCTTTGTCCAGCGGAGAGGGATGGACGTCTTTCGGATGTAATTATGATGATGGTGACAGTGGTGGTGGCGTTGGTGGTGCTGGCGGTGGTTTTACTGGCGATGGAGGCAATGGTGTCGGTGGTGTTGTTGGTAGTTTGGAGGCGTTGGTGGCATTGGTTGTGGTGGTGGTGGTTTTGGTGGCGTTTGCATCAGTGGTGGTATTGGTGGCGTAGGTGTTTGGTGATGGTGATGGCGTTGATGGCATTGGTAGCGATTGTAGTGGTGGAGGTGGTAGTGATGACAGTGGTCGTGGTGGTGGTGATGATGGTGGTGGTGGTGTTGGTGGCATTAGTGGGTAAAAATGTACAACGTTAATATTCAATTTTTCTCTTCTGCCGGCTCTTACGGAGTGCTTATATTATATATAGATCTATCTTTTATCTTTACAAATTGACTGAAACTTTACAAAAGTTTATAATAATTTTCTAAAAAATTTTGCATGGAAGTTTAAAATGGCCTTTTCGAAAATACGGTTCAGCATAAGATGGATGCGCGTTTTAACACATGATTAGCATTTTTTCGCAGTCCTAGCAGCCTGAATGCTTTTATTACCGATGGCCATACGTCTAATATCGTGTACAGAGAAGCAATACTGTAAAATAGATTTTTTAGCTACCCTAAAGTGTTAATGATCCAAAATTAACCAATATGTATATCCTAAAGCGCTGCACAAAGTCACTATTCCACGCGAATAAAGTCGCGGGAACAGCTAGTCCTGAATAAAACCATTGGACGGTATGTGTTTACTGATGGTAGAGCTCCAGTGACGGAGATCGCGGGCGTAGGGACCACCGCATTACCTAATATACTTGCCGCTAAATGGTTGTGTTCAGCACTATCGTGTTCCGGTCAGGTGGTAATGTACGGCTCTGTAATTTCCGGGACAGAGGCATTACACTTTAGGCCTCAGGAGTGGTAACGCATCTGCATTTTGACATTGGTCTTTGTGTGGGTGTCTATAGGCTGCAGTCATCACTTAACATCAATGTGAACTGCATGCTTGTTTGCCACTTCCATTACATAAAAAAAATGTCACTAGAACTCTACTACTTACTAGTAAAAAAGGCTTTTTTTTAGGACAGACTTATGTAGGTACGTGGCACGTCTTGCGACGGCACTAGTCTACATTAACGGGGCAATTGGCGAGCGTAGAAGGCGCTCCAACCGAAGTAAAAAAAAGTTATCACAACTGCCTAAGGGAGACCCCTGTGGGTCCGAACCTCGGCTTAGGGCGTTGCAAAGGGACACATAGGACATATGCGATTAGGGCCGGTGCAACTTTCGCTCTAGCCATCGGTTGATGATAAACGGAAAACGACCAAGCGGGTCGTGAAAAAAAGGCTTGTTGCACTTCCATCATGTAGAAAAGATATTGTTGAATAAAATTATTTTATTTTGAGGTTTTTTATTATTTAAAACGTAACTTCACGCCTGTAATCCCCGAAGGGGTAGGCAGAGGTAAGTGCATGCATGAATGCATTCAAACATACATGCAAACACCCACGATTCTCCGGTTTTGGTCCATAACAGGTGGCGAGCCTATTGACATCTCCGGGCACATTACCAAACTTGGGACTGAGAAACTTCCAGAAAATGGAAAAATCCCATAAGAACCGGAGATGAAAGATTTTACACCGTTATCTCTATTATCTCCCAATCTGGGGATCGATCCCAGGACCCCAGCATAGTTGTAGTGGCCTGCTACCACTAGGCTACTGAGGCAGTTTATTATCTAAGTATATTGGGTCAACTCACTCACACACCTATTCAGTCTCAATTTGAACTTACAAAATAAGAAAAAGAAATTGAATTCTTGTGTAACCGAATACTCCAATGAACGGTGGCCGAGGGACCTACTGACCTCTGCAACATCAACCGGATTTTGGGTAAACTGTAGAGGTCAAAAGGATGATAGAATTAAGATATTATGAGTAGGTAGGTACATTTAAATATATCTACCTAATACACATTATTGAGATAAAAGCACCTAAGTGATTACTATATGTATACTAGCTGACCCGGCAAACTTCGTATTGCCTCACAATGAAAAAATGTGTCAAAGGTTTGATATATACGGAATGTATGGGAATTTGTATGGGAAAATTAAATTATGTTTTTTACTATTTCCCTTCAATTTCTTCATATTTTTTTACCTTTTTAACCTTCCCTGGACTTCCAAAAATCATTCAAAACCAAAATTAGCCAAGCCGTTCTCGAGTTTTAGCGAGACTAACGAACAGCAATTGATTTTTGCACACATGCTATGATCTACAACTTAAATCTACCCAAAGATTCTGAGACCACCAGTGCAGTTTGTTTTCTCTTTTTATCTTAATTCGCAGATTTTCTTTATTTAAAAGTTAATTATATAACTTAAAGGTATTCAATATTCAATAAAAGACTTCAAAATTGAATATACTTTAAACACTCCTCGACCAAAAGTTACGATTTTATTGACGGTGTAAATTACTTTATTATTTTTAAATTAGTCACGGTGAATCACTTCAAAGTAGTTGTTCGTAACCTTTTGTAGCAACTATTTTGATTTTCATAGTCACCTCACGCTCATTTTATAAGTTATCACATACTTTCTTATGACTGTAATCGCATATTGACATAAATTGATGCGCATTTTTTACTTATACCTACTTCACATTATAATTATGCCCTAATCATAAATTAAGTTCGGGAGTTTTAAGTAGGTATGTATATATTTAACTATTGCAGTTGACATGCCTAAAGTTTAGATTTTCTGACACTACTGGGATTTTATCTAGGTACCTATATTAAAATAACTGTTTCTTCGTTTCTCACGTATCCCTATTTGATTCCAAGCGTGTTGAACTAAACTGTCAAAATTGTTGTAGAACAAGATTTGAATTCTGAGAATTTTGTTCTCATTTTCATAAATATTTAGATTCCCTGTTGTATATAGTTTTAACGTAACCAAACTACAAATAGACAAAATTAAGTGTTTATTTGATAAAGACTAATAAATTGAATTAATTTGTGAAGTATTAATTGCTCTTACATGTTTTCTTATCTATTACACACGCATTAGGCACCGGTTGATGTGAATCGAGTAGAAGTTCACAAAATAATTATGGGAAGCAAAAGGTTGACTACCTCTGTGTCATGCCGGCAGAGGCTTTGTTCTGCATCATTTTTATTGTGATACGGGACGCCTGTGGTATCTATCCTATAATGTTAAATATAATCAGTATTATTTTCACTAATATGTGCAATTCGATGTTTTAAAACTTTTAATTGAAAAATGAGTGTTTATTAGTGTGAAAACTCAATCATTTTATTAAAATGTTCCAAGAGATTGCTTTGTTTTGTATGTTTATTTTGAAATTAGTGGCCGCTCAATTTGGAAGTAAGGTTTATTTTCATTATTTCTCTGCAGTTGTAATATTATAATATTTTAAAATGATAAATAGGATTTTTACGAAAGAAGTTTCGTTCAGATGCAAAGTATTGTATTATTCGTAATGAATTTATTATATTATTTTGATTTTGCTTATAATATTGAATAATATTGTAACACAAAAAAGCGTGATTACTTTATCTTACTCTATCTAAAATAGTATTTAATATTTCAATTAGATAGTGTTTTTTCGTTATTCCAACTTTAATTTTTTTTTAAACAATTTTTTTATGTAACGTGATGTCGCAGCGAATGACAAAATTGCATCGTGGTCAAATAATTAGGTACGGATGTCACAATGCGTTGTAGCCTCGATTTAAACGTAATATAGAGTCCATACACAAGGTCACTGAATAATACAACTCCATCACACAAATGTACCTAGGTAGGGGAAGATGGGGTAATGGGAGTCAGCGGGTAATAAGAGTCACCTATATATCCACGAAACTATACACGCAATCAATGTATTAACTACCTCCCCGTCCCTGCCCTGTGTCCCCGCCATTGCGTTAGATGACTCAAGTTTGTAGGCGCACGCGCATTTGAGATATTGTAGTATTTTGTTTTTAGGCCTCGCCGATCTTATTTTTCGTCGGTGAAACAAACGATAAATGTCGAATTCTTCCAATAAACAGTCAATAATTTTACACGTATGCGGACAAACACACAATAATCTGACTTTCCGAGCATTGATCTGCAGTTTTAGACCCTAACAATAATTTCTAGGACATTTTTTTTCATTTTCATATTTGTGGGTAATGTGAGTCAGATGATTGTCATGCCTACGGACCATGATGTCGATAGCTGGACTAGGCCCTAGATCGTCTAGATTCCATGGAAAGGCGGCTTGGCACTAGGGCAGGGAATGTTCGGAATATTTATGACAGTTATCATTCAAATATGCTGAAAAATGGGGTCGTTTTTAATCTATAGGCTCTATCTATCTAGCTGATCCCGTTGTCATCCCCTGGCGACGCCTTTGACCACAGATGTACTTCATGTGGGCTACGTTCTCACATGGACTACTTTAGTTGAAACTTGCCGGAAGTTTATATCTGTCATATGTGCTAAATTTTCTTTGTCCATAAGGTGATCACCATTACCCTCACGTCAGTTCAATGGGAGTCAAAGCGATTTTTTTGTAAAAACTGTTATAATTCCTAAAGTTGCTTGCCCAATTCATTAAAACTGATCTCAATTGATAGTCAATTAAGTAAAGCAGACGTGTAGTCGGTTGAATTAAATATTTTGTTTGAAATCAAGTTTTTATTTCATGTCGCGCTTAGGTGACTCCCATTACCCTATCTTACCCTATATTAATACACACTAGATTTTTTTTTAATTGTGCCTTAGCGTAAGCTTACAGATTTCCAATTTCTTGTGGTACATTGAATTGATAATTAATATAAACAAATTGGTAAGTATTTGGTATGCGGCATTTTAACCCTACAAGTTCAAAATGATTAATTCTTATTACCAAAATTTGCATGTTACATTTCATAAGTCCTAAGGCGAGCTGAGCGAGGCGAGCTATTGACATTCCATACAGATAAGCGAGCCACTAGAGACCTCGCCATCGAAGTATTTTTAATAAAAACTACAGTCAACAATAATTTAATATACTTTCTTAATATATATAAATCTCGTGTCACAACGTTTGTCCTCAATGGACTCCTAAACTACTTAACCGATTATAATAAAAAAAAAAAAAAAAATTCGCACACCATGTGCAGTTCGATCCAACTTGAGAGATAGGATAGCATTCATCTCAATTCATAGTCGTAATATTATGTAAGAACCTAAATTGCAACCGTGCGAAGCCGGTACGGGCCGCTAGTATTATCTATAAAATATAGGCCTGTAGATATGTGACACATATTAGTAACCAAATTTTCCCGAAACGGCTTGACCGATTTCAATGTTTTTTTTGTTTTTTTCGGTTGGTCTGAGAATAGATCGTCAGCTAATTTTTATACCGCTAAAACTATACGAAGTTCTTTGGGACAGCTAGTATTACATTTTTGTACTGACTGACTAGTCTAGTGTCAGATAGACAACGCACAGCCGAAACTAGGTGTTTCGTACCTTGACTTTAACAAAGTAGGTACATAGACAATTTCACGCACACATTTAAACATCTAGGCAACAGGCGTAGGATCATTTGGGCTTGTACTTTGACAGAGGGGAAAGCCTGCTAGCCTGCTGAGGGGAATGGCTACTCCCGCCGGCCTCCGGTTCTATGATCTAAACGGGATACGATAGTGCTGAACACTACCATTTGGTGGCAGATAAATTAATTAACTAATCTAAATTCTAACAGTCATGGACATAACACGGGTATGAAGTCTCGGAAGAAGTTTATTTAATTTTAAAATGACCTTTTAGTAAATGTTTTTTTCTTCAGGCGTTTCAATAAGCGTCGGAATGGGGCGCATGGATGATGAGAATTCCCTAAATCTTGTGAGTAACACATAAAATTCATTAGTAATTATTATTGAATTTAAACATGATGCATTTTTATAGTACTGGACCCAAAAATCTTGTACATGAACCAAGGAGATAATCGGTTCAATTCTGAATAAATGATTACGTATTTATTTATTTTTTCTTTTTATGGATGATGGTATATAAAGACTGACTTAATGGCAATAGGCATATTCTCCCAGTCAGCCATTGGGTTATGAAGAGAGCGACGATGTAGGTGCAGAACAGATGTTAAAAATCATGAATGGAAAAATATACAGGGTAATTTGTAACCAGACCAAGACCAAGACTAACACTTTTGTGGTACAACTTTTTCTAATTCAATATTTTTTTTACCATACAAAAAATAATAAATAGAATTTGCAGTTCTAATACTTCACGTTACGTAAACAGCTGATGTCTGTACCTATGTAAAAATTTACCTATGAAATGTAGTGCTAACAATTGATAGAAGTTCCATTTGAAACGATGTGATGTACTGCGTTTTGGAAAAAGTCATAGAACAAAAGTTGTAAGTCCACCTTGGACGATTTATGCGCTAGATATATTTAACCCTGTATATCAAAATTAAAATGTGAATGTGCTTTGATACTTCAAAGAGTGGAATGAACCAATCGTTCACAAGCAACTTTGTAACCTTATAAACGACTGAACAACGGTTTAAGGAAGAACATAACTTTTTTGAAGAAAAAGTTTTTAAAGTGCTCAATTGTTTTTTATTTGATAATATTTTCTTGATCGATGCTAATTTCAGCATTTCATCGTGTAGGTAATAGGTATCCTTGAATTTTAGCGTGTTGACTCATATGCTGTAGGTATAGGTATTTTATCTATATAACTAAAACACATTTCAGGGTCGATGCCCACCAAACACATCATGTGTGCCAATTAGTTCCTGTCCTATGCTAGAAGATCTACTGGACTTCTCGTGTTTTTCCTCAGATAAGTACGTAATAATTGTAATTATAGCATATTATTAAATATTGTAAGGAATACATATTGAAAGCTTTTTAGGGTTCCCTAACCGAATGGTAAAAACGCGAATAATGTAACATGTAACGGGAATAATGAACACTATTTAACACCTCGATTAGAAAATCGAGTTATAATCATAATACATGAACTGAAATTACATGTTTATGTATTTAATATGTTTTATTTAAGAAATAAGTTGTCCTCAATTTGTACGAACAGTATGCACACCCTATGCATATTTACCCTATCTCTACCTACGGCCACACATAAAACACGAACCAAAAAAAGTGATGCAGCGTAACTTGCGTACCCTTATTTAACACTCGCTAGTAATAAGATTAATTTTTGTATTCTACTAGTTTATTTTTTAAATTATTTTTTACAATAAAAAGCACGTCTCAACGAGTTCTAATAAACTTGTTGAGACTAGCATTTTATTTTGGATAGACGTTAGTCTCATTTTCGTTTGTATTGACTGTTCACCAAATGGGTGACCATAATTTCCTTAATTTTAATTAACTTTGGGACAAGATCTTCTCAAGACCTTTATCAAAAATGTCTGAAATCGATTCGGTTATCGATTCTGAACTAACTAGTTTCGGGTTGTACATTCAATCCTGTTACACGTTGTATAGACATCCACACAAAAAACATAATGGACTTATTACACGGCACGGTATTCAGGGTACGATAGCAAGGGTCAGAGTAGTGTAATAACATTTAGGGAGTTAGGGCCCTAATTAGGGCGACCGGAGCGGCCCGTGTATTTGTACTGTAACTGAGTTAGGGCGCTGTCGACCGGATAGTGTAATAAGCGGCAACCCGGCGCTAGGCCACACCCACCCATTCAGCCGGACCCTGAATACCGTGTCGTGTAATAAGTCCATTATGTTTTTTGCGCTGCCACCGCTGAGACCTGTGTTGTTATATATATGTGAAAGTTATTACGGCTATATTATATTGTTATCTAACCGGAACACGATAGTGCTGAATACAATCGTTTAGCGGCAGATAGATTAGGTAATGCGGTGGTGCCCACGCCCTCGAGCGCCCTGGAACTCTACCACCTGTAAACTGACATGTTGTCTTATCTCCAGATATTTCCATCGCTTGAACGAGATTACATGCGGGAATGCAAACGACGAAGATTACGTATGCTGTCCATCATGCGAGTGTGGCAGGGTCTACCAGGAAGGCACTCCGGAATGTGGACGCAGTATGGTGCAAGGGGTCAATTACCATGGATTGGGAGCTCATCCTTGGGTTGCCAGGATTGGTTTTACTAGTGAGTATATTTTCGTATTATCTTATTTTGTGGTTTGTCATACAAGGGGCATTGCCAACTTTTTCAACAAATAGGTACGTATTAATTTAACTGTTACTAATAACATTAAATAGGTTTTTATTTCCTTTTAGGATTTTCTACTTCAATTTCAATTTATTTAAACAAATTTCATTATCAAATCAGAAATAGGTAATAATCAGACATGAAATCTATAACCGAATTATATAATACAATTTACTTTGATGATTTTTAATATTTACTGTCTTTTTTCAGATAAAGACACGGGCAGCGTTCGTTTTGCTTGTAGTGGGTCAATCTTAGCGAAACGGGTTGTATTGACTGCTGCACACTGCGCTTTGGCCAAACCAGAAGGATACAAATTGTACGTAAACGCTATGATTTTTTGCTCATAATTATGGTACAAGGGAGCCAAATTAAATCAACCGCAAATAAGAGTTTCTGGCTGTTAAAGATAAAATAATTTAATTAAAAATACTTGCGGCCATTTTTTAATAGGCAACCTAGTGGATATACATTCTGTGTGATTATAAATATGCGTGAAAATAAGGTTTGCAGCATATCTGGATGAACGAAATGATTCTGCAGTGGGATCCTAACACATAATGTTTTTTTTAGCGTAAAGAAGGTGGCAAACGAGCATGCAATTCACATTGGTGTTAAATGATGACTGCAGCCTATAGACATCTAAACAAAACCAGGGGTCGAAATGCAGATGCGTGGCCACTCCTGACGCATAAGTTCATATTATGTCTCTGTGATAGTTACAACGAGATAGATTTTGTTGTTGTGTGGTTCATATTGAGATGTATAAAAGATATAAATCGAACTTTTCAATTTATGCGTCAATTTTCAGATTTATTTTATTCAATCAATTTTAGAATTTTTGTTTACAATATGGCAATGGGAAATAAGCTGTTTATGTAGAAGTGCAGCCTACAGAATAGATATCACAACAAAAATCTATTCAGAGATTCCAAAGCCGATACGCTGCTATTCCTGCAGTTTTTGTTTTTTTGACTCTGAGATAGAAATTATGTGGCCATAGGTGCATATTTTTAAGTAACCAAAACACTATCGCAAACGCTACTACAGTACCCAACAAGAAATATTGTACATCGACCCCAGGAAGGAGACTTCGGCTTATTTCGGGTGTGTAGAGCGTTATCTCTTTCGCACCGTACCTATTTGACGTTTGTCGACCATTTTGATCGACTTTTGGCAAATACCGGACTGTGAGTGCTTACGTAGGCAGTGTGCAACAGAGATAACGCTCTACGAAGTCGAAACTAGTTGATCGTCTCTTTCGCAGGATCTCTTCTAATTGTTGAGTACCTACTGTACAGGAAGGAGATTTCGGATTATTTTGGGTCTGTAGTGCGTTATCTTTTTCCCACCTTACATATATGACGTTTGTCCACCATTTTGATCAAGCCATAGAGCAACAATGTGAAGCAGAACAATGTGAAGCGCGCATGGCCCGGCGGCTGGTGTAGATCATAAGCGATCTGCTCGGTTAAGCACTACGGACGCGGTCGGGTAGTGTGATGGGTGACCGCTAGTGGCAAATTAAATGCGCGTTTCCGTGCATTGGAGGGCACGCTAAGCCGTCGGTCCCAGTTGCTATCGATAGATAGTAGTCGTTAATCCTTATGGGCGGTTTGAAAACATCCGACAGCGGGTTGGCCACTAACCCACCTACCTCCACCAATCCGCATTGGAGAAGCGAGGTGGAGTAAGCTCCAGGCCTCCCCCTAAAAAGGGGAGAGACTCGTGCCCAGCAGTGGGACGTATAATGGGTTGCCATTATTATTATTATTTATTATTGAGCAACACCGGAGGGGAGTAGCCATATGCTGCCTTTCACTCTGTCAAAGTACAAGCCCAAATGGGCCTATACCTGTCGCCTAGACGTTTAAATATGTGCGTGAAATTGTTTTTGTATTTTGTTAAAGTCAAGGTGTGACTTTCGTAGTAATAGACGATTTTTGTAGTGTGCGTGTGTGTCGCACGCATTTCTCCCCGTAAAAAATGTCAGACTGTTTTGCATCGGTAATAGACGCTATGGCAACTCTCCTCCAGTCTGCCGCGGCCGGTGGCCCGTGTTGCTCTATGGATCAAGTTTTGACCAATACCGGAGTATCAGTCCTTACTTAGACAGTGTGCAGCTGAGATAACGCTCTACGAAGTCGAAACTAGCCGTCACTTTCATAGGCTCGATATGCAATATTTTTTGATGAGCACTACTTTTCAGCAGATGTCTACGCCTTCGACGCGCTCGAATCTACCACGGGAACACTTACACTAACCCTCTTATTCATAAACGTACATTAGATACGTTTTAGCTATAGAATGCTTAGTCGTTGTCAGTTGCATTGTCAAATGTGCACGATAGAAAAGGACAAAGCTACACACACACTTTAGCTAAAATACGTTTATGAATAAGGGGGTAAGACTACAAGTAAATGTCAAGAGCATAATTAAAACACGTGCTTAATTAATATCAGGTCTACAATAGTGGTGGGCGAATGGGATATCGGTCGCAGCCCGGATTGCAACGACTTCTTCTGCGCGCCAGCCACGCAGGCCATTAAGGTCGAGAGCGTGGTCGTACACCCTGGGTACGAGCAGAAGATATTCCGGCACGACATCGCGCTTATCGTGCTTAAGGACGAAATCAAATATTCAGGTAAAGCTTATTACCTAATTCAGGTAAAAATTATGTAGGTAACACAAAATAAATATAGAACGTCCACGATAGCAATGGGTGAATTACGCGCAGCCGCCACCCGCGCTATTAAGGTTGAGAGCATAATCCTATGTTAGCAGTACAAGCAGAGGATATTTTGGCATGATATCGTGCTCATCATGATTCATATTATCAAGTATTCAAGTAGTGGCTTTGAAACAAAGAATTAATATAGATGTAATAGAGATGGACACATGGGATATCGGCCGCAGCTCGAACTACAACGACTTCTTATGTGCGCCCGCCAAACAAACTTCTAGACGCTTAGATAACACACAAACCTTAATAAAACCTTAATAAAAATGGTTTCAATACATATCATAAATGTCCATTGCACGTCTGCGAAAGTTTTGTAAAAAATTAACTCTGTACCCAAACCAGCTCAAACAATAAAACCAAAAAAGAGTATACCTTACAATATTATTTCTATAAATACCTAACGGAAATGTTAATGAATAATCGAGGATATCAAATGCAATTGCGATGTCAATGTTCACAGTAACTGATGTCCGATTGCGCTTCAAGGTCTTATGATCTCACAATTAAATGGTGATCTAGTCCAATCTTGTCATTCTAATTGCTGTGGTTTCATTTCAGTGACAGCTGCGCCGATCTGTTTGAGCGATAAGCCGGAAATCGTGATAAACGAACGTGCAACGCTGGTCGGTTGGGGAAAACTGTCCGGACAAAATAATTTGGTACGATAGTGTTGTTATATTAGTTATGTTTGGTTCATGCTTAGTCAAGTTTTCATAGAATATAAATTGGAATACCTATTTTTATAAACCTCGTCGTCTGGTGGAAACTGATTAGTGGAGGGCATCCTTATTACTCTTAATCACCAAAACCATTCCAGTATTCTCCCTCAGAACCAGCAGTACCACGTATGGCACTGGTAAGAGACTGCTGGAAATAGCGTCCAATACTCCGACGACCCCTACACGTGCCTTCTAATGGAACTTTCAGACACATCAGGTGGAACTCGGACCTCTGCGATCCCATGATCCCTAGGGCCGTATTCGTAGCAATCCTCCGTTTGCTCGATATCTACGTAATCTATGATATTTTTATACAATGAAGGTGGCAAACAAGCGTGCAGCTCACATGGATGTTAAGTGATGGCTGCAGCCTATGATCGCAGTTGTTATGTCTCTGTGATAGTTAACAGTGGTGGAAGTTTTACCGCGGGGCGCCGCAGCCCATCTCGCGATATTATTGAAACATTGAAAAACCTGAAACTTAAACCAAAAGTGAACCATACCAGCAGTACTAGTGCTGTGCGTTGAACATTTCTGTCATCTTTCTTGTTGTGACAATCAGCCTTATTCGCAGGTGGGTCGTCAACAACAACTGGAGGTGCCGCTGGTATCCCTGGAGACATGCGAGCGTATCTTCGGAGAGTCAGTGCCGGTGCACGAGGGCCAACTGTGCGCAGGGGGTGAAGAGGGAAAGGATGCTTGTTCAGGGTTCGGAGGAGCACCCCTACTGTTGAATAGGGACGGGCAGTATATGCAAGTAAGGATCTTTGAATGGACAACAATAAAGTAGACGTTGTACTCTAATAATCTTTTGATCTGATAAATATGTAAGTGCTTGGGCGATGCGAGCGAAAACAACAGTACACTGAGGTCGGTGGGGTCACGATACAACCCGTAGCGCTAACTGCCCTTCCAGCTTCCCCCTTCCCTTATTTTTTCAATTATAACCTATATGTAATATGTCTGTTCATTAGAATTTTTGTAATAAGTATGTTTATTAGAATTTCTTACATATAAGTATACGGTGCTTAAACGGACACCAAAATCTTTATTTTTCAAAAAATAAATGTCATTGCGGTGGCAGTTACCGTGAACAAAATTAAATAATATGTTAATCGTTCAATTTGAACCTCAAAGGCACCATTTACTATAAGGTTATTATTAAAAAGTGTATTTCGATCTTCCCTAGAAGGCAGAGGCTAGATATTATATTTCGAAGTAAGAAGTATTCTCTTGTGCATTTCAGAAGGTTCGAACTTCAATAACTTTTGATATTAGTAGCACAGTCTAAAGACCGTAATTAGATACAAGTATATCATCTAGGGACGATAAACATACATCATAACTTGTACCAAAATCGAAACATACCAGTCTTGGTCTAGGTACTTTGTATGTATCTGGCACTTTAACGTTGTACTATTGTTTTGCTTTTTTCAGGTTGGAATTGTATCGTTTGGCTCTGAGAACTGCGGTAGTGAAGGCGTGCCAAGTGTGTACACAAACGTGGCGCACTACCATCGATGGATAGTTGAGAATTCACCTTCATAGCCAATCAAGAAATTCCAATTGATAGATACCTACATGTTTTATGCTTTTGTTACATAACGGGTACTTCACTTTCACTTATTTTGACGGTGGTGAGGCTCTGGTGGTCTTTTTTTAAATCCACCGATCGCAATAAAAAAGTAGATAGGTATCTACGGCAAGCATCATTTCGACTGCTTCTTTTAATTATAACTTCTCACGTCTCGCTAGCGCCCTGCCGACGTCCCGCCTGCTATGTGGTGAAAGCATAATACAAAATTAATAAATCAGAAAATTGAGCAGAGGTACCTTTGTATTGATATCAAATTATATGAAAAATACGTGCAATACCTATTTTAATGGGAATGTAGTTTACTATTATATTGTAATATAAATGAATATCAAATAAATTACAAACTTTCAAACTTCACAGACTTAAAAATACGACTTTAACCTCAAAATTTTAGCATGTGAAGTTGAGAATTAATAAACTTATTTGATTTTATATATTTTAATTGTAACAAATTTTCATTAAAAGTAAACTGGTTTTACTTATCTTATTGGAAGAAATGGTCGTAGCAAATCGAATATGCCTTTTTCTCTGGTCAGTCTGCTTTTTTTGTATTTCATGTGGAATGTTGAAATAAATCCTGTCATGTCATGACTTTTTATAAATTAGGTAAGTAAATCAGGTACTTCTTTTTTATTCCTTTAGTCTGAGGTCTTTTGATAATAATCGATCATAAGTTTTTTCTCATCAAATGAGGTAAGTAAGTATACGAAACCAAACGGAAACATTTATGTACTTAATTCCCTAAGAATACTTATTATTAACAATGGGCCGTCTAACCGTCTATATGGACATGATTCAGTATTAAAAGTATTTCATAAAAAATACAGACTTTTATTTAACGTTAGTGTGTAACATTTTATTAAATAAATATTTTTATATATTATTTTAAATTCCTTTGCAGTATGCTGTCTTGTAACCGTATCAAATGTCGGTAAATATTTTCATAAAGGTGCAGCTTGTGCCTCTTTATTCCTTATAGTATGGGAGCCCAAGAGGGGATTTTTGAATTTACTCCAGCGCGTCAGATTAAGTTATAGGAGATACCTTGCACCCAATTCAGTACCTCCACCAAATCTAAGATTTCCATAAAAGGCCGAACCCTTAGGGCTTCCGCCACGAGCTTGCCTCGCATCCAAATTGTCAGAATTTTGGATGGGAGCTTTGATGGGGTTCACTTTAGATCCTCTCTGAGTATCTGACATTCTTGAGTAATTTTTTACCTTCATTTTTGAACGAATCAAATGTTTTTGAAGAGGACGCGGCATCAACGTCTTGGGTCAAGAGCGTGTCAGATATTCTGTGAGGGTTTAAAATGTGGCCAAACAATGCTCCTATCCAAAATTCAGACAGTTCGGAAGATGAGTAAGATCGTAGCGATATTTATTATTTTTTTAAAGACTATTCTTCGGCCGCGTCTTTATATACGAACCTTAGATTTAGTGGAGATACCAGCGGGGTTCAAGGAATCTCCCATATCTTTATCTGACGCGCTCGAGTAAATCCAAAAATAGTATCCTGGGCTCCCCTACTATTATACCTTCATGTTTTTAACACTAAAAAGGATTTCTTAATACTAGTAACACTCTTTAACTGTATAATGTAACCTGTATTCCCCGAAGTAGTAGGCAGAGCTATTTGCATGCATACAAACGTTTTGCATGTTACCTACATGCGATGCGCCGATTGTCTCATAGTCGCGAGCCTATTGACATCTCCGGCATATTGCCAAACTCCGAGAGCGGCACCGGAAGCCTAACAGGAAAGGGTAAAGAACGCAATAGCTTCCCCCAGATGGCAATCGACCCCAGGACCAACTAAAAATATTGTAAGAAAGTCATTTCGTTTCATAATTTTATTGATGAAGTGCTAACACCTACATAAAAATTAAAGTCTTTCAAAAGTCGAGGCGTTTATTTTGTCTCATAGAAAATTTTCCGAAGAACGCCTGTACAGTAAATTATTTAGGGCCATATTATTGTAATGCCGTGCACAGGGTGGGGTCTCCTTTAATATAGAGCATAGAGTCCCGAAGAGATCCGTCTGAGAGCTGTTCTGTATTTGCTGGTCAAATTGCTGAAAACAATAAAAAAACAACTTTATGTTTGTACTCTCCCGATAGTGTTGAAGATGTCGAGACTGGATCTTTAGTATTTTCTTGAATATCAGCCCATTTACCTGCCAGAGTATGGCTAGAGAGCCAGAAACCAACAGTGGAACGTATGTCTCTATTCTACGGACTCTCTTATACTAGTGGTAGAGTCCAGGTGAAGGAGCTTGAAGGCGTAGGCACCACCGCATTACCTAATATAAATGCCACTAAATGGTAGTGTTCAGCACTATCGTGTTTCGGTCAGGTTATAATGTACGACCCTGTAATTTCCGGCACAGAAGCATAACATCTTAGGCCTCAGGAGTGGTAACGCATCTGCACTTTGACCTTGGTCTTTGTGTGGGTGTCTATAGGTTGCAGTCATCACTTAACATCAATTTGAACTGCATGCTTGTTTGCCACTTCCATTATGTACAAAAAAATCTTCTGCCAAATTCAGCACTATCGTGTTCCATCACTCTACGTCCGACATTATCACTTCAAGAGATGATACGAATACGAACCAAAAGACCTGGACAAACACAAAAGTGGACAAAGACAACGTTATTCTTAACAGTGTTGTGCATTATTAAGGAAGAATGTGCTATAATTGACATTCACGTTTTGCAGGCGGATTTGCGGTCGCAGTGGCTCTAGTTTTATCGCGGGATGCTGCTGCCCACCCCACGTTGTTGTATTTACAACCTTAAGTACTATCACAATGGCTTAACCGCCATTGTTCGGTTGACTGACTGTGCTAAAAGAATTCTCATCGACTAATGTGTGGTAGGATTGTCAAATTATTTAATATATGTATCAGTAATTTTGAAGTTTAAAGGTTAGTAGGTACCTACTTATAAGTATTTAGAAAAAAATATGTCTCTGTAGTTTTACTTCACTTTCCTAGAATAAAGTCATGTTGCAAAATATCCACTCACGTTATTAATCGTGACCGTTGGAACGAATGTAGGCGCCACGAGACTAGTGAAATATTCGGACTGCAGTTGCAATGTTATTCCTTTTCCCGTCAAAACGCATTGCTCTACAGTATCGGCAGACAGGTGAGCCTTCTGGATACACTGAAATGTTAAAAAAAGCATACGTTAGTAAAACATTACTAAAAAATTAAAAAAAAAGGAAAACAACCCGTCCCGTCCCGTCAGTTATTGAGCTTGTACTTTGATAGAGGGGAAAGCCTGCGTATGGCCACTCCCCTCCGGTCCACCGGCCGGCGGCCGGTGGCCCGTGTTGCTCTATGGGTTTTGGATCACAGGTAACTTAATCAATGATATTGTAGCCCTATCGCTAAGTTAACGATGTAAAGATATAAAAACCGAGAAGAGGTGTATCTATCTCTTCAAGTGGAGTCTTGCATTATACTCGACTTATGAGAAGTGTGAGGTGATGTACGACACGAAATTAATATTTGAAAACTAAATACACACATTACTTTCTTTGTCATAAAACAAGCAATTCTATAAAATGTCTTAAAACCGGGAATTACTGATTTTAGACGGACTAAAAATAAATTAATTGGAGTAGGTAGGGTTTTTTTTTTTTTTACTGAATGCATATTTATGTATATACACGGTACATATACCAAAACATTGTTTTTTACTATTTTTATCTGTCTGTCTGTTTGTTCCGGCTAATCTCGGGCACGGCTGAACCGATTTTGACGGAACTTTCACTGGCATCTGCCAGTGAAAGTTTATGTAATAAGGAGTAACTAAGGCTACTTTTATACTAGCTGCGCCCACGACTTCATCCGGGTAGATACTGAACAATCATAAAATCTTAGCACAGCTAATATGAAGTACAAAAATATACGTATTTATGTGTTATCTACCTCAAGGTCTCCCCGCGAACCAGCCTCTGTGGCCATCTCACAGGCGACATAAGACACCCTGTCGACGTCATTCCGGGCTCTCATCTCATTCAAACTGCAGTCCTGCACGATATTTCCTAAGCATTCGGAAGGTCCATGTTGACATTCGAAGCCATCATCACCATAGTTTATGCTCTGAAATGTATTGAGGAATATTTTTACTTATGATTTAGATAAATCTGTAAAGTAAAACAGGCTTTACGACTTTATTCCCCTACGAGAAATGCAGATGCAAAAACATTAACAGGTAAGGTATACCTCCTTCTAAATATGTTTTACGAGTCCCAAATTCGGGGTGTTAAGTTACCTTATTGTGACATTGGCTTATTTCAATTTTCAACTGACAAAATTTTGCCTGGCTTAGGTACCTGGGGTATAGAAGTATATCTAGGCTTGCTTATAACTTGGGACTTAAGTTAAAACACGTGTTTAGGTAAGCAAATCACCTAGTTTACCCGCCGGCGGGCTCCTGCCGCTTGAGGCTTTAATCATTAGGTATCATGTTTTCTACTGTCACTGACCAGCTTTTACTCACCCGTGATTTTCCGAAGGGTACCAATTGCAATTTGACATAGTCCTGCAATACTTGAATAGTGGGCTGCAGTTGTTGCAGAACGAACGCCTTGCTGTCTGGACACTGACTCTCGTAGAACACTGACAACAGCAGCTGAAAAATAACCAACGTTGGTGGTTGAAATAGTGCAGAGTTTACAAGATTGTAGGTCAATCGACCAGGGAGTAGCCGTATCATAATAAGAATTACGAAATCATACTAAATCTATGTATATAAAAATCAATTGCTGTTCGTTAGTCTCGCTTAAACTCGAGAACGGCTGAACGGATTTATCTTATCTTAGTCTTGAAATGTTCGTAGAGGTCTAGGAAGGTTAGGTTAGGAAGAAAAGGTGAGAAAAATTCGAATAATTGCCAGGAAAACCCTAAAAACAGCCCTCTTCTTTTTCCCATACAATCGTTTTCTAGCTAAAACGTAGACTCAATTTGAGCTTAATTGCTATTGTGTAAAGTTTGTATTAAATTCAAAACTCACGCTTAATTAACAGTGAGTCTGTTGTCTAATCAATGTAGGTGTGTTCCTAATGTTAAAGAGTCAACAAATCTTTTTGACAGGACGAAGTCGGTCGGGTCCACTAGTTTTCAATATTTTTTTGGCATGTTATGTATGATGGTAGCAAACAAGGGCAAGGGAATATTCAGCCGAGGGGTGAGACATGGCTTGACATACTTAGCGCGAAAAACAGAAATAATAATCATCATCACCACTTCAGCCGAAAAACGACTACTACTGGACAACCTAAAGACGCTAACAAAAACGTGCATCTGAGGAAGAACATATGCCATGTTCTTCACCAGCGCTTGCCGAACGGATTGCCGGAGAGGGGGCACTTCTAGAGGTACGGAGCGCTGCGCTGCTTCGCCTGCCTCCGTTCTGCGATGGCCTTAGAGGGTGATTTATTAAAGTTTTTAACCGACTTCAAAAAGGAGGAGGTTCTTAATTCGCTTGCATGTTTTTTTAGATAGTGTGTGTGATAGTAATTCTGGTAGAGAGAGAGGTCATAAACGACCAAGTAAAATAACAGTTGTAAATTCTTGGAGATTCTTACAAAATTATCTTGTGTTCTACAAAAAAAAAAACAGTTTTACATAGACTGCATACTTGTATACTCGGCATTCTTCAACTCTGTTTTTTTATTATGTTTTGTAAGGAGGGTGCAGTTCACTAGGTGGCAAACATTCCATTACTTTACATTAAAACACAATAAAAAACCCAATAACTCGTCAATGTCTGTGTATAAATTCTTATTCTAAAAATTGTATACAAAAATAGTACCTGGGTGATCATGTACACTGAGAGTAGTTGTGTACATGGTAGGTATGTGACCTACCATTTTACATTACCGAATAACCTGATTCCGACTGCCGACAGTCGCAGGACCACTTTTACTGTCCTACATGGAGTGACCTCGCCTTCGGGACTAACGTTGACCATGTGTGTATCAATTAAAGTTAGACATATGTTGCAAAATAATATAATAATTAAAGTTAGTTATAATATGTTATTGAAAAAATTTGGAACATTGTCAATTTTATAGATTGGTATCTACTATCGAGCCTAAACCACACTCTAACGAGCAATGTTTGTATATAGGTATCTATACGACCACGTTCTTGAAATCTGTGTGATGATACTTTCAATAAATAGTCATAAGGGGATGAAAAATCAGTTAAGTAAGTTCACTTCTGTTAAAATTCGTATTTTGCATTTTGTTATTACAATAATTTTGACTCTAGAATACAGAATAAACGGAAATAAACAGAATAAACACTGAATAATAAAAGTAGCACCTATTTTCGTTCTTACCGGACATCCCTCAGATCACCGGTCATAACTCATACGTCTAGTGCCTCCTTAATCACCAGAATTTGCCACAATTACCCAAATCGAGGTAGAAGCCATGTTACTTACCCCAGATTTGTGTGTCGTTAGGGGAGAACATGGCATAATCACCACACTTAGCACCCGCCTTGTTGTATTTACAACTGCCCTGTTGGAATGGTTTGATCGCCATTGTTCGGTTGACTGACTACACTAGTAGAAAATTCTTCTTCAATAGTGGGCTGTGGGGTCGTCACGTCCCGATACCATTAGAATTACAATAATAATATACCATAATAATAATAATATAATGTAGCGTTCCATTAAGCACCATATTTTTTTAAGTGCACGCCATTATTGCATTATTCTGCAACAGATTCAAATGATATAGGTAGGTATGTGAAATATTCATAGTAACGACTGATGCGTAAACACTTAATTATCTACGTGGTATGGTGATCATCGAGAAAATAGCGTTTCTGACGTTTATAAAAATAGAAAATTGGTTTAATAATATTTTTTTTAAGTTATGGAAGAGGCAAGCAAGCATGTAGTTCACATTGATGTTAAGTGATGACTGCAGCCTATAGTAACCCACACAAAGACCGAGGTCAAAATGCAGATGCGTTACCACTCCTGAGGTCTAAGGTGTTATGCCTCTGTGCCGGAAATTACAGGGCCGTACATTACCACCTGACCGGAACACGATAGTGCTGAACACTACCATTTAGCGGGAAGTATATAAGGCAATGCGGTGGTGCCTACGCCCGCGAGCTTCGTCACTGGAGCTCTACCACCAGTAAAAACATTGCTATAAACGCTATAAATCGATTTTTTCTAAAATTCCAGATGTATTTCTCCACATAACAAACAATTCATACCCAAATAGTACTATACTAGACACTCAACAGGTGTTATGATTTTCACGAACGTGAAATTACACAATACAGGCATTCAGTAACCTTCAGCATCGTAACAATAACAGTTTTCATAAAATATTCTGTGCCGCACCACCATTCAATTGCCACTCCTATTGTTCGACTTAACGACCGCTAAACATGTTTTGTTTACTCATATGTTACAATAACATATGTAATATTATATCTTAGTATTAATCGAAGCACATCAATAAAGCGCTTATCAATCCTCAAAATAACCAGAATATATCTTTATCAGCTCATATTATTTTTTATAAATAGGTACGTACAATCATAAAATTCTATTCAATTAGGTATATAATGTAGAATGGTCATAGAATTTTTCTATCTTTTATTTTCTACGTTTATTTACATTAAAAGTTCTTTATACACGCCTATTATTATGTTTATTTGGAATATCTTTTTATGAAGTTCGAGAAAATAGGTACACAGAAAAACGGTGGCGGTAGCAAAATTACATGAACATTTGTGAGGGTTCGAAGATAGTGAAAATATCTCACGAACTAAGAAAGTAAGTAAGTAACATTAAACCCATATCATTTTACCTATTGGTTGGGGAAAAAGTTTCTTCGCATTTTTTAAGATAATTCAAAACATTTTTTTATATAGTTTATTTAAATTTAACTAAAGTTAACCTCCCAGCCAAACTCTCTTAATTTTTGCTGAGTGGCTATAGATGTGTGAGGCTAGACCTCATGATGAAACACCACACCCCTTCTGTTGATCAATTCCGGCCGCTTTCTCTCAACTTCTTGCTTTAATCTCATGAGTTGTTCGCAGTAGAGTTCAGAATCGATAGTCCTGCCTGGTGGTAATAGCTCATAATGAATAATGCCCTTCCAATCCCACCACACACACAACATCACCTTATTGCGAGTTAACCCGGGTTTCGCCACAGTCTGTGAAGCCTGACCGGCCTTTGACCACGACCTTTTTTTTTCAAATGCGCCAAAACTGTTTTGTGATCAATTCTCAGTTATTCAGCTATGTCGTGGAGCAAGATCGACATATCTACTGATATGTCGATCTTGCTCCACTTTTTCAAAAATGGCATCCATTTTATCCGTAATTGGGCGACCAGAGCGAGGTGCATCTTTGACATTAAAATTTCCGGATTGAAAACGCTTAAACCAAATTTGTGCTACTCTCACAGACACTGCACTAGGTCCATAAACATCGCAAATTTTTTTCGCGGCTTGCGTTGCATTTTTATCTTTTTTTGTAGTAAAATTTTAAAATGTATCGAATTTCTTCATTAGATTCACTCATCTTGACAGTACGAAAAACAAATGAAAATCACACATTTGCCTAATTTGAATTTGGAATTATGTTCTTTAAAATTTTAACTTTCAATTATACCAAAACCAGCCAGATACAAATACTACAGCCAAAGAGATTTTATTACAAGTTCATACATACTATAATACGAAAAGACTTTTTCCCCAACCTATTATATCACCCTTGAGGTTCAGTGGAGGAGCTCAAAGATGAAGGCGTTACCGAAGAATCGAATCTATTGTCAATAATTTTAAACTGGTCAATTTTCAAATTTTATATTTCGTCAATTTTATACTGATGGTAGAGCTCCAGTGATGGAGCTCGCGGGCGTAGGCACCACCGCATTACCTAATATACTTGCCGCTAAATGGTAGTGTTCAGCACTATCGTGTTCCGGTCAGGTGGTAATGTGCGGCTCTGTAATTTCCGGCACAGAGACATAACACCTTAGGCCTCAGGAGTGGTAACGCATCTACATTTTGATCTTGATCTTTATATGGGTGCTTAAATAGGCTGCAGTTATCACTTAACATCAATGTGAACTGCATGCTTGTTTGCCACTTCCATTACATAAAAAAATAAGGAAAGTTAAAGGGTTGCTAATAGCTATCTACTTGAGGCCTTTAGATTTGATGTATTTATTTATCATTCGTTTTTTTGCCAAATGGAGCAAGTTGAAGATATGAGAGATCTGTTTTAATGAACTTTGTCAGATATAGTATCAACACGAAAAAAAAACTAGAAGCCAAATTGTTAATTGTGTAATTGATTTGAAAACTATAAAAAATCTTAAAAAAATATTTATTGAAATTATGGAAAATGCTTGACAAATACCTAATAGGTACGTTATACTTTTCTACACTACTTTTCTAAGTACATAGGTACCTATTATATTTTTAAGAGCGTTATTAAAAAAAGTATACCTATAGATTGCAGAATTTGCATGTAAGTTGTTCGGATACGTATATAAAAATAGTTATTGGACGAATATTCGATAGTAGCATATTTTCATTTTGTTGAATTAAATAGCGGTAACATTTTGAAGTAAAACTGCAAATAAGTGAAAGTTAAGTGTAAAGTCCAAATAATATCAGAATTATTCGTCTTGGATTACAGAATTTTATTATCTACGACAAAATGTCTTTAATGATATAGCATTATCAATAAACGTTTATCTTAAAAAAAGGCATACTCTACCTTTTGTGCCACACACTCTCTACCAACCGTCACAAGTATCAATACAATGAAAATTCCGTTTAAATTCACCATTTTTATTGCTTAAAAAAACTTTTAACACTTAACACATAATATTATTATAATGCGTGCAAAATAAAATTAAACACGCGTCAATTTCGTTTGACCAACAACATAGGTTTACTCCGAATCGTGATCAGTGTCTCATGCTAGCACAGTGTGTTGATTCGCACGCAACCTTCTTTTAAATATTATTATAAGAACAGTAAGTGCAATCTTATATTTATTTTATGCTGCATTATCAATCAGAAAAATCTGTTACCTATGAAAAAAATTAAAGATCATAAAAATATCGAACTACTTACAGTATTGCTCCAAAGAGCAGGCAGGCTTGAATAAGATAGGTACCTAGTTTATAAGTCCCGGGTAGTTGTTATAAGAGGCATCATATTTTTACATGTGTAAAAATATAATTATTTATTCTGTATTTTATTTTCTTACTTAAATAATTTTTTTTTTGTTTGAGTAGGTATTAAAATATATAATTGTGTTTTATTTTTTTAAGCCGGAATTATGTAGGCATAAGTCTATTTCACCGGGCAAAAGATAGCGGATCCCTGTGGGTCCGAGCCTCGGCATAGGGCGTAACGGGACATATGCGATTAGAGGCGGTGCAACTTTCGCTCTAGTCAACGGTTGGTTAATTTTTTTTTGTATGTTTTGGAAGTGGCAAACAAGCATGCAGTTCATATTGATGTTAAGTGATGACTGCATCCTATAAACACCCACAAAAAGACCAAGGTCAAATGCAGATAACAATAAAAAAAAAGATACAGACTACCTAATTGTTATAATTTCTTTTTATAATTTGCCATACATGTCTCTCAATCACACTAGGTATCTACTATTGCTATATTGACTATGTCGAAATAAACAGATACGTGGTAATACTCGTATTGTCCATAGGTATCCAATACTAAAAGTTTACTCATTTTATTACACCTATCTCCATTTATAATCGACATTTTATGACATCTCGATCGTTTAAACGTTGCCGCGTTGTGAACATATAATTTTATCATCAGATAATTTAACGAAATACCTACAATGTTTTTAGTGCAATTAAATAAAAGTAGATTAATGTGAACTGCTCTGGCTAACTCATTTTGTAAATCAAGGTAAGTTACTTAAATTGACTTTGTACAAACATTGACATTGAATTATATAACAATCGAATAAAGTACAACCTTTAGTCCTTACTCTTAGATTATAATAGGTGTGGTGTATAAGTACTTTTTTATATAAGAAGGGGGCTAACAGGCATGCAGTTCACATAGATGTTCCGTGATGAATGCAGCCTATACCCACACACCTACACAAAAACCAGAGACGCGTTGCCACCTCTGAGAGCTTAGTCTCTGTGATAATTATTACGGGGACATACATTGCCACCTATGCAGAACACGATAGTGCGGAACACAACCATTTGGCGTCCGATAAATTTGGTAATGCTATGACCGTGGCTGTGACGCCTATGTCTAGCTGCTACACTTGGAACTCTATTACCCGTAGATAAACGTTTAGTTGTCGGAGCCTACTGCTACATTTTTTTTTATTTTAATGGAAGTGGTAAACAAGCATGCAGTTCATATTGATGTTAAGTGATGACTGCAGCCTATAGACAGCCACACAAAGACCAAGTTCAAAATGCAGATGCGTTACGACTCCTGAGGCCTAAGGTGTTATGCCTCTGTGCCGGAAATTATAGGGCCGTACATTACCACCTGACCGGAACACGATAGTGCTGAACACTACCATTTAGCGGGAATTATATTAGGCAATGCGGTGGTGCCTACGCCCGCGAGCTCCGTCACTAGAGCTCTACCATCAGTACAAAAGATACGGTAGATAATAAATAGGGCAAAGAATACTAAAATATACAAATCTTGATCAAAGATGTTTACCAGTATTACAATAATTCTGTCTACAAGATTATACAACATATTCGCGGGCGATTGATTCACTTTATTTAAATATTTTATGTATGCAGGTCGTGGGTAACAGGGTGATTGGCCGATTACGAAATATAACTTAGGTACCTAATTCAGTTACTTCTGACAGAGACACATAATATCTCTGCCTTTGACGATGATGGTACCTACGTTATTATTGATGAGGCCCAGGAAGCCCCTTCCCTACCTGGAAGGTCTAGGTTAAGTATCTACTGTCTGGGAGTGTGATAAAGAGTCTAAGGAGCCGGTCACAGGTATAAAGAGAATGATAAATGTAGAAGAAGAACGGGAGGTGTGTCAAGACCGAGTTATCTAGCTCTCCACATCCTCTGCCTACCCCGAAAGGGATGTGATGTAAAATACATAATATTCGCAACCCTTTATACGTCCCGTACTGCTGGGCACGAGTCTCTCTCCTTTTTGGGGGGATGGAGCTTATTCCACCACGCTGCTCCAATTCGGGTTGGTTGTGATACGGGTTAGTGGCCAACCCGTTGTCGGATGATTTCAAACCGCCCATGAGGCCTCCGACAAGGTTGACTGCTATCTATCGATAGCAACCGGGACCGATGGCTAAACGTGCCCTCCGAAGCACGGAAACGCATTTTAATTGGCAGTGGCCAGGCGGTCACCCATTACACACCCGACTGCGCCCATATCGTTTAACCGAGTAGATCGCTTCCGATCTACACCAGCCGCGGGGCCATGCGCGCTTCCCGCGGGGCCATGTGCGATTCCCGCGGGGCCATGCGCGCTTCAAAAAGATAAATACATACATAGGTATATTAATATAAATTAATTTATTTAAACTTTAAGAACCTTTTAAATAGAGTTTTGCAGAATTTTTTTTCATATAGATGCTTTATACTCAAATTAGGTATAAAATACATAAATGTCCTAAGTAAGACCCACTGACTTAAAACAGCGGGAAGTTCATGCCAGGCAGTACTAGTGTCGGAAATTCATAGGCATCTTTGCATCTATTCTACACGTTGCGAAATGGTAGTCAGCACAACCGTAGTTCTTTAGAGATGGGACAACAATAGAAAGGACCCGTGTACCTGAATTTCCAACTGCATAACCTCATTTGGTAACTAAAAACAGATAAGAAAGTATTTTGTTCCGTATTGTTGAAGTTTGTTTACTTACCTTAACTCTTTAAGTTGTTTTCTCATTAAAATATTGCACTGATTTGGGTATATAACGTGTAAACTATAGCAAAAGACATAATAAAAATCCAGTATGGTTGAATGAGATAAATTGCATAACTTATGATCATGATTATGACTAAAAAGTATACAATTTCCATCTATTTAATTTGAACATCTTGGACGTTACCATTTTAAATGCTTTATGTAAACAAAACCCATCTTTGTTGTTTATTTTTGTCAAATTGAATGGCATAATTATTTATATACACATTGTTGCCTAGCAACCATTACTAGACAGATTGAGGCAAGGATGCGATCAAGGATCGTGATTTGATTCGGAGTGGGGTGCATATTTTTCGTGTCCTATCACGTATCGTACACAAAGTAGGGATCCGGTTCTCAGTACCTTCTTTTTATTTATAAACTTGTAAATTCTACTGAGCTGTGTTTATTTTGTTTATAACTTCGTAATCCTACTAATGTGTATTTGCTGTGATAGTTTTATTTTTAACTTCGTAATATACTCGTACCTATCCCACTACTATGTATTTTTCACACGCCCAGACACCGACGTTTAGATGGGAGTGGAACACTCACAAATGAATCCAATACCTAAATTAAAAATGAAGTTTTCAAATTTCCCTGTTTTTGAAGATCTATCCAACAGCAACCCAAAATAGAGGGCAGGCGAGGAAAAAACGAGATCCTCATCATATTATGTGTATGGAAGGTACCCAATTTTTTTTACCGAAGTTTTATTTTAGGTACCACTTTTTGGTTTTCATTACTTAAAAATGTGATTGTGTGAATGTAGAATGGGTGGACGAAGCCTCGGCTAGAATGACAGTGTTATTATTGTATAGATAGGTAAATAAGGAGGAATAAAAAAAAGCCTACGTACATTTGGTAAAAATTCGTTTAATTCTCCACAAATGACTGAAATCGTTATCAAAACACAATATACGTGTTATATAACTTACTTTAAAATACAAGACTGCAATAAATACATGACAGTTGTTAGGTAAATATAGATACAGAATTGCCACAAAGATTATATTATTTCCGGGTTTTGTTAACGAATTTGTTCCATTGAACTTTGTTAAGAAACATAAAATATACACAGAAGACAAATAAACATTTGAATACGGTGGAATTTTTATGTTATGCATATTTTAGATTTGTAAGGGTAACCGTCAACTAGGGTTACCCACTTTCACTTATGTGACAATATAATAATAATTGAGCGATTGAAATATTTCGAAATAAGTTTTTCTTTTTCATATAGTACCTAACTAACGTAGTTATATTGTGCCGAGAGATGTTAACAGGCTCGTCACCTGTAACCGGCGAATCGATGGTGTTTGCATGTATGCTTGAATGCATGCATTTATTTATCTCTGCCTACCCCTTCGGGGATTGCAGGCTTGAAGTTACGTTTACTATTGCATTGTTAATTTTTTCGCCTTTCAATTGCTGGCACGATGTTGAAATAATAACCTATAATCAAGTTTTGATAACAAAGATACATAAGATACCAAACCGAATAAAAATTCGATTAAATATCGAGATATAATATACCCAATCTTCTACGAAATTTAGTAGTTAAAGTTCATACGAAAAGATTTGATCACAAATAAAAACTAACGAATTTAATGAACTTATTATTTTCTACTACTAAAACTACCTTGCTGTATAAATAATTTAATGGCAATACTGTGTATGTATTTCCTATTAACATATTCAGATCGTTGGATTTTCTCGAAATTGACAAGCCATTTGCTGAAAAGATTACGAGACAATTTGCGATTTTGAAAATATTTCGAAGCTGCTCTCTGAATATGTTCTTTCGATGAATAAGTGTTAGTGATATTTAATGTAATAACATTAATGCATACAAAATCTAATGGGGTTTTATTAAGTCGTAACGAAAGTCTAATTTAACTTTCACCAATATTTATTCACCACTGCATAACACTGAGTCGTACATTCCCTTAAGCTATGTATAAATAAATTATATTAAGAAACGCCTCTACGAATATACAAAATTAATACAAATCTTATGTTACTAATACAAATTACATCACAGTTCAATAAAAGTTAGTATTAAAAAGTTAGAATACCGATGATTTCAAAGAAAACTCTTTTTTATTTATATTAGAACTATAAAAACATTAGGCGATAGTATTTAAAAAGAAAATTAAAAACAACAATTTGGTGAGTTTGTTCAGGGTACTTCGAATTTTAGGAACATATACAAAAGTACGCCCGAATAGAGACCGACTTTTTAAGGCGGCCCGTTGCTTAAAACTGTTTAAGTTCATTATGAAATAAATCATCTAAATCAGTGAACACTACCTTACTCCACACAAAATCTCGACATCCCAAACGAAAACCACGCCTTATTCAAAATGTACAAAATCGAAATTATGAGAATCCGAAACTTTCAGTCTGATTAATATAAAAACCATTACATTCTAAGTATTGGGTAAAAAAGCTACGTTATTAAAAAGACATTAGTATGCAAGTATTTGAGTAGCAACAGCAATGCTTTTAAAAATACTAAATAGTAATGTACTTATAGATAATGAAAGCTAAGAGAATAGCGTATAAACCAGTTGGTTAATATCGTAGAAAATATCACTTTTTATTGTTTTAGATGATAAAAATATAGCTATTTGTCGAGCGTCAAACATGTTTTACAAATTTATTGGAAGTGAGCACGATTCATTACAACCTGAGTTCTTGATAAATTTAAATGGTATTCTGACTTTCATTGTACGTCCTTCGTTTAATTCTAAAGTATTTAAGTCGCTTTGAGGAGTATTATTTAATGTGAAGACATTGTTCTATGGGTAAGACAGTAGAGCCTGTTGAGGCCACGCGATCTTCGCGTCTATCCTCTTGTAAGCCAGTATGAAATTCTGACCGCTCTTCTCTGACATCACTTCTTGAGGGCAATCGTTCTCGTTCAGCATGGTTTCTGCAACAAAGATTATTTATCGTAGACTTTTTTTTTTGTTATAGGGAAGCACAAATTTTGTGCCAGTAAGTGTCAGTAAGTCTAAGTAGGCAAACCGTTTTTTAAGCCTCAACAAGCTGCAGACAGCTAAGTCAAGTTAACTTAGCTTTTGGTCTGTAATACAGATTATGATGGTTAAACGTGGGGGATATAATATCTGCATATGGACAGGTAGAAATCTGGATGAAGATATTATTTAGAGACATGGGTAATGGCGAGCAACAGACCTACCCAAACCTTTTGGGTGTCCAAAACATATATTTCACTTTAAACATTAAAAGGCAGCGCCATACACTGTTTGGATCTACGGCACCAATTTTGGGACTTGATACTATTTAATCATATTGGTACAGGCGCGAAAAATGTCCCTGATGGAATTCTTCTTCTATTATAATGCGAGTGAGCATGAAGTAGCCTTCAGGCTGATAATGGGTTCTGTTTTTTTTTTCTCGCGCGATTTCTATTATGTTTATTTTAGAATCTATCTACCGTGTCAATCTTACGGGGATGTGGACGGGGCCCCCTTAATTTTATTTATGCACAGAGATGGTACATTATAGGTCGGACTTAATGGCACTAGGCATTTTCTGCCAGTCAACCTGGGACAAAGAAACAATTTACAACAATTTTACTATTTCATTACCTTTTTTTATTGGGCCTCCATATGCCAAATGCCGCCCCGGGCCCTTGATGACCTTAGTTCGCCGTTTCTGTTCTTCTGTTTCATAGTGATATAATAATATTTACCTTGTCCATCATGCAGAGCGAACAGCGCGTAGTCCTGAGGGTTAGTGATGGCGGCGGCATGAGCTAACGCTCGACACAGGTCTCGTGCCCTCGCTCCCGGTCGACAAGGTAACGCCACGCGCCGTATAGAGCCGCGACATTCGTCCGGGAGTGCCACCCGTACTACCGCCACGCTGCACCCTTCGCGGCCTGACTCTGAAGACCCTCGCCGGTGCTGCTGATAATGGAGGATTTTTTTAATGTAATGAATGTGGCAAACAAGCTTGCAGTTCACGTTGCCACCCCTGAGACCTCAGTTGTTTTGTCTCTGTAATAGTTCTAACGGAGCCATACATTACCATCTAACCGGAACACGATAGTGTTCAGCACTATCATTTGGCGGCAGATAAATTAGGTAATGTGGTGGAGCCTGGTTCCTCGAGATCCTACACTGAAATTCTACAGCCAGTAAGTTTTAATTGGTTCAATATTAATCTTTTGCTCTTGGTAATGGAAAGAATAAAAATATAAGGCTCTAATATGAAGTAAATAATGTAAAGTGTAATGAATATCGGCCACGTATCGCGCCATAACGTGATGATGAAAGATGTGAATTGAATGCTTGGCAGTGCAGGGTCGAGTTGAGGGCACACGTGCCAGAGGCAGGTCGCCTATGAGGTGGACAGATAAAAGCCGCACTCAGCGGCCCTCTCTAGATTGCTCCAGAAAGGTAAAGACACGCGATGAGTGACGAAGCATTGTGAGGCACCAGGAATTAAGACCACTCCGACGAAAGTGTAGCGCAAGAGAATAGAAAAGCAGTGAATATAATTCTGTATTCATTTATCGTTAATGGGTGTTGTATGTTTGTTTACCACTTTCATGATATTCAAAATAAAGAACTTAACTACATGCATTATAACTTTATAACTAAGTTTAACTCAAAATAATGCATTTTGTAAGGGAAAATTCAGAAAATAATTAACATTGACAGTTACTTATCTAAAGTAATCAGATAACATATCCTAGACACACTTACAGGAGCAGAACTATCAGGACCAGGGTCAGGTGCTAATCTCTTCAACACGGCTACCGCAGAGAATAAAGCGGTGAGATAATATCCTCCTTCACCAGCTAGCAACGCGGCAGGTAGCAAGCCAGCCATCAATTCGGCTTCTAACTCTGCACATACAAGCCTACACCTAGCCACTGTCCAAGCCAAAACTGGAAGCAGGTCGTCCGCTCCGAGAGTCCTTTCACCCCGGATCTGTAGTGGAAAAAAATATATTTATGATGTCCAGTCAATTGTAGACTTTGCTTTATCAGCGCATTTACATTTTGATATGCAATCACAATTAATTGCGCTTTGTTTATACATGTTGCATAATATTTGAATTATTTTAAGTGTTTACATTACAAATCTTAGCAAATACATACCGCATTGAACATCACTGATATGGCGGCGAGAAGGTTCTCAAGTTTGTCTAACGGCGAATCAGCTTCTTGCATTTTGAGGAAATGTTTTGAGATCACTGCTAAGACTGCTGATGATGGTACTTTCGTAGACTCCTGTAAAGGTGAAAAACATATTTAGTAATTTAAAACATGGTGGTGACTATGTACCTAAATATGAGTCTAAGGATATTGGTGGAAACGAATCAGTATACCTAAGTAATAGGAATAATATTACCTATCAGCAATTATGAGAAGAAAAGTAAATGGATTGATCTTAAAAATTACAAACTCATGTATTTTTTTGGTCAAAAATAAGCGAGACCAGTGTCAAAGATGATTTCAAAATAAGGTGAAAGTTGAGATAGTGTGTTTTAGACGCGAGGTGTTTTACAAGACAGATTAGTAGTGCAGCGTAGGCTAAATCACTGGACCATGTTCAATGGCCTTCATTAACGCATCTGCTGCGATGTCAGCAATACAGCATATTTGGTAATTATAATCTAGTGATATCAAAATGCATTTTTATTTTTATTTTTTTTATTATAATATTCAATTCAAACAGATTGATTGCACTTGCAGAGAAATTATCCTTCACGAGTGGGCGGTGTAGTCGTCACAACGTCCAAACAGGCTATATAAATTTCCGCAAACAGTGACGTCACTAACGTTCAGTCCATCTTAACTCACAACTGCAACATTGTGGCGTAATGTTCAATGACAGCGTATAAGCGACGTACGTTAGGAGCATGCCAGCTTGTCAGCAGATGTACAGTCTTAGGCGTAATGGTAATCACTCGGTACGGTAAATCACTCCTTTCAGTATTCGCAAATTATAACGTCACTACAGTTCAGCTCGCTTTGTCTACCAACTGCAGAGATGTTCCGTGTTGTGCACGTTCTATAGCGGCATGTAAGAGCAGTAATGTTGCCAGTAGACTGAAATGATGGTTCATGAACGTACCATTAGGCGGGACCTACATGACTCCTTCCAGTCTTCCTAAATTGTGATGTAACCACAGTTCAGCTCACCTTGATTCCCAACTGTAGAGGTGTGGCGTGTTGTGCTCGTTCAATGGCAGCGTGTAAGCGACGTACGTCAGGGGCGTGCCATGTTGCCAGTAAACTGTACAGTCGCGCGCGCAAAGGTCGTACCACTAGACGATGCATCACTCCTTCCAGTATTGCGTCTATGTTGAGGAATTCCGTTGGTTTTAACTGCAAACAATATAAATGATTATTTTTATATGTTGCACTTATAAACATATTCCAGTGAAACTTTTGAACTTTTGAAAAATGGTGATCTATTTTCACGCAATAAATTAAAAATATAAGATATATTTTTAATTCATTGCATTGAAATTAAAAATATATCTTAATTTCAATGCAATGAATGAATAGTGTTAATTGTACATTTAATAGTATTTTCGGTTATTTTTTTTACCTTGAGCCTCTCCTTTTCCACTTCTTTTTCAAATTCTCTCTCGCCGTGCTTCACTAAATAATTCTTCATGCCTGACATAAATTGTCTGATATTTCTCATCACCACCTGTTGATCGAATTAAGACAAAAATAAGGTTTAGTTACATTAATTGTGTTCTTTTTGGGTACCTTTATTCATGAAAAAGATTAAAAGGGCTATAAATTGGTCTCTGCCACGTTGTATTTATCCGTATATATACTACTATATATATACTATACGTATATTAAATGCAAACATTGACCGTATGATTAATCCATTCGCTATCAAATTATCGAACAGACCATGCGACTGTTTAATGTTTATGATCACATCATTCATTTTGTAGCAACTTAACGAATGTACAATGTTGTGATAATTCATTTGTACAAAATCACAAATATTTGAACGTTAGACTCCGGTTTTCTATTTTAAAACAGCGTTGCACCTACACGCGTGTGTTTATTTCTATTCTTTCCTTCCAGGGGAGATACGTTGGTAGAGACTAGTGGACTAGTTGGACTACCCAGTAATTTTACTACATACCTACTCAATAATTAATCGCAACAAATAATCGCAGTGTTCGTTAGAAATAAAAACATCTATCAGTCTAAGTTCACTGTTCCTTTTCAGGCAAGTTAAGCTAATAGTGACTAGTAGTTACTTATTTTTGACTCTTTGAATATCATCAGATGATAAAGACAGTGAACTTTTCTTTGACTCAAAGTATTATAATATATAACTTACTTATCATATTAAAAAAAAACAAAAAGTTAAATGTACCTGGGGACTAGTTTCTTTAGAATCTAAAGTACAAGCAATAAAGTTGTCGACGTTTTGGGCGAATGTGGTGCTCTTGTCCTGTGCTAGATGTAGGGCGTAAGCGCGTAAAGCTGCGCCCGCGCCGCGGGACGTCCGACCGCCCCGGAGCGCACGGACCCGACCTGCAGCTGTAAGTAAATAAATAGCGGTTATTGGCACTGACAATCAACGATTGGAAATGACAAATAGAAAAACCGGTCAAGTGCGTGTCGGGCCACGCGCAGTGTAGGGTTCTCCATTTAGTGTATTAACAGAGTAAGAAATGTAATGAAGAAAATAAATAAATATTTTGGAGTTGTTCGAAATTTTCGAGTAAAATACATTTGGTCGACTATTACTGTTATTGCCGTAACGTTTCAATTTCTAACAACAACCGTTTAGTTTGTAGGGGGGGGGGACACTTGACTCTAACGAAAATTTGCACTTTAAAGCTTAATAAGTCACGAAGAGTTAACTAAATCGAAAAATGATGTTCAGACATCCATAATATTTTTGAAAGACCTATCCAACGATATCCCACACTATATGGAAATAGAATTTTTTTAATAAATCTGCGCCTTACTTGTAGGAGAGGTTACCCTAATTATTTCTTTTTTCATGGTTTTATTTTACCACTTTGCCGGCGTAATAAAGTTGTATACTTGTGCCAAATTTCAAGTATCTAGAACCAATAGTTTTTGCGCTAAACCGCGGACGGACAGACAGACAGACAGACAGAAGATAGTTCTACAGTTCTGCCAAGGAATTCAGGTGCCGTTACTGAAGCTCTATGACTTTAAAAAAAAATTGACGATTCAGTTGACGGCCGTTTGAACTGAGGCTAACGGGTTTGAATCCCGTACCCAGATAAATATTTGTATAGCCTACAGATATTTGTTCTGGGGTTTGTGTACGTATGTGAAGACAACGGCATCCACGACAAAGGTGGAAAATAAAAAAAATCGATATCATACCTATATAATAATCATATTAACAAAAATGATTGCACCACCACTAATCGCATATATCTTATGTCCCACAACGCTCTAAGTCGAGGAACAGACTGACCTTTGCCCCCGCAAAGGTCTCGCTTAAAAGCTCAGTTCTGTAAATTTTTTTTTTTTAATCTGTTTTTTTTTTGGAACTTTTATAATTAAATACATGTCAGTCCCATCATATACGCACATATCTGAATTACAATTAAGTAGGTACAACAATTATTATTACACATTGATACAGTCACTTATAGTGACTGACATGATGGAACAGCGCGTGCGCTGCATCCGATGTAGGATCGGCGAGCATCTGGTGAAACATTCCTATATCAAGTCTGTTCAAATGGTAAGTCACTATAAGTGACTGTCTCTCACGCTGGAAACGTGTACACTCCATAAGCAGGTGGTGCACATCTTCCACAACTCCACATGATTCACAGTTTGGTGTATCTACCTTACGCATGAGAAATGCAAACTTTCTAAGAGGTATATGACCAGTTCTTAATCTAAAAGCTATTACAAGATGTTTACGGGACAGTCTTGTACTGAACCACGGGATATGAGGAGGCTCACATTGAATTGACCTATACCAGATACCTTTCTGCATAGATCTTTCGTCAAAATACTCTCGCCAAATTTTAGTTCTGTAAATTTATTTAGGTCGAGAGCCCTTTGCTGTGAGCAAATGGTTCGGTGAAATAGAGATATACAAGATCTCGCTTCGCTCTCTTTATAGAGCACTACTTAAAGCACGTTCCTATGCTCCAGGGTAGCTCTATTGTTTAAAAGACCAGTAGGTAAGCTTAATTTTTAACAAAAGGTGAAAAAGTTACCTGAGATTCTTGGAATCTGCGTATTTAAAATGTACGTACCTACGCATTTTGAATCTATAAAATTTTTTTTTTCTTACTTAGCAATTTTTATTACTCTCTTTCCGAATTCACTTACCAATAAAAGAACTATTCTCCACTGAGGTCCGAATCGACCCATTACAAAAGCGCTCTTGGGCGATTCGAATAGCGGTACAAAACTACACATTAGAAAACCGGTCAAGTTCGTGTCGGGCCACGCGCAGTGTAGGGTTCCGTAGATTTTAGGTTTGATTAATATAATTAAAAAAAAATTAAAATTTTTTTTACTAAGGAGTTGTTCAAAAATTTCGAGGATTTCATTTGGTCGACCATTACTCGCTAAGCCAACGCAAGTGTTATAATTTTCCTTTTAATTTCATTATATGTAGCTACTATTGCCGTAACGTTTGAATTTCTAACAACAACCATTTAGTTGGTAGGGAGGAGACACTTGACTCTAACGAAAATTGGCACTTTAAAGCTTAATAAGTCACGAACAGTTAACTGAATCGAGAAATGATGTAAGCACAGCCCTAACATTTTTGAAAGACCTATCCAACGATATCCCACACTATATGAAAAACGAAAAATTTAAAAGAAATCCGCGCGTTACATGTAGGTGCGGTGTAGCTTAAATAATTTAATTTTTCATGTTTTTATTCTACCATTTTGTTGGCGTAATTAAGTTGTATACTTGTACTAAATTTTAAGTTTCTAGTACCAATACTTTTTGCTAAACTAAAAAAAAAACTTAGCTGAGGACGGACAGACAGACAGACGGACATGGCGAAACTATAAGAAAAAACGAGCTATAGGGCGATTGGATTCCAAAAAAACACAATAATAGATTTATAATTTTCTTGGATCCTATAGGGTCCAGCTGCTGCTTCAAGGATTAACACCGTAATTAGAATCGGTCGCGATGCAAAATGCCCAAAGACGGCAACCCCGGAATTATAGCCATGAAATTTTACTCCCACCTCGCGAAAAAATGTTTCGATTCAAAATTAAAGACAGCATTGAATTGAACGCCTAAAAATATCTTTCATGCTATAAAAATATTGCTGACACTACAAAGTCTACAACCGCTTTTTAAATATAATTTTATCGGAATGTAAGGCAAACTAACAATAATATAGCTCACCCATTTCTCTTAACGATATGGCAGTCATTAAGGCTATTGTTGGTATTGTTAAGCAAACGATATTTTATCTTTAGGGATTACATACAAATCCGTGTAACTATTGTTTTTTTTTTTTGGTCTCCTTTTTAACTGGGATTCGAGATTAACTGGTTACAATGGTGATAAAATATTAAAGATAATGTAAACACGAAAGTGTGTTTTTTAATGTTTGCTCTTGAACCATAAAAAGAAAGTATGGCATGGGAATGCACGAAGTTCTGCGTTTAGAGAGATGTGGATCTTTAAATACAACACAGGATGGAAGTTGACTTTCTCAAACAGTAATCTCAAAAATCAGTATTAAGCAAGTTACTTATTATATAAAATAAGCTGGTATGGTAGTATATTATCTTGCATACTTTTCAGTTATTCATGAATTTGAAGTTCATAATTCAGATTAACACCGTATATGAGAAAAAAAAACCGGTTTATATTTTCAATAAATAGTCAGTAAAATTATAATGAGTCCTGAGATCATAAACTGATTAAATTATTATTCTAATATCTATAACCACTATAACATCTTTACCTACACAAGTACGACCGTGTAAAGTCAGTCTCTGGTTCAATATCTGACTCCATAGATTTACTTTTCACTTTCCATAATTTGCAATGTTTTAATCTGTTGTATATTCGTCTCCAGAGCCCCGTCAGTGCGTTTATTATTCGGCGAAAGGGATTGACATACGGTTTTTTTATATCATCACTTTCTTCATCACCGATTTCATGGCAATGACACGCTGGGGACTGAGCGACGACAGTCTCTCGTTTGACACTACCTTCAGCCATCTTCTTACAAAGAGTCGTCAGTGCGTCCGTCCTCGTCAAATGATGCTGAAACTTCGGTTCAAGCAACTTCTTGCGTGACAAAAACACCCATTCACTTTCAAAAACATATTCCGTTAAGGTTTCACTTCGAAAATTTTTGATCGTTGTCACCGCGTACACTTCACTAGTCACAGGCGCAGCTTTTACAGGATCGTAATATTTTTCAGACAAATTCTTGTTATCGAAATTTTTAGCCCAATCATCGCTTTTGCCGGCAGACTTTGCGTCAGTTTGTCTCGCGGACTTTCCTCGGAACAATTTTTTGAACCACTTCATGACTGATCACTTTGCGGTTTTTTCCCGCGTGCACGAACGACTTGAAACGATAATTTCTCATTCACACGATATAAGCCGCGTAACGAACATGAGCGCCGGCGTACGACTGAGTGAGTACACTCAATCGACTAGTGAGTACGATTTCACGGCACGCGCAGACCTTTACCCTTTAACAATAATTTATATTATTTACAGAACTAATGTAGTTATTGATAACAGATGTGCGCCGCGGTCCTATTGTTCGTGTTCTACAAAGTTTAATTGATTGAGTAATGATGTGTAAATGACTCATTTTATTATCGCCAATATGCAATATATATGCATGTGCGAAACTGCTTTCGGTGTTATCGCTAGAGATTTGTAGTATATCGTAAAATAGGAAATGCAACATCCTATGGGTTGATGAACTATGTAACTGTTAGCAAAATTCTAAAATAACACTCAAATGCTGTTTTTATCACAGCGAATACGCGAAGGTTTTATATTTTATCAAACCTAAATTTCTCGTCTGAAAAATGACCATGTATAAGTATGTAAATCAAATTAAGTACTTTAATATGTTTTAATTTATGTTTTTAAGTAAACAAAAGAATTTAAAAAATCAGTATCATTGCACGTCTATAACCGTTTTTAAAAGTCTATATTTTGATATCTCTATAAATTGAAGTATAGTTTACAAAATATGGTCAGATTTTTTGTGCCCAATACTGGGCATGTCCCTTGGGCAAGTCTCTATCGTAATTATGCGTCTAGCTACATTCGTCATATTATATACGATGATCGTGGATGCAATTATCCTTTCTCAATGCCACAATGATAATTTAGCATAATATTTATGCAAATATAGGTAAGTAGGTGGGAAAGTTGATAAAACACGGTTGTTTGTCTCAGCAAGGGCAAGTGTTTGCATAAATCTGCACATGTTGGTGATATGACCGTGGCGCACGTTGCGAATCGGTATCTAATTATAATAAAGTGCATTGCACTTTTGATCATGTAGTTACGTAGAATGACGTGTTTTTCAGATGGTTGGCAGATGGGCCCTACTGGATCCACCCTTAAGTCTGTCTTTCAAACCCAGATAAAATATTGAAATACATAGAAAATAAGACTCAGTGATATTTGTCAAGACTAATAAGCACAAAAAGAGCAGTACGGAATTACACTTCAGTATTTTTACTTCGGTGCATTTTTAATGAATGCATTGCGTTTTTAAGGCATAAGGACACACACGATTCACACGTTTAGGTATGTCCTGCGTACACTAAATATTGACATGTCTAGGCACATCACCAAAACACGAAAGTATCTGGAATACTTCCAGAAAATGGAAAAATCGCATACCAGTAATGGTGAGATTCACAGACCGCACTACGACTTTACTTTCAAGCAAAGTACGCTTCGAACTGTCAAAACCCATACATTTCTGACAGTTCTAAGCATACTTTGCTCAAATTAAAGTTGAAGTGCGGTCTGTGAATCTCGCCCTAAGCAGTTCTGGTTTACTACCACTAGGAAGACTACTGAGCCAATATTTTTTTCATTACCGCATACTAACTCCAGTACCTCTACCGAAGCTCTATCTCTTTTTATAAAGATTATCGAATAATAAATCTATTTGTTTACCGTTAAATAGTGTGAGCAAGTAACAAGATGCATGTATATATATTGTTATTTTTATGACTGGAGGCACAATATAACTATGACTAAACACATCTGAGTTTATTACAACAACTCTTACTATAATTTCTTACTCTATATTGCAGACATTACGTATGACCAACTCTTTAAAATCGATAAACTGAAGCATATATTAAGTGGTGCGATTAAAATCTTATAAAATCAATTAACGTTATCAAGTTTCGATGGCTAATATCAATATAGGCATAGTCCTTAACAATTACAGACATGTGTAAGGATTGGAACAAAATAACGCGTGTCTTTTGATAAATCAATTCACGTTTCCGACATATCATTCTTCAGAATATTATCTGTGATTACTAGATAGCTATGACTCGTGACTTATTTCACTTAACTTTCAATTTGCTGAAATTGCTTAAGTTCGACTAGAAAAAGGAATGAGACGCATTTAAAAAATCTAATTGAGGCATATTTTATAAAAGTATTTCGGTATGAAAACGCAACGTAAGGTCGTATTCAGGGATGGTATTTACGCATCCTTCATGATGATTCGATAATCTTTAAATGCTTCATAATTTCTTGATGACGATGATTGTAAGAAATGTCAGACACTAGGTATCATGCTGTCTGGGAATTTAATTGGCATGGCACACTATCATGTCACTTAACACATTTACTTTAAGAGTATTATGGAAGGATCGGTATTTCACACATTAATTAAGCGAATATGGAATGGGGACCTATTAAGTACGTCATATTCGTGCCAACGTGGTATAATAATGTCGGTAACAATATGGCGTGGCTCAGAATTTGTTAGCTAATATAGTATATATATACTTAAATATATTTTATTCTATTAACATAATTATATGGATAATTTTTAGTGTATTAAGTTGCTTTTTTTTGTGTTAATTTTTTTTTGTTGTTTAATCTACCACCGCCTACGATTTTTCTCTTCACTATCAATGGTTGACTGGTAGAGAGCGCTCTTAGCGTTAAGTCCGCCATTTGTTGCAATTTTTTTTTTGTCTCAATAAAGATTAAATAAATAAATAAATAAATATAGTCACCTTAGTTGTAACCAATGGATGGGTAGTACTATGCTCGCGTATTGCATTCATCAAGCGTGACGAATGTAGCATATGGTATAGTAGTTCATGTCCCTTTTTTTTGTCACAGAGTCAAAACAACTCAAGACTTAGGGAGACAACACATCTGCATTAGCTACGGCATTACTCATCTTGTCTCTTAAAATTATCTCGTTACAATGTTAGTTACCAATTTACCATACTCCTCCGAAATGGCTGGACCGATTCTCATAAAATTCTGTGTGCCTATTGGGTAGGTCTGAGAATCGGCCAACATCTAATTTTCATGTCCCTACGTGATAAGAGTGATTCTCAACAATTTTTTTTTTTTCGATTTCTTGGACATTCTTTTTTATGGTTCCGTAGTAAACAAGGAACCCTTATAGTTTCGCCATGTCTGTCTGTCTGTCCGTCCGCGGTTTGGCGCAAAAACTATTTGGTACTAGAGATTTGAACTTTGGCATAAGTATACACCTTAATCACGCCGACAAAGTGGTAGAATAAAAACATGAAAAATAAAATTATTTAGGGTACCTCCCCTATATGTAACGTGCGGATATTTTTATTTTTATTTTTGCGTTTTCTATATAGTGTGGGATATTGTTGGATAGGTCTTTTAAAAATGTTAGGGGTCTGCTAACATCATTTTTGGATTTAGTTAACTGTTCATTAAGATTTAATCTAACCTAAAAACTACGGAACCCTACACTGTTCGTGGCCCGACATGCACTTGACCGTTTTTTTATTTCTAAGGCGATACGAAGTTCGTCCGCGCAGCTAGTATATATAAAGATGACATTATATTAAGTACCTAAATCTTTAAACACGTTCGTTTCTAAATTTCCAGCAAAGATTTTGAAACCTATTTAACCAGGCGCACGAATGTAATACATGTCATTTATGTAATGTATTTAGCGCAATTACTCTAATAGGTACATAGAGTGGCGTGTCTAGTGATAAAACAATGATTTGTGTTATTGTTTAGTTATGAGGTCGCTCAGTGTATTAATCTTTGAAATTAGGTCGTATTATTATAGCCTTATTACAGCTGCTTAATTGAATAATTTAGTTTTGCAGTTGAAATTGAGAAGTAGGTCACTAGAAACTGCCCAAATTGTGAGAATTATACCTGCTTAATCTTAGCAAGTCCTTTTAGGTAATATAAGAACATTCACAATATTGCCACAGTGTATTTATCTAACGCTAGCTGTGCCCGCGACTTTATACACGTTTTTTTCATTCACATTTTATTGCATTGCCTTGGCCAGTAACGACATCTATTACCAACATTACTAGTTATGCAACCGATACAGCAAACTTTTCAGTTTATTAAATATCGTAAAGATGTGGTCTTACCCTTTTTCGCTATAAGACATGCGAGTGAATTTTTTTTTTAATGGAAAGAAAAATTTGAATTGTATCCTTTTACATTTTACACTAGCCATGATTATTGAATTACATTTAGCTCAGTTGATTTATCGTAAGAGCGTTACAGACAGACAGAGTTAGTTTCACTTTTATAATATTAATATCGATGGTTACCTACCGTTTATTTAGTCTATGTTACTAAATAATGTTGAAGACTTTGTGTTACTTATTCCGAATTCTTTAACCTACCTTCCTTTAGTCTAAAAATTCTTATAGGCAATATTATCTGAAATCTGGAATGTATGTAAGTAGGTACTCGCCCTATTTTTACAACTTGTACGTTGTAAAAGTAGGGAGTACCTACTTCGGACAAAGTTACACTTATGCCAAACTAAATGAACGTACCTACTTATAACCAAAAAGGTGTTTTTTGTTTCGGTTTATTTTCCAATACTAGGAACAGCACCCCCTGCCTGTCGTGGAGGAAGTGGTTTGACTACATGCGAGTTAGAAATAATCTTATGTCAATAAAATGTAATATTAATATAATAAATAAAAATATTTTTTTCTGATAATTATGTAGTTCTGCGCATGTGTCGTTTCTGTTTTCGTTTCCTCAAACAATCTATTGAGTCGAAGGTGATGAATTTTAATATGAAGACAATTTGAATCCTGATAAAATATAAATGCAATGTCTTATGTAATCACTCATGTAAAAACCACATAGATAACTATATAACTTACCGAGCAAAGGGTCTAGTCGGTCTCTGAAACTCTTGGCGCGGTTGGCTGCGGCCGGTCCTCTCCGTGGTATCGGAGAATCCCATTCGCAAGGCTCGTCCTTAAAGTGAATTAAAAAAATTGTAAGAAAAAGACAACGAGCAACATTTTAACTAACCATGGCCAAGTTTTTTTTTTAACTGCTCCAGTAACGTAGTGGTAGCATGTCGCTACTACTACGCTGGAGGTCCTGGGTTCGATTCCCGGGTCGGGGGCTATCAGAGATAACGGTTTGGAATCCTTTATGTCTGGTTCTATTGGGATTTTTCCATTTTCTGGAAGTTTCCCAGTACCTCGGAGTTTGGTTATGTGCCCGGAGATGGCAACAAGTTCGCCACCTGTTACATGGGCCAAAACGTAACCGGCGAGTCGTGGGTGCTTGCATGTATGCTTGAATGCATGCATTTACCTCTGCCGACAGATTATAGGCGTGAAGTTACGTCATGGCCAAGTTTTCACGTAGAAGAGGTTTGTAGTTAGTATTTATGAATCTTCATACCCAGTCCTATAAGAGGCTCAACAAGTTAAAGGGGAGCATCAAACATTTCTGCATTTGTAAACGCCACTTTTTCTTCTTTAAATTGCTTAAGCTTGTGTACAACGAAGAAATGAAAAAACGTCTATATTTGCTTGGCTACTTTGCTCCAATGTGTATATATTTATAAACATATTTGGTTTTCTATAATACTCTTTACCAGGAGTTCCCAAATAGAGAGGGGTATTGATTCAAGTTAGACAGCGGAGCGTTTCAGTTACGACCCAATGACAATAACGGCCAATTATATTCGCAGAATTAGGGCCCTGGTAGCTACTCTGTATGTCTGTCAACCATAGTGTACCTATATTAGATGAAAAAAAATAGAATCAGAAACTCATTTATTCATTTAGGTTGACAGGCACCTCTTATGGCACGTCAAAAACAAACAAAACAAAATTAAAGTGAATAACAATTGATAAACATGACATGTCAAGATAAAAAATATATGTATATATATATCTTACCATATCATAGGCCTGTTGTCCATTGGGTGGTATCAATCCATCCCACTGAGAACTGTCCCAAGGCTCCGAGAACACCGTGCCATCATCACTTGCCTAGAAACAAACAATTGAGGATTAAATATTAATTGGGGACCTCGAGTATTTACCAAACTTGCCAGATTGGTCGTAGAGCTATCAAAAATATTAAACTGATTTCAAAAACTTTTGTGTTTACAGTGGTCGTAGGTACAACTTCAGCGTTCATACAGTATGTATGTATGTATGTATCTTCACGCCAGGTCCCTAACGGGGTAGGCAGAGAGTGTAGAGCGCCAGACATCCCGGTTCTGACAAACCTCTCGTGCCTCGTCTACCTTCATCATTCTCTTCATACATGCACGCCGATTCCTAAAACTTTTGACCCCACCATCAGACAGAACTCGACCTATTTGGTCATGGTAGGTCAGCCTTGGTCTTCCTGGGCCTCTGCAACCATCCACATTCGCATTGTATATCTGTTTAGTCATTCGCTCATTCGACATTCTTTCTATATGCCCGAACCATCGGAGCGTGCCTTTTTTCATTTTTACACCGATACTATCATTCACGTTCACACGTTCATACAGTGGTTATCAAATACCAAAACTATTGTTATATGTTCGATTTTATAACCTTGGACTCTTCCTATCGATCAATCTCTATTGATTGATTAGATCAAAATGTAGGTGCTTTTAATATTTTTGTACCTGTTCCGACAAGGGTCGAAGATCTTGGACATTGTCGTAGCAAGACGCTCGCGGTGGCGAACGCACCTCTTCTGGTAGCGCCGCAGGTTCAGAGCTTAGTCGCAGTTCGGGAAACCTGGACCAATTTACATTAATTACTGGCTAATGAACATAATTACCCTGGTGGTACTCAGATTCAACTCATCATTTAGCATAAGCTATGAACACACTGTGCCTTTTCATTGACATAACCGAACAATGGCGGTCAAACCATTCTAGTAGGGTAGGAAATATAATAATGAAAGATGGGCAGCGGCGTCCTGCAATAAAACTATCACCACTGCGATCGCCAATCAACTTTCCAAGCGTGGCGATTATGGCATACATACTTGTACATGTTGAACGAATGCCTGCATCAGCACAAACCTCTTTAGGCCTTTTGATGTAGTCCAATCGTATGAAAGTTAAATGGAATTTTTTTTAAAAAATACTTAAATTCAACATGACTGTATTTAAACCTAAGTAAGTAACTATTTTCAAAATGTCTTTAAATACGTATTTTTTATCACAGTTCATACCAGTTTGCATCCATAACTTTGGATCCAATGTTGGATAGCTTAATAAATAATTATTTTATACTACCAATCTTACCCGCAATCATTTTCAAAGCCTTGGCTAATAAATTGTTTAATTATATAATACTAATTACACAAGGAACCTTATGCAGTGAATAAATTTTCCGCCATGCTATTCTAGTTGACCTATGTTATTATAAGTAAATCCTTTGTTTAAAGGCTATACTGATAAAGGTTGTTTAATTATTATATGATAAGTCTAGAAATCACAAATCTAGATTTTAAGGTCGTTTTGCATTAGTATGTCTACAATTAACCTCTTCATACTAGTTCATACTTTTATGCATGAATATCAATTTTATTTGACTTTATGTATGTACCTAAAACGCACACGGAAACGCAACTGTTTCAATAGTTTAGTGGTATCAGGTCGCTACGCTGAGGTCTTAGATTCGATTCCCAGATTGGCGAGAATCCTTGGGTTTTTTTTCAATTTTTCAGAAGTTTTCCAGCACCCCCTGGGAGTTTATTAGGGATGTTACGGATATGATATTTCGGATAAATAAGATAAGATAAGATAAGAAACATTTATTTGACACACAGCGAGACACATAAAACAGACATAAAACGTAACAGGTAACAGAGAATAGACAACACATTTTCTAAAAATTAATACATACCTATACACGTAATATGTGTCTCACGGCTGCCAAAAAGGTGTCCTGTTCAGCAAATGTCAGGTACCTTCATGTAAAAGGTACCTGACGCTGGTTTTCAACAGGACCCTAAGTGAGTGAACCACGGATGTCAACGTACAAAATACGGATATATTATAAGAATAATATTATACCCGTTTCGGTTATGAAATTATTTGATGATTGATGGATAACTTATCACACACTATAGTAGGTAATTGTTACCACAAGAGCGGGATGTACTCGCGTCTAGTAAAAAGACGCGGTAAAAAGTCTTATTTGAACTGCGCCGATATCCGTATTTGTCCGAATATTTATTTAGGATTCGGTTATGCTTACAGAAACATAAATATTTCAGATATCGTTTCGGAGCTCTATAACATCTACTTCTTCGGAGAACACAGAAGTTATGTTGAAAGTTACATTTAAAATGCATCAAAAATTTATCATAGTAGGTACCATTATATGTAATACACTCTTGCGGCGTCACTTTGCGTTAATAGGGAATCGGACAACTTTGAGAATGTGTCTATTTTTCTAATTATTCTTTATACGTTTATTTAACCATAAAAAATATTAATTTTATTATTTAAGCATGTTAAACTACCAGAAACTACATATACATTTTATAATTTCAAAAATGCCGCGTAAACGGTGCCAAATGACTCTGAACAATGTGACGTCAACTGTTTGCAATCAAAGTGAATCTTTTAATTCCATTCGACTAACCAAGTGCAAATTAATTTCGTTGAATTTCGTATAACTTATTTTTCGTGTAAATAACGTAGAAAATATCCAAAAAAAGAGCCAATAAACCGAAGTATCACATGTGTTAAATATTTGTTGTACAAACGTATGACGTCACGTCCTGTGATTGATGTTTCGTTCAACATGGAGCACAGATAAAAAATATTCAAATTATTACATTTTATTTTGCAATTTAAAAATATAAATCATTCATATTTCACTAAAATATTTAATGAGTCATCGTATTATTTCACAAACATTCATTCTAATCATAGTTTACATTTATTTTCGATAGCTGTCCGATTGCCTATTGTGCTTCGGAAAGGAATCCTCTAAAACGCCCTTGTCCTTATACCCCATTATTAAATAATGTTTAGTTCATCTATCATGGTTAGTCTCAGTTTCTCTCAGTAAACTTTGACATAGGTAAGGCAGAAATTTACATCTGGCACGGACCGAACCTACGACCTCTGGATAACTAGCCTAGCCACTTTACCTACTAAGCTACCGAAGTCCTACACTAGTTGTCGAATTTTCCTTTTACATTTCATTAACGCCTTGGGGTGCCGGTAGCGACATCTATTGTACACCATTACCATTTTTTCCAGATTATAGGTAACTAGCCGTTGCCCGCGGCTTCGCCTGCGTGGATGTATTTTTATATATAACTAAGTAGACAGGTAAAAGAAAAGGTAACAGACAGACAGACAGAGTTGCTTTCGCATTTATAATATTAGTGGGGATATCGTAAAGATGGCGCATCAAGCACATCGAATAATTATATTTTACTTTGCGCAATCACAAACGTGAGTGAAATATTTGAAAGGAAAAATCACTTAATTTGATTATTTTAGTATGTTCTTAGGTTTTCGCGAGCTGCACTCATTGAAATAAAACTAGTAGTTTTATTTCAATTGATTATTTTACTTAATAAGTTTAAATACCTTAGTGCGACAACATGATGTACAGTAAGATGTTGCGCGCCATCGTCGACTCCGCTCAAACGGCTCTCTTGTTCAGCGAGAGATGGAAATGTTCCATTTTCACTGTTACCTTCTTCACTCTTGCCTGAAATGTCATATGAATATTAATTAACATCTTTCGCCAGAATATACGTACTAATTTGTATTATTTGTGTTAAAACGCAAAAAAAAGAAAACGATAGCTATAGTAAGTACGCCGGTTTTTATTAGTGTTAATATTATTGGTAGGTTGTATGTAACCTACTTGTACGTAAGCATTTTAATACTTCAGATATTGCTAGTTTTCCATTTTGATATATTTAAATTCAAAACTAGTATATTTTTAACCGTTTCAATTGTCGTATACATTTTATTATTTTGACTATAAAACCCTTTGACTTTTACAAATACTATGATAAGTTCAACAACCAAAAAGTCTGATAGAAGTACCAACAACTTAGGTAAATGTATTTAGATAAATCATGTAAATGTTCACTTGAATGGTCGAGTAATTATTAATTCAGGACAAGAAACATTAATTTAAAATAAAGTTTTCAGTGCAAAATAAGCCCAAACCCAAAATAACCAAAGCGATTATCGTCAGCACAAATTATTCATCTTTGCCTCTCCGAAATCCATTTCAATTGTTTGCAATAATTTATATTACGAGTAAGAACTGTTTTCCTTTAATGTAATCGTCACTCGCAAATTTCGGAGTAGCGTAAATATTTTGAGCTATACATGAGCGGGCATTACACTGACTTATGAACTGCCAACTGGAGTCAACGGTCCAAGTGTCGTTCTTGCCTGAGGGGGGCTTGGCGGCGACCCGCGGGGGTTCCACTGGTTTCACTTTAGGCTTGCTTCGTAGAGACACCAGATTGTCTACCGAAGTTGATGTGTTGGGTGATGATGCTGAAACAATTTTTATGAGAATTATAACTTAAAGGAAAATGAATAAAGACCTTGGAAATCTTTATAATTCACTATCATGCTTCAATTACTATAAAAACTTGAGTGACAAGCAAACGAGCCACCAGATGGAAAGTGGTCACTGTCGCCTACGAACATTTGTAACACCAGGGAAGCTGCCGACGCGGACACCAGGGGAAAGCCCTGAAGGACGCTTTTAACGCTTGTTTTGAAGAACCCCTTACAAAACAACAAAACAATAGAACAAATCTATTATTAATGATGCCAGGCTACCAGAACAATGATAAACAACTGTCAATTATGTACATAATTCATAAATTAATAATTTAACCTTCACAAAAACGGTGTGTCAACAACTAATATTATTTTTAATTATAATACAGTTAATGTAGTAGAGCTGTTTGAATGAATACTCACGTGATAGTTCTTCTATACTATGCATATCTCTTAGAGGATAGTAGGGATGGTTCTGATTAGGAGGTTCAGAATACCTCTGTGAGAGATTAACACCCACTCTCAGAAGCTTTCGTCGTTGTACAGGAGGTAGAACAGCCTGTAATAGTCAAATTATGAATTTATATCTACCGCCGCAATATTATTATTCTTTAAATAAGTCAAATTAACGAATATTTAAGAATATTTTTTATGTAATATTTCTCACTTCTTTGATAGCATCTACTGGATCCGCGTAAAAGGGACTGCCTGCGTTATCCTTTTCAGAATCATCAGCAATCAAATCTTTTACACTTTCATCTTCCAATTTAACGGTTTCCATACTTTCTGCGTTATAATTTTCCCTGCTTTTAAAAGCAGCTTCTATTTCTTCTGTTAATTTCTTATTCATATTCATTGCAATATTAAGTTTATCCGGTCTCTTTGGTACTATTTCACCCTTACTATTTGTAGTTGCTATGATGTCACTGGAACTGTTAAAGCTTTTCTTGAGAGGGCTTTCAGGAAGGTTTTTCTTCTCGTTCAAACTTTCGTTTGAATTAACAATATGTATGTTTTCTTTTTCCATTATTGACTGGGTACTTTTTGCTGCGTTTAGTTTGGCTGTAGAAACAAAAAAGAAACAAATAAACATATTATTGAAGAATATTAATTAAATCAGTATATTCATAACATAATTATACAATATTTAAAGAGTTTTATAATAATTTCTTGTAACTTACGCAGTGTGTCAGGTAACAAGTCTGGTCTTTTACTCTTCATCAGGCCATTATTGATATTATTTTCATTTTCAGGTTTCAGTGGTTTGAAAGTAGAACAATTATTGCTTTCAGGGCCCCAAATATCTTCGTAGTCACTGACTTTGTCCATCAAAGAACTTCTATAGTACACACCTGGTGACTCAAGAATATCTGACTCCTAAAATATTATAAGAAAAATTAGCCACCATTTAAACAGTTGTTATTAATTCTCCTTACTTCAAAAAAATATGATATTTATTTGATTTATATTTTCGTAATATCGTGCGGTTAGTGATGATCTTTTTTCATAACAGACGCCATAATGGAATGCAAATTGCACATGCTGCGTTGATATAATTTGATGAATGAACTGTTGGGGTATTTTTAACTTTATTTAACGTATGTCTAAATTATTATTAAAACGTTACATAATCCCACCTGATAATGTCTGGATTCCTTTCGTAGGGAGTGCTTACTCCTCCTTGATCTACCAGATGGTGTAGTACTTGTTGTATTGGTGTTGGGAGACAACACTTTTTCACGATCTTTACCAGCCATAGGCGACACAACTGACTGATTGGAAGTCGGAGAGAAAATATTTTTACTGGACACTGGTGAACTTCTAGATAAAGGTGAGAATATCTCACTTTTATTAGTCTGGCTAAGTGGCGAAAATACTCCACTTTTTGAAGATATCGTATCATTAGATACAGGGGAGTTAATTTGACTTGTTGGTGAAAATATACCACTAGTGACAGAGTTGGTGCCATTGGGAGATACTAATTGATTTGGTGGGTAGCTGTTACTAGACTTTGTGAAAGTATTTGCTACAGGGTCAACAGATTCGGAGGTGTTTGTCTGGGATTGAGGTTCTGTTGGCGTTCCTGGTTCGGTAGTATTTTGTTCTGTTATATGTCTTTTAAAACTGCCGTGTAAGCTAGCTGTCATTGTATTAATGCACTCTCCCTCTGGTGATAAACGGTGCATCATATTCTATAGGAGAACAGGAAATATTAAAGTCAGTAAACAATTTTATATTTTTGTTTAGAATAATTGTACATATAATACAGTATTAATATGTTCGAGCAATTGGCTAATTATAAACACCATAAATCCATGCATACACCACATACATACGACATGCATTTTGTAGACATCTCACCTGAATTTCTCCATTTGGTTCTATAAAGTTTTTTGCTGAATCCATAATGTTGAAGACAGCGTCGTTATTATTGTTGTTATTGATGGCATTAGACGCAAGCGTTAGTTGCAACCGATCGCTTTGTATACTTTCATTGATTTGATGATTGTGAATCTGTGTATTATTAACACTGAATGTAACTGTTGTTGTGACTGTTATATTTCCATTCTGCGAAGCTTTGTTAATGGGACTGAAAGCAATGGCCTCAGATTTTGGAGAGATCTTTGTAAAAGGTGGCTTAGCCCACCTCGGAGGCGGCGGAGGCGGAGTGGTTTTAACACTATGTAAATGGGTGGGAGAATGTTGCGAATTGCTCGTGGGGAATGTATGAGGTTGTGTTATATGTGCCTGAAAACAGGTTAAGCATTTATTATCAAATTCGAGGATATTTAATACACCGATAAGCAGCTATAATAGATATAATATAATTTAATTCACAACTTACTGTACTTGACATTAAATTTAGTGTATTTGGTGGGGTTGGTCGTGGTGCTCTAACGAATGATCCACTGGGTTTTGCAGGCGGTGATGGTGCAGTTCTGCCTTTAAAGGTGCTTAGGCTCGTATTTAAATTCGGTGGGGAACCTGATGTATCGACTGGTGACATTTTTAATACTACTTCTTGATCAGGACTTAATATTTGTTCTCGGGAACTCGCCACAGCACCTGTCAATGTAATAAACGATTTTTTAATAACTGAAATAAAGGTAAACATATCATTAAATTGTGTATTTGTAACTATATCAATATATCTACGATCTTATCCAAAAATGAGCAAATAAATCAAGGCATATGAGCGGGTTTAAGTCATACGACGAGCGAGTACAACCAGTGGTATATGACGGACGTAACCGAGGCTCACGGGGTATCGATGTATCCATGGTTACAAAAAAACAATAACTATACAAAGACATTACTCACTTGCATTAAAACTGCTAAGACTAGATCCAGTGTCAGAAGGAGTGACAGCCATTGGCACAATGCCATTGGCTAGCTGACATGGAGAAAGCAGGTTTTGCGGGTTGTTCTTTGGGTTCGCCATGGGGTACCCCCAAAATTCTTGGCCGAGAAGAGTAAGGGAGCTGAGCTGATGTCGACTTTTAGCTTCTCGAAGAGCACGCGGTAACTGGAGCTGCACTGGTAACTCGTCACTGCAATTTATAAAAATTGTATTAGTATTTTTACAAAAGGAATCTCAGTTTTCATATAAAACCCAATGTCCCTGAACTTATTTTTTATACATATTAGAAATAAGTACTGTCAATTAAATTCAAAGACTGCGTTCGGGTGGAACTGTGTCAGTTGCATATGCAACTAAAAAATGTGGTATAAACAGCCTCCTGTACCGCTTCAGTCTGTCATGATCTTGTCACGATTTAGTATGTTATTAGGTTTTCGCGAGCTACATTGAAATAAAACTAGTTTTGGGATTTATAGACTGACAGTCTGTCCGAGATCACGGACGCTGAAAGGCGATCGAAATGTCGGATTGATTATAAATAATGCGAGATAAATCCGATAACTTGTCACGATTCATTTCGAGATAAAGTCATACGCTCGAGAAGGGGATCGTTTTATTGTATGTACTTACCAACATTGTGAATAATGCGCGATCAATTCTGGGATGTTGTCGAAACGATTGTGCGAGGTTTCGAGACCAATGCGACCGCCTGACGCCTGGATCAGGTAGTGTTCTATGTAAGGCCCTTTGTCAGCTGGGAGACGAACACTGATAGCCATCGTATCCGGCTGACTTGACTGACGAACCACGAAGTTCTGGAAAAATATATAATCCGGTAAGTTTCTATACCATTTGAAGATGTTCTGCTGACAAACTGCCTCAGTAGTGTAGTAGGTAGTAGCAGAATACTGCCGCTACACTGCTTTTGATTTCCGTGTCGGGGGCTATCCAAACTAATATTATAATTGTTTGTTTGTATTAAACAGGCTCAATAACTACTGGACCGATTTTAAAAATTCTTTCAAAAAAGCTACATTATCCACGGGTAACATAGGCTATATTTTATTTTGAAAGAAATAGGGTTTCGTAAGATATTTGGGTTTTTCAGACACAAGGTGTAAAAAAACAATCAGAAAAGTTACTTATTTTGCGTACGCTGCCTAAACTATAAAAGATATCGTCACTATTCGAAAGTTACATTATCCACGGGTAACATAGGCTATATTTTATTTTGGAAAAAATAGGGTTCCGTAAGATTTTTGGGTTTTTCAGACACAAGGTGTAAAAAACTATAAAAGATATCGAGGAAGACTTTAGGCTATATCTATGTATAATCATCATGCTAAGACGAATAGCCGAGGCGGGCCGCTAGTCTGATATAAAGATGTATTTTTTTTATCTCTAGTTCTTCTTTTTATTCTTTATCTATGCTTTTATGCTGGTATACCGTGATAATGCGTGGAATCTCGTGTTAGTTACACGAGATACTAACAACGTTATACCGAATATAAAACGTTTGCGAATAACGTTTTGCGCAAGTTTTCACGAGCTTTATACATTGTGGAAATTATCTTTGAGCATTTTTCTCACGTCGACAATATTTCCAACTTCATCATTTACCCGACGACCTTTGGGTCACTTTCAGACTTCAGACCACTTCAAAAATCCACAAACCTTATTTATAAAAAAAACTTATTCATGTGCCACTACAAGAAAGTATTAAAAAAATAACGCAGAACATTAACGTATTCAAATGTTTTAGAATCAGAATATTCTTTTTAACTATAAATATGATTTTTATCCAATTATTCGTGTCAACTACTTACTCCTTCTTCCTTTCCCTGTAGCAAGTGAAAAGCACCAGCCCGCTGTATGCCGGGCAGGAACCAAACAGGATGCGTTCTGATCAGCCGCTCCAGCACGCCGATGTCGCATGGCGGCTGCTCCTCAGACCCTGACCCTGAGGATCCGACTGACGAGCAGTCGCCGCGAGCACCTTCGCCGTCTGAAGATAGGCTTTCTCGACTCTGCAATTGAAAATAAATACCTAATTGAATTGGTAGGGATCAAACTTGCAAATTCAAGATCAAATCCAGCCACTTTACCGCTTTTCTTCTAAGCTACCGAAGCCCAATGATACCTGGTCTAGAGGTCGCAGGTTCAAGTCCCACCTGGAGTGGTAACTGGTGGTAGAGCTCCAGTGACGGAGCTCGCGGGCGTAGGCACCACCGCATTACCTAATATACTTGCCGCTAAATGGTAGTGTTCAGCACTATCGTGTTCCGGTCAGGTGGTAATGTACGGCCCTGTAATTTCCGGCACAGAGGCATAAGACCTTAGGCCTCAGGAGTGGTAACGCATCTGCATTTTGACCTTGGTCTTTGTGTGGGTGTCTATAGGCTGCAGTCATCACTTAACATCAATGTGAACTGCATGCTTGTTTAAGTGATTTTTTTCTTTCCGTATTTTAACAACTTGAAAATGAATTAAATAGCTTTTGGTAGGTACTTGTATTGGAATTAAATAGGCAAAAAACAACGACAGACGTAACATAAGTCTGCGGAATAGATAACGCTCTAGAGCAGCATTTATCAAAGTGTGCTCCGCGGAGCGCTGGGGCTCCGCAAAGTCTTTGTGGGGGCTCCGCGAGATACACGGATTAGATATAATGAGAAAAAATACACTTCTATCCATCAGTGTTCTGATTCTGAGTTTTTTATGCATTTGATTACGAACCCGATATAAGACTTGAACTCTCTTCGATCAAACCTAATATCAACCAATTGATGAAAAATAAGCAACTGTTTCAAACATCCCATTCGATTGTTTTCTTTTAATAAACTACTAGCGACAAAAGTTACAAAACTACGTTGTCAGTCAGTCACTTAGTAACGTAACAGTTTTATATTGATTATAATGGGTACCTTCACATTTTCATTGTAACATGATAACTTATTATTAATGTTTAATAATAATAATTAAAGAATGACTGAATGAATTAATTGAAGAAGCCTTTTTTTATTTTGGGATTCCGTCAAAAATTCCGTTTTCAAAAAAGGGTTCCACCACCAAAAAAGTTTGAGAAACGCTGCTCTAGAGAGCCTAAATTATCCCAGATCCCGTAAGTCGATATGCGATATTTCTTGGTGGGGACTGTATGTTTCATTTCCTTATATTATTATACCTTCTTTATGATGTCGGTTAAAACAAAGAAATATCTTTTGTATTATTGCAACTCATGAAGGAAATACTGGAGATTACGAACGAGACGACACGTTCCACCCTACAGATACCTATAACTTCGAGCTTCCTAAATTATTATTGTAATCACGATATTCTATTCTTCGAAACACAAAAGCTTAACGTTTATTTGTTATTTTATCAAACGCATAAAGGCAAAACCTTGCACTAATTACATTCCGTATGAAATATCATACAAATATTAGTAAGTCCTTTCATATGACAAGATCAAACGAGCTTATATCCTTCAGTGAGCGGAGTTCATGGACTTTATCCAGTTGTAATAAGGGCTTTAATTATTTGTGGTGATAGACGAAACATGATATTGGTTGCCCATAGTACCCGTAAGCGGCTGAAGTCGGGGAACTCCGGGAGCTTTAAGAGCTCAAAGAGGGAGTCAACGCCGCACGGTTAACTTACCTATACGTAAATGCATACACAACATTATTAATTTTAAATGGAAAGCGATTTTATGTGAAAGGAAATGAAATCAAATTGGATTTGTTAATTTTTAAAACTATCGAAGGATTTGTCTCTAATGTGTAATAGAGCCGCAGAGGTAGAGTTTGTAAACATTTTTTACTAAGAAGTGTGTATGGTGTGTGTATGGTTCTTGTTTTACACCATTCTCTGATAGCCATGAACTTTGGAAAATTGATCAGTAAGTAGGTAGGTACACTCCCACAAAGGTTTCTGGCATAGTACCTCTATGTATACTTTGGAAATTCTCCGTTTATCCACAATCAATCAAATACAGTTTTTATCATCGCTTCATAAAATGCGCATCTGATCGAGCGCTAGTTCCCTGATCGTACCGTTAGCGTTACAATTATCGAGTCTAAAATGGTCTTTCTTCTGAATTGCAACAACGAGCGACGTTAGCTTTTACGAAATCAAAAACAATCAATATTTGTAACAACAAATTTATATTCAATTAATTGAAGTTGAAATAACCTATGTTGATAAATGTGTTGTAAAATATAATGTTAAAAAAATTTAAGTCTGCATAAGGAGTTAGATATGAAATTTTGAAAAAAGAAATTCATTACACGTGTACAGTGTACATGTAGGATGTCTTTCTTTAGAAGAAAATGACATTGAGGTTTCCAAAACTCTTTTTTCTCAATAGCTTAAAAGATTGACACTTCCAAAGTGGTTAATGAATGAGTGTCCCCGCTAACTTTTTATAAATTAAAAAAAATAGGTAATGGTTGTATTTCTTAATAAAACAGTAAACAGAGTTTGAGTAGGACAGGACATATTTTCAGAAACTCTAAATATAACTTTCGCATATAATAATAAAGTGATGTGTGCGTTTTTGATAAAAATTACAGTGGTGAACATACAGTCAAATATTACTTGCCACCACGAAACTCTTCTGCGAGTCCGACACGTACTTGGCCGCTTTTTATTTCTATGTCATCGCCATACCACTAACATCTAGCATAAAGTTGCCTGTGTAAACTATGTAATATTCCCGGTAGCCAGCGAATTAATTAATAATAGATATAACTTTAGAGATAAGAGACGACGTTCTTTATTACCGCGTTTGGGCACTTTGCCCAAAGCCTGGAGACAGTAGATAGTATTGCCTAAGGAATGTACATACTCCATAAACTTTAACGTATTCCTTAGAAAATTGACTTTGGTTTCCGGGATTATTATCGTGGGTTTCACTCTAGATAGATATTTACAAATTCTATAATACTTAGTACAAAAGATAGGACTTACTAATATTACAGTCTAAAAAACGTAATGGTATCAATTTAATGGTAACAGGTAATTTTGTGAGTAAGTTCTTTAGCTTCTAAACCAAATTTACTTCTGTTTCTAATAAATTTTACCAACTAGAGCGTTTTTCAGGCCAACTTGGCTTTACAATTCGCTTCAAAGCGAGTTTATTGGTGTGGGTGTTTTTATGTATGTATGAATGTATCTATTTACCTACCTCTTCAGGTAATATAGGCGTAAAATTACGTTTACCAAACTGGAATTTGTTACAAATAGTTTTCGTGTTGTTTTGCTATAACTGATACATTACATTGCCGTTGCATTAAATTGTGTTAAACGATACGTAAACGCTATAAACTTACCTAACTATAGGTGCGCGAAATTTAATCAAAGTTTTAAATAACTTTAGGTAAAACGAGTTCATATAGATTCAAGTTGAAGAAGAATCTAATAAACAAAAGCATTCAATAAAAAAGTGTCTGGATATCAAGCCACAAATAAAATGTAGCGAATTTAAACAACGCTTTGTACAAGTGACTTTCGCAACGATACTTCGCGACAAATTTCCTCGACTTCAAACAGATGGAAAGCTCTTTGTTCACGGTCTTGGAAATATTATTACCCGATTTTCCCGCAAAAGGACCGGACGCGGACTTTTGCTGCAAAGGAGGCCAAGCAATTTCATGCACATCCATTCCTTCTCGTTTTCATGCGTTATGTTGTTTATGCTATCTTCACCCTTTTTGGGTAAGAGTCAACGCCCCTAGATAAGGTTTCGTGAATGGCACGAGATGGTCTTGTGAAAATATGTTGAACTTTTTTTCACATCAATATAAGGAGACAGCCGAAATCCTCGCAAACTTTTTGCAATATGAGCCTCATAAATAACGGTTGCTTAAGGAGGGACGAACTTAATTTTTAATTTGATTACTCTTGTAGCTTCTGTGATAAATAACTATGAGTTATATTAAAAACACCGGTACATTCGAATTGTTGTCGTTAGGGGGCTTTTGCGTTCGTTATTTGTGACAAAATCCCTTGCATCCGACGGTTAATGTTGAATGCACTGGCGGCACCCAGTTTGTAATTTAAATGGCTTGAATTTATCACAATTAGTGTTGAACGCCGGAATTGCTATGAGTATCATATTGCTACTATGCTTATATCTGTTAACATAATGTTTGTTGCTATTCATCTTCATTAAGTGTTTGAAATCATATTTTCATGTAGCCGCTGATATAGGTATTAATTTGATGATTACTGCAAAACTTGATATATTAGAAATTAAAGAAAAAACGGAATGAAAAATTTGACATCGGGCAGGAATCGAACCTGCGACCTCAGGATAACCAGCGATGTCTAATTTTTCTTTCCGTTATTTCTTTAATTTCTAAAGTTCACTCCCATGCGTTATTGCGAAAATACATAAATATTACAATTGATATATTAGATTAAATATTTTTGAAAATAATGTCCTCGCGAACATAGTTGCACTGCGAAGTTAATATTTTACTTGTATTTTTATTAGCATATTAGGTATGATACCATTAGCTCGACTATCTTAATGTGATTAAGTTCTGAATAAGTAGGTATATACTCGTGTGTATATAGCTTCATGAAAAATCCCTTACGGGGTAGACGGAAAGTGTTGACAAGAGAAGTCAATCTTTAAACCGGAGAAATCTAAATTATTTATATTTGTGTGCAAAACTGACGATACTATTTTTTACTAGTCTATTATAATATTTACCCCCTTATTCATAAACGTATGTTAGTTAAGGTGTTGCTAATCTCTCCTTTGTCTTTTTCAATCCTGCACATTTGACAATGCAACTGACAAAGACAAAGCATTTTATAGCTAAAACGTATCTAAAGTACGTTTATGAATAAGGGGGTTAGTCTTTATAATAGATAAGAAAAAAATTGTATGAGAAAATGAAGTGAGAAGAAATTTCAAACACTACTCTGATTTTAGAGCTTCCAAGTTCAGTTGAAAGACCGATTAAATCACGATATAAAATATAAACAACAATATGGTTATAAATGTCATTGATCAATGACTGGAATGCACGGATTTGCACTTTGAGAATTTAGAATTAGATTAAACGATTTCTAAATGACATATTGCACTAAACTTTAATTAAATATGAATGTCGGTCTTTGATTTGAAAATCGAAACTAAGAATAACATCAGACTATAATAATATGTTTGTGTTCCACACTACATCAATATTGCATGGTAGTGAAGCGATTAATTATTATTTGATGAGATTTTGAGTCGGTGTTTCATGTTCTTCAGCGGAAAATTAGTTGATTAATTTGCTATTAAGTAAACTACACATGTTTACTAACTACATTTTATGTCTCTATTTAAGACCACTTGGTTTATAGATAGCGTATAAGTAAACGTTATTACAGTATCATGTTTTATTTAAGCTTTCGTTTTTTAAGTCACGTATTGATTGATACACGCGGATCTTAGTTTTATATTGAAATATATCAATCAGTTTCATATCTGAAAATAGTTAATTAGACTTTCAATCTTTCGAAGAGATTTATTCAAATATAAAGTATGGAAATATATTGATCGGTACCTACTGAATTTTAGAATTACGTCAAAGAATGCTACTTATGCACAGTGGTGGATTTACCAGCAGGCTGAGTAGATTGGAGCTTAGGGCGGCAAATTTTAAGGGGCGGCAGAATTAGTACATATTTTTTTTATTTCTATTAACAAAATTAACTGTTAAATTTATCAAGGCTCAGATCATAGCTTCCAATGATTCTAACCATAGAAAAGAAGTTGCTTACATCAACTTCAGGATAATGAAGCATAAAACATATAGTCGAGTTTTATTGATAGAAAATATACCTAATTGATATGATTGTAAACTAGGATATCAAAACATAGGGCCGGCAAAAATTGAATAGCCTACTGGCGGCAAATTTGCACTGCTTATGCAGTTCTGTTTATTTGTACTGAAGATGGCAAATCATGCAGTTGACGATGGTTTGTGAGTATTGCAGCCTATAAACATTTACACGAAAAGCAGAAGTATAAATTTAAACGCGTGTTAACCTTAAGGTCTCAGTTGGCTCTATGATAGAAACTACGGGATTACACATATCTAAGTCTGCGTTGCACCACGATATTTGCTAAAGATAAAGTTATTGGAACAATTCACATCCCTCTCTAACTTTAACAGATTTTTAAGTTAGAGAAGGATGTGCAATGTAACAATTACTTTAAAAATGGTGTGGTGCAACCCAGGCTAAGATAGTACATAACACTGCCATTAGGCAATATATAGATAGATAAGGTAATATCGTCGGGGCCAGATCATTAAATACTGGAAACATATATAGACATTCAATACTGGATCTTATTATTAAAAGAAATACACATTAAATGAAGCTTGCTATTGAGAAATTGTGACAATTGATCTAATAGTCAACATTTGTCATACTCAAATTTATTTAAGACTGAGTCATCATGGCAGATACGCACAAGAAATAGATTGAAGAAGAAACATTTTAAAGAAAATGTATATTAAAAGATTAATTCTTTGAATACTTAATTAGCAGCCATTCACAGCTTTCAAATTTTGATTAAAGCGGTTAATGTCTTACTAAAGGTATTTAATGGAATCGATAAATGAGAGGCAATACGAACACAGCTTATCCAAACAACAATAACAAAGCTTGCCAAATATGACCATGCCATGAATGGCGGTCGGAAATTGGCGAATAAATAAAAAACGTATCACCAGCCGGTGTTATTGGTCTATAAATTAATAGTATGTGGCAAATAAACGGTACACAGTCGCGACATTTGCACACTGAAATCGCTCCAAATGTCATTGGCAGAACGATTCAATGGGCGTATTTAATAATGTGCCATAAATGCACTGCACGTTGCATTAGATCCATTTCATTTTGTAAATTAATTGATTGTTATGCTTACAGTGTGCATGTTAGAATCAGCATTTATTAGTTCATTAAAATGAAATCTGCTAAAATGTGAACTGGTTGGTACGGTTGTGTTTTGCATTGAAAAAAGACCGTTGTGTGTGAAATATTTGTATAATATTTTTCAGATCAAAAACAACATCTATGGGCTTCCGCTAGTACCTACTGAATAAAATGTCTCTCCATTTAAAATAATAAAAATTATAAGAATGTTCCTTGCATCTTACTACTTATAATTATTGGTATTTCATTTATGACTATGGCAAGTCAACGCTCAGTTGTAGTGCATCATGCCAATTAACAATAAAAATTAGTAAGTCGTTGTTTCTTTATTATGTGGACTTAATATTAAATCCATATATCATCTATACTTATTATAAAACTGTAAAAGTGTGAATTCTGTACATTAAAAATATTAAAAAAATGATCGGAAGGGATGTTACTAGATCGATACCGAACACAAATATGTGATTAGAAATTTTTTTGGCTGTTTGTCTGTCTCTCTGTCTGTTTGTTCTAGCATCACACAAAATCTACCGGTCCGATTACGATGAAACTTGGTACAATTATACTTTTTATCCCGAAAAAATGTCTGTTTGTCTGTGTGTTTATGCACGCTTATTTCAGAAACGGTTTATCCGATTTGCAGTTTCCACTAATATATTGTGGTAAGTGTCACTTAATATTTTGTGTTTGTTTCATGTCAATCGGTTCAGAAATAAAAAAGTTACGTCAATTTAAAGAATAATATCGATTTTTTTTAACTTTTCTATATCTATCTTCTATCTTTTTTAGGGTTCCGTAAGGTACCTAAAAGAAAAAACGAACCCTTTTACTAATCCTCCGCTGTCTGTCCGTCCGTCCGTCTGGCACCAGGCTGTATATCATAAACAGTGATAGCTAGAAAGCTAAAATTTTCACCAATTACATATTTCTGTTACTGGCATGACGACATAATTACTGAAATACTAAAAATAAGAAAATGAAAATATAAAGAGGTCCAAGGGGTATACAATAAAAGTGTTTTTTTTCGTACATTTTTTTGCTTGACATTAATAACGCCTAAGCAAGGGGATAGATGCCTCTAAGGGCATTAATCCCCAGCCAAACGAAGGCGTCTATCCGTTTTGTACGGGATAGATGCCTTTTGTTGCATAAAAAAATACTTAAATATTTGATGATAATAATAATTCTCTTAATTGTAGGTATTTTTAGATAGCTATCCTTATGATAAATATATGTGTTGTCGGCGGCGATGGAGGCATTGGTGAAGTTGGTGGTGTTGTTGTTAGTTTTGGAGGTGTTGGTGGCATTGGTTGTGGTGGTTGTGGTGGTGGTGGTGGCGTTGATGGCGTTGGTCTATATTTTATCTTTCATTCTCTGTTAGCAGCAGTAATTGACTGAAACTTTACAAAACTTTGTAATAATTGTCTATAAACAAATATTATGCATAGAAGTTCAAAATGGCCGTTGGCAGGATGGACGTTGTAGGTCGTAGCTGCGACTGCGCGTTTAAACATATAATTTGTATTTTATTTTTAAAGAAAAAATGGAAAGAAAAATTTGACTTCAGGCGAGGCTCGAACTCGCGACCTACTGGGAATCTAGTCCAGCCGCTCTTCCAATTGAGTTACTGAAGCCCTGCCCGATTTGTCAAATCTTTCCTTCACATCTATTGCATTGCTTTATGGTAGCAGCAGCGCCATCTATTACCAACTATGCTAGTTAGGCAATTAGGCTAGTTAGGTTCCATTTTTTCTTTAAAAATAAAATATATTTCACAAGCATGTGTTAATGCGAAATAATATAAAACAAATATAATTTGTAATTTTTCGCAATCCTATCAGCCTGTGTGCTTTTATCCCCGATGGCCATACGTCTAATATCGTATACAGAGAAGCATTACTGTAAAGAAAAGTTTTTTAGCTACCCAAAAGTGTATAAGATCCATCCCCATGTATTTTTTTTTTATATTTTTAATGTACAGAATTCACACTTTTACAGTTTTATAATAAGTATAGATGATATATGGATTTAATATTAAGTCCACATAATAAAGAAACAAAATTTATATCCAAAAGCGCTTCCAAAAGTCCCAGTCACTATTCCACGCGAAAAAAGTCGCAGGCACAGCTAGTCAAGAAATAAATGTTGAACTTTTTCCTGGACTTAAAGCTATATCTGTAAAGGAGACTGTAAAAAGATAAGTCAAGTAGATACAACAAAAACTACATTATAGTAAGGCAAGTTTTAATAGTTTAAAAGTAATTATTGTTTTCATAATATATGTCTGTGCAACAGGGGATTCAACTTATTGTTCAAAGAAGTTAAAACGTCCAGTAAAACCACGATGCAAACTTTCTTCTATTTAACAACAGGTACTAGCAAAATATTGTGGTTGTGACGAGGAAATTAATTCTCATACCTACACATACAGCACTAGAGCAACACGGGCCACCGGCCGCGGCGGACCGGAGGGGAGTAGCCATAGCGTTTATTACCGGTGCAAAACAGTCATTTTTTGCGGGGGGAAATGTGTGTGACACACACTACATAAATCGTCTGTTACTACGAAATTTACGCCTTGACTATAACAAAACACATAAACAATTTCACGCACACATTTAAACATCTAGGCGACAGGTATACTTTGACAAACGGGAAAGCCTGCATATGGCTACTCCCCTCCGAACCGCCGCGGCCGGTGGCCCGTATTGTTCTATGTACCTACAGTATTCTCGAGAGTTGAGCGGCATAAGTCACAGCTCCAAAGATTTGCACATTAGTGTGAATACATGCACGATTGTGAATCTAATTTATGTTCATCTTCAACGTCGCAATACACTTCTGAGTAACAGTTACGTTTTCACTTTGAACACAAGTTGGATTATGAGATTTGTGGCTTACAATATCTTAGATCTACCTCTAGAGGAGTATTTGAGGATTATATTAAGAGCATTTATTTGATTTACGTGTCTATATCAGGTACTTATTCTTGTAAAGAATGCTTATTGTGATGTAATACGTACATAATTATGTAAAGTTAATTGAAAAAACTAAGCCTTTTAAAATTTAATGATGTTACGTATTATGATAATAATAAGCTTTTTCACCCTAGAGTGCGTTTTAATGATTCTATTTAATTTCAAAAAGTTTCACATATTTTTTTCTTGGAGTAGTAGATTTTACGTTTCATCATGTTTAGTAGCAGATTTTACCTACTTCTATACGTATACTATGGAAATAATAAATAATAAGACCTCATTCTTAGCATTCAATATCATTTAGGTATTAGCTAATCGTCATCTTAAGAAAATCAGACCACCAGAATCAGACCTTAGAAAAAATATTTTCGATCAGCAGTAAAACAGCTCATACGATTATTTGGGCATAAAAACTGGAGAATCGAACTTAATTCGCAGCAATTTGCGGCATTTAAACACTTCTATTATGACATGAAAACGCGACAATTTGGGGCAAATTAATTACGAAATCGGTAACAATAATAAGAGACGCGATACCGCTATGAATCATAATACAAAGGCTGCCCCGGTGGGTAAGGTGTTATTTTAGGATAACAATAGCCACAGATAGCGATTTAGAATAATGTCGTGTCGACGTGAATATGCGTCTGGTATTTATGTGAAAAGTTGGTTTGCAATTAGTTTTCCGTTCTCATGTTCTAGCGGTTAACGTTTGCGATGTAAGACGGCAATCGATTTAACTTCATGTACGTTTAAGCATAGTTAAATCTTACATTGAGCATGTAGTCTAGTAGCATCTATACATAATTGCGAGTGAATCATATAGATATCAAATAGGTAGGTATATGCAGGCTTGCCAATTTATTGACTTGAATCGCGTAGGTATGCTTATGGTTGTATCATGGTACCTAACTATTATTGTATTATTATCATCAATACTGACAATGTTAATGATAATAATACTGTCAGTATTACCTTCTTATCAGTTGTTACCAGTTACCTTGAAAACACGAAGATGTTGTTTTAAATTATTTCGCATTAACATATGCTTGTGAAATATATTTTATTTAAAGAAAAATGGAAAGAAAAATTTTACTTCAGGGGAGACTCGAACTCGCAGCCTACTGGGAATCTAGTCCAGCCGCTCTTCCAATTGAGCTACTGACGAAGATGTTACCTAACAGTAGAAAATATGTAAGGTAGGTAGGTATATGAATACCTAAGAGTTTTGAAATAGCACCTTACGTGGAATATCGGCTTTTGATTCTTTCAGTTTCGGAGAAATATCAGTTTTATTTATGCGTTATATTGTGAAAATATTTTTTTTTTTTTTTTTTTTTTTAATGTAATGGAAGTGGCAAACAAGCATGCAGTTCACATTGATGTTAAGTGATGACTGCAGCCTATAGACACCCACACAAAGACCAAGGTCAAAATGCAGATGCGTTACCACTCCTGAGGCCTAAGGGTGTTATGCCTCTGTGCCGGAAATTACAGGGCCGTACATTACCACCTGACCGGAATACGATAGTGCTGAACACTACCATTTAGCGGCAAGTATATTAGGTAATGCGGTGGTGCCTACGCCCGCGAGCTTTGTCACTGGAGCTCTACCACCAGTAAAAAAATAATGACTACATAATGACTACATAAAGTAAGAAACGAAAAATATTTATCATGAAAAATCTTTCCTCTTTGTTAAACATTTTCACCCGTTATTTTATTTTTCCTTAATTTGCAAACTGCCTGAAGTATGAATACAAAAACAATTTGAAGTAGGTAGGTAGGTATTTTAATACATAAAACATTTTAACTGTAGGCGTCTTACATTCATTTAACCTTTTAGATCTCTTTGAAGAAGGATTAAATACACGGTCGTGTAATAGTCGTAGAATGTGAATGGTTAATTACCCAAGGTCTTGTATTATATAATTATATTTGGATAGACAAAGAGTTAATCGACACCTCGTACTCTCCGCCCACACAAAGTTGTATTCTTGATTTATCCAAAGAAAATATACTTTGTGAATCGGTTGTTTATAATTTATAAATAAATATTTATAAGCTGTAGAGCAAGTGTCGTAGCTAGCATGGGTGGTACCCGGTGTAAATGTTATAGTGTCACGTCAAAAAAATTAAAAAGTAAAACTTATCATCCTAATTTATCTCGTGTGTATTAAACTAAGATAAAAATCAACCCCATGTTTCAATCGCTTTCAGCTGCCGTGATTCCGGGCAGACTAAGGTGACATTTGTCTAACGGCAGCCCGGGACCATGGAAGTTGAAAAGCGCACGAGACCTCGTGAAGATTTCAAAAGTACCTATGTATATTCCGTAAATCTTATTTTACTTAAATATATTTTTATGTGATGACAGTGGCAAACAAGCATGCAGTTCACGTTGATGTTAAGTGATCACGGCAGCCTATAGAGACTTACACAAGGACCAGAGGACAAAATGCAGATGCGTTACCACTTCTGAGGCCTAAGGTGCTATGCCTCTGTGGCGAAAATTACAGGGCCGTACATTACCACCTGACCGGAACACGATAGTGCTGAACACTACCATTTAGCGGCAAGTATATTAGGTAATGCGCTGGTGCCAACGCCTGCGAGCTCTTTACAACTTTCATGAAGTTTCATGGCATGAAAAATACTGGTTCAGATAAAGCTTTATACGGTAATAAACGATGCACATAAATTGCGCTACGAGATCAAAGTGTACTCCTATCTTTTTACCCTCTAAAGTGTCCCAATCTCTTAAAGCGCAGCTGCGTGAACTCATAAAAATATATAACTCTTGACGCTTAGTATCCCATAACAGTTCAGCTTAACTCTACTTTGGAAGTAAGTGCGAAGTGGTCACACGTGGGACGCCACTGAAAATGACTGCCTCCTTTTAGGAGAGTGGAAGGACCACCTGGGCCGCACCAAAGTTTGGGGTACTTTTAATTACGAGAAGTGGGAAATATTTTTTTGGGGACTTCTTGACATTTTGGTGTTGGTGGTCTTTTAATAGGTCAATGCATTTTTTTCTTTGTGGTGAATAAGCCTTAAAATATCTTGATGTATTATTTTTCTTGGCGGGTAAATAAATACCGATTATTATTGAAGTTTTCACTAAACAGGTAATAAAAAATGATCTTAGGTTTTACCTACGCGAGCTCATTGAAATACAACTAGTTTTCGGATTTATCTCGCGTATATTAAACTAAAATGATTATTTAAAAATTTTAAAATCAAACCCGACGTTTCGGTTGCTTTTCAGCTTCCGTGGTCTCGGGCAGACTGAATTTCTTTTATGAATTCGCTATCGTTATTTGTTTTAAGAAGAGATTATTTATATTTTATTTTTTAAATAGGCGTAGACTATTTTCCCATATTTGTTAATTAATAAATGAAATACGTACCAGTCAGTATCTAATGAGGTCATTTTAATTTTTAAATCAATTTCTTATAAAAATTTATCAGCAAGTTGCAATTTACATACCTAACTAGGTGTTTACATGGATAACTACGAGTACTTCCTCAATTATATTAATTATCTCTCACGCTTCACTGGATAGGGGCATATTCACTGAATAATTAAACTTCATTTACGTATTTATAAAAATGTTGTTTAAGTATTTTGGAAGTTGGTGATGAATAGTCTTAACGCACGTACGCAGTAGATTTTTTAATTTTTTTTCTTTAATAGGTATATAGTCCTTAATTTGTGCTATTCAGGGTTAATTCTTTTAATGTACTCTACGGTTACAATATACCTAGGATTTATAGTAAGGATACCTACATTTAAAGTGGGGAGGAGATATATTTTTCTCAAAATTGCAAAATAAAAACAAAACAACATAATTCTGTCTTTTTAAATTAGTAAGAGATGAATTGGAAGTCAACCCACAGCTATCAGCTACAAGTGTCTAACAACTTAAAAAAAATAACAGTTCAAAACAAATGAAAACAGACGATGAAACCACGGCGAGCGAAGTAAATATTTCAATTTCAAAGGACAAACTTTTAATGAACACCAAATAAACAGCAGACGTCAAAAAAAGGAACAGACGCCGCAAAAAAATAAGCTAAAGCATCGGACACGTATAAAACAGTTATTACTTCACAAACTAACAGCGACCCTTTAGTTTTTCTTCGAGTCCAATCAAAGAGAGCAAACAGCGTTTGTGGTCCGGGGATGCTGTGGGTGGGGTAAATGCAATGGCAGATGACTCACACGGGTAGTTAAAATCAATAAGTCGGGTCGACTGCGTTGTGCGTTACCATCGCATCGTTTATTTTTTTAAGTCTTATTAAATATGGAATTGACTTTGTAGATGTGATGTCTCTATTACTAACTGATCCGCTCTACGGTAATTGCTTTCTAAACACAATTAGATGGTTAAGGGTACTAAATGATTTGTCACATCCGTCTTACGAAATTCATTTCCACGGGGACAAAAAACTTTTATTTAGTAATACTTCTTTTTTTAAGTTTTTTTTCATGATATGGAAGTGGCAAAAAAGCATGCAGTTCACATTAATGTTAAGTGATGACTGCAGCCTATAGACACCCACACAAAGACCAAGGTCAAAATGCAGATGCGTTACCACTCCTGAGGCCTAAGGTGTTATGCCTATGTGCCGGAAATTATAGGGCCGTACATTACCACCTGTCCGGAACACGATAATGCTGAAAAGGGTAAATTTAGCGGCAAGTATATTCGGTAATGCGGTGGTGCCTACGCTACGCCCGCGAGCTCCGTCACTGGAGCTCTACCACCAGTGGAGAACGTTAAACTATTGTCGTAATATTTAAAAATTAAATACCTGTAGGTAGGTACAGTTTTTTTACTTCATGCTGTTGTCAGATGTCCAGTTGAAAGAATAAGAATCAAACGAAAGCACTTTATTTTAACACGCTTTACGAAAATTAATCATTGAGTTCCGTATTTCGATAATGTGCGGCTAAATTTTTACTCAAAGAACGGAATAAAGTTTATAATCCAGATACAAGTCATCGTTACTTCATGGAAAAATTGATATAATTTTCTTTTTCAACAATTTATGAACAGTGACCACCTTACAAGAACAGTAGCCATAAAACTGAGGACTACCTTATTGAATAGTAATAGATTCGATACCTATTTCCACCGCATCGTCAACCTGTCGAAAAGAGGACCCGAAATTTAAACATTCACTAGCACGGCGAATAATTTATTCATAGCTTCGGTTCTTGGAACATCATGTTACGTGCGTGGCTACCTACGATATTGCAGACTGAGACAATTTTGCAATGTCGAGCACTATTCTTATAGCATTTTTTTTATGTAATCGAAGTGGCAAACAATGGTGCAGTTCACATTGATGTTAAGTGATGACTGCAGCCTATAGAAAACCACACAAAGACCAATGTCAAAATGCAGATGCGTTCCCTAAGGTGTTTTGCCTCTGTGCCGGAAATTACATTACCACCTGACCGGAGAACACGATAGTGCTAAACATTACTATTTAGCGGCAAGTAAGTAGGTATATTAGGTAATGCGGAGGTGTCTACGCCCGCGAGCTCCTTTACTGGAGCTCTACCACCAGTAAAAATTGCTTCGTCTTTGCAAAATATTAAAAACCCTTTTCCCGGATGTACCTTTTAAATTGCAGCAATTAGTATAAGAGTTAATATGTAGGTAGTATACCTTGAAGATATCCTCACCCTAACTATAAGCAGAGAATATGTAATAATACTACGTATAAGGTTATATTTTTCCGTCATAGAAATTCACTAGAGGGGTATAATCTGTGAGGAATAACTGCTATTGTGTGCAGAACTTTTCTTCCGTCAATGGAGGTAAATCTACTAGAACGAGACAGGGTCCGAACACATTATAATAATGAGTGTCGCAAACTCTCACACTGACATGGGGACCTACTGTCAAAACGCACGCCTATTCAACGGGTACAAAATAGTACAAATGAATAGCAACGTTGCGTTAATTAGGTCCCTAACGAAAGAAGTACCGAGTAAAATAGTTCCTTAACTAAAAAGAAGTATTTAATTGACTTATAATAATAATAACATGCATACCTACTCATCTAAAAGAGGATGGCCCAGTTATTAGAGGTTGCAGTTTCAAATCCTGTACTATTGCATAAGTTATTGCGAAAAATGCAAAATGACAAATAAGACCAACCAACATATAAGTTGCGTTATACAAAACTTTACAGACCGAACCCTACGATATTTGCATTTTGACTCTTTTTGACGCATGAGAATAAGCCCCCCTGCTGCTGCTGCCATAGAAGGGACAGCGAGGGCCGTTTCTCCGACATTTGACGTATGTAACTGTTGCTGCCCTTATTACATACACAACTGTGCATTGGGGGATTTTAATGAGTTATTTGGTTAATTAAATGCTGATTTGCGGTACTAATATTAAATGGCTCAATTTGACACGGTTGTTGGGGGAGATTTCTTGTACCTATTTGATGCATATTTCTATTTTTTCGCAATAACGCATGCGACTGAATTTAGAAATTACCTATAGAAAAAAATTAAAAAAAGTTAATGTTGTTTGCCTCTCTTGCTCTACCACTTTTTGCGGGTCATACCTACATCACCTACTTACGAGTTGCGTTCACTCAGTAATAACAGGAGTTAGTTCCATAATCAGTATCACAATGGTATTACATCTGACCTAAGTATCTGACAGAACAATTGTAGCAAGCTATTATTTACCATCAGATTGTAATACGTTACCTAGTGCTTGAGAGCTATAGCATACCATTACCACAGTGTATATAAAACGTTCTTTTTTTTAGACTGTGCCTTTACTGTATTTGTAACACAAGCAGCAAATATCATTAAAATAAAGTTAAAAAATATTATATACGTAAACGTAACTTCACGACTGTAATCCCCGAAGGGGTAGGCAGAGGTAAATGCATGCATTCAAGCATACATGCAAACACCCACGATTCGCCGGTTACGTTTTTGGCCCATGTAACAGGTGGCGAGCCTGTTGACATCTCCGGGCACATTACCAAACTTCAAGGTACTGGGAAATTTCCAGAAAATGGAAAAATCCCAATAGAACCAGAGATAATGGACTTTACACCATCATCTCTGATAACCCCCTACCTGGGAATCGAACCCAGGACCTCAGCGTAGTAGTAGTGGCCTGCTACCACTAGGCTACCGAGGCAGTTATCTACTTAAACATAGAAAAATACCTGATAATTACCACTAGCTTTATTGAAATCTAGCGACCCGCCCCGGCTTCACATGGGTACAAAATGTATTATTTATTTCTCACGTAATATATTATTTATGAGACGAATTAAGTTAGTGCTTAAGCAATTAATTATATTTCGGAATTTCTTAGTAGATTATAATCGGGAGTTTGGTAATGTGCGGAGGTGTCTTTAGGCACACCAGAAACCCACCTATTGCAAAATTTTCAAAACGTAAAAACTGTTTAAATTGTGAGTGTTTCCCTGTATGCTTGAAGGCCTTTGCATACCTCTTCGGGGCATACAGATGTGAAGTTACGTTCTTTACATGTGTAAATCAATAAAAGCGAACGAATATGGACATAAAGATCGTAAATTTCACTCATATCGCATATCGCAATTTACGGCGCAGCGCACCGGAAGCACTGAATCGACTGCTTTTCACTGCAGCTCATGCAAATTGTTCTGCAGGAAGCTTTTTTCTTTTTTTTATGCGTCTATTAAGTTCGCTACAGAGGGCGCGACCGTAGCCGGAAGTGACGGGGGCAGACTGATAATCGCTTCGTGTTGACAGTGCCTTTATTTTTTATCTATAGTAGACTATGACATTTGTTTTTAACTCGATTTTAAAAATCCCCAATTAGTGGATTCTATTATAATAACACTAGTTATTTAAATTACATTATTACTATATATGAAGGTTAATTGTAATTTTACTTCAGCGATTATCTCAAGCAAACGTGACGGAGCAACGGCTAAGCGTGGTATCAGCCACGATTAGTAGGTATATTATGGTTTTACCCATCAATCTTCTGAGTATGCAAGGAGGTGCATAATTAGGTACTTTTATATCGTATTGCCTAGTCCTAAATTATTTAAATTTTTGTTTAAATTTTTAAACCAATATGAAAACTTTTTAAATAGGTACTCGATGTTGTAAAGTTAGCCGTTATTCCATTCGTTAACTACACTATTTGTTCGGATAGCGTGGTGTAGATATTTAATATCACAATTAAAGAATGATTTTTTTTTTATGTTTGAAAAGTGGCAAACAAGCATACAGTTCACATTGATGTTAAGTGATGACTGCAGCCTATAGACACCCAAACAATGACCAGAGGTAAAAATGCAGATGCGTTACCACTCCTGAGGCCTAAGGTGTAATGCCTCTGTGCCGGAAATTACAGGGCCGTACATTACCACCTGACCGGAACACGATAGTGCTGAACACTACCGTTTAGCGACAAGTATATTAGGTAATGCGGTGGTGCCTACGCCCGCGAGCTCCGTCACTGGAGCTCTACCACCAGTAAAACAGAATATTGAAACCCGAATCTATTGCTTACCTATTCAAATGCGGGAAAATAACTTACTTACTAATATCTATCTATATAAAAATGCAACCCGTTTTCCTTGGGCATCACGCGTGAATGGCTGGACCGATTTGGCTGATATTGATTTTGAATGATTTTTGGAAGGCCAGGGAATATTTAAAAGGTAAGAAAATATGAAGAAATTGAAGGGAAATAGTAAAAACCACCATTTCATTTTCCCATACAAATAGTCCGTATATATCAAACCTTTGACACATGTCATATTTTCATTCTGAGGCAATACGAAGTTTTCCGGGTCAGCTTGTTAGATATAAATGTTAAAGTGTGTTTGTGTTTGTTTGTTCGTCTTTCAAGTCAAAACTGAGCATCGGATTGATGTGATTTTTTATACAAGACATGAGAGACATAGGCTACTTTTTGGCCCGTTACATGGCTCCACCCCTCTAAAATAGGGGTTGTAAGTTTTGAGGTAAATGGCTGAAAATTGGTATATACAAGAATATATAAAACAACATACACGCGGGCGAAGCCGTGGGCAACAGCTAGTTTACCTATAAAACATTACAAATAGGTATTTCAGAATCAAATCAAAGCTATTGTAAACACGCCTGAAATCATTTTGTCGTCTGCCTTTTAAATACTGATAAATGCGGGCAGCGGAATTTCATTACCGTGGCCGTTTGTTCACAGAGTTGCTCTTTGGTTCGCTTATGACATCATATTTTACTTGATTCCGGTATAATATTAAAGTAGAATTTATATAGAGATCGCTTAGTGGTCGAATTTCAACCGTAACTCTTAAAATTAATACGTTTGAATGATAAAGAACTTCTTTGATAATATCACCTTCGGGTACCTGCTCTCTGAAACTTTTTACAGTCACTGATTTAATAACAAAAGAGTATAATGATTATTGGTGTGTGTTAAATGCATGGCTGTGTATGTATTATTTTATTATGCAATGAAGGTGGCAAACAAGCAGCAGTTGACATGAATATTAAGCCTGGGTTCCACCAAGATATTTGTCAAAGTTAAAGTTATCATAACATTTTACATCCTTCTCTAACTTAAGCTAAGAGATGACTGTAGCCTATACTTAGATAGACATCTACACAAAAACCGGAAATCGAAATGCAGATTGATTGCCATCCCTGAGATCTTAGTTGTTATGTCTCTGTGTTAGTTATTACGGGGCAATACATAACCGGAACAATAGTGCTGCACAATATCATTTGGCGACTATGGCCCCCATATTGCCAGAGAATGTGTAATAATACTACGTATTATTACTAAGATAGCCGCGATCCGTCTGTCGATCACCAGACTGTATCACAAGAACCTATGTATTTCTGTTGTCTCTATTACACGAAATACAATTATAATCAGAGTAAAATAAAATGTTATGGAGGTCTCATATACAACACATTTGTTTTTTGCTTGATATTGATTTAACGGTAAAAGGTAGAAGCTTGAAATATTCACATGATATTTAGTTAATTTTTTCATTATAAAAATAAATATTTAAATAAAATAAACATATAAGGGCTCCCATACAACAAACGTGTTTTTTTGGCCGTTTTTTACAGGTTCGTTGCACGGAACACTTCGTACGCGAGTCCAAATCGCACTTGGTCGATTCCACTATATTAAGGTTCACTTGAAAAAGAAACTTAAAACTTAAATGGCCAATTCCGATGACATATTTCAACGCTTCCAGACTATCCCAAGCATCCTAAGTAGTTTGCACATGTCATTTATAACCCACAAAAGGCAGTTAACTTCGGGATAGGGACACTAATTTGAGGGTTAATTGTCAGAACGATGAACCTGTGAGTGTGGTGTAATGAATATCGGGCCTATTCGGCCATCCCTTGCCTTTTGCGCACCCGCTTGTACAAATGTGAGGGTTATGGTCGACTTTAATGGAGTTATAATGTTTACTTATTAAACTGAATTAAGTGCACACTCCATTACTTTATAGAAGCATATTTTGCTGAACAATATAATGTCCCAAATGAGCATTAGGGGCCTATTTCAGAGTTAAATATTTTACCAACGTAGATATTTTTTGTGGTTTAAGACTTTAAGAGGCTCAGAGAGCACAAACGTACTTAAAAATTATATTTGTAGCGAAATGGCTTAAAATATGGCCATGACTTCAACCGTCCTTAAAAATTGAGAAGTTTACTAAAAAAATATATTACATTCTTATTTACATACATACTTATATTTTTAATTTCAGCTGTAGCTATGTTTTTTTGAGAAGTCGTGTGAATTATAATTTTAGAAATAAAGATAGATTGTCTTCGATTAACTAACGTTAATTAACTTCTTAATATTAGTTAGTGAAATCTTTAGTAAAACATATTTATAAGACAAAAACAAAATGATCCGCATCACGTTACTATGTGCAGTCAAACAAAGCGAAAATATTTAGAGTAAGCTCTCGCGTCACGAAAGTGATCCAACAATGCAGAAAGGGTTCCGTACCACTTAAGTATGCACAAAGCAACACCAGCAATTGACTGTGGAGTTTTACACCTCGAGTGCACTCCCGTCTCGGTGTAAGTGCAGACGTGGCTGTATGTAAATATTGCGCGTAATATCAGTCTAAAACACCATGAAATTATGCCTGTGTTTAGCTGAGGTTTTGTTTAAAAATATTAGCAGCTGATAGTGGACGCTTTTTGAACTTACCGAACTGAGTTACTGAATATTACGTTTACTAGGATACACATTTTTGAAGTAAAAACTTCTTTGGCGGCGTTGTGTACTTTTTGTGATGGGTAAAAAATGTTAAACTCGTGTCAGGACACGTGAGCTAATCGAAAATTCGTAAGACGGAGTCAGAGTAGACTGCCGTCGCGGCGTAGAAGAGGCAGTATCCTCCTCTATTTGTGTGCCTGTGCCTGCTTCGTTTAGTGACTACTCACATTTATAATTTAAATATGTATTTATCTTCGAGCTCCATTCGCGTTTCGCTGAACGATTTTGGTCACACTTATCGACGCTAAATGCGGCAAAACAGTGTTGTACGCGACAAATCAGCGCTGTACCTACTTTATCTTCAGCACTCGCATGATAAAAACACATTTGTAATAATTTTCTATTCGTTTGCCGCGAAAGCAGAATAGACGAGGAAAGCTGAACAAATGCGTACGTGTCTCCATACAAAATGTTTGTTTTCTATGGATATAAGCTGAATTGAGCGGAATAAGTGTGAGTATTCTCTTAAACGGCGCAGGGCGCTTGCGCGATAAATCTACCATACTGAAATCTATTATTATAAGATTAATCAAGGTTGGTAACTGCCAATATGTTGACGCATAAATGTATAGGTAATAATAATAATATATAGGGGGCAGAGCAGCTTGTGGTGAGCTGTTGGTGAGTAGCGACACCACCCCCTACCATCATCTCGAGTTCCTCCGAGAGAACTGGGCTCCGCCTCGTCCGCCACACAGAGGTACGGCCGGACAGAGCATCAGGTCTCTCACCTCTGGCTTGCCTTCATTGGCCGGTCAGAGTGGGCGCTAGAGGTATGGCATTTGCAGAAATTTAGGTAATAGGCTATTGTCTAAATTTCTGCAAGAGCCATACACTCGGGGGTGGAAGTGTCTAAAGGCATAATAGCGGGGAAGCCCGCTCCGAGCTCGAGATTACTCGCTCGTGATGGTGAAACCGGGGCCACACGTCTCGATACCCCCAGCCTCTCTCAACAGTGTTGCCCCCCGTCGACCATCGGGTTGGCTGTTTGGGGGGCCCACCAAGGAGAGGCGAGTCACCACCTGTGGAATATAGGCAGGTGCCGGATCTCACTCCATAGGCCCAGCCAGCTAGTCCCCCCAGTTCACCCACATAGCCCAAAGTTTGGCGAATCACTTATCATTACAATAGCCCCATTATATTCTGCGGGGTCTGTCTGTGCCTGTATTAACTATTGATGCAATCAGAGAGAGGTCCCGCCGAATATAACCCATTACAAAGTAGATCAAAATTCTCGAAAGGGCCTCTATGTTTTGGACCCCCCATGTCCCCGCGCAAGCCTGACAAAGGTCCGGGGTTCAAATAGGACCCCGTGCTGACGAGAGAAATAATAATATAAGTTGCTCAAAATGTGAGTGAAAAAGTATTTTTACGTTTTTACAAGAAAAGAACGGGTTCTGTTATGATCTCATAAAAAAATTATTCGTTATTTTACTTTTTGAGAAAGATATTCATCCAATATAATGGTTATAAAAAAGACAATAATTTTAGTTGCATTACCGAAACGTTAATTATACAATTTTATAACTCGACACCGGCGACTCACGTACCATAGAATGATCCCATTGTAAATAGATTTTAATGAGGCTTCCGCCCAACTTCCTTCCTCCCACGACTTCGTAAATAAAAATAACCGACACAAGCTCTACACCTCCGTCCCCGGCCCAGACGCCTATTGACATTGGGACCCGCAAATGTAATTTAGCGCCTTGAATTGAAAGATATTGCATCCATGTAACATTACTCTCATGGTAATGGAAAGAAAATAACGGAAGCGAGTGTTTTCAGCTTCGACAACTTGTATCCAGAATACGTCAGAATCGTTCACAAGCTACACAAATAGAAGACTAAATGTAATTCTACCTCGATACATTATTCGCAATGCAACATGCAAATACGGGTCGGCTAACAGTACACAAAATGTTGAAGTTGAAGTAAAAGTCTACGAATCAAAAAACTAAACAAGCATGGTACGGTTCATTAGGCGAACGGAATAAAGTTTCCGGATTCGCTTTTTTCTTTTTTTATATTAAACTTTCGCATTGAGTCGCTTACCTGACTGAGACTATCCCCGAGGCTGCCTTCATCGACGGGCCTAAAGAGCTGGTTCGAATCTTTAATTGAAATGTCGCGGGATCTTGGCTTTCTGTTTTGCGCTTCTCTCATCGCTTGGCTCTGGAGTCTTTCGAAGAATTCTCGAGGCTTCATCGGCGGAGGCTCGTCGTCGGGCGGCGGGGGTGGCGGGGGTGGTAGCCGAGTGCGGGGGGAACTGCGGATGAGCGCCCGTTCGTCATCTTCTGTGGAGCGCTCATCGTGTTCGGAATCCGAGCTTCGGCTGTCACGTCGCCTTATACCTTGAAGATGAGGCTCGAGAAACGTCGCATTTCTGGAACAAATAGAAAAAAAGATTAATATTTGAAAGAAAACTTCCTTTAACGTGTTAGAAGTAAAATGTTAGTGGAATGAACTGGGAATGTTCACGAATTTCTGGTTAATATTAATGCGAAACAATAGTTATAAAAATAGGCACCTGATTTATGTTTTTACCCAGGAAAAGGGTCAAAGTTTCGCCTCAAATTTATTTAGGTTGGCACTATAGGTTTAGGTTTAACTAATGCTTACTCAATTGCTGCAACATTTCAATACAAATAACATCTTACACGAACATTGGTTTTACAAAAGGACGTTGTACAACCGATGCCGGTGTTGCTTTATTAAAACATATTTTTGAAGCTTGGGAGGATTCACAAGATGCTGTAGGTATATTTTGCGACCTTTCAAAGGCGTTTGACTGCGTGGATCATAATACATTAATTGGCAAACTTGATCATTATGGACTTGAAAATAAAGCTCTTCAACTTGTTCAATCTTACCTTAAGGATCGGGAACAAGTAGTTCAAGTGAATGGAGTAAAATCTCAAGGTGCAAAGACAGGAATGGGTGTCCCACAGGGCTCAATATTAGGACCCTTTCTGTTTTTAGTCTACGTTGATGATTTACTTCATTTGATGCCTAACAGTATGCCCAAAACAATTTTATTTGCAGACGATACTTCAATAGTTTTTAAAGTGAACAGACGAAATCCAGATTACGATGCTGTAAATAAGGTCATAGGAGAAGTACATAAATGGTTTACTGTCAATAATCTTGCACTGAATAGTAAAAAAAACAAATGTATCCATTTTACCCTCCCTAATGTAAAAAGTAAAGAAGTTGACATTTTTATAAACAATGACAAAATTCAATTTGTTGATGACGCTACCTTCTTGGGAATAACGCTTGACTCGAAGTTACAATGGGACCACATATTAGGAAGTTAGCGAAACGTCTGAGTGCCGCAGCTTATGCTGTTAGAAAAATTTGGCAATTAACTGATATAGACACTGCAAGACTTGTTTATTTTAGCTATTTTCACAGTGTCATGTCCTATGGTATTTTATTGTGGGGTCGAGCGGCTGACGTACAATCAATTTTCGTATTACAGAAGAGTGCCATTAGAGCGATGTATAACTTACGTAGTCGTGATTCTTTGAAAGATCAATTTAAAGAAATAAATATAATGACAGTCCCTTGCCATTACATCTATGAAAATATACTTTTCGCGAGGATAAATTTACATCTGTTTGATAAAATCTCCGATAGGCATAGTTATAATACGAGGAATAAGAACAAGCTGTCTCTGCCAAGTTTTCGACTGACGAAAACTCATACATCTTTCCTAAAATATAGTGTAGAATTTTATAACAAGATCCCATCCGGGATTGCTGAACTCACCGACAGTAAATTCAAAGCATTAATTAAACGCACTCTATGTAAAAAGGCTTACTATAAACTCGAGGACTATCTCAAGGATAGAAATGTTTGGCTAAATGCTGATCTAGCTCCACAAGGGTGTTAAATGTACTAATTAAAGTGTAATGTTGATATTATATTGTTAATTTTAAATTTGTTTAAATTATGGAAAATTGTAAAAATATGCTTAAGAGACATTTTTAAAAGAGCCAACTGAGTTTTTTCCGGCAAGTTTTTCTCAGATCATATTGGCCTTTGGAACTTTGCCGGTGAATGACAAAGAATGACTCTTTTTCTTTTCTTTTTACTCTTTGTTATCAGTTTGTAAAGGGGAAATGAGACATTCTACTGATATACTTTTTACATTAGTTTATTACATTTAGTTTTATCTTAGTGATATTCTTGACTTTACATATATTTTTTATCTTGTTTGACATGTATATCAATTGTTGTTCACTTTAATTTATTTTAACTGCCTCACTTTAATTTATTTTAACTGCCTCGGTAGCCTAGTGGTAGCAGGCGACTACTACTACGCTGAGGTCCTGGGTTCGATTCCCGGGTAGGGGGTTATCAGAGATAATGGTGAAAAAGCCTTTGTGTCTGGTTCTATTGGGATTTTTCCATTTTCTGGAAATTTCCCAGTACCTCAAAGTTTGGTAATGTGCCCGGAGATGTCAACAGGCTCGCCACCTGTTACATGGGCCAAAACGTAACCGGCGAATCGTGGGTGTTTGCATGTATGCTTGAATGCATGCATTTACCTCTGCCTACCCCTTCGGGGATTACAGGCGTGAAGTTACGTTTTTTTAATTTATTTTATTTGTTTTTGACGTGTCATAAGAGGTGCCTGTCACCCTAAATGAATAAATTAGTTTCTGATTCTGATTCTTAGGACTTCATTGACTTCTAATATCCTGCTATTTTTAACATATTTAGATGACTAGAAAACTTTCCTTGTCATTAGCATCAGTGAAAGCTTAGTTTACACGAGAAAGTACACGACAATCGATCAAGTATTAACCGGTCCTTAACGTCTTAATCAGCGTTTCTTGACACCTACCGTGATACATCATAGACACAGGTTGCAATGCGACTAAATTACTCAGTAATTACTCACATCGGTAATACAAAATCGATTCGCGTACATCTCTATACGTATCAACCCTGCAACAGCACATGGGGTCCAACTGACCAGACTAAAGGGACATTAACTAAGATTTATTTCCCGAGCGCAGCCGCTATAGTATTAATTAAAAACCACTACACGATTCGGGTTTGCGAATGGCACACCAAGTGCGTTGGACATACTTTCCTACTTATCGTAATTATTGCGAAGTTCCCATTACAGTATATTATGGAATCGGTTGCGAACGTTTATTTCGTGTAATGAATAAGTAACAATTGCAATTATATATTAGTATAATAATAATTAATTATAATTCGAACTTTAATAATTATGTTGGATGAAAATGAACAGTGATAAATATAAGGGCGTATTCAAATTCAACTTTGCAATCCCAACTGGTGACAATTTATTTGTTTGGGACATGTAACAACCGGCGGCCATCGATCTACCTTAAATTACTACAGTAATTGTGTTAATCGGTTACGGGTTATTTGAATTGAAATCGATTAAACCTTTAATGACGTTTATGTGTTTGTATATTGGTGGTGCACTATTGCTTGAGTACATTCATTCATACTAAGACAGTAGTCTTAGTATGAATGAATGTACTGATAATTAAAAATATTCTCAGATTTTTTGTGAAATATCTAAGGAACAGAAGTGTGTGTCAATAAGTAAAATATATAAGTTACACTTTCAATCGATTCGTACAAAAAACGATACAAAATTGATTAAAATTGATAGCTCAATACTCTTTAGAATATTTTTTACTATTATTGTACATATTGTACCTACATACGGAGGGCCCAAGCTTCATACATTTCTAAAACATCTCCCCTGGATTAAAATTTCGGTATTTACCCATTTCTGTACGTATTAATAAAAAATCATGTAGTTACTTTTAAGGGTGTTTCATTTACATTATTTGTTGTTCGTGGCTTTGGTGTCACGAAGGTGACACTCAATTTGTTGGTGGCGTGTGGCGAGTGGCGACGATCGATCCACGGACGATAACAACAGGATTGTGTGACAGCGTTAATCGTTTAAGGGTTAGGTAGATAGGCTTGTTTTTGATTGAAGTGTTAACATTTCCAATTTACATATTAATTTTTAATGTTTTATATAATAAGTTCTATGTTTTTTTGTTGTTTGATACTGTCAAATTCTGAAGTAGTAGGTACTTATATAAGTTCAAGTTACCTTAATACCAGACACTTTTGAATTCACAGGGCCACCATACATTTATAAAAATGAATAATGTCACGGAGCTTAGTAGGTACTATTACACGGAGTTTGCACAGGTAAAATCATAAACTTAATTTTGCTTTAAAAAATTTAACTTGATTGAGTCGCAATCAGAAAGGATTTTTTCTTTCAACCCATTCCATGTCCCATGTACCACATGTGTCCATTTGCATTGTTTTAACTATTGTCTGCTTGAGGACAGGGAATGTAAAAAAAAGCAATTGCAAAATGTAACAACGGCGAAATTTATATTTAAATAGATTAAAGATATAAGTATACGTCATATTACCTAGGTTCAATCTAAAGAAGTTAACCTAAGTCCAGTTTATCAATCATCAATTATCAATCAAAATATTCATCATAAATAAACTTTCTTTATATTCCAGCCACAACAAATCATTAATTTAAAATCATCACGTTACACCGGAGTGCATAAATCTTGACAGGGTTTCCTGTGTCCATATTGTACGGTCAGCAACAAATCAGTTACAAGTGACGCGTTATGTTTGCCCTATGGTCATTACAGGGATATGACATCGTATGAAGGGAACGCATCATTAATTAAAATGCCATAATTCGACGCCCACTTTGTCACAGGTGCGCCGATGAAAGGCGTAATTAATATCGGAATGACGCCACTATGTTACGCTGTGAAAACTCTAGTGTGAATTCTATATGAGAAAGTGAAATCGCTAGTAGTATATCACTACTAACGATTTCACTATGAATTTTATCGTAATAAGCTGTTTTCACAATCATAATAACTATTTGACAGAATAGCAGTTTGTCTTTACAATTAAACAGTAGAGCTCTTAGCAGCGCTTGTTTTTGGCATTGTTTGCCCTGAGCCCCTAACCCTAACGGTCTGTTTTTGTTTTTCTTCATTTTGCCACCGCCTGGGGTCATTTCTGTTATGTTTGCTACACAAAGGAATTCTCCCTCAACATTTTTGGGTTAATAAAGACAACATTTCGTTTAATAATTTATCACTGGACGGGACGTAATAAGTAACATAATAAATGTGATGTGGACGGGTTAATTTTGGATCCTTGCAAATGTTTATCGGGTGTCCTTAAACTTGATACAGGATAATACTTTTTTCATTTTTGATTTGCCAGGGAAGCACATATTAAAAAAATAATGCATCGATTTTTTTTTATTTTGTTTTTAGTCTACGAGTTGTACAGAGCCGATGATCGACGTAGGTAAGAATTGGTTTAAGTCCTTTTCAAGAACTGCATCATCTACCATTGCCCTTGCATTTGTTCTCTGTTCATCTCAATAAATCCTTAAACCTTTAGGTATCTATGTAAAGACTATAAGCCTAAATACGGCTGAGTTGCTTAAGGTTTTTAAGATATTTTTCCTTTGAGTCAGAAATTGTAGATGGCCAATAGAATAGCTAATGCATTATCAATGAACTAAGACACTGACTCCACCGTGAACGAAAATCAACTTAAAAGGCATATAAACGCAACTATTGTAAGCAGGTGGAGCGTAAAGGCTCAACTTGGCGTTTTATTGTGATTCTGAATTGGCTCAACTGAAAACCGTCGCGCACTGGCGCGTGAACGCTGCAACTGTCACAAAGCGACGCCGAGACCTGAATGCAATATAATAGAGCCCCTACTCTTGCTGTCAATTGCAAAACGAAAATGTTGTACTCGTAGTATAGTGAAGGAAAGCATACGGCATCGTCGTGGTGATAGAGTTCCAGTGTAGGAAGGAACTTGAAGACGTAGGCACAGACTGAGTCTATTTACAGGTTTGTAATTCAACTGCCTCGGTAGCCTAGTGGTAGCAGGCCACTACTACTACGTTGAGGTCCTGGGTTCAATTCCCGGGTAGCGGGTTATCAGAGATAATGGTGTAAAGTCCTTTATATCTGGTTCTATTGGGATTTTTCCGTTTTCTGGAAATTTCCCAGTACCTCGAAGTTTGGTGATGTGCCCGGAGATGTCAACAGGCTCGCCACCTGTTACATGGGCCAAAACGTAACCGGCGAATCGTGGGTGTTTGCATGTATGCTTAAATTCATGCATTTACCTCTGCCTACCCCTTCGGGGATTACAGGCGTGAAGTTACGTTTTACATTTTAATTAAATAGCCATTAAATGTCCTTGTATTTCCGTGTAAGTATCTAACTAGTTTTATATCTATTACCTATTGATGGTTATATTGGTTACAAACAGCATAATCTTATCTCATCTCGTGGGTGTCGTACAAAGTGATTAATGTAGTTGGTCATAGAGATGGGTGGTAGTATTGCAGTTATGTATAATATCATTTTTCATTTTTGGTAGAGCTCCAGTGACGGAGCTCGCGGGCGTAGGCACCACCGCATTACCTAATATACTTGCCGCTAAATGGTAGTGTTCAGCACTATCGTGTTCCGGTCAGGTGGTAATGTACGGCCCTGTAATTTCCGGCACAGAGGCATAACACCCTTAGGCCTCAGGAGTGGTAACGCATCTGCATTTTGACCTTGGTCTTTGTGTGGGTGTCTATAGGCTGCAGTCATCACTTAACATCAATGTGAACTGCATGCTTGTTTGCCACTTCAATTACATAAAAAAAAAAAAAAAAAATCATCTAATTATCTATTGCGTTCGCGATTACTGATCCGCCTACGATCGCGATTACAACATAACCTTACTTCATTAATCTATACAAATAAATAAATTTGGAGTGTCTGTTTGAATTAAAAAAATGAACTGATTTTTACTAAATGCATATGTGTGTATACACGTTACATATACCAAAACATTTTTTTTTACAATTTTTGTCTGTCTATCTGTCTGTTTGTCTATCTGTCTGTCTGTCTGTTTGTTCCCGCTAATGTCGGAAACGGCTCGACCGATTTTGACGGGACTTTTACTGGCAGATAGCTTATGTATAAGGTGTAACTTAGGCTACTTCTATACTAGCTGCGCCCACAACTTCGTCTGGGTAGATACTGAACAATCATAAATTCGCACGCGGACGATGCCGCGGGCACAGCTAGTGATTTATATAAATCAATGTTTTCTAAATGGGGGTGGGGTCGAGAGTCTTTGGAATTGGCGTGCAGGTATGAAGAGAATGATGAATGTAGATGCATGGGAAGTGTGTCAGGACCGGGATATCTGACACTACACTCTCCGTCTACTCTGTGATGGGACTTGGCGTGAAGATAATGGCTCACAAAAAAATCTTATGCACATAGCTCAGAAGTTTTTCCACAAACTATTTAGACTATGAAAAATGCTCTGATCAACCCAATACATTTCGATCCCAATGCAAGATCAATCGGGTATAATCGATATTATATTGATTAGATATTTTGTTCTTTTTTTAATCACTCCTTTTTTAGCAATTGGCTCAGTTGTCAAATTATTAAGGTTACCAAATAAATTATTGCATCGAAATAGAACTAGACAATAAATTGTTACGTACTGAAAGTTTTGTTCAGGTTTCAGACACCAAACTAGTTTTAAGATTCACCTATATTAAAAGTGTAAACAATTAATAAAAGAACGTCTATCATTATACGCTTGCGTAGGTGTAATAGACACTTATGATTAATTCAAAGATAAGATTTAATTACATGGACATACGACCTACACCAGTAACTATTTGAAAATTCCTAGGCTATTTTTCGATTCTAACTAGATAATTTTAATCGATTAATAATAACAAATAGGTATCTATTTTATTTTTAAAGAAAAATGGAAAGAAAAATTTGACTTCAGGCGAGGCTCGAACTCGCGACCTACTGGGAATCTAGTCCAGCCGCTATAGTTGGTAATAGATGGCGCTGCTGCTACCATAAAGCAATGCAATAGATGTGAAGGAAAGATTTGACGAATCGGGCAGGGCTTCAGTAGCTCAATTGGAAGAGCGGCTGGACTAGATTCCCAGTAGGTCGCGAGTTCGAGCCTCGCCTGAAGTCAATTTTTTCTTTCCATTTTTCTTTAAAAATAAAATATATTTCACAAGCATGTGTTAATGCGAAATAATATAAAAAAACAAATAGGTATCTAGCTTTTACAGCATAGTGCTTCTTGCTATTTTATTTTATTAACTAGCTTTTGCCCGCGACTTCGTTCGCGTGGACTTCAGGTTCGTCCCGTCTAGTCTAGTAATAAGTAAGAAATACGGTAACTAAGCACTGCAGAGCCCTAATTTGTACGTGTAACTCCTAACCAAAAAGAAATCGCTAGTGCCTTGAAAATTCGCAAAACGGACACAACCGTCAACGACGTCTGCCCTCACGCGTCTGCCCGCGTTCGGGTCGCGCACTCAGCGATGAGCCACTTCTTCCCCACTGCACCTACCCCGCTCCCCCCACGCCCCGTTCGCCTTGCGCCGCTGCCGGTATTTATCACCGAAACGGTATTTATCGCCGAAATTGCTATGACTCTGCATTTTAAATCTGTGATATCTTCGAAAATATTTATTTAATTTACATGCTGTAAAAAGCCATATTGATCTTTATTAAATGCACAATGTATTTAAGATACTTAATTGGATAAGGATTAATAGTGTATTGCTTAAAATCGCTTCGTAAATAAGCCATCATTTCTCGTACAAAGTAAAGGATAAAAAATGGTTATTGTGGGTTATTCCTAAGAGATAAACATATACCATCACGGACTTTTTTGTAGACCTTTTTAAGTTGTACAATACTGTAGTAAATTGTTTTGATCTATCTTGTAGGATTCAGTCAGCGTTTGCAATGTAAGCGCAAAAAATGTGTCTTTTCTACGACCTCACATTAAAAACCTAAAAAATTGTAGCCTATGTGTTATTCTGATGTATAAGCTATAGCCTATGTGTTATTCTGATGTATAAGCTATATTGTGGTAAAGTTTCATTCAAATCCATTCAGTAGTTTTTACGTGAAAGAGTAACAAACATCCATACATCCATACATACAAACTTTCGCCTTTATAATAGTAGTAGGATTATGTTTTAACTAAGAAAGTTTACGTTCTATAGGTACATATACCTACCGTCTTATATTATGTTGTTAACTTGTAAACAGTCAAAAGTATTCCAAATTTAAAAACAGGGCAAAGTAGTTTTGACTGAAAATATTGGACTAAAGAAATGCCCTCTGAATATAATTGGCTAAGATATATGGCCCCTATACATACTCATAAAAAAATTATTAATCCGGTGATTTATATTTTTGTTCGATTCCAAGTATCTTTAGATTTCTGTGATACCATTCCTACTTATCCTTTAGAAGTAAAAAGTAAATTTGACTGTTGCTAAAAAATGTATTGTTTAGTTTTCTTTGACACATAATATCATCGAGATCTGTAGGCACGACGCTGGGTCATTTCAAAGTGGTTAACACTATTGGGTGTACGGTGTGTACTTTGTATAATAACAATCTGTGTACGCAGTTTGGTTAATAGTCTAAGATACAGTATTACAAATATATAAGTATCCTCATCTGTTACTTGATGATGATTGAGATTTTACCTATTTGATAATAAGTAAATTGATACATTGCAAATGCCCTAAATTACGGGCTGTTTTTATCTTTTCTAATTTTTCTATTAATTTTTCCATTAATTAATTTCTAAATACTCTCGCCTGTCTACTCTTATTGTGAGAAATAAAAATATTACAATACATTTGCAAACTAAAATCAGCCTAATTGGTCATTTTGATTCAGCCATTCTCGAGTTTCAGTAAGACTAACAAACGTCATTGTTTTTTATATAAGTATAGAGATTAGTATTTACTGATGATTGAGTTAGGAAACACATTTTCGATTTATCAATGTACATGTAATTTATCATAAAAAAATGAATACAGACCAAATAACACAGATGATGGTATAAAATTCTTATGCCGTATCTTGCACTATAACTGTTTGTCTAGTGGGCAGCCCCAAAACAGGTTTGGCTTACGAAACGATCACTCAAGATTTAATGAGTCATATCGGCAATCTGTTTGATTAGTTGTTATGATGAGCGTTCTTCAACGAGTGCAAGTGGAATTATGCAATGTTATTCCATAACCTTATCCATTACGATTTTCGTAAGCATCTACCTAACAAACTTTTTTATTATACAATGCTGTTAATCATCTATAGTAATTGCAATTGGGCATGACTGTTAATTTACGAGTATGTTGTAAATTACATTATTAAACTAGCTGTTGCCCGCGTTGAAATTTTTCGCTATTTTGCTATAAACCTCACGGAGCCCGAGACCTTTCCAACGAATGCAAAACCGTGGAAATCGGTTCATGCGTTCTAGAGTTAAAGCGTCATGAAGGAAAACCCGACTTATTTTTATATAATAGACTAGCTGTTTCCCGCGGCTTCGCCCGCGTGGATGTCGTTTTATAATCCTGAATTTTCTTATGCTTTAAACCTCACGGAGCCCGAGACCTTTCCAAAGAATGCAAAACCGTGGAAATCGGTTCGTGCGTTCTGGAGTTATAGCGTCAGGAAGGAAAACCCGACTTATTTTTATATTATGGATTACATAAACCTACCCAAGTTAAACGTTAAAGGGTAACCACGTCATGCCCGTGTATTCCATAACTCCCATAGCATCACTGTGTAGGTTAGAGGCCATTTATACGAGAAGAAGAAAAAAACTAATGTGTGTGATTATGTACACTAATCAAAGTGTGCGGTTCATCTTTGTTGTAACTTATGTAATCTATATTTATCTAAACTCGGAGGTCTGAACATCTCAATCAATTTATCAGTCATCAATAGGTTACTAGGTTCAGCATCTATCAACCATCAACACATCAACCTTAGGAAGGAGACTTCGGCTTATTTCGGGTCTGTAAAGCGTTATCCCTTTCGCACCTTACCTATGTGATAGTTGTCGATCATTTTGATCAAGTTTTGATCAATACCGGACAATCAGTGCTTGTGTAGCCAGTGTGCAGCAGAGGTAATAATAATAATAGACGATTGATTCTTTCGTAAGCTTGATTTCAAAATTTCAGTCGTTTTTTAGAGTTTCTGCAATCAACATGAACTTCATGTTCGTTTGCGACTTTCACGAGAAACAATAGACTTAGGCATTTTTAATCACCACCGTTAATAACCATACAAATATGAATATTGGTTATTCAGACTTCATAAGTTACTGTTATTAACAGTGACAAGTACTTCAAATGTATGTATGTTTGCTTACTATTGTATGAAATAAATGAACACTATATTCATCATATTTTATGATCGTGAACTACTAAACCAAACGCTTAGCACAAAATACTTATTTGTACACCTACAGACGCTGAGGGCGAGATTCACAGACCGCACTACGACTTTACTTTCGAGCAAAGAACGCTTCAAACTGTCAAAACCCATACATTTCTGACAGTTCTAAGCATACTTTGCTCAAAGTAAAGTCGTAGTGCGGTCTGTGAATCTCGCACTGAGTGAATAGAGGAAAGTAAAGTTACACTCAATAGTGATATTGAACGACACTCGAGCCGTGAACCGATCAGCCTCTCCAAGTCTCGGCGGCACGATGATCCGTACTTCATTATTTGGCTCTTGAGTATTGAGTTTGGCTTAGGTGTTGTTATATTTTATTCATCAGTGCTGATCTCGTCTCGTAATGGTTATTTGAACTATATAATATATGCCAAGAATCACAGGCAAAAATCTTACTGGTGGTAGAACTCCAGTGATGGCGCTCGCGGGCGTAGGCACCACCGCATTATCTAATATACTTGCCGCTAAATGGTAGTGTTCAGCACTATCGTGTTCCGGTCAGATGGTACGGCCCTGGAATTTCCGGCACAGTGGCATAACACCTTAGGCCTCAGGAGTGGAACGCATCTGCATTTTGACCTTGGTCTTTGTGTGGGTGTCTATAGGCCACAGTCATCACTTAACATCAATGTGAACTGCATGCTTGTCTGCCACTTACATTACACGAAAAAACATCAATGGCTTATGAAAAGATAAGAATATTTTAAGTTTTATAATTCTTATTCATGTTCTCTTTAGGTTTTATTGAGCATTTTTTTTTTAAATTAAACTATCGTCTAGATATATCTACGGATATACTCACGTAACTTGAAACTTAGATAGCTTTGAAACAAACTAGCGTTTCGTTCGCTTTTCAGTGTTTTTAGCTTCCATAGTCCTTCCTAGACTACGTGTTATTGTAATTTTTAACGTAACTTTGTTCAGTTTATTTTATTTATAAGATTACCAAGTGTATAAAAACATATCTTTTGATATAATGTCTCCTATGAAAATCAAACCTAAAAATGTTGTCTTGGCACATTTAAGATTATAATAATAGGTACATAGTAGGTACACACGTACACAAGTAACAGTAAGTTTATTAATTGTTTTTATATTATTTCGCATTAACACATGCTTGTGAAATATATTTTATTTTTAAAGAAAAAATTGACTTCAGGCGAGACTCGAACTCGCGACCTACTGGGAATCTAGTCCAGCCGCTCTTCCAATTGAACTACTGAAGCCCTGCCCGATTTGTCAAATCTTTCCTTCACATCTATTGCATTGCTTTATGGTAGCAGCAGCGCCATCTATTACCAACTATGCTAGTTAGGCAACCGATATAATAGACTTTTCAGTTTATTGAATATCGTAAAGAAGTCGCTTTTACCCTTAATAATTGTTGAATATCGTAAAGAAGTCGCTTTTACCCTCAATAATTGTAAGTTTATTCATTTAAGATTAATTAAAATATTGTACTTGGTAATGATGTAAAATAACAAGAATGTCGAATGAGCGAATGACTAAATAGATATACAATGTGAATGTGGAAGGTGCAGAGGCCCAGGAAGACCAAGACTGACCTACCATGACCAAATAGGTCGAGTTCTGTCTGATGGTGGGGTCAAAAGTCTTAGGAATCGGCGTGCATGTATGAAGAGAATGATGAAGGCACGTGAGGTATGTCAGGACCGGGATATCTGGCGCTCTGCACTCTCTGCCTACCCCGTTAGGAACCTGGCGTGAAGATACATACATACATACATATAACAAGAATCTATAAATTGTAGATAAGTAATATACTCGTATTATGTATCTCTATCGATAACTTTTTCAATAAATTATTGATCTAAGAGTTTACGAAGTTTGTCGCCGATACCTCGTAAACGCTGCGACAGACTTTTTGCATCGATTGCATTGCTGCCATCATAGAAACTTATGCTCTAAACTTTTATACGAAGCGCTAAAGTGTTCATCGATTGCGCTTTAAAATTAACGTGAGTTTGACGGGTAACATTGGACGATGTAAGTTTACCAATGAATTTTTTCAGTACATTTTATACGAAATATTTTAAGATACAGTTGGCTCATCGATATGGTACATATATCATGAACATAATCCCTACTAATATTATAAATGCGAAAGTAACTCTGTCTGTCTGTCTGTCTTTCTGTTACCTTTTCACGTCAAAACGACTGAACCGATTTTAATGAAATTTGGTACAGAGATAGAGCTAACTTTGAGAAAGAACACTACTTAGTTAGTTATAAAACGACATACACGCGGGCGGAGCCGGGACACAGCTAGTATGTATGTATGTATGTATCTACACAGCTAGTATAGATTTAATTGTAATAATTTGTATAAATATTATGTGTGTCACGTAATAATTTATTTCTATTAAGTTACCTATATTTCGATGGTCCCAATTAACAAAGTCGGTCTTACAAAAAGCTATTTTAGAAGAGGAGTTATAAGTTTGTTACATGACGATTAAAATCGACTAAGCTACTTTAACTGGTATAATAAAAGTATATTCTATTTTATCATTACATCAAACCAAAATTTTTAATGCTTCACGTATTGAAAGAATTCTCTTTTTGTAGAACTAACATTGTAAATTGGGACTATCGATTTGTTTTGAGTATGTAATAGAGGAGACATATAATATACCACAGATAAGTACCTAATACCTTGCATCTATTATTTATATGGTTTTCCCACTAAAACTTTCTGTAATGTTCTACGTTGATTTAACTATGCTGCTAAGAAGATACTAAAACATGATTATATAATATCAGCCTACATTAGCACGATAACGATATGAAATCATACACCATCAAATTAGTTTGTAATTTGCATACACAAGCAATAATCACTTGTTTCCAGATAATACTTATGTAGGTAATATGATTAGTTATATCAAAATTGCACTAGACAAGCAACGCACTCTAATAACAGCGTGCATCAATGCACGCTAACCAGATTTCACCGGAAAGCCTTATATAATATCTGTGTGGCAGGTCGCCGACGCCTTCGCTAATACGATTATAAATGCACCAACAGCTTAAGGTGAAGCCACGAAATTGACCAAAGAGTTTTCGAAGTAAATCTAAGAAAATACAACTGTAAATACGCCTGCAAATCATATACATCTTTTACTCCACCATACTGAATTCTCATCTTGTAAAGCTAGTAATATGTTTTTAAGGATAAGAATGTTACTAAATTATTCTAGTATTATAGTACTTGTTGTGGGATTAGTACTTTAAAATTGTATTCTAATAAAAGAACCTAAAAAGATTTAGAAAATAATTTTGTAGCAACATCAGCTTTTTCCGATTTGTAATACATAACATTATACAATTTCCATACTGAATTTAAAAGAGTTACTGTTGTTGATCGATGGTATATACCTATATAGTGGTAGGGAGGCAGCTTGAACCCTTAAAAAGATCCGGCATTTCTTGTAAGTATCAAAAACGAATAGCAAACGGACGAAATCGCATGAAAATGTATCTAGTTTTAATATAAGTAAATAAATTATTGCTAAGGCCTCATCATATTTACATTTTCAATGATTACCGATGTTAAAATAACACTAATCATCAAAGTAGTTAATCAAAAGTAAAATCGCCACCAATATTTTTCACTTCAAAGTTAACTCACATAATTCGAACTAATAGGTTATTGCCAGGAAAGCACAAAAACGATAAAGAAAGATACTAGTAAATCCGCTCCGTCAAAGTTCGTGGCTACAAAGTAAAGTAGACGTTGTCAGTCTCCGAATATTAGAGTCCTTACACAAAATGGCTTGTAAAATTAAATTTCGGAGAGCGACAGTTCATTAAATATTTTATAAACCCTGTCTGGCTGGAACCCATAATGCACAGATAGTATTCCACAGTTTAATTTCCGTAAACGCAATGTTTATTAGCGGCCAGAGGCGATTAACGTGGAACAATTGTTGAATATTATTTGCTGAACGAATTGATTCGTAACAACATTTTAACGTACTTCCAGTAAGAACCTTGCTTTTAATTTAAATATGAAATAAGCTGCAATTAAGGCTGAACCGGCCTTAATCGCGGATTATTGGAAAAGTGGTTTTATGTTCTTTCTTACTTTAGCTACTTAGCGATTTAATTTACGTTTGCTTACTTATATAAAACGTTTTAGACTTGGATGCCGAGTTCAGTACGCTCACAAACCTAGGCAGTTTAGCGTATGAAGTACTTATTTATTATACTTATACCTCTCTGTTAGCTGTAAAGAGGCTGGAGTACCTACAAAACTATGGTCACGGAACTCACAGATTCACATCCCTCACTTTTCTATCGAATGCTTTTGTCTTCCTTGTTTACTACAATAAAATATTTAAATACTTTCAATTAGTACAAAACACATGTTTATGTGCCTACTTAATGATAGTAGTAAATCAGTATGCAATTCACATCGCATTCACGCTTACTGCAGCCTATAGACAACTATGAAACCAAATTCAAATGTGTTGCCTCCCCTGGGGCCGAAGTGGTTGGTCATACAGGAATCGATTACCATCTTATCAGCCACCAGCGTTGACGACACATCGATTAGGGAATGCGGTGGCGTGTAGGCAATATAAGAGCCTTCGCTCTCGAACTTCGACACTAACTCAACCATCAGAAAAACATCACCATTACAAAATAACAGGAAAATAAAACCTAGAATCAGGTTAATTAAAAAAATGTCGGAAGCAATTATTAACATACGATTCACGCGTAATAAACCGTATAGCGATGTTAAGTACTAGAGTTGATTGTACCCAAAGGTAGTATTTGTGTGAGTAAGAGGTGAAATTAACCCTATTAGTATCGGACCGTGATAGCGACCGCTTCCGATAATGTGGTAGGGCTAAATAATGCCAAACAGTTAAATGCTTTTGGTTAATATTTTGTTAGTCATCGCAAGGGGTGCATTCATGTTTATTTTGCGACTAAAATGCATTTAGACAATAGAAACGATTAACTTAACATATATAGAAAATCAATTATAAATATCAAATGAAATGCTTTCGTTACGACATGGGCGTTATGGACAAAGCACTGAAATTGGCATGTGGCTTTCTAGGGGATAGTAGAGTTGTGTCGCGCGTAGTATTTGTATACTCTTTGGTGTCTCCAGGTGTCACGGGCAAAGCTAGTCTTTCAATAAATGTGTAATGTCTACTGAAAAGGGGTAGTGCCTTTAAAAGGTTTAAAAATGTAAAAAAAATATATTGCAGTACGCATCAAGAAATTTTGCATATCGAGCCTACGAAAGAGACAATCAGCTACTTCCAACTATCTCTGCTGCACGTTGCTTACGTAAGCACTGATAGTCCTGTACCTATTGGTCAAAACTTGATCAAAATGGTCAACAAACGTTACATAATTATGTAAGACTAGCTGTCCCGGCAAACTTCGTAGTGCCTCACAATTAAATAATGTGTCAAAGGTATATACGGACTATTTGTATGGGAAAATATAATTGTGGTTTTTACTATTTTCTGTCAATTTATTCATATTTTCTTACCTTTCCAGGACTTTCAAAAATCATTCAAAACCAAAATCAGCCAAATCGGTCCAGCCGTTCTCGAGTTTTAGCGAGATTAACGAACAACAATTGATTTTTTAATTTAAATAGATAGATAGACCGAAGTCTCCTGTGTATAATTTCTTGTGGGATACAGTAACTAGGTTATTGAGATGTCAAACATATTTACAGTATGTACTCAAGAGACGATCGGCTCGTTTCGACTTCGTAGAGCGCTATCTCTGTTGCACACTGCCTACGTTAGCACTGATAGTCCGGTATCGGTCAAAACTTGATCAAAATGGTCGACAAACGTCAAATAGGTACGGTGCGAAATAAGCCGAAGTCTCCTGTATGCACTGTGTTCCTAGGCTCGATGTGCAATATTTATTGTTGAGCACTGTAGATGTAAATTGTTTGTCCCGGTCAATTTTCATTTTGATTTATTTGATTTCTCACAGTTTAACGATAATACGCAACTCAAAGCCATCTTATGTCACTATTTACAAGCATTTCACGCACCGATGCATGTCAATAAAGGCGAACAAAGATTGAAAATCAAAAGTGATTGGCTCCGAAAACAAGCTGATTATGAAAGTGAATTTCGGCATCTCATTGGAGCCGGCGCCTGGATCTGTATGAAATGGTAAACACATCAAATGTAAACGAGTCGTGTTTACGAAAAAGTTTCTAACAAACACGTCTGTACACTTCGATCATGTTAGGAAAGAGCTGTAATAATCATTCATATTTGACCATTTATTCACACGACTATACCTGCTAGTTACTATTTTAGAAGTAGAAGTATGTCATTGATATTAATGATGTACATTCATTCATACTGCACAGTCTAAAGAAAACGAACATGTTCAGTCTATTGATAGAAATTATAAAGCTAATGAAAGATCTTGAAGGTTTTGTCAATCACTATCAGCTTTGACTTATTCTTTTCACAATTCAGACAAAATTACATGCAAATTAACTCGTACTTGTATTAAGTATATTTCTACTTTTTACTTGCTTTAAAAGCTTCGTTGAAATTTATTCATAAAATAATTTAATACAAAACTTTGACCTGTGAAGCGTTCAATGTTACCGGAGATTTGTCGTCAATTTATATCAACAGATCAAATTTTAATACTTGGATAGGGTGTTAAAAGTTCTGCACTAAAATTCACGATTCCGATACCTGTAAAGTCAACGCAATTTCAACATGTCGTATATTCAGCGGCATTTTTAAACTTTAATTTGCAACACTGTATATTTTAAAGAGTAATCTAAAGGGGACCAACATTAATTAAAGTGACACCGCGTTAACCTTTTCACTGTTAAAACAGTTTTATGTTATCAAGCGACATTTTAACAGGATATATTTAGTCGATTAACCGAGTAGGTTAACCGTGTAAAAAAATTACACGTGTCGGAACATTATGGTCATAGATATCATCGCATTATCTAATCTATCTGTTAGACAATTTCATTTATTAGTCAATGCTACCATATTCAAGTTAGATAGCAGGTTCTGTAATTTCTGACGAGGCAAATGAGCCTTCAGGAGTTGGAACGCATCTGAATTTAAACTTTTAATTTTTATGTAGTTGTCCATTTTGGTTATTTGAACAGTACGCTGGCTTCAACGACTTCACGTAAAATGTATTGTATTAAATTAGCAGATTTAGGGTTAACATAAAAAGTTATATGTGATTCGGTTTTTGTTATAATATGTTTTTTATTGTTATATTTTGTGTTGTGGCATTCAGGGAAAGATATGATTGAGTTCGTTGTTATTAACAAAAATGCTGTCCTTTGTGTAGTGTAGTATTCACTCACTATCATAAATGAACTATGTGCTTGCTTAACACTTTTATGACAGATAAGATTTTTAGATGCAGATTTTATTTCTGTTCTTTCTATTTCTTATGATGGAATAAGGTACAATATACATACAAAATACACATTACAAATGTTATCTAACCAGAACACAGCAAATCACACATAGTTATTTGGTAACGGTAATAAAAGGAGATAAAACAGTAGGTAGTGGTTTTATCCTTGAGCTCTTTTGCTCTAACTTAACTGTACCACTAGTTATTTAATATATTAGATATCTGAAAAGCAACTGTGTTATTCGTTGTGAGGCAGTTTTTGTATAATACGCATTAGAACATTTTTGTTTTAATAGACTAATGAACAGCTATTGATTTTCATATAGTATAGCTGTTGCCCGTGGCTCCGCCCGCGTGTAGTTCGCTTTTCGCTTAACCTGTGGAAACTCATCAAATCATCCCATGGCATCCCACAGGAACACTTTTTCGGGATAAAAAGTCCTAAAATCTAAGTCAGCTAATACCTTATCTGTATAACAAATTTCATCAAAATCCGTTCAGTAGTTTCGGCGTGATTGACGGACAAACATCCAAACAAAGAAACTTTCACATTTTCAATATTAGTGTGATAAGGTGCCACGACGAACTTCGAGGCTTAGAGATGTAAAAAAATATACCCATATGCGCGCATGGCCCAGCGGCTGGTGTAGATCGTAAGCGATCTGCTCGGTTAAGCACTACGGGCGCGGTCGGGTAGTGTGATGGGTGACCGCTAGTGGCAAATTAAATGCGCGTTTCCGTGCTTCGGAGGGCACGTTAAGCCGTCGGTCCCGGTTGCTATCGATGGATAGCAGTCGTTAAACCTTGTCGGAGGCCTAATGGGCGGTTTGAAAACATCCGACAGTGGGTTGGCCACTAACCCACCCACCTCCACCAATCCGCATTGGAGCAGCGTGGTGGAGTAAGCTCCAGGCCTCCCCCCAAAAAGGGGAGAGACTCGTGCCCAGCAGTGGGACGTATAATGGGTTGCCATTATTATTTATTATTATACCCATATGTCCAAGAAAACGAAAAAAAAAATATTTACCGAGAATCACTTTACCATTTAGGGATAGGTAGGTATAAAAAATAGACTACAACCTATCATTCCTACCAAATATACTCACAAATTTCATAATGATCGGTCAAGCCGTTTCGGAAGAGTATTGTTACTTACAGTTAATTGCAAACACAGTGACACGAGAATTTATATACATATATATATTTTTTTATGTAATGGTAGTGGCAAACAAGCATGCAGTTCACATTGATGTTAAGTGATGACTGCAGCCTATAGACCCACACAAAGACCAAGGTCAAAATGCAGATGCGTTACCACTCCTGAGGCCTAAGGTGTTATGATGAATTACAGGGCCGTACATTACCACCTGACCGGAACACGACAGTGCTGAACACTACCATTTAGAGGTAAGTATATTAGATAATGCGATGGTGCCTACGCCCGCGAGCTCCGTCACTGGAGATCTACCACCAGTGAAAAATGTTCTTAGATCGACTGTTTACAATATTATTCAAGGTTTTCGTAACCCTTTTTTGGTAACGAATAGCCGAAATAAAGCAGTGACATCCTCCAACGAAACCGAACACCGAATGTGACTTATCACTGTCAAGTACGTTGCATTTTAATCTTTACAAGATGTCACAGCGTTTCATCACGGGTAATTGCATTTTATCGCCATTTCTCTTGCGAAATATGTTAAAGTTACGACGATATTGCGATATTTTAAATTTTATAGCTGTGGTTTTGTTACGGTATTATGAAATAATGTTACCTACATCAGTTTTAATATCAAAGTACTCATGTACTTTATATGTTTTCTTAAGTTATTCTAAGTCAGTAAATCTGTGATAATATTCAGCAGTCAGTCAACCGAACAATGTAATAGCAGAGAATATGTAATAATACTACGTATAGAATGAACACTTCGACGTCCCGCCCGATTTCCCCGCCTCACGCAACCTCCTCCCCTCTTATGGGCGACGGTTAGTATTTTGTACTTGCTACGCACACAGGTGCACGTGTAAATACCCGTCACTGATTGATGTCTGTGTAACAGAGACCAAATAAAGCGTTTGTATGGAATTTTGGCGGAGTGTCCGCGGTCTGGAAATATGGCGATAGTAAATGTAATAAAGCGGGGTGGGTAGCAGCGTTCGTGATAAAACTACCGCCATTTAGAATGCCAATCGAACCAATGGCACAGTTGTCGCTTGTAACACAACCCTTGTTTTGCTTCTGTGAAAGTTATTACATACATCATTATCTTATATAGTTAAGATTAGATAGTTCTGAACCCTACCGTTTGTGGCTGATAGATTAGTTAATGCGATAGCGGTGGTGTTAAGCCCAAGAGCTTCGAATAAGAACTCTACCACCAGTAAAAAAAAATCGATAAACATGCCCAAGCAAGTGGGTGGTACAAACTACAAACCAATAAACGAAATGGATGTTACAAACTTTACCACTAATTAAGTTCCATCCTTGACTTGTCTGGTGTCTGAATTATGAATTGTAGTTTTGTTCGGAGCGATCAATCTTCGACTGTCATTCGTTTATTAACGAAGTTTGTTTTGACTTCAAGTATGCCTGTGGTGACAATGTATATTACTAGCTGCCCCGATGAACTATGTATCGTCTTAGAGGTATAAAAAATGAAATATCCAAATAATCGAAAAAAAAAACAAAAATTGGGAGAATCATCCTTAACACTTAGGGGTACAAAAATAGATGTTGCCTGATTCTCAGAACTACCCAATAGGCACACAAAATTTCATCAGAATCGGTCCATCCGGAGGAGTATGACAAGTAGAGTACAGATATAGGTGCCATACCAGGAACATCATAATTAGAAATTAAACAAAAAAACGGAAAGAAAAAATTGACTTCGGGCAGGAATCGAACCTGCGACCTCAGGATAACCAGTCCAGCCGCTTTACCACCAAGCTACCGAAGTAAGTTTCTAAAGTTTACTCGCATGTGTTATTGCGAAAAATAAATAGTACAACATCATAATTACATAGATGTTAAGGTTCGGTTGCACCAAAATATTTGTTAAGGTTTTCGTTTTGTCAAATTTAACATTTAGCAGTTACACTTATTTTAACAATTACGCATTCTGAATCGTCGCATTAGCCACTTTTTTGGAATTGTTAAAGTTACCATGGTTAAAAGGGAAGTGTCAAAATCTGTCAGAAAATTGACATTCACAATAACTTTAACCAGCGCATCTTGGACAGTTACAGTTAGCAGTTAAAGATATGACGTCATTTAACAATTTTTCAATCATCATCATGCAACCCAGCCTAAATTAAACTCATTTCAATAGATATTCGCTTCCTTTTGGAAGTCGATTAAAAAAATATTTACTCTAAGGCCTGATAAATATAAAGTAAACGAAATTGAATTGAATTATGAACCGAGTTTCTATCCATTAAAACGAAGGAAGTTTTCTCTTTACAGGAAACGTGTACGTTTATAATGTTAGGTTTTAATATCTTGTCAACCCGTGACTGGTGTCGCATTGCGGTATATAAGAAAGTAATATTGCTGTTTTCATTTTACTGATATATATATTTTTATATAACTTTTAAAACACTCGCGTTTAACACTAATTTCACTCATTTTACGAACCGGGTCGTGACGCGATATAGATATTGGGTAAAAAAACACTTTTTACCTTTATTCCGACGTTTCGACTCGGTTGCACAAGCCGTGGTCGCGGACAGACAGTAAATATAAATATATGTTTTCACTCATTTTACGAACCGGGTCGTGACACGATATAGATATTGGGTAAAAAACACTTTTTACCTTTATTCCGACGTTTCGACTCGGTTGCACAAGCCGTGGTCGCGGACAGACAGTAAATCATCATCATCATCATCATCATTTCAGCCAAAATACGTCCACTGCTGAACAAAGGCCTCCCCCAAAGAATGCCACAACGAACGGTCCTGGGCCGCCCTCATCCAGCGATTGCCCGCGACCTTCACCAGGTCGTCGGTCCATCTTGTGGGAGGCCTGCCTACGCTTCGCTTTCCGGTACGTGGTCGCCACTCGAGAACTGCTCTGCCCCAACGGCCGTCAGTTCGTCGAGCTATGTGCCCTGCCCACTGCCACTTGAGTCTCGCTATTCGGTGAGCTATGTCGGTAACTTTGGTTCTCATGCGGATCTCCTCATTTCTGATTCGGTCTCGCAGAGAAACTCCAAGCATAGCTCTCTCCATTGCTCTCTGAGTGACCTTGAGCCTTCTTATGAGGCCCATAAGAAGTATGACAGTAAATATAAATATATATTTTCACTCATTTTACGAACCGGGTCGTGACACGATATAGATATTGGGTAAAAAACACTTTTTACCTTTATTCCGACGTTTCGACTCGGTTGCACAAGCCGTGGTCGCGGACAGACTCTGAGTCTGTAAAATGAGTGAAAATATATATTTTTATCGCATTATTGTTGATATTTATTATTTTTCTTTTTTGTTAGCTTGGATTAGGTATTTTGGCTGATGGACTGGTTAAGTAAGGCTGATTTAATGTCATTTGACAAATAATTATCAACAAATATCTATACTTCGGTACTCACTTAATTTGTATTGATTTAATGTGATTATACCCTATAAGTGACGAGCTAGTTGGTCAAGCGGTGTGTAACGACCGTTTGAACCGAGGCTCACGGATTTGATCCCCGTACCGGTCATACAAATACTTGTATGGCCTACGTGTTTGTGTATGTGTTAAGTGTATTAAACGGCACCACCGACACACGTTTATACTCAGTGTAAGCCGGTGAGTGTAAGCGTTTTTTATAAATATACAAATATACTATACCCACATAAAAACTAGAGATTTCAATGTAATTAATACCATTATCACATTGTAAATATTTTTAAGAAAAGTTTAGAAATAACGTCGACTGTTCAGCGGTGATGAGAGTTTGATTTGATGCTGTCATGCTATCGACAGCATTCACTTAAGGCACTGATGTTTGTTTACGTAATTTAATACAGACAAGACACGGAAGTTACATAACATACAAAAACATGTTTTTATGCAGTTTCTGTTCAATTTTTGACTAAGTAGGTATATTATTATTATAATTAATAAATACGTATTTTTATTGTATGTGCATGAATATGATTCTGATAAGGGCTTGATTGCAGCAATTTGTCTGCGCCCGCCGCTAAGCCCCAAGCTTTACCACGGTTTACTGTTCCCTAGACCTAGACTTTAAATCGCTGTTATAATCGCTGCTTTAATGACTAACTGTATTCGGTGCTACGCATTCGTGTGAGATTATGATGGAAGCAGAATATTGAATTGAATTACATTTTAGGAATGGTTGACATAGTTAGAAACTATAACTATAAAAAAAATATATATATATACCGGCCGAATTGAGAACCTTCTCGTTTTTTTGAACTCGGTTAAAAAGTATAACTACGCAAACATTTTGTTGATTTACTTAGAACTCTACCACCAGTAACAAATACCCGAATAGTACGTAACCGAAATACAAAAGTACAGTAAGTTTTTTTTTTTGACTAAGTAGGTATATTATTATTATAATTAATAAATACGTATTTTTATTGTATGTGCATGAATATTATTCTGATAAGTGCGCATTTATATTTTTAGTACCAAAATCAATTTAAGTATTAAATGAAATCAAACCGTAAAATTCGCAGTTTAAACTCTGTTTAAAGCTCTGTTGAAATTCACCCTAAAGCTTGAAGCTGAATCCGTGAACATTTTATGTCATTTTCAAAGTCTGTCTATAGATACCCCACATAAAGTTTTTTACTGGAGACTTTTTTGTATATTTCCGTATAGCACTACGAATTGGCGTGCATGTATGAAGAGAATGATGAAGGTAGACGAGGCACGAGAGGTTTGTCAGAACCGGGATATCTGGCGCTCTACACTCTCTGCCTACCCCGTTAGGAACCTGGCGTGAAGATACATACATACATACATACTACGAAACGTATGAAAAAGGCATATCCCAATCCCCAATACATAGGTAGGTAGTAGGTACCCCGCAATTTAATATATATCGTTAAAATATCAAGTTCTTAAAACCAAATTGGTGCTACCATTTTAGGTATCAAGCTTTAAATAAACGAATAGTTTAATGTTAAACATTAATAAGTTCCCCGTTAGCAAACCACGTAGGTACACAAAGTTTGGTAAGCGGAGTAAACATCCAAAAGCTGATTAAATAGAAGCTACTAAGATTTAGTACAGACGCTACTTTGTAAATACAACTTTGTTTCTATTCGGATTATAAAATACAGAACGGTAAGTACCTCGAAATGAAGATAACTATTTAGAAAAGAAAAGAAAAGAAAACGTTTATTTGGACAGCCCACAGACATGACGTCAGCCAGTTAAATGTGGATGTTTAAAAAAAAGGCTGTATATGATAGATCTACGACTTTCGGCTATGGTGCAAATTTTTATTAGAATGACGACGACGGCTGTTTCACGACGACCTGTCTAAAGCGACGACCTGTCTAAAGCGACGACCTGTCTAAAGCGACGACCTGTCTTAAAAGTAGTAATTTCACATGGATTGTAATTGAAAGCTGCATCCTATAGACATCTACACAAAAACCAGAGGTTAAAAATGTTAAAATGCAGATATGTTGCCCTAAGGCCTACGTGATAGTTATTACGGGGCCATCTTACGAACATGATAGTGATGAACAACGACATTGCTGTTTGACAGATTTAGATAGATAAGGTAATCAAGGAGAGGTGGGATTCAGGCACAGGAACTTTACTACCAGTCAAAATTAATGATTCATTAATAAGACGGAACATAAAATCCTGTATACCTAGTACCTTCAATTTAAAAAAAAATGCATCCTGACATACCCCTACTTAAACAAAACACCGTTAGTACCAGCGCAAATAGATTTTTTGATCCGATATAGCGAATAATTATGCAAACTGAGACTTAGCATCCTTCTTAATCTTTGGATTAGAGGGAAAGAGGGTCAATCAAAGAGGAGTAAGCCAGGAGCATCCCTTTGGTTAATATATAATGAAGCCTCATTCTACGAATCGTGTTTACATTAATTTGTGTAATTCACAAACGTTTCGCCAAACATTTTCGTCGGAGTTTGTTTCATTAAAATTTAGTCACTCTCTTTTCATCATGTTAATTATAAATACGTTATGATGGAATATTATTTTACTGGTGGTAGAGCACTGTCGTGTAAAAAGGTTAGATGGTAATGTATTGCCCCGATGTATGGCCCCGGTATAAATATCACAGAGACATAACAACTAAGGTCTCGGGCGTAACAAAGTATCTGCATGTTGGTTTTTGTGTAGATGTCTATAGTATGCAATCATCAATACCTACTTTGGTTATAAGTACATACAAGATTATAATGGTAATAGCTCTCAAAGCTAATTCTAATGACGGATAATCACATGGACGGTCGTGTGGATGGACGTTCAGACAGATGGACGGTGCATGGAGAGATGCATGGATAAATAAATCTGTACAGAGACAGAGGTTGAAAATTAAAATATTCTTTTATTCAATGTCACTATCGTATTTTTTTTTACAGTATTTATCGAGGAAAGGAGACGTTCCAAGATGTATTGAGCTTGGGCTCGCACCATGTACACTATATTGAGAGATGAAGCATAAAATACTTAATAATTTTCAGCTATTCAAATCGTTTATTAAATCTTCAATTAATTGTCGTTAGCATATATCGAAAACAAGAAAGTCATAGTAGCGAATAATAGCGATATGGCTACATATTGCTGTCATACAAAAATTACGTTGTTTAAATATTTCCGACAAAAAAACAACGATACAAATTATTTTTTGAGTATTTTTCCATGATTCTACGTATTTTTCTCTACCTTTTGATATAGTGTACAAAGTGCGGGCCCAAAGTGAAACTTCTCCTTTAATGTTCTTTAGAACGAAACGAAGGTTCACCAACCACTCACGTTTTTTGTACAATTTTTTTATGTCACGTTTTGAGAGAAAAATTTCATCGATTCACTGATGCGCTGTCCGTACCTAAGCCATACAACATAATTGTTTTTACAGTCAAACAAACGATGTGGGAAAACATAAGTACATGAGTATTAAGCAATTATAAATCTTAACTTCACCCAGTTCATGGACAAACAGTTTAGTTACCGTTACTATAACAAAACAAAATGAAACCAACCTCAATTCAATTGCGCCAACATAAAATACTGCGTTTAAAATGGATTGAAACCGCAGTTCATGGTAAAAAAGCGGTGTACACACAAGATAACAGAACCAGAATGTAAGCGGGGCAGACGGGGCTTGATTGCAGCAATTTGTCTGCGCCCGCCGCTAAGCCCCAAGCTTTACCACGGTTTACTGTTCCCTAGACCTAGACTTTAAATCGCTGTTATAATCGTTGCTTTAATGACTAACTGTATTCGGTGCTACGCATTCGTGTGGGATTATGATGGAAGCAGAATATTGAATTGAATTACATTTTAGGAATGGTTGATATAGTTAGAAACTATAACTATAAAAATATATATATATACCGGCCGAATTGAGAACCTTCTCGTTTTTTTGAACTCGGTTAAAAGGTATAACTACGCAAACATTTTGTTGATTTATTTAGAACTCTACCACCAGTAACAAATACTCGAATAGTACGTAACCGAAATACAAAAGTAAGGTAAGTTTTTTTTTATGTAATGGAAGTGGTAAATAAGCGTGCAGTTCACATTGATGTTAAGTGATGACTGCAGCCTATAGACACCCACACAAAGACCAAGGTCAAAATGCTGATGCGTTACCACTCCTGAGGCCTATGGTGTTATGCCTCTGTAACGGAAATTACAGGGCCGTACATCACCACCTGACCGGAACACGATAGTGCTGAACACTACCATTTAGCGGCAAGTATATTAGGTAATGCGGTGGTGCCTACGCCCGCGAGCTCCGACACTGGAGCTCTACCACTAGTAAGACAAGTATACAGTAAGAAATATTGCACATCCACCACTAGAAAGGAGACTTCAGATAATTTCGGATTTGTAGAGCGTTATCTCTTTCGGACACAACCTATGTGACGTTTGTCGACCACAATGATCAAGATTTGACCAATACCCATCGACGACACAACGCAGTTTTCTATCGTCGATGCCAATACTGGATTAGAACCCCCTTATTCATAAAATTAGTTTAGCTAAAGTGTTGCTAATCTCTCCTTTGTCTTTTTCTCTCCTGCACATTTGACAATGCAACTGACAAAGACAAAGCATTCTATAGCTAAAACGTGTCTAATGTACGTTTATGAATGAGGGGGTTAGTGTCTATCATAGCTGCGTTGTCGTCGATGGTGTCTATGTAGACAGGGCGAAGCAGAGACAATGCTCTACAAACTCGAAACTACCCGATTGTCTCTTTCATAAGCTCGATATACACTATATCTTGACGGTTTCGGAAACTTAATGTAACTACGCAAACATTCTGTTGATTTATTTGGAACTTTACCACCAGTGACAAATGAATTTCAGTGTAACCGAAATAAAAAACGTAACCTCACGCCTGTAATCCCCGAAGGGGTAGGCAGAGGTAAATGCATGCATTCACGACTCGCCGGTTACGTTTTGGCCCATGTAACAGGTGGCGAACCTGTGCCATCTCCGGGCACATTACCAAGCTCCGAGGTACTGGGAAACTTTCAGAAAATGGAAAAATCCCAATAGAACCAGAGATAAAGGATTTTAAACCTTTATCTCTGATAGTCCCCAACCCGGGAATCGTACCCAGGATCCCAGCGTAGTAGTAGTAGGCCTGCTACCACTATGCAACTGAGGCAGTTAAATAAAAAATAAAAGAACTTAATTATTACTAGATTATTTAGTCGCAGATTGATATAACGTAGCTCTTAAATTAAGATCATTCACAAAAGTTACCAGTAGATGCAACAATATTTTAACTGTACTCGAGACCAAGAGTGTTAGAATTTCGACCGCAATTCGATATGTTTATCAAATTTTCAATAATTAACATAAATATATAAAAGCGCTCCTTTTTGAAATAAAAAAAAAATTGCACTTAATTTCATACGACTCTCATTCTACTCGGCCAGAATTAGGGCTCCAGCCCACGTCCTACTTTTTGTAGGACAGATAATCGGTCCAATTTTGTGACCGACTCAACGCCTACTTCCGTTTTTTTGTCGGTGGAGCAGCACGTCACAGACAGAGAGCCGAAAGAATCTCATGAATATAAGGAGGAAAGTGGATTTACAGAGGAAAGTTTGTCATTGGCTTTTGGGGAACAGAAGTTAAAAGAGAGTATTGTGGGTTGATCCAATAATCTCTGAGATTATTGAAGGTGATATTTAATGTTCGTCATGCTGATCTAAGATGTGAGACTTTGACCAGACAAGTTTTTTAAATATTATAGAATGTCAATTATTATTAATAAATTTCATGAACAATGACACGTCCTTCTAGTAGGGGAGATGAATCTAGGTCGATCTTCACCTATCTGTTTACCAAATGAAACTTTGTATGTATCCCTTTTTTTAAGCAAGTTTTTTTTGTATTTGTTAACAAACCAAATGTATTTGTAACCAAAAGTTTTAAACATATAAAATAGGTGTTTGAGGTTTATTGGTAACAGATTAGTGCAGACACTTTCACTGGCTCAATTTAAATTCTATCTGTAGCTATATTCACTCACATTTGTGCATGCTAACATGTGTCACAACCAAACTTGCTTAGCGAAGTAGGCATTCGGCCCAAACGCGCTGAATTGACATATTTATTTACCTGTTTACACCTCCTTGCCAGGTACCTAGTCATGAACATAAATACTTAGGCAATACCTTACAGGCGTATTTTATATGTTTTAAACTTTTAGTTTCAAAAACATTTAATTGGTTAACAGATGTTGCAAAATTGTTGAAAAGTTGCTAATAAAAAAAATTTTTTTTTTCAAATAATCATACCTATGAACGTAATTCCATAGGCAATACATGCAAGACGTGCATGACGGTTGTTCATGTATGAAATTTGTTAAAAAAATGGTTAATTTGGTAAACAGATAGGTGAAGGTCGACCTAGGTTCGGCTCTTAGACTATTCCGATTGTCGGTGAGTCGGTGAGTAGTGTGCGTTGACGCATACATTTCCGAACGTTCTATTTTTCACCGATTATCGGTCGGGATGCACCGATTTTATTTTTCACCGACTTTTTGTAGGACGTGGGCGTTGCACTATGGCTATCAGTACGTTCTATTTTCCTCCTACAAAAAATCGGTCACCGATTATCGGACGTGGGCGGGAGCCCTTAGGTACGTGTCTACTTCGTAAAAGGGATGCCTAGTTTTCAAGACGATTATAATTATAGTACTCGAGTAACTAAGTTTATATCTTATAGAGAGAAAAGTTAGAAAACTCTTATTATCAGAGCAATCTCACGTGTAGAGACGTAATAACAATAATTGGGAGTCTCATAACCTCGGATTGTAACGGCTCTTCACAATGATATTTGCCTTGGAATATTATTTAATCAAATTGTGTACAATTACTTCAACTATAGATGAATATTCTTGTTGTTTGTTGTTACAGTTTTATAGACGAGCTAGTTGTTACGAAACTGTAAGGTTTTTGTGGAAATGGCGAAATACTTAACCACCAAATTAGGAATGTGATACAAAAAATATTGAGCCAGGCCCTAATAAATTAACTACATATCTATATATATAAAAGAAAGTCGTGTTAGTTACACTATTTATAACTCCAGAACGGCTGAACCGATATGGCTGGAAATTGGTAAGGAGGTAGCTAAGAACTGGGAGAAGGACATAAGATACTTTTTAACACATTACCGACCCAACGTTTCCGTATGATGTGACATAAAACGTGGTATAAGAAAACGCCACTGACATGGAATAACAAAACAACTCAATCAAAATATAAGTCAGCGGTTCATTTGTTAAACATGGTTTATCAAAACGCAACTGACAGCTGAGCAAACTTCAATTTCAAAATTTCGAATATTGTATTGCTGTGATATTTATCTATATATATAAAAATATTAGTCTCGCTAAAACTCGAGAACGGCTGGACCGATTCGGCTAATTTTGGTTTTGAATGATTTTTGGAAGTCCAGGGTAGGTTTAAAAGGTAAGAAAATATGAAGAAATTGAAGGGAAATAGTAAAAACTACAACTTTATTTTCCCATACAAATAGTCCGTATCTGTCAAAAGGGTCAAACCTTTGACACATTATTTCATTCTCAGGCAATACAAAGTTTGCCGAGTCAGCTAGTTATACATAAATTCAACGCACTCTATACAGTGGGACCCAATATTCGATATCAATTCACTTTTTTATAACTTTCGATCGATTCTTCGATCCGTTTGTTAAAAAAGACGTTTTAATTACAAATCTACAGAAGAATTAGTTGTCCTTTATTATTGGGGAGGATCGATCAAAAGATGGTTTGCATAATAGATTGGTGTGACCAGCGATCGAATGTGCAATATTGGGACAGGCCGTTACTCTTTACACTAAAATCTTTAATCGATGTTGTAAATTACATTTGACAACCACTGTCAATGGAAATTGACAGATAAAGTCGTAGGTATTTGTAGACTACGCGACTGTTTAAAAACTGTCTATATAAGGATCTTTTATTATAAATCTACTAGCTGACCCGGCAAACTTCGTATTGCCTCAGAATGAAATAAGGTGTCAAAGGCTTGTGATAGATACGGACTATTTGTATGGAAAAATAAAATTGTGGTTTTTACTGTTTCCCTTCAATTTCTTCATATTTTCTTACCTTTTAAAAATCATTCAAAACCAAAATTAGCCAAATCGGTGAAGCCATTCACGCGTGATGCCGTGACCAAGGAAAACGGGTTGCATTTTTATATATATAGACGTGGCCGGCTATGCTAACACAAAAAAATTAAAAAGTGGAAATAATTGAATTATACGGTATTTCGTTCACTACAAAATAAATTTAATTAATTTTATAGCGTCAACAACACGTGGTAATTATGCTGTTAAAATGTAGCTTATATGACACGTTTGTAGATTTACCATAGCAGCGCCATCTATTGATTACTTACTCAACCCAGTTGAAAGGTATCGACATCTGTTAGAATCATTTGGAGTTAACAGATAATTGTGACTGTCAAATAATAACAGACAAATAATTAGCAATAAATTAAAATTGCGACTATAATTTGTGATTTAAACTATCCTATCTCTCAAGTTGGATCGAACTGCACATGGTGTGCGAATTTTATTATAATCGGTTAAGTGGTTTAGGAGTCCATTGAGGACAAACATTGTGACACGAGATTTATATATATTAAGAAGATATGCCTTTGGTTTTCTTTTTTGTACCTAATTATTCAGCTGCAACTCTACGTGTAACAGGAAGACGGTCTGAAATTCAGCGATAGATAAATATGATAACGTAGAGATGTCTTTGACCTCGAGCTATGCCAATAGATGTTTATAATCATAATATACCAGGTGGCAGTGAAACGTAACTTAAAAAGCGTACATGCAAACGCCCACGATTCGTCGATTACGGTTTTAGTTTAGTTAGCAGTTATATTATAGGTTAAAAAAAAACGTAACTTCACGCCTGTATTTCCCGAAGGGGTAGGCAGATTAAATGCATGCATTCAATTATACATGAAAACACCCACGATTCGCCGGATACGTTTAGGTCCAAGTAACAGGTGGCGAGCCTATTGACATCTCCGGGCACATTACCAAACTTCGAGGTACCTACTGGGAAACTTCCAGAAAATTTTAATTTGCCACTAGCGGTCACCCATCACACACCCGACCGCGCCCGTAATGCTTAACCGAGTAGATCGCTTACTATCCTCACCAGCCGCGGAGCCATGCGCGCTTTATTTATAGGTTTTATTAAAGCGAAAGCCGATTTTTATTTTGATTGATTATGGGACAGCTGCACATAAAAATTCGGCAATGGTCTCATTTTGAAAAGCTTCTGCCGTAGATGTGTAGAAAAAAGACTTTTAAAAATTTCTATTGAATAAAGTTGCGAAATTTTCGAGGTGACCTACAATTTTTTATCCGTACAAAAATTATGTGAAAGCCAAACATTTGTTATTCAAATAATTCAACATAAATATGACAGTTAATAAATTAACATCAAAAATACCTAACCTAGTATTTTGTTTTATAAGATTGACAAACCATTGTTTAACAATTTTCATCCTTATTATGGTAAAAATAAGATATATAGAAGCTGTTCAAGTAATATTGTTTCCAATGTGCAAAGGAATGGGTCTGGGACATCGTTTGAAGTACTTACGAAGCATTTTATTGCTGCAATAAGTGTTTTAGTGCTGAGAAAAGTGTGTACCCGATTTCACAATCAATTCACTGTAATTAGTCATTTATATAGACATAAAACGATGTTATGCTCGTGGGGTACCACCCTATTGGAATACCTAGTTCGAGGGCGCAAGTAAGAGTTGAATTACTTAATTTGTTGCTGAAAATCAATAATGTTTATCATTGTTGAACTTCAATTCCATTTGAATTGACTCTCATTTTCGAATGGATGCATTCAATAGATGCTTAAAATAAGTCTCAGAAGCACACCCGCTTTGAGCGTTTGGATTTTTGTATTGTTCATAAATAACTTATCATATTCGTGTGCTACTTTGCTCTACAAATAATTATAATATTACATTCGGAAACAGATAATAATATTGCAGTAAACTTAGTAATCTAATCCAAGGTATATCACCCACCTTTTAAATCAGAAAAAAACATAATTAGATATTATTCTACTCTTGCAGCGTAAAAAAATCTGAAAGCTCAGCATGAGCGAGCATAGTAATTTAAGAACCAAATCCCCTATGCACTCGACTTGGCTGACGTTCACAATATTAAAAATTTCCTTTAAATTCCCACTACAAGAATCTCAAGATGGCGTCTAACCACAGGTCCACTTCACTGCATCCATTTTGCATCTGAAAACATGGCGCGCTTCCCAAGTTTCATACCATTATCCTTTATTAGAATGAAGCCTTTTTTATTCTAATTTGGAATGGGTTTATTTTCATTGAATATTGTAACGTATTGTTCTCTTTTGTTGCATATAATGGACTAAACTTTGGAATTATTAACATTCCTTTTATGTAACGATCTCGTCTTTTATGAATTTATTATACTTATATGTATGAAAAATCAAAGACTATTTAAATACGGGTAAATATATATTAATAATTCTTATAGTTGGCGTCGGGACGTGACGACCAAAGATTTTTCTTCTACTGGAAGAGAATTCTTCCAATAGTGCGGTCAGTCAATCGAACAATGGATGTCAAACCATTCCAATGGGGCGGTAGTAAGTGCAATAACGGAGGATGGAGCGTCCTGCAATAAAACTACCGGCACTGCGATCGCCAATGCGCATGCCAAGCGTGGCGATTATGGCATATTGCCCTTTTTGGGCGTCTTTCGGCTGGTTATTATGATGAAACACATATATTTATTTTTAACTATTTACACGTTAAGTATGTTAATTAAATGATCACGTTGTGTAAGCAGTTGAATTAGGTAAAAATTAAGACAAATTAAATTAGGTTCCATAATGATATCTAATAATATGTATGTTTATTATACGTAAATTATATTATGTGTAATTGGAATCATTATGCTTTTGAGACGGTTACAAACGTTTATAATGATACGTTGATGCATCCGGTTGTTTTTTATGCTCCTAAGATCATTATCAATGCTGAAAAGTATGTCATTTAGAAGGCATGTGTATTACACCAATTCAATTACATATGTTATTATAATAGAGCGTGCGAATTTGGAGTTTTGTATGAATACATGTGTCCTAAAAAAATAGTTTTATTTCTGTTCAAACCCTACTATTATGCATCAGAATGAACTATTTTTTCATATTCAGCAGTAGCAGTCTTTAGTAGGGGAGCCCACGATGCTAAATCGGGATTTCCTCGAGCGTCATAGAGACCTATTGGGTTGCGAAGCTTAGATGATGAGAAGAATAAAATTTCGTATAATACATACCGTTTCATCGGTGGGGGGAGCGGCTATAGATTTTCAAAAATGTAAAAAAAAACAGTTCCATGGACGTACTCGAGCGTGTCAGATAATTATATTATCCATGTCCTACGTATTTTTAAAAATGTACATATGTTAATCTGATTGTTTCCATAATGGAGGTGGTCGTACGTAGGGGTTGAAAATGGAAAAAAAAAAAAATTTAACGAGCGCGTCAGATTTTCGAAGGGGATGTTAAGTGAACCTAAAAAAATGCTTTTATGTAATAATCTGACGATTTGGATGTGACGCAAAGTCACGGCCATTATTAGAGTGTGCAAAAAAAATTCGTCATTTTGAAATACTCAAGCGCGTCAGATTAAGATATATATGGTTCATCATTATGCCCTAGACATGCTGTCTCATAATCTGACAATTATCTCGAGGGATTCGCCTAATCTGACGATTATAATTTTATTTTTTATTTTTTTAAAACATTGAACTTAATTAATTGGAAAGCTCGAGGAAATAGCATGCAGATGAGAAAGTATATGTTTTTTTAAGTAGAATACTTGTATTTATAAGAAAATAATTATAAAAAATTACATTTTTTAAAGTATTTTTTTTAATCATCATCTTCATCGGTAGAATCTTCTTCCTCCTCTGGCTCAATTTCATCCTCAGATTGCGTATCTGGTATTTTTATTGCTGTAAATAATTTATAGCACTGTGCGTGATATATTTCATTTAATGAAGATTCTAGTGAAAGATCAAGATTGTCATATGTTATTCGAGATTTTCGGAAAACCTGTTTGCTCCTACGATACTCTAAAATATTTATACATTTTTGTAATGTTTTTAATGTAAATTTTATTGTTTTTTGCAGAGTAGTTTCACCACAAAATATACACTTTACATTAACATCACTCATAGTTAATATTGATAAATTTTAATTGATATAACTTATATAAAAATCAAAACACGCAAAAACGTTGAAAATACGTTGTATACAATGCCTTGCCACGAAGTAGTCTGTGTGATCAGCTGTCATGGCGTCATGGCAACCGAAACCAGAGTGGAAACGGAGTGAGAGAATAACAGATAGAGAAAGAGTGAGATAGGAATAGAAACGCGGAGAGGGGAATATAGACATCACGTACCTGCACGCATTAAACTTTATCGATGAATTTTTGTTACTTCGGCTTGTGAAAATTGTCAGATTATATATATCGTCGTAATCTTTGAATTATTCCCTTCAAAATAAAAAAAAATTAGCTACGCTCGAGAATGTCCAGGTGATGTTTTTTTTTTACAACTTTGTAGCCCTCCCCCTTCATTAAGTCACTCTCAAATCGTCAGATTAGTGAAATATACACGTTTTAGCACGTAACTACCTCACCTTATCTTAATCTGACGCGCTCGAAAATTTTTGATGATTAATTTTTTTTTACTAATCTGATCCTTTATCCTTGACGGACGACCACATATAGAAGGCTCATATTCGGTGGGAGTACTTAATAGGGTACAAGGTATTCCCCTGTATATTAATCTGCCGCGCTTTAGCAAATCCCAAAATCCCCTCATGGGCTCCCCTACTACTTTGAATGACTGTGACCCGCAATAACTAATCACCTTATAATTATCTTCTTCAAGATAAATCAGTGTAGAGCAAAAATACGCTTGGTTTGTTTATGATATTTTCACAGTATTCCAATAATCACAATGAAATAAACGATTAAATCCTATAACTACAATTTTACTTCGCATTCAGAGCGACCAATAAAAAAATAAACAGCGACACGAATTAAAAATAAACGTATGTTTGTAACTGGAACAACGGATGTTTAAATTAATTTTGATATGCAGAGAAATATTTTAATAAAGAAATATTACGTTTCGCGACACAAAAAACGTTTAGCTGATGAGACAGAAATAATATCAAGTTTCAGACATAATGTTGAATTGACATGTTTTAATGTGTAGACGTAAACATTATAATGCCTAGCGAAGATCAAAAGTCGACGCTTCCTGTATATAAATCTTAATCTTAACTGCCGACACGTAACAGTCTCCGATGCTTTATAAATCAAGCAATCAAGCAAAAGTCGATAGTATATATTATTACGAAGTTGATTTTCTTAATATATATAAATCTCGTGTCACAATGTTTGTCCTCAATGGACTCCTAAACCACTTAACCGATTATAATAAAATTCGCACACCATGTGCGGTTCGATCCAACTTGAGAGATAGGATAGTTTAAATCTCAAATTATAGTCGCAATTTTAATTTATTGCTAATTATTTGTCTGTTATTATTTGACAGTCACAATTATCTGTTAACTCCAAATGATTCTAACAGATGTCGATACCTTTCGACTGGGTTGAGTAAGTAATCAATAGATGGCGCTGCTATGGTAAATCTACAAACATGTCATTTATGCTACATTTAAACAGCATAATTACCACGTGTTAATGACGCTATAAATTTTTATTTTGTACCTATTGATTTCTGCTTAATATCAAGTGTAAGAACATTTTAATTAATTGTGTTCAACGTACTTCCCCTTCAAATCTCAATCCAGTGAATTTGTATACCAACATCAACATTTTCGTCTTTGTTCGTAAATAATTTCATTGTACTAAAGGGTTATAGTAGTAGAAAGTCAAATAAGGAGATCACCAAATTTTTTTACAAATACCATCTGTGTGAAAAAGCATAGTGGATTCCGTGACTGATGTTCTCTTATTGTTCCTCTTAGATTGTTTACTATAATGTAATATAACAAAAACTTTAGCCACAGCAACGCGTGGCCGGGTCAGCTAGTATATTATAAAACTGACATAAGAACAGCTTACAGAGTGGCCCAGAGGAACGCCGCGTATGTTTTCGAGTTGTTAATTTTTCATTGTGTTTTTCAACACCTTCGTCCGGATTAGCTTTAATGAAATGTCCAGTCTTCGATGTTGTTTGTTGTCTATTCTTCGATTTACAAATTGTCATGAATTGTTCTTTCATTCAATTATTAATATTTTAAAATGATACAAAAAAAAACTTATAAAATACATTTAAAATTATTGTATTTTCGCAGAAATAGCCTCTAAAAACTGGTTTGCTCCCATTAGAACAATCGCAGTCTTAATTCTATATAAATATTATGAACGTAAAAGACTTCGTATATAAGGAAGCAGGCTAAACATATAAACAACTTCAAACACTTGTCAAGAAAATGCTTATATTTAGACAAAAATCATAAACACACTGTCCAGAATTATATACCAAGCGAACAAGGCTTGCAAAAGTTTGTAAATTAAGATGAATGCCTCTTCTCATCCATCATTTCCTCTAAAGTGTCATTCCACTCGGGCATGTTTTGTTATTTATGATGTTTTCCTTTTAATATCATCACGCTAAACGTCTGACAACGACTTTGAACAATCGTTTATTATCGGAACTGGGTCAGAGATAACGCACGTACCTACATCCAATTTCGTTGATTAAATTTAGTTACGGAATACTCCTCATTAAGTGAATACGTAACAACGGTGTATCGTCACACAAAGACAAACAGGTAAAAAAAGCATTTTGGCCTGAAATGTGACAACGCATCATTAATTTATCGCATTTTCTTATGAGCATGTATGATTTGAGTATTTAATTCGTTACTGAATGAGGAGACCGTCCAAAAATTTTTGTGAGCAACCCACAATGTTTTATTACTTTAGAGTGCCTTAGAGATTGAAATACTTTTTAATCATTTCTGTAAACTGGTTTCTTGTTGCCCCTGTCATGGTATAAAAATACCTATATTGCTGCAGGTATTCGTTCTGATTAGGGATTCCGCAATCATTAGTAGTTATTGTTTCTGAACAAATAAATGCCCTGTGTTACTCAGTAGAGTAACCACAAATGCACATAATAATGTGATTTTTTTTTCCTTGCACTCATAATATTGGGACTTTTTTCAATGTTTAACAAACAACATGTCCTTAACCTTGCACATCGGGAACATGAGAACACATGAGCAATCAAATTTGATCCAATCCTTTTTTTAAATCTGAAAGTTATTCGACTTTGATTGAAACAAATCCCACGGCGGATTGAAGGGGCTCTCCCCATTGTAGGCGTATCAAGGCTTCACAGTACATAAAGCTACTCGCGCCATTGCACAACCTAAATGTCTTCGCTTCCTGAATGAAACCTTTCATAGGGGATGAAGAGATTTTAGCTTTAAAATGCAGGTTGGAATGTTGAAAGGCTGATAATGTGCTACCATGTGCTATACTCCATATAGAATAATACCGGCACCTCAGTATAAATATGAACAGTATGGAAACTACGTACAAAACGTTCGAAATGGCACACTAACACAAACATGCACATCGACGCTCAATGTAGCGAGTAACTCAGTACTGCAGCATCGCGAGAACCGCTTAGAGGCCTCGTCGATGCGCATGTTTGTGTGAGTGTGACGTTTCAAGGTTTTGTACGTAGTTTCCACACTGTTCATATTTGCATTGTGCCGGCACGCTTTGGTGGAAGTTTTGACCGTCGCATGAAGATCTGTGTGCCTTTTGTCAGTTCTTCTATGTATCAGAACATTTCGAACTACTCGAACTCGAACGCGATAAAGTTAACCACAATTTATATACAACTAGCTGAGCCGGCGAACTTCTGGCGAAATATGCTCATTTTGTTCATATTACCATTCTACTGGCGTCGGAACGTGAAGAACCCACTATCCACTAGTAGAAGAATTTTCATGCCAAGCGTGGCGGTAATGGCATATCTCCCTTATGGGAAGGCTTTGGTCCAGCGGTGGACAACTTTCGGTCTATATGATGACAAACCTCTCAAATGTTGTCTCTAAGGTATGAAGGAACATGTACGTAGGTGGTTCAGGTTCTTGGTTCAGGAAAGTGACGTTAGTTGTTTGTTATACTATGCACGTGAAAGTCACTCTGTCTTTCTGTCTGTTACGCTTTCACGACCAAACCAATGAGCTGATAGTAATGATAGTTGATATATAGACATAGTTTCAATCCTTGGAAAGAGTATATGCTACTTTCTATAAAAAAAATCAAAGAGCATGAAAATGCATGCACGGGGAATATTTAATATTTTACAAAGCATTAGAAGTTCTCTATTACTTTTGCCAGCAAAGTGAATTGCGTAGTAAATGATCAAAAGTGTTCCGTATTTTTTCAAATTATAACTAAATATTTGAGTTCACTTTCCCCAATACATTTTGTAGTAATATTAGTGAGCGAATAGAAAAACACTTTGTACCCATTTCCTGTGGAAGATGTACTGTGAACTGCGAAGGGATTCATTATCCACCCTCGACAAATCCCATTTTCTTATGGCTACCCTTTGCGGAGTTACGAAGGGCGTGTAAAAACAAAATAGTTGAAATAGGGACAGGTATGTTTATTTGTGTTTTACGGTAGTAAGTATAACGCAAGTAAATGTTAAAGGTATTTTAAAATTGATGACATTTTGATGATCTTAATGTAGCAGGCTTGAACTTTGAGGTAAATAAATTTACGAAGCCTTCTAAGACTTACACATACATTGTACCGATATCTATTTACTTTATTTGTGTAATGAAGGTGGCAAACAAACATGCAGTTCACATTAATGTTAAGTGATGACTGCAGCCAACAGACATCCACACAAAGATCAGAGGTCAAAATGTAGATGCGTTGCTATCCCTGAGACTTTAGTTGTTATGTCTCTGTGATAGTTATTACGGGGCCATACATTATCATCCAGGCGGGGCACGATAGTGCTGAATACTTCCATTTGGCGGCAGATAGATCAGGTAACGCGGTGGTGCCTACGCCCTTGAGCTCCTACACTGGAACTCTACCACCATTTACGTCATGAGATACGTTTTTAACTGTAAGCGGTTTCCGTCCTTCAGAATCAGTGTACCACTGTACATTGCTACTCAGCGGCAAATAGATTTAGTAATAAAATCACTACAATCACGCTCTCTAGCTCCTCCACTAGTGCTCTACCACCAATTACTCGTGTTACCGATCTTTATTTAATATCTTTTATACGACACTATATAAGTTTTCCATAAAGGCAGAGTAATTTTATTTGTGATGAAAGTGTCTGCACCCTAATATTTCGAATGTCAGAGCTAAAGAAGCGAGAGTTTTAAAGGCACTTCAAATAGGCTTTGAGCTCAATGAACGTGAGTAGCGGCTTAAATCTGTTTTCTGGTTCGTCGAATTAATGAAATACCCTTGAAATCAGTCGTAAACATTTCTTAGAAGTTAAGGATCTTGGATGTTATTTCAGTTTTAATATTTTTAAGAATTACTGCTGACCGAGCAAATTGTTCGTACCACATTGTTGTTTTAACTATTCTTTACAATTTCTTCATGTTTTCTCACATTTTAAGTGCAAGGAAGGACTAGTCCGAATATTAGCCAAATCAGTACCGTCGTTCTCAAGTTTTAGTGGGATTAACTATTGTTAACCAATCATTGTGTGGTTTGTTTATTACCAATATTACCACCAAAGAAACCTAATAATTCACACTTCAAGCTCTGTCCCGGTACCTAACATCTACCAAACGGGAAATATAAAAGATAGGATACATTTCAACAATGAGTCTCATCATTATAAAACTAGAATTGTAAATAACTTTCACTCAACTATAATAAACGAAGTTATAACATACACTCGGTTAGGCCATAAGCAATAAAAAAATTATAGCGCTGTAAACCGGATGAACAGCTGAATTAATTTCATTGTGCACAAATACAGTTGTAAAGTCGACGACCAGTGTATCTAGTTCAGATATTCTTAGCCTTTCCTTCCTAGTACAAAATGTTCCTCATAACCTATAAGCTATAAGTCACGGCGGGGTCGATAAACTTTGTTAATATTAATCCTTTGATACTGTGTCATGTGACGGTCGATGATTATGGTTTTTTTAATATACGATTGAATAATAATTAAATATTCGTGAGCTTTAACAGAAATTGTGTTGTTTTATAATATCTATAATTGTTGCTTTAGTAAAATGTATACGTGTAGCAGTTTTAAATTTCCTGAATTGCTATTCATTATGTATAGATCTAAAAGACTCTGTCACTTATTCGGAGGTAATTGGAAGACATTGAAAATAATGGAGATTTAATTATGAAATAATACTCATATTTTAATTTCCTCTAAACATCTATCGCAGTTGAAAAAAGTCTATAGTATCCATCGATGATTTCAATTACATTCACTTGTTTTTTATTTGTGTCTTCAAGGAAAATGTACCTATATGTATGTAGATAAGTATGCGTGGAAGCGTAACAATTATATTTATTATCCTCATAAATTTATGCTTGATATTAAACTAGGTTATGTTATTTAGATTAATCTATCGATAAAATGAACTATCATTTCATCGATAAGGATATGACACTAGTCTTATTTGCCCCTGCAATATAATCTAATTTGATGCGAGTTTTGGATAAAGCTGGACATAATAATCGGAAGAACTTAGCTGACTTTTCTGTAAACAATCTTAAATACCTTTTGCCATATAAAGGTCGTAATAGAGCCCTTCTTAAGGGTGCAGGTAAAAGTGAAATGAATACATTACATCACCATCTAACCGGAACACGATAGTGCTGAATACTACCGTTTAGCGGTAGATAAATTGGGTAATGCGTGGTGCCTACGCCCTCGAGCTTGGCACTCTACCACCAGTGAAAGTAACTGTGTTAGTTAAAAAAATCCACAACATATAAGTTTCATTAGGCATATCTAGGTATCAACAGACCTAGTACAATAACATATTTTATAACAAAACAAGTAAACAAATAACTTCTCACGCTAAACGCATATAGATACTCCTTCCGTTCCGTCGTGGATAAAAATGACGAGTATATTTCTACCTTTGAAAACAAACTCCGCATCCACGGGCCGCATTTACCGTGATATCGCGAATCTAGACTATGTGAATGGAAACAGAGCGAGGAACGCAACTACGCGACAGTTTTTCACTAGATTGTCAGCGAAATATCTCTGCAGCAGGTGCACCATTTAACTGAGCATTCGACGAAAAATGCGGGCGCAAAGCGACAACGCTTTTTACGACTGTCGAAATACGAAAGATACTGTACAGCAACGTTTCCCAAACTACAATCAGCCCTGGACAGTATCTCTGACCCATTTAGTTTTTTTGTATGTTAATGATAGCTGCGTTGTGTCGTCGATGTGTTTTTTGCATGTTTTAAAAACGCAGAAACCCAAAAAAAAGGAATCATGTTTTGGAACATGATGTAACTGTGCATATATTTTTTTATTTTTTGTATTTTTTTTTTTTTTTTTGCTAGCTGGACCATCCAGCAGGGTCAAGAGTCGGCGTTAAGAATTGGCGTGCATGTATGTAGAGAATGATGAATGTAAAAGTAGCTCTACACCCTGTGCCTACCCCGTAAGGGATTTGGCTTGTCATAAATAAGAATTAACAGAAAATTGATTTCCTACATGGTAACACAGCACATTTTGATAGAAAGACTTTGAGGTGTGCCCAACACAATTAATACGAGTAACAGTCGATTATAAACAAAATCTACTTATTAAAGAAATATATATTTAGTAAGTGCAGTCAAGAAACAAACTTACGAACCGTGCGAACATTATTATCGTGAGCCTGCACCGGGTCGACCCACCATTTGAGAACCACTGTACACAGTTCTCTATGTCCTGGCGAAGGCATGTACATGTGACACGTTAAAAATGCACACGGTTGAATTATTTCGCTTGGGATATAACATTCTTGTACTGTTTCAGTTCATAACTTTAGTTGTTTCGGACAATGTTGGATACAATTCGTGCAAATGTTATAAAAGTTTCTGTCTGAAAATATGATAAAGTCTCTACTATCTACGAATAAAGTCTACTTTATACGTGGGTAGTGGATTCGCGTTTTCTACAAGATGATTCGTGAACACTTTCAACTTTTAGGGGTCGTTTTCATTCACCACCAACATTAGCTCTGAAAAAAAAATCTGCACCATACATTTTGCCGTATTACGATGAACATTTTGTATGAATATGGAATAGTTGATTTTGTATTTCACAATTTCAGTGTTGGCACCACAATCGCCATAGTGATCAATAAAAAAAATCCGTGAAATATCAAAAGTGGTCTTGATCGTAGTGGTAAGTGAATACTGTAAGTACCTAAAAAAATACAATTAAAATTACAGATTTCGTACATGCGTTGTCACTCTCTGTAACTACCGGAAATTACAGGGCCGTACATTCAACCTAACCGGAACAGTATAACAGCTGAACATTACCGTTTAGCGGTATGGAGTAATGCGGTGGTACCTACGCCCACGAGCTCCATCACTATTGTGAATCTACACTTTTTCCAACGTGAAATCGATGACCATAAATACTACCTATAGTGTTGATTTCAAATATCACACTGGAAAACATTTGTTCTTACAATTATTCCTATGTGTTAGGTTATTTTAATTAATTTAATTATTTCTTTTTAATAATTATTTATGATACTGGCAACACTGTTGTTCAAACTTCACTTTGTTTTCGAATTGCCAACTGACGGAAACATAGTCACGAGTGACAGCTGTCAGTGGTAGCTTAAAAACGTGGCCGAAAGCAAAACGCGCTCACTTGATTACGGACCGTCGAACCGAAAGGTTGTGCTTAAAGTGGCTTAGCGAAAGTATTATACTCGGTATTGATGGTACTGTGTCTGCGCTGAAGAATTGTATATTGGTGCAAGTGTCGATATTATAAGGAGTGCTAAAATATATGGAGTGCTACGTACCTTGGGAGTTTTATTACAATAAGGAGTGCTAAATATATGGAGTGCTGAGTACCTTGGGAGTTTTATTACATATGTATGTCACAGTTTAACACACTAGATGGTAACAATATATTTCACGATTGTCAACTAACCAGTAGTATGTACAGTTAGTTAAGGAACTTCGCACAACTGCATTCACCAGAACAGGTGAACTTATTCCGCGTCAAAACTTTGCAACTTGTTTTGAAATGTGTTGCATACAATTCATGCAAACGTCATAAATTTCTCAGTCAGTTAAAAGTTAAAGCGCGTTAGGGTTCCGTTGTCTACAAGGAACTCTTATAGTTTTGCCATGTCCGTCTGTTTATCGGCAGCTTTGCTCAGAGATTTTTAGTACTATAAAGCTGTATTTTGGCTTTACTAGTTTTACGAATAATAATCGACCAGCAAACCACTAATGGTCCCTTTTTTTGAGCAAGCTAGCAGACAATTAGGTTTACGAACTTTGTTGTGTCCCTACGTATATTTTGAGCAAGCTAGCAGACAATTAGGTTTACGAACTTTGTTGTGTCCCTACGTATATTTTGTTTGTTATTTTTGATTAATCGATTATGTTACGTTTTCTAGACTTATGTAGGTAACCAAATTATTAACTAAATACTTCAATAACGAAATAAATTTATTTGAATTAAAAAAAGGCCAATGTATTCCAAAATGTTTTAATAAAAAAAAATTGAAATACTTGCTATTTCAAATAAAAAAAAATACCTACTACAGTTTATGATATACATATTACTATTCACAAGAACGTCATTTCAAGATCAACTCTAACTATCTATCTGACATAAAACTGCCCTTAGCCCATTTCGTGTCGTCATTAGAGGCAATGGAGCGGGTAAAGACGATTACAAGAGCCACGCAGGCATAGACGCGCTTACAATAGATAACATTACATGTTATACGCAATTTATGAAGCCTGAGAACATGAGAAATAAGGTTAAGCTCGCATTAAGTATTTTAGTTAAGTTACACGCCATAACAATTTCATTCATTCAGTTGGAGTTCTGGTGGTAGAGTTCTAGTTCTTGGGCTTGGAGATGGTCAACAGGGGGCAAGGTTTCTTCCATATCTTACACGCTCGTGTAAATCCAAAAACCTCATCTCCAAACGCCCATACTATGTCTAAAAGCGCCAATATTCAATGACCACCAATGAAAACTATGACTTTATTTGCCACTTTCATGACAGTAAACAATTAATTACAATACAGACTAGAACTCAGTTGAATTCTTAACGAACACATTCTTAACATGAAGAGAAGACTATATAATGGCCTAATGGTAAAAAAACTGGACACCAATTTAGTTCGCCGATAAGGCGTTCTTTTTATTTGGAACGTTCGCTTGAACATATAAATAGACTTATCACTTTTTACAGGTTATAGAGCTGTTTAGAAAGTGAATGTTATTGTTTACTTTGATAGATTTTTTTAATGTAATGAAGGTGGCAAACAATTCTTTTTAGTCCGTTCAGACGTAGTACCCAACAAGCATGCATGGTAAGTTACGACTGCAGCATAGACATCAACACAAGAACCAGAGGTTAAAATGCTGAAGCGCTGCCACTCCAGGGCTAAGTTGTTGTACTTCTGTGATTGTTATTACGGGGTCATACATAATCACCTAATTGGAGCATGCTAGTGCGGAACACTACCATTTGGCGGCAGATAAATTAGATAATGCGGTGGTGGCTGGTGCCTACGCTCGAGTTCCGACTCTGGATCTCAACCACCAGTAAATGGATAATAATAAGAGATAATACTTTTTAAACTTTTTATGTTTTTAATGTCTAAGGATACGAATTACTGTCTAAGGCCGCATAAAACAAAAATCTCATTAATCTAATTGTTTCGATTCTGAAGAAAACTTTTGACCTATTGAACCAAAACTAGACCAATGACCGACATATATTTCTTGTCATGACAGCCCACAGTTCATATTGATAAAAAGCCTATAAGCATCTTCTAACTTATGTCTTGATATCTCCTAAAAATCTAGTAGGTAATATCAACGCAGATTACCAGTGAGGCCTAAGACATTTTGTTCTTATGCCAGATGCCTATTTTGGAGCCGAACATTACCTACCATCTAACCGGAACACGATCGCATGTTAAATATACTTTTTATAGTCTTTATAAAGTTTCCACAGGAATGAGCAATATTTTCCTAATAATCAATAACAGACTGAGCCAGAGCGAAGCGTGGCCGGGTTTAGCTAGTTGAAAAATATAACTCACATTTTTTATATTCAAATCATAGCGTAGTTTTTTTTTCGCTGACTTTTAATTAAAAACATACAAAGGCATTTACATTCAGAACATTGGTCTGTTTTGTACATTTTATATTCCACATAAAACTATAGACTACAACGTAGGCTGGTATCAATAAACGAGTACAGGATCGTTAACGTTATAACTGAAAATTAAATTTAAAAATAAATAACTAAATAAATTTAATATATTAACATTAACATGATGTCTCGTATGATATCTTAGGAGAGATCAGATATAGGTATGCGCAAGTTAATTCACACGTGCGGTGTAACCAAGATTCATCAGTTAAGTACTTAGGTATATACTCGTATTTATTTTTAAGATCACGTGTTTTAGGCAAATAATATTTTTAATTAAATAATGGCAACCCTTGATACGTCCCACTGTTGGACACGAGTCTCTCTCCTTTTTCGGAGGTGATTGCGATTTTAATTCGACTATTGACGATAGAAGTTTAATGTCGAAGCTCGAGGGCGCAGGCAGCCCCGCGCCACCCAATCTATCTGCCACCAAATGGTAGTGCTTAGCACTATCGTGTTCCCTTGACCTTATAATATCACAAAGGCGAAACAACTTGGGCCTCAGGTCATGCTACTGCATTTTGCCCTACTGCACGCTCGCTTTCCACCATCATAACATAAAAAAACAATAACACTTGGATACGTCAGAACTCAAAACTGGGACCTAACAGTCCTAGGTTCCAACCACTTGACAGCGATAATAACACAAATAATATTTAGGAACTGATTATAACAGAAATAGCAAAAACTTAACTTGAAAGTAAAGTCTCTAATTATGTTAGGGGAGTTGTTTAAAAAAAACCCTTAAACACAACAGATATAACCATTAAGTCATGGAGGTAATTATGAATCATCTCTAATACATCCTGGATCGAAATTCATATCAACTATTTAAAATATAGCAAACCTTTTTGGATTACAGTACAAGAGATCCACCCACCAATATTGTCTACTTCCGCATGTTATTAAGCACAATTTGGTCAAAGCGATAAACTAAATGTGTATATTTAGCCACCATATAAATAGTGGTAGAATTTATCGTCGCCAAGGCACGCGCCGCGACTGTGCCCAAATGTTTTGCCCCGAAAATATTCGTCTGTCGTGATATCAGTGATACTGGCGGCAAGCCAATAGGATCACTTTCGCCAAACTATAGATAAAATATAATGGCTTAGTCTGGAGCTAAGGTATGTGACTTATTTGATGAATAGGGCGCTTTCGGCCATTCGGTATTTTTGTGTATTTACTTTGTTACCTGTCATGGCGCCGCTTTATTTATTGAGTAACTTTATTTTCTTGGCAGTTTATCAGCAGGCATCGTGACTAAGTAAATTGTATTTGGTTAGTATAGATATAATATAAAGGAAATAGTGACAATTAACAAAATTGTGTGTAAGTTAAATGCCTTCTTTTTGTGCAAATAAAATAAATGAAAATGTTACCAATTGTACCTGCCTTCTACAGCCTAACCCCCTTATTCATAAACGCATTATAGTTAGTGTTGCTACTCTCTCCTTTGTCTTTTTCTATCCTGCACATTTGACAATGCAACTGACAAAGACAAAGCATTCTATAGCTAAAACGTATCTAATGTACGTTTATGAATAGGGGAGGGTGTGTAGATTAATTCAGAAAAGTGTGTAGGTATTGCATTGACTAATCATTACGGTATATCGTCGAAGAGGTACTCACTTTCGGGCGTCTGTCGGTGATTCTGATTACCCTGTTACTTAATTCTCTCTAGAGGTATCTTCTCTCGTCTCTCACTTGCGTTTTCAGAAATATCTTTAAATTGTTTTTATTTTTTAAATGGGATTCAAAATACACAATAATTAATAAAATAATAGGTAGATTATACCGTATACCGACTACCTTTACTGTTAGATGCATAAATCTAAGAAACATTAATCTTATTAAAGTTTAACGCTAACCACAGTTCCGCCCACAACACGTACACTCATAGACGCCATTCGTTTCCCGAGATACACCGGCTACAACATTAGCCAGTGTATCTATAACGGCGAATGTACTTAGCCGTTGTATCTAGTCGACTATTAGCAATAACTCAGCGGAAGCCAGCGCGCAATCTTTCAGATCCGCGGATTACCCAGTGGAACGCACCGGAGTGAACGAACCGGTATCGTACAGTTATTGTTTACGCAAGCCAAACAAAAGATAATCGCTAGTAAATTGCCATGGAAAATAGAAAAAGGTTACTGGTTCCTTATGTGATTTAACTATAAGATATGATGTTGATAAAAGTTTTTACGCTGTATGTAATATGGTGTGAGTTCTAGATAGTAGCATCATCCAAGATCCTACTCACGAGCATCCACTTCGCCAGGAGGTTACTAGAGATAGAACCCTATTTACAGAAAATTTCATCATCAACATCAAGTCTTAGATCATTTGGGAAATTTGGTTTCACTTAACGTTATAACCAATTACAACCTAGTGCGAATTTCGACCATTGGTTTAGTAGATCAATTAGTTTGGTAGTTTTGGTACATAATTAGAGATAGGTATATGACTAATGGTGAAGAATTAACCAGGATATAATTATAACAAATAGCCAAATACAAATACTACATGTCATTCAAAACCACAAGCATCCGGTGTCACAGAGACCGCGTGATGACCTTGGAGCATATTTTCAAACGACCCACAGACGTTGGCGGTAACCATTGATACTCGGATGTAAATATAGCTGAGTTACTTATTTAGATCACTTAAAACTGCTTTAAATATCAATACAGAGTGACTCACAAATAATAAGACAAGAACATTCTTACTGAAATTGGAAAATGACACTGCGGCCGGTACAGACTGTTCATGTCATGAACAGTGGTTTCCCCAGAGTCAGAAAAAAATCTATGAAAGAAACAGCTGCAGTACGTTAGTTTGATGTAGTCATTAATTGCTGTATTTCTTGCAGATTAGATGGTAGAATAACAACCCCGTATTATTTTAAGACAATTATTGAGGATAAGGAAAAGAAAAAATATAATTTGAAGACAATGAAAAGAATGATGAAATATTTGAAATCAATAAACGAATTATCTATATACTTATAATAAATCTGTAGAAGTGTAAATTCTGTACATTAAAAATATTGAAAAAATAAATACCAGGGGGGGATGTTACTAGATCGATACCGAACATAAATATGTGATTAGAAAAAAATTTGTCTGTTTGTCTGTCTGTCTGTCTGTCCGTCTGTCTGTTTGTTCAAGCATCACATAAGAACTACCGGTTCGATTACAATGAAACTTGGTATGATTATACTTTATCCTTTGGCCCACAACACTGGGTATTTATCCCGGAAAAATGTCTGTTTGTCTGTGTGTTTGTGCACGCTAATTTCAGCAACGGCTTAACCGCTTTTTGGTTTACACTAATATATTATGGTTAGATCACTTAACATTTAGTGTTTGTTTCATCTCAATCGGTGCAGAAATAAATTGTTTTATAAAAAATTACGTAAATTTAAAAAATCATATCGAATATTTTATACTATTCTGTATGTTCTATCTTTTTAAGGTTCCGCACATAAAAGGTAAAAACAGACCCTGTTACTAGTCCTCCACTGTATGCCCCGTCCGTCCGTCCGTCCGTTTGTCTGTCTTCAGGCTCTGTATATCATAAACAGTGTAACGGACGAGGGTTGCGTGGAGTGGTGATGGTTCGAAATGAGAACACAAAAATATAAGTTTTAAACTGATACACGTATGCAGAGGTGAGAGAATGGTAGCGAGTGTCTATAGTTAGCAACAGACTGTTGTCCAACCCGAAAATACCCTCCGTGTACGTGCATAATTATTTTTATTCGTATAAAAGAAGGTAATTCTATGAATTGTTTTTCACATGTACCTTAAATATATTTTTACTAATAATTTCCACCGACCCGCAGTTACACTGGTGGAGCTCTGAAGTATGTAAATAAAGATTTAGGTATGTTTATTAGATTCAGGCAGGATCGCGAGCTACGTCGTCTACAAACAGTAATAGCCAGAAAGCTAAAATTTTCACAAATTATGTACTTCTGTTACCGCTATAACGACAATATTAAATACTAAAAATAAGAAAATGAAAATATTAAGAGGTCCATACAATAAACGTGATTTTATTCGTATATTTTTTTCTCGATATTAAAAACGGGACCTACAAAGCAAGTAGACGCTTAAAATGTTTACAGAATATTATGTTGTTTATTACCTTCCATAAGCTATAGCAATAAATAAAATTGGAGTGTCTGTTTGTAATATAATTAATAACCGCTTTTTACTAAATGCATATGTATGTATACACAGTACATAAATTATTTTTTCAGTCAGTTGATCGTCGCGCGCGCGAAGCGCGCGGCGCTGATGTAGCACCGGGGCTGGCCCCCTCTGCTGCGGCTTCTTCTGGCCTGCCATGCAGGTCGGCGTTGGGTGCCCTGGGATTCAAGGGCTTCGGTGGAGGAGGCACGCATCGTCAGTCGAGAGACGGGTGGGGGCTTTATATATATTTTTTTTATGATATTTCTTTTTATTTTTTACACTTTTTTTTTTGTATTTTTTAATTTTTTTTTCTTTTTCTCCTTTTATTTCCCCCGTTTTGTTTTTTTTTTTATTTTTATTAGGTTTTTTCCTCCTTTTTTTTTAATGTCAATTATTTTTTAATTTTTACAATTTTTGTCTGTTTGTCTGTCTGTCTGTTTGTTCCCGCTAATTTTGGGAACGACTGGACCGATTTTGACGGGACTTTCACTGGCAGATAGCTTATGTAATAAGGCGTAACTTAGGCTACTTTTATACTAGCTACGCCCACGACTTCGTCTGGGAAGGTACTGAACAATCATAAATTTAAGGGGTCATGCCAGAAGCGTGCACGTCGCGATCCCTGCCAGTCCTTTAGGGCTGCAATTCTGGCACGAAGGCGTACCGCTATGCGGGTTAGGGCGTCCCCCCGAGGCGACGCGTACCGAACCGTCCCCGTCGGTACGAAAAGCGGCCAAAGCGGCGATGGGGACCGCCACCTGTCACGCCGGGCCCGATACGACGGATCGAGGAGTGGGGAGTGCCAGATAGGCATGTGGAATGTGAGAGGTGGAATTTGTGAGAAGATGAATGAGTTGACGAACGTAATGAGTGTGAGACGCCTGGATGTTTTGTGTGTAACAGAGACTAAACGAAAGCGCTGCGAGGTCGAAGATCTCCCGGGTGGCGCGATGGCTCTGTGGGCAGGTGTGCAACAGAGCGATCATGCCAGCGCGGGGGTGGGCGTCCTTCTGTCCTCTCGTTTAGTCACTGGAGTGAAAGATTATGGTTTGGTGAACCCGAGACTAATCTGGGTCCGCATTAAATTGGGCGTCACTAGGGTGTTTTTGGTAGCAGCTTATGCACCGGTTAGCTCAGCGACGACCCAAGACCTGGAGAAGTTTTGGGAATCTACAAGGGAAGTTCTCGATATGGTCGAAGCTAATGAAAGGGTAATTTTGTGTGGTGATTTGAATGGATGGGTCGGGACCAGGCGGCCAGGATACGAGCCGTTCTAGGTCCATATGGTGATAGAAGAGTAAATGATGCTGGTAAGCTGATACTTGACTTATGCTTGGAACGAAGTCTCCTTGTGTCTAACACAGAATTCCGTCATAAGGACATTCACACGTATACATGGGGGAGGAATGAACAAAAAAGTATGATTGATTTGATCATGGTTGATAGTCGTCGTCGGAAGAGCCTGATGGACACTAGAGCCTACAGAGGTCCCACTCTTGATACAGATCACTACTTGGTAATAAGCCGGTTTAGGGGTCTGTTCAAGAAGTGGCGACATTGGCGTGTCCGTGTGCCTTTCGGAGGGTTTGAAAGAATAAAGAGTGAAAAGTTACAAGACATTAGTGCAAGGAGAGTGTATGAACGTCAAGTCCGTGAAAAGTTAGACAAGGTTTGTCTTACGGACTTGAACGTGGATGAATGTTGGCAAGTTATGAAAGATAGTATGGTGGAAGTTGCGAAAGAAGTATGTGGTTATGCAAAGGTACGCAAATCCTTGAAAGGGGATGCGTGGTGGGACAAGGAGGTGCAAGACTCCGTTGAAAGAAAGAAGAAAGCATGGCTGGATTATGTAGCATCTTTGCAAATGAATAATGGTATGAGAGATGAGAAGAGAGAAATTTACCGTCGGCTCAAGAATGACACCAAGATTTTAGTGAATGAAAAGCGTGTGAGAGATAAAGTGGAAGCTAATGAGAGACTGGCGAAGAGCGTTGAGACTAACATCAAACTCTATTGGAGGGAGGTGAAAAAGTCTAGAAGCTCTTCTTCAGTTCTGGAATTAATAGAATAAGATCTAAGTTGGGTGACATTCTTGAGAACACGCAAGATGTGTTAAAACGATGGAGCGAGTATTATGGGGAAATGTATGATTATGCTCACAACACTGACGCAGGAGTTGCTGACTTGACGGTGTCGGCTTGTGAAAATATAACAATAAATGAGATTGTATGGGCGATACGAAGTTTGAAATGTGGTAAGGCTGCGGGTATTGATCAGGTTTCTGCCGAAATGATCAAATATGGTAGTGCTGCCCTTTGGGATTCTTTCTGGGTGTTGTGCAACCTTTGCTGGAGATCCGGAAGAATCCTAAAGGATTGACGGTGTGCGGTCATCGTGCCTTTGTATAAAGGCAAGGGTTCACGTATGGACTGCACCAGCTATCGAGCGATCAGTTTGATCAGTTTGGCAGCTAAAGTGTATGGGAAAGTCTTAGAAAGAAGAATGAAAGAGAAGTCCGACGGGTTGTGGTGGGATGCACAGGGTGGTTTCAGAACTGGAAGAGGATGTATGGATCAAGTTTTCTCCCTCCGCAACATCGTAGAGAAGCATCTGGCTGTGAGTCAGAAGGTTTTCTGCGGTTTTGTGGATTTGGAGAAAGCTTTCGATAGGGTATTACGAAAGGAGCTGTGGGACATTTTGCCAGAGTATGGTATTGATGGCAGTCTGCTCCGTGCAATACAGTCCACGTATGTAGGCTGTCAAGCATGTGTGCGGGTAGTTGGTAACATGTCACCCTGGTTTGATATTAACATCGGTGTCAGACAGGGTTGCGTGCTTTCGTCTAGGCTGTTTATCATATATCTGGACAAATGCCTCCAGAGAGTGAAGTTGATGGATGTGGGAGTGCGTATGGGTGACTTAGTGGTGAACTGTCTGCTTTACACAGATGATGCGGTAATTGTTAGCTCCACACCATCTGGGCTACAAGCACTAGTCACAGTCATGAAAGAGGATTGTATGGAGAAAGGCTTACAATTGAATGTGGATAAAACTAAATTATTAGTATTAAGAACAAGTGCAAGGGTAGTAGTAGATAATGCAGTGTTAGAACAGGTGGATGAAATTGTATATCTTGGACGTGCTTTTAGCAAGGATGGTAGGTACACCACTGACATAGAAAGAAGAGCGCTTGCTGGGAATTGCGTGAATGGAGCGTTGGGTCAGCTGCTAGAATCTAAACATCTCAGCCAGCGGGCGCGACTAGCCGTACATAATGCTGTACTTACTCCAACGCTTTTATATGGAAGCGAGAGCTGGGTATGCAGGAAAGAGCATGAAAGTAAGTTGAACGCGGTCGAGATGAGATCATTGCGCAAGATCTGCGGTGTATCACTCACCGATCGCGTTCGTAATGAAGATGTAAGAAAGAGGCTTTGTGTGAATGATAGTATCGGTGTAAAAATGAAAAAAGGCATGCTCCGATGGTTCGGGCATATAGAAAGAATGTCGAATGAGCGAATGACTAAACAGATATACAATGCGAATGTGGATGGTTGCAGAGGCCCAGGAAGACCAAGACTGACCTACCATGACCAAATAGGTCGAGCTGTCTGATGGTGGGATCAAAAGTCTTAGGAATCGGCGTGCATGTATGAAGAGAATGATGAAAGTAGACGAGGCACGAGAGGTTTGTCAGAACCGGGATATCTGGCGCTCTACAATCTCTGCCTATCCCGTTAGGGACCTGGCGTGAAGATACATACATACATACATACACCTTTGAAAAACCCGTAATCGCAAATCTAAAGATCTATAGAACAAATACTTTCTTGCTGTAATGGCCCAAGACGTCTTCAAAGAAAGTGATTTGTGAATATTTGTTCAAGTTCATTCTGAGAAGCGATAGGTCTGTAGACGGAGCGTAGTATCGTTTACCTCTCATTATCGAAGGGATCAATGACCTATAAATTCAATATTGGAGATATCGATAAGAGATGTCATAATATTTTAATGTTTATTTTGTACTAAGAACTATTTCTTCACAGACAATAATAATGACGAACAAAACTGATTTAATTGTTTTTATATTATTTCGCATTAACACATGCTTGTGAAATATATTTTATTTTTAAAGAAAAATGGAAAGAAAAATTCGACTTCAGGCGAGACTCGAACTCGCGACCTACTGGGGATCTAGTCCAGCCGCTCTTCCAATTGAGCTACCGAAGCCCTGCCCGATTTGTCAAATCTTTCCTTCACATCTATTGCATTGCTTTATGGTAGCAGCAGCGCTATCTATTACCAACTATGCTAGTTAGGCAACCGATATAATAGACTTTTCAGTTTATTGAATATCGTAAAGAAGTCGCTTTTATCCTTAATAATTGTTTTTATATTATTTCGCATTAACACATGCTTGTGAAATATATTTTATTTTTAAAGAAAAATGGAAAGAAAAATTCGACTTTAGGCGAGACTCGAACTCGCGACCTACTGGGAATCTAGTCCAGCCGCTCTTCCAATTGAGCTACCGAAGCCCTGCCCGATTTGTCAAATCTTTCCTTCACATCTATTGCATTGCTTTATGGTAGCAGCAGCGCCATCTACTACCAACTACGCTAGTTAGGCAACCGACATAATAGACTTTTCAGTTTATTGAATATCGTAAAGAAGTCGCTTTTACCCTTAATAATTGTTTTTATATTATTTCGCATCATCATCAACAAATTGGATCGACTACTTAATACTTCTATTCGCTTTATCTTTGGCCTGCGAAAATGTGACCCCATCTCCCTCTATCGTTCTAAGCTTAAATAGCTTCCTATCCATCAGAGACGTTCCTGGCGGATACTCTATTTTCTTTTCGTAATCATTAACGATCCATGTTCTCCGAATTATCATCAAACAAAATTTAACTTTCTCGGCGACTCTCACAGTCTTTCTCTTCGTTCATCGGAAAATTTGACGCTTGCAATACCTTCCCACCATTCTGTTTTTTTGTCGAAATCTGTTGTAATATCTGCAACTAAACTCTGGAACACGCTGCCGCTTGACATTCGTAAGTCTCCCTCTAAGTTTTCATTCAAACGAAAGCTCTATAGTCACTTCCTGGAATCGATGTCTTAGTTTTAACTTTCTGTCGTCCTATGCAAATATATTTATAATATATATTTATATATTATTGTATATATTATCTATATACTGTATAAAATATGTATATATTATTTATGATAAGTAAATATAATAATTATATCTAATATATTTTTATCTTTTTATTGATTGTTAAATATAATTTATAATGTTTTTGTTTCTAAAAAATACCTATTTCTTACTGTCCATATACTTTTTATAATTGCACCCCTACTATCAGTATCCCACTACCTCAAGGTTGACTGGTAGAGAATGCCCTATGACATTAAGTCCGCCTTATGTACGAGGTGTATTAAAGTTTAAATAAATAAATAAATGAATTAATTAGGTAAGTTTATTATTAATTAAAAATTAAGTTTATTAAGAATGTTGTTGCTAAAAACAGGGTGGTATGCTCATATAATAGGTTGGGGAAAAAGTCTTTTCGCATTATAGTATGTATGAACTTGTAATAAAATCTCTTTGGCTGTAGTATTTGTATCTGGCTGGTTTTGGTATCATTGAAAGTTAAAATTTTAAAGAACATAATTCCGAATTCAAATTAGGCAAATGTGTGATTTTCATTTGTTTTTCGTACTGTCAAGATGAGTGAATCTAATGAAGAAATTCGATACATTTTAAAATTTTACTACAAAAAAGGTAAAACTGCAACGCAAGCCGCGAAAAAATTTGCGATGTTTATGGACCTAGTGCAGTGTCTGTGAGAGTAGCACAAATTTGGTAGCGTTTTCAATCCGGAAATTTTTATATCAAAGATCTGGTCGCCCTATTACGGATAAAATGGATGCCATTTTTGAAAAAGTGGAGCAAGATCGACATATCAGTAGTTACGACGTAGCTGAAGAACTGAGAATTGATCACAAAACAGTTTTGGCGCATTTGAAAAAAAGCTGGGTACAAAAAAAGCTCGATATTTGGGTACCTCACGAGCTCACTGAAAGAAACCTAATGAACCGTGTACTCATTTGTGATTCTTTATTACGACGTAATGAGACCGAATCATTTTTGAAGAAGCTGATAACTGGTGATGAAAAGTGGATCGCGTACGACAAGAACGTGCGAAAAAGGTTGTGGTCAAAGGCCGGTCAGGCTTCACAGACTGTGGCGAACCCGGGTTAACTCGCAATAAGGTGATGTTGTGTGTGTGGTGGGATTGGAAGGGCATTATTCATTATGAGCTATTACCACCAGGCAAGACTATCGATTCTGAACTCTACTGCGAACAACTGATGAGATTAAAGCAAGAAGTTGAGAGAAAGCGGCCGGAATTGATCAACAGAAGGGTTGTGGTGTTTCATCATGATAACGCTAGACCTCACACATCTATAGCCACTCAGCAAAAATTAAGAGAGTTTGGCTGGGAGGTGTTAATGCATCCGCCGTATAGTCCTGACCTTGCACCTTCAGATTTCCACCTGTTTCGGTCTCTTCAGAATTCTTTATGCAATGTTAGGTTAACATCACGAGAGGACTGCCAAATCCACTTGTCGCGGTATTTTGATGAGAAGTCCCAAAATTTTTATAGCAATGGGATCATGTCCCTACCTACAAGATGGCAAAAGGTTATAGAACAAAATGGTACATACATACTTTAGTTAAATTTAAATAAATTATATTAAAAAATGTTTTGAATTATCTGAAAAAATGCGAAGAAACTTTTTCCCCAACCAATATTTTATAAAAATGCAATAAACAAAACTATTATTCTACTTGAACAAATTAGTTGAGTAATAGAACGCTTATCTCAACAAAGTAAGACCAATGATATTCACAATAGCGAAGCTAAATATGCATAACGGAGAATATTTCATCAAGACGTAAGTAGAAAATTCTAGGATTCCTTGAAAAGGAATTTACTTGAGCTACGTACCTAAGAAATTTCGCAGACAGAAAATGTAGGTGCATTATGTCTGCAAGACTCGCCTCGGGTCGTGATGACAGGGAAAAAAATATCAGATCTCGGAACAAGTTGTCTTAAAATGAATAATGTAGACCATTTATATCCAACGCATCATAAGAGAGTGTTGGAAGTATTTAAAGTTCTTATCTGCAATATTCATACAGTTCTTTATTTGAGAATAGATACATTTAAGTTTTGATGGTTTAATTGAAAGATACGACGGCATTACTTATTAATCTTGTATTTTTAATAAATAATTTTATTTTAATACCTAGATAATAATAATAAAACAGGATTGGAAATCATATGTATTATTCAACATTAATTTATAAACATAGGCGTAGAATATCACGTAATAAATATAACATAATTTCAAAACCAAGTCGAAAAATCTAAATTCTTCTATAAAACAGAAATGTTAACAATTTATCATTCCAGTAGGTACTAATAGTAGGTACTGAATCGAAGCGTAGTTTAATTTACGGTTAATTCAAGGTGACGTTTACGGTTTTCGCTAAAGGTATAAAAACATGAATACCTACGATCAATTTATGTTACAAATAGTAAAATAGAATTGTTATATTATGAAACCATCTTAAATGCACAAAACTCTTAGTGAGCATGGTTTTTCAAATTTTGATTCGAATTTCAAATGCAGGAATTTCGTAATTCTATTTTCATCTAAATTACATTTTCAAGCACTCTCATTCTGGAGATATTCGTCTTAGTTATTTCATAACATTCCTTTTTCACTAACATTTTAAAGATAATTAAAAAAAACACATCTGAAAAGGATTCTTCACCCAGATCTCAGTACCTATTCTTATCGTGACCCTCTTTGCGAAGTCTTTTGTTTCAAGAAAGCGACAAACGGCTAAGAGCTAGCATTAGCACGACTCATGCATCGAGGGGTGCACGCGCAAATATGAGACACATAAAGGGGTTGCCTCAAAGCCGCAAGACGATGACAGGGGCCAAGTGTAATAGTCCTCGAGCCTACAATAAATATAGATGCAAGTTAGGGCCCAGCATTGTTATTTCCTTAACGGGCCGTCTTATGGCCCTCTTAATTAATTTGAAACTTTCTGAGGTCTCCCGTGGCGTGCAATTTGAATAATAGCACGGATAGGGTGTTGAAGCTTAATTTTAATTGCAAATATTTATGTTAAACGAGCCTCCTGGCGGACTCGAATGTCTTTCTACGATATTGCAAAGTATGATATATTGGACGCGCGAAATTCCATTTTCACAGGATAGTGATCTGTAATAGCTGTGTTTATATCGTCTTTGTTTGTGACTTACGTTTGTTTAATTGGTCGTTTACAATATATTCAATGTTAATTACCTGAAACATAAGAAAACATACTTTAAACAAAATATCTAGTGTAAAATATGAATGGTATACTACAAACCTATTACTATTTTGCGACAGCGGAACAAAACGAATATAAACTAACATCCAAAGAAGAAAATATTAGCAAGTACGCATACTAGCATACTCTTGCCGTTTGTAAAAGAAAGTATGGAACATTCTGTTGATACCTATTTTTATCATTAAGTATTTTTGGACTATCATTTATTTTATTTTGTTTACTTTGACATATTAATCAACGTATCAGTTGTTATTCGCTTTAATTTTATATTTGTAATTTGACCTATCACAAGCAAATTCTATTATTTCCAAGCGATTAAATGAATTTTTGAGTTTGAGTTTTGAGGAAAACCATCACACTAAAGTTGACCTTGCGACGAAAGAATTACTTTTGTAATATTTTTAACAATAATGATAAAAAGCATAAATTGTCGGTATATGTTCAACAACTCTACATAAGATTTAATTGAAAAACCTGTAAATTTACCGTTTTGATCCTTTTTCGAAGGATAAAACACGACGATATTATTTCCTTTGTAGGTAACATTGAATTGGATTTAAAGTACATTTCTTATAATAATAGTCTTGAACAAGAACTGGATTGTTGGTGTGACTGTAACAAATGTATCATAAGCATAACCCATGTAGTTGTTGTTAATAAGAAGATAAAAAGTATTTTATCTAATCATTAATATTCATTTACTAATAATCATAACAGATTATATTTTAAATCAGCTAATACGTGAAGACCTAATGAACATGTTACAATTAATAAATTAACATACGAAACGTAATCAACCTGTTAGAATTAGATCTTACAAGTAAAGATGAAACAAAAGCTCGGCATAAATTACATTAGTACGCAAACATTTTCAGTTAACAAGAATCCGTATACGCCTAACAACAAATTTGCATAGCTAACCCACTTACCTGCCAACGAACTGTGCACGTGTTTTGGATAAAAATAACGAGGATAAGTAGACATTAAACGAAGCACAATCCAGTTTTGATAATGAATAGTCTCACTATAAACTACTTATGCACTTGAAAATCCGACTTGTTCGAGTCAAAGCAAAACAGCTCCAAAAAGCCACAACAAAGATCGCACGTCACACGGTGGCAGACTATATCACTGAACTAGTATTCTGAGGCGATTTCACAGGAATTTCGCATGGCACGCCACTGACGCCGCTTCTATTCGTCACTGTTGAGTAATTAAGCGAGTCGCGACGCTAAACACGCGTGATTCTGGTGCGTCTATTATAAACACTATTACGAGGGCATTCGTTATAATTTCCCTTGAATAACTGTTTTTCAGAGTGGAAATAAAGAGAAGAACGTGCGACTCACTCCCGGGACGCTCTCACGCAATGTCTACCGAAGTACTGTGGGTTTGAAAATAATACAAGACAGAAAGGTCTTGTGCCAACGCCCCGTAATAATCGACGACAGTGATTATTATAGACAGAAGTAATTATTATAAGTGTATTAATAAATTTGTATGATGCATTAGTAGCTTGAGGCTAAACATTATCGGCTCATTTATTTAACATACAATTTGTTGGCTGTTCTTATTTTTGCTGCACATGCCTGTATTTTTGTATTTCTTTATATTGAAACACAGCAAAGCAATTTGTGATCATACATTGAATTTAGAATAGGGATTTTATTAAGTATCACTAGCATTTTATTAAAATTTTAAGTTTAACTTTAGCATCGACGAACCTTTTTAAGACTTATCATCAGTACAGTAAAGTAGGTGATACTACTTAATCTTCTTTTGTTACTCCATTTATTTTGAAGTAAATAATGGACAGATAATTGATTGATGTAACGGGTTGATTTTTAAAATAATTAAGGTTTGAATGCACGCGAGAAAGTAAACCATTTACACACATCCGACTGAATTGAAGTATTATTGTCAATAGAAAAGCTAGGTTATCTCCTACATTTAAAAAATTCAGTGTATGTACGGAACAGTAAAGAAATAACATTTTTTTTTATCCTACTGACACACATTTTTCGATCACGTTTCAACACTTGACTTATCTTCAGTGACTCTCAGATGAAGTGCATCTGGAACGCTTAGTCTCGAGTCTAAATTCACGAGATGAATATGTTTTTAGTTTTTTTTATTACTAAGAATAATGAGACATTGCCTTGATTTTGGTTGACTCAGAACGTTAACCGATTCTAAAGACAATAAAGTAGCAACACTGTTACCTGCTACGTATTGATATTCTTATTATCTCAGACCAATAAAATAAGATCTTTTTAAAGATTGAATAAGATCTTTTTAAAGATCTATTTTATAGGTCTGAGTTTATAAAGTTCTTTGGGTTATTAGATCCCACGGAATATATTACACAAAACTCATATTGAATAAGACAAGCAACAGAGAAGTATGAATTACTTAAAAGTTTATGCATCACAAAAACCATAGCTGATATTCAAAAACATAAACAAGACGTATTAACACTTCGAATTCTGTTTCGGTAAATTTAATATTTCGCAGGTTATAGGTATTCTGACAACTGATTTACCTGACAATTACACATTATCTGGAGGTCTATAAGAATAATTAGTATGGCTGGATAGACGGGTACAGGTTTAAATAAAATAGAAGCTTGTTCTACAATGATATTAATATGCCTCGACTAGGTGACCGTACCTAAACAAAACAAATCGATCACTTGCCATATACGCAGGCATATGCCATGCTAGTGCAGTCATGCGCATGGACCGTTGACGCCAGGTGGCGCCCCCTTTCGGATATTGTTCCGGGAATCCATGCGTGACGACCACAGAACTGGTATGGCTTTGGAATATATTATGGAAAGGAAGTACAGGCTATCTCATTACCTACAATAATTGTGGTCGCGCGTGCTATGTTAAAGCAGCTGTTATTTCTATAGTGGTAAGTTACATACTTTATTTTGTTTTATGTTAAAAAAACGTCAAAGCGTAGAACTAGAGATGCGTTGTCACTGCTAAGAAAATTAACATCTGTGTTGAAAATTACGAAACAATACAATTGTTACTCTAGTTCTATAGACCTAGAGTAACAATTGTCAACAGTTTCGAATATAAAAAACGAGCTGACAAGGCGACTAACGACAGATTTCGTACTGCCATATTTTATCATGTTCGTTTTCTTTAAGAATGTGGCCATATTATATCTTGACAAATACAGAAAAGAAAGATTTATCCAATTTGGTGCAGTCGTTTGGACGTTATGATACAATGATACTTCTACTATGTCCATCGATAAAAGGAATTCAAAACATCGATTTTTTTTAAATGTGATCTCTACAGAATACATGTTTAGTATGTATCACGCCACTCACAATCAAAATAATGTACTAAAAACTTCTTTTAGAAACAAGTACAAGGCTTTTTATAACTGATATGATTCACAAATGCATTCATAACATTACATTAATTATCTTTACTGAAGTAATTTAATAATTAAAAGATACATTCTGGGTAGAATGTGCTTATGTGTTGATTAAATAATACTTTCCAAGCCAAAACTGACCCGCTCTACATATAAATTAATATAAAAAATATTGTAGGAAATGCAAAATGAATAGCAAATTAAATCAATTCCCAAGGACGGTAGATTATAAAGATAAATAAATTAAACAGCCGCTTTAATTATGTATTGTACTACAATCTCATATGAAACAAAGACGGCGGCCGTGTAGAAAAACGCAAAACAATTGGTTGCGAAATGTAAGGTCAACGCACTGCCAGCACCTGACATTAACATTATTGCAGTTCAACATTGCAAAAAGTAAACTTTAGTAGGCGACAAAGGTTTTATATAAAACCGGGCAAGTGCGTGCTACCACGGTATAGGGTTCTGTTTTCAAATAAAATATAAGTTTTTTATTTACTCTATGGAAGTGGCAAACAAGCATGCAGTTCACATTGATGTTAAGTGATGCCTGCAGCCTATAGACACTTACACGAAGACCAAGGTCAAAATGCAGATGCGTTACCACTCCTGAGGCCTAAGGTGTTATACCTCTGTGCCGGAAATTACAGGGCCACCTGACCACCTGACCGGAACACGATAGTGCTGAACACTACCATTTAGCGGCAAGTATAGTAAGTAGGTAATGAGGTGGTGCCTACGCCCGCGAGCTCCGTCACTGGAGCTCTACCACCAGTAAAGTTAATCTATTAATGTATATTGTCTATTACTTGTAAAGTTGTAGTCTACTTAGCTGTGACAGTTTTCCTACCGAGATATTTTTACACATTCCAATACAACATTTAGCTCCCAGGCGGGGAGACACTTGACAACCTAACAAAAAAAATACACACAAAACTTAACATTTCACAAATAGATGCCTGGTTTTCTCAAATCCACAATATTTTTTGAAGACCCGTCTAAATGCGCAAGAAAAAAAAAATAACTTTAAAAGTAGGTGAGGTACCCTAAAATTATTCTTTTTCAGACACTTCCACACTTTATCAGCGTAACTAATATGTATATCCATGCCAAATTACAGCTTTCTAGTACTTAAATAAACTATGAGGGTTCTTCGTAGGTTACGGAACCTTAAAAAAAGTCGTTGTTAACATGCACACTTTTTGCCTTCCAACTGCAGTTTACATGGCACGTGCTGCATTATTGAAAGATAATTAAAATACTTGTATAGGAGCTCGGCAACTTGAATATGTTAAATGCCTAACAGGGAGAGAACCTGGCTATAGCCAAATTATACTTGAGAAATTTAAATTTTCAAAAGAACAAACAAAATGTTAAAGAGAATTATACATAAAATTGTAAGTGCGGGTTTTTATTTCACGTTTTCATACCAACTTGTACATAGGTATAGTTTTATAATTTTAAAGGCTTTCATACCTAATATTAACATACAAAAATATATATTTAACCTATATACGAGTATATTCAAATCAATTGCTGTTCGTTAGTCTCGCTAAAACTCGAGAACGACTGGACCTATTTGGCAAATTTCGGTTTTGAATGATTTTTGGAAGTCCAGGGAAGGTTTAAAAGATAAGAAAATATGAAATGGAAGGGTAATAGTAAAAAAATACAATTTTATTTTCACATACAAATAGTCCGTATATATCAAACCTTTGACACATTATTTCATTCTGAGGCAATACGAAGTTTGCCGGGTCAGCTAGTAACAGATAAAAAACAAAGAAATAAAACTTACTTTCTTTTTGCTAGAGTAGGTATGTAAAATTGGTTTAGAAAAAAATCGAAAAAAAAATTGTACAATTAATAAAATAATACTCCACAAAATTGATATCACCAATTGTTCTCATAATGATGCAAAAGAATTATGAAAATTAGAAATGTAATACTGAAACTCGGCGCTTAGTCTCAAGGGACTCCTTATATCATTCACAGCGTCAAGATTATACTGCATACAGCAGAATATTTAAATAAAGAACTTAAATTTATTCATTTCATAACAAGCTAGATAAATTCACATTATATGTTTAGTTTTTTATTTCAGTCTTCTAGACTAGATATTTTACTGTACCTACACTTAAAAAACACAAACAAGTAGGCAAGGTACGTAAGGTCCGGTTTGACATTAGCTGTAGGTATGTCAAACTTAATAAAAATTAATCATAACCGCATTAAGTAGATTTTAATTCAATTTGCAAATTTTCAATCTCTCAATACCTTCGGATAAAATCTTTGTAGGTATTAAACCGGCGATAGCATGTACCTACCTACCTACATAAGTATTGAAGTGTACATTGAAATAAAGTACAATAGTAGTAGGTATAAGTAGGCACTCTATGTAAACATAATGCTTAGACTGTTGTGTGTGCACAGAAATATGAGCAATTGTCTCATTATTTAGATTTCTGCGGTTGTGTCAATGCACTTAACACATGAGGTGATTGTCCAATCATTATTGTAATAAAAATGGAAATGACAATAACTTTGTAATGATTGTTATATTATGATGCCTGTATCTGGCTAAAGCCGGCAGGCAATAATATGTCTTATTGTTTTGTTTGTTTGCGGTGTGATCATCAATTTGAAAACCATCGCTTACCGCTTATTGGTGTCGCTACACACATCGGATTCGGTCCGGCGGACCAACTCCGCTGACCAAAATCGCGCGAGCGGACCGCATCGGACCAAATCCGCTGTCGCTGCACACGACCAGAGGTGCGACCGCCTACCGACATTGCTATTGTCGTTGTCATTGCTGTCAAATTTTCATGTCGATTTTTGCTTTAACTAAATTAAAATAATCGAAATAAACTACCATTACCTATCGCTTGTTTCTCACCTTCGAAAGCAAGAAAAATGATCAGATTAACACTACTGCTTTTAGAGGAGCTACAAATCGACATGGAAATTTGACAGCAATGACAATGACAATAACAATGTCGATAGGCGGTCGCACCCCAGATTTGGTTCGGAGCATATCGAATCCGCTCGGTTCGCTCCGTACCAAATCCGGACGTGTGTTAAGACTATAAGCATTATCGACAATCATCATCAATTACTATTGTTGAGTGAGTTTTTCGAATTCACATTTCACACTTTTTAACCTGTAGCCTCAGAATCTGATATTTTAACCGAATTAAAAAAGGAGGAAATTTTTCGATTTCAACTCAAATACACATTTTTTTTCTAGTTTCTTGCTTTTTTACAGTGGAATTAAATGTACAACAAAACATCACTATTAATATTAAGAACTGTGACAAAATTAATAAAATTATTTTTTCACAGTTTCAGCGGAATAGCAACGAATGTAACGTTCCTGAAGGTAGTCCAACCTAATAGATTTTGAAATATCAGCTATCAAAGTATAAGCTATTAAACAAATGTTCGCTACGTTACTGTTGATAGTCAAGATTTAATTTAGCAAAAAATATATTTTTATTAATAACTAAAATAGGTCATGTACCTAATTACCTACTTTGTGACATCTGCATCATATTTGCTCTTAAGCAATTCATTTCGTATGTCGCACGACCTGCTATATAACTGGGCATAATAAAATCCAATTCATCACATAGAATGATATGTCGCCGCCATTTAGAGCCGTAACATAGTACGTTCAGCATAGTGATGAATGGTATCAATTGTTGAAACGATGCCGCTGACAGTCGACACATTTAAGGACTTCACAAAGAATTTATTGTTGCTCTAACGGTCTGATGTACAGTTTATATCAAACTTCTACAGAGTTTCCTGTGGATGTTGTCCGGTCACTGATTTTATAACGTTATTCGCTCTTCATTAGCGTTTACTAGGAACCGTATCTAAATCATTGAATTGTTTTCATTAAATTTGATGATAATATTATTTTCTTTGAAACATAGTACCTATAACTTCATTTATCACATTTTGGTACGAAATTGCCTCAGTAGCCTAGTGGTAGCAGGCCACTACTACTACGCTGGAGGTCCTGGGTTCGATTCCCGGGACGGGGGCTATCAGCGATAACGGTTTAAAATCCTTTATCTCTGTTCTATCGGGCTTTTTCCATTTCTGAAAGTTTCCCAGTACCTCGCAGTTTGGTAATGTGTCCAGAGATGGCAACAGACTCGCCACATGGGCCAAAAACGGAACTGGCGAATTGTGGGTTTGCATGTCTGCATGAATGCACGCATTTACCTCTGCCTACCCCTTCGGGGTTTACAGGCGTGAAGTTACGAAATAAATGCATTCAAGAAAAGGAAAAATAGGCCCTTCTGGTTTCCTTCCGCATTTCAATAGGTACCTTATAGCTCTGCTAATGTAGATCAAATGATTTTTCAAATAAGCTGTGTGAATGTTTGCGAAATCACAGAAATTATAAATCATAACTTTCATTTCAAATGTATAGTTTCTATGAAATCTCTTTCTCAAGTCTGTCTGCGCGGTCATACATAAAAAATACACACAATTGATAACCTCCTCTTTCACCTTTCGTCGGTAAATTCATTAGGTCGGAATTTACTAAGAATTGATCATAAATTCAGTGTCAATGTACCATCATTGCATTTCTCACATTCACACATCTCCATCGTCAATAACCTTGAAGGTTAGTAGAGCGCTACGACCGCAGAACTAGTGTTTGGCAACCGCTATCGAGGTCACTCGCCTCTGATATTATGAGCATTATTATACCCATAATTACTATTTGAATGGTAATCTTATGATAATAGTGATGCAACAGGTGGAGAATGGTTTTGTATTTCGATTAAGTAGGTACCCAACTATATTTGTTGTTAGTCATTGTTGTGTATAAAAATATCGTTAAAAAATAGAAAGCATTTCCGTTATCGTTACGATATTTAATTAATCTAAGAAAAAAAGTATCAAGACATTTAAACTAGCAAGAATAGAATTTGGGGGCATGGCAGTGCCTCCGCCAAGACGAGCTAAGCAAATCGCAAGGACACTGGGTACCTTTGATCGAAACGTTTCGTCGTTTTTTGAACCCACACAATTTGAGTTTGGATTACACTGGACAAGCAAAATTCTGTGATATCCCAAGCCACGCATTTTGAGTAAGATATAGAATCTGTGAAGTACCTAACCTAAGGCTTACATAATTAGAAACATAGTTTTGCATGAGATCTGAGAACTTTTTGTCAGTGTGAGCCATATGGACGAGAGACTTGGCCAATTTAGATGAAAATGTTTTTGTTGCGATGAAATATTTTTAACACCTCAAATAAAAACAAAAAGTACTGACCCGTCCTTAAATATGACTCTAAAGTTCGTGTAGATATTATTAAAATGTAAAGTACCTACTTAGAATTTTAAATAATGTAATTCACTTAAAAAATATCAATGTCGCAATGCATTTATTATATGTATATTCAAATATCTTTCTGTCAATAAGTATAATATATATTATGACATAATGTATTAGGTATTATATTATTACAAATTCACTTGCATGTGTTAGGTATGCGATAGTAAGTATTTCAAGAAATTAAATACGACTGATCTACGTCACTAATAATTTCAACTATCGAACATCAACCCTAAGAGTAACTACCCAAGACGGTTCATAAATACAACTTCATTAATCCACAAGAGGTTCGAAATCCAACTTCAGTAGATCACGAATTACAAATTCTGAACAGAAACTTTATGGTACACAGTATATAGTCAAGTCTGGCTGGCTGGTTAGTTAAACCATTATTCGGTACAATACTATTTCGTAATGCAAGTGACAGGTTCCGCCCTCAAAGGACTTTACTTATCCGAGAAAAATTTAAAATTACCTGCATTGTCTACAACATTGCTTAAAACCTGATTTAATAACAGCTTGAAACAGAAATTCTACAACAGTGTTAATACTTTAATTTAAAATTCATTCAAAATTTATATAGAGAAAATAAAAATGTGCATATACCTATCAAACATTTTGGTACGTATTCTAGTACCTATTAGTTCACAAACAACCAAAAAATTATAAAACTGATCTTTTATCCACCAAAGGAATGGAAGTTTGTAAGAAACTGCCGCAAATATTGATGCTAAAAATCGAAAAATTGAATAAAGAATTTTAATTTTTAAATTTGAGAGGGTGGCAGTTTGATCCCATGCAAACCTAATTTTATGTTAAAGATTTTAAAGCTATACATGTATTTTAGGTACTTGACTTGTATAATCTTAGATAATTATACATCAGCATAGAAGAAATCTTATTATTATATTAGACAATATCATAATAACACTTGAAAACAAAATGAAAATGATGTGTTACAGAATTGAAAAAAAATATTATAAAAACTAACAAAAAGAAATAAAATTCCACCAAAACATTTTCCTTTAAAATGTTGCCAAGACGAGACCACAATTATGGCATTGTTAAAAAGTTTTTGTATTGGGGAAAAGTGAAACACCAATATGAATACAAATATAATAGAAACAAAAAATGTGCCTACCTACTATTGTTTTTATTTATTTCAAATTATGAAAACATAGCTGTGAGTGCTGTGGCAGATGGTTCAAGCAACGATTTCGATCGGATTTGCACCTTAAAATTTCAATTTTTTACAAATTTCAAACACAGTCGCCGAGCGAGACGCATAAAATATCATTTTAATTGCGTGTTTAGATAGAGCTGTCGCATGAAATCTGAATATGAATAAAGAAAAATATATCCTCTTATACTACTAAAATTGTAATTTGGAATTTCCTAATAAAATAACACCCGACACAAGACATGTATTTTGATACGCCAACCGCTCATTAATACTAACCAACGTAAATTGAACTCCCTAAACTATTGGTATTTGTACTAAATATATCTGTTTGTGATGTTTATAACATTAACGTGTTTGTCCCATCAAATATATTCTGCATCAGTACCTAGGTACTTTAATATAACAGAATTTTATTTTATATGAATGAAGGTATACGGCCTCTGTAGCCTAGTGGTAGCAGGCCACTACTACTACGCTGAGGTCCTGGGTTCGATTCCCGGGTAGGTGGTTATCAGAGGTAATGGTGTAAAGGCCTTTATCTCTGATTCTATTGGGATTTTTCCATTTTCTGGAAATTTCCCAGTACCTCGAAGCTTGGTAATGTGCCCGGAGATGTCAATAGGCTCGCCACCTGTTACATGGGCCAAAACGTAACCGGCGAATCGTGGGTGTTTGCATGTATGCTTGAATGCATGCATTTACCTCTGCCTACCCCTTCGGGGATTACAGGCGTGAAGTTACGTTTTAAGGTATATGGATATCTATCTGAAAATGAAAAAATATCAATAAAACCAGAGACACAGGAACTTACACCGTTATCTCTGATAAATCGAAATCGAACCCAGGACCTCAGCGTAGTAGTAGTGGCCTGCTACCACTAGGCTACTGAGGCAGTTTAAATTAACAATAAGGATACCACTATCTATTCCCAAAATTAAATACTTAGCTACTGTAATAATTCTATAACGAAAGCGGCATAACTTTATGAATAAAAAATAATAAGGATAAATCAATCAACGCTGTTTATTTTATCGCAGTAGGTTATTAATGTTGTTTACTCGAATGCGCCTCGAAACGCTCTCGGTTCCATTAGTGAAAATCAACAATCTGTATTGTGAAACGTAAATTGTTAAATAAGTTACCTTAACAATAGCTAATTTAACCTTTACGGTGTTCGGAACATAGTATTTAAATTGGAATTTTTATTCTTGCTTTAACATTGAGAAGTAAACTTGAAATGCACGTTGGAAACACGTGAATAAAAGCAAAACATACTTTAAAGACATTGTGAGTATATTTACTTAGATAATTCTTTAATTGAAATCTTTACGAATCGGTCGCTAGCGTAAAATTCGTGAAATCCCATACACAATTTAAAACCCATTTTTTTTTAAGAAAATTATATTTTTTTTATGAAGTGAGTCTGTAGATACATTTTAGTGGTATTAACCTAAACAGACGAGTCCAAATTGATTTGTGGAACTTTACCATAAAGAATCGAATTCCTACAGACTAAAGTGTTATAAATTTACAAGACGCTCACCATGTGTGTCGCGAAATTATGAATTTTAAACACATTCACAGTTGAGCATCTGAAATAATTCGACCTACATTTTGAACAATGGTGAACAACCTAATGTGTAAACAGTGGATATCACAGTTGTCTCGTTTACAGCAACGCCTCGTTTACATGATGATTTATAACCAACATACTTTTTTAAACATTGAAGACAAAAGTACTAAAGACGAACAGTGATGTCGGAACTACACAATAACTCTGTAACCGTTATTGTTAACCAATTTTTTCTTCATCCAAAAATCGTTTACTACTAGACAAACGGCCAAATACTCAAACGTCACTTAAATCTAAGTGGGGCTTAAAAATCTTGTGTCTTTATAAAACACGTTCAATATAGAGATAGCGCACATTTGAGGATGAAAATTGAGTGACGTTTGAGTATTCAGCCAAAAGTGCCCAAACAATGTTGTGCGTCATGTGGGGGGAATATGCCATAATCACCACGCTTAGCATTCGGATTGACGAATTTATTGTTATATGAACGAAATTATGGGATGACTCATTTGATTACTTAATATAATTTTACCATAGTAATTTTACATCGCTGACAAAATTAGTAACCTATAAAATAAAACCTTCAATAAACTACTTATAGTTTCTGATTTATAATTTATATAATAAATCAAAAAAATATTTTTTAAGTTAAAATTGCATTATACAACATGTTTGCATTGCTAATGTCATCGATAAAGAACAAAAATTAAAAAAATAAATAACAATAGTTCATTAAAATGTGTTGGCAACAGCTGTCTTAAGAAATTAAGTAAATTGATAATGAAAGTGAATTTGAAATTCAAAATGTAGCCATCAAGCATTTCAATAGTATCATTACGTAATATTTTGAACCCACTAGCATTTACCAACTGATTGCAATTGAGGTCAATAAGACGCCACCTGCCGTAAAATGATATAATTTTTCACCGATCATTTAGAAGGTTACGAAATTAAAAACAAAGCCGAAACCATTGTAAATTGTGAAAACATTCCTATTTTTTTAATATATACGTTATCATACTTTAACTATGACTTATTTCATAGCTAAAGCTAGTAATTTGTAAGGTATGAGACCTTACAAAATACCCAAGAAATTAGTCATCCCATAACGAAATTACAATGAATTAATAACAATATATATAACAACCGATCCAAAAAGGCTCTCAAGACTTGTATTATAATATTTAACTACATACTGAATCCACATGTGTACCTACTTATTGATTTATGTGAATGTTAAAAGAGCTAATACATAGCTTTATATGCGAAATATACTTATACGTTACATTTTAAAGATGAAAAAGGGCATCACAATGACTATGAATTCAGCTGGGGTAGCATTTAGCCTGCAGCAAATGAAAAATGCCTTGACGCTTCTTGTTGAGGGGAAATTATATACTCATCTTCCTACAAATACGTTGTAAAGGGCATTGCGATGTATGCGGAGGATTGTCGAACGGATACTAGGGGTTATCAAAGCCCCCAGCTATCGGGGTCGATTGAAAGAAATCTGACGGCATCAGTCATACGAAACATACTGATTTGTATAGGATATATTTGTTTATCTTTTATTATTACTTGATTGTAGACTTTTTATTTAAGTGAAGTAACAAACAGATTGTGTTAATTTAACTAGGTATATTGTTAGTAAGTAATTGCAGCCTATAGACGTTTTTTAAATGAAGTTGTTTTTCTATTTATTATTAAAGATCTCATGTTACTGGTGGCTAACAGAACTCCAGTGACGGAGCTCGCGGGCGTAGGCACCACCGCATTGCCTAAGATACTTGCCGCTAAATGGTAGTGTTCAGCACTATCGTGTTCCGGTTAGGTGGTAATGTGCGGCTCTGTAATTTCCGGCACAGAGGCATAATAGCTTAGGCCTCAGGGGTGGTAACGCATCTGCACTTTGACCTTGGTCTTTGTGTGGGTGTCTATAGGCTGCAGTCATCACTTAACATCAATGTGGACTGAATGCTTGTTTGCCACTCCCATTACATAAAAAAATGTATAAAATTCTTGTGTTACAGACTTACAGTTACAGTGTTTGTATCCAAACGCCGCCAAAAGGGCTGGACCGATTTATTTTGGGTATATTCGGTAAGTCTGAGAATAGCTCATAAAGTAAGTACATATATTATTATTCAGTTTATAACGCTAAGGCGATATGATATTCTGCCGACGACAGCTAGTTAAATTTTACATTTTTTGATTGGAGTAACTTTTATAATTGAATAATGTGTTGGTATAAAGTTTGGACATCTGCCTATTACATGGTATTAAAAAAAAATCCATACCTACACACATGAATACCATTGGAATGATGCTTTATCATCAGTCAACGCCACTAGAGCTCTACCACAAGTAAAAATGGTAGCAGGCATTTCGCATCTCTATCAGAGAAAATACGTAAGTCTTGTAAGTATTTACTTAGTGCAGGTCTAAAAAAAATCAGTGCAAATACTTCGACAAACATAAGACGTATAATATTCAATGTTACAAAATTACACCTACGCCTCGTGCGTGCAATTAACCGTACTAGATTGATAGAGCTATTCAACTGGATGAATTAATTGACAGTATATATTTATTTTTAGCTTTTTTGGTAAGAAAAATGTGCAATATTCAATTAAGAAAACAAATAGCCCAAGGTTTTATACGCTCGATAGTTGTGCAACCTCAACCAAGTCGTAAATTAAGATTTTTTTGAAGATGAAGTACCTAATTAAGGTGAATTGATTAATAATAATAATGGCAACCCATTATACGTCCCACTACTGGGCACGAGTCTCTCCCCTTTTTGGTGGGAAGCCTGGACCTTACTCCACCACGCTGCTCCAATGCGAATTAGTGGAGATACGGGTTAGTGGCCAACCCGGTGTCGGATGTTTTCAAACTGCCTATAAGGCCTCCGACAAGTTTTTAACGACTGCTATTTATCGATAGCAACCGGGACCGACGGTTTGCCCTCCGAAGCACGGCAACGCGCATTTTAGTTTGCCACTAGCGGTCACCCATCACACATCCGACCGCGCCCGTAATGTTGATCGCTCATGATCTACACCAGCCACGGAGTCATGTTCGCTTCATTTATTTTACAATTGATTAAACGACAATAATTCATATTTAGGTTAAAATGTGCTAAATTACACAAATATATTGTATATTTTTACAGCCTATAAAGTCAAATCATGAAGCCTGTTTTGTTTCTAGAAATGTCCATAGACATTTATATTCCAATTGTGTTCAGTCAGACATTGGTACTATGACCATATGATTGAACTGATTAACATATTAGAACCAAAACCGGTTCGCACATAATAAATTATTCTCGAGTTTAAAGAAATCCACTAGCATAAAGTTCTTAGCAGCTAAATTCTATATTTATCGAAGTAAATAACCTGCAAAATGAACTTACCCAGCATTATTTTCAGAAGCAGACGGAACGAATCCCAAACAAACGGTGTAAATATTGAATGAAGCCTCCGCTAGAGTTTGTATCTCAATATGTTAACTGTCCGGCATAGAGTGGAAATTTTGGGGCAAATAAAAGTTTTGGGGAAGGATACATCTCCCTCCGGATAACCGACACAATGGGAATTAACATAATAATGAAAAGTCTTTTGACCTTTCACGCCATTCAAGCTTTTGGGGTATTATGTCACAGTGTTTATATTGGCATCTCTAAACGATAACTTTCATATTGTGACATTTTTGGAGAAGGTTCGTTATTATGCTTTATAAAATTACCCACTCTATTATAAGATGAGTTTGTTATCATAATTATGTTCCCCAATCTATTATGATATTTAAAACAGTTGTGTCATTGACAGTTGGATTCAGATAATACAAAGTTTTTGGGCTGAATTAGAATGTAGGCTTAATTTAGTAAAAGGATACTGAATCACATTCTAAATTAGAGGCTATATTTTGGGCTATTATATGTCCATTATTACCTAGTAGATACCTCTAAGTTTCTACATGGTTTGACGTCATAACTTACTTTTTAAATACATTTTTGTTCGGTTTTTATGTAAAACACAATAAAACCTACAGGTAGGTGTTAGGGATCTTTTTTATTATTAAAAATTATTTATATAGGTCATTATTATAATTAATAGCGGACCACCCCGACTTCGCGCGGGTGCAATGTTACCTACCCTCGCCTATTCTTAACGCCTTCCTCGATAAATGGGCTATCTAACACTGAAATAAATTTTCAAAACGGGCAAGTAGTTCCTGAGATTAGCGCATTGAAACAAACAAACAAACAAACTCTTGAGCTTAATTAGAATGAATTTTGAATTGAAATATTAGTAAGTAAAATAGAAGTATAGATTAAAGAAAGTCTTTGACTTTAATCGTGGCGCTTAATATATTTATTTAATAATACAATAATACCTCACCAAACAAGCAAACATTCTACCAGCGATTTAAAAATGTCGTCGAGCCATATAAAAAGAAGTCGAATATCCATTTCTTATTCTTTCAACGAGTCTTCAACTCGTTCCATCTCTTACGTTTCATTTTATTGGACGACGTTGCCTACTCTTATTTAATTGGATACAAAAACTAGTTGTTCGCGTAATATCGGTAAAAACTTTGCAACTAGCTTACAAATTGTGGAACTTCTCTCATTGCAATTTAGAACTAATACGTAGAACGAATTTAGATTAATTTCGAAAGACATTTACTAATTTATAAACGTAACAATGATTTCCTCAATGTGCTCTTTACCATGAAAACGGTAAAGTTCAAAATTGCTCATCAGCCATTCTCACACGAATCCATATCCATTAGAGCTTCAAAACATCGTACTTATGGATGATATAAAATAATGAACGAGATCTTGGTCGGTTCGAACGATCCCATAAAATGGATGCACTTCCTACATAACGCTGCAGCATCAGAAGAATTATTTTAGTTACTTTATACGAAATGGGTATGCCTGTGACATTCGATAGGGCAACTTGCGACACTTTCGATGCAGCCAGCAATATCCATCTACTCCATCAAACATTGGATCTTATACATTTGATTTTAAAATCCATAGTGGAATAGCGAGGTGTTGCTTTCGATATTGTAGTAAAAAGACACTTTCCCCTTCTCATTACGGTCGATTTTACCTTGAATTGAAGACCCTTGAACGCACCAGACGGTGTCGGTGGCAACACTTTGCGAAGTCGAGTTGATAACTTTATTGTTATTGCCTTTAAAGAGTGGATAGTGTAAATAAAACTAAATTTTAAAATATTTCATGTGTTTTTAATATCGTTAAGGCTATTTTTATTATTACTGCGATCAATAAAGCAGTCAGTATTGTTGAAAATAGTTTTTTTATAGGTAAATACGTATAAGAAAACTATTTTAGGTATTTACCTATAAGAAAACTATTTTCAACAATACTGACTGCTTTATTGATCGCAGTAATAATAAAAATAGCCTTACTAAGTAATAATAATTAGTTAGGTAAACAGTTAAAAATCTATGTGTGGGAGATTTCTGGTGGAAGCTTACCATTCATATTAAAACTGAGCGAGATAAACTCATAATTGAGGCTTAAGTGAATGTACCTGAAACAAATAAAATAACAAACTTGTAAATTAAATGTATTTAAAAAAATGGTATTTCGGATTTAACTCGCGTATATTAAACTAAAACGATTATTTCAAATTTTCGAAACGTCAGGATTTTAATAATCATTTAAGTTTAATATACCTACGCGAGATAACGTAGCTCGCGAAATTAAATATAATCTACTACAGGTACTAAGTACACGTGGTAAAATTAAAGCTTTATAGTTATTATATTTTTCTGTCTTTAAAGAATCATTCTTATACATATATTTAATACTATAAATATGTAGGTAGAACTAAATACTTCTTACCTAGTAGTTTAGAATAGCTAAGACGATAATCAAATTTACTTCAATTTAAATGTTCTAATACTGTACAGACTGGCATTTTAGACATATCTCAAGTCTATTTCTATACCGTCAATATTTTTCATTGAAGCATTTCTATTCAACGTTAAGTATTGTAATCAATGCACAGTCAATACACACATCCTTATCCTTAAACGATAGTAAACAGTCTCAAGACGCAAGCCGCCAATGTGCATTATTAGAAACACATAAACAATTTCCTGTGACTGGCATATCTTTGACGCTACTTAACCTGTTACTTAAGTCTGACAATTTGCCTTTGCCCCAAATCCCTTTGAAGGGTCTCGTGAGACTGTTTCTCAACAGGTAATTTTATAGCTCGTGAATTAATGCGGTCAAAGCAATTTCGTTGGTAATTTAGTCTACATTTTATATTACCAAGAAATTGAAGTCAAAATCTATTTCATAATTCCACTTTACATACCATTTTTCATTGTAATTTAAAATTTGTTGATGAATTTTACGCAGTTCTACTTTTAATGACTACGGTCTAAATGACAGAATACCTTTATTTCATTATCATTATCCAATCAGTGTTGGATACTGATATCTATTATTATTAATGATTACGATATTTTTTACTCCACGTAACAAGCCTATGAGAGTATTTTATTATTTTTTAATCCTGAACTTTCGAAGAAACTGGAAGCTTTCTTATTTCCTATTTTTAATATTGTGTCATTTGATTGTACTATATAACTTGGTAGTATTTGTAGTAAGGACTAATATTAACCAAATTCTGTAATGTTTATCAATAAATCGTTAATATTATAAACAAGTGTAGCTAGTTACTGATTAACATCTGCCATGATTTATCCGTCATTTCGCAAGATTTATCTACGATAGTGTTGTTATGAAAGTATAACGATGTCCATATATTTATACAACATACAACACGTTTTATGGCATTAGAAACCCGTCTTTAATTCAATGCGTATAGTACTCTATTATTAAGTCTGTTATTATCTATCCGATCATTTTAAATCAGGTTATTTCTTATCTGTCCATCAACTTCAGTCGTCAGAGAATAAAATTATTTCTAATAACGCTATCTTCAAGCAATATTAAGCTTCGTTAAGTAGGTATGTTTCCTTTTATACATCTTACTAGCAAATGCATTGGGTAGTAAGATGTCATGTGGGTCATTCTAAAACTTGGAGACTTATATACTCCTAACAGTAGCCACACTCTTTAGGAATATTTCAAAATCCGGCGAAGTCGTTATGGTGAGTATACTACTAGTAAAACCCTTGATAAAAGTCTAATATCTTTTCATATAAATATATCATTAGCGAGAAACCCTATCTATGATTGAAAGAGATAAGAAATCTAATAAATATCATAGCGAAGCGAAATATTGAAGATAGATATGATGGTAAAGATAAGAGTGAAGCGCTATTCCTGACACCTAACAGCGCATAATCGGTTGAGAACATTCAATTTTACACGTTGCAATTATCTCGAGCAATTTCTATGATTCAGACGCGATAGGTCGTTGTCCCGGTTATCGTTTGATTACAGTAAGCTAGCAGAAAAGTTAGTAAATTACCCCCTTATTCATAAACGTATTTTAGCTAAAGTGTTGCTAATGTCTCCTTTGTTTTCTACCCTGCACATTTGACAATGCAACTGACAAAGACAAAGCATTCTATCGCTAAAACGTATCTAATGTACCTTTATGAATAAGGGGGTTAGGCTTTTTGAGCCTGATTGCGATATTCATCGGTGCGCTAGGCTTCTAAGCTTCTTAGGTAGGACTCGTCATTAAATGTATCAAAAACCTAGTTTATTAGTGTCTGATACAGGGATTAAAACTAAGTCCTGGTAAGGAGTGGCTTAAAGTATATTTAAATCTGAAACATGATCAAACATTTTGAACACAAATTTGAAATGGGTAGGTAGGTAAACAGACTCTTAACTAATTGTCTGTAATAGCACTCCGTGTTAATAACATAACTGTCGTCAACTTAACCAGACCCGCGAAATAAAGGAGATGTTGCAAAAATGTATGGACCTCCGGCCATGTATTGTACACAATATCATTAACAGGCAAAATCAATATAAAAACGTTTTTTACTGCATATATTCACTTATTTAGCTTTGTTTGCAGTTACAAAACATTATTTGCAGTTAGAATTGCAACTCAAAACCAACATGGTGAATATGGCGGGCGATGTCATTTTGACAAATGCCACTAATAACCATATTGAAAATGATAAAATCGTTTGAATTAAATGTGGTTGTAACTCAAAATATATTCTTGAATAAATTAATTGTATTTTTTTCGGATTATTCTTTAGTTTACCCATTTTTTCAGGTACTGTACGTACCAGAGCCGAGCTCGCAACATCTCCTTTATTTAATTAAAATGCTTTGGACCAAGCCAACCGACCAAAATAAATAAGAATTAAAAAAAATAGGATCTTACAGACGGTACAATATAATAAGGAATTATATACGGCCCTGTAATTTCCGGCACAGAGGTATAATATTAGGTTGGGGAGAAAGTTTCTTCGCATTTTTTAAGATAATTCAAAACATTTTTTAATATAGTTTATTTAAATTTAACTAAAGTATGTATGTACCATTTTGTTCGATAACCTTTTGCCATCTTGTAGGTAGGGACATGATCCCATTGCTATAAAAATTTTGGGACTTCTCATCAAAATACCGCGACAAGTGGATTTGGCAGTCATCTCGTGATGTTAACCTAACATTGCATAAAGAATTCTGAAGAGACTGAAACAGGTGGAAATCTGAAGGTGCAAGGTCAGGACTATACGGCGGATGCATTAACACCTCCTAGCCAAACTCTCTTAATTTTTGCTGAGTGGCTATAGATGTGTGAGGTCTAGCGTTATCATGATGAAACACCACACCCCTTCTGTTGATCAATTCCGGCCGCTTTCTCTCAACTTCTCGCTTTGCTTTAATCTCATCAGTTGTTCGCAGTGGAGTTCAGAATCGATAGTCCTGCTTGGTGGTAATAGCTCATAATGAATAATGCCCTTCCAATCCCACCACACACACAACATCACCTTATTGCGAGTTAACCAGGGTTTCGCCACAGTCTGTGAAGCCTGACCGGCCTTTGACCACGACCTTTTTCGCACGTTCTTGTCGTACGTGATCCACTTTTCATCACCAGTTATCAGCTTCTTCAAAAATGATTCGGTTTCATTACGTCGTAATAAAGAATCACAAATGAGTACACGGTTCATTAGGTTTCTTTCAGTGAGCTCGTGAGGTACCCAAATATCGAGCTTTTTTTGTACCCAGCTTTTTTCAAATTTTCAAATGCGCCAAAACTGTTTTGTGATCAATTCTCAGTTCTTCAGCTACGTCGTAACTACTAATATGTCGATCTTGCTCCACTTTTTCATAAATGGCATCCATTTTATCCGTAATAGGGCGACCAGAGCGAGGTGCATCTTTGACATCAAAATTTCCGGATTGAAAACGCTTAAACCAAATTTGTGCTACTCTCACAGACACTGCACTAGGTCCATAAACATCGCAAATTTTTTTCGCGGCTTGCGTTGCATTTTTACCTTTTTTGTAGTAAAATTTTAAAATGTATCGAATTTCTTCACTATATTCACACATCTTGACAGTACGAAAAACAAATGAAAATCACACATTTGCCTACTTTGAATTTGGAATTATGTTCTTTAAAATTTTAACTTTCAATGATACCAAAACCAGCCAGATACAAATACTACAGCCAAAGAGATTTTATTACAAGTTCATACATACTATAATGCGAAAAGACTTTTTCCCCAACCTATTATAACACCTTAGGCCTCAGGAGTGGTAACGCATCTGCATTGCTACCTTGGTCTTTTTGTGGGTGTCTATAGGCTGCAGTCATCACTTAACATCAATGTGAACTGCATGTTTGTTTGCCTCTTCCATAACATAAAATAAATAAATACGAAGTAGGTACAAACTTAAAGGGATATTGGTAGGCACTCATCATTATCATTCAGTCTTAGGAATTGGCATGCAAGTGAGAAGAGAGTGATAAATGTAGAAAAAGCACGGGAGGTGTGTCAGGATTGGGATATCAGGCAATCCACACTCTCTGTCTACTCCGTGAAGGACTTGGCATACTCATCATTATAAACTTCTTTTATTATGGGTCGAACACGAAAATCACAAAAAAAAAACAGCTTTTCTATTCAAATCCTTGATAACCGTGGGACTTAATGTGCATCTTCACGCTAAGTCCCTCACAGGTTAAGCAGAGTACTTGAATCACCAAAATATGTCTATCCTTACTCACATTTCTCGTGACTCTTCCACCTCCAGACAAACTCGAGCTTTTTGGTAGTCGAATGATTCGCTAGTTCAACATTCCTACTGTGTACATTAGAACTGCCCGAACTATTGGAGCATACCTAACTTTTATTCCAATAATCTGATTCATATAAAGCCTTCATTACATAGATTTAAATGTTAAATGTTGATGACTTTTTACGTAAGCGAAACATCGAATATATCGCGACATTATATTTCGAATTAAATTGATAATTGACTGTAATTTCCGGCACAGAGGCATAACACCTTAGACCTCAGGAGTGGTAACGCATTTGCATTTTGACCTTGGTCTTTGTGTGGGTGTCCATAGGCTGCAGTCATCACTTAACATCAATGTGAACTGCATGCTTGTTTGCCACTTCAATCACATAAAAAAAAAAAAAAAAAAAAAAAAATTACAAAACCATGAAACGTTAAATCTTGCCTTTTAAAACAACATCAACGAATACGTACACGTAAAAGCCCCATTTTTCCATGAACCTGAACATTTTTCTTTTCACAAGAACAGCGCGTAACAAAATGACGACACAAAACGCAGCAAGCCGTATCGGCGATTGCAAATCACGCGTAAAACAACGTTCCGAAGATTTATCTACTACCCGTAACCGTTTTGTAGGGCACTGGACCTTTTTTTGTCGAGTTGCGAGTCGTCTTGGACACCCGCTTGTCTCCGGGTGTGACACTCATAAATAAACTAGACACATCGGGCTGTTGTCAATCAATTGGAGTCAGTACGAGTATCATCACGATTATTGCGAATATGTGGGATTTGGGAAGCAACTCGTGAACGTTGCGGAGAGGATGCTCAAAACGATATTTGATGTCTCGAGTGATCGTGAAATCGACGCAATGGGTGCTCGTAATCGATCTACCACGACCACTCGAATGATGATTGGCCAAGGTTAATCTGACTGGTTGGTGTAACGGAACGAAAGGCAATTAGGTATGGATTTCTAGATAGTGTTAGAAATGTAATTAATTTTATAAGTAGGTAAGTAATGATAATTCGTTATAGGTATATTTGTATGATTTTCATAATTTTAAGAGCAGCAAAGAATATTAGAAAAAGTATTTATCATGACCGTGAATATTCAATTGTATTAATAAAAGAAAATATCGAAAATTTAATGTGAATGTCTACATATTATTATATAGTATAAATATAGCCCATACAATTTATTATGTCTTCAAACAGACTACCTCAAAATCATAACAAAGCAGATGAAAATTAAAAAAAAACTAATTTGAGTGTCCAAATTTCAATATATTTTTCACATGTTTTTTTTATTAAAAAAAAAATATCATAAAATAGAAGAGAACTATTTCTATTCTTTTTAGAAAGAAATCTATTCTGTGGGTATGTGTGACAAAAAAGTTTTAAATGGTTTTTTAATGCTTGTTAAGGACTTTTTACGAAACGTAAACTTATGGACATTGGCACCTACATTTAGAGGAAAACAATAACACTGATCACATTCGACTGACAGACAACTTGAGGAAAACCCTTTTCTACTCAACTGTATCGGATGCGTATCCAAGTATCCAAGGCAAGTGACGTCCGATTAATGTCCCCGACTGTACGATCAACTACCAAATTCGAGCCCGCATCGCCCGAGGTCGCCGACCTTTGCATGCCGTGTGCACACTGTCTCCATCTTGACTTGAGTATCGGTTCAGATACCTCTGGATTAGAATTGCGTGACGCGATAAGTTTAGTTACCGTAGTTTGATACTCAATTTATTCACGGCACGTAATGTTTACATGTAATAAAGGTGCGACATGTTGGGTTTGTTATTGGCAGAGAAAGGAGAATTGACAATATCACCGTGTGGTTCATTGGTACTTGAAAAAATGTTTTGGTACATATTATCCACGAGATACCTTATTACCTAGTAGTATTTCATAATATCGTTACGATGTTATTACATCGTTTATCATAATATATCACAGATGGAATATACCCCTTTTCATAAACGTCAGTGAGATAGATACGGCGCGTACGCGCGTACCACTAATATTTATTTATCATTCAATAAGCGAGAGAGTTCACTATTCGATTTCTCGGGAGTTTTAAGTATACACTGACGATTGATGAATTTCATATCTTTTGTAATTTGAATACTGGCATAATGAATTTGTACCTATAGAATTTAAACTTCATAATTAAAAACAAATTAATACAACATTTTCTTAAGTAATGTATACAGTACGTTTATAGGCTGTCATCAATACGATACCAAACAAGTTCCAATTCAAATAAAGCCTGATAACGTTGGATCTATCATCCGGTAAATGGTATACCGTCGTTGTGTCCCACGCTTTATGCCGGCCTCTCGACTATTTACCAAATAGGAATTCTTGAACAAGTTGCTCTGACATAACAAGGCTATTCGCATTTCTGGACTATTTTTGTTCAAGCAATTTTTCTGGACGAAGATATATTTAAGAAGCGGCCAAGAGTGGTTCGAGTTGGATTCACCCATGAATGGTTTCGTAGCCACAAGTAGGTAGGTACTTTATATATGACTGGATGTTCATCACTGTCTGTTTTCATTAGGATAAAAATATTTTTCAAACCGCAAATACCTATATTCTGGAATACTGTTGACTGTATCCCGTTCAAACCAATTTCGATTGGAAGTTTTATTGAGACCTACAGCACACTTTATTTAACTTTTATAAAAAATCGTAAAGCGGTTAACAGAACCTTTCAAGTTTCAATTATGTTAATAGTTTTGAAATATAGTGGCTGTGACATACGGACGAACATTCATACAAACGTACCTACATGACGAATCTACATTATTATAAAGGTTGCGTTTCCACTTGACCGGGAACCCTAGAAAGACTGATTTAAAAATTCAAATTTTACTAACATCAGACACTACAAAGCAACTTAAACATTATAATAAGTAATGGGTGCAAAAAATAAAAACTTTTTCTTTCTGGTAATCAAAAAAATAAGTAGCGATCGTAAACAAACAAAACCGTAATTAGTGCAACAAACAAGCTCAGCTATTAAATATTTACGAAACACGTATAGTGAGCATAAAAAACGCTAAGCGCGAATTGAAATTCCCGAAACGTTTTGCGAGATTGAAGAGGCTTTTATGGAAATGGTCTGGGCGTGCATCGGGCGATAGCGGCCCTTACTGCCGATTTAAATATTTACGCCTCCTCTTGCAATTTGGACGCACCTGCCGTTCAATATACACTGCGTAATCGCGGTACCGAACCATTTTTGTGGCGAACTTCTTTGCCTATAAAACATATGGAAGATTTACGACATCTGTTTTTTTTTATTTCATGAAAATGGCATAGAAGCATATAGTTCATATTGATGGTAAGTGATTAAAGCAATATATCAATATATGAGTTTATAAAAACTAGATATTTCAGTGTAGATGTAGAGTAGTGTGTAGATTTCCATATGACCGACGGACGTTGTTTTGAACACCAACATTTAACAGTAAGTAGATTAGGTAATGCGGTGGTTGAAGATCTACTCCCAGTAAATCATATCACCATGGATTCCAAAATGTATTTTTTTTAATTTGTTCAAAAACATTACAAAATATGTACAATCAATAAAGCAAAAATCACTAAGATCACCAAGATTCGTCCGATATGCTGAGGGAATCTGTGTAGGTACGATAACAGTAAGGTTCGGTTGCTTCAAATTTAACAAATTTGTTGGAGAAGGAAGTAAATAAAATTTTACAATAACAATAACTTTAACAAAAAATGTGCAACCGAACCTAAATGATTAACATAGTTAAATCGTGACGATTAGAACTAAGAAAGGTTGGTAGTTGCATAATAATGTTTTCGCAGGTAATCGCGAGCTTCACACATTGTAGAAATTATATGGCCTGACCTTATATTTGTTCTGTCAGACTGAAAATCTTCCAAAAGCGACCGAAACGTCGGATAAGAGAGGAAGTTGGAAGTATTTTTTAAATGGTAAAGTGAATAGCAATATTTTCGAAAAAAGATCCTTTTCAAATTCAAATCAATTTTGATTCTCCGCTAGCGACACACGTTACAAATGGTGAAACAATATCGCTGCTAATGGAACGATCGCAAATGGTCAAGCTGAATTCAATTTAATTGAAAGGGCACATTATCTTGCGTTTGGGTTATTAGTATGCAATTTTTCATCGGTGTTGTCGATTCGATGCGTAGGTGCATGCATTATTCATGAACAGCAAACCGATTCCATTGTTACAGTACAAAGCCTGTTTGCTATTATAGGATGTGAAAATTTAATTCATTTGCGCAACTATATAATCTACTACATTTAATAGATACAATGTCACATCGCACCTAATGTAGGTTTATGTTGTTGTTATTTCTGAGTAGGTAAGTAAGTATATAGTAAGGCACACATTTTCTGTCATTTTACATTTTAGTAGTTAATCAAAATTACAGAAATTACATTTAATACTTATTACGAACACGAAAAATCTGTGAGGATTTATGGCTTCTATATCTTTTCTTTGTGTTAGTCTATGACGAAATCGGATTTCGGAAATAAAACATCCAGTAGGTAGTAACGGTTCTTCCTAAGTTCAATAAACATAGGAGACTACAAATAAAACAGAGGGATCTTGGGAGCATGTAAGTCTCTAAGTATGCAAATCGTATCTTACCCCGGATCCACACGTTGGCCCCAACGTTGGCTGCTGACACGCGCCGTCGAATCACCAACGCGCATCGCTCTCCCCAAAGTTGGGGCCAATGCTATTTTCCAGATTTACACGTTGGACGTGTAGCGTTGGCGCCAACGTTCGGGCCAACATGTGGAGCCGGCCTTAGGTAGGTACTCGTTTGGGAAAAAACGTGTAATATATTTAATCTTAAGTCCCATAAAAGTCACAACCTTCGATGCAAATGTGCTGCCATATTACAAACCACTGCAGTATTTCGATTTGAAATATTTTTATTCTTGTTTTCATTTGCACAGGTAGTTCATTGTTTTGGAAATCTTCTGCTACAATAATATTTACTTCAATCCCACAAAATAATACACAATCTCCGAAACAGGTTTGATACATTAATCCTAATAAATCTGTTTAATTCTCAATACTGACGGTAGACATTAAAATATGCGTATTCTCCCCAAATCGCGCGGATTGGCGCCACGTTTGATTTAGAATTGTGACTTCCGATGGGATCGGGGTATGAATTAAGGATATTATAACGCCGGATGGTAAGCTATCGCCTTTGAATATTATATCAATAAATTCTTCTATTATTACCCCCGGTTGCTATTGCTATGATCTCTATATTTTTAAGGACTGATTTCCTCATTCGACTCGGTTATTTTATACGTATAGAGGTATATCAAGTTTTTTGTTGACAATCCATACACTTTAGGTATTATTGAAAATTAATAATTATAAATATATATATATATATATATGATTATTACATGTGCATGTATGTAGCACATGGGAAAATGTAAAAAATGCATGCAAAAAATGTTTGACGAATTTTAATAAAATATTTAGTTATTTTTTCCTATTTCGTTGGTTTTAGACTGCGATAATACTTAGCCGGAAAGATATTTGTTAAAGTTAAAGTTGTAACATTTCACATCCTTCTCTAACTTAAGAAAAGTTTGAGCAGGATAGATAGGATAGTATCATGGTGCAACCCAGGCTTACTAATATACCTATAGATAAATAATGAACAGAGACTCATAAGAACAAACTGCCGAGTACAGTCAGTGAAATTTTAAATGCAGTCGAAGTGTAAGTATCTACATATTAAAACACATATTCTTGCAATTCCCGTGAGCCTCGTAACATCTGCAGTAGATATTATGCATCCAGAATCTGTGCCAACATTGTCACGACACGACCGATGTAACATGTCCATTTCATCCGAATGAACACACATATGCTGGGTGAAATTGACGCTTGTTGGTTTTTTTGCTAGTAAAGAATTCATTCTGCCTGCCAAGACCTGGCCAGCAACTGTATCGAGTTTGTTTTGTTTATAAAGAAGACAGGGTAAATTTGGACCTGCAAAATTGTTACTGGTTAACCCATTAAACAGTACATTTTGTAATATAGTTAACAATTAGCAATCTAACCCAACTTTTATATACAATTTTATATTTTGTTTAAAGAAAAATGGAAAGAAAAATTTGACTTCAGGCGAGACTCGAACTCGCGGCCTACTGGGAATCTAGTCCAGCCGCTCTTCCAATTGAGCTACTGAAGTCCTGCCCGATTTGTCAAATCTTTCCTTCACATTTATTGCATTGCTTTATGGTAGCAGCCGCGCCATCTATTGCCAACCTATGCTAGTTAGGCAACTTAGGTAATACCAAACTTAGGTAATTTTATATACTTGAAAAATTTCCCGAATTTTTTATTATTTATGTTTTAGTCATTTGAAAATGACAATTTGTATAGTGTTAACACCTGGTCCCAGAAATGGATGGAACAGTGGCATTCTCCGAGACCAAAACGCGATGTAAACTAATCATGTAACCTACAGCCCCTCGTCTTTAATAACAGTAATGAAGATTCAAACATGTATAATAATATTATTTCGTTTAATTTATTTGAGAAGCTTAACAAGACAAAGAAATACTTTTAAGGAAAAAATCTAATTTGTCGTCTGTGATTCGTTTTTACTTTGATCATTCATTTTGTACGGAAGCGAATTTGGTAATATACTTATATTTAAGTATTTCTCCGTGGGCATTGTTTGTACGGATTTACTGGTACATTTTTATCAATGCAAAAAATAAAATCATTAAGTCGGGTCTATTGGAATTTTTCCTCTGGCTTGGGCTTGAATAACCTCTTCCTACCCCTTCGGGGATTACAGACGTGATTTTACGTTTTATATCTTAGACCTACAAAAGATTTTATACGCAGAAAACACAGAATTAACGTCAAACGTGATATGTAAATGATAATTGATAATATGTTACTCGCTTATTTAATTTAGTTCATGTCTCCCACGTTGAATCAGCTATCAATTACCCAACAATGCGAATATAGGTACCTACTACACGTTACGGATAGCATGTGATTGAAATTGGAGATAATGACGATAATATAATGCTTGATGCTAATTGATATGCTCGACACGACGCGACGTCTAAGTACACAATTGAAATTTGTGGAAGGGTATAACTGTAATGGAACCCATCATACCTACTTAGTTACTTTGATAAATATATGTACCGTATCATATTTCGGAGGACTATAAATGAGTTTGCATTTCACAAATCAAGAAAATTGTGAAGCATAAAGTTCAAAATTTATTAAAATATAAAAGCCGGCCGAGTGCGTCGTCGGCATACGCGCAAACTACATTTTATAACTGAATCGACTATTTCTCATAAAGTTATTGAGTTTATTTAGCCGTGCTAATTTTAACACCGTTTAACTTGCATAGAAAAGGGACACTTGAATCTAACAAAAACATGTGTTTTAAAGCTAAATAGCTATGTAATTCACGTACGGATTCTTTCATCGGAAAATATTTTTTAAGACCTATGCAATGATACCCCCATTACATGTTTATTACAATGAAATTCGCGAAAAGATTAGACAGCATTAAAAACATGAGAATTAAGTAATTACATAAATTAAAATCGATATTCAATGTTAGGTATTCCTTCAATGTGTAACAACGATACATTGAAGGAATACCTCACATTATATCTCAATAGTTTCTAACGAGATTTCAAGTGGGTGTGTACAGACAGTTCAAGCAACGGGAAACACCCACTTGTGGGTGCTGACACGATCCTTCATTGTTGTCGTTTGTCTTTGTAAGAAGAACTGTATGTATATATTAAATGAACATATCCAGGTCTTAGTTAAAAAAAAATAATTTTGGACGTTTAGAAACATGACGGAAATTAATACGAAAGTATATATCACTAACATTGATGAGTTGTTGTTTAGTGATAGTAATATGTTATAGGTAATAAGTATACCTACATAAAAGTTTTTTTTGGCATATACGCTAGCGTAGCTGATGAAATTGAGCTTAATTAATAGGTAAAACCTTGTAGGTACTAACCTTACACTTCCGTTCCAGATACACGACATTGAAAAGTTTTGGATTTATTCAACGAAAAATTGATTATTTTAATATAGTTTTATACCTACCTGTTTTAGTAAGCTTAGTAACTACAATACGTAACTTCACGCCTGTAATCCCCGAAGGGGTAGGCAGAGGTAAATGCATGCATTCAATCATACATGCAAACACCCACGACTCGCCGGTTACGTTTTGTTAGTTACTATAATGTATTTTTAAAATGGAATCATACTGAAAAAACATTCGGAATCTATTAGATATTTAAAACTTTTAGTTAAGTAGGTAACTATTCCTGATTCGAATTATCGAATTACTAAAAATTGTGAAATGTTGTTAATTTATTTATAGGTACTACATACATATATATCATAACATAAACTTTATGAATAATAAATAGAAACGAAAAAGATTTCTATTTAAGCACGGTCTTTTAACAAAAAGACCTCGATAGATAGTCACGAGCAAAGTCCATCAAAATTTGAAATTTACTAAATAAACCTAGATAAACAGGATGCCAGGCAAAAACAGTAATAACAATTTGCAAATATGAATCACGATTTAATAATCAAAATCACTGTAGCATTCAAACTGCAATTTCGTTATGGGGCTGATATTGAATTTCTCCGTGGAATGTATTTGGGAATACTCGGGGGATATAATACGGCAAACCGAATCAACTTTCCACTGGTATCCATTGTAAAGCGAACTCGGCGTGGGGTTTTAGCTTTATTTCAATTACATTACCTACCTGGGTGTAGAGTAAAATAGATATAAAATAAAATACTGGCCATTGCTCGCGACTTCGACTTAATGGCATTTTTATTTAATGGGCAGAAGACTTTCTTTTACTTCAGAATTCATAATACAATAATTGAAATAAAACTGTATATTCGGATTTATCATATTATATATTAAACGACAAATTCGACGTTTGGTTCCTTTTTCAGCATTCGTATACTAAATCATTATTTCAATCTAATGTTTCTATTTAGTGCGTTATTTTATACTTAGATATTATGTTCAACAAATAGATTTTATAGAATTTTTATTTCAACTAGAAATTTTAGTACCTACGTACCTACATTTGGGACTATTTTTAGCTCATGGGAAACGGTTTAGATCTATATTATCCACGGACTACAGCCACTATAGGACTAAGAGGCTCAAGAACTTCAACAAACGCTTACTATACGAATCTGTAATCGACATAAAGTTCAATAATGCCTCAATCTCAATTCATATTCACCAGTACATACCCGTTTCCACCCTGTACGCAATTTCAATCAACTACTCCCGATCCATAATCCAAACAACGCTGTTAAGTTGTGTGCGTTTTAGAGCTGTGTTTATTAAATTTCCCATAATGCGAGGGCTATCACAATTAGGGTTGTCCAGGGAGTATACCTGTCAATCAAGGCAGTACTCAACTGCGGTTATGCGATACTATCGTGTCAGTATCGACAACCGGACGTGGGGGAACGGTAGGCTAGGGAAGGCTATTTTGAATTAAGACTTAAAATTATGTTATATTTGTTAATGATCGCAGGTACTTTATTAGTCTCTAAAATTACGGTAGTTGTATTTTAGGGATGAACAACAGTAGGTACCAACATATTCGTGGAATCCTGATTGGAAGTTATTATCTTTTAATATCTAAACCATCCAAGTATTTATATGATTTAGAAGTGTAGTGAAGAGTTCAGAACACAAATAAAGGCTAGGCTATGAATTATTTTTATAGATACATTATATTCAATAAATTGAATCAATTATACTTATGTTCTTGTAGAATAAATGCTGGTATTTAGGACATATCTTAATTAGGTTCTAGTTTCCTCTGGTGACGAAATCCCAAAGAAACGTCTTCTGCAACATGCACTTGCTTATCATACGAAAAGAGCTAGGTTTTCAAGGTTTGTTTATTTTGCACAGAGCAATTGATTTTATTTTGCATTATTCCGCTTCTTATTGTTTGCGTGTTCAACAGTTCTTTACTTCAACCAACATGCGGTTTGTCTGTGCCTTGTACCTATACTGTAAATGGTTTATTTCACGTTCAAGCAATATTTCTGAATTCCACGGTATGGAATACTTTTCTTAGGAGTAATTCCCTTCCAAACTATTCCTTTACAGAACTTGGAATGCCGTGAAATTTGAAATGGAATTAAAATCTACAAAATCTGAAATAAGATCGGTCTTTTACAGAACTTTATCGGACAATCTTCGTCGACGCAAACGGTCAGTGCAACTCCCAACGGTAATACGCTTGTAGGAAAAGATTGTGTCTGACGTTAAGGGTTCTATTATTCCATGATTATACTTGCTGTTGTGACGGTGGGCTTCTTGTCGTAAATCAAAACCAATTTCTATATTTTCCTGAATTTCATTTCTTTCTGCCAGTAGACGAAACAAAACAGTTCTTTGATAAAAAATGACGGTATGACGTGTTTGTGTTGTTGTGTACAACACAAACATGGGTTCTTTTAAAATCCCATAAAAAGCTACGAATCTGCATAAAAAGTGGCTTCATGTATTTAAATATTTATGAGATGCAATCACACATAGAAAATCACTTATCGTCGTCATCAGTTAACAATTACGATAAACCACTAGTAGCCATTACTGATCCCAAAATAACCAATAAAGTTGCCTAATGGTCTTTAAACTGTACTATCAAAGTCATTAGTCTCTGTTACTAAAGGTTGTTAACTGTATAGAATACCTACGTACTTCTGAAAAGCAATAAAAATGCAAATGCGTATAAAAGAGGTATTCAGTACACTAAAATTCAGTGAATGCCGTAAAATGGATGAAAACGACGACGGCACAATTTACGGAAACAGCCCAGGATGTACCTCCTCTACGTACTACATCGTGTCTGTGTGCACACTTGTAAAGCTAGGCACCCAGATGTGTACTTTGTGCAGCTTTTCAAGTTTATACTTACCAACTGGTAAAATGATGTTCTACTACATAATAATAGAAAATTCTGTTGCGACACTTACTGAATATTACAAATTAGTAGTAATGTATAGCTAAGTGTTTGAATTTTTTTCAGCAAGAAGGATCGTAGAATTGTAGTATTTTTTAAATGTATTTTGTATATAAGTACAATCTGCTTGATCGATTTCATATTTGTAAAATTTGCAACTGCATTGCAATTTGCAAGATGATTAATTCAAACAAAATCAACAAGTGTTCTATAGGTAAGAACTTCAGTTATACATTTCTTACTTAGAAAAATTTTTCCACGTTATTTTTATTAATACCATCAAATGAACCACGGCGAATACTTGATACGTACAATGTTTTCTCATCATGTTCATACAATACAAGATTATACCCGTCTTAAAAACCTAATTGCGTTTACTAAATTAAAAAAAGAACATTTTAGTTAGTCACTATAAATTGTAACATCTTGGCGTTCGGCAACCTAATTGCATTGGTGTGTCATCAATTAAGTCGGGGACAAAAATAGAGCAAGTAAAACGGCAGTCTAGCTCGAGGCACTTGGAACCTAATACTTATCTGAAGGGAGAAATTCAACTTCAAACTAAACTTTAAGTTGTAGGCACTTAGGGTGAATGGGTGCCGGTTACTCTCGATCGGCTTTGCACCGAGTCTCGGTGTATTGCAAGGCAATAGCAATAAAAGCCTTTATGTTACGCCAAAATATGACCATGCTATCTGAAAAGAGTTTTCTGAATATAAACAAGAAATTGTTGTTGATTTGTTGAATTCTCTCCATCTTATTTTTTCTTTCATATTCAAGAGTAAAAATTGTGTTTTTATTAATTTTTATTTGCGAATACATCTCGATCGAACTAATAGCCTCGAAGGAAAATGCGAGATTTTGAAATAATATAGCTTTGAAAAATGAATACTCAACCATTTTTACATTTTTTTAAATACTTTTTGAAAATCTTTCCTAACTACAAAACCTTCTTCTGCTACTCATGAAAGTAATAGACCTTAAATCACACAAAAGGGAAGTCTTTGATTATTCTTATAAATCAATATCTAAGGCCGTGAAAGGCTACAGGGCAGTAATTTGATGGCTCTCCAAATTAGCCCTTCGGCCGTTTAGAGTTAACAAGGGATCAAATAAAAGGGAGAGCTTGTTCTATTGATGCCACAAAAAAACATTGAACATGTAAAGCAAGTAGCAGGAAATCTGCTATCAAGCAATTAATTTTGAAACCGAGCATGAAAACACAATTATTCGTTCGTTCATGTTATTTGCATAAGTGTGACTATCTTTAAGTATAATAATTTATTTCTTTATAGTTATAGCCCTCCAGCAATTGTACCGTAGCTGGTCTGTTTACCTACCCGTATATATACTTATCCATAACATAACATTTAAATCATTAGTACTTTTACTAGGATAATTTCTACTGTGAAATATTAACGAAGAGTTATTTTATAATTAAAAATTAAAACGTGTACCTTACACTCACCAAATTGATATTTGACAGATGGTTCAATATTAACTACTGGTATAACACTTACCTCTACCTCGAATACATAAACGCTATGTATTCAGTGTTTTTTTAGGTATGTACCAATAACCTCATTCAATTATTACAATCCAACTAAAAACTCGAACTGCGGTATATAAATAAAAATATGAAAGATGTTGTTCTAAAGACATCCTTTATCATGAATACAAACTTGTTTTACATATCAATAAATTAATTTCACTTAGGTTGTGAAATCAAACTATAATAACAGACTGCTTGTCAATAACATGTTCCGATCCCATTTACAAACCGGACACTACTAGGTAAACATTATTCACTAGACTGGAAGTTGGAGATAATTGCCATAAATTATCCTTGGTGACATTGCCCTAACACTTTCGTAAAAATGTAACTTTACGCCTGTATTCTCCGAAGGGGATGACAGAGATACATAGAACATTATTATTCCTATGCCAACATCCAAAGCTCACAAGTTATGCATTTTGAGAATGATATTTAATAGATGGTGACTCTATTAACGTAAATGGGGTACATTATTAAAGTAACTCAGAAATTTGACACTCTAAACCATAAAAAAAACCCTTTTTCTCGACCGGGGATCAAACTCGGGACTCCAGCGTGGCGATAGTAGTAACTTGCTACCACTAGACCACCGAAGCAATTACTTCTAAAGTTTTCGAGCTACATTAGAGCACACTGCGTGCCAGAAAAGTGTCGATATAAAAACATGTTCTACATCGCCAACAGGCACGCGTGAACAAAATGAGCTGGCACTGGCTAGCACTTTGCAGTTTTCCTACCAGAATAACACGAGACGTCGGTGTAGACGCTACAAACTAAATTACGCCAAACGTTTGTGATATCCGTGTTTCTGAAAGAAAATCTCCATAACTATTAATTAAATGATGATTTAAAAATCCTGAATATTTTCTGAGACATTTTCAAAATTACCGAAAAAAGAATCAGTAAAAAGGAGGTACCTACTAACGTCCCGTACAAGACGAAGTGTACCTATCGTCAGATTAAAACTTTACTGATCCGACTGATCATCCTAAAGCGTCTCATCTTAGAGTGAGCCTTCAGACTCTTCAGAGCCTTCAGAACTAAACTTTTTTTTACTATAGATACAGTTACAGATACAATTCGTATGATGGAGTTCCAGGATAGAGGCACAATCGCCAAGATTCTTTTGGTGGTGGCATAGAGCCAAAAAAGCAAATAACGTATTAAGCAAAATCAGCATTAAGATCTTCAATTTTGTGTAGATATTTACCGGCTTCAGCATGCACTCTCAAGCATGCCAAATTGATATACAGGCCACTTTTACTACTCAAAAATTATAGTTGTAGTAGCTGGACTCTTCTCTGCGATGGTATTCCCTCGCACATCTATATCATTATAATACAGTGATCCTACTATAAATTGTAACAAACTACGCTAGCTATGTTGCTCATCCATTAGAGTGCAGATCCTCGATATATATTTTTTCCGATCGTGTCGAACACTTAGGTTGCACTATAGTACCAGAAAATTGTGTCCTCACCGACACTACATGGCACTGATTAGTTTGCTGGAGTTGTTTAACTGACTATACCGATGCAGGTGGGTACACGCTTTAAGGTGAACGCACACTTAGCTGCACTAAACTAATTGAAATTTAAACTTAACTTCACGTGCGTATTCTCTTTTGATCTTTTTACATGAAAAGCATATAATATATTCTTTTCAAGCATTCAAACACCCACGATTTACCAAGTAACAGGTGCCGAGCCTATTGACATTTCTGGACACATAACGAACTCTGAGGGTAGAACTGGGAAACTAAAGAAAAATTAAATTCCAATAGCACTTACTCTCCGATCCATTAATCAAAACTAGGACTAGGACTAAGCCTTTCGACATTGCTGTCATCATTGTCATTGCTGTCAAATTTTCATGTCGATTTGTAGCTCCTTTAATTTTAAAGCAGTAGTGATAATCTGATTCATGTTCTTCCTTTCGTAGGTGATAAACAAGCAATAATGGTAGATTGGTTCAGTCACATAATGTACCTTTCTCAAAATGTACACTATACGCAAAACATACCATTCTCACAATGCATCTTTCTCAAAATGGAGTTAGATAAGTTAAAGTAAAATACGAAATGAAAATTTGACAGCAATGTCGACGGACGCACCCCTGCTCTTCAGCTTAGCAATAGTGGGCTGTTATATCAATCGTTTTAAAGATGTTCAGCTCGTATACTTGTGCATACACCTTTAAGGCGTTGTCGATCTTATATCCGCGTAAAACAAGTTCTGATTGTGCCTATATCAATTTTGTGCTGTATAATTAAGATTAAAAAGATAATATCAATACGCATATCTACTGTGCCGTGCGTGTCTGTTCATAACAGACTATAAAGAAAGAGATTGCGGTAGCGTGTACATTAGATATGATTTGTAGAAAGATCAGTAAAATGTATGTATTTAAAAAACGCGAAAATCTATTGTGTTATAATTTTTTATTTGTTGAACCAGGTAATGCTTGTTGAGCAGTCTGTAATAAATTAAGTACGTATAAAAGGAAATCCCGTTCCACACTATAAAACATTCTTGTGTAAAAAATTAACGTTCAATCAATCCTAATGGATGCATTTGTGTTTCATTGATAACATAACAAATAGCACTTTTATCCGTGCATGCTACTCAGACTGTATGACACTATGAATCATATAAAAGCAAAATCAAAAGGATTTTTTTATAAAGTGGGAACAGACGTGAAACTTCTTTCTAGAATTGCTACAGCAACAGTACAGATCTCTGTGTCTTTCATGCGATAATTTTATTCTATGTGTAACTTACATGAAATTAAAAAAAAACTGACTTGAACATTGGTCTGAAATTCATGTCACGTTTTACCTACATACATTTAAGGTGTGACTCTCGGAGTTTCTATATCATAAGCAATGGAAATATTCTTCGAAATCAATTTTTTAATTAAAAATATCTAACCTGTTTCAAATTCACTCATATGAAAGTTACGAGTATAACTTCGTTTTCTCTGTTCATTGAATCTAAATAAATTATATAAATAATAACAACAGTTGCTTCTATTGTACACCTTAAAATAAAAGTAAAAAGGTATATCAGCACGCATTAAATAGGTATAGTACAATCGCAGGCAGTCTTATCGCTAATCAGCGATTTCTACCAGAGAACCGTTTTATCTCTTTAAACTGCTTGATTTCTTCACCTGACAAATTTATTGCTTAACAATTAAAGCAAAATAATTCTAAAACAAAAAAAAGTAATAAATAAATAGTGTTATTAATAACAGTGGAGGCTCTTAATTAAATAAAACAGAAGCAGTATGTCATGTAAAATTATCTTCTTATCATCCAACGATATACTTTTATCGATATAATCGTTGTTTTGACGTCGTTTCTGTATAATGGTACTATTGGTACGAAGATAGGCGTGTTAGATAAAAAAAGATTGTACCCAATATACAAATCGCTGTCTCGTATCGAGACAACGACCTATTTTGTTGTCATTTTCCATAATGATGTAATCGTTTCCTAGTTTAGTGGTCTTAGGCGCTATTTATGTCATTTTTGTTTTCATGGATTGTTAAGTTTAGTAGTTTCTTTGTTATGTTTCTATACAGATCCTATACAGACATTCGGATCTTTCAATGGGTTGTTACTTGTATGTCTACATACTCGTGATTCAGTGTCTGATAGCGAAATCAAAGTAACCGAGACAAAGTCTAATCAGAACTCGATAGAATCGGACTCTACAGAAGTTGGATTAGGTAATGCAGTTCATCTACGCATTCAAACTCCTTCAAAAACGATTCTAAAAATATAGTTGTACATTTTGTTCATCTTAATATAAGTACTATTGTAGCGTCTGTATCTATCTTCAACTATATGTACATTGTAACACTTTTTTTATTACTTATCTTACCGCAATAATGTGAGCTAGTGAAAATAGAGTCACTAGTTGTGACTCTATTTTCATGATGTAACCTTACTGCTGCATTGCAGAAGTTATAGTAACATTTCTTTAATTTTCAATCGGCACATAACACGATTGCATAGCAATATCTCAGAAATATATTATTATACGTCATATCAGAAATACCTATGAGCTTAAAACGGGATAAAACAGTGTAGGATTTATCATCATCCTGGATTTAGATTCATCCGTCACAAAAAAGATGCATTTTTACAATTTACAATTAAATTGTTCTTCTGCCAGAAAAAAACAGTAGCATACAGCTCACATGAAATTGAAAGGAAGAACATCAACAAAAGGCAACACGAACTGTATAAGTCTATAACAATGTGCTGTTAATCTGGCGTCGCGTCGATCCGCTTATATCGGTCTTAATTAATGCCTGCAGCGATTGAAGCCCCGGGGCCTTTATCTTTTGATTGACCTGTCGTGCTGCACATTATATCAACGCTATGCGCGCTTGATTGAAGTTCCATGATGAATTTTACATAGGATACATTGCATTATGTAGAGATTTTAGAACGTTATTGCAGAGGCATTGTTTACTGAATTTCCTTTTAAGGGTGCCGTAGCCTACAAGGAACCCTTATAGTTTCATCCGTCTGTCTGTTTGTACGCAGCTAAGCTCGCAGACTATTATGTATTACTAGAAAGCTGTAATTTGGCACGAATATACATATTAGCTGTGGGCAAAAAATCTTATAAAGCATTTTTTAGGGTAAATAAAGAACGTAACGGTAACGTAAAGAAGGGTGCTATATTATTTTCACGCACATCAAGGGGTATCGTTGGATAGGTCTTTAAAAAATATTGGGGTTTTTAGAAGTCCTGTTTTCGAACAAATCATCATGAAACATTTAGCTTCAATGTGCAAATTTTAGGTAAATTACAAATTTTAGGTAATACCCCCTGCCAGCTAAATGGTGATATCAACCATATCATTTCATGAAACAATGTTATACCTACACGGCGAATGTTTAGTACATACCTACATTGAAGTTTTCATATATTCAACATTATTTCGGCATTTGAATCCCAACATGTAAAATGAGTTTGTCAAAACTCATGGCCAAAATACAATAGCATTATGTATGTTTATTTATGCATGAACAAGAATCATGAATGTCAATGGTATTGTTGGAGAATATAGGACGGTGGTACGCACATTAAATTTGTTAAGTGGGCCATTCATGTGAGCGGTTTAAAAGGCCACTTTGCAACAATTAGTGACGGCGCCGATTGTGACGACTCAATGAACAGTCTTCTCACAAAGTGGGACCACTTACATATTGCTCAATAATGGCATACTTCCACTAATCAATGGAATTTTGTAGACAATGAATTTGGACTTAAGCAATGTAGTTAATTTTGACGAAATTAAGATACTTGTCTTTTACGCAAGGGTGCTATCTTTTGAGGTACCTATTGTCCGATTGACCGATTCTCATGAAATTCTGTGAGCATATTGAGTAGGTCTGAGAATTGGCCAACATTTATTTTTCATAACATTTTTGGCCATTTTAAAAATATATTTTCCAAAACGATACGAAGTTCGTCGGGGCAGCTATAGAATAAACACATGCATACATGACATTTATTAAGTCAATGTTAGGTGATGATACCTACTTGAGAGGTACCATTTATCTTTGGTCAAAGCAAAATACGAATGATTACTGACTAATAGATAACGTACCGCCTAAATCAGTGAGTTGAAAGTTTATTGAAGAAGTCAAGGGCTAGCCCTATACTAGGAATCCTTCAGTAAAATTGTGTGCTCTCGGGCACTTAAAAAGTTTTTAGGAAAATCTCCACGCGATTGGGATTAACGCAGATGAAATCGCGAAGAAAAGCCCTTTGGCATATAAAGGATACGTAGATATATTCTTTTATAAATTAACGCAACTATATTCATTATCATTTTGGAAAGAATATTGGGTTGGTATTAACATAATATATTAAATATCATGTTCATTTCTTCATTTATTTTTACGAACTTCTATGAGGTCAATATACATAAATTCCTTACGTTTATAATGGTAAATACATTATCATAAGTATAGTTATACTTAGGTGTGCTGTGCTGTAGTATTTTGTAATATTATTAAAATAGAATAGTAGATAGACTCATAGGATGTTGACGGCCATTGTACGTATTACGTACGCATTCAAATCCAGGGTACATTTTAGAATGGAGTGCAGCAGAAAGCCCGTCACGGTCTAGCGATCACGCACGTGTCAGTCGTACCAATGGTGTGTGTACCAGGAGGCGGCGACTGGAACAATGACCCATTAATTTATTATTTGTTGATGGTTGACAGTCTCAGCAGTTCCAAGGCGTAGGTATAAAATATGCAGTTACAATGCCCAGATTACAGAGCCAAATATGACTGTCATTTTTAATAAATAAAAAGCAACAAAAATGAATATTTATGATTAAAAGAAAAAAATAAAAAAACAAACAAAATCAATAAATAAAATAAAATTAACAAAAGAAAAACGTAACTTCACGCCTGTAGTCCCCGAAGGGGTAGGCAGAAGTAAATGCATGCATTCAAGCATACATGCAAACACCCACCACTCGCCGGTTACGTTTTGGCCCATGTAACAGGTGGCGAACCTGTTGCCATCTCCGGGCACATTACCAAACGCCGAGGTACTGGGAAACTTTCAGAAAATTGAAAAATCCCAATAGAACCAAAGATTTCTGATAGTCCCCGACCCGGTAATCGAACCCAAGACCCCAGCGTAGTAGTAGTGGCCTGCTACCACTACGCTGCTGAGGCAGTTTAACAAAAGAAAACTTTAATATTTAACCTCAAATCTAATAAAACCAATTTGGGTCGCCCGTATCCATAAGCGAGGGCTCTAGTTGGATCTAGCAACCACTTTTTAACCTGTTGTAAAACAAATCATTGCAGAGAAAAAAACATAGGTACATTTTATTTAAAATTATCTTGGCGTTCTTTTAGGCGATTTGGACTTATCTAGTCCGCATCTTACTAAGGATTTTCAAATATTATGCTTCAATTTTTTATATTTATCTAAACTGAATTATTACATCAGAAATTGAAAATCTAATGCTACTTGTAAAAAGGTTGCTCTCTATAGACACATTTATATATAAACCTACGCGTAGAAGTTTATATCGTGACCGTCAGATCTAACACGGACGGACGTATCCCTAGACCACCGAGTACTGTTTGTCATGCTAATTGCAACTGATTTGCACAATAAAACGTTACCTTCACTCCACTCTCTAACGAGCAAGTGTTAATTTTCCACAATTTCTTCGTCGATAGCGTTAATGGGTTCGATTTTAAGCACAATTAGTATTTTAGCGGTTACTTGACACGCTAAGAAAATTACACAGCAGTTTGAAATGGTTGGTGTGATTTCGGCTTACAAAGGAGTTTACATTTTTTTTTTTAATGTAATGGAAGTGGCAAACGAGCTTGCAGTTCACATCAGTGTTGCTAAACTATCGATAGTTGCGCTATCGATAGTTGACCTCGAAAAATAGTCGATAGCGCGATAGTACTATCGAAAATATCGCCATGCTAACTGAACTATCGTGACCTCGAAAAAATAGTCGATAGCGCGATAGTACTATCGAAAATATCGCCATGCTGCTATACTATCGATACTATCGATAGTATCGATAGTTTCGATAGTTTCGATACTAGCTAGTAACGATACTAGCTTCGATAGTATCGATAGTTTCGATAGTATCGATACTATTGACCTTATTGACTATTGTTTATAACAATACTATCGATACTATATATACTATTGATCTTTGGCAATAGTATTGCTTATTTAAAACTATCGATACTATCGATAGTATCGATAGTATTGCAGCATGGCGATATTTTCGATAGTACTATCGCGCTATCGACTATGTTTTCGAGGTCACGATAGTTCACAATACTATCGATAGACTATTACTATTGCAACAACACTGGTTCACACCCACACAAAGACCAAGGATGCGTTACCATTCCTGAGGCCTAAGGTGTAATGCCTCTGTGCCTGGAATTACAGGGCCGTACATTATCACCTGACCGAAACACGATAGAGCTGAACACTACCATTTAGCGCCAAGTATATTAGGTAATGCAGTGGTGCCTACGCCCACGAGCTCCGTAACTGGAGCTCTTCCACCAGTTATTTGTTGTAGTCGTACCTATGATTCTTTGAAATAAGTGTTTGTAAAATAAATTATACCTACCTTGATAATTTTTTGTATTACGAATTACGACTCACATCTTGGAGTCCCAATTTCGGTATTTTGAAGCTTATGAATACAATTTGATATCAGCAGCCACATTCCACATTTCTAAGCCCTGAGTTCTTTCATACAGCAATACCTTATTGTACATTTGTATCTTAATCATGCGTTATTAACTCAACAAACAGTATGGCCCCGTTTAGGATTTGCTAGGGTTGTTTAGTACCACTAACACGTGCGGACTCACCAGACCGAAGATTTCTGTCGCTTTTATCGGGATTTCAACGTATTCGAAACTAAACTCTTACATATTTATGTATCTGAAAGCTGTTTTTTTTTTTTTTTTTTATGTTATGGAAGTGGCAAACAAGCATGCAGTTCACATTGATGTTAAGTGATGACTGCAGCCTATAGACACCCACACAAAGACCGAGGTCAAATGCAGATGCGTTACCACTCCTGAGGCCTAAGGTGTTATGCCTCTGTGCCGGAAATTACAGGGCCGTACATTACCACCTGACCGGAACACGATAGTGCTGAACACTACCATTTAGCGGCAAGTATATTAGGTAATGCGGTGGTGCCTACGCCCGCGAGCTCCGTCACTGGTGCTCTACCACCAGTAAAGTCTTGGATCCGTTGGATCGTTAATCACACAGCCCTTCGGGACTTTCCTTGCGTACGTAGTAGATAGCACTAGCAAGAACGTATTAAGAGTGGTATGTACTAGGTACAATGCTCAACAATAAATATTGCACTTCGAGCCTAGGAAGGAGACTTCGGCTTATTTCTAGCTAGAGCGTTATCTCTTTCGCACCGTACCTATTTAAGGTTTGTCGACCGTTTTGATCAAGTTTTGACCAATACCAGTGCCTACTAGTGCTTACGTAGGCAGTGTGCAACGGAGATAACGCTCTACGAAGTCGAAACGAGCCGATCGTCTCTTTCGCAGGCTCGATGTGCAATATTAATTGTTGAGTACTGTAAATCAATAATCTGATCTTTGATATATTCGTTTTCAAAAGCTTTAACATCATATATCATTATTTGTTGCTCAACTGGAAACTAATGATATGAAAGGTAAATAAAATATTGATTAAAAATACTACACATACTGCAATTTTATTGTTGACCACTATGCAAAGATTTTAGTGTATTCGACATTCCTACATACAAATTCATTGGTAGTGCAGTAGCAGTAGCAGTAGGCACAGGTACAGACTATTGTATTAGGTACCTCAATTTAGCATAGATGTTTTATGGAAATTTACGAGTATGATCTAGTAATTTCACAGAAGCATCATTAATTTTATTCAAGTATGTTTTACCATCAATGTTAAATCTGCTCGAAAAATATACGTGATTCCAAATCCATGCCAATGAAAAAATAATTACTTGCGGTAACGATCCGTCTAGAATCCATTATCTAAATGAGGGACATCCCACGGGATGTAACCTCCGCTGTAGCCTTCTGGGACGTCCATACAGTGAGACGAAGTTATTGTAATGAGCACGACAGGGATATTTATGCCCCACCATGCGTCCCGAATACTCAATGAGGCTGTTAGAACCTTTTGAAGCGAGTATATTCAATAAGGGGATTGGTACCGAATTTTGGTTATTTACAATATTATTTACTCTACAAACATTGACAGGTGCTCGGGTAGCATTTTGGTCACGGCAGTATTTTGGTATAGGTAAATTGTTTAAAAAATATGAAGAGTTTATATTGGTTCAAAGGTCTTTAATCCTCAAAAGACATTAAGTACGTCACTTGTATGAATGTTATCTCCGATGGTTCGGGCATATAGAAAGTCGAATGAGCGAATGACTAAACAGATATACAATGCGAATGTGGATGGTTGCAGAGGCCCAGGAAGACCAAGGCTGACTTACCATGACCAAATAGGTCGAGTTCTGTCTGATGGTGCGGTCAAAAGAGTTAGGAATCGTCGTGCATGTTTTGAAGAGAATGATGAAGGTATATGAGGCACGAGATATATGTTAGGACCGGGATATCTGGTGCTCTACACACTCTGCCTACCTCGTTAGGGACCTGTGAAGATACATACATACTTGTATGTATGAAAACAACAATTAACTACACTGGAAGAGTTCCACAATCTGTAGAATAAAATCAAATTTTAACAAAATATAACAAAGAGCATAGTCACAATACACTATAAAAATAGATGTTACAAAACTTACTTACCATGTAGCACACATATTGCAGCTTCAGAAATAAATTTCATTATTTGTCAGACGTTCGGTTATATAAATATAAGGTGAAAATATAAAAGAGTCAAAGTCCTTTACTTCGACAAGAATTTAATAGCCTCGGAAACTATGAAAAGGGTCTTTCAAATCTTTTAACAATAGTGTAAGATGTCCCGTCGGTAGGAAAGAAAATTATTTTTCCGGCCATCTTTTATTCGTGGCCATCTGCTTAAATATGGCGCCCAGGGCGTTACTTTACATTATTTGCTTGTAAAAAGAGTTTTTCTTGGTATGAATGGCAAAAAATATCAAAATCATATTGTTTTTCGTGGAACGCTTTCACCAAAATTGCTTGAAAACTCGGCTGCACCGCGTGAGCGTGACTCATTTAGATTTCTGTCAAAGAAGTAACGAAGTGAATGACGTCTTTTAAATCAGCTGTTTTTGGTAAAATGTAGTCCGATAAAGATCAATGATAATTAGTGAAGTTAATACAACAAGTGCGAGGCCTTAATGCGTTGCAACTTCCAAGGTTAGGAACTTCATATGAATAAGGCAGAAAAGGCAAGAGACAATGCAAATGTGATTAAAATGTTCTTATTACAACGTCAGAATGACTAAGAAAATGAAGGTAAAAATGGTAAGTAAGTATATAAATTTAATAGCGATTAAAAACTGAAAAAAAAAACAGTTTCATTTAATTACGAATCCACTACCTATGCCTGACCGCGCTTGACTAAATAAGTTGAAAGATCGAGTTCTGTTGGTTCCATTCTGAAATCGAATTGATGTAAAATGTTAGGTATCAGTCGTAGTTTCTTTTTCACATAGAATAGCTTCAGCGATGGTTAAGTGATGCAAACAAAACATCAGCCATGGAGTGCGTCCATTTTTAAATTATTTTCGAATTCACCACTTTAATTTTGTCTATTCGACATGATAGTTATCAGTTTGCTAAAAAGTCTACGTCAACAGATAATCGTAGGTGTGAAAACATTAAGTTTCTAACCTAGCTTAGCCAGATTAAGCTCTAAAACTTAGGAACAGGATATACTAACGGTTTCAATCACAGCGTTGGGGATGACAGGTAGTGGGAAAAAACCCCTTTGATAAAAATTAAAAAAAAACCACCGCGTTAAAAAATATTATAGACATTACAATATACTCGTTAATTCTCCATACCTAATTATATTAATTTGAAAAAATCAAGAACTTTTCCTATTCGTTAACGTGCCAGACTTGTGTGCGTAGTGTGTGTACGTTTATTGAAGCAATAACATTTTTATTTTGTTTTCTGTGTTCTCAATCTCGCTATATTTTATGATCAACAATTAGCTAGATCGATCTAGCGTAAATATCTCGTTACGAAATCCAATAATTAGGGGCCATCCATAAATTACGTCACACGAATTTCGGGACTTTTGGACCCCTCCCCCCGTCCTTGTCACAGGTTGTCACATTTTTATAAGCCCCCCCCTCCTGATGTGACGTCACATATTTTTAAAATTTATTCATGTACTCAAAAATAATCGAGAGAAAACAGCTTTTTCCATTTTTTGCTTATTTTTATTAAATAATCTTATAAAATCAACATAAATTCCAATATTTCAGATAACTGAAAAAACAACGACTAGTTAAAAAACAATAAACGACTAATTACGTTAATTATATATATAAAAAACTTAATTATCTAGTGTCCATGGGCTTTGGATCCACTCTTTTATATCAGCAATTACTGGTAAATCAGGCACTTCATTTTCGTTCTTAATTTGAACATCAGGAACATCCTTTATGTCGACATCATTTTCTTCCATCCATAAAGCATCGTCATCATTCATTAAACAGAGAATTTCTCGGGCACGTCTAGCTGCAATTCTTTGAGGACGAATTTTTGTTATAGGTAACATCTCTTGTTTTTTATGTGATTGTTTGTGTTGATTAGAGGCTTTATATGATGAAAAATATAAACCACATACGCTACACGATCTTTTAAAAATGTATGACTCGACACTAGGGCAATAACTGTCGTATGGAACTTGTTTCAAATGGGATGATGCTCGGAGATTTAATGACAATTGTAGTAATATACAGATGTTTAACTGATTTAGCTTAATTATTTATATTATAAATTTTGAACTTACTTCACTGTCCTGTGGCTTTACTAGTGCCAATGCTTTTGATGAAGAAGGATTTTTTGAGAAAAAACTCAAAAGTGTCCCTTTTTTTTGGTCAATTTTACTTGTAATTCTTTAATTTTTGATTCTGTTTCATCTTCAATGTTATCATTATTTTTTAACCTTTTCCATAAGGTATTAACTTCGTCTTGTATTACTTGTTTTTTTTTGTCAGCATAGGCTACACTATAGGCGTCAAATAATCTACGGTAGAGAATACCTAAATCTATCTTTTTATTCATTTTAAAATAATTTAATGATAAATTAAAAATATTAAAATAAGTATTTAAACTGAGATAACTTTGACTGTCACTCGGCAAAAGACAATGGTCAAGTAAACAATAGGAACGTATTGAAGTCACTGCGCCGGCGCATGTGGCAGTACTTGTCGCAGGTCTCGCTAACAACCGACGCGCGGAACGGTAGAAAAGCGAGCGAGCACTCGCAGACGACTTAAACCTATTTAAACCCTTACCATTCAAAATTCTTGTGAAGTTGAGTCTCACTCGAATCAATAAATATAGTGAATTATTGATAAATATAGATCAAGTTCGTAGATTTTTAGAGTTTTTTATTCACATCTAGATTTCACGTTTCAGTATTTTAAATTTTAACATGTGACGTCACACAACTTTCGACCCCTCCTGCCCCTTGTCACACATTGTCACATTTCGGTGATACCCTCCCTCCCCATTTACGTGTGACGTAATTTATGGATGGCCCCTTAAGAATCAAATGATCAAAACAAAAGCGATTCGTAAAACGATAGATTCAATGCTATCCAAAGACAATCAAGAGTGAAAGTAGAAACAAACATAATTGAACAAAATTACCGTGCCCAAGGGACCGTTCGTTTTGATTACAGGCTTAACACTTTTTCTATTAGATACAATTGTAAAATTGTTACTACGCATCATTATCTTGTGGTGGTAGTGGTAGTGTTCTTGGGCCACCAATTTTAAAATGATCAAAATTAGTTCAGTATTCGGAAAAGTTTTTTTGATAACCGTGTTATTTGTATTCATCAGTTAATATGTATTGGCTTTTCAGAATCGTCTTACATTACTACATACCACAAGTAAATTTTAAGATAAATGGTCGCATTTATTGCCAAGAATTATTGTAAATTTCCATTTAAGACTTTAGTTCGAGTTCTAAAAATGTCATACTTAACATTCGCCTATTACCCAGAGCTCAACAAACTGTACAAGGTACAGTTTGCGGTTTTTGATACATTCAAAACTCACGAACCTAACCGGAGGTTGGTAAATATTTGCAGTAGGTACATCGAGCCTATAATAACAAGGTGATAGAACTTGTGCCGTAAAGTTATATTGTCCTTGTTAAATATTTATTGTTGCTATTCACTTTAAATTACCTAACAATGTTTTGTTACCGACTAATGTGTGTTTTGTTGGCGTACAAGAAAATAATAATAAGTAATCAAACATCATGGTCAAAAACCGCGATACTAAAATACCTACTTAGATTAAATTTCTAACAGATAGATTCTAAAATATTAGGTACAATAGATTTGTAGTATAAGAACGAAAAGCCAGTGAGAAGCACATATCGAAATATGGCAAATGATTGTATCGATTCAAACCCTCTGCATCTCGTTTGCATTTCAACTAATGTTTATTGCTTGCAGCTCCGCAACTGTACTCTTTTTCTATGAGATAAAACAATTTCAAATGATGAACGTATATATAGGAACAAAGTAAGAAACACTGAACATGTATATAGCAGGGAATCTACTGTCTATAAATTACAAGAAAAACAAGAAGTTTCAATACTTACCTCCTTAGCACTTACTTACTTAGCTCTTACCTCCAGATCGCATTCCTCTTAGACAGAAATTATATGTTCGTATTACCAACTAACCAAAAGCTCAGTGTTCTGTTGTTCTCTACCATATTAGCACGTAGATTCGGTTATTACTGTACTGTGTTGCCAATAAATAAGACAAACAAAGCAACATTATTTGTCAACGTATACCTAAGAATCTATGTATTTAACTTTAGCTTTTCCGTGAGAACCAAAATTCTGCACTTTAATCATACTTTTTTGTAATAACAACACGTAAATAACAACGTAAATTGTATTAACAGTTTACTTCTGTGTATATATTAAATGTTACGCTGTTTATTTTCCAACAACTCAACTTATTTTGAAAGTAGGTACACAAATCATGAGTAACCTAAGATCAGAACTCTTGAGATGAGAGTTATACTGATTCACTGCATTACTAATACGCCCACTAGACCAATGATTCAACTTATAACAGCCTATAAAAGTTATCTAATATTTTATTTAAATGGCAGTTGGGTGCCTGGTGATAACCATTTTAGGATCTAAGCAACGTCAATAAAATATTATCTTTATCAGATTTATTTATGTTCACTATAAATTAGTACCAGCACTGGAAAAAATAATAATTACATGTTTACCTAAGTTCAAAGTAATAATTAAATCACATTACAAATTAAATCAAATTTCACATGAATAGTAATCATATAATAATAACACAGTAGCGGAAACTGGCAATGAAAAAGATTTTATTATGTTTGTTGCAAAAGTAGTAAAACCAAGCGGAATAAAAAGAATCGAGTTAATTGATGTGGTTGACGATAACTGTACATTAATAAAAGGGAAACCTCTAAATAGGGGAACGATAACGTCAATGGTGACGAGGAAGCCTGGCGCGATAAAGTCATCCCCTAATAAAAACGCGAAGTACTAAGAGTCAGATTATTGGACGACGCCTTATCGAGCAACTAAGTCTGCCCCAAATTAAGTGGACGAAAATTATGGACGAACTTTCTACTCACTGCGAATAAAAGATAATGAGGAATCCGATTAGATAAATGCGGTAAACATTCGGATACGAATCCGCCTTATATTGTTGCTTGTTGAGGAACTTGCGTAACAACTCGTCAATCCAATATTAAACCAGTTCTTAGCAAGAAAAGAAAGAACTACTATCCTTTTCTAGACGTCTAAAGCTTTCTGAATTATATTGCGACATTGTGAATTCTTTATCTGAAAGATCTGAAAACGTATCATAACAAAGTTCTCAAATCTCATAATAATTCGTTTATTGAATGAAATTCAATCTTTATTAGATTTTCAAACCAATGTTTGTTAAACGTTTTGAGCTAATAAAAGTAATATTAAGGGAGCGAGACCCGGTGAACGGGAGGAAATGAAAGCTACGAGAGAATGAAATTGGAAAACTTGTTACAAAATTACTCGAGATGAAAAAGAAAATAAATAAGGCCTAGTAAAAGTTGGCGCTACGTGCTCTGTTTAGCTACTTTTATTTACCTGGGGAGATGTCTCCAATATTCGTCTTATTAGTTAATTTCCTGGGAGTTGTGATTTTTGTATTTGTCATTATAAGTCACACGTGATAAAAATATAAATAAGGAACAGACTTTTCTAGATGAGTTTAAAGTATAATAGGCTAACACCAAAATTAACTCCATGTCTTCTGATATCGTTTCCTTTTAATGAAATGGTTTGTAAATGGTTTTTACGAGCTACATTGACTGCTTTTGAAATTACACAATAATAATTATATTGTCTACCTATACTCATAATATAAGAAGGCACAAGAATGTGTAGACCTACACTACCGATACTTACTATTATTGTGCCTTCTCATATTATGAGTATATGCAAAGATATAAGAGGGATACAGGCATCGATTATATCCTATTTACTTTAGAATAACCCCCATAATCATAAACGTATTTTAGCTAAAGTGTTGCTAATCTCTCCTTTGTCCTTTTCTATCTTGCACATTTGACAATGCAACTGACAAAGACAAAGCATTCTATAGCTAAACGTATCTAATGTATGTTTATGAATAAGGGGGATAATCTTTATTTCTCTTTATAGGTACATATAGTAAGAATATAAATACGCTACGTATAATGCTCTCTTATAATTAAAAACTAGGGCCAAAATCGAAATGAACTATTTGACGAACTTACCTTTTACTCCAGTTTCCGATCTCGGCGTAGCGTCGCCCGTTAGAGCATCCGCTCCTCCTCACTTCATTTCCTCTCACCGTTTGCACCGAGTTCCCGTTAGGTGTTAATATTCCGTTCGAGGCACTGTTATTGTTCCGCTCCCGGTTTCTTGGGAATGTTCCGGTCCCGGAACGAAACGTCCCAAGTTGAGGCGCCGGTTCGTCCACTGCGAACTGTTGAAGCGGAAGGGTTACATTTCCACTCCAACTCTTGCGATTCACGGCAAAAGTTTTAAACGTTCTGTTGCCATTAGTTGGAGATGGAGTCGCTCCACAGAAGCTGCTCCGGTTGTGGCTGTTCTTTATGAACGCACTGTTCTGCAGAGTGACCTGAGGCTTGATCGGCACCAGTGGTGACGCCTGGTCAATAGACATCGTACTTTTTAACAAAGTAGACGCAAACTACTTTTGTTCTATCTACATTTTTGTCTGTAAAGTAAGGAAATGAATAAATTAGAAATAGAATAGTAATATGCTTAAGTTCCACCAACACAGTTGCTGACTGAAATAATAAAAAGCGTTCGGAACGTACGTGATTAATCAATCAATTATTGAATTCGTAAACCTTCGTAACCTATGAACGTACCTACTTGTGATTGAGTGCCATAGGATAAGAATTGAATGGTAAGACCATGAGAATAATCGGGTTCAATTCAGGTTAATTAAAATAATAGTTCCGCAACAATCATCATTGACATTTGTGGAATTGCGTTCCTAATTGCAATGAAGTGTATATGAAAACATCATAAGTTTTTATCAAGATCCGGCTAAGTGCTTTGAAATCACACAAATGAAGGATGTTGTATACAATAATAGCCGGACGGCGTTATTGTTAACAACGATGTTAGTGTGGCAACGATGGGGCGTCGCTTACTGCACTTAGATTTCTTAAACTTCTTTTCCAGAGGAACTACTTTACAATTGGTCGCGGCGATAATAACGTCACACGTAATTGTTAGGAAAGTGCAGTAGTGATCAGCTATGACCTTGAGGTTTATTACATAATTCAACTTGTCAGTCGCGTCCTCCGCACGGGCATTGTCATCAATTTCGTCTGGTTCAGAATATTAAATAACTGTTCTAGACGTAACCAACATATTTTAGTAGAAGCATGAAGATATACCTATGTCGATATATGCAAAAATCCACAACATATTGGGAAAAATCGTAATCGTTGGAATTTACAAAAGCAAGTTTTTCAATGAATCAATATTGTTCAAGCATATGAATGTCTTTATAAGTCACAATCACTTATCATCTCATTTTTAACCGAGTTCAAAAAACGAGAAGGTTCTCAATTCGGCCGGTATATATATATATATTTTTTTATGTATGTACGCGAATTTCGCCGAGATTTCTGGACCGATTTACGTAATTCTTTTTTTGTTTGATGCGAAATAGTTTCGAATTGGTCCCATAAAAATTTCATTCAGATAGGCCCCGCTGTTCTTATTTTATGAGCATTTTTTTACTAACTTTCACCTCAGACTAAAGGAATAAGAATAGACGGCGAGTTGTCATACAGTGCGTTGAATCCACTGACGTCCTAGATAGTCCTAATGCGCATGACAACAAAATGACAACAAGTGACAATGACACATTTACTCATCGACGACACACCACAGCTTATTTACTCCTTCGTGGATAATTTTTTTTCATTAATTTCGTTATAGTCGTGTAATAATTTGGTATCGACACACCTGTTTAAATTAGGTATCTAATTGCCACAAAGCTAAAAGAGTCAGATTTTACAAATTTAACAGATTTAGTGAACATTAATCTAATTGACAATGCAGCAATAAACTAAAAAGTATTAAATAAATATAACTACGTTAAGAAAAACCGACTTCAAAACTGAAAAGTAAAAAATAATAAAGATTTAATTGCAATTATGTACTACCTACTATTTATATGTGCTATTTACTAATAGGTTTGAAGTCGGTGCCAAACAATACCACTAAAGTAGGCATTTCATTGTATTAAAACGTAACTGCACGCCTGTAATCCCCGAATGGGTAGGCAGAGGTAAATGCATGAATTCAAGCATACATGCCAACACCCACGATTCGCCGGTTACGTTTTGTTCAGTGTATTAATTTGCTCGTATTCATATTTAAGTGATTAAAATATAATTGTTTGTTTACGGCTTGGCACCGACTTCAAACCTATTACTAAATAGCATATATAAATAATAGGTAGTACATAATTGCAATTAAATCTTTATTATTTTTTACTTTTCAGTTATAAAGTCGTTTTTTCTTAACGTAGTTATATTTATAACCTTTTGAACAATATAAATGGTGATTTTCACGACGTATATGGTAAGACAGGTTGACCTAGTCTCGTCGAGTTGCGGACACAAGCAATTTAAGTCCTCTGACCACTCACGCGTTACCATCTCTTCAATTACACAAGAGGGTTATATAACGAAGTCAGTTGGATAGTTGCTTAATTGCCCGGACAAACTGAATTTGATATGGTGAGTCCGGTGCATCTTTAGCTAGACAGAAGCAGTAAAAGATTAAGCGCATATTTTACGGTGAAATTGTAGTAATAATTTAATATTTGTTGCAAGTTTATTGCTTATTTCATCCTAAATATTCAGGGTAGGATAACGTATATATGTAATAATAATAAATAGATGAATGATACAATAGTAAATAGTTATACTTACGCGTATCTACATAATGAATTAGTTAAGTACATGTACCTAACGTTACTGTCGTCTATTTCTTGTGGTCTGGTTTATTGTTCATCGTCATGAGTGATTGAATCGATAGAAGTGGGAAGTTTTTCTCTCACATATTTCTTACAAACATTTGCTGTAAAACATTATACTTACTTCCATTACAATATCCATCCACGCGTCATGTTTGAATGCATGTACAATACAATCGGAAACATCTGAATGTATGTAAGTACAATGTACTAGGTATACAGTTTTCATATGCTGTTTATCACTTGTTTTAAGTAAGTAGGGACCTATTTTGTTATTTACATTTTCTTTTTGTAAGGATTATTACAATTTCCTGTTTTTCATTCAGTTTTTTTTATTTGTAATCTAATTACTAACTAAATAAGTTAAATTAAGGTCCTGTTCTTGCTGTTTTTTTGTCACACATTATGTTGTATTTTCGATAATTGCTTGTATTTTTATTATTCCTACCTTTATATAAAATAATTTATAAGAACATGATACGAAATTGCTACTGAAATATTCAACGTCAATTTAGCGCGAACCATTTTGTATATATATTAGTCATGCTGCCTGATGGTGTTCCAATAATACCCAGATAAACTACGTAACTCAACCGATGAATTATAAGTAAAAGTTTTACATTTGATTCAGACTTAGACTACATACAAACTACCTATCTACCTATGTCCACTTCAAAACACGATTGCGTTTTTTGAAATGGACATAGTTTTTTTTACATTATCGATTGAAGCTGATTCATCAAAAGAATTGTCACCATATTCTGCAAAGGTTCAGAGAAAATCTTGAATCCCTCTTCGAATCCACCGATGTGTAAAGTTTGTTCCCCCATGTGACTATCTGCATGAGAAAATTCTTTAAGTAGTGTCCTCGTACCGAGGGAAATCTGTATGGTGTTTTCTCTCTCTGTATCTGCACTTTAGGAACTGCAATCTTGTGAAAAGTATAAAATATATTTCGAAATTATGTTTCACTTTATATTAAAATAACATCCATTAAATATGTTTCATGAATTATGTACGTAACAAAATCTTCTTTCATCTTAATTTCTTATTGTGAACGTAATGATAACTTATTATCATAAAATTAAAAAAACGTGTTGGAATTAACATACCTACCATTTTTAACACTTAGGTAATAATGGTATTTCCAATGTGTGGCTTAGAATCAATGATATTCGATGAAAATTTAATTTAAGTAAAGAAATCACAAAGAGATTTTAAGACAATATGATATTTAACAGTGTATATCTATATCCGTTTTTTTACTCAGACTTTGATTCAAATCATTTGACGTTTATGTAGGATTCATTTTAATTTATAAAAAAATCAGTTTATGATCAGCTTATACTGTGAGATTGAGATTCTACCAAAGCTTACTCTTGTCAACAGACGGATTAGGAAATGCAGCGGTGCCTATATTCCCAGCAGCAATTCGATTGAATTCACATGTCATGTCTCACTGCCAATACTCAAGTGATTCATCAAAGAATGCGGCTATGAGATGCGAAGCCTATTTAACTATCATTCTATAAACTATTGATGACAGGATATGAAACACGTGCGTTACCGATATGAATGAAGAAAATGTGAGTATTATTAAAACAGTCCACGATGATAATTCTATTGTATATGGCCGTTCCATAATTTCTATGATACTGAACGCTGTGTAAAGTTTATATGTCAAGGACATGAACCATATCACCGTTTAGCCCCTTACTTTTCATACTAAATGCATAAACTCGTAAGTAGATATATTTGAAGTAAGTCTGTAAAAGGAGATGTTGCGAGCTCGGCCCTGGTTCGTACATGTCCTCAAAAAATGGGTAAATTATAGAAGAATCCGAAAAAAATACAATTAAATTAATCAAGCACATATTTTAGAGTTACCACCACATTTAATTCAAACGATTTTATCATTTTCAACCATGTTCAACACGGCGGCGGTACAGCCAACGCTTGGTATCAATCGATTTCGATAGTATTTATACAATATTTTTTTCCTCCAAGTACTAGATAATCAAAAAACAATTTAAAAAATGAAAATGTCAAAATGACATCGTCCGCCATATTCGCCATGTTGGTTTTAAGTTGCAATTCTAACTGCAAATAATGTTTTGTAACTGCAAACAAAGCTAAATAAGTGAAAATATGCAGTAAAAACGTTTTTATATTGATTTTGCCTGTTTAATGATATTGTGTACAATACATGGCCGGAGGTCCATACATTTTTGCAACATCTCCTTTGATGTTTTACTGCATCTGTCTATAAAATCTTAAATGTGTCAACGTCTATAACGTATTTGTTTTATTTAACAACATTGACATTTTCAATATAAAATCATAGTCATAATAAATAATTAATATGCATACCAAGTAGTTTAAATTCTAATTTTTAATTTACTATTAATATATGATTTTGCTTTTGCGTTATTTGTTCTAGGTAGTTTATGATTTATTTACGTTTTGAAAGTATCTGTAAAGATCTATTCGAAATAAAAATATTTTCTATTTATATTTCATAAAAATTCAACTTGCTGAGGTTATTCCACCTGCAGCGTTGCGACATTACCTTGATCTAATGAGATTAATGCAGGTCTATAAATGTCTCGCAAACGTGACTGATTCGTATGAGGTTATCAATGAATGTGTATTAATATGGCCGATTTATAAACAGTTATCGCTCAACTCACACAATTTTTTATTCCAAGACCAGCAAATCCTTAAAAAATACATGTCATATTATAATCTTTATCAGGTAAGATTTTTATATCAAGAACAACTAATATTTAGTGATTTCTAAGTCCAGTTAAGCTAATAACGTTTTAAAAATATTAATTCTGATAACATGTATAGCACGTATTATGATATAGTTAATTAATGATTAATATGTCCTTAGTTTAATAATCTACGATTAACAAACATAACATACGATAGGTTATGTTTGTAATGCAAAAGCAAGTTTTATTAAAAAAATTATAAAAGTGAACTCGGTTTTAACTTTAAACAAGTGCGTGTCGGGCCACGCGCAGTGTAGGGTTCCGTATTTAGTGCATTTACAGAGTAAGTAATGTAATGAAAAACTTCTTATAGGTTTTCCAGTAATCTATAGGCAAAGAACTATTTAACACATTTTTTTCAAAATTTTAAGTTCAGTAGTTTCGGAGATAGGGGAAAGGAATGGTCAATTTTCGTCGTTTTTCTTAAATAACTTCAATTTTGTTTATGCAAAAATTATAAAAAACTAGCTGTTGCCCGCGGCTTCGCCCGCGTGGATGTCGTTTTATAAATATTTTTTCCTGAATTATATAATAAACCTCACGGAGCCCGAGACCTTTCCAATGAATGCAAAACCGTGGAAATCGATTGGTGCGTTCTAGAGTTATAGCGTCAGGAAGGAAAACCCGACTTATTTTTATATTATAGATATATATCTGAAATGCTGACAAAAACTTCTTTCATTTGATATGTCAAACGACACATTTTTTTTTTTAATTTTCTGATTTACCCCCCGAAAGTGTTTAAAATTTATTATTTTACTTGACGTGTTCATCTTTGGGTCACCAATTTACATATATTTATCAAATTTCAACTCAATCGGTCGAGTAGTTTCGGAGCAAATTGGCTGTGAAGGACGGACAGACAGACAGACAGACAGACGCACGAGTGATCCTATAACGGTTTCTTTTTTCCTTTTATGGTACGGAACCCTAAAAAGTATAAAGTGTTAAAAAGGGTCTCTCCTAAACATCACAAAAACCGACAAATATCTTAAACTTGACATACGCTACAACCCACTTTACCTAAGTATAGAATATAAACTAGGGATAAGCTGATATAACGTGATCTGTATTCAAAACACGGTGTACGCAGGAAGGCAAAAGCCACAATGTGTCCCGACTTCCGACTCCTGTCCAATATTTATATTATTGATACTTCTTATACCCAAACATGTTGTTTATCGGGTTAGCTTGGCAGGTAGTCTATTACAATTTACTTACAACAGTTTATCTAATCTTTACAATACTGATCTAGCTTCTGAATCATTACGGTTAATAAACTATGTTGTAAGTGTTGTTACAGGTTAACGTTTTTCATTTCGGTTGGAAATAACGAAGAATAGTTTGATGACTCGACGATTTTAGTTCCGACAATCCATCCAGTTGTACATTTTTAAAGTAAAATGTTTTTATTTATAAATTAAGTTGGTCTGGGAATGGAATTTCTAATAATTATAAAACATATACCTACAACTTAGTAATTCATGCAAAATGATCTTTTTGATCTTTGTGAACTTTGAATGGTGTGAATGATTGTGTTAATTATTATGAACTAGTTATCACAGACTAAAACTAGATTCGATTTACTTGTATTAAGCAATAAACTTATACAGTATATGTGCAAAAATCAGATACTTTTATTAATTTTATATTTTAAAATATGTTTTCTAAAGTAGCAAGATTTGGACCGGAAAATCATACATACTCAAATAAATAATTGGATGTTAGATGCGGGTAACAAGATATGTGGTGAAGATTAATGATACCTAACCAGTGCATAATTTTGCAGAGGTTTGATCCGTTGTATCCTATAGTTATACATTAATTATATTTCAAGATTCATTTCTATCATGAATATTTTGATTTAAAAAAGTAGTGGATATATTATCATTATCATAAATATTGCCATCGGTATATACCTAGTATTTATTGGTTTATTAAGATGATTCAGGAAGTAAAATTCGGAATGTAAAATACGGTGGTATCTACCAACCATTATGTAAAAGGCTTTTTACTTTTTAACCAAGTTAAAGATTAACCCCCTTATTCATAAACGTATTTTAGCTAAAGTGTTGCTAATCTCTCCTTTGTCCTTTTCTAACCTGCGCATTTGACAATGCAACTGACAAAGACAAAGCATTCGATAGCTAAAATGTATCTAATGTACGTTTATGAATAAGGGGGTAAAGGGTTAAAGATGGAGAATAATCCATTAAAAATACTGACAGTAATAGAAAACAATACCTTATTTTTTTCGTAATTTTAACACAATTAAGAGTTTTCAGTCCATTCTGATTCAGGGATTAATTAAATATACAAACAGTTTTTTGTATCAACGTCTAATAACAAAATAAATAAATTAAAAGTTGAATATTTAAATGAAAATATATAAAGCACAAAAAGACATCATTAGAAGACTTAAGTTAATGGTTTGGTAAATAAATTTATCAGTAAACGATATTTATAGCCAAAATCTGTCTTATAGCAATGTAATCAATCTTTGCGTAAAAAGGTCCAGTGAACTGTTGAAGCAAAAAGATAGCACAAAAAACTCTATTATCCTCTCAAAACATGAGCACGCGCTCAGTTTTAACAATGAGGGTTGTAAAATATTGTTTAAAGGTTTAGAATATAAACAATCCTGTTCATTTGTCAAAATCAAAGTTTCGCAGGTAGAGGTCCTTATATTATGCATGCCTGTATCGAAATTGTTGTTAAACTTTCGTGATTTTCTGGTCTTCCTCGTCATAAGGTTTATTGAAATCAAAGAAGTAAAATAGGTCAAACCTATGACATATTACTCATATCACTCTTGGCGGCTTCACCGAGGGGGATAAAAGATAAGGCGACTAACAGTTGCACATTTTTTGTAAGACTTCTCGAGGGAGAATATAAAACGCTCGCAATTTTTATCACGAAATAAATTATCATGAAAATTACAGACGAAGCAAAGAACCGCAAGTAAACTAATTAAAATTAAAGAACACCAAAGAAGGATAATTAAATTCAGCAGTCATTCTAAGAATTTGGGTGCAACTTCGAGTGGGGCCTTCGCAATGCGACCGCTTCGCGCAATATAAGGAGCCGTTTGAAACAATGGGCCCCGTTGTGTTTTCCGGAGTGGCCTTAACCGTGCACATTAGCAAAATGTTTTGCCACATACGAAGAAGCAATTAAAAAGCCATGAAGAGACGGCGAGACGATTTTAAACTGCAATTAGGTACCATTCGAACGGTCACTATCGAGCATAACGTATATCTTTAGCTGTGGTAAGTATTATATTTTTTAAACTAATTCCGTAAACAATAATTGGGTATTCGAGTAGTGAGGCGCGCTTGCCGATTGTAGAGTCTCGACATTTCGTAACCACAATCGGGCACATTCCATCGCGGCACAGTGCAACGCCCCATAGGGACAGACCTGCGCAGGGTACATAAGAAGCATAGAACCAACGTAACTAGTAGATGTACGCGTAAGGTCGATATCGGCAAAATTATTTTTAACAAGAATTTGCACGCACAAAAACACAGTCATGGGATCTACAAAAAAAGGGCGTACAAATCAGGTATCATTGAGATCAAAACGTGCTTCATATTCAATGTCAAATATAATCACGAGGATAGTTATTGGAACAAGTTATACAACAATGGGGTGATGTTATTGAGCAATATTAAGAAATGCGTTTTTAGTTAGGTATTGTGCTCGTTTTTTTACTTTATGCAGGTATTTTTTGTTATTAGTTATCACGTTAAACTAGCAATAACTGAGCTGAGGCTTATGTCATAGCCATTTAATATTCGTATATTTCCCTTATAAGATAAAAATGTATTGGCAGATATTTTTACAGGTACCTAATATGACTATGCCTCTTAAAAATACAGGTCCGTTAAATATTAACTCTCAAAATCTATTTTAACTTGTCGGTGGCGAAATTGTTAACTGTACGCAGAATATCGATTATATCTCCGAATAGTTTCCACATTTTGCCGTTCAAGACATCAAAGACAAAATGACAAGAAAAACATAACAACCGGAACATGTTGCGAAACTATTGACAGCACGTGCGAAAATGAGGGCAATTGCGCAATCGGTAGCAGCGAGTTATCAAAGATTGTTGCCACTATTTAATGTAACTCAAATAGGTATCTCCCGACTCGCGCGCCGCTCTCTAACGGTACAAGGCATTCTATGCCCGCATTGTTTTGGTCAATATCTATTAGGCGTATAGGCGTATACGTACGGATGACTCACATTCCTCGAGCCAAAAGTTTAAGCTAATTTCTTATTGCGGAGGTGTGGAAACTTTAGCAATCATCATTTTTCTTTGTTATTTTTGCTAATTAATTTAAAACTGATTTCTGTGAGTTTGACATTTTAACTATTTTTTACTTGCCTAGAAACATCATCGTACTTAAACCAATAGGTATGTTACTAAAATTTATTTAGGTATACATGGACATTGTAATATCACTAGTCATAAAATTATCATTAAATGAGGGACGAAATGGCCAATACGATCCGAAACGCTGATGTCAGAGATTAGACGCACATTCACACTTCTAATAACAATCGGAACAGATTAGAAATGATATATTGTTAATCTGACAAGCGATGAAAAATATTGCAAATCCAAAATACGAAAGGGAAGGACCAATGTCAATGACCTACACCCTGGTACCACAATGAGACGGATCGAAAATAAAAAAGGGGTCCATAGCCTTTCAGGTCCAAATTACTACTTCGATGATAATCAGAACGGTGTCGATCGTATTAAAAATACGTAACACGCGTACCTACTGCTCGTTAAGCTTGTTCTATACGCATTGGTAGTGCTTAAATGGGATATAGGCATAAAGGTTTGCGTTTAAACAGTAAACGAGTTACGAAAGCTTTATTTCTTAGTAACAGATTTACTTCTTGAGATTAATTTTCCTCTAAAATACCTACATAAGGTATGCTATTGTGTATGTATATTACGTGTATAGTGAAATTGCTCAAAAGGTAGTTTTTATCACGCAATTTCGTATCTACTTAGAACATGTAAACCATTTTCATCAAGCTTTTATTTATGAAGTATCTATAAATTGAATATGGATATTTAATAATAACAACATGTCAGAACTTGTATACTCATTTTAGTCTGCAGCTTTGTTTGTATCAAGTGTCTTTGATCTAATAACGATAAAAGAATCCGTTAAAATTGTGTCGTCATGATCGGATGTTGTATTTTTTTTTTAATTTATGTTTTGCATATAGAGAATCGTTTATTTCATTGCTGTAAAAAAATATGCATCACATAGTCGTCTCTCATGTTAAATCAAATTTGTACCAAATTAAGCTTTGCCAAGGGTTCGGTTAACCAGAGGCTGGGGACTAGACGATCAATTTCAAGTGCCCCCTCGCCTTATATTCAAATCCCTCTTTGTCTTTCGTATTTCATACAGTGGGTGATTCACAATAAAGTGATATCAGAGTCTGCTTGTCATGTATTGATCTGTTATAACCTCAAGTTTTCCAAATTTGATGAAAATTAGGTAAGTATGCAAAATTTTACAAATATTTTTGTATATACAATACGAATAAATTATAAACTAAAAACACGCAGTAAACAATAATTTGGTAGTACATTTATGAATTGATTTTAAAAAATAAGAGAGATTTTACTTAAGATCTACAGCTTAATAATTAAACTACATTATTCCTCTAAATTATTAGAACAGGTACATGCTAGAAATTTAAATACAAAAATATTTATATTCAAATGAATGTAGGTATGAAAGGTTTACGTGCAATGTTGCAAACGCATAGAATAACACTTAACTACAAGATAAGACTTATCAGTACTGATAAAGCAACTGTGTTGATGATATCATTAAGGACTAGGTTCTGAAAGGTTTTAAAAATAAATGCAAAAACGAAAAATTAAGCTACAAAGTTAAACAAAATAAATGATAACAAAACCAATACGTACTACTAAACAGAACCGTTGAAGAATCACTTTGCGAAACAAAAACACAGTAGAGCAAAAAAAAATAAACGAGGCACAAAACGAAGAGCTTGATAATCAAACTGGGATTTACCGATCAACGTGTGAACTTAAAAACACTTCAAGCACAAACCGACGACAATATCAAAATTTCGTGGTGAAATTTGATATGTGTACTATGTTTCGAATACACGCGCGAAACGAACGAGCGCGACGCACAGCACGGCGACCGGGCAATAACTGACGTTTGCCCAAACCGGCGGCCTAGCTCCGTCCCACTCCAGTACGCATGCCCGAAACTATATCCCTTTAGTGTTTCTATTAATTCCTTTATAATTACACTTTAAAACAACTTAAATAATGACTTAATCCATTATATCAAAGAAAAACCGAGATTGTAAACGCAAGAAAGGGACAACAAGAACGCAAGGCCGCAACCGCCACCACACTATAGCTGCTTATAGTTAACATCAGGTTTTGCACCTGGTTCTTGAAGATAAAGAAATTTAAAGTAGCTTCAGGGCCGCAAACCGATCTGATTTCGGATTTTAAGTCCTAAAAAGTGAATTTGCTTTTCTTATATGGTCCGATTTTGATGGAAACTTTAATTGGGCTAGGTGAATCCGTTACAAGTAACTGTTCATTTTTGACACTAATGAAATTATCTACTTCCAACAGGTATAGGAAATTTATTTCAATTTGAGTATGTACTCACTTTTTTTTTTTGGCAAGAAACTTCTTGAAGAAGTCTTTCTTTATCACTAAAATTAAAGTATCTTCTTTTAACTCTCTCGTAAAAACAAAACATTGTTTCTTACTTCCTTTGCCCATTTGACATAACCGTCTGTTTTAATGATTACGACTGTGTCGTACTTTCGTGTTTTAAATCTTTACACTTTCACTCGATATCACATATGGGTCTGGTAATGAAAGCGAACATTGTCAGTATTACAATACACAATAGGAATGCTGTCTGGGAGTTTGACACGCACTTTCCTCTATCTCCTTATCGAATAATTTGATAATAGACAATGCAATAGAAAAATCTAAATTATGTATCATTACTTAATTACATGATTGAGAGCAATTTTTTGTCAATACTAAAATAACTACAACTTAATTAAAGCAAATTTTAACAAATAGACATGTTACGTGTCGCTTTCAAATTCAATTTGGAAAAAAATAATGTTTAGCAAGTAAAAAAATATAAGAGAGGTTACTTAGATGATGATACATGTGAATTTGAAGAAATTGTCATTTGTGAGTTTATATGAATGTTTCTTTCTCTTTCTCTTAATAAACTAATTTACAAATTAGGACTAGATTTTCCAGATAGGGATGACCATATGAATATTTTAGGGTATGGATTTTCAAACAAGACCTTCATAATCTTTTAGTCTAGTAGAAGAAACAGATTTTGAGGGAGCTTATTCTAAACTGCCTCAGTAGCGTAGTGGTAGCAGGCCACTACTATTACGCAGGAGATCCTGAGTTCGATTCCCGGGTCGGGTCTATCAGAGATAACGGTTAAAAATCCTTTATCTCTGCTTCTATTGGGATTTTTCCATTTTCTGGAAGTTTCCCAGTACCCCGGAGTATGGTAATGTGCCCGAAGATGGCAACAGGTTCGCCACCTGTTACATGGGCCAAAACGTAACCGGCGAGTCGTGGGTGTTTGCATGTATGATTGAATGCATGCATTTACCTCTGCCTACCCCTTCGGGGATTACAGGCGTGAAGTTACGTTATTCTAAAATACTGCATTCAAAATAGCTGACATAATTTTATTACTCAGTCATTTTAATTACAATTATGTAATACTACGATGCTATTGTTTAAAATGATAATGTAAGAAATATGAGAAAAATACACTAGTTAAAACATAATACAAATCACCTTGACAAATAGAACTATCAAAGTTCTGTAATATAGCTTTGCGTACATTCAAAACCTAACCGGCGAATCGTGGGTGTTTGCATGTATGCTTCAATGCATGCATTTACCTCTGCATACCCCTTCGGGGATTACAGGCGTTACGTTGGGTTTTTTTTCAAAGACAATAATATCTTATTATTGTAATTCGCTCTACCACCAATAAAATTAATGAAAAAGTAGCGTTTCAGAGTAAGCCAAACGTATCTACTTATTGAAATTAATTAAACAAACAAAGAAAAAACAGAATCATATTGAGGACACGTATCAAGACATGTTTTATTTAAAGAAATATTTCACAAGCATGTGTTAATGCGAAATAATATAAAAATAATGTAATTTCCGGCACAGAGGCATAACACCTTAGGCCTCAGGAGTGGTAACGCATCTGCATTTTGACCTTGGTCTTCATGTGGGTGTCTATAGGCTGCAGTCATCACTTAACATCAATGTGAACTGCATGCTTGTTTGCCAAGCCCATTACATAAAAAAAAAAATCATTCAATTTTTGCTTAGGTATTTCCCATTACATTTTGATGAAGTAAAATCATCTTATAAGCGTATTTAGAAATAATGATTCTACCAAGAAAGCGAAAGGTCAAATATTTATAAGTTGGAAATATATATATATATTTTTTATGTCAAAGGTTTGACAGAAAAGCAGACGGGCCACTTGATGGAAAGTAGTCACCGTCGCCTATGAACATTTGCAACACCAGGGGCGATGCCAACGCGCTGCCAGCCTTGAAGGACTTTTGACGCCATTTTTGAAGAACCCCATTTTGTAGCAACGAGGGAACACCTCAGAGGGAAGCTCATTCCACAATTTACACGTTCTGGGCAAAAACGAACGTGAGAACCGCACCGTTGAACATTGCCAGGTGTCCAGTCGGTGAGGGTGGAACTTCTCTCTTTTCCTACACCGTACTACCCAGTACGGTGTAGGAAAAGAGACGGTGGTTGATTGGTGTAATTGGAGTCATTTTACATTTACATTTTACATTTTAATTATCTTAGTTAAGTTTTTACCAATATGCAGTTAAATTAAACTTAAAAATATTTCTTTCCAGCGAACCTTCAAATTCTTTTAGGACAATATTTTACCTTGTTTATTTTATTTTCAGAATATTCTCGTATAAGCCCAGAAAAATCAAGCACTTGTTTAAAGGATTGTAAGGAGGTGTCTTTACATCTGGCTACCGCCCAACTTCACCAATTTCTTCTAATCACATTTATGACGTTAATAGCCATAGCTGAAGAGTGTGAGTTCAGTTGCAACGGATTTGGCATGAAGATGAAGGGTTAATATGTCTTTTATAAATTTCAATAAACGCTTTTGTGATTGGGACAATTTATTTTGTTAACTGCTTCTTTCACACTAAGAATTTGTTTCTTGAGTCTGACAAAATACTGAAGTAATTTTGTAACACATAAAAAATGAATGTAGATGTCTAATTCAGTACAACCAAGGATTTTTTTTGTTCACTTACGATTGATTACCTTCTTGATAAGGTTCAACCAGCTTGTAAACAAATTGAGAATGTTGTAAAAAAAAAATGGATGGTAGGTAAGTGTCTACTGATATATCCTACTGATATATACAATCGGTTGCGTGTTGTATGTATATGTAACCTAATAATAACCCATCTATACAAAAAATAGCCAACCATGTCAAGCCAAAGGTCTCCCTACATAGCAAAATCACTCATATTTGCATTGGTTCGATAAACCAGCGGGGTAAAGAGCGGAAACGTTATTACAACTCAATCTATACACCGATATAACAATACATTACACAAAACCGATAAGGTTTTGGCAGTACTAATACATAACTCGTTTTCAAACCAACAATACAATAACATTCCTTCTAAAAACGTAATGTATTAAGGGTAATATGAAGTTTAACGTTTCAATATTCGATAAGTATCGGGGTAGTAGGCTAAGTAGGTACTCGAGTAAAGTTTAACTTTGGCAGTACAATAATGATTTCGGTATTAAGTTAAGCGGAGCATACAATATTTGATCATTTACTTACGTGTGCTTTCGTAATGAAATCTCAGATTAATCGATCATTGAATGCAGGCGAACTTTGGATAGAGGCTCTTCTAAGATTTGTAGCGTTGGAATTAAATTTTCACAAAGTAACTGAAAAATCCCTAAAATTGTAAAATTACATAATGGTTACTAGAAAAAAAGTTTAACGTAAAGATACAGTAACGTGGTTATTGAAAAAAACATTTAAGCTAATTCCTTTTAATGAGCGTTCAGTTACTCATTAGTTGTTATATCTTATCCAAAGTGATCATGGCAAGATATGTACAAAAAATAAAAAAGGCACTAGGCAAACAGCTTTGAAATATTATCTAGAGAACCTAAAGAACATTGCCTGGTATTTTTAACCGACTTCGAAAAAAGGAGGTTATCTATCAATTTGTCGGAATCTTTTTATTTTATTTTTATTTCTCCTTTTTTTGTGTTATACTTACCTACTAATTTGGTGCATTCTGTTGATACATAACAATGTATAGGCAACATTGTATGAAGTTGTTGGTATAAACATAATGACACATAACATAATTTTTCTTTGCAAGAAAGGCGCCTTTCGATACAATTCCGCAGAGGTTTTATCCTGCTCTTCATCATTATATCAAGAGAAAACATTTCCGCGATGTTCATAGCGATGAAAAATTATCATAAACTGCCCCTATTAAGCCATAAAGCGATAAATATGTTGTAAAACCATAAACGGAGGCAGCGAGCCATCTCATAAATTTTGTAGAATTGTCCCACTTTGCAACTATCGTTACTTCAGCTGGCACTGGCACAAAACAGAAATTTATATTTTTATATAAATACGTTTTATGTTTTTCGTTAAACACGAGGGATGGAATGTTGGTCATATTATGATACATTATGATTGTGATAAAATTGGTTATTTAAGAGCGCTTGTGTTAATAAAATGAGGTTAGCTCGGGTACAAATCGTGGCGTTTGTATCTAAAATTAAGTTCACTGCCCTGCAATATAACGCATGTAAATTGCTAGCTTTTCCTGTTCATAGCAGGAGATTAACCATTACTTAGTAGGGACCCAAGAAAGGTAGCTCTTAGCGGCGCCACAGGTTCAGTATGTAGCTATTAAGGTCTGAAGTTTGCACACTTTTTTCACAGCTTTTTCTTCCAGTTAGTACATAGGTTTGACTATAATTCTATATCTTATCTGCACGGTGTCGCTGATTTGCTCAGACGCCAGCTACATACTTATAGTAGGCGTACTTATTCCACGTCAAAGCTACAGGAAATTAAGTAAATATATTTCAAAAATATCATATAATTGTGAAAATTCAGAAATGCGGAAATTGAAACAATGACGATAAAATATCTTAGAACTAACGAGGGTAATGAAGGGGAGAGAATATAAATTATTTTTAAGTAGCGAGTCCGCCCCTGTTGACGTTCGGGACTCCATTGATTTTAACTGCCATCGGATTATAGGCCCGGTGCACACGGACCAGTCAATGACCCGATAAATGCAAAAAACTTTTTTTTCATACAGTATTAAAAATGACTTTGGTACTCCATTATCAAAATATGAATTATTTCTTTTTAAATTTTGAACTTTGCTCTATATTTGAAAGTTGAAAGCGTAAGACGGTTTTATTTCAAACATTTCATCATAAAAATATATTGGAGATAGAACAGAGCAGTCTCCATTCCATACCTAGGTTATTTCAACTGTGCCGCCGAACAGTCTTCTATTAGTTGGTTCAATTCCCGCTAACAAGATATTCTCGAGTGCTTCAAAGAAAGTGACAATTAGCAATGCGACGAAACCTGATTGTGCCAACTAGAGACAGTATAAATTGTATTAACAAACCCGAGCGTACTTGCGAAAATACAATAGCAAGGAGTTCTCACATAATAATTGCTGATATAGAGTACACAGTACAGCAATTAACGGTCCTATTTACGGTGCTTTTCTTTTTTTCCGATAGCGTATGCTAACTTGTGTTTGCAGCAAGTTCTGCTTCTTTAGGTGGTATAAAATGCATTGCGGAACCCAGAATGTGTTGTGATGTAATAGTACTACTGTGAACAAGGGTGAATATAGGGTTATATCAGATATGAAAGGATCACGTCATATAGTCGAGATCCAGTAACAGCTATGGCAGGACTTTCCTTTATAAACATAATTTTCTTTATTAAATCAGTTCAGAGAGATCAGAAAGGCCATAACTCCAATCCCTCTCCCGGAATCATTTGACTGTATTATTCTTGATTGTCGTTGGTAAAACAGTGACTGAAAAGAGATTTGGATGTTGAAAGTATTTCAGAGTTTTGGGCATTGGTTAGATATTGTACTAGCAACCTGGAAAAGATTCAAACTTTTACGCAGGTTGTAACTAGTAAAACGTAACTTCTCATGAGACTCTCATTAGTCGCTATCCTTGCAGAGAGATGCTCATAAGTCGCAACCCTTGCAGAGCACTAGTGATTTGAGAAGAACTTCAAATCAAATTGATAGTGGTCTGAAGTTCCTGCACGTCATGTACGTGCAACATTCGTAAAACCAGTGATTTCTTCACAGGATCGATTGAGACACTACTATTTATTGTATGTGCTAATTAATGGTAGAGTAAATAATTATTTTCTTGCGCATTTTTTCTTTTTGCCAAAAGATACGGTCACAAATCCTTAGCAATAACCAAGAGTGGTAAAGTCCAGCTTTAAACGACATTGGACAAAATTAAACCGTAATACGTACATCCTTCAGTCTAGACAGAAAAAAAAATCTAGCTAGGATTCACTCAAAGAAAACCAGCCAACTCCATAAAATGGAATTAACAAGGCAAACTAGGATTCTTCATTAGCTTTTAACTTTGGCCACTGTCTTCATTCAAAGCGAAATTAATTTGATTCCCAAGCAAACTTATAGTATCTCGATTAATTTACGTGAACCGTCCCTATTGTTGCCAGTGAGAAGGGATTCATTAGTGATATGTCGTGTATCTTTTGTCATGTGGATATTAGCACAAATATCACCCTTATAATAATATATTTCTAATTTTGACAAGCATAGGGTTCAACGTGGTTCATCATTGTAAAATTTGTAGTTGTAATATGATGGTAATAATAATAATTTATAATGTACGACAGTCGTGTAGTTATTAGACATTTTGTCATTTTGAATAGATGTGTCATTTCTGCTACATGTCTTATTATTAAGCGTTGGTTAAAGCCGGTGGCAACATTCCTTGTCAGTCAATTTTCTGATAACGTATCTTGGATGGCTATTAATTAAAGCCTGTAATAATTAACTTATTATACATTGTATTACTTCTTCAAAACCATCGACTTGCTGTTCGTAATCATTATGTATGTATCTTCACGCTAAGACCCTTACGGGGTAGGCTGTATGATACAACTGCAAAAACCTTCTTTTCAAAAAAATATCTTAATTGATGTAGGTATACCTAATCATACGGAAACACGGGCCATCGGCGCCAGGCCGGTGCCTAATTCGTAAAGGCTCAAAATCAATACCTACCCAAAATGAAATCTACTCACTTACGGCATAGGTATTTACGGCTACGTTTCGAAATATTTTTTTTCTCCCAAACTTTACCTGAAACAAAAAACGAGATATTAGCACAATATAAAACGCAATCACTTAACTATAAAACATTGATATATTTACTTAAACCACAGGTATAATCTTGCATTCGCAACATTTCTCACTTCCCATTTCTTATTATTTTTTTTATTAAGAATTTGATTACATCAGTGTTTTAAAAAACCTAAAATGAACATCATCAGTGAAACCACTTCAACGTCGAAGTGGTATGATAAGAAATTAAAACTGTTATATTTAAGCGTCGCAGAGTTTAGTTCGCCTGCCAGTTTTATGATAGCAATGGCGGCCGAGTATGTGCTAACAGACTACATGTAGGCGTCTCTCGGGTAACGTACTAGCGCTCGTACCCACCATTATGTCTGCCGATCTAGCTCTCAAGTCGGCTGTAAGATGTTACATTATTAAATAAAACCTCAGACAGTTTGAACTTAACTTCCATAAATTATAAAGTTAGGTGGAGTTAAAACTAGAAATGTAGTGGAAAATTTTAATCAAAGATTTTGCTCTTGTTTTGAAACATCATCAGTTTATTACAACTTATTACTTTCAATCATAATTAAAACTTCGCGATTAAGTTAATATACGTCATAAAAACAGTCTGTCTCCCTACGACGGTAATATCTTGTGCTAAACTTAGGAAATAACGTAACATACACTGTATTTCTTCAGCGTAATCTAACAAGTCGTAATATTTAAAGAAAACTCGTCATCAAACTTTCCAGACAGCAGAGCTAATCGAGTTAGTTGGTTAAAAATGTAGGCGCAAGAAAAAATTGTCCCGAAAGCCATTAAAGTCTTAAGTCCCGTTTAATTAAAGCTGTCGGAGTCCGGTCACGGGGGTTGTCAAGGGGCCTCGCAGACGTCGGAAAAAATAATAATGACCCCCAGTAGGCGCAATAGGACGCAAAGAAATTTCATCATTTTCGTTCGGTTCCGTGGACCAATCGAGATTGCTGACGTATTTAGGAAGTGAGGACGTTTGTCAAATGTTACTCGTATTTCCTTAAATATGTAGTTAAATCATTGTTATACTTGTATATCAATGAGTTAAATACATAGAAATAAAATAGTTTTATTTTCACAATTTTTTGTACACTAAGATTTAATCACTGTAAAATCCTAGTGACAAAAATTCAGCGAATGTATGAAAAGAATGATGTAGGTAGACGAAGCACGAGATGTATGACCGGGATATCTGGCGCTCTACACTCTCTGCCTATCCCGTCAGGGCGTGAAGATACATACATACATACAAAAATTCAGTATGTTGGATTACAGATAGCACTAATGTGCTTTTAAATTAAATAAGTAAGTATTTTACTAAGATTTATTTTTTATAAGTATGACTAAAGTTTTATGTTATTTTACAGGTTGTTAAAACAATTTGAAATCAGTTCACAATACATTGTGTCTGTCACGCACCATAGAAATAACACAAGAAGATTCTTAAAGGTCTGTAAGTCGAGCTCACTCTCAAGTCACTATTCATGAGTGTCACTCGTGATTTAGCGTGCTCCATTTGTTTGACGAGGGGAGGATCTGAGATGCCTAATTGAAACAAATATTTGCGGGAACGTTTCGTAAGATCTTAACACCAATCTTCGTATAACGTTGGTCGAGTTGATATGAAAATATTGATAGGAAATGCATTGCTCTGTTTGCGGAATTACGTTTTGCTGAATATTGATGCGACGCTTCATTTTAATTCGTTTTAAGGCTGCATAGTCACTTTCCATCAAAGTGAACTGTGTTTGTTTGCAAAATTGATATCATAAAAAACCTATTGTAATTTTAATCAAAGTTTGGAAGTGTTGCCTAATATAACTACTTCTCAACAGGTGGCAGAGCTTCAGAGACGGGACTCGAGGGCGTAGGCACCATTGCATTACCTACCTTATCTACCTGCTGTCAAATGGATGTCTTCAGCACTATCTTGTTCCGGTTAGATGGTATTGTATGCCCCAGTTATAACTATCACAGAGTTAAAACAACTAAGGTCTCAGGGGTAACGTATCTGCATTTTGACCACTGGTTCTTGTGTAGATGCAGGCTGCAGTCATCACTTAGCATCCACGTTATTATCACTTTCCCAATATTAAAACGTTAAGTGAGCAACCTGTCGCAGGCGCCCGTAACACGTTTTTTTATGTTATGGAAGTGGCATACAAGCATGCAGTTCACATTGATGTTAAGTGATGACTGCAGCGTGTCTATACGCTACAGTCATCACCCACACAGAGACAGAGGTCAAAATGCAAATGCGTTACCACTCCTGTGGCTTAAGGTGTTATGCCTCTGTGCCGGAAATTACAGGGCCGTACATTACCACCTGACCCGAATACGATAATGCTGAACGCTACCATTTAGCGACAAGTATAATATATTAGGTAATGCGGTGGCGCCTACGCCCGCGAGCTCCGTCACTAGAGCTCTACCACCAGTTCAAACCTTATACCTAGTTCATGTGCTAAAGAAGATACCTATTCGATTTTTTCTGCATCGAATTATTTTATATCAATACTTACTTTACATACCTACCTTTTTTCATAGCTCATAAACTAAGTTGTCAGATATTCTAAAAGCGTTTTCATTTTTAATCAACATCAGGAAATCACTGAACGATGGTGGGTGACTTCTCGACCCAATTACCAAACTGAAATTGATTGTCATAGGACAATCACAGTTGATGAGTATAGATTGAGATAAATTGCTTTTAGATGGTTATGCAATCTTGATTAATCATTGCTTGAACAATTTTTATAATGTTTGAAGGTGAATACAAAGTCATCATATTGTATTGGCAGTTAAATTCTGAAGATAAGTAAACTAATTAAACAAACGAAGAGCAATAGAATAGACTAACAAGGAATAAAATTGATGAATACATTATGTATTCTTATTTGCGGACTTCGTGTCGTTTTTTTGTATTCAGCAATATGTTATTATTCAGATGATAATGTTGTGCAAAAGTACTTTTCCATTAGATCCTGGTTTGTGAGGTAAATACATATCAGATCTAGTATTGAAATGTTGTAAATAATTATTTTTGAGTTTAATTAGTTAAAGTTTAACAAGCGCACCTGACTTATACGAGTGTGAAAACTTTTACATGCATCACAGTTTCGCAGACTGATTCTGGTTTCATCTTCGTATTTTGTACTTTATTTTATGCAATGAATGCATTGCACGAACGTGGAATTGTGCTCAAAAATGGAAAAGATAGGCCTCAAACTGTGTGACGAAGAAGGTCTAAATAAGATGAGACAGATAGGACTTAAGGAAGATGATGCACATAATGACACAAATGGACCCAAATGGCGCTGCATGATAGGCAAAGGAGATTCTGCGTAACGTAAACATGGTGCTCCAACTCAGAAGTTATATACAGTCGCAATCGGGTTATATGAACCGCCGCCGTATCACATTACGGCTAGCCGTTTAGAAAAACAGGGACGTTATGTAATACGACTTAGTGGAAGAACGAAGAACGTTCTCCGATCAGTAGATTGACTATGTGAAAAAAAAATGAGGACTGTTACTATTATGTATACGTAAATTCATAAAGTAACAAAATACCCTGCGATTTTAAGAATCTAACCAGGTACTATGGTTTATTATTACAAACCGGTAGACGATAGGTAGGTATATAATATATATTTATATAATAATATGTAGAAGTACCTTTATTACTCAGAAACGAAGAACAAGAAAAATCCGCATTCAATGCTCTCTGCCATTTCTATATTTCCGCTGTTTATCTATAGGTAAATAATGATATAATAATAATAAACGTCACAAAAATTACAACGATACCAAACCGAGGCAGCAAATATAAAATAGAATAGGCGTACGAGTGCTAAGTTAGGCCGAGTTTGTGCCTAATTGGCGCTAAAACGTTCATTAAAGAGAACTCAGGTATACAAGTGGCCGGTAACGAGGCTGAGTGTTTTGACTGCCCATCAATGACTGATGTGCCTACGTTCTGCGGATTTGAAATGTGGGACTCAATGGCTGAGAGGGCAAACAGTTTTCACACGAATACTGTTTAACCTGAAAGCTATTTATTTAGGTTTTTGTACCTACTATTTTACCAATAAATATATAAAATACAGTCTATAATAAGTTTCGGCTATTCCTAATTATCATGGTTTAGACCGGGACTTTTTTAATGTAATGGAATTGGCAAACAAGCATGCAGTTCACATTGGTGTTAACTGATGACTGCAGCCTGTAGACACTTACACAAAGACCCAGGTCAAAAGGCAGATGCGTTACCACTCCTGAGGCCTAAGGTGTTATGCCTCTGTGCCGGAAATTACAGAGCCGTACATTACCACCTGACCCGAAACACGATAGTGCTGAACACCATTTAGCGGCAAGTATATTAGGTAAAGCGGTGGTGCCTACGCCCGTTAGCTCCGTCACTGGAGCTCTACCACCAGTAGTATTATTTATTAAATTAGATTAATTGAGTAGTTACATTTAATAAATCATTCAACAAATAACAAAGTTCTAGTGTAATGATCCTGCGTCATTTATTTATTTACTCTTTTTATGCACGAAGATGGTGTACATAAAGGCGGACTTAATGCCACTAGGCATTATCTCCCAGTCAACCTTTGGGTTATGAAGAGAGCGACTATGTAGATGCAAAACGGGTCATCTTGCTCTAGGCGTAAAATAATCATCATCATCATGATCTCAACCGAAATACATCCACTGTTAAAGATGCTTACAACGCCTGGTCCACCGGGCCAGTCCAAATGGTCGGTCCATTTCGGGGGACTCTGCCATCTTCATCTTCTTATATGGGGACACCTTCTGCTACTTTGAGTTTATCTGTATATTCGATGGGCTATGCCCGCAACTTTGGCTCACCACACCTCAAATTAGCAGGATAAATGTAGCAGTTGAAGTACCCACAGTTGAAATTTTTGCTTGTGCCTATCACAGTGATCTGTGGTGCCTATAGGTATAATAATATTATACAGAAAACATTGGTAGAGTACGAGCGTTTAGTTGCAACAGTGGGTACAATTTGTATTCTGGCGTCCGAATTCAACCCACTATAGGTATCTAGGCATTATTAAGTGTACAATAATTTAAGGGGAAGCACAATACTGCGAAAGTATGACGAAAGATTTTATGTAGACGTGTGTAGGTATAGTGCCTATTTGTTTAAACTCTAACTACTCGACCTAAATCCGTTATTGATAACGAGCGTCTGGCTTAGCTTTAACTGACAAGATGTTTCGTGAGCGAAATAATCTGTGTTTATTCTATAAGAATAACCCTACTGATAGTAAATTATAGTGGTAACATATTATCTTAGTACCTAGTGTTTAGCCCTACCGAGTGCCGGAATAGGTGATTAAGTTTAGTTACCTCGTAATTTTCCTTAGTGCTTCAGGAGTGGAATGTCAGATTCTACATTGGAGAATTCTAGATTAATATTTAGGAATAGATGATCATTGTTTGTAGTTGCCATTGCCATTGATGAATTGTTTACTTATGCTAGCGACCCGCCCCGTCTTCGCACGGGTAGCATTTATTATTAGGTATAGCGGGGACGAACTCGCAGATTGCACGGCGAATCGTCTCATTTGTTCTTATCAATGTAAAATCAACTTAAACGGTTTAGGATGCGCACGCGAAAAATGGCATTTCAAACCGTATTTGACCGACTTCTTTGACAAAAACCGTGATATCTCGGTAAATATATACGATATTAATAAATCATAAATAAAAAAAAGCAGAAAACACTCTTTCCAAGATTTCAAACAGGAACGAAATCCGTTCACAACTTTCCAAGATTAGCGCATACATACAGACAGAGAAAATAGAGGGACTTTACTTATGAAACAACTTGCCAACTGCTATTCGTTAGGATCAATCTATCTCTTCTTTTTAACACTTAAAGATAACAGGTAGATGCTTTAACTTTAAAACGAAATAATTAAATATGAATAAATTAAAATTAGAATACAAACAACCTACGACCAACAAACAAACAACAATGTAGTGTACTTGTAGTGACAGTGAATATGTAATAATGTAGTGAGTAGTGATGTAGTGATGCCACTTTCTTCTTTTCCATTTCCCAATAATTCACTATGAAAATTATTGTAAAACATGGATTTACATGGAATAATGTTCCGACACACATCAGAATATGTTTAAATATTCACATAGGTTCTACTTAGGTTGTACAAGTGTAACCTTTCAACTTGATCGTGCATTGTACCTATAAGTGCCTACATAGAAATAGATGTAGGTATTTCAACTAACAACCCTTTCTCGTAGAGCGTTTAAACTTCAAGAATCGAACATGGTGGTTTGAAACTCGATTGTGGTTGCGGATTCGATTCCGGACTCTAGAGCTTTTAACGAGGGGCAACCGATAATCTACGATTTGTTCGAAATATATGTTGACGCAAAATTTAACTACTTTTGTTGAGATCGTTTTACTAAAACCTTGTATCAGCCACCTGAGAATATTTATTTATTTATTTATTCTTATACGCATCAAGTCTTTTATGAAAATGAGGAAACGTAATTTCGTCGGTCCTCAATCGGGCGCGTCACCGAGTACCGGAGTGAGGAGAACTGGATCTCTCCCAACTCTGGATTTGCGCACATAAACACTTTTAGACTATAATATTATCTCCTGCGTAGGTAAAGGATTCAGTACCTATTAACTACTACTTTCATAGCATTTAAAAGCGAGATCAATCTCAAAAACAACTATAAATAACTTGTAGCCTTGTTTCACGTTAACGTCTAGTTTTTGGTGTGCTCCGAATCTTACGGACGTAAAATAACAACTAAGAATGATTTCATAAATACTAGCTAACTTAAAAATAACTGCCGAGTTATAAAGAGTATAAGCATTGTAAGAATAAGCTGTATCAAAAAGAGAATCCCCGAATAACTATCACAGAGATATAATAACTGAGGTCTCAGGGGTGGCAACGCATCTGCATTTTGACCTCTGGTCTTTGTGTAAGTGTCTTTAAGCTGCAGTCATCACTTAACATCAATGTTAATTGCATGCTTGTTTGCCACCTTCATAACATAAAAAAGGAACAAAAATAGGTACCTATAAGTATGCTAAAAATAAACAGACACCAAGAAGACGTGTCTTCAAATTCATTAGACGTGACAAGTACTTGAGGGGTTCTAACGCAAAACTACAGCACAATCCAATTATTCAGACAATTAGTCCGAGGCAAGTTAGGACAGGTGTAGTGAGTTCTGAGTGTCCCTAAACACTAAACGAAAGCCTCTCCAGACCTTCCATTAAACTATTAGCAGCTCGCCTTTTGTGCAACTTGCACGTTCCATTCGTATATTCATAGCGCAATGGAAATGCAGGATGCATCTTGTTATGAAGATTTACTCAAGAATGATCTAGACAAATATAAACTTACTAGCTGTTGCCCGCGGCTTCGCCCGCGTGGATGTCGTTTTACAAATATTTTTTCCTGAATTTTCTTCCTTGCTATAAACCTCACGGAGCCCGAGACCTTTCCAACGAATGCAAAACCGTGGAAATCGGTTCGTGCGTTCTGGAGTTATAGCGTCAGGAAGGAAAACCCGACTTATTTTTATATAATAGATTTTATTTGAAAGACGAACTGTTTAGATAACAGATGTAAATGGAAAGCAAGACTGATCAATGTTAATCAGATGACAGAGATAATGTCTAGTTTTGAAGAGTAATGTCAAACAACAAGTGAGAACTAACAGGACTATAAGGACATGAAGTTGGCGAGACGTTACTAAATAAACAATTTAATATAAACACCTACTTAAAAATGCCAAAAGAAAATACGGGTACTATGTTCTACTAAAATTCTATGAGCTGATCTCGACTTGCTTCCAGATAAATAAATCTATATTTGAGATTTTCTTCTTGCAGTGATCAGAAAAGTCCAGTGAGTTAGTTCAGGAGCATCAGTGATTATCGATGTTACCTTAACAACGGGCGTTTCTTAGATGATAGCACCAGGCTTACCTATTAGTGTCGCAAATAAGAAGTGTACCAACGTCTAGATAACTGCACATATTTGTAGAAGTAGGTATTATATTATGTCTAAGTCAGGGAACTCTCCGTTTATACAAAATCAATTAAATATATTACCCCCACATAAGGTGCGTGGTTGGGTTAGATTCTGCCGAAAATTAGTTTTACCTGCTCAGAAGCCTTCGTGGGCTCGATCATGCACAACAACTTTGCTTCACCCGATCATCATATGTTCAAATGCATAGTTTACGATTCTAAACAGACAAACATTCATTTTTATATATAGATTATAGATATACGTTGTTTCGGTCATAATCACCGTATCGCATTCCTTGCAAATACGCAATGCTAAGCTTAGATAATATTAATATGCATATTCAGAACTCGGCATCTATTTCACGTCTGGAACTGTATAATATGTATGTATCTTCACGCCAGGTCCCTAACGGGGTAGGCAGAGAGTGTAAAGCGCCAGACATCCCGGTTCTGACAAACCTCTCGTGCCTCGTCTACCTTCATCATTCTCTTCATACATGCACGCCGATTCCTAAGATTATAATATGCGTGCATTAACTGTATCTCTATCGTATAAATACCGAAATGAAACATTCCTAGTAATATATTATATGCATGGTTATGAATAGTTAATACGTAGGTAAAGACCTACGTATTCACCCCTTATTCATGAACGTATTTTAGCTAAAGTGTTGCTAATCTCTCCCTTGTCTTTTTCTATCCTGCACATTTGACAATGCAACTGACGAAGACAAAGCATTCTATACCCATAACGTATCTAATGTACGTTTATGAATAAGTGGGATAATATATAATAATAATGGCAACCCATTATGCGTCCCACTGCTGGGCACGAGTCTCTCCCCTTTTTGGGGGGAGGCCTGCAGCTTACTCCACCACGCTGCTCCAATGCGGATTGGTGGAGATATGGGTAAGTGGCCAACCCGCTGTCGGATGTTTTCAAACCGCCCCATAAGGCCTCCGACAAGGTTTAACGATAGATATTAACGACTGCTATCTATCGATAACAACCGGGACCGACTTAACGTGCCCTCCGAAGCACGGAAACGCGTATTTTAATTTGCCACTAGCGGTCAGCCATCACACACCCGACCGCGACCGCGTGCTTGACCGAGTATATCGCTTATGATCTACATTAGCCGCGGGGCCATCGGCCATGCGCGCTTCTAATAGATAATATTCACCCATAATTAGATCAACAAATTGTCTCTGAGGTTCGGTTGCACCAAAATACTTGTTAAAGTTATTGTCAATGTAAAATTTTACATCCTTCTCTATAAATTTATAAAAGTTTATGAATAAGGTACATTTCTCTGAAAAAAATGCACGCAAGTATCAAGCGCATGGGACAAATCCAAGAAAATTGTGAAAAGTTACATTTCGTAGTTTTCTTCACTACGAGTATGTGTTATTTCAAAATTGAACGACTGCAAACTAGATTCCTATTTCTGCATCCCTATTTATGCAAACTGATCAACTCGTCAAGCATATTCACAATGATATTGCAGTGAAATTCTAAACGCTCTACTAATAACGAGTAAATATTAATAAATATCCAATTTTATGACAAGTTATTCCTACAGTTGTTGCTCGTACTGCAGACGTTATAAATTAAACGATAATTACACGCGTGTCTCGAGTCGTTGGTATAACTGTTTCATAATCGTCGAACACAATCCTATGCGTGGGCGCAGCTTACGCCATGTCCTGTTGTAACTTGTTGTATAAGCAATATCCTGAGATTATCGAATCTCTTTCTGAGCCCATAGCGGTTATAGTTTTTCCAACAGTTGAAGATCGAACTGTCTCAATGACTTAGTCGTTAGTGGGTCCCGTGAGATATCAGATCTAGGACCCAAAACCATCAAATTTTTTCAAGACACAAAACAGAGGCAGAGGTACGCCTTGAGCGTAGAAATGTTATTACTGAAGGTAATATACATACCTTTATTTTAAGAATAGGCGGTCCAAGAGGGCATTTTGGCAAAAAGAGTGCATTATAAAATATGCATTTGATACTTCATACGCATAAAAATGTGGGTCAACATCTACAACAGCAATATTCATTTCAAAGCAAACAAAGCAAGCGATAGGCTATGTCGTCGGTGTCCTTGGTTAGACACAATCGTTGAACATATTGCCAATTGAATGCATTTCCGCCGCATGCAACTTGCGCCTCTGTTGCTATGGAGTCGTCACGACAAACCGTGACTCGATGCATAGGCACGTCAAGTGATTTCATTTATTCTTTTTTTTTAATAATTCCGTATAATAATATGGTATGCCTATACTTACACGAATTTATATTTTGTTCAATAATGATGATGATCAAATTTACAAAAAATAACACTTGGACGAATTGTGTTGTTATTTTCGGATGTATCTTTTTATTAACATTTAGTGCTCTTAAACACATAAAGTAAAAGCTTTCATTTCTAAATCACATAACGTCACACTAATATTATAAATGAAAAAATGTTTTTTTGTTTGGATGTTTGTCCGTCAATCACGCCGAAACTACTGAACGGATTTTGATGAAGTTTGTTAAACATATAGAGTATTAGCTGACTCAGATTATAGGATACTTTTTATCCCGAATAAATGTTCCTGTGAAATGCCATGGGATGATTTGATGAGTTTCCACAGGTTACGCGAAAAGCGAACTACACGCGGGCGGAGCCGCGGGCAACAGCTAGTTTCTCTAATATTTAATTTGCTGGTGGTGGGGTTCACCGCCACCGCGTAACCTAATCTACCTGCCGCCAAATGGTAGTATTCAGCACAATCGTGTTCCGGTTAGATGGCAAAGTATGGGCCCATAATAACTATCACTAAGATGTAACAACTAAGGTGTCAGGGATAACAACGCATCTAAATTTTGACCTCCTATATTTTTGTGGGGATATAGGCTGCAGTCATCACTAAACATCAATGTGAACGACATGTTTCTTTGCACATTTGTAAATAAAAATTGAATACAAGTAGTCTGTTGACATATTCATGTGTTCGCAATGACAAAAAAAAACCTACTTATTCTTCAATAAACAGGAGCAGATATCTGCTAATTTTACACCACACGCGCAAATATAAATAAACCACAAATGGTAGACCCATAAATACCGTGTATGTTAATGCAATTTTCCACAACGTGCGATATATTTATCGCTATTGACAAACTAACGCGTCTACCCGCGCTGCATTCTTCCTGTTCAATATAAATTCCGACTGGGTATTGCTAGCCACCGCACTGGTGCACATAACCTCGTATTATGTACGTTTGGTTACAATTTTCTGAAAACCATGCATAATGTTACGTCAATATTTATTCTAATATTATAAAGCTGAAGACTTTGTTTGTTTGTTTGCTTGAACGCGCTAATCTCGGAAACTACTTGTCCGATTTAAAAAATTCTTTCAGTGTTAGATAGCACATTTATCGAGAAAGGCTTTTAGGTTATTATAGCTAAATTTTTGAAAGAATTTTTCAAATCGGACCATGAGTTCATCACTCTCAGATGAATAGGAGAGGGTAGGTAACATTGCAACCGCGCAAAGCCGAGGCAGGCCGCTAGGGTAGGAATATTTAGGCGCGGGACGTGACGACCCTCTCGACTTCCTCAAGTGGAGAAGAATTCTTCCGCTAGTATAGTCAGTCAACCGAACAATGGCGGTTAAGCCATTCGAATAAATTATACTGGTGGTAGAGCTCCAGTAACGGAGCTCGCGGTAGTAGGCACCACCGCATTACCTAATATACCTACTTGCCGCTAAATGGTAGTGCTCAGCACTATCGTGTTCCGGTCAGGTGGTAATGTACGGCCTGTAATTTCCGGCACAGAGGCATAACACCTCATGCCTCAGGAGTGATAACGCATCTGCATTTTGACCTTGGTCTTTGTGTGGGTGTCTATATATAAAAATAAATAACATAAAAAAATAGGGCGGTAGTAAATGTAATAACGCGGGATGGGCAACAGCGTCCCGCGATCAAACTTCCCCCACTGCGATCGCCGATCCGTATGCCAAGTAATGTCCTGATTATGGCATGACGACCCGGTTAGTCAAGCGGTGTGAGATGACCGTTTGATTCGAAGGTTCGCGGGTTCGATCCCCGCACCGGGACTAATATTTGTATACCCTACAGATATTTGTTTCGGGTCTGAGTGTTTGTGTATATGTTGTATGTGTACAACGGCACCCACGACACAAGTTTATACCTACAGTGGGGCTGTGAGTGTAAGCGTTTTTTTATGGCATATTTTACTCAAAACAACTCTGAACTCTGTTGTGGACTATATTTGCTACGGCTTTTCTCTAATATGTATGTACGTATCTTCACGCCAGGTCCCTAACGGGGTAGGCAGAGAGTGTAGAGCGCCAGATATCCCGGTTCTGACAAACCTCTCGTGCCTCGTCTACTTTCATCATTCCAGTACCTAGTGAGAATCGTTCGGCTGAAGTAATGACAATTTTTTCTCAATTTTTTATGAAAGGAAGGAATGTGGCTAACAAGCTTGCAATTCATAAGTGATGCACGCTATAGATTTCTACACAAAAGCCAGAGGTCAAAATGTATATGCGTTGCCACCCCTGAGACCTAAGTTATTATGTCTCTGTGATAATTTATTATTATATGATGAATTTTCAGTAAGCCGAATTGCAAGTGAACTCAATGGCACTTCAACAGGGTTTGGGGCGTTTCGGTACGCTCGTGTTTCGACCCGCGGACCGAAACGCCTATAAGCATTTAATTTTTATTCATGGTCCAAAAATGGAAAGTGGACCGAATCATCCAGGAGTTCTTCTTAAATGGGTAGTTTCGGTCCAATTATATTGTCATGTACAGTCGAATACAAAATAAATAATATTTTCGTTCACCAATTATTTGAGTTTTTTAAGTGATTTTTAAAACTTTACTGCATAAATATACGGCGATATATTTATTTATAGATGTGTTTTTATTGTGTAAAAGAATTTAACACTATAATGCCAATTAATATGATTAATGTTCTGTATATGTGTAATATATTTAACTTGATTTATGTGATTTATTTGTTTAATATTATTTTTGTGTAGGTAATTATAAATAAATATAAATTTTATCATCATGCATTGCATTTTATTTATTTATCAATTTTTGTAACCAACTGTACTTAAATCTTTCAAAACAGGTATTCATATCGGGACGAATCGCCCTATTATAATAAAAAAGTCGGGTGATTCGTCCCGCGGACCGAATCGACCCATTCAGAAGGCATTGTTAGGCGTTTCGGTCCCCGGACCGAAACAAGAGCGGACCGAAACGCCCCAAGACCCCTTCAACATCGACGAAATATCGATATAATATTATGAATGATGAAATATCGACCAGATTTTAAGGATGCCACGTGATTGATACCGATATAAGTTTATTTTATCAAGTTCTTTATTACTCAGTAATTGATTTATTTCAGTAACAATCATATAACTTTTTTTAAATTGTAGCTGACATTTAATCTGTAGTTTTAAAAAATTGGTCTTCGAAAAAAATCGAGTAAGCATTGCAGACCAAGCCGCAGCGTCGTGTTTGGAACATTTGGTTGCAATGTTCTGAAAACTATATGCATAGTTTATGGTATGCATTGTCGAGTTGAACCCTGCCCATCGTGGGCTCATATAATATGTAAACACAACAGACTGTCGAGAATCAAGTTGTATATAATATATAAATGCAAATTAGGGATGTCATTTCTGATCTAGATACCTATACGGATATATGAATAATATTATACTAGTTACGGACATAATATTATTTCAGATTATCCGATACTTTCAGTATCACCGATAGTTTCAGTTACGGATACCTATTATAAATATGTATTTAGAAGCAATTGTTGAATTATTCTTTTTCTCGTTTATTTGCAACTAAAGGTCAGTTATTTTAGCAGTTACATAAAATAACAAATATTTTTTAGTTGAGATTTTTTAATTTTTCTTTTAAAAATTATACCTACAGTCTGGGAACTCTCCACAATCGCTTTATTATCATCGCATTATTATTGTAACAACTAGTTAATTCGTCTCCTCTATTGAGAAGGGCTCCTAGGCCAAGATTACCATTATTATAGGTAGCCTACATAGAATTATTAAGGAAACACGCGAGTAAGAAGCTCGTCCCATTATTTGTACTCTCGAAGGAAATAAAGGGTATCTAATTCTTCGAACTCAATAACGGCTAGCTATTTATAAACAACCGTAGAAAATCTCAATCAAACGTAATGTAAACACTATTACACTTTTCTCTGAATAAAATATTTTTCAAATAAAAAGCAGCAACCGAATTCAAATTCTAAATAGGATTTTTCTACGATTGGTTTCTTTTTAGAAAACCAACAATGTAAACAACAGCAATGTATTTCAAACTTATGCAAATTATAGAAATCTTTTGCAAATTCATTGAATATTTGATACTATACACTTGATACAACAATAATAAAACTGAGAACGCATACCGATCGCATCGAATCATTTCAAATGGGGTCTTTGCCCATCCCGAGACGACGTTACCTCAAATTTCAACGTATAAATAAATAATGTGAAAGGTAAATAATGTGTAAAAATTGTAGCACAATTTAACACTTGTGGTTACATGTATTCAGAACGACATTAATCCGAAAATCGCACATGTGAGATAAACTTCAATGGTTAATGAGCCTGTCGAAATTCTGCTGATAATGCAATCATTATTAATTTGTGGGCGGGAGCCCCCAAATACCAGCTTGGCCCACTTGACTCCCTACAAAAACGCGCTGTTCGTATTGTTAACGATCCAGGACTTACTGACAGGCTCGAACATCTGAGCCTGCGCAGAGACATTGGGAATCTGTGCGTGTTGTACCGTCTCTACAATGGTGAGTGCTCTGCTGAACTGTTCGACATGGTGCCGCTGTCTCTTTTCCTACACCGTACTACCTGCCGAAGAGCGAAGTTCCACCCTCACCGTCTGGACACCTGGCAGTGCTCAACGGTGCGGTTTTCACGTTCGTTCCTATCCAGAACGTGTAAATTGTGGATTGAACTTCCCTCTGAGGTGTTCCTTTGGTGCTACAATATGGGGTTCGTCAAAAGAGTCCTCAAGGGTTGCCAGCGCGTTGGCAACTCCCCTGGTGTTGTAAATGTTCATATGCCACTTACCATCTGGTGGCCCGTCTGCTTGTTTGTCAACCGTCAGTCTTAAAAAAATCAATGAAAGTTTTTTCCTTATCACCTGACCTAGACTCATCGTCTAGGTCACTCTAGATGTTAAGGAATTAACTAGCCGTTCCCTGCAAAAATGTTCTACATACTACATAGGTTTCTGATTACGATTGGGTACGTCATATCCACCAAATGGTAAATTACCATTTAGCGAATTGGTCTATGTTTAAACTTCGTGTTCCGGGTAAATACAGTTTGTTGTAAATTTATGTGTTTTTTACTGGTGGTAGATCTCCAGTGACGGAGCTCTCTGGCGTAGGCACCACCGCATTACCTTTATCTGCCGCCAAATGGTAGTGTTCAGCACTACCGTGTTCCGCTTAGATGGTAATGTATGGCCCCGTACTATCACTTACTATACCTAACTATCACAGAGACATAACAACTTAGGTCTCAGGGGTGGCAACGCATTTACACCTCTGTTTTTGTATAGACGTCTATAGCCTGCAGTCATTCTTTACATAAAACAGAGATATCCATGGGTCCAATTATCATACACGAGAACTACATACCTTGTATAAACATGCCTTTATCCAAACAAGATTACAGTTATTACTTTTTGATACGTCATTAATCTCTTGATGATCATGCAATAACCCCATACAAGGTTTAAACCCAATGACCAATAAACGACCCAATTGAAATTGTGATTGCGTCAATATTCAGCAAGAGTATTGCGGGATTTAATGAATTTGTTTAAATTCATGGAACTCGAGGACCAGTTATTTTTCGATAACTTCAACACCTACAGATTAAATGTCGACCAGATTTTAAGGGAGTAACAGATACATTGATTGGATAAAGAGATGATGTAATGTTTGTAACCTTTTAATTAATTTAAGTTTATTTTATCCGTAAGTTGATTTTACTGAGTATCGCGGTTCGTGTTTTTCTGTGTATACTATATGTATTGAAAAATAATTTTTTTGGATCAAATCAACGAATTTTAATAGCCTATGTATACTTGATATCACTTGGGACCAAGTAGTACCTAATCCCAACGTGTAAGTTGTTAATAACAATGTCCTAAAGTGTATTAGTGCTTTTAATAAATGTGTTCAATATTGGACTTACGGCCAAATACTCAAACGTCACTCAAATCTAAGTGGGACTTAAAAGTCTTCTGTCTTCATAAAACACGTTCAAACGATAGAGATAGCGCTCATTTGAGGGTTGCTTAAAATTGAGTGACGTTTGAGTATTCGACCATTAGGTAGGTACATTGTTTTAAACAAACGTTCTTTTTTTATTTCAAAGTATAAACAAATGGTGGGTGTGAAGTAGTATTAATACCTACGTATAATGAGCTCAGTAACATAAAACATCATTGCTTACCTACATCTGTCGATACTTTTTTGTAACTCAATCATAGGTACAAACATTCACAGATATCTATCTAGTCCATAAAGAGATAACTTAAAATACACAAGTAGGAAACACCAATGTTGAGAACATATACCTTATATGTTCTCAACATTGGCAGTAAACTGTTTCAAGAGTAGTTTGTAAAACTTTTAATGGACTGGTGAGCTATAATTTTGAGCCGTTCAACGGTTTAAAAGTTTGTAACTAGACCTAGTTACTTGATAAGCTTTATGAAGAAATTGTAATAATATATTTTACTAGCTGTGCCCGCGACTTCGTCCACGTGAGAAAAAATATGATTACTCAGTATCTACCCGGACGAAGTCGTGGGTGCAGCTAGTATAAAAGTAGCCTAAATTACTCCTTATTACATCAGCTATCTGTAAGTGAAAGTCCCGTCAAATTCGGAGACACTCAAATTCTATTTATTTGTATGCAGGTATGTATGTATGTATGGTTGTATGGAGATAAAAGTAGCCTAAGTTACTCCTTATTACATCAGCTACCTACCCGTGGAAGTCCCGTCAAAGTCGGATACACTCCAATTCTACTTATTTGTATGTAGGTATGTATGTATGTATGGATGTATGGAGATAAAATTAGCCTAAGTTACTTCTTATCACATCATCTATCTGCCAGTGAAAGTCCCGTCAAAATCGGTCAAGCCGTTGCCGAGATTAGCGGGAACAAACAGACAGACAGACAGACAGACCGACAGACAGACAAAAATTGTAAAAAATGTGGTTTTGGTATATGTACCGTGTATACATACATATGCATTTAGTAAAAAGCGGTTATTTTAATATTACAAACAGACACTCCAATTTTATTTATTTGTATACATTTGTGACAGACTTTTAATTGTATGGATAAACTCTTTACATTACGATGAGGCTTATCGTAATAGCAGAGAATATGTAATAAATAATACTACTTATAGAATGGACACTTCGACGTCCCGACCGATTTCCCCGCCTCACCCATCCTCCTTCCCTCTTATGGGAGACGTTTGGTATTTTCTACGTGCTACGCACACAGGTGCACGTGTAAATACACGTCACTGATTGATGTCTGTGTACTCGTAACAGAGACCAAATTAAGCGTTTGTATGAAATTTTGGCGGAGTGTCCGCGATGTGGTAATAGTAGGATCATCTAACTACAGCATTAACTACTCTGTTGAAGTACGATTAAGTAAAAAACAGTAAGCACCATTTGAAAATTGTAAAAAGACGTCATCGCTTTAACTGTTATTGTCAAGAAGGCGCTGATTAAAGTTATTGTTAATCCGTCAGATGTTCATAGAGACCAAATTAAGCGTTTGTATGAAATTTTGGCGGAGTGTCCGCGGTGTGGTAATAGTAGGATCATCTAACTACAGCATTAACTACTCTGTTGAAGTACGATTAAGTGAAAAACGACTAGCACCATTTGAAAATTGTTAAAAGACGTCATCGCTTTAACTGTTATTGTCAAGAAGGCGCTGGTTAAAGTTATTGTTAATCCGCCAGATGTTCATAATTCATGTATAGTACAAGCACTATACATTTTGTTCATGTCAGCAGTTTACCCGCGCTACATTGAAATTGTCAATCATTCATAAAATCAGTTCACGTTCGGTCATCAAGCATTTCATACATGCCACGTGTGCTCATCAATTAGCATTACAAATTATATCAATAAATTATTGGCTTACATCAATCAAGTCTATAATTTCTATCATTCATGATTGTGCGGTGAAAACTGTACAATTCACTTGCAACCATTTACATACTTTCTTGGTTACATAACATTGTCAAAATACAGCCTGATGCAACGCATTCTACTGTTGAAATCAGTGTTACTGTGATTGTTAAATTTAACTTTAACTAATATTTTGATGCAACCGAACCTTAGTATATCAATTATTAGTTAATCGAGAAGCTCAGTAAACGTTCATATTTTCGAGTTCAGAACGATCAACATTTCACGTTAAATTCCAAGAAAAAAACAACGTTGCCATTATTAAATGCACCATTAAGTATCAACAGACAATATATCTATCTGATTTTTTTATTGCGTCTTCATCAGTTTGCCAACAAAACCACGTGTTATTTTACCGTTATCGATGCAATAATCTGGCGACAAAATGACAAACTTCGGTTAACGATAAGATATTTTTTAATCAATGTTCCAATACAAGCAAAGACATTTTAGCGCAAACATAATAAAGTGTTATATCTTATTACACGATTAAGATATAACAGTTTATTATTAATTTAATTGCTATTTCCTGATCGAAATAATAATTATGCAAATATAAGTGTATTAAATTGCCGTAATGGTAAATATTCATAAGTTTTAACATAATGTTTGACGGTTCCGTGCAAAATTTAGAGCTAAACTACTTTTAAAAGAGTGCGACAGGAGCTGATATCCCAGAGCTCTTAAATCCATAGTCATTATTGGAATACATTACAAATTATTCAATTACTTAAGTGTACCGAAACGTCTTTATTAAAAAACGTAATATTGATAAGAACATGGAAAATATCGTTATTAAAAAAAAAAACGAGATTTTTAAAATAACACTCATGTAGTCTGTAGTTACATCGAGTTTGTGCGATACATTCTAGTTTTTCTGATCATTGAGGTCTTAATTTAGGTAGTGTTCATAATTTTACCACAGTCTAAAGAACGTACCTATTAATTACCTACTTTACTAAGCTTTAGCTAACTTTTCGGGTTGTAACTAAATTTTTAATTGCACCTGGTATAATATCTAGTACCTACCTATATTGAGTATGTGCACTACTTTTGCAAAGTGTTAGTTTAATTTTATAATACTGCTAGCACGGGTAAAATATTATCTACATTACAACTACTAATACGGTATTAAAAACACACCCTTAGGGGTCGAATTTCGCAATCTAGTCTAGTCCTAGTCTTAATTAGCACTTTCGTCCGAAAAAAATCTCCTAAAGGCTTAAAAAAATCCTTACACCAATAATGTAACCTGTAAATAGGTATACTGTGCATATAATTATGCATTTCAGTCTACACTTCTGGGACAAAGCGTGAATTTAGATTGGTGACTATTGCGCAATTACGTCCTCGACAAAACTAATGTATATATTTCATTAACGCACGCTATCAGTCACGATAACTGATAATAATCAGATACAGTTTGATGACCCGTACATTGGCCCTTGCGAATATAACAGGGAATCCACAGCCTTATACGATAATGTGGTTGTATCGAAAACCCAATCTCGGACACCGGCGACGGCTTAGCATGGCTGCAGGATAAACCTTTCATCATCATCATCATATCAGCCATTAGACGTCCACTGCTGAACATAGGCCTCCCCCAAGGACCTCCATGCCGACCGATCGGAAGCGACGTGCATCCAGCGGGTACCTGCAGCCTTGATCAGGTCGTCGGTCCATCTTGCAGGTGGACGTCCTACGCTGCGTTTGCCGATACGTGGTCTCCACTCGAGAACCTTTCTGCCCCAGCGGCTATCGGTTCTCCGAGCTATGTGCCCTGCCCATTGCCACTTCAGCTTGGAAATCTGCTTGGCTATGTCAGCGACTTTCGTTCGCCTACGGATCTCCTCATTTCTGATTCGATCCAGTAGGGAAACGCCGAGCATAGCCCTTTCCATTGACCGCTGAGTGACTTGGAGCTTTCGCACGAGACCCATAGTGAGAGACCACGTCTCGGCACCGTAGGTCATCACCGGTAAAACGCACTGGTTAAAGACTTTCGTCTTCAAGGACTGCGGGATGTTTGACAAGAAAACGCTCCTTAACTTCCCGAACGCTGCCCAGCCGAGTTGGATTCGGCGAATGACCTCTTTCTCGAAGTTCGACCTGCCTAGTTGTATGGTTTGTCCTAAATAGACGTAGTCGTCGACAACTTCGAGCATCGAGTTCCCAACGGACACTGGAGTGGGCGATACAAGGTTATTGAACATGACCTTGGTCTTATCCATGTTCATTTTAAGGCCCACTCTTTGGGACACTCGATTGAGGTCTTCGAGCATTGTGCTGAGATCTTCCAGCGACTCTGCCATGACTAAAACCATGAGCCATGAGGATAAACCTTTACTGGAAGAAAATGTATATCTTCATACTCAGGACGGACGAAATTCCGAAATGTTAATGTTAAAGATGGCTTTAACCTTATGCCATAGAGCAACACGGGCCACCGGCCGCGGCGGCTCCGGTGTTGCTCTATGCCTTATGCTATCCCTATAGTTTTAAACTGTTTTATAGCTACAGGAAGATTTCAGATACGGTAGCATTACTGACTACTGGATCTGATATTCGTATGTCTCCAAATAGCTTCCAGTTGAAAATCAGCGTCGGGCTTCGGCCTGACTTATGCTGAACTGGAATCTAGTGCAGAATCTAATGCAGCCGTGAGACGCTGCTTATTAACGGAGGTATTGTGTATTTTATTTTATTTAAGTAATTTAATTTTGTCAATTGTTATATCTTTGTAAATTGATTTTTTTTCTATAAGCATGTCTCACGACTGCACCAATAAAGGTTTATTTCTTCTTTCTTCTTCTTTCTACTAATTACTACGAGTATCATCATACATTTATATACACTTACAGTGATGTATCACTGACTTATCTACTATCTATATGAACTGGATGCATGGTTTTTCATGTCATTAAATGACAAAAAAGCCAATCAGTGATTTCAATGTAGATGCGTTGCTACTCCTGAGGTCTAAATTACTACCTGACCGGAACATGATAGTGCTGAACACACAATTCATCGGCAAGGAGATTAGGTAACAGGAGGGTGCCTACGCTCGTGAGCTCCGTCACTGGAACTCTACCACCACTTAAAGAGTTGTTTTCCACCATCATCATAAAAATCTATGTAAAACCAAGAAAGCTCACTATTGATATCATTGCTACTCTTGCGGACCGTTGTCTTTTGTTCTTACAAATGTATGTTAACAGCGAGGTACTTACTACTTCCTTGAAAAGAAAACGTTGAACTCTATTACTAGAATCACTTAACTGGAACCAAATCCCATGGAAAACAATGAAATCAATACTGTGCACCATTCTTAAGATCTACGAGTATCTTCGTGATCATAAAAGTTGTTGACAATTTTCAAGAAATGTATATAGTTTTGTAACAACAAGTTATAGAGAAACGAGATTTATGTACCGAAATTTACCTGCAGTTGTAAATTCAGGTCGTACCTACTCAGTAAAGAACTGTAAAATCTGTAAAAAAATTGAAATCTCTCCCCCTATAATGCATAACACCACCCATCAATAACGTAAGTGCAATAACACCAAAAAGAATACGTTATACCTAGATAGCTATGCCATAAAAAAACTAAAATATTGCCTACCTATCACAAACACAAATACAAATAAAGCATTGAGAAGGAGAGGAGATTGTATGAGTAACTAAGATACGGAGGAGTCGTTACAAAATGGTATCATTTACCGATCACGTAACTCATATTTTGGTCAGATCTTTACGAGAAACTTTGCAGGAGATAATAATTTTCTTATTACGATAAATGAAGATTACTGTAAGGCGACAAAGATATACGGTACTATTCACTACCATAGAGCAACACAGGCCACCGGTGCGGACTGGAGGGGAGTAGCCATTTGAAATCTTTCCCCTCTGTCAAAATACAAGCCTATGTGGGCCTATGCCTGTCGCCTAGATATTTAAATGTGTGCGTGAAATTTTTTATGTATTTTTAAAGTCAAGGAGTTTCGTAGTAACAGACGATTTTTTTAGCGTGTGTGTGCGTCACACGCATGCCCCCCCCCCTCCTCCCTCCCCCAAAATTACGGGCTGTTTTGTATCGGTAATAAACGCTACGGCTACGAGAGTGCCTACATACGAATTACCTCCCCAACGCGCGACGGTCGAGCCTAGGACTTCAGACATAACATAATGGTAGGTAATCATAGATGTAGATAATTATTACATTTTACTGTATGATTAAAGTAGGTGTAAAATAGCTAAGAAAACGATGAAATAACAGATAATAACTCCATTTATAAAAAATAACACCCTCAGCCAGTATCTTAATTACAGTTCCATCTTTCATTGCGAGTTGTTAGTGTCGGCTGACTGCACAATGTAGTATGGTGAAAGTAAGTAAAAAAATGCTCATAAAATAAAAACTAATTCGCCTATCTGAATCATTTTTATGGGACCAATTCGAAACTATTCTGCATCAAACAAAAGAAAAATTACGTAAATCGGTTCAGAAATCTCGGCGAAATTCGCGTACATACATTAAAAAAATATATATACCGGCCGAATTGAGAACCTTCTCGTTTTTTGAACTCGGTTAAAAACAAATGTGCATGTTGCGGATCCACGCATGACAAAGTTAGCTATTAACAATGCAAATGTATTTAAGTATATGGAAACAAGAAACGACAGAATTGACATGCAATAGACAACAGATTGATCATTTAAGATATTTAACACGAGAAATACTTGGAAAAATATTTTTAAGTGTTCTTGTTACTCTCAAATACCAAGCACGCGTAACAGCATCTTACAATAATAATGAAGCACTTACATATTTTTTATATGAGTATTACAGTTACATTTTTTATGAGTTTCAAGCGAAACAATAGATCAGGTCAACCAGGACACTGCGGGTGCGCAACGTTGGCGCAGCGAAATACTAAACTCATGACTCTTGTGTTTCGGATTGCCAGCATAGATTAATGATTGGTACGTTTCTTATGTTTAGATACCGCTCCTAATAATGCTGTTAAAAGCAGTATGAATGAAGCAGTAACACGAACAGGGCTGGGCTTCAAACTTCGATCACAATCTATCAACGTATTAATAGCCTCTATGTTTTGATTGTTTATTATAATGAAATGTGTTTCGAAGCTTGTTTGCCATCGAATGGATAACTAGGAAATGGCTAGGTGCCTATTGTAACAACATCAGAAGAATCTACCTGTAACAGAGACAGGTACCCGTAGTTAATACAAAATGTTCACTTATAATACCACAAGAGCTTCAAAATTATCGGGTATTTCCCGATAGGTTCGTTGCAAACAAATGAAGGAGTCAAGTTTTTCAGGTTAAAAAATAACGAGCGCGAAGCGCGAGTGATTTTTCCTGAAAAACTTGACGACTTTATTTGTTTGCAGGGAACCTTGAGGGAAATGCCAGATAATTTTGAAGCTCTTGTGGTATTCGGGGGATTATTTTTCCGACCCAAATGTCGGCCAATAGAATTGCACCATGAGATGAAATGAACAGTTAACAAATAAGAATTTCATAACGAATAAAACAACATTTAATTAAGATTCAGGTTAGTGCAATTAAAAATACAATTGTTGTAAACATTGGTGCATGTTTTCTTCAAGTGATTTGGCAGTCTGATTCCACATTGTTTTTATTGTACCTTCCTTATAGTCTTCTCCATCCATTTTCTTCATATTGTAAGCGTAATCTTTCATAATGTTTGCCAATTGCGCTTCACTCGTTTCAGCACTCAATGTGTATTCCCTCTCAGTACAAAAAGTAGTAAATTGGTTCCAAACTGTTTTTTTTGCCTTCTCCGTATTAATGGGAACATTTCCTTTGACTTTTTTATCGATGGTGGACAGAGAACAAACTCCAAATCGACTCATTTTCATGCAAAATCTCCAATTTTCACAATTGAATTCAACCTGTCAGTTTGACGTGTGGTTAATTTGACTGGATCATGTTTTATTTTTTATATATAGTAACTACCAGAGAAAATAATCAAAAAATTATCAGTATAATACCATGTAGGTTGTACCACGTGACGTCGAATGGTGCAATTCTATTGGTCGATATTTGGGTCGGAAAAATAATCTACTAAACTGAAGAGTATTTTCTTACACAACTCGACACTACATTAATCACGAAGGTTATCAATGTGTTATTATAAATGATGAAAAGGTTCTAATTCTCGAGCCTTCGAGTGTGAGACGTGAGTTTGAAATGAGAATTATTAATGTACGATCATATCTGTCAGTGTTGCGTCAAGTAAATACAGACGGATGGAGCTACGTAAACGATCACGGACGTTCCCAATTTATCGTTTGTTATCGAGGCTATGGTGAATGGTACTTGATCTCGATGACTGTTGCTTGCTTCATTTTTGTTTCGGTAATATTCCAAGAATCAATGCCAGGAATCAGGAAAATCATTTGAATACAGAGTTTATGCTTTCTTTATTATGGAAATAAATTATTAAAGTTCAAATACAACATTTGAACAATTAGTAGATTTACTAGTGGAGAGCTCCAGTGACGGAGTTCGAGGGCGTTGGCACCACCGCATTACCTAATAATCTACTTGCCGCTAAATGGTAGTGTTGAGAACTATCTTCCTGTCAGGTGGTAATGTACGACCCTGTATTACATTTTATATATTACGAGTACATAACATCGGCATAACAACTTAGACCTTAGGAGAAATAACGCGTCTACATTGTAAACTCTCTGGCTTTTTTAGATATTTTTAAGTTACAGTATGTGTGGCCCCTTAATAACTATCACAGAGACATAACAACTTAGGTCTCAGGAGTGGCAACGCATCTGCATTTTGACTTCTGGTTTTTGTAGAGACGTCTAAAGGCTGTAGTCACAGTACAAAAACATAAATGTGAGCTGCTTGTTTGCCATTATCTTTACATAAAAAAGTATTGACTTACCGTCAACGAGTACTGTATGATTTTTTGCCCCTTCATACCTAGCATATAAAAACATGTTTGACTCTATGATTTTTGTATCATGAAAGAGGCAAGCAAACATGCAGTTCCCAAAGATCGTAAGTGAACACTGCAGTCTATAAACATCTAAACCAAAAACATAATACTGATTCGTTGCCACAGCTAAGTTCCCTTGCCTACATAAGCTAGAAATAACGAGACCGGGTACATTTGAGACGGTATTTTGAAGATGTACTCTGCACTGTATAACCTTATTAAAAACCTACCTAATAAATATTAAGCAGATGATAATCAGAAGGTACATCAATTTCACGGTGGTCTTCTACAAAAAAAGGTTATAATTAACTTTGTCTATCATGTTCAACTTACAATAGAAACATGTCTTATTATCTTGAATAACAGAAGTGATCTGTAGCAACCTAGTGATCTGTATCAGGTAGCAACCTAGTTTATTTCTTCCAAATACTTCCAATGCAAATTCTTGGGAGTTAGTCATTACGTAAGAATATATACTTCGTTACAGTTCGTTACTTGATTCGCATAAATCACAGACAATATAAAAAAGATCTTATGACTTTGACTTTGCAATTTAATACGGAAGATACGCCCACCAACTTGCCGTCCTAAAGTGGATTCGTAACCAATTACGAACAAAACGGTGGCATCGCCTCGTCCGGCATGCGGCTATCTGCAATTGAGCTTAATAAAAATGCAATTCTCGTAACACGGCCCGACTCTATTTACTACCCCCTTAATGCCGCTACACCGATGCATTCGATGAATACATAATGCTGTTTGTGACTTGCAGTTGTTTTGTTTGAACGCTTAAATCTCCTACATAGGTTAACAATAGGAAGAATCCGCGTCTCTTGAATAACGGATAAGTTATAAATAATCATGTTGGCAAGTTACTTAAATGAGAAGTGTTATTTCATTGATAAAACAATCTAAAGGTGTCTCTTTTAAGATTAACGATCTTCGGTTTGAAATGTTTACGAAACCTGATTGATTTATTTATGGTTCAAAAGACCAATAACGTTTTGCAATAAACGTATTCACGCACGTCTTACTGATGATTTGTGAATGAAATGGGTGAAATAAAACCTTCTAGAGAAATCTATAGTAAAAGTTGTTGTTTACGTATACCTTTTTATTCTACACGCCACTTCACCATTCATCCAGTAATATGACACTTTCAACAACGCTGTACCCTTTTACAATTTTAATTAATGGATTCTTAACAACTGAGTTACACTGTACATGAAGATGCACAGTACAGTTAACACTACCTAATTGCACATAGGATAGAGAACATTTACCGACTATCATAAAAAATGTTAAAGTAATCAGCTGGTTAATACTACGATGAAAGAGAAAAGGTCTACAGCAAAACACGCATTAGTAAAGAATAGGCTACATTTTAAAAACTTTTTTTTTTAAGAAAAATAGCAAATAGATTAAGTAGACGGGCCACCTGAAGACGACAGTTACCGTTGTCCTCGAATATTTGCAACGTCAGGGGAGTTGTCAACGCACTGCCAGCCCTGAAGACTCCATCTCATTTGTAGCGCCTCTAAAAGTTTCCGACGAACTGACAATCTTATCGTTTAAACGCGGTCAAAACTTGGCAAAGGCATCATTGTTAAAGGAATAGTTACATAATGCAAACCTGTGTATAAAATGACGTCGCCGACGTGGTCGATGTCCACTCGAAGCACTGTCGAGCGAGGAGGACCAGTCTGCAGTGGCCCTCATCCCTCTGCTTCTCGACTCCGAACTCCTTGCGCTCTCCAGCAATATCGCCGTGTACTTGGTGATCAACATTTCACAAACACATGAAACTGATGGTATCTTTTGATAAATCACTCACGTTTCGATCGATAATAATATTAAATTCACTCACTTTTATGGTAAGTAAATTAGTTTAAGCCTCTGCTTACGTTAATTGAATTCATGATACATTTTATAGAATTCAATATGAAATACATTTGAAATTGCTTCAACGAAGAAACTTTTTATTCGAATTATAATTTGAATACTTTTTTCGTGTCAAACGCGAGGAAGCAAGAAGTAAACTGCTTGCCGGACGCCACAGCCGTCATGCCGCAGTGGTCACCAGCCATCTACATTATTATAACCCTCTGACTAAACAACGGGATATTGTGAATTATGGCTCACTCCCACACGTCAAGTTGAAACCCACCAAATGAACAAATTTCAATCAAAAACTTGTTTTGATGCTCAAGTATATTGAACCATTAATTCTATTGACGTGAATTGAGTTTGAAATGCATCAATCAATTATTAGTGATTGTGAACACGGATGACGAAATAGATACAATAGACAAAAATACTGAACAGAAATTCATGTCAGAAATCATGTATATGACTTCCGACACACACACACAACGAAGTTTAAGAATATACCTATAAATTGTAAACGCACAGTCCAAATTGATAGCAATTGAATCGCTCATAGAGCTACATGCTACATTCCTCTAACAACCATAGATCCAGAAGCATCATTACGCTTTAGGCCAAAAATACAATGGCCAATATGCCTTACCGGAATAATATAATGCTAAACTCTATGATTATGCGGCAGCTAAATCAGATAATGCAATATCTATGCCTTTGCACTTATCAAATAAATTACACACTCAAATTCCGAGTAATTCATCAGACATTGAATGAAGCTATCATTAAAAATATAGTTTTGCTAACATATTATTATAGTCTCTTTGAATATAAGTGTTGGGTAACTGTTACTATTAAGCTGTTGTGCTGCGATAAATTAATCACCGCTGCTTGAGACGAAAGTAATTTTATACCAATTCGAATATGCTAGCGGCATGCCATAAAATTGATTCTATTAATAAACATACTGATTATATTTCACACTGAGAATTCTTTTTATTAAATAGAAATTCAATTTCCGCAAGATGCAAATATCGAATACCTACTTGAAACAGGAGGATGGAGTATTTTTTATCACGTACGTCCCACAGGTAAGAAAAATAATCCACAAAAACTTAAGACCTATAATAAGTCACTTATTATAACAAATAGGATATTCAAGATTTTAATTTCTGCATTGAAATTAATATTATAATAATAATTGATACCAAATATTTGGACAGATAAGGCATAAAATGGAATATTATCCTTATTTCACTCACCATTAATAAATTCAGTTCCGTCGCATTCAAAATCATTATTTATTAAGATATTTATTTCAACAATATCGTTTAACAGCACTTATAAAGAAGCTACAGTATTGCTTTTAAACAAATTGAAAGTCTGCTAGCTTTTTGTTCGACACTGGACAACCTGACTTTAAAGTCTAAAATACAGTACTTAAAGAAGGTAATTCATATAATCAGTATCTACTTGACCTCAGTTTGTACAAAAACACTAAATTCGAGTCTACTTTAAAAAAAACCGGACAAGTGCGAGTCCGACTCACGTGGTGTGGGTTCCGTCATTTAAATAAATATTTTCGAAAATATTACAGACTTAAAATGCAGGGACATAGCGGTTACGGTGGTACCGGCAGGGGGGGTTATATTATTAAGAATTTTCGATTTAATTTGAATACTCAAACTTCTTATAGGTTTTCCAGTAATCTATAGGCAAAGAACTATTTTCCACATTTCAAAATTTTAAGTTCAGTAGTTTCGGAGATAGGGTGGGGGGAAATGGGAAATGGTCAATTTTCGTCGTTTTTTTTAAATAACTTCAAATTTGTTTATGTAAAAATTGTAAAAAAATATATCTGACATGTTGACAACAACCTCTTTCATTTGATATGTCACACGACACAGTTTACGAATTTCTTTAATTTTCTGATTTACCCCCCGAAAGTGGCCCCCCTGTTTAAAATTTATTATTTTACTTGACGTGTTCATCGTTGGGTCACCAATTTACATATATTCATCAAATTTCAACTCAATCGGTCGAGTAGTTTCGGAGCAAATTGGCTGTGACAGACCGACAGACAGACAGACGCACGAGTGATCCTATAAGGGTTATTTTTTCCTTTTAAGGTACGGAACCCTAAAAAATATTAAAGTATACCAACGACGCATCACAAAACTGGATATAAGATAATGTAAAGATTGACTAGATGTTTCGTTCGAAAAATAAGTCTAAATTAACATAACTTCACGCCTATAATCCCGGCAGAGGTAAATGCATACATTCAAGCATACATGAAAACACCCACGATTCGCCGCCTGTTGCCATCTCCGGGCACATTACCAAACTTCGAGGTACTGAAAAATCTCCAGAAAATGGAAAAATCCCAATAGAACCAGAGATAAAGGACTTTACACCATTATCTCTGATAACCCCCGACCCGGGAATCGAACCCAGGACCTCAGCGTAGTAGTAGTGGCCTGCTACCGCTACCGGCTACCGAGGCAGTTAAATAAACAAAATTAAATATGTCTATATGTAATTGTATAAAAGCCACAGAAATATGAATATCAATAACTTGTTATTTAAATTTCTATGATTACAGCGAAATATTCAAATAACTAGATGTTAAAATTAATATTCATTGAAATTAATATCGTACGCGACACCGATAATTGGGCAAATGAGACATAAAAGGGGAATATTACCCGTATTACACCAACCATCATTGAAATTGGTCACATTAGTGATACTGAATACTAAATACATGACACAAATGTATAGCAATAACACTTTAATAACTTTTAACAACTTGATTTCGATGTTCTTGTATTGATATACCAAATCTCTTAAATGGGTCCGGGAATTTTGACATTGGGGCCTCAGTAGTGGTATCATTTCTATTTTTGATCAGCTATTGGCTACAATCATTTTTACATCGGACATCTTTTCGATGGTACCATTGCAATTGCTCAGCGCGTTGTCTGAACGCAACTTCAATTGACAGCTCAAATTAATCATGCCTGTACATGGTCTTTGAAAGAGTTACATTTCTTCCCAAATATTTATTTGTAGATGTTTAGTGTAGCTTACAAAGAATTTACATTACAACAATGTGAAACGTGTTCTTGTTTGACATCAGGCTACCTCGAAAAATCCGATTTGTAGATAAATAAAATAATCCCGAAATTCACACAAGAAAAAGCAAACAGAAAAGTGATAGAAACGGATATTGCGAAAACAAAGACATTCTTATCAATCAAATAAAGCTTAGTTCACAAGCAATTAACTACAGTAAGAAAAATGAATGTAACAAACCATGACAACAAGCTAAGGCGATGCATTGCAAAGACTACCGTCAATTGTTATGGGGACAATTACTGCAGACAAAACGACGCGAGTCATTGACCAGCGAGCAATAATTCACCGCAAATATATCAAGTTGTGTAGAAATAGTCTGGTCGGCGAATTATAGGTACGCTAATATAGCCCAAGGGTAAGCTTTATTGCTATCTAGCCACACTATTGTGAAAGATTCGAACGTTGCAGCTAAAAGTTAACACTCTCTTATTGCAAATTAGACGTTTATTTGCCACAAGGGTTAATTAACGGTTTATTGTTTTGGTTTTAAATGGTACGTAGATACATTTGATGGGAAAATTTAAACACAATCTAACAGTCCTTAAGTAGTCAGTTATTATGTATACAGTAATACATTAATAATATCTACATTTATAATATGAAATCAATATTTTTTTCTGTGCTTAAAATAATAAAATATTTAATTTAGAGCAAAAAGAGCCAAAGTATTACCAATTCCAACATATGCTCAATACTAGAGTACTATCGTATACTAAAATTTTAAAGACTTTTATTTTGTATGGAAATTAAATAGAATCACATATGGCACCATTAAACTTACACTTTACAGCTATCTTAATGTCTTGGTGGCTTTGTGGTAATAAGGTTTCTACTACTTTTAGTCCAAAGAATAAACGCTGGGTAAATACCATGTTTTTTTCTATTTGGAAAATAATCTTAGTCACTTCGGGAGCTTTCATATAATGTGTCAAAAATCAACAATCGTGATTATCGGAAGACTGATCAACTTGAGCATGATTCCAAAAACAATTTCTTTATGACATGAAGGTTAGCAAACAAGCATGCAATTCATATAGATATTAAGTGATCGACAGCAGCAGAGACGTCAATAGGAAAAAGGGGTTAAAATGCAGTTTGCCACCCTTGAAGTCTAAGTTGCCTCTGATATCGTTATTATGGGGCCATACAATTAAATGTAATTTACTGTCTGGAATTCCACAATTATCTGTGGATAACACGGAAGCACAAAACATGATGGTTTTATGGAACATAAAAATTCCCGCTACGTGAATGACTTCTTAAATATTGGCCACACATAAAATCAGCATTTGTCACCTCGTACAAGACATAAAAGTGTTAGCTAAAGAATTGTCCTCGTTTCAAAATACCGTAATCAGGTAAAGTATTTTGTGCCGAGCATTTTTGAATGAAAAATATAGCGACTCATAATTTCTGGCACAATTTTTTCTTCGGAAAAGAAATTAATTTTACACTTATGTCCAATGTTGTATAATTTAAATATATATTTGTACATGGAGAATGAAAGATATCTGTTGCATGGAAAATTCACGACATAATGTTTACTAAAGTAAATGGAACTGCAATTTTTGTCTTTGGTAGGTTTATTTTATATATATCTAACCCTAACATCTTTCCTAAGTACCAAATATTCGCAAGTTGACGTAAGGAATTATGAATTATTATTTTCATATCACCAAAATATTTGCTTGTAGTATTTTCTTCAAAACTTTTAAGAACATTACATGTTCTGAAATAAAACTATTTCTACAAATTTATCTCCGTTGTCCCGGTAAGCCGACGGTAGTTGAAAAGCACAGACTAATATGTGCTGAATAGCGAGTGGGTATAGCGACCGAAACGTTAAGATAAACCAAAAAAATATTTGAGCTTAAGTGAGATATGCTCGTAAAAATGGTTTTATTCCAATGAGTTTTGATCGCGAAAATCTAAGAACACATTAAATTACATTTCACTGTCGCAATTCCACATTATGACCAAAAGGTGCATCAAAGGATGGCTGACTGCATTCTTCAAATTTATCAATTTATCTTCTGTTGAGTACGTAATCGTTGAATAACCCGTCAAGCACGATAATTATAGAACTTAACCTCCTCTATTGAGGTTTATGACCAACAATTTACCACAACGACTGTATGTGAGTCGGAACAAATTGCAACGTATATCGTAAAATGCTATCATTTTAATCTTTATGCAAAACATGACAATTGTAGCATGTTCTTTAGCACTAATTCTCTAGTCAATACTTATAAAAAAACTGTCGAAGTGTAAATTCTGTACATTAAAAATATTGAAAAAATAAATACCATGGGATGTTACTAGATCGATACCGAACCCAAATATGTGATTAGAAAAATTTTTGTCTACCTGTCTGTCTGTTTGTCTGTTTGTTCAAGCACCGAGATGGAATAACGATTATTAATAATGATAAGTATAACGAAAGATAGAAAGAAATTAAGTTATCTGTTCTTTAATTACAGACGAGTTAATTTTTTTATTTCTGAAAGTTCATCAATTATTGTTTTGAAAAGACACATATGACTCATGGTTGTACTGAAATTGTGTTGTACACTCAGTATACGTATACCACATACGCCCATATACTGTATATCCACCAGATCGAGTGAATCTCAGCTGATAAAATATAAGAGCATAACCCTAATTCAACTCTGTTAAAATATTTGAACTACTAGTTAAAATACGGGAACTATTTAAAAAGCCCGTAGCGGTTCGTTTTAAGTTACCTATAATGGTTGGTGAAACAGAGCATTTCTATTACCATGCGATTAAACCCAACTGTTATAAGAAAATGAGAACATATAGTTAATACCTGAGAACATATAATACCGTTATGTATAGGGCAGTTATAAAATACATGTAGCAATTCAAAGAAAAATGTTAAGATAGGTATTATTAATTAAGGTAACAATTGTTACAACTCTATCACGATAATAATACCTACAATGTTACACGTCCCATCTATGATCAAAATCGGAACCTCCAATGCTTTTTTTTTTTTTTATGTTTTAAGAGTGGCAAACAAGCATACAGTTCACATCGATGTTAAGTGATGACTGCAGCCTATAGACACCCACACAATGACCAGAGGTAAAAATGCAGATGCGTTACCACTCCTGAGGCCTAAGGTGTTATGCCTCTGTGCCGGAAATTACAGGGCCATATATTACCACCTGACCGGAGGAACACGATAGTGCTGAACACTACCATTTAGCGGCAAGTATATTAGGTAATGCGGTGGTGCCTACGCCCGCGAGCTCCGTCACTGGAGCTCTACCACCAGTAAAAAGTGCTTCCTGGTATTTAGGTCTCAAAACGTGACGTTTCAAACAATAAGATACTATCATTAACAAACACATTAAGAAATCGAGAAATATCCAAAAATTTACATTGTGAGCCACGCGAATGTCGTCAACATTGAATTTCTACTTCGTATATATACGAGTACATTGTATAAAACATTCACTGGTTCTTTCTCTGGAACTTTGAGTAATCGTGAATCTTAAGCATGGAGATAAATTGCATCCAGGAACTCAAGAGTTAGCACCTATATGGTGCGGTCAGTTTCGCCGCCATTTGTTACTGCCCATATAAGGCGATTATCCATTATAGTTACATTTGCCATAGGTCAAGATCGTCTGTATTGTGATAGCCGATATGTTATCATTTTGTCCTAAAAGTATTCATATTAGGTACTTTTTGATAAAATTTTCATATATTATTTTACGTGTTATTTATAGTACAGATTTTTCTTACTTTAAAATACTTACCCTGGGTTGCACCAACATATTTGTTAAAGTTTATGTAACAATTTACATCTTTCTCTAACTGTAACAAATTTGTTAAGGTTAGAGAAGGATGTAAAATGTAACATTATAACTTATAGGTACTTTAACAAATAATAACTTTAACATTAACAACAACATGTTTATTATTAGCGATCAGAAGGGTTACAAGTACGGATACAAAAGGTACCTATTTACTTTGTTAATCATGAATATTTACCTAAATTAGAAAAAAATATATTAAAGATATGTCATAGGCACTAGCGTAAAATTTAGGCATCATCAGTAATAAGGAACTGATTATATTACTCGTAGCCTCAAAGACAAGGATATACCGCCAAAAACCTACACCTACTCGTAAACAAACAATGTCCTAACCTAACGAAACAATTGTCCATTTTAATTCAATGATACATTGTCCCGCAAAACATTGTCACAATAAAGTATTTTATTGGTTTCCGTTTACTTTGAAAATTAGTTATTGCGTAAGATTTTATTGTTGCTACCACTATATATGGCAATGGATGACGATTAATCAAAAATAAATAAACTGACAATAACAATCAAAGAGTAGGTGTCGATTAGATCATCCATAGCTTGACAAGTTTAACAGAACAACATGATTCACAATCATTTCTGCGTAATTTTTCAAGGAAACAAGACCAAATTGCAAGCATGCAGAAATAATAGTGAAAAGTCAACGAACTCCAATTAACAAAACTAGAGGCAATGCAATTGAATTCTAAACTAGTCACAGTAATAGCGCACAATCACGAATTTCGCATCGCGACACGTTTGAACGGAACTGCACATTTCAATAAAAATACCACGGAATGCGATGCGGCTCGGGAATTCGGTGCCAGTTGTGTAAAGATTCTGCGATACTTTTCACTAACGCACGTATATGTGTGATGTGCGTATATTTGCAATACCGCTCGATCGCGCTATCCAATCGACCGATCGGAAACGTCGGCGCCGGCGCACTGCCAGCGGTATCTTACGTATTGCCCTGCAGGACGACCGCGTCGTCGACAACTTTAATTTGAACTTGGTTCTCAGCTGCACGCAGTCCTTCACGTCTTCTTGTTGTTTCTTGGTTGGGATCTTAATTAATTATATCAAATACCGCGCCAAGGTGGTCGACCCTTCGTCTAAATGCAACTTGGAGAAAGATATCTTATGTAATACGGATAAAGCCGCGAGTGCCGAGATTTTGCCCGCGATAGCACCACAATTGTATGTAAATTTACGTATCTTTGGCATCATTCTTCTCATATACGAAGAATAATATAGGTATAATGTAACAAGGTAGAGACCGTTCCGTTCATATTTTATCTCATCATATAATGGTCATCCTAATATGAATAAAAAGGAACGCACCCATGAAGTCGGATGAATCCTTTGATGTTTGGAAGTCGATGTGGCCGGCGCTCTTCCCCGGCCCATTTTTACAATAAAAACCTCTTTCGGTAGCCTTAAAAGGGGAGCGATCTCGGAAAAAAATGTTATACAACTTTCCTTTTCAAAGGGACGCATTATGTGGAATAAAGTTATCTGGACATAACCTTTTATAGGTGGCATCCGTGAGTAGTAGTATTGCAAAAAGGTCAGTAGAAACGAGTTGGTCATTACATAGAATGTGTTGCTAACGTCCGGATGAAAGTAAAATTTATTTACAGCGCTCTGTCCACAAGCTACGTTATATTTTATAGGTGTGTACGGATATTTATGCAATATTATAACAATCTAGTAAAATTCTTTCATGACGTTGATACGTGCAGGTGTAGTTTTTATTCGGAAAAATATTAATTCTTATTAACTGAACTCAGTAGTTTAGATATTGAACATTTCAAATTTGTTTATATTGCACCAAAGTAGCAACGAATTCTAATAGAGCAATGCGGTACAAGTCGAACCACGATTAAAGTTCGATTGAAATTGTAAATACGAAGAGCACTTTATTTTGGTAAACTAAAAATATTCGAATCTTGAACTCTTCATGAGTTTATGTTTACTCAGTGCTCCTGTATGTACAGGTTTATTTTTTTCGCCTTTCACCACTGTTCAATATTTGCCGGTATTTTAACGACGGGAAAGTTGTAATCCGGCGACAGGACGAGCAAATGGATTAATGTGAAGTTTCTTTATCGCCGCTTATACGTGCGTGCGGTAGGTTACCTTTTTCGTACGGAATGACACAAAGTTGACAGCGATTTTTGACACAACAATTAATTTTAAACGTAACGAAAACACGTAAACATCTGTTAATTTTATTTTGTTATACAGATTTGCCTTTTCAACAAGGCAGTTCTTCGTTAAGCCAGTGACGAATGGATTTCAAGCAGAACACATGAATGGGTAATTACAGACTTTGTATCATATATCTTCTAGGATGCAGGACATAATTTATTAGACTTTCATCTATCACACTTACCTTATTTGAATATAAAGAAGTCATGAAACATGCTCTACAGCGAAATGAAATGACAACAGTTTATTTTTACTAAAGCGGGGTTGGTACATTCAGTTACAGTTTTCTGGGAATCGTATTTATTGTATCGAGGTAGGCTATTCTTAATCTCATCATTAAAAGATGTAATCGAATGATGCATTTCTAACATCGAATGAAATTAACAAACCTAATAGGATATAAATAGGTATATGGCGTAAGTGATTACAGCCGAAAGATGAGTAACGATTATTTTATGTTCTTAGGTTTTCGCGAGCTACACTCATTGAAATAAAACTATTTTTACGGATTTATCTCGCGTATATTAAACTAAAATGATTTTTAAAATCAACCCGACGTTTCGGTCGCTTTTCAGCTTCCGTGGTCGATCGTGGAACGATTATTTTATAAAATTAAAAGCAAAATTACTTTAGTTAATCTTCACGTTTGGTGATCCCGATGAAAATTGTATCAGTTCTACCTTCGCACCGCACCGCTGGGACCCGGACTAGCTAATGAAGGCAGGGCTATGAATACATATTGGTGCTTTAGAGTATACCAATGATGCTGAATAATTAATAGCAACAATGTTCTTAACTCTACCGTTGAGAGGTTTCGAGGTGAGTTACGAAACGACGAGACATGGACAGCTTTGATGATTGCTCTACGTCACCAAGATGTATTGTGTACTATTAGGAAATTTTATCTCAACAGTGAGGAAGCCGTTTATTTTTGTACTTACAACTTATTTTCAATCAAAGTTTATTTTCCATTAGCTTTTTTTTTTTAATAGAGTAAAACACAAAAAAAAAGATTTTAGAAAAGTTCTCTGTGAGGTAAGGTTCGGTTAGTGATTGTATTCATCGTGAATTTCAGAGATGTGAAGTGTTTAAAAAGTTTAAAAATATAAATAAGAAAATACGGAAGTTTCTTAAGAAACAAATAGACTAGACAAAAATAAATGAACTAATTTAAAAGGTTACAATTTGATACAGCCTTTTAAAGTTTTACTTAACAAAAACATATTGCAAATAATAATGCATTACAAGCAGGTAATACAAAAGAACACATGTTTTGTGATAGACATTTTTTAGTAAAATAAGAACAGAGTAGGTACACATACACGACTTAATCAACGTAAAATCACGCACGCATCTAACTCTAAATAAGCTGTTAGCTTTTACAACCGTTAAAATGTGAAATGGGATTAGACAAATGAAAACGCATGCCGTGTCGTGCAAAGCTGAGTTCTGCGGTGTTCTTAATTAATTTAGCATCGGGAGGGCTCTGAAATAGCTAAAACGGTGTAATTGGTTCAGATGGCGCGCGGCGATTCTGTAAACACCTTCGTTTCTTTTCAATGGGTGGAAATAATATTTGTTTACACGATAACGATAATAAATTCTACATTTAAAATAATATAAGATTATAATGACTACATATACAATGCGTACACATTGTGTACCTATGTAGTCATTATTATCTTACTATTTAAAATGTATATACATTAATTTATAATTTATCCTACATACATGCAGCGTAGAACTCGACATCGATCTCCTAATAAAATTATATTTATCAAAATAATAAAAATACAGCCACGCCACAATTGTGCGTAAACACTTTTAATGTATTTACTAATATTGTTCCTAATTTAAAAGTATGTGAATAGATAACATCTTATTATTGTATATAAGTCAATTTTTTGTTTTTAGCTCAGCACCCTACACCTACATCATTTGTCCCATAACCCCATGGTCGACTGTCAGAGAATGCCTAATGGCATTAAGCCCGCCATTAATAAAAGACGATTGAAAGTGAACAATTTTTTACCATAATATAATTTAAATACTAAATGTAAGTATGTAGGTACCAAATGTGTATTGGTGACAAACAAACATATTTTTTATCATACAAAAATACTTTTTTCTATAATTTCAACTTTTGTCGTAAATAACATAGCTACATATTGTATGTAGGTATATATTCTTTAATGAAGGATTAACCAAGGAAATGTGATTTGTGAGTTGCGTAAATTACGTTACATTCTTTTTGTATAGTCCAATTTGTGCCATACAACGACACAAAATGAACCGCAATTTCAGTGGAAAGAAAATTACACCGGTTGATATTTTCCCATATAAATAAAAATAACCTTTTTCTTTCATTATATTTTTTACTCAAACAAAAACATGTATTCGTTTTTTCAAATTTAATTTATTATTCATTACAAATAAATATAACTGATCAATATTCATAGAGAAATTTATCAGTTCAAAGTTGGCAAAAATTTATCAGTTAAAAATTTTGATTGTATTTTCCAGACGTTTTTTTCGTTATCGTGTTTTGTAATACTCAGTTTATCAAATTAATCAGAAATTGTCGTCCAAAATTTTGATAATTGATGATACATTAAGTACATAATATTTGCTTACGACATCATAACTACTCGAAAGTTAATAATAGACTAAGTAGAATTGCAAGAGTTTATTTCTTGTTTCTTAGAACGTCTGGAAGGTTTCGAATGACTTGACATAAAAGATAGTTACTCGACACAAATTACATATCTACTCTTAAGCACTTTGATTGGATATAGCACGCTATGTGACATATTAAAAATCTCGTAAATCAAAAGACAACACGTGAAAATAATAACTATAAAAAACATCGATATCTATTCTAACTTGTAAATATACCTACTACTCATAATAAAAAAGAAATCTGCTATATCTATTTGTATTTTTTTTACGTTTCTTAATTATTATAAAAATGTGTTCCGATTTTACATAACCTTCAAAAAGCCTCAATGTCCACTTTGCAAAGACTTTGTCCATAAAGTCTTGCAAAGAGAATACAATCTCAACGAAGCTTTGATCGCTTGGCGCATTTGACTATGGCGATATTTCAAAGACAGAACAGTGTAGCACTAGGACACACAACAGAGGTTTTTATGTATAAGATTTTAACCCTCCCGAACAAAAACAGCAGCGTCACGTTAAAATTAACCTCTTCGCGGGATTATATGTTTAATGTATTCTAATCAATACACAACAATAGATACGTAATAACACTATCACATTAATATTATAACGTCTGTTTGCCTATCACCCCAATAACATGAAAAAGAAATATACATAGGTACCTACCTAAACATGAAATGACGTTTGTTAGTCTTACTAAAACTCAAGTGCGGCTGGACCAGACTGGCTTGGCTGATTATAGATTTGAAATATTTGTAGAAGTTCAAAGAAGGTTTAAAAGGTGAGAAAATATAAGAAAAAATGTATGTAAGGTAAACAGTTAAATCTAGTAGTTAAATCTACAATTTCATTTTCCCATACAAATAGTTAGTAGGTACCTGTCAAATCTTTGAAATATTATTTTATTTCTAGGGCGGTACAAAATTCGCCAGGTCAGTTAGCTTACAAAAAAAATCAACAAATCAATTTGAATTACGTAATTAAAAACGTGAACGTGAACACGTGATCGTAAAACGGTGCTCAATAATGCACCATCCTTCACAGTTGAACATTTTTTGAACACCATGTTTATCTATGGCTTGGACTGGTTCAGAGATCACGACGTATTTACGAGTCTAAAGTATTAGTAAAGCTATTCATAAAGAGAAGGCAGGGAAATTGACCGCTAAGGTATCTCAAGGATGTAAAGTGCATTCGCGTGACTCAGACCCAGTCAAGACTGTATTTTTCTCGTTTTATGACCTATGTTTATAATTACTAATGACCGGCTCCCTTCATTGGCGTGTTCTTAACTGTTTATTGTATTAAGGTGACTTTATTAAGTCGATGAATATGTATGAGGTAAGCGTTCTAATAGTATTTGTGAAAAGACGGTTACTTTACTTCATTGCTTAATTTTAAGGGTTTCGTTGCCTACAAGGAACCTTTATAGATTCGCCATGTCCGTCCCTATCTGTCCGCAGCTTAGCTCAGTAACTGTTAGTACTAGAAAGCTGTAGTTTGGTAGGAATATATTAATAATTTACTATATATATATATATATACTATGTTATTTAATACGTTATATATTAACTAAGCAGAGAAAGTTTTTTTTTGTAATGGAAGAGGCAAACAAGCATGCAGTTCACATTGATGTTAAGTGATGACCGCAGCCTATAGACATCCACACAATGACCAGAGGTCAAAATGCAGATGCGCTACCACTCCTGAGGCATTAGGTGTTAAGCCTCTGTGCCGGATATTACATGGCCGTACGTACGTACGTACGTATAAAGTGATAAAATGTAATTATGAAAAATATTTTTACACAACCGTTTGTCTGTGTACCATAATATTGTAACACAAAATGCTTCACAAATACCTATATGCCCGCCAAAATACCTGCAATAATTACAATACGAATATTACACAACGTTAACAATAAAAATCATTAATAACCAGGCATTTTCAGCGAGTATTACCATAATGACGTATTAATTGTCCTACACCCCTCGATCCACCGCTCGCTTATAGTTATCAACCGTTGTTGCATGAACATTCGGCTGAAAGGGAAATATACATGACTGATTGAGAGATTAATTATTTTACCTGCGTTGGTAGAGCCTCGGTTTGAAAGGGTTTCGGTGAAAAGGCAGGCTTCAAATAGCAAACGTATGAAAATCTATATTCATGACAATAATTACTATACGTAGCCCATACAGAAACAAGACAAACCACGGTGTCGCTAAAACTCGAGAACGGCTAAACCGATTTGGCTAATTTTGGTTTTGAATTATTTTTGGAAGTCCAGGGAAGGTTTTAAAGGTATGAAGAAATAGAAGGGAAATAGTAAAAACCACAATTTCATTTTCCCATACAAATAGTCCGTGTATATATATAAAACTTTTAAATTAAAAACACATTATTTAATTCTGAGGCAATACGAAGTTTGCCGCGTCAGCTAGTGTGATATATTATAATATTATATCATGTAACAAAGAAACTACAAACAAACTGTACCCGTTCACTATTTTGATCGTCGAAGACAAACAACACAAGCAATTAATTATTAGTTACGGAGCACGCAGCTAATATTGTTGGAATGTTATCGCTGAACAAAACAAATAACTCAAGTTTTGTCAATAAATAATGCCCTTAATCTTTTATTCTGGTGGGTTACACAAGTTTTGGTTGGAAGAATAAGGATGGCAACATCATAGTTATGTTGCATGTTAACGGGATTGGATTTTTATTGTTATAACAACATAATTGTTTAATTTTTAAAGAAAAATGGAAAGAAAAATTTGACTTCAGGCGAGGGCTCGAACTCGCGACCTACTGGGAATCTAGTCCAGCCGCTCTTCCAATTGAGCTACTGAAGCCCTGCCCGATTTGTCAAATCTTTCCTTCACATCTATTGCATTGCTTTATGGTAGCAGTAGCGCCATCTATTACCAACTTCGTTTACGATATTCAATAAACTGAAAAGTCTATTATATCGGTTGCCTAACTAGCATAGTTGGTAATAGATGGCGCTACTGCTACCATAAAGCAATGCAATAGATGTGAAGGAAAGATTTGACAAATCGGGCAGGGCTTCAGTAGCTCAATTGGAAGAGCGGCTGGACTAGATTCCCAGTAGGTCGCGAGTTCGAGCCCTCGCCTGAAGTCAAAATTTTTCTTTCCATTTTTCTTTAAAAATAAAATATATTTCACAAGCATGTGTTAATGCGAAATAATATAAAACAAATAATTGTTTAAATTTTGTTATTTAATATTTATTTAAATTTAATAAAAAACACATATCTTTCTAAATTAGGTATTGTCTAATTCATAGATATAAAGTACACTTTTGACATGAGGAAAGTGTGAAGTTTTTTAAAGCCTAAGGAGACATAGATTTTTCTGATAATAGAGTTGGAACTTGAAGGCATTGGCACCACATTACATCTATGTACCGCCAAATGGTGGTGATTAGTAGCTACAATCGTTTTTGGGTGAGGAGGTAGGTAATTCACGGTCCACTAATAACTGTTATAGAGGCAAAACAACTAGGTCTTAGTGGTGTCAATGTATTTTTAACTTTGGTTTTGTGTAGATGCCTACAGGCTGGAATAGTCACTTTAATATGTGCAGATGTGCACAAAAATGGTTGCCACCTTAATAATAAAAATATCGTTTTCAGCAACTACATAGATACGTCAATTACCTATTAAAGGTAGAATTTTACGCTTGACCCCTACCAATAAAATATAACCGTCTTTGAGAAAACAAATCCGAAATACCTATTTGACGAATATCCACCGTCATTCTGTTTATATTGTAACCATTAACTGTGTGTACCTACCTACATAACTAAATAACAATTTGTACTTTATCAATTGTGTACTAAAAAACTATCGCAGTAGGTAAGTTACTAAGATCCCGACATATTTTTTATGAACTGAAAACGGGTAGAGTTTTAAATTCTAGCTAGATGACAAAATAAATGTGTTGTTGCAGCGTGTACCTACGTATACCTACCATCAACGATCGTGACAATTCGTTTGTTCGCAACACACGTCACAATGAATAAGAGATGAACTAATTGCTATAATCTCGGCTCCGTTACAAAGAGTGGCAAACTGATGCAGACAGCATCCAGTTCAGTTTGCTTTACTCTCATGTGATTAATGTCCTCTGCGATCAACATGGACGGTTGATAGACGTTCCTTTGCACGCAGTGTTAGCATTCCACAACATACTGTTCGTTTTTCAATCATGCTTTTCTATGTCAAAATAATTATAATTGTTGGTAGACTCGTCCTAGTGCCCGATTCTGATTTATTGATTTATGTCCTCCAAAGATTAGTAAATCGTATAATAACTTTTGATAAAATTCATGATCATGATCGATTATTAAATAGAAGTTTTAATCTAATAGAAAGTTTAAGTAAAAGACAATAATTATTCTAGAGCAGACAAATAAGAAGGTTTCATATTCATTCAAATTTTAAGAAAAAATAAGGCACCATCTTATTTTTTGCAATTCCCGAAAACATTTCGTATGACTACAATAACATTTTTACTGCTACCTACATTCTAAAAGGTTCTTTTTCAATATCTTCATAATACATCGATGAAAAACCCGATCGATTGTGAGCTGACAATGGAACGCATTTGGCTGAGTCAGATTTACTCGCTGCCCGCCTTTTTCTCGTACCGGGCACGTGTGTAATTGAAAATCTATTCAATCGCCGTAATTGTTAGAATTGGTGTTGATGTTGAGTGTATGTTCCTGTCGCACGGTCTATATATTATGTGTCTTTTATTACTATGTACCTATTACTCTTTGACAAGAAAGTTTAATGAAGATTCATTTATTATGTTGGTTTGCCTTACATCGAAGTTTATGTTGGTTCACTTTTGTTATTGTGAGATTTTGAGTATTTCGATTATTAATGTCATTATATTTTTAAAATTCTCCATCTGGTGTATCTACTCCGTGTACGTAAGAGAAGATAAAAATAATTGTCTTTATTAAATTTATCATAATGTACTAAATAAAAATAGATCTTCAATTTTTTTCTACATTTTCATAAAACATTGATGAAGACTCCAATTGAATGTGTGCTCAGAATTGAACACATTTGACTGAGTCTGATTCACTTGCTATCAGCCCTTTTCTCGGCCCGGGCACGTGTGTAATTGCAAATCCATTCAATTGCCGTCATTGTTAGAATACACTGGTCTTGTATGTATTTCTGTCAAAGAGGCTATAGGTATGGCACTGAGCGACAATTAAAGCGTCACTATGTATCTAGTAAAAGTAAATATTGGTTCACTTTTGTTATTATAAAATTTTATATTACCATCCTCTTGAAAGGATAGGTAGGTACATAGATTTTTTAGGAAACTAGTTTAGTAATATGTAGTGTCAAAGGTGGGCAACAAGCATGCAGTTCACATTAATGTTAAGTGATGACTGCAGCCTATAGACACCCATACAAAGACCAGAGGTCAAAATTCAAATGCGTTGCCACCCCTGAGACATTAGTTGTTATGTCTCTGTGATAGTTATTACGGGGCATACAATATTATTGCGTTAAAGAACCCTTCTACTACTAACGGCAATACGCCCCAATTGGCAATACGCCTCACTGACCTATTAAGCACACAAGCAAAGCTATGCGCGGTCGATAAAATCAAAATTATACACATGATAGACAATATGTTCCACCACTGCTTTTGTAAAATGCTGCAGTATTTGGATTCACAGAAGTGAACATTGTTTTATTTCTATTACAGACAATGTCTCACAAATATGAACGGACAACTCTCCGAGGTTCTTAGAGTGCAGAAGATTTAGAAAAAACAATGGAATATGTAAGAAGCAAAAATTGTGACTAAATAAGGTTTCAAGAAACTTCATAATTCCGTCTCGAACAGACATCTTACATCGAAAACTATTACAAAACTAAAATGCACGGTTTGCTCAGGGTGGTTGCATGAGCTGTGTACTGTATGGACGATTTTGATACACTGGGGCATTTTAACTAACGGGTACTTTTAATAAAACTCCCCATCTGTAGTTTATAAATAATTATTTTTTAAGTTAACTTTATTTATTAAAAAAATATTTTTTTAAGTTAACTTTGTTCCTATTACAATAAACTTTTGATACCTATACCACAGTAATAAATATTCTTTCTAATTTAAAATCTCACATCTGTCTTTAAATATTTTTGTTTCAGTTTAAAAAAGGCGGGGCGTATTACCCGGTTTTACCCTACTATAATTTAAATACCAGTCAGTACTAGATAAAAATTTGCAAACATGTCTCCTGTTGAAACAAAACGTTCGCGCCGTTTCTACATTAACATCGAATTTAATACAAATTCCTCACCTGTTAAATCAAAGCACCCTCCTACATTTGATTACTTAACCACGTTGTGAGTATTATGCGAAGTTGAAATTATTATGGAAATGACATTCATGCTTTTGAAGAGCGAAGTAACAATTAACACGGTTAATGAACGAGCGGCGCTCCGTGAATATGGAAACTCTTTGACTGTCAAACTCCTTTCAAATCCAAATGTGTGATATGTTGTAAAATATAACGACTAAACGTGCTTTAAAATAATTCTAAATGCTTATTTTTAGGTTTTCTCGTCACGTAGCGAATATTTTTATCAATAAAAATAATTACTAATGGTAGAGCTTTAGTGGCAGATATCGACGACGTAGGTATTACGAAATTACCTAATATTAAAGAAGCATGGGAGGCGTGTCAGGAACGAGATATCTGGCGCTCCACACTCTCTGCCTACCCCGTAAGGGTCTTGGCGTGATAATACAAACATACATTAATACCTAATCTTGGTGGACAGGTACTACTCCTATTTAGGGGCAACAGCCCCTATTGCAGTTAATGGATATGTTATTTACAAATGAATTAATTAATATTAGTAACCTGTTATATACCCAACTTATTATTAAGTTATTTTTAAGTGTGATTCAGACAGTACCTAACTCACTCCCTACACGATTAAATAATTAGTAGATATTAGTCTTTACTTTAAGACTTATTAAGTCTGAGACTTACGTTGATCATAAAGCACGTGAATATAACTATGTTATCTCAAAACTATAAAACGTAGTTATAATACATGAAATGAACATACATTGGTAGGTAACATACATACATAGTTTGGATTATTCATAGTTTAACTCAAGTGTTTACTCAACGTGTTTACGCAGACTACCTATTTTAGCAGCCCGCCGGCGGGCTTCCGCCGCTTTACACTTTCAGAAACCAAAAACTGTTGTAACTCTCCAATTTTCAGGAACAAAACAAATAATATCATCAACAATAACATTGATCCCATTGATCCCCATTTCCAATCACTAGCCTAGAGGTAACCCTTGCCACAAATATACCATAAGCTGAAATTTTGGCGTGTTTATTATGGGTATTATATGGGTTGTTTCATCCAAATACGGTGACATGAAACGATATATATAACCTTACGATGGGGTACCATCAGATCGGTGGTTATGTTGTACTAGATGTGATATCTCTTTCAAAATAATTAGCAGAACAGGACCCTTACCATGACGTTAAATTTAGGAACTGCCAATGAATGAAAGAAAGAAAGAAAACCTAGAGGGAATAACCATTACATATAATAAAAGCAAAAACAAATATTAATAGTAAACTAAAATTAGAATTTAAAGTACTTAGTTAAAACATAATAATCCCAAAATTGTTCAATTCCTTCAATGATGATAAATGAAGAAAAAGAAAAACTTATTCGTCAAGATCAAAGTTATTCACTTATATTGATGATATTATAGTTAGTGAAGAGGTAGATACAGTATCCATCAATAAATAATGCACATCGACCTCAGGAAGAGACGTCGGCTTATTTCGGATCTGTAGAGCGTTATCTCTTTCGCACCTTACCTATTTGACGTTTGTCGACCATTTCGATCAAGTTTTGACCAATACCGGATTACGGATGCTTACGTAGGCTGTGTGCAGCAGAGGTAACGCTCTATAAAGCTGAAATTATCCGATTGTCTCTTTCATAGGTTCGATGTGAATTATTTCTTGATGAGCACTGTATGTCGTTAGGTCAAGAGGGCTCCCCACCAGCTGACTGACGAACTGGTGAAGACTTTCGTCCAACACTAGACGTCTTTCGGCTGAAATGATGATGAAAGGTGAAGTAAAAAGTGAGCAAAGGATCTTATAGGAGTTTAGCTAAATAGCCAGCCTCAATTTATTTCCTTCCCTTGCACTCTGCACACTTGTGCTTTTTAACTTACCTCTCATTTTTTGCGGAAAACAATAACCCCCTTATTCATAAACGTATTTTAGCTAAAGTGTTGCTAATCTCTCCTTTGTCTTTTTCTATCCTGCACATTTGACAATGCAACTGACAAAGACAAAGCATTCTATAGCTGAAACGTATCTAATGTACGTTTATGATTAAGGAGGTTAATGTTTTACATGTAATAACGCTGAATTTGAATTAAACATCTGTTCCCATGAAATACTTACTTATTTGAAACTGCCAAAATTCTATTAAATTTGTATAAATGACAGGTCGTATGAAGAAACAAGATAAAGTTAATGGTGATTCAGATTAGATTCGCAATAAAAAGGTCACGGTATGCTCACAGTAATATTATCTATGAAGTATATTTTGCTCCGTTTTTGCAGGATAATGTTTTCACAGTCCGCGTTATTTAAATAAGTAAATAGTACAAGCTATTAGGGTATGAAGATTTTATACAAATAATTTGATAAGCATACCTACACTTTCCTATTTCGGGCCGGTTCCAAAACATACGTAAATATAGATAATTAAGTAAGTCTAATTTGAATTCTTATTAGATATTCATTAATTAATCACTTACCTACTCAATATCATCTATTCAAAAAACTGCAGTCGCCGTACTTTACGATTTTTACTTTTTAACTACTGCATTAATTTTTGATTGAAAATCCTTGTAATTTTGTTTTTCATATTCATACTGGTATTCTTCATTCAATGCTATTTATATGAACTTCACATAAAGTGATAGAAAATATCCTTAACAATCTTTAGTGAAAAAATATAAATATTTTTGCTATTAACGCTACTTAAGTAGCGTTCTAATCAATACCAATGTTTTCTTTATTAGTACCAAACCAAACATTTGTATCTGATATATTTATATTTAGTAATGTTGTAAATTGTTCTTAAAAACGTAACTCTCATTTATTATTTAAATTCTATTACTCATAAAATATTTAATATACCACTTCAAAACAACTAGAGCCATGTATGTCCTCCATGGCCCTCGGCGAGGTTTATACTTCCATGGTAGAGATACGTAGATGCATTGGGTTTTCACTAATGCCATAAAAAGGAATGTAAAGTGAAATGGGTGCTTGCTCTTTTTTATTATTCCTATATCCTCACACACATTTACCTAAAAGGATTGATTAAAATTAGGCAAAAATGTGTATATTTTTTAAACTATGCAACAATTGTTTTCACTGTAGATATAAAATACCCTAAGCGCGACAATTTCTTCCTACAGATTTTAAGTGCTGTTAGAATTTTTTTATCTATTTTGATGTTGATTTCCTTGCAAATAAATTACTTCCCTGCACTACCACTGAAAAAAATATTTGCTTTAAAAGGTGTTGATTTGCTTGCTGCCGTTCACCAGCGCTAATACAATTATAGTGGATCGACTTCTAAGTCGAATAAAGTAAGAAATAGGATACCATAAGTTCACATTCACTCTCCAACACTAACTCATTTCTACTCGTAAATAAGGGTTTTATAAAAACAGATTTTTTTAATCTGACGTCTAGATTTCACAACTAGTTTCCAAAAGTTTTTATTTTACGTAAGTTATCGAGGTGTACTTTTTCTGACACTTGCTGTTATACTCCTGGACCTTAATGTTTTTACGCATCTCGTAGGTAACTTGTCTAACAGCTACTCACGCATTTTTTTTTCAGATCTAAGACATATTTACACGTCTTTTAAATGTTTATTTATTTATATGAATAAAAAAAATGAAAGTATTAAAAACCCATTGTTGAAATGAGAACTGATTTCCTGGTGGTAAAGTTCCATTGACGGACGGAGCTCGCTAGATCGGAGGCGTTGGTACCAATGCATTACCTAATCTGCTAAATTAAAGTCTTCGGCACTATCGTTTTCGGGTCAGGTGGTAATGTATGACCTTGTTATTGCCGACATATAGGCATAAGATAGTAGATCTCAGGACTGTCAGCGCATCTACATTAAAATCTCTAGTTTATATGTTTCAAGGCTACAGTATTCCCTTACCATCCATAACCCAGTAATCATCAGAACTTTAGAAACTTGTGGGTATTGCTTAACCCCACAGTCCCTTTTTCACCCAACCCGAGTCAAGTCTGTGTTTGCTTACTCAGTGCCGCTCCAAATTCAGGAATTACTAGTAAATGTTTGTGTAACAGCTAAAACTCAAAACATGGGAAAACTTCAGTTCATTTCCTCTTTAATTTTATATAATGCTAATGCAATCCATTACTTGACAAACCAAACACCATAACCACCCAAAACAATGAAAACCTAGCAAGAGTGACCGCTTCACGGTATTGTTCGTTTCAGAGTAACTAAACTAAACAATGTCGGGTCGGTTCAGTGGTCAGTATTGTATCGGATCCCTTCTAGAAGGTTCCAACTATTTAAGTTATTTAGGGGTCAGTCCCGTTGTAAATCTTAATCGCTGTCCAGCCGCTGCAAAGTTGTAGCAATGACTCGTGAAAACTATCCTCACATTAATCTTAGATGTCGCTGCCCGATTTATAGAGTTTGGAGTTCTTTGGATTCTACGTTATAGTTTTCTTAAATCATTGTTTACTTTACATTCCTAATCGTTTTTTTTTTTCAGTTTTTGATGTAATCGAAAGCAGTTATTCTTTTAAAGAACTTAAGAGACTTTCAGTCATAAAAATATATATTAGTAAATTGGGAACGTAAGAAATTATTTAGCAGACAAATAAATTTAATGTAATTTTTTGCAGCCTTGAGACCTTCTTTCTTATTAGTTTCTTACAAGGTTTGATTTAAGGCTTTCGAGTATTTTTAACCTTTATATTGTTTTTTTTTATCATGTACGTTTTCAATGCTTTTTTCTTGTACGCAGTCTTACTATCTATTGTTTTTATTCTACTGAAGTACCTACTGGATGAGAGCATCAAAATCTTTCTTTCTTTCTTATGAAGTACCTACATCAGTGGTAGCTACACTTCACACATTACACCTCACATCGACTATCTAACTATTGTTAGCTGTATTATTTTTATGAAGCTTAATAATAAGCATTGTATACCATTCTTTTACTGTTTATGAGTAATAGTACTCGTAAAAGAGTGCTGCAACCGTAGACATGTACAGAGATTAACTAAGACCATCGACGACACAACGCAGCTTATGACTAAGACCCATTTTTTTTAGTTGACCATACTTTTAATATGTCAGACGAAATAGCATCGCAGCAATTCGCATCGCACCGTTTTGTGTGGGCACCCAGAACACGATAGAGCTCACTACCATTTAACGCCGGGTATATAAATAAAGCAATGTTGTAGGTACTCAAGTATTCATGTCTACAGTTCGAAGTTCGTTACCTACCAACTTTCTACCACCAGCAAATTTAGCTATACAAGTTGTCAATGCTTATGTGACAACAAACAAAACTGTGGTTTTATATTAATCATATAAAATATTACGAGTTTTAACATGTACCTTGTTTAATCTTTGACGGTGAAAGTAGCAACATTTATCAGCTACCTAATTTATTTGCAACACCTGGGTTGCCTGCGACTTAGACCTTGTTCAAAGTTTGCAAACTTTCAGAAACTTGTATAAGTGCTCATTTCTCAATAGCAACATGTTATCGTGGTGTGTTTCGACGTTAACTTTACACTTATAAAATGTTTTGAACCATAACATTGCTCCTTGAAATGTTAATGATTCAGAGAAGAGACTATATAGGTATACAAACAAAAGGGGTCATAATTGAACAAAACTCTATGTATTAAAAAGAAATGACGTTTGTTACTCTCACTAGAACTTGAGAAGGCCTGAAACGATGTAACTAGTTTTTGTTTTGAAATTTCGCAGTTCAAGGATTAAAAAGGATTGAATTGAATATTTAATAGAGAAAATATGAAGAAATTGCAAGGAAAATAGTAAGAGCAACACATAAATATCGTAACGTAACTTCACGCCTGTAATCCTCGAAGGGGTAGGCAGAGGTAAATGCATGCATTCAAGCATAGATGCAAACAAACACCCACGATTCGCCGAGTACGTTTTGGCCCATGTAACAGGTGACGAGCCTGTTGACATCTCCGGGCACATTACCAAACTTCGAGGTACTGGGAAATTTCCAGAAAATGGAAAAATCCCAATAGAACCAGAGATAAAGGACTTAACACCATTCTCTCTGATAATCCCCCACCCGGGAATCGAATCCAGGACCTCAGCGTAGTAGTAGTGGCCTACCACCACTAGGCTACAGAGGCAGTTACATAAATATCATTTTGCAAAAAATTAACCTGTTAAATCTTTGATGGTGACCACTTTCCTTTTGATATAAAAAAGGAAACTATAATTGTTTCAAATTTCAACACTAGGAAGCTGGAGTAAGGTATAAATGAGTCAAATTTGTGTGTGCTTACAAAGTTAAGAGGCTACAAATACAGTTACCACCGATGCCGTAACCAAGAGCTGAGTAACTTTGTTGTTTTAATTAATTAAAACGACAAGAGTACACCGAGATGGCACACCTAGTTGCACTCGGAGAGAATACGTTTGATTTGTACTAAGTAAGCTTAGAAAATAGTACTTTAACATTCATAATTCCTCCAGATAGATTGGGTTAAACAGTGGTAACCTACGCCATTGTAAACTATCGTCGCCACCAATCATAAAACCAGGAAGTAGTTTCACGATCAATTAAATATAAATTTAACTGATAGTAGAGTTCCCTTGTAGGAAGGAGCTCGAGGGCGTAGACACCACTGCATTACCTAATTTATAATAATAATAATAATAATGGCAACCCATTATACGTCCCACTGCTGGGCACGAGTCTCTCCCCTTTTTGGGGGGAGGCCTGGAGCTTACTCCACCACGCTGCTCCAATGCGGATTGGTGGAGGTGGGTGGGTTAGTGGCCAACCCACTGTCGGATGTTTTCAAACCGCCCATTAGGCCTCCGACAAGGTTTAACGACTGCTATCCATCGATAGCAACCGGGACCGACGGCTTAACGTGCCCTCCGAAGCACGGAAACGCGCATTTAATTTGCCACTAGCGGTCACACATCACACTACCCGACCGCGCCCGTAGTGCTTAACCGAGCAGATCGCTTACGATCTACACCAGCCGCTGGGCCATGCGCGCTTCACCTAATTTACCTAACTTATCTTTTTACCTAATTTATCTGCCGCTAAATGGTAGTGTTCAGCACTATCGTGTTTCCGGGTAGACGGTAATGTATATAGTATACTTATCACAGAAATATAATAACTAAGGTCTCAGGGGAGCAACGCATCTGTATTTTGACCGATGATCTTTGTGTTATTGTCTATAGGCCGCAGTCATCACTTAACATCAATGTGAACTGCATGCTTGTTTGCCACCTTCATTACATACAATAAAATAGTTGTAAACTCAACTATCGAATTTGGTGATTGTGAGACCTTTATATCAAAACTATTGATATTTTAATTTAAACACAGACAATTTATTGGTCGAACCGAATCTAGTATTGAAAATAAAAAAGCGCCGCATTTATAGTTAAAAGCACTAACATAAACCTGTCACGTGTACAAAACAAACAGGCGTCTGCTACACGGACAGATCAAGTTAAGCTTCGGCTTCTCGTTTGCTTTTTTTTATCACCCATCTAGTTTACAGTAACAATAGTCCAAGTACTTGATAGTACTCGTACATACAAAAATCAGCCAATTACGAGTTGGACTTAATCAAGGTAATCAGTGTGTTTCGTACAATGACATATCAAAAAATATATATTTAAAGATCTCAAATGTATATTTTCAATAAAGTTTCCAAATTATTTTAACAAATAGGCAAATATTGAATTTTTCGCGATTTTACCATGGAACTAAGACAGATTAGTCCCATAGTAGAAGTTGTTCATAATGATGAAAAAAATGACCCTCACACCCCCACACGTTGAAATTACGTATCGCTTCCCGGCAAAAAAAGTGTCATAGTACAAAAATAGCTGTTTCGAGAAAATGTAATTTTGATAGTTTTTTGTTCATTTAAAAGTCGACATTTTAAAAACTACAATAGTTAGTAAAAAAACTACTAGTTTTTAAATTATTGACTTTTAAATGAACAAAAAACTATCAAAATTACATTTTCTCGAAACAGCTATTTTTGTACCATGACACTTTTTTTGCCGGGCAGCGATACGTAAAAAATACATGATTACAACACATTAGTAGTCCAGGAGCAACCGGACCTTAAACACTGGCCCACGCTACCGCTAAATTCATGGGGAGCGTGCTGAATATTAATGTATTAGCTGTTTTATCTTGTTATCTACGTTAGTGCAAAAAGGTTTATGTTATTAGTCATTGTAAACGTCCGGGGCCAAATCTAGAAAGTTAAAATAACAAATGGGGATCGGTTTATTGGTTATAATAAATGTCACTGTCCATATAATATACAGTGCCACCAACTTATCTCTGAAATGGCAAAAAAGGAACTAAAGCCGCCATGTTGAAGTGTCATTGGATTGTCAGTGTCTTCTACTTTCGTGTGCTGTGTTTGTTTTATTGCTATATTTCTTGATTTTAACTGTTGAATATGCCGAAAGCTATGAAAAGTGATGCCCGGAATATTATTCTAAAGGTTAAATCCTTTTTCGAAGAAGAATCTTGACAGCAGGCTCCCATAATTCCATTTAGTCAAATATACAATCGAATTGCGGCAGCTACAGGTCAGTGTTGCCAGTTGTTATCACACAAATTACCCAATTTTAATAAGTCAGTTAAATTGATACAATATCTACTTACCTAAATTTAATTTACGGAATATTCTTAATATTTTTAATTTATGGTAGCAGCTTTGGCTTGATTTTTATTTGAACAACTTGAAATAATCTGTATTTACGATTACATTTTTAAATGAGTAATAATAATAGTTTCTTTTTTTCTACCCTATCTTTGGAGTGAGCCAGCTGACCTGCTACATGTATACTGAATTATTTTATTTTATTACAGGTGTAAGCTTAGGAACAATATCTAATATTGTCAGAGAGGGGCAAGAAGCAGAAAAATCCGATACTAAAATTCGCACACCAGGCAAAAAACGAAAGCGTAAAAGTGGATTTGTTTTTGTTGATGATTTTGACCAGAGAGTTATTAGACGGAGAGCTCATGAATTTTATTCTGCCAGGAAGGAAGTGCCTACGGTTAATAAGCTTCTAGATGTCTTAAGGACTGAAATAAATTATACAGAACAGATAGAAACTCTTCGAAAACTGCTCCATAAATTGGGATTTCGTTTCAAAAAAACGCTGTCTAATCATAAAGTATTGATGGAGCGCAATAACATATCAGCTTGGAGAGCTAGATACTTGCATGAAATAGACAAAAATAGTAAGTCGTCTAATCCTAAGCCTTTAATTTACTTAGATGAAACTTATATTCACTCGTCTTATACATCTAGCTCATGTTGGCAAGGAGAAGGCGTTGAAGGCGTACTAGAGCCTATATCAAAAGGGCAAAGATATATAATCGTCCATGCTGGTGGGAATATTGGATTTGTTGAAAATTCACTTTTAGTGTTTAAGTCGAATTCAAAAAGTGGAGACTATCATGACGAAATGAATAGCACAAATTTCAAAAAGTAGTTAATAGAAAAACTAGTGCCTAATCTAAAAAAAACATCGATTATAGTAATGGACAATGCTCCATCGTGTTTGCGTTAACAGAGTCCCAAACTCAAATTCATTAAAAAACTAAATCCAATTATGGCTTACGCAAAATAAAATTGATTACGACGAAGGCTTAACAAAATCTCAACTCTTAGAAATAATCAAAAGAAACAGGCCAGAACCCATATATGACGTTGAAAAGATTTTAGCTGAAAATGGTCATAGATGCTTGTATTTACCCCCTTACCACTGTGATCTTAATCCGATCGAATTAATATGGAGCACAATGAAAAGAAACGTGGCTAAAGTAAATATTGATCACAAAAATAAGGAAATCCCTCGCCTTGTCAAAGAAGCATTTGATTCCATTTCAGTTCATGAATGGGTACAACATTGTAGACATGTTCGTAAGTTAGAAGGGGAGTATTTGAAACAAGACTCGTATTTAGATGAACCTTTTATAATTAATGTGGCAAGTGACAGTGAATGCGAAAGTGATTCGGATAGTGACAGTCGTGGAATTGACGGAGTATGTCCTCTTGACCAGGTTAATATTGCTTCACATTCATCAAAAATGACTGATCACAATTATTGTAAACCTGGTTTCCAATAAATTTTAAAAACAATCAATTTGTTTTTTTTAACGTACATTTACCATGCTGTAGCCACTATCGCTATAATCTAGACAGGCTTTAGCATAATAACTTAAAGAAACACAGCTTTTTTTACTCATTTAAAACTTACCCAACATTCCTTTCATCCCAATTTTAAGCAAAACAAAATTAACTAGCAACACCGATACGACGGTGACGACATCCTTCATTTCAGAGATAAGTTGGTGGCACTGTACTTCTATCGCCTGTCTTAGGTTAGGATCTCATTGCAGAATCATTTCGATCATCCAGATATGCTGCAAACCTATTTTTTACGCATATTTATAATTTAGAGAATATATCCACTAGGTTGCCTACCAAAAAAAAGCCTATCTGTATAAAACAGGGGACAAATACTAGCTAAGCTGGCATTATTTAGGGTATTCTAAATTATTTAGATTAGGTTATAGGTATAAAAAAGTAATATAATCTACGCAATTAACTGATCTCAATTTGTTATTTTAAATTTCTAGATTTTACTGGTGGTAGAGTTCCAATGATGGAGCTCGAGGGCGTAGGCGCCATCGCATTACCTAATCAATCTGCCGCCAAATGGTAGTGTTCAGCACTATCCTTTTCCGGTTATACCATCCGTCGTAATGTATGGGCCCTTTATCACTATCACAGAAGCAGAAGATCTTTGTCTTCAGGAGTGGCAACGCATCTGCACTTTGACCTCTGGTTATTGTGCCTGTAGACTGCAATCGTCACTGAACATCCATGTGTACTGAATGCTTCTTTGCCACCACCATCACATAAAAAACCATTCTTTCTTCATCATTGCAAGTTCTCAAGTTCCCAAATTTATAATTATCACAGTAATGAATCCAGTTTCTAAGAAAATAAGATAGCAAATCCGAACATAATGTAGCGTGTCCTGGGTCAATTACAATATATCAATAGTGGGGCGATAAAAGAAGGCTGCGTAGGTGGCAAGGGTCATGCGATATTGAGATATAACTCAACAACAGTGCAAGCACAACACGTGCGCTGTCATTTTATATTTATGTGCTAGCGGCGAATTTTTAGCAACAGCGAGTGTAGCTCATACAATATAAATAGATGAGTGCTTACTTTTATTACTGAATATGCTGAATGATATATCAACATTTTTATAGGCACATAAAAGTTCCTCCAAAAGAAATAGGTAAGTAGACGCAAGAAAAACATGACAAACGCCCAGACCCGATACAAATATTTGTAGATTGTAGGGACTAATATTTTTCCCGTTGCGTTAACCAACCCGTCACACCCCGCGCTGTGCCAATTGGACCATCAGTGTAGATCAAATCTATAGATATCGTCATTATCTCCTCTTTTCAGTGCAACTAAGAGTGAGTTGATCAAAATTTATTGAAAAAGTAACTTTTCATGAAGTATAATTTGATTAATATGATTTGATCTTCAATCCATGGAAGTAGCATGAGACATTTAACTTTATGGTCCTTTTTTTCAAAATTCAGGTCTATTTTTGTAACAAAAATCCTTGGGATCTTCTGGCCATAAAGGATTTCCAACGAAGAACTATGTCGTGAAACCCCGATCGTCTGCTTCCACATAGACATGGATTGGCCGTACTCAGAAGACCTCCCAAAGCACATCCCTAGACAAGTTCTAGAATGGACTCCACTAGGGAAGACGAAACGTGGCCGTCCCAAATACACTTGGAGATGTTCAGTAACAGCAGAAATGAAGACTATCGGGCTGATATTATCTGAAGTGAGCGCCCAATTCAAGACAGATCGCGATGGTGGATTATTTTGAACGGCCTCTTCCCCACCTTGAGGACACACGACATTAAGCCAAGTACCAGCCAAGTCTTTTCTATATCACAGAAAAGAAAGAAAGAAAGTTCGACTCACACTTAGCCACTTTCTTAACATTTGCGTCATTGACAGTATCCTAGACATAGCTGATACATAAGATACGAAACTCGAATTAGTACCAAGTAATAAGCGGGATTATTTAACTTTATTGAACAATATTTTTTGTTCACACATGTGATAACCCTATATTCCTTTTTTCTATGAGCAATACAAGTATATCGTAGAAAAGTAACAGACCGCATTTCATTTCGATGGCGAAGTGATTTATGCTCTCAATTATAGAACCTCCTGCAGCGTTGAGACTCCTATTTCACCGCATAGCTCGAAACGGTACCAGAATTATTTAGTATCGGTACATTGTTATATACATTGCTGAAGAGTGTTTCATTTGTATATCAGCTTATACTGAGATTTTTTACTGGTCTTGATGGAAGTTTTTCCCTTTTAACTCACTGTTATTATGAAATATGTAGTAATACATTTATCCTCCATTTTTGTGCGTTTTATCTTTTTTCTGCTGAGCTTGTGTGAGTTAAATACATAACTAGTATCAAGTTAAGTAAATACATATCAAGTTTTTCAAGTGGACGCATCACTTACATACAAATCTTAACAAAAACTTTATATTTTACTCCTTACTACTATTACAAAAGTGTTTAAAAGTAAAAGTAATTAGTATAGAAAGTATGGATGTAAATTATAAAAGTAAATAGTATAGTAAGTCTGGACGTATTTTTGTTCGTTTGTTTGTTGTTCAATTACGAGAAAGCGGCTGGACAGATTTCGATGTTTTTTAATATTATTATGTGTAACACATCGGACACTTTTTCATCCCATTTAAAGGTTCCTTAGGGAATTTTTAAGAACACGCTGACTGGAGCAGAGTCTTTAATTTAATAAATTTACTATTGACATCATATCCAGAGAATTTAGCTTCAATAATCCAGAATCTAAACCCATGTTATGTGGGTTCAAACAAACGACGAAGCAATTCGAGAAAAATCACCTACTTACAGCCCTTGAACTTCGCTTAGCCTTGTCTTCGCGGGGACAAACCGTGTCTCCAGATATTTTTCAAAAAATATATACAAACACTATGACATTTGGTCTAGTTACAATTGATACTCCATATTAAAATCATATTTTACCAACTTCACAAACTTCGTTCAAAGTGTGCGACGATTTCCAAGTCTTTAAACGAAAACTTTACCTACGACAAGTCATCTATTAATGAGGCATTCTCCGTTTGAAGCTATTAAAACAACCCAGACTTCATTAAGGCGCATTCAGACGGTCAATAAATCAATAAGTTCGCTCGTGTTCGCTAACGGTGACATCGTTTATATGCAAAATCTTACAATGAAGGCGTTGGCGGTGTGTCCGCGTGTTATTAAATCATATTTCAAAAACATTTCAACTAGGTTCTTATTTCTGATTTTGCCATAAAATCTATTTCTTGGGTTAAGCATTTTTTAAAGCAATGATAAAAAGTTTTATTTTAGAGTTCAAAATAAAGAGTTCACTGAAGTGTCGTTACCACTTCTGGAGGCGGATTATTTCCCTTTGCACCAGATATTACGGGATCCTTCATTACCATTAGGATTCAGGCAATGGTTCGGCGACCTCGAACTTATACACCACAGCTCTACCGCCTGTCGATTTTTATATATTATTATTATTTAACTAGCTGTGCCCGCGACTTCGTCAACGTGAGTAAAAATATGATTGTTCAGTATCTACCCGGACGAAGTGTGGGCGCAGCTAGTATTAAAGAAGCCAAAGTTACTCCTTATCACATCAGCTATCTGCCAGTGAAAGTCCCGTCAAAATCGGAGACACTCAAATTCTATTTATTTGTATGTAGGTATGTATGTATGTAGATAAAAATAGCCTAAGTTACTTCTTATTAGCTCCCACGGGTAGGCCGTGGGAGGCCCGTCAAAGTCGGATACACTCCAATTCTACTTATTTGTATGTAGGTATGTATGTATGTATGTATGGATGTATGGAGATAAAAGTAGCCTATGTTACTCCTTATGACATCAGCTACCTACCCGTGGAAGTCCCGTGAAAGTCGCATTCACTCCAATTCTACTTATTTGTATGTATGTATGTATGGATGTATGGAGATAAAAGTAGCCCGTCAAAATCGGTCCAGCCGTTCCCAAGATTAGCCCCGCCAAACAGACAGACAGACAGACAAAAATTGTAAAAAATGTTGTTTTGGTAAGTTTATGTACCGTGTATACATACGTATGCATTAAGTAAAAAGCGGTTATTTTAATATTACAAACAGACACTCCAATTTTATTTATTTGTTTAGATATAGATGTATAGATGTATACATTTATTATGGAAGGTAATATTCAACATAAGACCAAAATTCCGTGAAAATTTTAAGTGTCTACTTGCTACTGTTATTATGATCGAGCAAAACATATACGAATAAAAAACACGTTTATTGTATGCCCCCTTGGACTCCTTACCATTTTCATTTCTTATTTTTAGTAATTAATTAATTTTGTCCTTATAGCGGTATCAAAAATACACAATTTGTGAAAATGATAGCTTTCTAGCTATCAGACAGACGGACGGACGGACGAACAGACAGACAGCGGAGGATTAGTAATCCGTAAGTTAAATTTTTCCCTCTTAGGTACGAAACCCCCTAAAAGATAGAAATAAGATACAGAATGGCTTAAAAATATTCGATATGATTCTTTAAATTGACATAACTTTTTTCTTTCTGAACCGATTCAAATGAAACAAACACTTAATGTTAAGTGAAACTTACCACAATATATTAGTGAAATTCGCAAATTGAATAAGCCGTTTCTGATATTAGCGTGAACAAACACACAGACAAACAGACATTTTTCCGGGATAAAAAGTACCCAGTCTTGTGCGCCAAAGGTTAAAGTATAATCGTACCAAGTTTCATTGTAATCGGACTAGTAGTTTTTCTGTGATGCTTGAACAAACAGACAGACAGACAGACAGACAAAAATTTTTCTAATCACATATTTGGGTTCGGTATCGATCTAGTAACATCCCCTGGTATTTATTTTTTTAATATTTTTAACGTACAGAATTTACACTTCTACAGTTTTATTAAAGGTATAAATAAATTACCTTTTACCTTACCACGTATAAAAAAAAATGTCACCACATATTTTTATCTCTTTCTCTTATTAATATTTTAAGATCAATTCAATTTGATAAGCTGTTTTCTAGTTATGAATTTCCATCTCAGGAAAGAAAAAAAAAATTTTTTTATCGTCATCTTGATAAATGATAGATTGGTGGTCATCATCAAATATATTTTACATTACAGTATTAATTAATTTTAAGTATGATTTACCTAAAATTAAATACTTAATACTACATATGCGTCGAAATATTTTGCATGTAATGTGTACATATACCTACGTGTACGTATAAAATATTATGAATAACGTTTTTATGCAACAACTTTTAACACGTCCGCAATATACGTACAACTTTTCTTTTTGTGGCGAAAAAGCAATTCCAACATTTTTAATCGCGCTTAAAATGAAGGGTTGCAAGCTTTCACCGCGGGGCGACATCAAGAGTGGGTAGGTACGTACAAAGTTTCACAGGGAAATATACGATTCCATTCATCATCCGCTATTTCTAGGTGTCAAGAGGCAAAACGAAAAGTTTCTATTGTTACCAGTAAAGACTCTATTGTGTCGCAACATTTCACGCTCGATTGTAACGCAAAATTTTCGAATTTCTTTACCGAAGGCCAATTTGCATACGCCAGGGCCGTCCGAGTCCAGGACACGCTCACTTGGTCTTTATTAAGTCAATTGAGTATCAATGTCCCATCAGAGGCTTCATATTTTATATAAGCGGTGCATGACCGAGAGTGCTGACGTCTGCCTTGATCACTACGAATTCAAAGGGTATAATTTATATGTATTTTTTTTATGATTTCCTTTTACCAGTAATTTAATTGGAATATATATCAATAAAAATATTGTTACTCATTACTACTTCTACTAGGTATACTTAAAAACGTAAGAGCATTCATAACTTTTATTCCAGATACTGAAGCTGAGAACTCTTTTTTACACTTTTCTTACAGAATATTATCACATTGTTAGCATGTAATAGAATATGTCCCTGTCCCGTCCCTGACGGCGCCTGTTGTGTGTAAAAAGCTTAAAGATAAATAAAATAAACTTTTCTGTTCAATTGAAATTTAGTGGGCGCAATGAAAAGGTAAAGGAGCAATAAGTAGCTCAATCAAATTGCATTATCGCTTAGTGGCTCTCCCGGTAGAGGGTAGACGCAATAAATTGAATTACGGGTCCCGCAACCTCAGTCGATCTAAAAAAGTCGCCTTTGAGTCGGACCACGTCTTTGTTGGTGGGTGATAATCAAAATTATTTCTTCAGTTGGAATTTTGGGTTATTTGAACGAAGAATTGGAAATCATAGCTGCATTTAGGTCTATTTTGACAAAAAAGATACCTTTAAGGTAAATACCCGTAGGTAACCATTACGTAAATAGCAAGTAAAGATTAATTTTACTTCGATTTTTTTTCATTTAATGTGGGATAAAATTGTTACCTAAAATGAAATAAAAAGTGCCTCAATAGTCTTGTGGTAGCAATCAACTACTGCTAGGCTGGGATCCTGGGGTAGATCCCTTCGATTGCGGGACTACCAGTCCTTTATCACTGGTTCTATTGGCCTTTTTTTCATTTTCTGTAAGTTTTCCAGCACCTCGGAGTTTTTAATGTGCCCGGAGATGTCAGAAAGTTCGCCACCTGTTACATAGGCCAAAAACGTGTTTAGTCATGGGTGTTTGTATGTAGGTATGCTTGAATACATACATATACTCTTACTTTCAAGTTCTACATTCGATCCTACGGTTGTTTATAATTAGCTGTAAGTTTTAATTGGTGGTAGAGCTCCAGTGTCTTAGTTCGAGGGCGTAGGCACCACCGCATTACCTGATCTATGAGCCGCCAAATGGTATATAGGCTTCAGCAATATCGTTCCGGTTTGATGGTAATGTATCTACAGCCCCGTAATAAATATCAGAGAGACATAAGAACTTGTTCTCGGGTGGCGACGCATCTGCATTTTGAACGTAAATATTCAATATACCTATATAAAATACATTATTAATAAATCATCATGAATGATAGTTCTACTATGTTCTTCGAGAGCGGAGATTCAATAGCGGAGTTCAAAAGCAATTGATTTTGGTCATAAATTATAATCAAAATTAAAAATAATACTTTACTGTTGAACCATTTGATAACCCTTCTGGTAGATTCTGAAAGACATTCTCACTCTACCCAACCTGGTAGAGTAGAAATGTCTTTCAGAATCCAATGAAGAATGAAGGAAGATTCTTATGCATTGACTGTTGTACTTCTTATGGTATTAATACAGCCTATACCCATCCCGATAAATCAATCGAAATAGTATTTTTTTTTTAAACCGAATTAGTAGTTTGCTAACCTGGTCCTGGGTAAGAAAAATGTCTTTCAGAATCCAATGAAGATTGATTGTAGATCTTCTCCATTAACGATTCTACTTCTTGTGGTATTAATACAGCCTATATTTCTTTAGACTGTGCTGTGCTATATCCATCCCGATACATTAATCTAAATTGTGGTAAAAAATATGTTTAAACCGAATCAGAAGTTTCGAAGATAGTTTTTTTTATACAATATTTTAACTATAATAAAATGGCCTATTTTATTATAGTTAAAATATTGTATAAAAAAAACTTACAAATATAACTATTGTACTAATTCAATCAGTACATAGAGATGTAAAACCTAGGGTAATATATAAGACTCAGGTAACAGTAGTCGGTGATTGCGCGCTGCGGTCGCACCCCCGACCACAGTCGACCGGCTGGATCTGTGCTATCGGAATATTCGCTTACAAATACCTAATTAGTTAAAAATTAACGACATTCACTACAATTTAACGCACTCAGCGAATTTCACTTGATGTCTGATATAGTCTGTATACAGACGTTAATAGATATTTGTTTTTAAACTTGTTTAAACTGTTGTTGTTTTCTCCATCACCATAATGTTCATATTTCACAGTCACTTGTGCATGTAATCCTTTCGTTTGTGCCACTCTGTTGGCGTTGTATTTGTTCAGTCCATTGGTCCTTTTTCCGAACTGTAACTGTATTCGGAAGATTTTCTTCCTTTACAATAATATCAAACAGCCTTTCAAACAAAACTGCTGATTTAAGGCAATTAAAAAGCTATGTTTGTATCATAAACATTTTCTGTAGAATGTAAACAAACCAAAGAAAAAGTTAAGCATAGTTCTTCCTACAGACATCTAAATTAGTTCTATTTGTGTGGTTGTCTTCTTAGATCACCGTATCATAAATATCCATTAACGAAAATTTACTCAAAAAGGTCTTTAATAATAACAAGCTACATAACAACATAGCTAAATAACAAGATCACCGCATTACCTAATATACTTGCCGCTAAATGGTAGTGTTCAGCACTATCGTGTTCCGGTCAGGTGGTAATATACGGCCCTGTAATTTCCGACACAGAGGCATAACACCTTAGGCCTCAGGAGTGGTAACGCATCTGCATTTTGACCTTGGTCTTTATGTAAGTGTCTATAGGCTGCAGTCATCACTTGACATCAATGTGAACTGCATGCTTGTTTGCCACTTGCATTACATCAAAAAAACGAAAAATAAAATTTTTTGCTTTATGCTATATAAAATTGAGTGACGTTGAAGTATACAAAACAAATTCGTTTTCTTCACGGAAATAAAAGAAAATGCCACACTCAGAGTAGTCTGAGATCGTACACTGTAAATTTTAATATGAATATCATTCAGCACTTCTATTGCTGTCAAAATAAACCGACTAGAGAGCTAAAATACCTTCACATGAAATAAAGTTCCTTTCATATCATGCAAATAACTTCATACGTCCCTGTGATAGCACCGCAGGTATCTAGTTTAATATGATGGTGGAAGGGGACCAATATCTCTCTCGTGTTTATGTTTGCGTAGATTCTGTATGCATTCATTCAATATCATTAAATTTTTAGTAGTGCGTAGTATATGAAAATAAATAATGTATGACGAAATGCGAAACGTTAATAAAAGTGGAGCATATTCTGCGTGCATGTGGTTGATATTTGACTTAGTAAGACTAAGGATTGATACCAAATCTGAAATAAAAAAACTGTATTTGCTTGGTAGGGATTTAAAGTCATTTATTTAAAAAGTGAATATAGTTTGACATACTCTATTCCAATTTTTTTCTCTTTACTTAATTGCAGTTTTACAGTAATTTTATGTTTAATATCATTAACACCAGAAAAAGACAGTTGAATATTTTAAAGCTATTTTTACACTAGTTTCTCTAAATGAATATGTAGGTAGTTATCGCTCTTTTTGATCTAAAAACAGGATAAGTATGTTTTTTTATAAACTTGTATTCTAAATTACCTGCATTTAGTCTATACATTAAAGAGATTTACCTACACAAAGCGTTGTTACCTATCAATCAAGGCATAACTCATCTGACGATAATCAAATCATCATTTCTAAAGTTCACTCGCATGTGTTATTGCGAAAAATAAATAATAAGATAATATATCTACCATTATCATATTAGGAAGGTTAGACCGCACAAACATAGATAAACCTATAATAGTTTTATGTGTGTCTTTGCATGTAACACCTTAATTTGTAATATTGTTTATAAAAAAAATTAAATAATATATATATTAGGATAATCATCTAGTGACTAAGATCTAGGAATCAACAGGTTCCCTGACGGTCCATCTCAGTAATTAATTTATGACTGCGCGGTGTGTATACAAACTGTCAATAAATGATCGCCTAATAAGCATGCAAGCTAAATTTACAATAAATAAGTGGTAAATGAATCCTACATTCTAAAGATATAAAATGGCACTAATACGTCGCTGTTCAGATTTAAGATGTATTACAAATAAGCAGCCACTATTTCACTATACTGGAATGATCAATGTCCAATTTTGTAACACTATCTCGTGAAACCATGATCAAATATTATTACTCTTATGAGGGAAATTAAAAGAAGCAAACATGCTGCTAGACAGAGATTTTTTAAACTCTTTATCATATCTCTCTACTAGGGTTAATCTTCCTAACCCTGTTATTACTACACGATACCTTAATAATAAATAATAATGGCAACCCATTATACGTCCCACAGCTGGGCACGGCCAGGAGCTTACTCCACCACGCTGGGTGGGTGGGTTAGTGGCCAACCCGCGCAAATGTTTGCAAACCGCTCATAAGGCCTCCGACAAGGTTTAACGACTGCTATCCATCGATAGCAACCGGGACCGACGGCTTAACGTGCCCTCCGAAGCACGGAAACGCGCATTTAATTTGCCACTAGCGGTCACCCATCACACTACCCGACCGCGCCCGAAGTGCTTAACTGAGTAGATCGCTTACGATCTACACCAGCCGCTGGGCCATGCGCGCTTCAATACCTTATCACCAAAGAAAAAACATTTTCTGATGCGAATATTTTAGACGATATTAAAATATAATATTCAACTCGTAAACAACCTTGTATATTAATAGATACCAACGCAAGAGAAGATCCTTCTGAAAAAAAAAATGCGAATGATCCACATTCAGCACCATGAATCATTTGAAATCTCCCTTAGTCTTTATCTTCACGCTCCATTTAACTATGGTTGAGCTGTCTAATTAAATCCCCTCGGGGCTTAGCCACGCGTTGTCGAGAATTTTTACTCAAAAATGTTATAAACCTCGACGTACACACGTTATAGCATTATGAATGATTGATTTGTTATTAAATTTTCGTATAATAAAATATCTCGGTTTTAACTCACTTTCCGTTACTTCACATCAAAATGAAGAGAGTAATAATGAAGAAGAGACTTCTTCATTATTACTCTCTTCATTTTTTTATGTAATAGAAGTGGCAAATAAGCATGCAGTTCACATTGATGTTAAGTGATGACTGCAGCCTTTAGACACCCACACGAAGACCAAGGTCAAAATGCAAATGCGTTACCACCCCTGAGGCCTAAGGTGTTATGTCCTGTGCCGGAAATTACAGGGCCGTACATTACCACCTGACGGGAACACGATAGTGCTGAACACTACCATTTAGCGGGAAGGAAATTAGGTAATGCTGTGGTGCCTAACCCGCGAGCTCCGTCACTGGAGCTCTACCACCAGTTCATACATACACACCGATTCCAACGACTGTCGAACTCTCGACCCCACCTTTATAGAGAACTCGATCTATTTGTTAATTATTTAAGTCCTTTAAAAGTTGTATAATAGGTTTAAGGGATTTTTGGGAAGAAGGGGGCATTGTTGTCGACCCAAAACCAAAATCGAAGCGATGATAATATGACAGTTACATTTCTACATAATTATTTGTAGCAATAAAACTAACAAATTTGAAAAATTTAACACATCTTATTTCAACTAATCAAAACAACCCTGGCCTTATTATTGAAATATAAAAACAATCTGTTCAGTGTAGGAGCATCCTTACCTGAGGTATATTCTAAGACAATAAAAAATATTCAGCGCAGTGAGATCGCACAGATGCGTCTGAACGGCTCCTGAATAATTACCGAGGCGCCTTAGGCGTACCTATAAAACAAGGTCTACAAGATGGGGAGTAAAAATATATTCTGTGTAATTGAGCGATACAAAATGCATGATGGAAAACTAATTGAACGCATCAAATTGTATAGCCGGGCTTTGTACGATGGATAGTTATGGAATATTTTTAATGATATCATTGTGGTTGGCAAATAGAACCTAGCAGCTTGTCTGTCGTTCTGTCTTTTAACTTCTTTAAATCTTCACGTCACGAAAAGGTTTTCTGGTGCTAATAATGAAAAGCTATGTTATAGTATGTAACTCCTGTTAAAAGAGGTACTACTGGCAAATAAGTTACAGACTTGGCTATTGTTCAACAGTTTCAGTAGCTGTGCCGCGAGCGGAAAGCTAGTAAAGATATATTTTTACTAGCTGTTGCCCGCGGCTTCACCCGCGTGGATGTTGTCTTATAAATATTTTTTCCGAAACTTTCTATAAACCTCACGGAGCCCGAGACCTTTCCAACGAATGCAAAATCGTGGAAATCGGTTCGTGCGTTCTGGAGTTATAGCGTCAGGAAGGAAAACCCGACTTATTTTTATATAATAGATTATTGTAAGTACCTTGACCAAAAAAGGTCAGATAATATATCTTCGAGTGGTGTCGGGAGTCCTCAAACTGGCGTTCATGAATGAATAGTCTCATGAATATAGAAAAAGCACCGCAGATTTTCCAAGAGATAAACTAGGTTTCCCCAGTTCTCTAGCGTGAAGATACTCACATATCTTTACATCTCTTACTTCCACCAGAAGACACTTTCAATAAATTAACAATACATGCAATCAAGTTCCAGAAATCGAACTCCAAAAGGAGGTACTACCAAATAATTTCGAACTCAAAATAAGTTACGCAGTCTCATGTCAAACACGGATATGCACTCAGGCCCCGCTCCGCCTGGAGGCAGCAACTTGCCTACAACTAATCTAATGCCGAAACTACTGGAATCTAATACAGACTTCGCTATTGTTCCGAGTTTCAGTGACTGCACGGTGTGAGATGTGGGCAATTAGTTCGCTTTTGAATTTTCCGACGCTCCATGTGAGCGCCAGTCGAGTGATTTCGTTGTAATGGGAGCCTTTGTTAGTAGCCCCATTAACATTTTGAAAATACCTGTCTGTGGGTTTATTATGAAACAACATAGAGTTATAGTGCAAACAATTTATAGGGCACGATAGTGCTCAACTGTTTCAGGATTAGATAGTCACTTACCATCTTTCAAACAGACATTCATGTGAACACAATCACAGAAACACATACGCCACTAAACGGGATCCTACATTGGACCAGCGCCACCACAAAAAAAAAATAGAGTTACAAATATCTATAAACTAACTCCGTACTTAGATCGCGTTACCTATAGCAATAACGAAGTTCAAGTTGAAAAGCTTGAAAATTTTGTTTTAATTCGAACAAAATAAATTCCGTCCTGCCTTAAAACCATCTATGTACTTACCCACTTTAAAAGCCATAACACGAAAGTATCGTATGACCACTAGAACGGAGCCGAAATTTTTCGCCTTCAATTTACAGAGTACCACGCCTGGATATTTTATGCTAATGCCCCATCCGCAGTCGCCATGAAATAATAACGCGGGAAAGTTGCGGGATCCACTCACCTTTACCACAAAACACCGAGAGTGCCTACAGAATGCTACAGAAAAACAGACAAGCAGCACAAGAATGTGTGTCCATCAAACCAAATACTTTTTTTTTTATGTAATGGAAGTGGAAAACAAGCATGCAGTTCACGTTGATGTTAAGTGATAACTGCAGCCTATAAACACCCACACAAAGACCAAGGTCAAAATGCAGATGCGTTACCACTCTTGAGGCCTAAGGTGTTATGCCTCTGTGCCGGAAATTACAGGGCCGTACATTACCACCTGACCGGAACACGATAGTGCTGAACACTACCATTTAGCGGCAAGTATATTAGGTAATGCGGTGGTGCCTACGCCCGCGAGCTCCGTCACTGGAGCTCTACCACCAGTAAATACTAATTAAAAAGCGGTGTTGACTGCATTTTTTAATATCGTGCGTGAAGTGGCAAACAAGCTAATGCTTACTTTAATCACCAACAATGTGAATGTAGACAACTATTACAAACCAAAATATTTCAATGCACGTTATCATTCCTTACGCCTAATCCTGAGTCGATATGCATCTGTGTCTGTAATTACAGGGCCGTACCTACATTACATTATAATAAGTGGGTAACCCTTACTACGTATTTTACAAATACATATAGTATTTTGTCAGCACTATCACTTCAGGTGAAAGATGTCCTCGGCTGGACAAAAGCCTTCCCAATGGTACTTATAACAGTGTTGTGTTTCATTAGGGGAGAATATGCCATAATCGCCACGCTTGGCATGCGCAGTACATATTTTGTACGAGTATTACTTGTAAGTAGCATATTATGCGCTTTATTCTGTACTCTCAGTGTTTCGTGCTATTACGTTAACATCCATACCCGCAAAGCGTGCGGGTATGTTTTATGTTCTTGCAAACAACTCGGACGAAATATGGTTCATTGGAGTAATACCTCTTAGGTACCTCTCTAGGTGTTCGTGGTTAATTGATGCCTGTATTGTAAACATAAATTTATAATTTGGGTAGTAAGCTATACTCGCAGAAATGTAAAAGGCCCGTTTTGATACTTGTCATCGCAACAAAAATAATATTAAACTTCGAATCGTATGAATATATTTTTTTAATTCATATCATTTTTAAATTTTCAACTTTTACGAATACGAAATATTAAACTATATTTATAAAACATGTAACTTCACGCCTGTAATCCCCGAAGGTGTAGGCAGAGGTAAATGCATGCATTCAATCATACATGCAAACACCCACGACTCGCCGGTTACGTTTTGGCCCATGTAACAGGTGGCGAACCTGTTGCCATCTCCGGGCACATTACCAAACTCCGGGGTACTGGGAAACTGCCAGAAAATGGAAAAATCCCAATAGAAGCAGAGATAAAGGATTTTAAACCGTTATCTCTGAAAGTCCCCGACCCGGGAATCGAACCCAGGACCTCCAGCGTAATAGAAGTGGCCTGCTACCACTACGCTACTGAGGCAGTTGAGGGTATAAAATAATTTCACGTTTATGATAAAAATATAATATATTTAAAGTATTCAGATTTAAACTGTAGTTACATTTTTGTATTACATAATATTTAACTAAATAAAACCTCCACTTTGAATGAGCATTCTTCTATATAATTCGGGTGAGTAAAAGACACGTTCATGGCAAAAAAAGTTGGCGAGAAAAACTAGGACGCGAGAAAATGCAGACAGATGGTGGAAGTGGAAGATCGTTAATTGTATTTAGCTCGATGCGTATATCGTGTACTACACACTTTAGTCGTCAAGAAAGAAATTACGCAGATCATTAGATAGTTACACTAATACACAATACTGCACTTATCTACAGGCCTGAAGAAAAACAGCTTCGTGAAAAATGATCATTTTTGTCGGACATTTGGGGCGGTATATTGCCTTCTTACCTACTATCCGGAACACGGTAGCGTTCAACGCAACCATTTAGCGGCTGTTGGAGTTATTAAAACGGCGGCGCCTACACGATCGCACCACTGGAACTCTACCATCACCACTAGTAAATTTTTTACAACTTCATCTATAATGTTTCAACCCAAATTTTTACCTATTTCGTAGAAATATAATTCCAAATATAGCAATATTTCTCAACTAACACATCCAAAAATATTAGCGAATGGTTATTCAATTTTTGGTATCGCTACACACATGTTGTACAAATTTACTTTTGGCACGGGAAAAAATATTTGCATAGGTAAGTGTTTTCACCACTGTTCTGTGGTTTTCACCATATTGTGTTATTACGATTACAATTTATTCGTTTTTGTGTTGACTAGGCTACATACATCAAGCAATCATTAAAATGTAAACACTTATGACTCGACAATTACGTGAAGCACTTTCAAGCGAGATTTAAGCTCAACGAGCACTAAAACATATTTTTAAATTAATGTACAAATATTTTACGCCTTTTATAAGCAGAAAGAGCTTTTTCAATCTAATGACTACCTTTAGAATATAAATCAAAACCGTCGAGTAGATACTAATCATAATAAAACCACAATAGGTAAGTACATCATACAAAACACCTGTTCCGTTCGCAACATAAGGATGAAAAAATATAGCAGGTTGTTAATGTAGAGGGATGAAAATAAGGCTTAGACCGGTATTTTGTTTTCCGCTCAAAAATAACTCCCCAAGTTCCGGACGAAACATTGTTTTCGAAACTTCGCAACAGAAGATTATGGTATTTTCTTTATAATCTTCATTATTCAAACATCCTACGTTTTGAATACAAATATACTTCATGTGTTAAAATCATAACAATGCCCTGGTTAGTTATTCTTTCACGTTATTGGTTACTTAAGATCTGTTTATGCGCCAATAAGCTGAAAACGTACTTCATAATCATATTATATAAATATTTTAAATTACCTAGTAAGCCTCATATCTGCTTGCAAAGAAGGGATTAAACATTCACAAATTTTCAAAAACAAGTAAACGCTACGTAAATATTTAATGACTGTCGCTCATCATCATTATGGTGCTTACTTATTACCTAGCCTGTCAACTGTGCTGTCAATGCGTATCGAAAATTACGCTTACCGCTTCGAGGGTTTCTAACAGCAACATAATAATAATCTATCCACTATGGATCTTGTATATGTGGATATTAATTATGTATAAGTTCCATTTAAAATTATTATATTTTTCAATAATATATAAAGCATCTTCTTGATACAATAATGTTTAATGTAGGTTGAGGTTAATGTATTTAATCCGTACTTTTGTGTGGTTATACACATAAAAGTACGGATAAACAGAACACAGCATTCGAATAAACTAACCGTTGACTTGTTGTTTAAAACTATCAAGAGGAAATTCTAAGAACAGACTAAATACTACGAAGTGGAGCAATAACCGCTCCACACTACCCTTTGAATCTACAAAACAAAATTCTAGTAAACAGAGATTCCAACTTCAGAATTCGATATCTCGGCCTGCCAAATATCAACACGCAAACTTTACAATTTGAGGTCGAAAGTAAAACAAAGATCCTTAATATCAAGCGTTCAAACATCACAAGAAAGTTTGGGAGGCGTAAAAGAAAAGTGGCACTGAATTCAGGAATTGCTTCCTAGCAGTCAAACGCGGCGGCGTAGACAAACGTTATTGTTATAGTTATTGCCTTGCTCTCTGTCTCGTTTGTAATAGCAACACTTTACTTGGTGCCTTAGTGGCAAGGAAAATCTTATGTTTTATTGCGGGCATAAATTATGATGTTATTTTGGCGGATTTTCGCCTTTGATTAAAAACGTGCAGCGCCTTCTTCATTATATGACTAATACAGAATATCACTTTAGTTATGGAGCTGCTTTAAGAACAGCTAAGTCCATGTACACTCAAATTTCAAATAAATCAAAAACTGACATTGAAATTGCCTTAGGTACCCTTTGTAAACCCAAAGTTAATCTAGCTACCCACTTGTTGACCCATCTTTATACATTTTGTATCTGTAGACTCTGTAATTATAACAATATCTCAACTGTTGTGTTAAATTTATGCTGATTGATTACTTCGTCAATTAAGTGAACACAGGTTTCATTATTTATCGATAATCTGCTCGAAGTTCGTTACCTATACATATTCATACATCGACCAAGAAAACATTAGGGTTTTTTTATTAAGGGGGAGGTTGGTAGGCAATAATTATTTCCAAATTAACCGCTAGGGTAGCCGCCGGCTGCGCTAAATTAAATCGAACGACAGCCTTCGGATGGACAACGACCGGACCGTTTACCCTACGTAATGGCGTCATCAAAATCTACGGCAAAAATGTGTTGCAAATGGTGGTAGTGGAGGGCCGTTATAAAGAGTAATGTAGCTCGTCCATGTCTCGAAGACTGATATTACCCTAGAATATTACCGTAATATCCTTGAATATTTCATATTGCAATAAGAAATTAAGCATTTTACTGTTATAGAAAATAGAAAATATTTAAAATTGATTGGCCAGATTGAAATCTGATTTTTTTTAGCGCTGCAGGCGGCATTAAACGTTATCATTTAGTAAGCGGTAGATTACATAGTTTACTTGATAAAAAGTTCTATCATTGGAGCTGTAACACAAGCTAAAATCAATGTGAAATTTAAAGTGTTGCTGTCTTGTCACGTACTACCAATGACTACTTAAAGTCAAATGTATTATATTGTATTTTGAACTTTTGAGTCATGAATCTATTCTCTACCCTTTGTGTAAATGCTCTGAAAACAATATTGTGTTACTATTGTGCATGTTACTTTAGAAAAGATTCTTATAAATAAAAATTAATAAGTCTTTGTACTACTATAGTGTTCTGTGCGTATGGAACAACGAACAAAAACTGCCTACCCAACGTTCATTTAACAAAAAGCACTCATGACGTCAACGGGAAATTAATACGCGACGTTCAATATCAGATAGTATACGCAGAGACGCAGTTGCAATCAGGACTACAACGAACTGCGATAGAACAGTGCGTCTGCCACAACACAGGTAACTGTCGATTCCTAAAGCCTGTTCCATATAAATGTGGCAGTCAAAACTGTAAGCCAGTCAAACGTAATATCAACTACAAAAATCCATTAGAAATACTTTTGGAAGGCTCTCGAAAAAGTAGTTTTGTTTGAAAATAAATTCAACAACCAGGTTCCTTTTGACCACAGTCTCTAGAGGAAATAGCTTCTCCTGTAGAAAATGCTACCCTTCCTATAACAGTATAGGTAAACCAATGAAAACAGGTGGGGAGTACTTGACTTTTCCATTTGTACAGATATTATTTATTTATTGAGACAATAAGGAATTAGTAAAATATTTAATAACATGTATTTTGAAACAATAATATGTTCAGGCAAGTCTGATCAACCTATGCTGAAACTGAGCAGTTTTACCTGTTTTTTTTTTCAGTTTAAAATGCTTTTCACTAGTTAAAAGTTTTGCCTGCAACAAACATTGACAGTAAAAGCCGTTTGATATCGTATGTACGACTCACTGAGATTGACTCGGCGTGTATTGTTTGCGAGGTTCGCTCGCAATCACTCAAAAGTACTATTTCAGATAGGGTGTGCCGTGCAACGACACATTTCTTTCGATAACTATTTTTTATGTAATAAAATTGGCAACAAGCCCGTAGTTCACATTAATGGTAAGTTAATACTGTACCCTATAAACACCTACAATAATGTGCATAAAAACCATTCGGTACCTTTGTGCCGGCGCGACCGGGGTCATAAAGCACATTACCAAACTCCGCGGGTGGCTGGGAAACAGCCAGAAAATGGTTAATTTCAATAGCACTTACCTCTTCGAAGTAGTAGTGGCCTACCAGTAGATTTGTAGTAGTAATGTCCTCCAGATCAAATTTCGGTCACGGCAGCCAATCTCAACAGAGTAGCCAACTGCGCGGGAGAGTATAGTTAAGTGCGTAAGTGTATGCACAAACACAGATGCACTCCCTATCCCTATTCCCTTACGCTCGTAGTCCGGTGGGACGGCAGTGGCAATAAGGCGCAGTGCCGACGACATTACGACGTGCTCCCCTAAGCACGGTTTACAGATTATTTCCTCACAGAAAACACAATACCTAACAGCTTTTCCCTACCTGGGTTTCGAACCTGGGACCTAAGGCTTCAACATCACGATAGCTACCACTGAACCAACGAGTTAGGCTTTGGTACCACTAGACTACTAAGGCAGGTAAATATAAGAGAATAGAGACAAAATAATATGCGAAAGTAACCTATTTCCACCGATATCGATATCATCTTTACACATCACTACTTTCTCTAAGGGTAGAAAGGGGGTGGTTTTAAGAACTAAAAGCGCAATGTATATCTAGGTAGAGTAGGCAGTAGGCACAAAACCACAAAAGGCCTCCGCTACAATGTCTACCATCACAAAGGACGAACACGAGAATAGTGGGCCTGCTTTCATAAAGACCGAGATTATTTTCATTACGCTGGCATACAAATGAAAAATATTTCAATGCAGAAAAAATGGGTTATTGCTATTTGTCTATTCTATTCGTTGTATAAATAACTTTAATGTTAAATGAAATTTGACATTCTTGAATCTAAATTCAATGTTGAGTTGTTCATTTGTTATTTAGATATTCAGATAAGATAAATAATAAGATAATCTTAAGGTACGGTGATTGACCATACATACTACGTTTTTACTTTTAGAATATAACATTTTCGTGTCACAGTGTTTGTGATCAAATATTTTCGTAACGTTTCGACCGATTTAAATGGTTTTTTGTTTGTATATTCGGAAGGTCTAAGAATAAATCGTTCTCCAACTATTTTTTTTTATACCGCTAAAGCGAGAAATTCGCTACAGCAGCGCCGGCAGCTAAAACTTTTAAATTGGAGGTGGCAGTTATTGTAGCAAATCAGTTTTTAATGTGTAAAAACACATTAAAAAAAGCTACGCTTATTTTATGCCTATATAGCCTGCCTATACATATTTAGGTACATATTTATGATTAAGATAAATATGTAAAGCAACAAAGCATACGCTTAATTTTAATATTATTAATTTTTATATTGTATAAAAAAAGGCAAATACTAACAGAATAACATTAATTATATTCATAAGAACACGTTTCAAAATCCCTCTATTTAATACAATTGATCTGCAGTCGATGGGCTCTTGAATCAAAAAGCAAAAACTGCAAAGGGTCCACCAGCCGGACTGCTATCTGTATCTAATAGTCCATTTACGTAGACAATGCCACGCCAATATACCCGTATGCAACCCTAAATTACGATACGCTACGAAATGTTTTTTTTTTTTTGTAATGGAAGTGGCAAACAGGCATGCAGTTCACATTGATGTTAAGTGATGACTGCAGCCTATAGACACTTAAACAAAGACCAAGGTCAAAATGCAGATGCGTTACCACTCCTGAGGCCTAAGGTGTTATGCCTCTGTGCCGGAAATTACAGGGCCGTACATAACCACCTGTTCGGAACACGGTAGTGCTGAACACTACCATTTAGCGGCAAGTATATTAGGTAATGCGGTGGTGCCTACGCCCGCGAGCTCCGTCACTGGAGCTCTACCACCAGTAAAATTCTGTATTCTCCCAAAAAGCTCTTCAACCATAATCGCTATTTACTGGTTTATTTTTTTCAGCAGAGGTAGCCAATGCTAATGTACAGTGTACCTAATAAGTATCGCATCTGCATTAAGATTTAAGATCTACGTTTTTATAAAATAATTTCATTTCCATTTCTCTATGACTACGTTTTGATGCCATACCGGCGTAATCGTACCCAACGTAAAAAAATATCCCTAGGTATTTTTACATGTTTTATGATTTTATTTTCGTCCCAAACTAAAAAAATAGTTCAATCAATTCGAAAGTTGGTTGAACCTTAGAAACGATCGAAGGGACGAACAATATTTTTGAGTTCTTTTTAGCTCTAAATATTATTTAACTACTAAATCCTTGGGGTAGATCTATTGACTTTGATACATAGCTAAGCACACGGAATGGATTATCTATTCTGTGGCTAAGCGCTGCAAATTTTATTACAAGAAGTTTACGACACATTAGCTCAGTTATTGAGCATTGTTACGGAGCTAGCGGGCGTATGCACCACCACATAGTGTTCAGCACTATCGTGTTCCGGTCAGGAAGTGATGTATAGCCCTGTAATTTCTGACACAGGAGCATAATAACCTTAGGCCTCAGGAGTGACAAAACATTTTTATTGAAGTCTCTGGCTTCATGTAAATGTTTTAAGCTACAGTATTACTTCTACGTTTACGTTAACTGTATGCTTCTTTGCCACTTCTTAACATAAAAAAAAACATAAAATCTAAACACGATTCTTAAAGAAGTGTGTTTTGAAGTCGTCGAACAATAGATGTAGAACTTATTCTGAATAGTTACAATAGCACAGTAATTAAGAAAATAATAACTTTTAATCCTTTCTGGAAACGATTGCCGTAGTATATGTAGTACTATTTACTTTCTATAGGTACTTACATAAGTTCAGTTTTTTTTTGTTTTATTATAAAACATGTACAAATAAACATAAATTGAAGATGAAAAAATTTTTCGTTGTAAACATCGTGCTGATATTGCTCTATTCGTCGCCTTTTAATTTTCATTTTATCCGCACACCAAAACGCTACAAGTTCCATCCAAGGGACGGGGGACCTTTCCAAGTGTCTTTTGGGAAATTCACGCTAAAGTTTCGCTTTAAATATTTTAATAAACTCGTATTAGAGTCGTAAAAAACACTTTGCTCTCTCGTTTTTTTACTTGCACCCTACCTACGATTTTTTCACAAATGCTGAGTACCTACTGTGGTTATACAGGGGTACTGCGGGGTGCTTTGTACAGGGGATATTTCATTATTCAAAATGCTTTGTTCGGAACGCGCGGCTTATGTTTCGGGCGCTCTGTTGTTTTTGACGGCTCACGTAAAATACTGCCCTTGCTTTAAATTGTACTCGTCAATTAAAGTACTTATAAGTCTTCTTTAAAGTACAAAGTGAAGTAGTAAGTAGCACTCGGTTGTAAGGCTTTGTTTCCTGTGAAATTCAAATAAAATAAAATTATTTTATGGTCTGACTCGCTGGCTTAGTGATAATAGATTTCTACTGCTCATTTAATAGTTGGTCTAAAAAGCTTATATTTCAAAATAGTGGCCAGCAATTAAGTTTATTTTAATAAATTAAAGATAAATCTGTACAGCCAAGTTGTTTTTTGGTAAATATGATGTTAATTTTGACAACTTTATTTCTTTCTGTTCACAATACAATAGCACCAACGTTAAAACCTCGTTCCATTGCAGAAGAGTCTGATATTTAAAATGACAGGTAACATATGTGACCATTTTGTAAGAATGTTGTATTAGTACAAAAAGCGACACAAGATCGAGTAAAATTTATTAGTTAAAATTATTTATTGTAGAATTTAAACATGCGGATTTTCTCGCGTTTACAACACTCCCAGACTTCTTCATACACCCCCAAGTTTAGGAGTGTTGTATACGCGAGAAAATATGCATGTTTAAATTCTACAATGTATGAAGCTCGCGAAAACCTGCGAAAACGTCAATATTATTTAGAATATATCTTACTATTATTGTACATACAGCGAGTCCAAGCTCCATTTCTTATCAATATTTTTTATAATACCAATCGAGTAGTACAGAGTACTACAGAGTCAAAAATTTAACCAACAGGACACACGTGTGTCCGGTCGTCCGTGTCGAGTTGACGAATAACCCAACAGACTCGCTATCTGTTTAACATGGAGCACAAAAACTTAATCCATGTATTTTATTATCCTTACCCCATTACTTTATAGCTGTGATTACTCGTATAAAATAATATAATCGATGTTTATTGATCACTTTAGCAGAAATGGCTCCTCAAAGACTGCATCATACTCCGGTAATAACCTCTCGAGCGACGTTGAATTTGAATAAATCCATCCCGCAATGTATGCAGGCATAAAATGCAAGGTGGGAACTTTCAGCAATTCCCTTTACCTTTATACGTGATGTATATTATACGTTTATGATAATCTTACACCGGTCGCATAATGTGATGGTGTGTTGAGACGATTTGCGTGGATTTTTATATGGAAAATCTGCGTTGTGGGTGCACTTTACACGCGCCGACTGGGGCGTAAATCCTGTATGGGTTGTATGAACGTATATTGTTTTTGCGCTCCTGTATAGAAGGAAAGCATCAGGGAAGCGAAAATATATCAATCAACAGCGAATGTATTTCTACTGTCTCCGTGGCTTTGGTGTAGAATGTGGTTGATTTTAAATCACTACTCAGGTCAAGTTCAGTTCTCAGAAGAAGATTTGGAAAACTGCTCTGATTTGTAGGCGGAAGCCCCCAATTACCAACTTATGACGCACCGTTCGTATTGTTAACAATCCAGGACTTACTGACAGGCTCGAACATCTGAGCCTGCGCAGAAACATTGGGAGTCTATGCGTTTTATACCGTCTCTACAATGGCGAGTGCTCTGCTGAACTGTTCCACATGGTGCCACCGTCTCTTCTCTTACACCGTACTACCCGCCGAATAGAGAAGTTCCACCCTCACCGACTGCACACCTGGCAGGGTTCAACGGTGCGGTTCTCACGTCCGTTTTTACCTAGAACGTGTTAATTGTGGAGTGAACTTCCCTCTGTAGTGTTCCCTCGATGCTACAATATCTTCGAAAATGGCGTCAAAAGAGTAGGTACTTCAGGGCTGGCAGCGCGTTGGCGACTCCCCTGGTGTTGGAAATATTCAACGGTGACCACTTTCCATCATGTGGTCCGTCTGCTTGTGTGTCAATCCCTTGACATAAAAAAACGTAAAGGTTTTTTGTAACGCTCAAATTGGATCAGTGGTTTCAACATTCCAACCATCGCGTACCTACTGGCATCTGTACGATACTACATGGTAGATAATGATAATTTCAATACACTCCTAGTCAATAGGTACTAGTGATTGTATCTCGTCATACCTACTGTCAATGGAGCTAGCCACGGAAACGCAGTGATTTGTAGCGGCTGCAATACGAGCCTCATACCTACGATGAATTCATGAGCATTGACAAGTGCATTGTTTTATACACCTACCCTCAATGATTTTATAAGTTACAAGCTCATTGCCTACCCTCGTCGCACATAAACAAAGGCATAATATATGAAAATCAATCATTTCTGTCTAGACCCGTGAATGTTACAGTAAATGATGGTATTTTCTTAGATGCTTTCTGATTCGTTTATTCATTGGTCATGTACCAATTCCTAATCGTTTACTTACCCTAATGACATAATATACAATGGCCAATAAAAGCCAGTCTGACTACATACACACGTATAAGAGGAGAACAATGTTCAAGAACATTAAATATGTGCTAAAACTAACGAGGAACATCCTACCTTTATCACTCATAAATGGCGAGGTGCCGTTTTCGACTGAAGCCTTGAATGCCTGGAAAATGACATGCCCAAATGTGGACCGGCCGGACAATATCTTTTCGCAGAGACAGTGGGATGCGCCGGTCTGCGGCTTGGTACGGAAACAACTTATTGATACGTCAACCGATGCTGCAGAACGTGCCCGTCTACTGGCTTTGGGAGAGTGGGAGTCTGGCCTCTGGTTACAGGCTTTGCCATCGCCAAGCGTAGGAACAATGCTGGACGATATCACTTTCCGACTCGCGACGTGCCTCCGATTGGGTACTCCCTGCTGCGCTCCACATCGCTATCACTGCGGTGAAGCTGTCGACCGCCTCGGACACCATGGGCTTTCCTGCAGTAGAAGTGCCGGTAGATATGCAAGACACGCCCAATTTAATGATATCCTGCGCCGTGCTCTTTCCACCGTCGGCGTGCCAGCTGTTTTAGAACCTAATGGTTTGGCACGTGACGATGGAAGGAGACCGGACGGCATGTCATTAATGCCTTGGAAGCTGGGCAGGCCTTTGGTGTGGGACGCAACATGCGTTGACACCCTAGCGCCTACCCATCTTCCAGGCACGGCGTCCGCTGCCGGCACTGCTGCCGCATCAGCGAAGACCCTAAAGCGGCGCAAATACAGTAGTCTTTCAGATGATTACCTATTTGTGCCCTTTGGGGTTGAAACGCTAGGTCCATGGGGTCCCAGTGCTCGTCTCCTATTTGGAGACATTGCGAAACGATTGGTCGACAATTCCCGTGACCAGAGGGCTGGCCAATATTTTGGGCAGAGAATAAGCATTGCCATTCAACGTGGCAATGCTGCCAGCCTTCTGGGAACGTTGCCACAGTACGACCGCGATGTGGATTTTTTTGATGCATAACTGCTTTATTTATTTTAAGATTTAAGATTTAAGTTTATTTAAGGTTTTTTTTTAAATATTTGTAATGAATTGCATTTAATTAAATGTATTCATAGTAATATGTGCTAGACCTTATATTTATTCGATAAATACGTTTTCGATTACCACCGTTTAAAATTCATACAGTTGGGCAATTAACGTACTTGCACAGAGCAACAACATGGGCATTGCGGGGTAGCGAGCGGCGCGTTACGTAGAGACCGACCACGTTAGAATTACGAGTAACGCTGCGTTTACACGGAGACACGTTTTGCCTGATTTGAAACCGAATGCCGTGTTAATAGAGCATTCGGTTCTGCCGTATACCGTAAAAATCAAATCAGGCAAAACGTGTCTCCGGGTGAACGTAGCGAAGTCACTCAGACATAGAGGATTGACGCGGTCGTGTGACTTTTACAATAATTATTGATTCGATAAAAACGTGTGATTAGCTTAAGCTCCAATGAAAAACAGTAGCACGTAGGTATGTTTAAGGTATAATGTGATGAACAGAAAGCCAACGAAAATTAAAAACACTGTTTAAACTTCCGCCCTATATTGTACTTTAACTCATAAAAGATACATAATTTAGGTACCTATAAGAAAAATGCAAAATCCTAAAGGATACGGTACCCAAAATAAACGCTTATAATAATCCAACCAAATGTATGCAACGCTGAAATGTGATTAACGTAACGATATTAGGCATCACACCAACCGAAACCGTAGGGGCTTTGGAGTGGGCAGAATACAAATTGAAAGGATAGGTAATAATTGAATTGCAGTAACCATGTGGCGCTGTGTAATCCCCGTCTGGCCTGTGACAGGGGTCGCGGTTTTTTTCAAAGCTTCATGAAATACGAAGAAAACGCTGTTTGAGTGAAAGAAAGAATAAATAATAATATTATCACCTCAAATATAAGGTGCTGATATTTATTATTCTTTTTTGATACAAAATAAACTTTAATTACCTTTTATTTACTTAAAAATTAATTAATCATTATAATCGTCGAACTCAAACACTTGTAGCAGCGGTCATAACCTAGATGAGCACATTTTGTTAAGTGACGTAAACGTAAAGTAAAAGTGATCTATTAATATGAGTATTAGTGAAGCTTTTATGATGTGATGATTTACTAGTGATAGAACACCAGTTACGGGAACTAATCGCATTACCTAATCTAAAGATGGGGTAATACATACTGCCAGTAAGTCTTAATATTCTACTTTATCGTATGGCCCAGTTAAATCCGTCTCACAGTCAGAACTAGAATCAGAGTCAGAATCAGAATCAGAAACTCATTTATTCAATTAGGGTGACAGGCACCAATTATGACACGTCAAAAACAAACAAAATAAATTAAAGTGATTAACAATTGATATGCACGTCAAACAAGCTAAATAAATATAGTCAAGAATATCACTAAGATAAAACTAAATATATTATACTAATGTATATAATAATAATAATAATTATATCAGTAGAATGTCTCATTTCCCCTTTTACAAACTGATAACAAAGAGTAAAGAGAAAAGAAAAAGTCTGTCTTTGTCATTCAATTAGAAAAAAATATGTGTGCAATTCACTCGTGGTATAAGTAAAACCTTCAAAATTGTTCTTAATAGACACTGTATAACTGTGCTTCCTATCTCATTTTCTCAAACGTTAAATTTTATGAATTTATGTGTATATCTCTTTTTACTGTCGCTTTTTCGTTTCATCCACTTTAAAATCAGAACGATGCTAATAGGTTAAGGGGGCCGTCCCTGAAAACGCGAGAATAGGGCTTTACGGTTTTCAATACAATAGGTTTGCCAACAATACAATAGGTTTGCCAAAAATAACACCGCGTTATATTTTTGAGATCGATTATAGTTATCTAGAAAAAAATCATTAACATTATGAAAAACATCGAAATCGACCTTTTCTATTGGCCGTGTTAGGTTAGGATCCCACTGCAGAATCATTTCGTTCATCCAGATATGCTGTAAACCTAATTTTTACGCAACATTATAATCTAGAGAATATATATCCACTAGGTTGCCTATCAAAATTTGGCTATATAAGTATTTTTTATTAACTTATTTATCTTTAACAGCCAGCAACTCTTATTTGCGGCCGATTTAATTTGGGTCCCGTATACCATAATAATGAGAAAAAAAATCGCTTTAATTTGATATATAAATTGGTCATGGATGTAAAAAGTTATCGGGGCTGAACGAAAATACGTAGAGTCGGCCAAGTGTGCACCGGCGGACATGATTTTTCAGAGTCTTTATACATATTGCCGTGAAGTGGGCGATATTTTATTGAAAAAACAAATAAAAAAAATATTTCCCAAAAAAAAAATATATACATGGGGCCATTTTTTGATAGACAACCTAGTGGATATATATTCTCTAGATTATAAATATACGTAAAACATAGGTTTGCAGCATATCTGGATGAACTAAATGATTCTGCAGTGGGATCCTAACCTATAAAGAAGTTCACTTCAAAGATATGAACGAACAAAATAAATTACCTTCATCTTTGACTAATTGAAAATTTTATGCAGTGCTAAAACTTTATGGTTTAGCTGTCATTCCGCCAGATAAGTGAGCTTATAAGTGAGTACCTGTCTTTATTTGATCTGTGCATCGACCACTATCAAGCAAATGTGTTGCAAAGCGGAGTAAATTCATTAGACAAGGGAGCTGGCAAGCCACAAACACCTCCAGCTTACGGTACACATGTACAGCTTAGTTCAATACATTAGATGGTATCGATTGTTGACTTGCTCTCTAGTACACACGAGAGTGGTCTAACACCTACAAAATATTGGTATTGCGTACACATGATAATTTTTAACGTAGATATATTAATTTTATAGCTAGAAAACTTAGGACATATGTGTTATCACAGGTCATTGCTGCTTAAATTTTAAACTGGCGTATTTTCGCTCGCCGATTGTCCAATGATGAAGTAGTCTACGAACGTCTTAAAACGAACTGCCTGTATACGACCAATTTAAAAACCTTGCATTAAAAGTAGCTATTGTGGTAGCAGGCCGCTACTGCTACAAAAGACGGGGCTTGATCCGGGTTGCAGTGCAAATGCGTCTAAAAAGTCTCTCAATGCCACCGCAGAGTTTGGTGTCAATGGCCTCGCGAAGCTTTTTAGTTTTAATAAATACGCATTTAACAACTACTTACTTCAAAAAGAAAGAAACTATTTTTTTCTTTATCTATAGAACCTGGAAACAGTAAAATATACATTGAAAGAACACTCACCTGATACCCTCGTCGCATATTTCGTTGAGCATCTCGTCCAAATCCGTGGAAAGCGTGTTCAGCAACTGGAAACATAATTGCAATTTTAGTCAAAAGAGAATTAAAGCTGAATTAATATTCTCGAGTAATTGTGCATAATCCCCATTATTCAAACATCGATGAGGAAATCGATTTTCTATTCACCCCCGAGCACATATTGGGGACGTACGGAAATCAGTTAAACCTTGCACCACGGCCGTTGGTTTAGCTATTTGATTTTGAGACACAGCGTCTCTTGGAACTATGCACAGATTAAAATAAAATAATTTTACGGATTTACTTGGCGTATCACTCGCTTCAGCAGAAAGACATCCACTGGTATACGAAATTTTTCTCCAATGATGCTCACAACCTATTTGTTTTTTGTTACGTCTCTGTGATAGTTATTATGGGTCCATACATTACCATCTACTACTACTACTACCTACCAACACTACCATTTAGACTCAAATGTGTTAGGTAATGCGATGGAGTCTACGGTATCGAGCCTCCTACAATGCGACGCTACCACTAGTAAACCGATTTCTCATAATGTTTCTTGAAAACTAGCGATTCCCACCTTTGACTCATAGTCTAATAATACTAATCGCAAAATATGTATGATGTTTAAGAAAGCATTCACCATTGTGTATCTCGCATGAAGGAGCCGTGTGTATCATAACTGAGCTATTTGCTTAGTTGCAGACGGGGTGGCAAAGTAAAAAGTTTCTCAAATAAAAACCTCACCGCATACCGCAGCCCTTCAACATAACGCTCCACGTGTTATGCTCACTGCAGTTTTTTTATTAGCACGCAACGTACCAGTTCTTTTAGGAGACAAAGTAAGATACATTGTCATACTTTTTCGTCAATGGATAAATAAAACCTGTGGCATTTGCATTTTTAACCGACTTCAAATAAGGTGGAGTTTTTATGTTCAACTGTACAGTCTACAAGAAATATTGCACATCGACCTTAGAAATGATACTTCGGATTATTTCGGGTCTGTAGAGCGTTTTCTCTTTCGCACCTTGCCTATGCGACGTTTGTCGACCGTTTTTATCACGTTTTGATTAATGTACGACCCTGTAATTTTCGACACAGAGGCATAACTTAACACTTTAGGTCTCAGAAGTGGTAACGCATCCACATTTTGACCTTGGTCCTTGTGGGTGTCTATAGGCTGCAGTCATAATTTAACATCAATGCGAACTGCATGTTTGTTCGCCACTTAGATTGCATAAAAAAATGATGATCAAGTCAAAGAAAAATCGACGCTAGTATGTGGGATTGAGTAGCTATGGAGTACCTAAAGCGGCTGGGCTAGCTAACCAAAAATAAGTGATTCGATCCTCGTCCGATATCAAAGTGTTCTTCGCATTTTTTGTTATTATATCTTTGAATTCACTTGCATGTGTTATTGCGATAAATAATATTACGTAACTTCAACGTATCGTAACTTCACGCCTATAAGAGATAAAGGCAGAGATAAATGCATACATTCAAGCAAACATACAAACACCCACGATTCGCCGATTACGTGGTGATTAGGTGGTGAGCCTGTTGACAGCGGGCATATCACCAAGCTCCGAAGTAATGGGAAACTTCCAGAAAATGGAAAATATCCCAATAGAACCAGAGATAAAGGATTTTACACCGTTATCTCCGATAACCCCGACCCGGGAATCGAATCCAGGTAAGACTAAGCTAGGACCTTTCGATATTTCAACCAAACCATTAATCATAAACTTTATCTACGTATAAACAAATTATACCTGCTCTATCATACAGTCATCGACCCAGTTCTGTGGGGTCGATGACCTAGTTCAGTTGTACACATATGGTTGCCAGGCAACCAAAACGAAAACACAAGGTAATGGTGGAAGTCCTGGAAATTTATATTCTGGAATTAGAATTGCTTGCGTTTCGTTAGTAGGTGGAGTAGGTACCTACTTCATTCCTGCATTTTGATAGCTACCATTGATTTGTGTTGTTATTTTGAATGCGATAAGACTTACAACAAATTTACATCAAGCTGACGTAACTTTACCATTACCTAGATAAAATATATCAAATAAAAAAGCTACTTAGAATATTAAAGTAATAGTATTAAAAAAACCTCCACCAATCCGCATTGGAGCAGCGTGGTGGAGTAAGCTCCAGGCCTCCCCCCAAAAAGGGGAGAGACTCGTGCCCAGCAGTGGGACGTATAATGGGTTGCCATTATTATTATTATTATTATTAAAAAAAACCTAATTGTAACGCCTGGAATCGTCGAAGGAGTAGGCAGAGGTAAATGCATGCACTCACGATACGACGGTAACGTTTTGGCCCATGTAACAGGTGGCAAGCCGGTTGACATTTCCGGGCACATTACCAAACTAGAGAAATGCCGAGGTAATTACTGGGAAACGTTCAGAAAATGGAAAAATCGCAATAGAACCAAAGATAAATGGGTTTACACCTTTATATCTGGTCGCTGGTCCGTTAATCAGTGATCCCCGACCGGGAATCAAACCCAGGACTCCACCATAGCAGCCTGCTGCCACGAGGCTACTGAAGCAGTTAATAAGATTAAGTAAACTCCATTCAGATAAACTTGGCACTAATGGAAAACAAACATCCCTCGGTCACAAATTACGATATTCCAAGAGAATTACACACTGCAATTGAGGACACTAGTTTATAACGCATTATTACATTACACATTGATTTCCAAAAAAAAAACAGAGCAAATTCAATTAGTAACTTACATTAATTTACAATTTTCGTAATTACGACGCAACTACTTTCCACAGATTATATAGTCCACAGTTATAGAGATGGGATTAAATGAACTAAACAAGGATAGAGAACGGAATGTTATCCAATGTAAATGATGATTACTTTATTTATATATATATATATTATATATTCTTTGCAGGATTTACGAAAAAATGTTAATTTTAAAAATCTTCGTCGATTAAAATACAGGTAATAGGTACATTAAATATTTCAAAAGAAAGTATACGATTTTTTTATGGATGTATATCATTCACTGGTGATCATTATCTTTCATATTCAAATACTCATTCTAAAGACCTAGATCACTCAATGATTCACATCACAATTATTTTCGGTACGCCATATTTGTTTACCTTTTGTGCCAAGTTTATCTGAATGGGGTATATATAATCTATCTATCACTTTTAAATGCTATGTTTTGCACTTAATTTTGTACGTGGACGTGACTTTGTAGGCTTCGTTTTTAAAAAGAGTCTTGCCTATTATAATGCCTATTTAAATAAGATATAAGAAACTCTAAGAAATTAAATGTTATCCTTCCACCAATTACAGCGTTTCAGACGGTTGATATTGTATTATCCAGTTTTTACGGAGTCATGAAGTGCATCCGAGTTAAAGTGCTTCCTTAATACCCGTAAAGCTAACGAGCCCCGTCTAATTGTTTGGAAGTATACCGTCATGTCGCAGCCGGGGACGTTCTCTTATATTTCTTTTCGTCGTTTAATGTTATGAGACGATATTTCATCATAGAATGTAAACGGGAAAATTTTAGATAAAGTTTTATCAAAAAAAATAAATTTCAGCTTAATACCATGGATTCCTGAGAAGAAGGGTCTCGACAGACAGACGGACGGATAGACGAACAACAAAGTCAACCTATAAGGAGGTCCGTTTTTTACTTTCGAGGTAAGAAACCCTACAAGTTAATATCTGTAATGTTTTATACGACGATAATTTCGTAGTAGTTAGTTAGTAGGTAATTCTTTCCTTTTTTTGTATAATGGAAGCGGCAAACGAGCATGCAGTTCACATTGATGTTAAGTAAGACACGAAGACCTAATTCAAAATGCAGATGCGTTACCACTCCTGAGGTCTAAGGTGTTATGCCTCTGTGTCGAAAATTACAGGGCCGTACATTACCACCTGACCGGAACACGATACTGCTGAACACTACCATTTAGCGGCAAGTAAATTAGGTAATGCGGTGGTGTCTACGCCCGCGAGCTCCGTCACTGGAGCTCTCATGACATAAAAAAAACAAGCACAAAAATTTGAGCGGAAGTATGAATTATTGTTTTTTTTTCCTACATTTTACTCTGAAAATCGCAAGTGTTCTACAAAATGCAAATTTGGACATTAAACTGCGCGTCCCGGGAGTGTCGCCTCGACACCCTGCGCCCGTTTATGAATAATGACTTTCGTTACGGCCATGATAAACTGACACTTTTTTTCTATACTCGTAATCACGGATGGTTATCACGTTTGAAATGTGCTTAATAGCAGAGATAGGATTCAGTTAAATTTAAATATAAACAACTAACGATTAACAAAGTAAATAAGTTTAGGTAATAATAAACAAACTGCTCAACAAATTGCTTTATGATAAACTACATAAAAAACAATAAAAAATGGGACTATCAATTAACCGTAATAATATGAATAATATGGAAAGTGGACGAATACTTTTTAATTACATTACTTGACATTATGAAGCCTTTAAACAGTAGGTACCTGATCAGTGTTGTTGCAATCTAGGTGATAATATCATTTCTTATATACTCGTAGAAGCAAAACAGCTTAAGCCGTGACCTTCCATTCAAGCGCTCGGCTTTTCCACTGCTGAACCAATTGTATCGACAAAATTTGTGTAAGTAAATCGATTGCTTCTTTTAAACAAACAAAAATTATTGGGTACATACTAAGCAAATGTCCGTACATTAAGTATTTTTCAAAAAAACTGATAAGGCGCGATTGAATAAGAGTAACAGAAACCACATTTTTAGTATTTTTATCTGTCTGGTACATTATAACTTCAAAACTACTCAACGTACCTATTTGAACGCGGTTTTCACACTTCATAGTGGACTACATACTTATTAGGAGCGTTGTCAAAACATTGTTTTGTCAAAATCGGTTAAGGGAAAAAGAAGTGTGGTCAATTGGAAATTTCCTTCAAGCACTGCTTCAAAACTTTTATACAGAGTTGTCTTATCCGCGTTAAATTTAACAAAATTATAGTTCAGTATCTACGCGGACGAAGTCGTGGGCGCAGCTAGTTATACATATAATAATTAAGAAGAATACATAAGTGCGAGTCGGACGCGCCCAATATATAGTACCTAGTATATATTAATAAAATACAACAAGACAAAACTAAGTTAATGCCGCATTGAGCTTAATTCAGTGTTTTGTTTGGCATAAATATTCTGCCTTTCAACAGCACAAACTCCCTTCTAACCAGATCAATCAATACCTTCACCCTTATTTCATTTATTGGCCATCTTCTTCGGTTTCTATTAGACGAGATTACGAGATACAAATGGTTCCAAGCATTAATCTATATGAAAAAAAACGTCGCGGAATTAATAAAAAAAGCAATGTAAGGAAAAAAACGAAATAAATTGTCACGTTGTTCCTTGTCATTCGCGTCGCCTAACAAATGATACCCGTTACTTAATGTTTATTGGATGACATTTTATTGGAACGGTTCATCGATAAATTCATGAATGGGTCAGCTACTCATCATTTACCTATGTAGGTATTGTTGGTTTTGAAACAAACGTGGTATTGATGTCGTTAATATCATGGATCTGCTATAGGTACTCAAAATATGGTCCAAGGAGACCTAGGACTCCGCATAGTATCAGTCGGGCCTCCAAAACGGTTATAATATAAAAGGAGCCCCGTTAAATATATTATTTACTTTTCTGTTTTCAGTATATTTGTCGTTTTAGCGGTAAAGGAAATACATCAATTTTGAAAAGTTCAGTTCTCTAGCTATTACGGTTTATGGGATACGGGCTGGTGACAAACGGACACACAGATGGACGGACGAACGGACAGCGCAGTCTTAGTAATAATGTATGCGGCTCTAGAACATTGAATTATGTTAAACCTACCAAAGACCTCTGTCTTTGGTAGGTTTAACATAATTCAATGTTCTATCTGTCTCTACAGATAGTGACCGATACATGACCACGACCACTCTGCCAAGAGTGCACGACTAAGAAGAAGAGAAACCTACCAAAGATCTTAAATGAACTACCAGAAGTGCTACAATCCATGTTCACAAACCTAAATTTTAATAATCATGGATAATACTACAGCAAACTTAACATTATAATGTAAGAAAAGCTGACGACCCACACATAGATAAACCTATAATGGTTTTATGTGTGCCTTCGCATGTAACATCCTAATGAAAAGATTATTGGTAGAAAATATAAAAAATGTACTATGCAGTTATCAAAGATATTTAAATATTTTACTGGTGGGTAGATAGAGACAGTAGATCGTAATAAAACCTAAAGAGGGTATACAACACAAAAGCACCATCATCGAGCAACTCGTTAAAAAGTTGTCAAAAGTTAATTATTACGTCCTCATATTACGAGGGGTAAGGAATTTTCAGATGGAAAATTCAACTTTTACTGTATTATAACTTTTATTACGCAACTTTTTCCATATGACCTCATGATATAACGTTCAGACAATAACCAAAGCCTACATGTAAAGCTTTTGAATACTGACTCTACATAAGTAGGTAAATGTTTATTTGTCATAATGATGTGACACACACATTATGACAAATAACATTTTACCCACTTAAATTGGGATTTAAATTATATCCTATCTGTGAGTAAACAATTTTTAAACCTTATAGAAGTTTTTGTGTTTGAACATCAAACAAAAAAAAACTTAGCTAGGTTAAACCTACCTAATTTATGAATTCCGCAGATTGTACCATCGAGACGCTGCTATGCACTAATGCAGCAATAAAAATTAAACGCAAATGAGCGTCTTCAACGTTCCGTGATTAAACTACCGCCACTACGATCGCCAATCCGCCTGCCAAACGTGGCGATTGATGGCATTTTCTCCCCTAATGACGCACACCACTGTTGAGAGCGTCTTTAGGAAATGCTTAGCCCACCAGTAGACATCTTTCGGCTGAAGTGATGATCGTCTTTGATTGATCGAAATATCGTTTTATAAGCTCATCAGGTTATAATTATTTGAAATATCAGCTTCTTTATATTGTTATAAATATTGTTGAAATCATCGCAATAGGTGGTATAGACAGAAATTTTAAACAATTTGAAGCGCGCATAGCCCCGCGCCTGGTGTACCTATATCATGAGCGATCTACTCGGTTAAGCACTTCGGGCGCGGTCGGGTAGTGTGATGGGTGACCGCTAGTGGCAAATTAAATGCGCGTTTCCGTGCTTCGGAGGGCACGTTAAGCCGTCGGTCCCGGTTACTATCGATAGATAGCAGTGGTTAAACCTGGTCGGAGGCCTTATGGGCGGTTTGAAAACATCCGACAGCGGGTTGGCCACTAACCCACCAACCTCCACCAATCCGCATTGGAGCAGCGTGGTGGAGTAAGCTTCAGGCCTCCCCCCAAAAAAGAGGAGAGACTCGTGCCCAGAAGTGGGACGTATAATGGGTTGCCACTATTATTATTAGGTGGTCTAGATGTTTTTTATACGCATTCATATGATCAGTTCCAATCGAAAGTCCGGAAGTGCGAAATATCATACCTATGTGAATAAGGGCCCACTGTGTGCGGCAACAGTCGTGACCTTAGAGGCCTCAAGGGTCCTTAACCTCTACCATAGTTCTAAACCTCTCTAACTGGCTCTAACATCCTAAACAGCAAGACTAATTAATTCATTGCAAATAAAACAAACAAAAAAATTGTGCAAAAGATAACAAAACAATACATCGACGTCCAACTGCGTTGTTTGCATTGTTACCGCTACAAATGAAGAAAGTTGTACCTATTGATCGTCGCCCGGGAATTTTCAGTCCAGCAAACAAGGGGTATTTTTTTCTTATTAAGCATGCAGCTATTTCTGATTTGTTCTGCTGTTTCGTTATTTCCCCAAAGCTTCGATTGTTTAGCGTCTTTTTGTTCTATTGTTACAAGTAGCCTAATTAATCCTAACGAAAGTGTTAAATCTGTGAAAACGAAAAGTAACCTTATAGGTACATATTTTTGGACTAAAAAAATGAGACTGACGCTCCGCTCACTTTGCCTACCCCAAGACACTTGGCATGATTTACTTACTAAAAATGTTCTTAAGAACTAAAATAAATGTTCAACGTAACTTAGGATTGGTGGTAGAGCTCGCAGGCGTAGACACCACCAAACAATGCTCTATTTGTTTTTATTATTGGATTTTTAACAAAAACACATACCTACCTACTAGTGAAATATCATTATTAAAAAAAAATGAAATTTGAGTACTAAGTAGATGAATGTAATATCATTTGATAAATTTTAATTTATGTCAGTTTTGACTTTGTTTTAATCTGATCACGAAACTCAAATGATTAAAGTTTTGGGTAGAAAATAATCTGATCTTTTATCTGATGGTAGAGCTCCAGTGGCGCACTACATTGCCCAAAACTCAAGTGAGGAAATCTATAGGCAGAAAATAATTTTATCTTTTATCTGATGGTAGAACTCCAGTGGCGCAGTACGAGAACCGACGTAGGCGACTACGTTGCCCAAAACTCAAGTAAGGAAAGCTATGGGCAGAAAGTAATCTTATCTTTTATCTGGTGGGAGAGCTCCAGTGCCGCACTACGGAAGCATAGGCGACCACATTCCCCAAAACTCAAGTGAGGAAAGTCCTAGACGACTGTCTGTCTAGGATATGTTATCTTTTCTTAATGTAATCTTTTATTTGATGGTAGAGTTCCACTGTCGCAGTGAAGGGGCACAGGCGGCCACTATGCTTAGTATATATTCCGGCAAATAATAGTGTTCTTCATCATTAAGAATTTAATGACAAAATATGTTCTTAGGTTTTCGCGAGCTACACTCATTGAAATAAAACTATTTTTACGGATTCCACCCGCGTTAAAGAGCACATTGCTGATGTCAAAAACCGAAGAACAGGAAGGTCTGCAGTCTGTGAACACATAGCGGATAAGCCGAACCATTACATCCGGTTTGATAAAATTCAAATACTCGCTAGAGAACACAAACCCATTCCACGAATGGTACGCGAGGCTATTGAAATTAAAAAACACCCAAATTTCAATAGAGAAGATGGATGGCGATTATCAACATCATGGGATCCCATACTTAGCAAGATTAAATCCCAGCCGCAGCAGTCTGCAAGACCTCAAGATACCATAAGTAATTATTGTGTTAATCCTGAACGCTACGCAAGGCGTTTACGAAATCGATGGAGGTAGCTACATATAATTTTTTCAAACTTCTGTCAGACAAATGTCACCTCAGTCTGCCCGGGACCACGGAAGCTGAAAAGCGACCGAAACGTCGGGTTGATTTTAAAAATCATTTTAGTTTAATATACGCAAGATAAATCCGTAAAAATAGTTTTATTTCAATTAATGACAAAAATTATAAATTATCATCAAGAGTATTAATAGTAATAATTTGGCCGTCATTTCCCCACAATCAACTTTCAGACGTAACAACAAAGCCGCAAAATCCTATGGGTTTCATTCAAACATCTTTATTGTGAGGCAAACGAAGCATTTACTTGTTCTTTATAGATAGATAGGCTCACGTATCGAGTGATGGGACGAACGGCGCCGCTTTGTGGCGGTCTCGGAAATTGAACGGCGTCGTACTGAAGTAAACTACTGCGAACTTTACCTCCTACCTTTTGTTTATATCCTGGTACTTTGCGTTGAATTGTTATTGTTTTTTTCTTAGTTTCATTAACGCCATTGCTAATGGCGTAGATATTAATTATTTTTAGATGTAGTTATCATGTTGTTACTGTTTAGATATTTCTATTTTGAAAGAACTGTTGTAGAACTTCATTTGAAAAAAATGCGTTCTTACGGGGAAAAATATTATTATGTTATTTAAAATATTATTATTATAATGCACCTCGAACACAAATAGAAAGATAAATAACCTGCCACCGGTAAAATAAAAATTATAATATGTTGTAGTAAAAATACTAAGTTGCATTAAAATACCCTGTTACTTAACTTTCTTTCGACCACGTTCGACGAAAAGATGAAGCTTTGAACTACATCTCCATAGCTGACTTAGTATTTTGGATATTTTGTAGCGGTAGTGGTTTTAACGTTCTAAAATACTTTACACACCAGACAGAGATATCTTTGATATAAACTTTTCATGACCAAAGCAGAAAGCTAGACTGCAATCTGTAAAAATAAGTACGCGACTTTTATTCCAATTAGCAACCGAACCCGAGGGCTAGAAACCGTTTATAAAAGCATAATAGACACTTTCATTAAGTAATTATAAAAACTTTATCCCAAAACGAATTTAAAATTCATAAATAAGACAACATCAAACGTCAAACTTGGAATATAACGGGAACTCTTCAACAGACAAGAATCTCGCAAATCCAATAACATCTAAGTTTAAAGTCTCGGAGAACTTTGGAAATGATCATTAAAACTTTGACTGAAACCGAGCAAATTGACCGTTGGCTATAGCAATTGAGAAACAGATATTTTCTGAATAAACAAGAACACGAGACTGTAATTAGTGGTGTACTGATGGGCTTTTGACGAAGGCATGATACCACGAAATAGGTTCAGTTTCAAATTAAACATTCTTAAACAAGCGGAAGAAAATAGGCCTAGTGAAGCCAGGGCAGCAGTTAAGAGATAACACGGAAATACGAGTATGTCGTCAGAAAATACTGTTTAGACTGGAGAACTATGAATACAATAGTAATTATGTTAAATCGTGCATTAAATTTTTATCCATTCATCAAGTTTGATATAATTATGTAATTAGACAGTATTATAAACCCTGAGAATATTTTTCAGGCCTGACGACCAAACTGAAAGATCCGTGTTTAAACTGCTTGATTTTATATGTATTTACAAATGTTAATCTTAAAAAAAAAATTAGCAAATATTTTTACATAACCGTTTTTATTGCAACACGAAAAGTTGTAGTCGTTAGAGGCTTCCCATTCATTTTAGCTTTACGATGCAGTATCGTTTGTGTTTTCATAAATTCAGTCGGTTTTGATGTACGCCATCGCATTCCCCAGTTCCTATCTGCATACATTGTCACTAACGGGTCTTGTACTAATACATCTAACTGTAGACCCCTTGTTTTTAAACCAGCTTTTGGTTGAGCCAATTCACTTGTCCGCGATGCTTGTTCATTTATCTACCACTAGTGGCCCGGCCGGCTTCGCGCGGTTGCAATGTTACCTCTCCTATTCATCTTAGCGTGATGTTATATAGCCTAAAGCCTTCCTCAATAAATGGGCTATCTAACACTGAAATATTTTTTAAATCGGACTAGTAGTTCCTGAGATTAGCGCGTTCAAGCAAACAAACTCTTCAGGTTTATAATATTAGCACAGTCTAAAGAAAACGAACGTGTTTATTAGTATAGATTACGTTTAGCGTTTGCATTTCGGCTAAATAATATTAACATTAGGACACATTTGAGATGGATAGGTAATAAAGGCAATACCTAGTTTAAATGTTATTTTTGTCCAGCAAATATATACCCGCTTCGTTTCATCTTTGGCTTATGCTGATGAGCCTGTAAAAGTCACGTGAAAATGTATAAATTTCTCAAAATACTGGTACCATAACGAGCTGACCACAAAGGACGGTCTGAACGGGTCGGGAAATGGAAGTGTCACAAGCACACGCAATTTGAAAATCTTCATTTGATAGAACGAATTTGGGTTCTACGAGTAGTTTACAACATGTCACATGTGATTGTAAAATGTACTCGTATTTTTTTTATGTAATGGAAGTGGTAAACAAGCATGCAGTTCACATTGATGTTAAGTGATGACTAAAGCCTATAGACACCCACACAAAGACCAAGATGCCGATGCATGGTCAAAATGCAGATGCGTTCCCACTCCTGAGGCCTAAGGTGTTATGCCTCTGTACCTACCGGAAATTATTTGGTTTTCGCTCATAAATCGCAACAATTACAGGTTGTCCCTTTCAATTTTGCTTTGTTTAATTCTTTCAGCATTCTGTAGCTATAACGCCTACGGCACTCACACATATAATACGTGGGGGCAAGGAACCGGTAATGGAACCACAAGATGGACTGACGACCTAGTGAAGGTCACAATCGATGGACGAGGGCGGTCCAGGGGGCCGACCGCCCAACTGTAATGCTTTCATTTATGACGATATCTGTCAGTTTGGTACGGCATATTAAAACATTTTGCTCTTAAGTAGGTATATACCGGCGGACAAAAAAATCCAGGAAAAGTTCGCAATCCAAAGCTAAACGAAAGCATTTAAGTTAGGCTCTAACTCAACATAAGACCAAATGTTTTAATAGGCGGTACAAAACTAATAGGTTAGGATGCCACCGCAGAATCATTTCGTTCATTCAGGTATGCTGCAAACCTATTTTTTACTTATATTTATATTCTAGTGAATATATCCACTAGGTTGCCTATCAAAAAATGGCTGCAAGTATTTTTTTTATTTTGTTGTGGGATCCTAACCTATGACAAGATAACGTCATAAACGAAAGCATTAGGGTTAGGCGGTCGGCTCCCTGAACCGTTCGTTATAGCAATCTTACGGGGAGGCCTTTGTCTAGTAGTGGCAAAGTCTTTCTTCTGAAATTGAGTTGATGATGAATCACAATTTATTCCCATGCCTTCGAAAGTTTTCACTCCAACATGGAAGTTATGTTACTAAACTACAACATATTATTAAACGTTATCTGGGGCAACAAAAGAACTTCGGCAGCTCAGTAGAGCAACTGGTCTATTGCGAAAAATAAAATAAAATATATATGTATGTATCTTCACGCCAGGTCCCTAACGGGGTAGGCAGAGAGTGTAGAGCGCCAGACATCCCGGTTCTGACAAACCTCTCGTGCCTCGTCTACCTTCATCATTCTCTTCATACATGCACGCCGATTCCTAAGACTTTTGACCCCACCATCAGACAGAACTCGACCTATTTGGTCATGGTAGGTCAGCCTTGGTCTTCCTGGGCCTCTGCAACCATCCACATTCGCATTGTATATCTGTTTAGTCATTCGCTCATTCGACATTCTTTCTTTATGCCCGAACCATCGGAGCATGCCTTTTTTCATTTTTACACCGATACTATCATTCACACAAAGTCTTTTTCTTACATCTTCATTACGAACGCGATCGGTGAGTGATACACCGCAGATCTTGCGCAAAGATCTCATCTCGACCGCGTTCAACTTACTTTCATGCTCTTTCCTGCATACCCAGCTCTCGCTTCCATATAAAAGCGTTGGAGTAAGTACAGCATTATGTACGGCTAGTCGAGCCCGCTGGCTGAGATGTTTAGATTCTAGCAGCTTACCCAACGCTCCATTCACGCAATTCCCAGCAAGCACTCTTCTTTCTATGTCAGTGGTGTACCTACAATCCTTGCTAAAAGCACATCCAAGATATACAATTTCAGCAACCTGTTCTAACACTGCATCATCTACTACTATCCTTGCATTAAAATAAAATAACTCTCGAAATATATAGTAGGTATGTACCTACCCTCGGAAAGACAGCGTAAATAAGATATTTTCATTATGTTCATATAGGACAATTCAGATGTAATACTCAAAAAGGAGTACCCGCATGCCCAGTAAAGTTCGCCATTATACGATCAAATGTATGAATTTCCCCAAATACCGGTGTCATAACAAGCTGACCACAGGGAGCGGTCTGAACGGGTCGGGAAATGGAAATGGAAATGTCACAAGCACACGCAATTTGAAAACCTTCATTTGATAGTTAGGTTTTAGATTATATCTGGTCACATATGATTGTGAAATTGATTTTTGTTTACGTTTTTATAAAAAGTTTTTTTTTTGTGAAAGTCGCGAGAAGAAATTATTATAGAAACTAGCTGTGCCCGCGACTTCGTCCACGTGAGAAAAAATATGATTGTTCAGTATCTATAGGTCGCGCCACGTAAAAAGAACGCTGGAAGAAAGTAGAAGGGATGTGTTCGCGCATCGGTACACTCGCGCACGAAAGTACTAGCCCTATTGGTTTATTTTTGATCTAGCTTTCGCTTGCGGTTTCGTGTATTGGTAGGCAGATTGAAAACTATATTACATAGAATAACATAAAATGAAATAAAAACACATGACGCGCAGCTTGACCGCCAGCGTTCTTTTTACCTGGCGCGACCTATACCCGGACGAAGTGTGGGCGCAGCTAGTATTAAAGTAGCCTAAGTTACTCCTTATTACATCAGCTATCTGCCAGTGAAAGCCCCGTCAAAATCGGAGACATTCAAATTCTATTTATTTGTATGTAGGTATGCATGTATGTATGTATGGAGATAAAAATAGCCTAAGTTACTCCTTATTACATCAGCTACCTACCCGTGGGAGTCCCGTCAAAGTCGGATACACTCCAATTCTACTTATTTGTATGTAGGTATGTATGTATGTATGGATGTATGGAGATAAAAGTAGCCTAGGTTACTCCTTATTACATCAGCTTCCTACCCGTGGAAGTCCCGTCAAAGTCGGATACACTCCAATTCTACTTATTTGTATGTAGGTATGTATGTATGGATGTATGGAGATAAAAGTAGCCTAAGTTATTCCTTATCAAATCAGCTATCTGCCAGTGAAAGTCCCGTCAAAATCGGTCCAGCCGTTCCCAAGACAATTAGCCCCGCCAAACAGACAGACAGACAAAAATTGTAAAAAATGTTGTTTTGGTAAGTATATGTACCGTGTATACATATATATGCTTTTAGTAAAAAGCGGTTATTTTAATATTACAAACAGACACTCCAATTTTATTTATTTGTATAGATATAGATATAGATGTATAGATGTATACATTTATTATGGAAGGTAATATTCAACATAAGACCTAAAAATTCAGTGAAAATTTTAAGCGTCTACTTGCTACCGTTATTATGATCGAGCAAAACATATACGAGAAAAAAAAACACGTTTATTGTATGCCCCCTTGGACCCCTTAACATTTTCATTTTCTTACTTTTAGTAATTCATTAATTTTGTCCATAGAGCGGTATCAGAAATACATACTTTGTGTAAATGTTAGCTTTCTAGCTATCACTATTTATGAGGCTGGTGACAGACGGACGGACAGACAGACAGGCAGCGGAGGATTAGTTATCCGTAGGGTACGTTTTTACCTTTTAAAACATAACTTTTTTATTTCTGAACCGATTCACATGTAACAAACACTAAATGTTAACACTTGTTGAAACTTACCACAATATATAAGTGAAATTCGCAAATCCAATAAGCCGTTTCTGAAATTAGCGTGCACAAACACACAGACAAACAGACATTTTTCCGGAATAAAAAGTACCCAGTGTTGTGCGCCAATGGTTAAAGTAAAATCATACCAAGTTTCATTGTAATCGGACCAGTAGTTTTTCTGTGATGCTTGAACAAACAGACAGACAGACAGACAGACAAACAGCATACAGACAGACAGACAGACAAATTTTTCTAATCACATATTTGGGATCGGTAGCTATCTAGTAACATCCCCTGGTATTTATTTTTTAAATATTTTTAATGTACAGAATGTACACTTCTACTTCTTTAGTTTTATTATAAGTATAGATGATGCTATAAATTTACACGTTGCTCATTAAAATTCACTTTAGTTACCTAACTCTTATTGACCTATAGCTGGGACATCACACATAATCATGATGTTATCTGGGTGTACGTTCGTGGGTGTATTTAGAGATATTTTACATACTCGTATTTTACATTGTATAACGATAACGGTAATTTCAACCCAAAATTTTTGTAAGTAAGCATTTTGGGGTGAACACTGCTCACCCGGTTCCCCGTCCTTCCTACGTCCATATGTACATTGGTTTCAACGCCAGACGAGCCGACAAAGTCCACCACAATACAGTAGATTCAATTAATACAAATACCAATTATTAGAAATATACAACCCGTACGACTTTGTAACGGTACCGTAGTTAAAACAGATGATCCATGATCCAGAAGTAATAGATTGGAATCGCACGTGACATGGTATTCTTTCCTTCTTCTTTATAATATTTATAATAAAATACTTATTCATTGTTTCCTAAGTATAATCGAATATTCAAATTTGATATAGCTACTTACCCCTAAGGTTCAATTTCTTGAGGAAGAATCAACATCACGTAGACAAAATTGCAACCGCTAGTGCCCACTAAATTCTACAAAATATTTAAATAAAAAAACATACCTTCATGTAGGAGCCTCCATGGCGCTCTTCACAATGGCGTCTGATGTACCGTTGGCAGATGTTCGACATTTTCCGCTCTGCGAAATAACAAAATTGAGTCATTAAATAAATCGTAGAAGAGCTTTCGTGAGGGCATAAGCATAACATTAGCTGTACCTAATCTATCTTATGCTTGGTGGTTGTGTTTGACATCAGTATAGTTAGATTCTAACCCCCTTATTCATAAACGTACATTAGATACGTTTTAGCTATAGAATGCTTTGTCTTTGTCAGTTACATTGTCAAATGTGCAGGATAGAAAAAGACAAAGGAGAGATAAGCAACACTTTAGCTAAAATACGTTTATGAATAAGGGGGTTATGTTACTGTCTGGTTATTGGTTCTGAGTGACGGGTTTTGCTAGATCTAATATACCGGCGTGGCGGAACCGCAGTAGGCAACAGAGTGCTAGCACAGCCTATGGAACGTACCTATTTATGATATTTAACCGTCTTCGAAAAAAGGTGGCGGTTATCAATTAGTCGGAATCTTTTTTTTATGTTATTATACTGTGATACTAGTGTGAACGTGCGTATTTAAACACATACGCCACTAAACGGGATCCTGCTTGCAACTCAACCGAAACGCTGTGTAAACTACGTAGCTATCTACATGGCTATGTAAAAGCGGTTGCATTGTTTTTTGGTGCAGAATTAATATAATTACGTAATCTATCTGCAGAAACTTCACTTTTAGATGATGGAGTATCATTTGGCATACCTCGTTTCCGGGTTTCCAAATATACTGCATTTTCACATCTCGTTTTTGTGTAGATAGGCTGCAGTCGTCACTTAACATTCATGTGACTTACATGCTTGTTTGCCACCATCATTACATAAAAAATAGCTAATTTTGTATGCAGCTCAGATGCAAATCATCTTGATAAACTCAATAGTAACAATGTCTATAAGTTGCAATATTTATTTACCGCCAATGTAAACAGTATACTTATTTCACTTTCTTTCACTGTCTGTCGGTTTCTCTTTTCAATTACTTTAAAATATTGTAAATTGGATACACAGATTTCTAGGAACATTGTTAAATGAGCTTGAAATATTTAGTTTCATTTCTAAATTACAGCGAAGTGATCAGATGATGCAAACGTAATGTGGACAATGGATACCTATTCCATTGTTTCAATAAACTTCTAAACTCGAATTGCATATGCAGACAGGCTTTTATTTTCTTTTAATAATATTTGCACGGATTGTAATTACGTATTTACCTAAGTGTGATACTTAATTAAAAGTAAATAATTAAAAGAAAAAGCCTGTCCGTCTGTTCGAAATCTAGATAAGTCATCAACACAATCTCTCAACATAGACTTAGAACGTCCAAAAGTACGATTGAGACCATGGCTCCAAAGTGTATTAATTTTTATGCAACATAAGATGCATGTTACATATACAGCCTGGTCGAGATATCGTTTCAAAAACGTAACTTTATATTATTTGAATGATTACCATATAAAAGAATTACCTATAGTGAAACAAAAATCTTCTCCAAATTTCTCATTCTTCGAACTAGATTTTACTTATTAAAATCAAACAGAATTATTTTCATAGTATCCACTTAAAAAAAATATGGATATCGAATCACTTGATAAAAAGTAATACGGAGGATAAGGCAGTTAATCGATAAAAATTTAGTAGGTACGTGAATCCACACTCATCTTCGATTTTAATGAAATCAAAATGGGACCAACTTGGGAGGTATATTGTATAAATTTTAAAAAAAGATGAAAATCAGAGCAACGAGTAATAAAATGGCGTGATCATTAAAAAAATATTCACATCGAATTGATAACCTCCTTCTCTTTTGTTTTGTCGTCGGTTGAAAACAACTGAGCATGAATATGATACATTTAATTCAGTATGTCTACAATCTAAGTAGTGGCAGCATGCTGTTGTCACAGAATTCCTAGTTCGTACCATAGCTCGCCCGCCGTATATCCAAATGCGCTGTGCAAGCCTACAAATCTGTTAATAGTACCTATCAAAATTTTATACATAATGCCGTCATTGCTAGAAGTGCCAACGGACTTTGAGTAGATAACTAGAAATAGGTAGGAACTCATAATAATAGGTTGGGGAAAAAGTCTTTTCGAATTATAGTATGTATGAACTTGTAATTAAATCTCTTTGGCTGTAGTATTTGTATCTGGCTGGTTTTGGTATCATTGAAAGTTAAAATTTTAAAGAACATAATTCCAAATTCAAATAAGGCAAATGTGTGATTTTCATTTGTTTTTCGTACTGTCAAGATGAGTGAATCTAATGAAGAAATTCGATACATTTTAAAATTTTACTACAAAAAAGGTAAAAATGCAACGCAAGCCGCGAAAAAAATTTGCGGTGTTTATGGACCTAGTGCAGTGTCTGTGAGAGTAGCACAAATTTGGTTTAAGCGTTTTCAATCCGGAAATTTTGATGTCAAAGATGCACCTCGCTCTGGTCGCCCTATTACAGATAAAATGGATGCCATTTTTGAAAAAGTGGAGCAAGATCGACATATCAGTAGTTACAACGTAGCTGAAGAACTGAGAATTGATCACAAAACAGTTTTGGCGCATTTGAAAAAAGCTGGGTACAAAAAAAAGCTCGATATTTGGGTACCTCACGAGCTCACTGAAAGAAACCTAATGAACCGTGTACTCATTTGTGATTCTTTATTACGACGTAATGAAACCGAATCATTTTTGAAGAAGCTGATAACTGGTGATGAAAAGTGGATCACGTACGACAAGAACGTGCGAAAAAGGTCGTGGTCAAAGGCCGGTCAAAGGCTTCCGGCACAGACTGTGGCGAAACCCGGGTTAACTCGCAATAAGGTGATGTTGTGTGTGTGGTGGGATTGGAAGGGCATTATTCATTATGAGCTATTACCACCAGGCAGGACTATCGATTCTGAACTCTACTGCGAACAACTGATGAGATTAAAGCAAGAAGTTGACAGAAAGCGGCCGGAATTGATCAACAGAAGGGGTGTGGTGTTTCATCATGATAACGCTAGACCTCACAAATCTATAGCCACTCAGCAAAAATTAAGAGAGTTTGGCTGGGAGGTGTTAATGCATCCGCCGTATAGTCCTGACCTTGCACCTTCAGATTTCCACCTGTTTCGGTCTCTTCAGAATTCTTTATGCAATGTTAGGTTAACATCACGAGAGGACTGCCAAGTCCACTTGTCGCGGTATTTTGATGAGAAGTCCCAAAATTTTTATAGCAATGGGATCATGTCCCTACCTACAAGATGGCAAAAGGTTATCGAACAAAATGGTACATACATACTTTAGTTAAATTTAAAGAAACTATATTAAAAAATGTTTTGAATTATTTATTTATTTATTTATTTAAACTTTAATGCACCTAGTACATAAGGCGGACTTAATGCCATAGGGCATTCTCTACCAGTCAACCTTGAATTATCTTAAAAAATACGAAGAAACTTTTTCCCCAACCTAATATTTTCTTAGATTGAGTTGATAACTTTGCGACGTTTATATGCCCTAAAAAAATAAGTTTTTGAAACTTGGTAGGGGAGTAGTCAAGCAGTTGGTCTTTTCTTTTTCTTTCATTTCAAATGACTGACTATTAAATTTTAGGGTAATTCTTCTTTTAAAGTCCGGTGATTGGAGAGGCACAACAATAAAATAGAAATTGATCGGTAGATTTAGAAAGTCGTATTAAGAGAATCTGTTATTCTTATCATTTGTCAGAGACTTTTTTTACACCTAAAACAGAAGACAAAGACAGTCACATAGACAAGACATATTGTTAGTATAAATAAACATAGTACCTTCTGTTGCACCAACGTATTTGATAAAGTCAACACTCTCGATTCGCCTGTTACGTTTTGGCCCTTATCAAGTCAAAGTTAATAAGGGCCAAAACGTAACAGGCGAATCGAGAGTGTTTGCATGTATGATTGAATGCATGCATTTACCTCTGCCTACCCCTCGGGAATTACAGGAGTGAAGTTACGTTTCAAAGTTAATGTACAATTTTACATCCTTTTCTAACTTTAAATAACTTGTTACAGTTAGAGAAGGATGTAAAATGTTGTATTAACTTAACTTATATAATAATTTATAATCGCAACCGTTGAAACGTCCCACTGCTGGGCACGAGTCTCTCCCCATCTGGAGGGGAGGCGTGGAGCTTACTCCAGTTTCTGGAGCATCCGTTCGTTCGTTTAACTTAAATAGGAAGTCTTAGCCTGGGTTGCACCAAGATATTTGCTAAAGTTAAAGAAATCTGTTAAAGTTAGAGAAAGACGTGAAATGATACAATAACTTTAACAAATATCTTGGTGCAACCCAGCCTTAATATAGTAAATCTTTGAAAAAAGTGTACATGTGTGATTAAAAAAACATACTAAATATGGCAAATTGCAATGCATTTCCACACTATCAAAATAACGTAGCTTTAAGTAGAGATGAAAATAATTAGTAAAAATAAACTGATTCTGACAAATCTCTTCCAGTGAAGAATAAAATAAGTACCATTTACGTCGATGGTGAACAGTTGGCCGGTCAGCGTCGACAAATTTAATTCACGCCCATCCGGAATGTGTAATTGTAGACGGAGGAAGTATTGGATGGACATACACTCGCCTGTGGACGTTCTAAACCGCAGGGTTACTGATGCATTCAGTGCCTATACGTGCCATGGGGACATTTTAGCTTTTCACGCATTAAGTTATGTAATCGATTTGAAAACTGGAGTAATTTTATTTTGTTCAAGAATTCAGTACCGCCACAAGAAAAAGCTTACTGTAAGAGCCATTTCTTGAAGCGGTATTGTCCATTAGTGTGTTTTTAGCACGTTATTTCAGGGCAAAATTTGAATTGTTAACTTTTAAAAATCAAGGGATACTGGTCTGGATATATGGTAATAACCAGTAACTCAGTGTTTACAACATAACAAACACATAATTCTTTCATTTCTCAACCAACAACTGAAATTTGTTCAGCTAAAGCCTTTTAAACTTATGAAACATTATGGTTCTCATTGATGGTTTACAGTACTATCACTCAATTTCAGACCATTTTATGCAATAAATTATTGGAATCTAATCTCTCAAGATTTTTTGTCTCTATACAGGACATTTTAATGACAATTTCATTAAAATGTCCTCGTTCAATCATTTGAATTTTCCTCTAACTAAAACTAACAGCTACCTACTCTACCCGCAATCCATGACTTCCTTACTACTTACAATCTGCAATTATAGATCGGTAATAATAAAAGTGGTAATAAATTGAATGTTATTAAACACCAAATGAAAACAAGCACGTAAATGCTTCCGCATAATACTCATGTAGATATAAATTCACGATACCGTATGATACCAAACGATGGTCAAAGGTGATAAATATGAAAATCCACGTTGCGTGCGTGGCTTCACGTCTGTTCGGGGGATTATATCGACATACAGATGGCCACGGCTTTATCCTATCTCGTAGATATGTCGCATCAGATAGTTATACATACTAAATTGTGAGTTCTAATTTCATTACTTGTCTGATATTTTGATAGAATTGTAAGAACAGGAGGTGTTGGAGTTAGACGCTCATCATCGTAGCATTTATCGTATCAAATTACTGGCAATTGTATGGTCCCAGTTTAGTACCACTAAAGAGAAAATTTATTAAGAATAATTATTTGTATTAAATACATTGAGATATTGAAGTTATATTTCATTTTATTTTGGAAAAATGCTGACAGTGAATTTTTACGAAGCGCGCGTTCACCGACATATAATGCGGCAGTCTGAAGTTAGTTGCTAAACGTTTTTTGTCAATTTGTTTTATTTCTAGTACCTATAAAATATTATTACGCTAATGAAGTACAACTACTAAAGTGCATACATAAGTACGTTATACTGTTTTTAATAGATGATGACATTATGTTTCATCTATAGTAGGTAACTTAACTTAACAAGAAATCAATATCTATTTTATTCATATTTTTAGCAACTAATTATTTGAGTCTTGAGAGTGATAATATATAAGTTTTTACTGGTAGTAGAGTTTAATTGTAGGAGCTCGAGGGCGTTGGCACCACCGCATTACCTGATTTATCTTCCGCTTTAAGGTGGTGTTCAGCACTATCGTGTTCCGGTTAGATGGTAATGTATGGCCCCGTAATAACTATCACAGAGACATAATAACTAAGCTCTCAGGGGAGGCAACGCATATGCATTCTGACCTCTGGTCTTTATGTAAATGTCAAGGTATAGGCTTCAGTCATCACTTTACATCAATGTGAACTGCATGTTTGTTTTCCACCTTAATAGGTGCAATAAATAGCAGCAACAACACTGTTTTTTTAATGTAATGAATTATCATTACATTAAAAAAAAAGTTTATTTATACTATGGAAAAAGTGTAGCAGAATTTCAGTTTAGTTAAAAAAATTACTTATACTCTGTGCCTCAGTTTTTGCATCATAACACACACATAATTCCTTCATCTCTCAACCGTAAACTGAAATTTGTTCAGCTAAGGCCTTTTAAACTTATGAAATATTTGCCTTAAAACTTCGCGTCCCCTCTACTTGAATCATTTTAACAAATTGCCCTTTGAGCCTTCAGCGTTTAAGTATTCTAGTTAGAATTCGCAATTTCCTGCTTGCCAAAAATAAGTGTCATATAACAAAAAGGGTGGTCTACATTGCACCCGCCGTCGTAGGGGAGACCGGGGTCAAGAGTACCATGAAGCTTTCAAATCGTTATATCGTTATATTCCTACTAATATTATAAACGCCACAGTAACTTGGTCTATGTGTTACGCTTTATGTCCAAACCGCTCTGTCGAAAATGACACCTCCATGAACAAGTTGCTTGAACCCTCAGTAATATCGTTTATTACTGGTTACTTTTCTGCCAAAACCAAGTACCACGCAGACGAAGTCGTATAATTTTTTTTTATGGCATTAGGTTGACACACAAGCAGACGGGCCACCTGATGGAAAATGGTCTCCGTCGCCTATAAACATTTGCAACACTAGTAGATATAGAGTAGGTATCTGGTTTGAACTCATTTTGTGGGCATTTGACATGGAGATAGGTAACGGACAGAGTTAATATTGATTGATTTTTTAAAAAATCACTACATTTCTTCAAACTTAAATATTTTAGATTAATATGGAGATAAAAGACAGATTTATTATTGATTGATTTTTACATAACCTAATTTACTTGCCACTAAATGGTAGTGTTCATCACTATCGTGTTCCGGTCAGGTGGTAATGTACGGCCTTGTAATTTCCGGCACAGAGGCATGATACCTTAGGCCTCAGGAGTGGTAACGTATATGCATTTTGACCTTGGAATTAGTGTGGATGTCTATAGGCTGCAGTCATCACTTAATCAATCAATGTGAACTGCATGCTTGTGTACACTTCCATTGCATTAAAAAAACACCTAAATTACTATGTTACTTCGACATTTTTGAGATATTTGTTCAATAGGTTATAAAATAATTTAAACACTATTATTACATAAAAAATATTGAATTTCCAAGTTACCTATACAATGGGAAATAAAGTAAAAAACTGTTATAGTTGCCCCCGGTCTCCCCTACATGAGTTATGTAGTTCTGCCATAGGGTTTGCCAATTTGCATAAGAGGGATGAAAGCTTTCGCGAGATGAGTGTTTATGATAGGTGGGATACCATCGTGGTCGTATAATGTATGGCATGGTTTAATATTGCAGAGGATGGTGCCATTCCATGCTAATTTCGTGGTCTAATGTTGAGTGTTGACAGTGTTGTACCTCACAATAAAAATGATGCATGTTATACCTAAAACAGGATTTTATTATAAGACTAAAATAATAGTCGAACACCTGTTTCATAATAAGTAAGTAACTAATTACTAATAACACATGAATAAAGATATAAAAATACAGAGTGAATATTTATTATATTTTATCTACGATCCTGTATAAGTTATTATTTAGTGGAGTATATTGAAGTGATGTGAAGTAAAATCTAACCCAACCTAAGAAATGATTTATTACACAGTTGTTGTGTCTATGTATGTGTCACATCATCAATATTACCTGAATTTCCCCTCTCTGACTGAAATATTCACTTTCAGTTTGATATATAAATATTTACCAATCGTTTTCGCTCAAAAACTTAATCCTCCGATTCATCTACGGAAACAAAATGTTAATTTCATCCCCAATATTAATTTATTGACGCATGCCCATCGCCGCATCTAATTACACCACGGACAGACCACCGTCGAGTATTATATAAAAACAAGGGGAGAGACGAATTACGTACGTACAAAACACGCTAATCGACCGCTCTGTTTGTTCAGATATACCTGTGTACCAAACGTGCCGATGTACCAAATAAATATAATACTCAGGATGATCCCATTTGAACGGACCGGTAATTAAATAACGCACAGGTTGCTTGATATATTTATGGTATTGTATTTATTTGCTTGTTTAGCTGTACGGAAATGTTAATAATGTAATTTGTGAAGTAACCAAACTACACAGCACCTACACACTTCGTTCATGGTGTGATGAAATTAAACAAGTTTAAGATACATTAAAAAAATGTGAAAAAAAGTATATTTATAAATCTTAATATATATAAATCTCGTGTCACAATGTTTGTCCTCAATGGACTCCTAAACCACTTAACCGATTATAATAAAATTCGCACACCATGTGCAGTTCGATCCAACTTGAGAGATAGGATAGCTTACATTACGCTATGACTAATAGGAGCAGAGCAGCGCGGGCGAAGCCGGGGCGGGCCGCTAGTGTAATATATATATCTAATAAATGATAAATGATGTCGAAGTTAGCACTGAAACTAGCACAGCTGAGTATTCTAGGAGTCATGAAATAGATGAAAGACGAATTGATGATGAACGAATTAAATCGCATTTTTAAAATACTTCCTTAAAAATCTACTTTTCAATTACATCCTCAGCAACGTAAGTAATAGTCACGCAACAGATTAGTTAAACTGGGATTTCTCAAAACGCTATCTAAAAACCGCCTTATACTCGAAACAGTCTGGCTCGCAAGACTAGTTAAATTGGAAAGATGATACGACAATAACTTACTTTTATGGCGACAGATAATTTTCCGCGTAAATAGCAATCCTTTGTTATTTGAAGAAACCATCCTTAAGCAATATCCCCATTGTGCTGTTTAAGAGGCGCTGTATTTTCTACAATAACTTGGGAATACGATAAAAAGAGCTCTCCTTGACTTCACCTAACCCGATGTACGCCATAAAAAGCTTAGTATTAAATTTTCAGACCTAGCTGATATATCCATTTGGGGACGATTCAATAAGGCTCTCGATATTGTAGTAATAAATTCACGTTCTTGGCAGAGGCTTACAAAAACTGCAGCCGCCAAGGGAATTACTGGAACACACAAATTGTGAACTGTTATGGAAGATCGATATAAGCAGAAGCTTTATAAATAAATTAAAACAATTTTTTACAAAAACGTTCAAACTTTATTGCATAACTCTGTTTATTTTTGCGTGAATAACGCTAGATTTAATATAGAGATAATAACATAATTTTGAATAACAATTGAATAACAGTATTTTTTTTCAATGATTTGTTTTATTTGTCTATCTCGCAAGTTAATATTATTATGTAACATTCACATAAAACTCCAGGATAATAATTATAGACTCATCAACTTCTACACGGAGGAAATTGCAGATCTGTACTATAGCATAAATAAAGACAAAACTACAATATCATTGTGTGTCATAACTGCTGAATTCCTCTTAACGAGATAATACGAGTTTATAGGTAATACATCCAAGCGAATTGTTATATCAACAACAATGGTTCTGGATGATAACGAAATAAAACAATAGGCTTTCATCAGTCATTATTCTCTCTCTAACGACACGTATTCGTCACTAGTGAATAAGCATAATTACATAACATATAACAAGGACCTAAATTTGGCGAAGTGCAAAATAGACCTCCGAAATCTGTCCTTTTTTATTTTGTTTTTAGTGCATATTCTGCGTTAGGCTGCAGTCATAGAAATCTAAGCCTCCTGAACGCTACGCAAGGCGTTTACGAAATCGATGGAGGTAGCAAATGTCACCTCAGTCTGCCCGGGACCACGGAAGCTGAAAAGCGACCGAAACGTCGGGTTGATTTTAAAAATCATTTTAGTTTAATATACGCGAGATAAATCCGTAAAAATAGTTTTATTTCAATAAATGGCATGTTGCTGAAAACGGTCAGGAAAATATGTCTCTGGTTTGTATATCCAGTACTACATACATGGATAACAACTACCTACGTACTGAAGATAACTCAGCCAACAAACAGCTTACCCGGGCAATAGCCCGGGCAAGCTGTTTATATGCACACCTAGCTGTTTGGCGTACGTTGGAACTTAAGTAATCCAAACTAGCCTTGACGCGCTCATCGGGCTGCATGCTGGGATGTGCATTGGAAGCAAGCCTTCATCTCGGCGTGTCAGTAGTCCAAGGACGCTGTTGACGACCCCGGGTTGCGACTGCCTATCGTCATTGTAATTGTTGTCAATTTGTCATGTCAATTTGTACCACCTTTAACAATGTCGACAAGTATTTCGATACTCAACTGCACCCCCAAGCTGCACGGCACGCATCCTAACGCACCATAAGATTTAAAATGTTTTATCTCTCTGTCAGAAATGATGGTGACCTAAAGGAAACACGATAACACAACACGGCCATCTATCAGTAAATACATAGATAGAAGGGTCCTATTGTGTCAACTGTTTATTTACTGTCATTCTAGTTAGCACTCCACACCATGACAATCCAAAACGATAAACCACCCACAGTCGCTTTCGCGGGTGATATAGGTTTATTAAGCGTCTCTTCTCACTTGTTTGATAGGCATGAATCCGTATTACGTTTTTATTTTTCCGATAGGTTTTTCTTTTTATAAGTATTTCACGAAGTATTCAGGAACTCACCTGAAAAACTCTTCATGCCGGGTAAGTTCATAGCTTCAATACTTTTAATACGTCTTTGCATAATGAATTTGATGATGGGTATGTATCTAAAGAGAGTAATTATCTTGTTAACTTGGTAGTATTAACGATTTTATACTTGTTACGCTTATTTATTATGTTTATCCTAATTACTATGACAATCCAAAATAACAATTATTACCCCACAGACATTTCGCAGGTGACATAGGCTCATTAGGGGGCTTTGATACCTCGTTTGTCAGGCCCCCGAACCCGTATTACGTTTTTGTGAACGCCAATGCCTCGTGCCCTAATGACTGTAATTTTTTTTCCGGTTGGTTTTCCTTTTTTTATTTGCGTGTTTTCACGGGCTATAGCTGGATGCACTTCAATAGCTGTTCACGGCTGGAGATTTCAGAGAGTAAGTAACATTGGTAGAGATATTTAATACGCCCTTTCAACAAGTCCGTGAATTGGTCTATTTTTTTTCAGAAATTCGTACAATAGTAACAATGTTCAACTGCTACGTATTTACATCTTAAGATTAATTATAAGATACGATACACTACAGCTCACTTTCCCCAGTTTGGCCAACATGATCAGAATTTTAAAGAATAATTCAAATGTATCCTCAATAAAAACGTTATTTTTGAAACATTTGTATATTGTATTTTTAAAACTTTTTTGGGTCTTATATTCAATGACCTCAACATGTAAGTGATGATGTCTCAAAGTCACCCCACTACTCTATTTTGTATCCCCATGCGTATACATTCACACCCTCACATATCCAGACCCATTAATGCTCGTGGTCTAGTATGAGTCTTACATACGATGCTTTTAGCGTCCACGATAAGGGATTTAGTAAATTTTTAAATGTTCGATATGAGTACTCAACCATACTCTTCATCTACCCTTTTCAGAAAAAAAAATCTATAAATATAATTATTACCAAGACCCTCTAAAAAAAATCAGAGCTTCAACATCCTGGATCAAGGACAATTCAGATTCAGAGGACATGATAAGTGAATTTGAAAACAAATATCCCATCTCTGCGACAGCGGCTTCTCGGAAACAAACACTGATCAGTCGCTCGACCAATCTGCGTATCGTATGGGGGACCAATCAGTCCGCCCGACTGTGTTGTTTAAATCAGTCCGAAAGAACACGACCAATATTATCGCACTCTTTGAGTTTTAAAGAATCAAATAATAATTTTGTGATTAAAAATAATAATTACTTACATATGAAAGGTAACGCCATCTTTTTGTAAACTTAATGTGGCAGATCTCTTTTTACAGCAAAAACAAAACCGGAGCAAATCGGCATTTTTTTGAACGTCAGTTCAATCGAACAACTAGATTTAGTCTTATGACAACTAGTTTTTATTATACGCATAGGACCTCTTGCACTTGTACTTTGACAGAGGGGAAAGCCTGCATATGACTACTCCCCTCCGGTCCACCGCGGCTTGTGGCCCGTGTTGATCTATGCCCCGTAATAACTATCACAGATGCAAAACAACTTAAACTTGTAAGTGTAATTAAAAATAAATTCTAATTCGATTGTAATTAAATTGAAGTTAAATTGTATTAGAATCGTAATGAAATTGTTGTCGAATTGTGATTTAAATTGAATATGAATTGAATTGTATTAATTGTAACTTAATTATTATTGTATTTGAATTATAATTAAGCCGCAGAGGTGGCAACATTTTACCCTTGGTATATTATTGTAGATGTCTAAATGCTGCAAAACTCAATTACCATCAATGGGAACTGTCTTTTTAGCCATCATCATTAGATACATTAAAAAAATCGTTAGTCGTCGACGCTAAAAGTGTGTATCATATATTACGATGTGACCCTTATGGCATTTTTCATACGCATGCTGTCACTCATATCCCCCAGATGGGCTGTCTCATCGGCTGATGCATCTGAAGTACCTACCGTCAAATAAATTTGCCGAAGTCTGTAATTACATCCTTTTAAACGTTTTTTCATTAAGTATTTAAAGGTCTAATAAAATTGTATCAATGAAAATATACCTAATTTCATATTCACTGGTGGTAACTCCAGTGACAAGCCTCGCGGGCGTAGGCGACCACATTAGGTACCTAATCTACTTGCCGCTAAATGGTAGTGTTCAGCCTACGAATTATCTATCTATACTTATAATAAAACTGTAGAAGTGTAAATTCTGTACATTGAAAATATTGAAAAAATAAATACGAGGGGATGTTACTAGATCGATATCGAACACAAATATGTGATTAGATACATTTTTGTCTGTCTGTCTGTCTGTCTGTTTGTTCAAGCATCACATAAAAACTACTGGTCCGATTACAATGAAACTTGGTATGATTATACTTAAACCTTTGGCGCACAACACTGGGTACTTTTTATCTCGGAAAAATGTCTGTTTGTCTGTGTGTTTGTGCACGCTAATTTCCGAAACGGCTTATTCGATTTGCGGTTTTCACAAATATATTATAGATAGTTTCACTTAACATTTGGTGTTTATTTCATGTCAATCGGTTCAGAAATAAAAAAGTTACGACAATTTTAAGAATCATATCGAATATTTTTAACCTATTCTGTATCTATCTTCTATCTTTTTCAATTCAATTCAATTCAATTTATTTATTGCCAGCATGTACATATACATTAAATTATAAGGATCTTATATCATACATATTAAGTCAAGTACATGGAACCCTTCTTTGGGGCATCGCAATATGGTGTAGAGTGATTGTCATATTGTCATACTTGACTTACTTGACTTAAGGTCCACTACCATTTAGCGGCAAGTATATTAGGTAATGCGGTGGTGCCTACGCCCGCGAGCTCCGTCACTGGAGCTCTACCACCAGTAAAAACGTCTCTGTGATGATAGACCTCCGCCAGGTCTGTTTGGGACGGCCACGCTTGCGCTTTCCTTGGGGATTCCAGTCTAGGGCTTGCCTCGGTATGTGGTCAGGGTCCCTTCGGAGCGTGTGGCCAATCCAGTTCCATTTTTGGCGTTTGATCTGCTGGGCGATTGGGTCTTCATTGCAGCGCTCCCACAGGTTTTCATTTGTGATTTTCTCGGGCCAATAAACACCGAGAATACGTCGAAGGCAGCTGTTCGGAAAGACCTGAAGTCGGCGCGAGATGTCCTTTGTGACCTTTCACGTCTCGCATCCGTACAGCAACACAGTTTTCACGTTGGACCGAAAAATCTTGAGTTTAACTCTCCGAGTCAGTTTACGCGATTGCCATACAGGACGCAGCCGTGCAAAGGTCGCTCTCGCCTTGGCGATTCTTGACGCGATATCCTCTTCAGTCCCACCAGTTTCCGACACAACACTCCCGAGGTAAGTGAATTTGTGGACACATTCCACAATCTCTCTGCCTATGAGTAACGGCAAAGAGCTCGTCGCACCGCACCTCATTTCCTGGGTCTTTCTAGTATTTATCTTGAGTCCCGTCTTGATAGCCTCTAGCCGTAGGTCGTTCAGTTTGGCTTGCATGTCTGCACGTGTGTGGCTCAGCAAGCATCGGCATAGTCTAAGACTTCCAGGACATTAGACAGTCCCCACTCTATGCCACGTCGCTTGTCGTTCGTGTTATGCATAATGCCATCTAGGACGACAAGGAAGAGGAGAGGCGACAGGAGGCACCCCTGGCGTACACCTGCTTGCACCGGTATATCCTCCGAGACGAGTCCATTGTGTGTTACTTTACAAGAATAGTTCTTGTAGATGACTATAATAAGATGTACAATTTTAAGTAGTAGTTTTTAGGGTTCCGTATCTGAAAGGTAAAAACAGACCCTATAACTAATCCTCCGCTGGCTGTCTATCTGTCCGTCCATCCTTTTGTCTGTCACCAGTCTGTATCTCATAAACAGTGATAGCTAGAAAGCTAAAATTTTCACAAATTATGTATTTCTGTTACCACTATAACGACAAAATTAAATACTAAAAATCAGAAAATTAAAATATTAAGGGGTCCAAGGGGGCATACAAACGTGTTTTTTTTTCGTATATTATTGTTGGTGTCGTTGGTGGCGTAGGTGTTGTTGGTGACTCTGGTGGAGGTGTTGGTGGCGATGGTGGTGTTGGGGGTGGTTTTTAGTGGCGATGGAGGTATTGGTGGCGTTGGTGACGTTGGTGGTGTTGTTGGTAGTTTTGAAGGCGTTGGTGGCTTTGGTTGTGTTGGTGGTTTTGGTGGCGTTTGTGTCGTTGGTGGCATTGGTGGCGTATGTGTTTGGTGATAGTGGTGGCGTTGATGGCGTTGTTGGCGATTGTAGTGTTGGCGGTGGTGGAGATGGTAGTGGTGACAGTGGTGGTAGTGATGGTGGTGGTGGTGGTGGTGGCGATGGTGGTAATGGTGGTGGCATTAGTGGGTAAAAACGCACAACTATAATATTAAATCTTTCTCTTCTGCCGGCTCTTACGGAGTGCCTATATTATGCATAGATCTATATTTTATCTTTCATTATCTGTTAAAAGCACTAATTGGCTGAAACTTTACAAAACTTTGTAATAATTTTCTATATTTTTATATAAGTTTTAAATGGCCTATTCGAAAAGACGGTTCAGCATAGGATGGATGCGCGTTTAAACACATAATTAGCAATTTTTCTATCAGCCTGTGTGCTTTTTTCCCCTAAGGCCATACGTCTCATATCGTGTACAGAGAAGCATTACTGCAAAGTAGATTTTTTTACCTACCCAAAAGTGTTTATGAGTAAAAATTTGCTAAAATGTATATCCAAAATACGCTGCTCAAAGTCCCAAAGCCACTATTCCACGCAAACAAAGTTGCAGGCACAGCTAGTTATGTATATATAATTACACAGTTACATTTGTAACTCTTATACAATCGTAGCTTTGACTTTAATACCATTAACTAACTAACTGCAATCACAAAAAACATTCACACTTTTAATATAGGCGATGCTTGCATTTAATTGACTGCGACGAGATCATTTCCCTGAGCGGCAAGAAAACGTGCTATAGCCTAACTGTAAAGTAAATAAGAAAAGAAAAAAATGAAAACTATAATTTATGCATGTTTATTGATATTGTAACGTCTATGGCAGATGAAGGTTATGGCCATCTCCGGACCGAATCCGGTCGTGTGTTACGACTATATACACAAATGGAATGTCTGTATTTATAAAAGAAAGTAACGTAGGTACCTGAGCACGAACATTAACAAAAACGTACAAATTCCATACAGCAAGGAAGTGAGGGTGCAGTCAGTCACAATCACAAATCACATAAATCGCGTCTCTATTGAAATTCGATTACGCACGATCTATCTGCCGTGACACCTCTACCTTACCTCCAATACTGGCTTTGACGCCTCCAGACAGTGATCGATGTTTGCTTTCTAAAGCTTAAAAATTAGATTCCATGGAATTCGATTCTATTCGACGTCAACTTGTGTTGCTTTTTCGCGAGGCACTAGAAAACGATAGAATTATTTCGAAATACAACTCGATATTTTTATGCAAGTGTAAGAAGCAAGGGCTGAACAAGTCCAAGTTGATGGTGAGTGATTGATTTAAGCTGTCATTGCTTTCGTGTTTTTACTGGAGATGGAGCTGCACTGCTGCCGACAAAAATATGTATCTCTGTTGCATTGATCCATTGGAGCATTTTGAAATTTTGAAATACTAATTTGCTTGGCGCTGTCTGTATCTTACCACCTTATCATCAACTAAAACACTGTAGTTAATAATTAAAATATTATATTGATTACTGCAAACTTCGTAATTATACAGTAAGATATTACTTAGTTACTTTAAAACAAAATATTTAGCTGTGCTTGTTTACCAATAAAAACGTTCTTGATAATAAGGAACAAATGATAATAAGGTGTTTGATGATAAGGTACAACCTAAAACATATTCATTAATGTGTTTTAGTTGATAATAAGGTTATTTATAATATTCTAGCTGTTGCCAGCGGCTCCGCCCGCGTGTTAGTCGCTTTTCGCGTAACCTGTGAAAAGTCATCAAATCATCTAGCTATCCTATGTGTTAATCTAAGTCTAAAAATAGCAGAACCGATTTTTGCGTGAAGAAATAACAAACACACATACAAACTTTCGCCTTTATAATATTAGTAGGATTAGTAGGATTCTCATTACCTTATACAAGCATAGACCCTCAAACTAAAGGACTAACAGAGTATCTATTATTCGAGCTTTTATGTAAATGACATCATTGTATAAGTACGGATTATATGATGTAGTTGTAGGTAGGTACATAAACATTCCGTTGTTCTACAGAACTACACAAGTGCAGTAATTATTATTTTATTTTATTTACTTTTTCTGTAACGAATCTGCTAGGGTAACTTTGTGCTAGTAGAATACTATTTTCTATGCACAAAAAATACGTTATGAATTAGTTTCAGTTAAAATCGCGAACATCCGATATATAGCCAATTCTTTATTTTTAAAAGGGTAATACAATCGTATGCATGTCAAGGTTTAAAAGTCCTTAAACGAATTGATCCATCCTTTTTCGTAACCCGAAACGATCGCTCCGATAAAACCACATTTAGTAACTGCCTTCCCCCATTTTAGATAAAAATTATAAAAACATTTCGTCTAGTCATCGCCACCCATTAATCCCCTGACCAATCCATTTATTTCCTTTGCAATACCTATACATTCTTAACCCAGCTACCATTGAGAGACCATTGGATACTTTTTTCACATATAAACCTCGTGAAGAATTTAAGATCGTAAAATAAAAGGGAGTTGAGCATTACCTACTTCGCCGTGTGCGTAGCGAATGGTCGCAGATTTAGAAGAACTGGAAGAGATAAGTAAATATATAAGAAATATTGATTACTCGAAACTTTGTGTTTATAAACAAAGATATATGTTACTATAATACAAAATGTTCCGCAATGCTTGTTTACCAATAAAAAATAGATAATATAAAAGATAGGATTTTTGGTTTGAGATGGAGTATTAGAATTTTCGAGTCCAAAATCAACTTTTTTTTCTCCGTCTTTCGTTCTTTAGGCTGTGGTCTGTTATAAAATATAATGAAGACGTTATCCGGCAACAAATAATCATCACTGAATCACTAGAAAAACCTATTTCCGAACATGAAATGAAAACTACGGAAAAAAAATAATTTCGTTTTCTGCAGTTCTGAGGGTCCGTAGACTCCGCAGTCCGCAGTTTTATTTTAGTTTAAAAAATTAAAAAAACATTAACAAGAGAGCCCGAAAACTTGAAAGCGTAAGAAACATAATTTTAAAACTTGATTTTACAAATCCCTTCAAATCAAATGCACAAATTACAAAAAAATAAATAAAAATGTAAAGCGTAAATAACATTTGAAATTTTGCAAAAAACACTTAGCAAACAAATTTTATATCCTTGGCGAAAGAAAATTTTATTGGCGGGTTCCTGATATATCACCGTGCCAATCGTAAATCTGGTTGTGGAGAAATAAATAATTTAAACTAATAAAACGGGACCGAACACTCGTTATAGGGAATCGGTGGGCCGTTTAGATTTATCGAAGTCGAATGTGTTCTGAAATGCAGATAGTCCAGCCATTAAATGTATTTAATTAAACCCAGAAAAGGGATTCACGGAAGCCGTTTTTAATGTTGTCCACAAAATGTGCCTACTACTGCACTTGAGATTAAAAGCAATGGGTATTGATTGATTTGAGATCAATACATCCTTTTATATTAATCGCTTCGACTGTCGTAAGTTATACATACAATTTTATGACACATTAATTATATGCTGCCTCTGTTTTAGAAATGGGTGATGTAGGCACGCAAGATTAAATTAATTATGTTTTTTATAATATCAATAGCCTAAGCCTAGCCTTCTATTTGACATGGAATCTCAGGATTTTTTTTTCTAGTTTAATTTTTCATCATTCATCAGCCTGTATACCTATACCAGTATAAGTAAAGCAATGTGTTAAAATGCTACCGGATTTCGCATTGCGTGAATAATAATTATTTTTTTGTAATTGAATTAGGTTGTACCATTTAACTTAACCTAGAAGAGCTCATTCTAAATTTGTTTATTAGCACGGTTCTTCACAGAAGTGACTGCACTAGGAACTCTGCTAAGTGAATGAGTTTTATCGTGACGAACCAATTCTTCCAGTTCTTTAGTTCGATTTTATTTTGTACTTAAGAAATTGAAGAGTTTCATAATGTTGTAAAATTATATACTTATTAACCTACTTCATTATAATTAATTCAACATAATAGGTTGGGGAAAAAGTCTTTTCGCATTATAGTATGAATGAACTTGTAATAAAATCTCTTTGGCTGTAGTATTTGTATCTGGCTGGTTTTGGTATCATTGAAAGTTAAAATTTTAAAGAACATAATTCCAAATTCAAATTAGGCAAATGTATGATTTTCATTTGTTTTTCGTACTGTCAAGATGAGTGAATCTAATGAAGAAATTCGATACATTTTAAAATTTTACTACAAAAAAGGTAAAAATGCAACGCAAGCAGCGAAAAATTTGCGATGTTTATGGACCTAGTGCAGTGTCTGTGAGAGTAGCACAAATTTGGTTTAAGCGTTTTCAATCCGGAAATTTTCATGTCAAAGATGCACCTCGCTCTTGTCGCCCTATTACGGATAAAATGGATGCCATTTTTGAAAAAGTGGAGCAAGATCGACATATCAGTAGTTACGACGTAGCTGAAGAACTGAGAATTGATCACAAAACAGTTTTGGCGCATTTTAAAAAAGCTGGGTACAAAAAAAAGCTCGATATTTGTGTACCTCACGAGCTCACTGAAAGAAACCTAATGAACCGTGTACTCATTTGTGATTCTTTATTACGACGTAATGAAACCGAATCATTTTTGAAGAAGCTGTTAACTGGTGATGAAAAGTGGATCACGTACGACAAGAACGTGCGAAAAAGGTCGTGGTCAAAGGCCGGTCAGGCTTCACACTGTGGCGAAACCCGGGTTAACTCGCAATAAGGTGATGTTGGGTGTGTGGTGGGATTGGAAGGGCATTATTCATTATGAGCTATTACCACCAGGCAGGACTATCGATTCTGAACTCTACTGCGAACAACTGATGAGATTAAAGCAAGAAGTTGAGAGCGGCCGGAATTGATCAACAGAAGGGGGTGTTGTGTTTCATCATGATAACGCTAGACCTCACACATCTATAGCCACTCAGCAAAAATTAAGAGAGTTTGGCTGGGAGGTGTTAATGCATCCGCCGTATAGTCCTGACCTTGCACCTTCAGATTTCCACATGTTTCGGTCTCTTCAGAATTCTTTATGCAATGTTAGGTTAACATCACGAGAGGACTGCCAAATCCACTTGTCCCAAAATTTTTATAGCAATGGGATCATGTCCCTACCTACAAGATGGCAAAAGGTTATCGAACAAAATGGTACATACATACTTTAGTTAAATTTAAATAAACTATATTAAAAAATGTTTTGAATTATCTTAAAAAATGCGAAGAAACTTTTTCCCCAACCTTATATAATATAGAGACATTTTTATTATTTATAAAAAAACATATTAGTCATTTGTAGGCATCAAAGAAGATTTTACTTGATTATAAAAATATTTGCTTTCTTTTTTTTTAGAGTATGAACTAGTTATTCCTACTCTTAACATAGGACTCAAACAGAAATACGAATACACAATATTATTTAGACTTCTCAGGAATCTATCAATCGTAGATTTGATTTTGCAAGCATTTGTACATAATACAGGTATTAATTAAATTATTAATGGTACTTACTAAAACTATATTCGAAGATGACAAAACGGTGTAACGGCATCTTTACCGTTGTTCCCATTCATACGTTAAACAGTGTATAATTCAAAGTGACGCATATAATTATTTTCATGCTCAATTACATGTTTTTTTCGTTTTTCATAATAATTATTATCTTGACGATAGTTGTTAAACTTTTCGGTATAATTAGGTACCTACTGCAGCTAACCAACATTATTGCTTACCTATAGTAGGTACCTAATTATAACTGTTCCGAGATACAGCATTATGACAATCTTTTTCACATGATTATAACATAGTTTATATCATTTACAAGTCATGCACTATAAACATAACTACGTTAAGTGTGTGCCTTAGTAATATAAATTACTTACCTTGCATAATGCACCACATTGTTAGCTACAAACCTAGTACGTTTAGTATTGTGCGTTTACGGTAATAGAATAAATTCCGCCTTTGAAATACAAAGCGAAAATATACCTTATTGATAAAGCAATAGCGATTATAAACAACTTAAGCAAAGGAACTACACATTAAATATATACAGATACTACCGACGTTATTTAAATATGTATAACAAAACGTGTATGGCATCGTGTTATTGTTTGTGTTGGCTAAACAATGTCTTTTATTTTATGATAAGTAGGTATTCTTATAACTGGAACACTCAATTTTCACATGAAATAATTATAAAAAACGTAACTTCACGCCTGTAGTCCCCGAAGGAGTAGGCAGAGGTAAATGCATGCATTCAAGCATACATGCAAACACCCACGACTCGCCGGTTACGTTTTGGCCCATGTACATAACAGGTGGCGAACCTGTTGCCATCTCCGGGCATATTACCAAACTCCGAGGGACTGGGAACTTCCAGAAAATGGAAAAGTCCCTATAGAACCAGAGATAAGGGATTTTAAACTGTTATCTGTGACAGTCCCCGATTCGGGAATCGAACCCGGGACCCCCAGCGTAGCAGTAGTGGCCTGCTACCACTACGCTACTGAGACAGTTACTATATTAACGAAGAACTTTATTCGTATCTACGTTGGAGGTGTACTAATCAGCGCTATGAATTTCAACTCATGAAATTGGTCAATTTTCCAGTTAGGTGCTTATTTGAAAAAACAACTGTACCTTTATATGTACGTGGTATATGAAACATCACCATCACTTCAGCCGGAAAATTTTCCACTGCTGAAGGGCCTTGCCTAATATCTTTGGGTAATGGCCCAATATTAGTATTGTGCATTGGACAATAAGCCATAGTCGCCACGCTTGATCTGCGGTTGGCATCGCAGTGACGGTAGGAAGTTTATGGTGGGACAATACTGCCCATCCCGCGTTATTGTATTTACTGCCACCTATTGGAATGGTATAACCGTCATTGTTCGGTCTGAATTATATGAAACAAATACTTGATTAATAGTGCTACTTTTTGACATATCCTTCGAGCTGATTTACCTATTTATAACAAAAATATCTCTATCGATACATGTAATAATGGAGAAACATACAATTTTACAGTATTATCAATTTAATCACTTAATTGATTGTTCCTTCCCACAGTTCTTTCCGTTCAATAGTTGAACAGTATCACGAATCCGTAAACATTGAGCGCCACGATTTCTTCATATCATAAATAAGGCCCGCCCTAAGCCAATTTGAAATGCATCCGCGGCAATGTGCATCCACCATGTAACAATTCCCAACAACATGACCATCATTATGATTATGAACAATGAAATGACTTCGCAACCGACCCAACAGGGTGTGACCGTATCTTGGACTCTATTGTTTCACTACTATCAAATTGTCGTACCCCTCTTCTTTTATGACAGATTTTTTATAAAAGTTTACTGTATGCCTCCATATCGCCTTAATATGTGATCACCTTCTTCTGAGTTTGTGGCTGTGTCGTAGTAATATGTGCGGAAAATCACTCAGTAGGACCAAACTCCTCATTTTTATCATTATCCATTCGATGTGTAATGTTTACATATATTGTAATCCTATTACGAATTCCGATTTCAATAAGCAAATCAGAAATTTTTCAGCGAACGAGGACACAGTAAGTTTAATAATAAAGTTTGCTAAGTTTTGAATAATTAACTAGCTCAGTGTTTGTATTTATTTGCGATTAGCATAGAAAAGAAAAGGTTTCATAAACTATCCGCGTCGGTTGCGCTTGACTTGTTATTTCATTAAAATTCTAAGAATATGCAAACGAGGTGGATGTTATTTGAAGCTAATAGAACGTGAATTTAACGCAGAAAGGAACTGTTTATAATATTTTATTTCATGGAAATAACACTTAAACAAGATTAGCATTTTACAGAATATAACAAATGTGAAAACGCTGCAAAAGGAGGATCTTGGGAGATATGCTAACTTTGCTCCAATACGGAACCCGGTGCTATTTAAGGTAATTATAATGATGATTATCAAGAGCTACTTATATCTTAATTTAATATTATTGCAAGAACGGACTAACAGTGTTGTAAAATACTGGCATATTGGTAAATGATAGATATTTGTAGAAAAATATTTTTTTTGAGTTTTTTTTTATTTTGGCATCTACAATATGTATTGTTTTGTCCTATTAGTAGCATATATTACCTGCTTACGTATTCTGTGGTGAGAGGAAATTTATTTTATTTTTCATAAGTGTTTCATACTGTTGTTGAGTTAAGATTTTGTTTTCTAAGAGTGAAATTACCTGATGTGAAAATGTTTTGGAAATAATGGTTTAGAGAAAGAGACGAATTTAAGGAACTTTTGTAGTCAAAGTTGATATTTGAGCATCAAAAACAAATATAAAATAAAAATAACTAATACGTTTCTCTGATTTTGATTTTACTATTGTAGTAAAATCAGAAGAAGCATGTCACGAATCAACCTGAAAATAGAGTAGCCAACATACATGACAACTACCAGAAAGAATTGTTACTGATGGGAAATCCCAGCGAGCCTCACCTTGCCTCACTCACCACCTTGTTTGAGGTGGTGAGTGAGGCAAGGTGAGATAACAACAACACATTAGGGTTGTGATCGAGGCTGGTAAGAGTTCTCATTGACATGAAAGTTTATTAGATATGTATTCGAATTTGTTCTTAACTATATACAAAACTATTTACAAAATATACCTTACACTATGTGACAGATAATTTCCTGTTGCTATTGTTGAGTTATTTCGTCATAATTATTACGTCGAATAAGAATAAAAAAACAACGCTCCTAAAACTGTAATCCACAAAATGTTACAAGAAGTTGTCAAGACCAATTCTACTCCAAGCGAGGATAAATGAAGGCTTAATGTGTATTATTAAAATAGTTGCAAATACCGCGACTTTAAATGGCATTCAATGTATTTGAATAGCAGAAATACAGGCTACTTTGATGGGAATATCAGAAACATGCCCCACATTCTCGATAACATGTCGAACGGAAACATGAGTCAACGAGTTCCCGATATAAAATATCATTCGTTTTAATGCTACATGTATAAAATACAATTGACTTTTCATGCGTACAAAAGCAAATTAATTACTTGTTTTTACACGTATAATAGTGCTACTGAATTTCAAGTTTTATCTTCAAAACTATTTAAATCACAATGTTGTTCATATTTTATTTCGAGTTTAAGAAGAAAAGAAAATTCAATTAGAGACATGTTACAATATTTTACCACTAAATTTAAACACTTCAAGGAAATATTTCTTAGTTTATACATATAATAATATTTAAGTAGTTCCTGTGAGGAACTAATATAGTCAGCCCGTTGAACAAAATCTTCAAATCCACGAACAACTTGTTCAAGACAACGGCACACCTCTTATCTGTGATCTCTTTACATTCACAGCATAGCTGACTAAATTGCACCTCAATTGAGGCAGCATTTAAGAAATTAGTCCAAACTGATCGCATACCTCGTAACATTTTCCCGTGACGAACTCAACGTGTATAAGGGTGAGGATACATTTACTCATAGGCTACATATTTATGATTATCTTAGACATAGGTACTTTTGTCTTCTTTAGAAAATATCTAGCAGGCTTAGATTTGAAAAAAAAAATTTTATTTATCATGGTTTATCTGTAACTTTTACTACGTTTTAGTTTTGGTTTAGCATGAGCACTATAGATTTTAGTCAAATGCTCAATCAGTTACCTACGGATAAAATTTTTAATTGCCTGAATCATCTGCATTTATTTACAAATAGTAGCTGTAGAGTTGTTAGAATTTATCGTTAAGAAGATTTGAACATTTCGTACTGTTGACTCCTAAATTCATTCATAAAATAAAGGTTTTCCCTTCATTGTATAATTTTTCATATTTGTTCGTATTATAGTACCTAACTGTATATAACTCAACCTTTAGTCAGAGAGTCTTTAGTAGTTAGTCAGACAACAGATCATTCCTAGCTATGAATAATACAACGATAAAAAAGCATCCTCTCACTTGACTCATGGAATTTTCTAAGTAAGAAAAGGGATCCATAAAATGTGTAGGTAATTTATACCTATTTGTTTCCTTAACTAAGCTTTTTCATCGAATGCATAATATTCTACCGTGAAACTCATATTAATATTTATAACATATTATATTCATGTTTGTAATCTAAAGTATTGAACTTGCTGTTTGTTGATAAACCGTTGTTATCATCTTTCAGGGAATATTTTTCAAACGGTATTTTAAATGTCAAATGTTTATCATCGTAAAGATTCACTCCCTTGGAAATATTTTTTCTCAAAAGAAACAATAACAATGCCTATTTATGGTAGCTATTACCAAATAATTCCACGAATTATCTTTGTAAAATAGCACATATACGTAAAAGATCTGCGAAATATCACAGAAGATTTAACAAGTCTCAGAAATTAATTCTAACTATAGCAATTAAGGTAACTACAGCGATCAAAACGTCGCATCTTCAACTTGAAACCTGCAATCGGAAAAGAAACATCAAGGGCCGTGTGAAAAAAGGGCAGTGGCCAGACATCGGAACAGAGCCAGCCGACCGTGTCCGGAGGACACTTCTAATTGGATTTAATTATTTCAGCTACGGAAAAAATCTACCCAAATTGAACATTAATTAAAAATACAGATCGCAATTCATTAAGAACATCTTGAGAACCATCGTCACTGAATTATAAAAAGAGATTTTTTAAAATAAAGTCAGACCTATATTTTTCTCCCTTTTCATAATTAAAATTAACAAACCACATGATGTAATGGTTGTAATTAATTGAAATAGTTATTTATTCAATATCAAATCGACTTCCTCCGTCTGTTTCCTTTCGAGCACTTGATAAATTGTGAGAATATCAGTTTATAAGTATTTCCTTTAAAACAAGTTATTTCTCTCGATTTGTTCTAGTTTCCCAATACTTGTCGAGTTGCATATTAAAACGATAATTTGAATGATGGAAAATAACAGTAAAAACATCTATTTACTAGAACATCTTCTATCATAACATCGCCAAGTAGGAACTGAACACCTGACAGTGAATTTTCATCTTCACTGAACTATTTTTCTTTTAGGATTTAAGCCTGGGTTGCACCAAGATATTTGTTAGAGTTAAAGTTATTGTAACTGCCTCGGTAGCCTAGTGGTAGCAGGCCACTACTACTACGCTGAGGTCCTGGGTTCGATTCCCGGGTATGGGGTTATCAGAGATAATGGTGTAAAGTCCTTTATCTCTGGTTCTATTGGGATTTTTCCATTTTTTGGAAATTTCCCAGTACCTCGAAATTTGGTATGTGCCCGGAGATGTCAACAGGCTCGCCACCTGTTACATAGGCCAAAACGTAACCGGCGAATCGTGGGTGTTTGCATGTATGCTTGAATGCATGCATTTACCTCTGCCTACCCCTTCGGGGATTACAGGCGTGAAGTTACGTTTTACATCTCACATCCCTCTCTGACATGTCTCTGACATAAACGTAGATTTTTTGTAATTACAGAAGGATGTGAAATGTTATAATAACTTTAACAAATATCGTGGTGCAACGCAGGCTTGGTGTTTAGTATAATGTAAGAATGAATGAAGCAATCTTTATTTATTGGTACTTGGTACTATATAAATAATAAATGCAATTATACAATTTAAACTTTTTCGATACTATAGATAGACTGTATAGACGTTTCATTGACCAAAAGACACGATGCGTTGCTCATTCTGATTCCTTAGATTAATGTTTTACCTGTGAAGTTATTATTATCTCACTGTCAGAAGATATCTTTGAGCTCTACTTAAAATAGCTAAAAGATTGATTAATAAGATACTATTTTATCTCATGAAGGAGCAAACAAGCATACAGTTTACACTGATGGTACACATTGTAAGTGAATCCTGTAGCCTATAAACGTCCACAGAAAAATAGATAGATTATATATATTTCAATACAGGTGCGTTGCTACTCCTGAGGCCTAAACTGTAATGCCTCACTGCCGAAAATTACAGGTCCGTATATTGACCAGAATATGATAGCACTGAACGTGTAACTGAATAGCGGTAAGTAGATTAGGTAATGCGGTGGTGCCTACACCTGCGAGCTCCGACACTGGAGCTCTACTAAAAGTAAAAACTTCAGATTTCAATAAATGTAATTAAATTTAATACTTAATAAGTACGTCCATAGAATTCCTCTATGAGTACATCTATATTCATATTCCATGTATTTCAGGAACCACCAGATAATGCGATATCGGGTTCAAACCACGGTCGTGGACTACACCAGAACTACCCAGGTATCAAAACACATACTTTTACTTTTATATCTATAACTATTAGCTGTACTTACTTAACTTATAATTACTGAAGTGCATTTCTTCATAGGTCATTCACACGAGTATGACGAAATACCTCATTATGGTTACGGGTTCGACTATCATGTACACGATACCGAACATCACGGCTTTGATCATGATCATCACGAAGATCATTTTCATTTGGGACATCATGATGGGCGTCATCACCTAAACCACTATCACAAACATTACGGACACGTAAGACAACAACTATTTTAGCTCTTATAATCGTTGGTTTTTCTTAAAGTAAGTCTATAGTTTGATTTTTTTTAATGATTGATTATGATTGATATACAACTAAACTTCAAAACTGCATCAATCTTGAAAACAGTATACTAGTCAAGGCAGTTGCATTCTTTAATTGACTATTTTTTACCAATAAATGATTCTATTCACGAGTTATAGCACAAGTGACTAAACCTACAAGAAATTGAATAAATTTATCGCAGTGGTTATACAAAATTGCTTATTCTAGACATAAATTAAACTCGCCTACTCGACATCCACTGTTATTAAAGTTAGTAAATTAGCTGTTAGTCATTAAATTCCATTCTGTCTCAATATCTTATGGCCTCATTAATAATGCAAATAATATTACACTCGATTTAGGTTTAACAATTTCAAAGATACATGCGTATTTATTAATGTTTACGTGGATTTGACGACAATCACAATAAATAGAACAAGATGCACGATATGCCGTTATACAGTAGATAAAGACTTTTGATGTAATATTTATTCCAATATCGAATAACTAGTGTATTAGATGTACGCCGGCGCCGCTCTAATAAGGGAAATGGAATGTATCCGATATTACGTGACATTGCTTATTTCATAAATTAAAATGTAAAACAAGACATAGGTTTTACTGTTTTAAGAACTCTGTGCTAGTTGAAGAACTTGTTTGATGATAATTGACGTCCAAGGTAATATTAAATCTAATATTAACGCAGTCTCCCAGGACAGGGACAGGACAGGGGTCCTGCCTTGTGAAAGTATATCTCAAAATCTTTCATATGATGATATGTAATCCTCATATGCCAATGATTTCATTTTTAACAATTAAACCAATTATTTTACGTGTATTTTACCTTTGGTGTCGACTTTTAACTATCCTGTGTATTTTTGACTGAGTAAAATATTGTTGCTTATAATGCTATTAAAGTTTGGAAACAATAATCAAATTTTATCTGAATGTGCTCCATATAGCTATATCAATATTTTGTATTGAAATGTTAGTCCATTTTTTTATTATAATAGTATTTTGTTGTTCTGATACTAAACAAACCCAAAAATACCTCATTTACATGAAACTTATGTCATTTTTTCAGTACAAGATGCGTTAAATATAGTGTAAATAAAGTGATAGATTATATTATGATTTCTTGTAAATCACACTTCAAGGGCGGAAAGAATAACATGTTGTGATATATATAATTCAGGGAAAATATTGTTTAGTATCTTGGAGTATTTTTACTGGCTTACACGTTAGTATGTGTAGTAAAATGTAGAGATAGAGAGTTAGAGACCGTTGGGGACTATTGATGTGCCTCGCACTTTTACGATTGTGTACAAGAATTATTGTGATAGTATAGTATATTTAATACTTACCCAAAACATCAAAAAGTGGTTGAATAAATGTTAAAAAAATATTTGATTAGGGTTAGAAATTAAATTAGGAAAAAAGCAATCAAACGACTCAGACAGTTTTATTTTTCACAGGCTTTAGCGGCGAAAACTGTACTTTGGCCCATAGCAGGCCTGGCACTTTTGGGTGCTGCCGCTGCCTTGGTCACCAATCCTGTACTTCTACAACTAGGAGTAATTTCTGGACGGCGTAGAAGACGTAACACTGAAGAAATAACTGGCCCTAATCTGGATCTAGAGGAGCCAGTTTTAATCAACCATGACAAGCTTAAATCAAATGGACTTTCTTGTATTATGAACAAAAGATTACGACATTCCAATTTCAAGTATGCAAAACACGAAGTTACAAAAAAGACGTTGGTTGATAAGGAGAGCAATAAAAGTAGTAAAGAATTAGTTAATTAACTGGTACCTGTACCGCTTCAAACAAATCGGCAGATATAGGCATTTTTTCATATCAAATTCCACATTGAATTTTATTCAAAAATACGAGTTTTAAATATAATGTGCATATTAAACACGGGTCGATAAAATGTTATTGAAGAAAAGTTATAAGTACTTATCATAGAATTTCTTGTAGTTAAACTTACCGTAAAACACGCACTTATTGTACAGCACAATCGAAATTACATTACACACGACATACACCAATATGTTCAGATAACTTAACCAAACACATAACAAACATCACAGATGATCACCGATTCAACACTGCACTAACGGACAAGCAAAGCACAGATATGTGAGACAAACAGTCAATAGTACACTGTAATATTGACAAAACAAAACTGTATTGTATACCGTCAATTGTTTGCACAAAACGTCATCAATGAGTGCCGATTGCAGTTGAGCGAAAGAAGTGAAGTTGTAAAGATACGAGCCGGTCGACTGAGGCTACGTTGAATGAAGTTTGTTACCTATTGACCTTTCTCTGTGTGCGTACGATGCTCTCGCGCAGGCAGGGGTGTTGAAAAACTTGCTTCGATGAACATGTGTGGAGCTTTTTTTACTTGTATGCGTGTGCGTAGATATGGGATGTGTCAGTTGTCTGACGGTTGTTTAGGGGTGGATTTATTTGGAAGTAAATCTCTATTGGGACATGGGATGTATCAGCTTTGTAGTTATGTTTGTAAATAGATATGAGTGAATTATTATTAAATTTTTGAATGTCTTTAAATAAATGTTTTTTTTTATTTAAGTAAGTATTTGTGTTATTGATTTTGGCCGATATATACAAATCCTAATTTACTTCATATATAATACTTAATATATAAAATGCGCAGAAGTTCAAGTAAATGATTATAAATTAATAGTCACTCCAATGGGATGAATGACACAGTTTTCTAAATAAATGAGTAATAATAATAATTTGATAGAAAAGTATTACATTGCCATCTACCGTACAACTAAGGAACTTAGAAGAACTTTATACACAGCGCAATTACAATCGTGAACTGCTCAATTGCTGTCATAACGAGTTCCAAGGCATTTTACTAGATGTCTCTGAATGCGAATTTAGCAAGAATATATGATTTATCATTTATCAGATGTTTGTAATAATTCTAACCCATGGCAGAGAATATGACGTAATAATACTACGTATACTGCTCATGATACAAAATAGAAAAAAAATGAAAAAAAAACACGAAAGTGGAAATTCCAGCATAGTATATTATCATTAAATATCTTCTTGTAATTTACACTTAAAGTTAAAACAAATGATCCGTTGCACGAATGACATTAATTAGTTTTCTTCAGTTATATTTTGAATCCCAACTGAAATAAAATAAAACGCAGATTAGTTATAATCAAATGTTAATTTTCCATATCACAGTCACTACGTAATATTTATTCATGGCGGAGCTTTCCTGATATGGTCAAAGGTGTGGCAATACTCTATACACCTCATAATTCTATTTGCAATATTTACTAGCATTTATTTACTTACGTCCTAAAATTAGCAACATATCACCATTGAAATTAGATTTTTGGGTAGATGTCTTTGAGCTGCTCGTTCACTGAGATATCATCAATGTATACATTATACAATACTACGAAATAAATATTCGAGAGAAGGAGGAGTTTGATAAAATAACTTCCTAATCTTATGATTAAATCCTAAAAACGCTTTTTGCACAATTGCCGAGTTGCTATTTTATTAAGCTACTTTTATTTGTTATAAAGAGAAAGATTTGTTTCAACACATTAGTTACAGGGTTGGGGGTCACAACCCTCAACAACATAGAGCATCACGGACCATAGCTACTCTAAGCTCAACAATGAGGAAAATGTTGCAAGGTATAATAGGTAAGAACAATAGCAGGTAGATAGGGAACTTAGATGGCTTATTACCTTCGGAGCATTTTCTACGAGGCATTTGAATAGCAACGTTGCTCTATCACATCCTTTCTCTCCGTCACTCACTTCCACCTCATTTGCTGAAAATACAGACAAAATTTAATGTAACGTAACTTCACGCCTGTAATCCCCAAAGGGGTAGGCAGAGGTAAATGCATGCATTCAAGCATACATGCAAACACCCACGATTCGCCGGTTACGTTTTGGCCCATGTAACAGGTGGCGAGCCTGTTGACATCTCCGGGCACATTACCAAACTTTGAGGTACTGAGAAATTTCCAGAAAATGGAAAAATCCCAATAGAACCAGAGATAAAGGACTTTACACCATTATCTCTGATAACCTGGGAATCAAACCCAGGACCTCAGTGTAGGGGTAAAATTTAATGTAGTTTATCTTTTTTAACTAAACAGATATTTCGTATTACAGTTTATAGCAATAACACCTTAGTACATAGTGAATTCCAATATCCAATGACATTTAATGATTCATATTAAGGAGTAGTTAACGATGACGGATCGAAATTTTTTCATGTTTAAAAAGAACGTAAGCTCGAATACACAGACATTTCATGTTTGTGCATATACATTGAACAATCGCGAATATTGGATGCTTTCATGAAGTTTAAACATCAATAATTTTGAACACATACGAGCACGTATTTTATCGGTTTGGAATGGCACTTCAAAATCATGCTATTGTCTATAAATTATGTAATATAAATATAGATTATAATTTAAAAAATGAAACATTACTTTTTTGACAAATATCAGCTAGTTTCTTGCCATTCTCCAATCTCTTGTCGCTGCCATCTTTTGTTTGTTCAGCTATTTTATAGCCAGCATCCAAATCATACATTCCTTTATCATTTAACTGAAATTCAATGATTATTAATTTATTATTCGTTACCATTTGGGATGTCAACACATGTATGTACCAAGTTTATAATTTATTTTAATGATATAAGTACAATACAATCACCATGAAATTACTGTTCCTAGCATTAAAAATGCTAACACAGAAAACTAAACACACAGAAGTAAAATTTAGAACTCCTTATAGATATAGGGCAGATAATTATGATCTTGTTGTATCAATCTGCCCTATATCTATCACAGAAATTCTTCTTGTTATTTCTATTGTTCAGTCCAAAAATTAAAAAGAGAAAAAAAAAACACCTACTTTCTATAATTAAAAAGAAAAACATTAAACTTATGTAGATACTTAGATAAGTTTGTACGAATAAATTAGTAGTTAAGTGGTTGCTTACGGTTCCCAATTTTCTATAAGCACAAGCAAGAAGGCATTTAACTTCTTTTTTGGTTGGTGATTTGAATTCTTGTAGCTCAAGCAAATCCGACATATCTACAAGATACTTTTGATTACATTCCATCAAAACCTTTATAAATTCCTGTTTCGCTTCAGCATCATTCATTGCCTAAAACAGCATTTTGAGTCGGTCAAATTTGAAAAAGCTTTTATTATTACCGCATAAAGTGCCCATCAATCCTCACTTCTCTCTGATTCAGCACTATCGTGTTTCGGTTAGATTTAATGTATGGCCCCCATTGATTATGATAAAACAATAAAAGTCTTAGGGGTGGCAACGCATCTGCATTTGACCTCTGGTCTTTGTGAAAGTGTCTATAGGGTGCAGTCCTAACGTAACATCAATGCGAACTGCATGCTTGTTTGCCACCTTCATAACATAAAAAAGAGCGACTATGCAAATGGTTGAATAAAATACGTTGTTCATTGGTAGAGCTAACCATGGGCAGAGAATATGTAATAATACTACGTATAGAATGGACACTTCGACGTCCCGCCCGATTTCCCCGCATCACCCAACCTCCTCCCCTCTTATGGGCGACGGTTGGTATTTTCTACGTGCTACGCACCCATGTGCACGTGTATTAAATACACGTCACTGATTGATAGACCAAATTAAGCGTTTGTATGGAATTTTGGCGGAGTGTCCGCGGTGTGCCATGGGCTAACGGTGCTAAACGGCTTAATGATTGAAACGGTTAGTTGCGAAGTTCTGTCTTTATTTAAAAAAATGAATAATATGACTCGTAAAGTTAAAAAGTTCTTCGGGGTTAGTTTACAGATTACTGTTACTGTATGTGGACACAGAAATTAAGAAATTAAATTAAATTTAAAAAAAAATTAAGAAATTAAATTTAAAAATTAAACAAACAAGATTTTTAAAAATTACAATGACCTGGTTACCAAAACAATAAATAAAAAAAATACGCTTAAACTCCTGTGTTTGTGTATGTGTTGTATGTGTACAACGGCATCCACGACACAGGTTTATACCTACTGTGGGGCTATCCCCACAATAGGTATAAACCTTTGTAGCTATATACACATACAACACATATATACCTCCACAAACCGATGGACTAACCGGGTCGTCAAAATTAAATAATAATTAGAATTATATCTTTTATCGTAGTTTATATAAATATACCTATATAATATATAGGTACCTATTAGCAATAAATTTGTATTTTAATAAATATATATCTGTTAAAATAAAACAACTAAGTTTTATATTATTTTTTAATTTATAATACTCACATATGCTATGCCAGAGAATAATACAATCAACAATATTTGCTTCATTTTTGTACAACTTATCATCGACAACTATAAATAAGTTTACCCATAACATCACTGTTTCATCCATTATATATACAGCAGATATATCTATACATAGATATATCTTCCGAAAAATTGCAATTACCTATTCATGATTGTTTATTATGGTAAATCTTATCTATTTAGATTATCAGACTATTTTACACAAAGCGTAGTACATATTACCTATTATTATACCTATAATGGCCAATTAATTAAACCACATAGAAACGTACTATTTATTTTTCGCAATAACACATGCTTAATATCATCATGCATAGACAAATTTATCTTTCCGTTTTTTCTTTAATTTCACATAAAAACGTTTTTTTTTTTGCTAACATAAGTATTGTAAGTATTATTTGTTGTAAATATGTTTTAGTTTACATCCAAAAATCTGAAAAATTTTTAGGGTTGTCAGAGTTATGTCGGTACATCTCGTACTAGACATTTGTATAATTATCATATGGTTATTTAATTAACTTCCAATGTTTTCATCTTGAGGCACTTTTTGTCCACATTTCCATCAAACGATAGTAAGATGATAGTAAGATGATACTCAACAGATATGCTGAGTTAGTACTCATACAGATATTAGTATATCTAACTATGATATAACTAATATCTAACTGGGTATAATTTTAGAAACATTGTAAGTTAATTAAATATCTACTTAGCAGCAGATAGATATTCAAGGTATCAATAATAATTGAGCGCTTGTTTGCTACTTTATTGATATAATACTTTTGTAGGTATGAAAGTCATATTTGTAACATATTATTATCTACCTCATATTTATTTTGAAAACGGAATAACTTTATACATAATTGAAGATATTGTAAGATTAAGTAGTTACAATAATAGCAATAGATACTACCTATACAAATTTCAGTAGCAACTGGGAACTTTGTGTGGTAATTTTATTTATTATTAAACATATGTATAACATCGTCAGTTAAGGATAAACACAATCATTGATAAACAGACTTTTTTAACTATTATGTAGTAGGTAAAGACAGTGTACGCAAGGCACTAAGCAACCGCAAGTATCTTCACAAACAATTCAATTCTTCACTGACAGCAAAAACGATCGCTCTTTAGACAAGGTCAAACTGAAATATAATAGAAAATTATTATACATATTATAAGTAAGTTGTGTAAATAACTATCTATGGTAAATGAATATGGTAAGTGCTAAATGGCACTACTTCGCTGAACCTCGATACAATGACAGGCTCACCCGTGCACTTTAGGATAAATATCTCAACATTTTTTCACAAAAACACGACTATAAACAAGTTTCGAAAATAATGTCTAATTTATTTTAATAGCCATGGCTTTAATATTTATGTGTAACGCATAAAACAAAAAGTGCTACATTGCTATGACTATGACAGAACGACGACGTTTGTCGTCGCTAATTCATATAAGTATGTACCTGAGGTGCTTTTTCAACGCTACATTTGAAAATTAACTCTGCTCTCTCACATCCTTGATACCCATCACTGACTGCTACATCATTCACTGAAAATTAGTAAGTAGTATGAAATTATTTGTCAGAAAAGTTTATTAAACACCAGTCATTACCTACTGAAAGCTACATGATTTCTTTTGACGATCGCTTGATACTTACCACTTCTACAAGCATCCGTAAATTCTTCGGCTCTCCTAATTTGATCCGGATCATCAGCGAAATAATGACGAGATATTTCATTAACACCATCTACAGAAAGCTCTCCTTGATCTGTCATCTGGAAATTATCATGATTGGTCCTATAAGGCGCTTTGCACATGGAACAACTTAAGTTGAGGCAACTATCAACATTTTACGAGTTACCTGTAAAAAGTTGATAGCTGCTAGGTATAACGTTTACGGTTGCCGCAATTTTAATTTTGAGCGAAACTGGCATTTCCGGGCACAGCGAGAGGGGGAGGGTGGTAAATTACCCTACGCGTTGCGATTGACAGTTGCGGAAACCGACAGCTTTAAAAGCCGGTATAATATTTAACAGTTGCTAGTTGCGGAAATTAGGAACTAACCTAGTCATCAATTACAGCAACTGAAAACTTTTGACGATCACCGAAACTCAAAACTCGAGTTGCTGTGTGTGCGCAGTCCTATGGAAATATATGTAAACAGCTAGTTGGCAGACAGTTGCCAGGTTCCAGTTGCTGCAATTTGCTCCACGGGTAAAGCGCCTTACATCAGAACAGTGAAACCTGATGAAACGTTTTAACTATCGTAAATAAGCACAGGTAGAGTCACAGACCAATCAGCCTTCTCGATGGGTAGAGTGCACATGCTAGGTATATAATATATGTATAGATAACTAAGTAACTTAGTAAGTAAGTAGGTAACTTTTTTGCCTCTAAGCCTTAAAATTATGAGACCGTACATTACCATCGAACATCAATGGAAGATACCTATAAGATAAGAGCAGATAAAGTGGCGGTGGCCACACTAATATTGATCAAAATAAACATTAAAATGTTAATAAAACTTCAGTTTTACTTGCTGCACCAAAGCTGTTACCTAAAGCTTTGACTGCATTTATATATGCAGCAGGAAAAACATTAATTTATTTTATATATTTTATTGTCATATTATTTAATTTTATAACATCCCTGAAATATTAGCTACACAGGTAAACTAACAGGAAGTTGGTAGGTACATTATGTAAATTATTTTTAATGTTACCGACCACAGTCCAAAGACCGTGAATCGTGTAATTGTGGCAATTATTCAGAGACCTTGTAATAATGTCGTGCATTATGTTATGCAATGTTCAAAAATATTTCTATCTGGGATAAATACGTGATTATCCTGTGAATAGACACTTAATAATAATACTTATAGAGCGTCATGGTCTTTGACCAAGCTAAAAAAAATACTTCAGAATGTCTATCACGCTATAAATCTTAAACAAATAACAGATATAACGTTAAATGTTATCTATATTGAAGATGATTCCAAATTATAATATGATCAATTCACTACGCAATGAGTATACAACAATTTTGGCAATACCAATTTATAATAATAGGCGACCCGGTTAGTCCGCGCGTGTTATGACTGATGACCGCTTAATTATCCATAATGCCTGAGTCACAGGTTCAGTCGTACAAATATTTGTTTGGCCTATAGTTATTTCTTTTGAGTCTGGGTGTTTGTACAATAGCGCCCACTATACAGGATTACATTTCGTGAGGAACAGCGAATAACGGTAATTTTTATATTTCTCAAACGAGAGAGAGAAAATGTAAGTAAAAATAATGTAAACTCCATCCTTTACGTAGGTATGTAAATACTCAAAGTCTCAATATCTCAAGGATAACGCAAGATGCAAAGGAACTAAACTTTTAATAGATTTTTGAAAAAATATATGTATATATATGTATCTTCACGCCAGGTCCCTAACGGGGTAGGCAGAGAGTGTAGAGCGCCAGACATCCCGGTTCTGACAAACCTCTCGTGCCTCGTCTACCTTCATCATTCTCTTCATACATGCACGCCGATTCCTAAGACTTTTGACCCCACCATCAGACAGAACTCGACCTATTTGGTCATGGTAGGTCAGCCTTGGTCTTCCTGGGCCTCTGCAACCATCCACATTCGCATTGTATATCTGTTTAGTCATTCGCTCATTCGACATTCTTTCTATATGCCCGAACCATCGGAGCATGCCTTTTTTCATTTTTACACCGATACTATCATTCACACAAAGTCTCTTTCTTACATCTTCATTACGAACGCGATCGGTGAGTGATACACCGCAGATCTTGCGTAAAGATCTCATCTCGACCGCGTTCAACTTACTTTCATGCTCTTTCCTGAAAAAATAACGCGAGATATATCCGTAAAAATAGTGTTTAAAAAAAATATTATTTAGCAAACATACCATACCCGCTTTCTTGTAAGCACAAGCAAAGAGACACCTGACATTGTGATTATCAGGCATTTGCTTGTTCTTCAATTGGTCTATATCAGTTGCGGTGATTGGAAACTCGTAGGTACACTCTAAAATATAATCCACATACTTTTGCTTTAATATTTCCAGCTGTGAAGCCTGAAATCAAAGAAAAATTATAACATGTTCAAAATACTGCATGTTTTTTTGACCAAACATACTTTTATTATAGATTCTTCAGATTCTACCAGCCTCCCCAGACGCACAGAGAAACGTGAGTTTCTCCATTTTCATGTTACGCCAAACAAGTATCATATAAATGTAAAGGGATGACTGTAGCCTATAGGTCTATCTACCCAAAAACCTGAAGTCAAAATACAGATGCGTTTCCACCCCTAAGACCGAAGCTGTTATGTCTCTGTGATAGTTATTATGGGTTTCGTATTCCAGTTACATTACCATATAACTAGAACACGAAAGTGCAGAACACTACCATTTGGTGGCAGATAGATTAGATAATGCGGTGATGTCTACGCCTTCGAGAGCCTACACTTTAAACTCTACCACCGGTAAAATCATCCATGTTCTTAAACACACGTTTTCGTTTGTATTATGAATTTTCCTAATATATCTATCCCTGAGATTTTTAGAATTATGTACTTCTGTTCCCGTCAGGTGGCGTAAAAGATGGTTCTTGTAGTGTCGAAAATTATCAAATCTATTTTTATCATTTTTTTTTCCATAATCAGAAGCACCAACACCCCGTTGACGCGAAAAATTTGCTTATTAGCTTACTTTTTTTCAAACTTAACTACGGATTTAATAAATCAAGAAATATTACACATAGGTACTACCATTATAGACGTCTGATTGAAAATGACTGTACAAAATGCAATCGCAAAAATAAATTTAAACATTTTCTGATTCTTATACCGACTACCAACACCTGTAAGTAGGACGTGAAAATGTGTGAATCAGTGAAAATTATAACATTTATATGGAAAATTACAATGATGAAAACATGTTTCAACAGAGAACATAAATAGCACCATACAATAGAAAAATTGTTAATACTTGTAGTAACCCTACGTAATCATGCTACTCGTACAATGCGTAAGCTATTCTCACTTATTGTGTTAAGTGCTCAGAGACATTGTAAATGCGCCCTGGTATGTACGCAATAACGATCTCCATCGGGACCTGAAAATGGATTTCGTAGATAACGTTATAAGAAAATACGCCGAAGCCCATGAAAAAAGGCTTCATCATCATGTGAATATTGAGGCTATCCAGCTCCTCGACAACACAAACCTAGTGAGAAGACTTAAGAGAACTAAACCTTTTGAGTTAGTGTAGTGTTAAAAAAATAATAGTGTTAGTGACTTATTTTGCATAATCACACGAACAAAGTGACTTCCCCTTAAGACATACTAAGAAAGTGCCAGTGGACATTTACTTAGAAATAATTTTATTAGAAGTTTAAGTTAGCATAAAATTGCTTATTAGTCTTTTAGGCTAGATTGTAATTTTAATAAGGTTCAAAAAAGGACCTTAGGTTAATTAAAAAAAAAAAAAAAAAAAAAATTCTCACTTATTGTATGATAGCAACAAAAGCCGATTTCAATGGACAACTGAATGAAAATACTCACATTTACGTAACACCATAGGAATTAATCACAGGCCTTTAATCATTCAACTCGTTACCAGAATCAGGAACCAGCACTGTGGTGCCTTAATGGGATCCAGTTCAGAATACTTTTTTGTTTAATTTCTATAGACAACTACATGTATGGAAAGACGAAATAAAGCCATAAAGTATTTGCTGTAACGCTAATGCTACTAATGTTTAGATTAAAAAACTAATTGAACATGAGGTTCTTCACAATTTTCACGTGATCTAGCCTACCTACCATCTGTTCTGTCAATATCTTATTTTAGTAAGTTTTACAAAAGTAGTACAGAATGAATCTAGGCAGTACGACAAATCAATCTGCTTGGATGATTATTATTTTTTATTTAAATAAAAGCATTGCAAATACAAATGTTTGAAAGAAAATATCCTGTTGTTTTTTATCACCATGGTACGTAGAAAGCCGCCTTTTAGCGTTCCGTATCTCGAAAGGAAAAAAAACGGAACCCTTATAGGATCACTTGGTTGTCCGTCCGCCCGTCTGTCAAAGCACTTTTTTTCTAAAACGCGTTTAGGTATTAAGCTGAAATGTATATTAAATACTTAAGTCTACTGCCCCTTGAAGCTGTGAAAGAATCAATTTACTAAGCCAACACTATCAATAGATATAGCTGCTTATGCCGCAAATTTCCGAAAATTTTCGAAACTCACAATGAAATCAAAACTTACAGGGTACTTCCCGTGAACATAATGTACCCACTTACAAGTTTCGTTATTATTATTTTATAATATAAATATTTTTAATAATTTTAAAGATTTTCCCCTACAAATACCCCTTTCTTCATAAACGCGTAGAGAGATTAAATTGAAATTCATATCAAATACCTACTAATATCAAACTTCTTTGTCAACGCAATCAAAAAAAGTCGCGGCCCCTTAATTTTCGGCACAGAGGCATAACACCTTAGACCTCAGGAGTGGTAACGCATCTGCATTTTGACCTAGGTCTTTGTGTGGGTGTCTATAGGCTGCAGTCATCACTTAACATCAATGTGAACTGCATGCTTGTTTGCCACTTCTATCACATAAAAAAGTCGCATATTTTCACACTTGCAGCTACTCGCAACGGAATCAAAACCTGAGAGGTAAATTTTGCGTAAAGCAATGTAAAGCACTAAAAGAAACTTTCCGAAAACTTTTATTATACATAAAAAAAACGGTCCAATCCATAAAAAATCCGTAAAAGAATGTAATTACAAAAATAATTAATATTTTCTATGGAGTTCTTCAAAGTTTTCAAGTAAAATACATTTGGTCACTATTACTCGCAAACAATTCAAATTCCATTAACAACCGTTTAGCGGGGTGTAGAGGGATGTGTAGAGGGGCGGACACTTGACTCTAACAAAAATTGGCACTTTAAAGCTTATTAGGTAAGACACGAAAAGTTAACTAAATGATATTAGCACATCCCTAACATTTTTGAAAGACTTATCCAACGATGTTCCACACTATAAAGAAAACGAGAAATAAAAAAATGTCCGCGCGTAACATATATGGGAGGTACCCTATATATTTTTACCCTTTAATTATTTTTTCACGTATTTATTGGCATGATTAAGATGTATACTTGTGCCTAATTTCAAGTCTATAGTACCAATAGTTTTTGCGCTAATCCGCGGACGGACAGGCAGACAAACAGGCAAACAGACAGACGGACATGGCGAAACTATAAGGGTTCCTTGTTTACGACGGAAACCTAAGAAGAAATACCTACAGGTTTGTACGGAAACCGCCGTGCGCGAGTCCGACGCGTACTTGGCCGATTTTTTTATATTGTGCTCTATACCTATTTAGTTAATAAAGTTGGGGAAAAAGTTTCTTCGCATTTTTTAAGATAATTCAAAACATTTTTCAATATATTTTATTTAAATTTAACTAAAGTATGTATGTATCATTTTGGTCGATAACCTTTTGCCATCTTGTAGGTAGGGACATGATCCCATTGCTATAAAAATTTTGGGACTTCTCATCAAATTACCGCGGCAAGTGGATTTGGCAGTCCTCTCGTGATATTAACCTAACATTTCATAAAGAATTCTGAAGAGACCGAAACAGGTGGAAATCTGAAGGTGCAAGGTCAGGACTATACAGCGGATGCATTAACACCTCCCAGCCAAACTCTCTTAATTTTTGCTGAGTGGCTATAGATGTGTGAGGTCTAGCGTTATCATGATGAAACACCACACCCCTTTTGTTGATCAATTCCGGCCGCTTTCTCTCAACTTCTTGCTTTAATCTCATCAGTTGTTCGTAGTAGAGTTCAGAATCGATAGTCCTGCCTGGTGGTAATAGCTCATAAAGAATAATGCCCTTCCAATCCCACTACACACACAACATCACCTTATTGCGAGTTAACCCGGGTTTCACCACAGTCTGCGAAGCCTGACCGGCCTTTGACCACGACCTTTTTCGCACGTTCTTGTCGTACGTGATCCACTTTTCATCACCAGTTATCAGCTTCTTCAAAAATGATTCGGTTTCATTACGTCATAATAAAGAATCACAAATGAGTACACGGTTCATTAGATTTCTTTCAGTGAGCTCGTGAGGTACCCAAATATCGAGCTTTTTTTGTACCCAGCTTTTTTCAAATGCGCCAAAACTGTTTTGTGATCAATTCTCAGTTCTTTAGCTACGTCGTAACTACTGATATGTCGATCTTGCTCCACTTTTTCCAAAATGGCATCCATTTTATCCTTAATAGGGCGACCAGAGCGAGGTGCATCTTTGACATCAAAATTTCCGGATTGAAAACGCTTAAACCAAATTTGTGCTACTCTCACAGACACTGCACTAGGTCCATAAATATCGCAAATTTTTTTCGCGGCTTGCTTTGCATTTTTACCTTTTTTGTAGTAAAATTTTAAAATGTATCGAATTTCTTCATTAGATTCACTCATCTTGACAGTACGTAAAACAAATGAAAATCACACATTTGCCTAATTTGAATTTGGAATTGAATGTTCTTTAAAATTTTTACTTTCAATGATACCAAAACCAGCCAGATACAAATACTACAGCCAAAGAGATTTAATTACAAGTTCATACATACTATAATGCGAAAAGACTTTTTCCCCAACCTATTATTAATATTGCTCATTTCGACTATTACAGCTATTAAATCGTAATGAAGATAAAAACGTCAACCTTTGTACCCTATACGCCTTCTCATTACGTTCAATGTCAATGTCCAATATTTGGTAATATCATATAATGATACCTATGCGCGAATCTCATAATTAACGAAGCTTTATATTCTCGAATTTTTGACAAAATATCACAAAGTGCTACGAATTTTGTAATAAGACATACGTATACAGTGATCAATTTGAAGATGTTTCGACAAACGTTTATATTATGTTGTATTTATTTTCTAGCTTTAACTCCAAGCAGAGTTAAAGTTAACGTACGTATAATCGAATACACACTATAATAATAAATGAACTATCTAATAAATCAATTTCTTGGTCTTCGTCTCTGTATTCTTTCTGTATAGCTATCTTATTTCTTTCAATATTTTTACCACTGAATCAATTTATGCTCATCCACCAGCCGCGGTGGACCGGAGGGGAATAGCCATATGCAGGCTTTCTTCTTCTTTGACGACCCGTTTAGTCCAGCGGTGTGAAACCATCGTTTGATTTGAAGGGTCGCGGGTTCGATCCCCGCACCGGGACAAATATTTGTATGGTCTACAGATATTTGTTTCGGGTCTGGGTGTTTGTGTATGTGTTGTATGTGTACAACGGCACCCACGACACAGGTTTATACCTACTGTGGGGCTGTGAGTGTAAGCGTATTTTATTTTATTTATTTTATTTTTTCTCCTCTGTCCAAGTACAAGCACAAGTGTACCTATGCCTGTCGCCTAACGCCAAATTCATAAACGTACATTAGATGCGTTTTAGTTATATAATGTTTTGTCTTTGTCAGTTGCATTGTTAAATGTGCAGGATAGAAAAAGACAAAGAAAACATTAGCAACATTTTGGTTAAAATACGTTTATGAATAAGGGGGTGAATGTTTTAATGTATGCGTGAAATTGTTCATGTACCTATTTTGTTAAAGTCAAGGTGTGAGTTTCGTAGTAAAAGAAGAATTTTGTAATGTGTTACACGTATTTCCCCGCGTAAAAAAGGACAGACTGTTTTGCATCGGTAATAAAAACGCTATGGCTACTCCCCTCCGGTCGGCCGCGGCCGGTACGGTGGTCCGTCTTGTTCTATGTTTTTAACAGTCACTTAACTTTATTATTTAAACTTATACTTCCTGGTAGCACTCAAATAGTAAGGATAGTTAACAATATTCAGATTTTATGTTTTCAGGCTATGACTGCAGAACAGAAAACCATGATACATGAGCACTTCGAGAAATTGGGCATGGAATGCCTCAAAGATAATGAAATAACTGAAGCAGACATCAGTGATCTGAGAGCCCGCAAGACGCCTAGTGGACCAAATGCTCCGTGCTTTTTAGCATGTGTATTAAAGAAGACAGGTGTTGTAAGTGAATTAACTATTTTGGTATTAATCTGAATAAATAAAACTGTTTCTATGAATGCATTAATTTCTCGCATGACGTTTGGAAAATATTTTGATTAGGTGAAACTTCGTCTCTGAATGTTGTCCTATAGTTCTCAAACTTGCACATTTTTTTTTCATATTCGCTTTATAGAAATTGCTTCAGTTAAAATTGTTTTCGACATTGTCATCCAAATGTTAATTGTAACAAAGTAATTTAATTAATATGCTCTTTTATAAATATAATTCATTATCAGAATTTCTTAATACACATAATATATATATATATCTATTTATAATTACTGGATAATCTATTATTATGACAAGTTATATTCTTCTTTTTTAACAAACAGATGGATGACGCTGGTTTGCTTCATAAAGAAAATGCTCTCGAACAAGCCAAGAAAGTGTTTAACGACCCCGAAGAATTGAAAATGATTGCAGATTACATTCACTCATGTTCTCACAGTAAGTTTTCATGATTATATCGTATCGCGTGATTTACATTTCATTAAATATAGTTTTCATAGGTTTTAGACCAGTGTCGTACTATTTTTTTATTTTATATATGTATTATTGATATCTAGTTTTATTTATTTAGTCTTATCTTGCCGTTTGTAAAAGAGAGTATGGAACATTCAGTTGATACCATTTTTTTATTATTAAGTATTTTGGGACGATTATTTATTTTATTTTTGTTTACTTTGACTTTAATCAACGCATCAGTTGTTATTCGCTTTAGTTTTGTAATTTGACCTATCACAAGCAAATTCTATTATTTCCAAGTGATTAAATAAATTTTTGAGTTTGAGTTTTGAGTTAGTAAATAGGTAATTAAGAAAGAAAGAAATAGTCTACAATAAAAGGAATACACTATAATCTGTTTTATATTGACGAGAGCCAGTTGGTTCCGCGGTGTGTGACGAACGTTTGAACCGAGGCTACCGCGTTCGAGCCCCGTACCAGGACAAAATATTAATATAATAATTAATATAGGCACCCACGACATCGGTATATTCAACAGAAAAAATGTTTTTGTGTATGTGTGTCGTGTATTTATTTATTACACAATTTCGAAGTACCGGTCGTTAGTCATACTAAAATTTCTTATTATCGCATAGTGGAATAGTGTAAAGGGTAATGAGTATTTTTAACACAAATTTTAAATACTATAAAATATTTCAGTCAACAGCGAAGCAGTTAGTGATGGCGAAAAGGGTTGTGAGCGCGCCATCTTAGCATACAAATGTATGGCAGAGAATGCTTCTCAGGTACGTGATTATTATTTATATTTAAACGTATATATACACTAGGGATGGCGATCTGCGATCGAAACATTAAGGGAATCGACTTTTTGGAGGTTATTTTAATCAATTCGAGGGCATAAGCATCACCATACCACATTACCTAATCTACTTGCCGCTAAATGGTAGTAATGTTCAGCGCTTTTGTGTTCCTTCGGGTGGTAATAATGTAGTAAGAAGGACCTGTGTTTGCCGCTACAAAGACATAAAAGTTTAGGCCTAGTAGTGGCAACGTAACAATTGAGACCTCTAGTTTTTATGAAGATACTTATAAGCTACAGTATTCACATACCACCAATGGGAATTGAATGCTATTGTTTATGTATTTTGTGAAAGTTCAGGTGTGAGTTTCGTAGTAATAGACGATTTTTGTTGTGTGTGTGTGTATGTCACACGTAGTTTCCCCGCAGAAAATGAGCAGACTGTTTTGCATCGGTTATAAACGCTACGGCTACTCCCCTCCGGTCGGTCGGTGGCCCGTGTTGCTCTATGTCCATTGTCAACGGATCCGTTGGACGTTGTGTTTCGACTCTATTGACATGGAATATGTTTGACAAAATTGAGTTTCGAGTGCAACAATATCTTCCATTCACCTGCAGGATGTTGTATTCCTGTATCTTCGACCAAATTTATTCTGTGTAGTAGTGTGTGTAGCAGGTCCACTAATTGAGAAAAAGTCAACCTACTTACTTATTTTTTTTATATTTTCAGTTTGGCATCGAAGTGTAACATTAAAAGCAGCGCAGCGTTTCGAAAATTTGCTACCGACGAGGCTATAAAACAATGGTTCTAAAACTTAACTTATTTTAATTGTTATTACCTAGTGTGTGTGTGTGTGTACCTCTAATAAGTAAGTGTAATATTATGTTAAAAATGAATTAACCCATTTATTTCCCAAATACATGCACTTGTTATTTGTAATTCTCTTTTGTTTTAATTTAAATATGAAACTTAATATATTCTATATCTTCCTATATATAGGGTTAATAGAAATTAGCGTATCACCTCTTGCAAAAAGCCTCTCTACATCAATCCTTAAAACATTTGTTTTACAACTTTTAAAAATTACCCAATAGTTTTCAAAATTTAAGTTTGCCCATACAATATAATGTTTTTGCCTCATAGCTCGCATTTACTCTGAGCGATGATACGCCACCACAGAGCAACGCATCTTGCCTAGGCAAAATATCGCCATGAGCAGCGGAGCGCGGTGTGAGGAAGCGACGGCAACGCTCTTTTGAAATTTTTGAAAGAATTTTTTTTTGCTATTTTTCAAGATTTTTATAAAATTGTAGAATATTATTGTTATTTATTTATTTGCTTGTCACATGGTTATAAGGTCTTACAATTAAATATTTTGTAGTTACATGTAACACCCCGTAGGGGCACCGCAATATTATGAGAACATTTCATGTACATATAATATTTCCTATACATACTAAAGGTTACAGTTTTAATTTGAAATTTACGTTACAATATAAACTTATGACTATAATCTCAAATGAAAACATTTAAATTCAGAACTATTATTCATATTATTTAATATATGTGATTGTATCTATTAATTAATTTAAATATTTTAATTATAAAATTTTGCATGACATTGATTAAACAGAAAATATAGCAATAACAATTTGGTCGGTACGTATATGTATAATCTGCTAAAAAACTTCTGCAACGTGTAATAACATTTTTGTGTTAAGAATTCATTTAATTTGTTTTTAAATAATTTATAATTTTGTATGTGTTTAATAGAATTTGGAATTTGATTGTATATTTTTATAGACATAGAGTAAGGGCCGGTATTAACTATTTGTAATTTTGATGTGGTTATTGCCAATTTAACCTTATGTCTTAGATTTTCGGGGCGAGAATATTGAGGGAACCAGTCTGTGTTATTTCTTACAAGAGAACAAATCTCTGATATATACAAAGATGGTAAGGTCATTATTTTATATTTAATAAAGTACGATTTGCAGCTAGTCATGGAATCTATATTAGCAAGTATTCGGATACATTACTTTTGCAAAATAAAAACTTTATTAGCATCCTTGCTGTTCCCCCAAAGTACAATGCCGTAGCGCAGCCAGGCGTCTGCGTATGCGTAGTAGGCGCAGGTTGCTGTCTTTAGGTTAATAAATAAATACAATACAATACAAAAGGCAGCCCGCCTGCAAGAGGTGATGTGCTAATTTAAATTAACCCTGTATAATATGTATAATGACACCGTAAAAATACAATTTACTTTGTCCTTCCATATTTTATACTTGGTTATCTTTGACATTGTCTCTCTGCCTGTTTGTCTCTATGGCCTTTAAAGATACCAAAACCACCTTACCTATTCTGATTAAAATTATTACAATTATTCATTGGATCCCTAAGAAGGCATTTTTATACCTACGTCACGAAAAATCTGATTTAAGGTGACCAACTTTCTGGAAATCTTATCTGTTGATATTCTTTGTAATTGTTCTAGGATGAGACCAGTTTAAATCCTATATTAGTAAACGATCAAAGTTTGTAGACATATTTAATACTAATTTCTGTGGAGACAGATCGATTGAGCTATTCTTCCTGACAATTAAAAATGTCTCGGAATTTTTTATTCCCAGGGAAAATTAAGCAAAATACTTATTAATAACCCTATTTCGATAGAGCCTACGCAGGGTACTCGGTATCAAATTCCAGTTGCAGATATGTTATAATTTTGTTTTCTCGGTTTATTTTTTAAGTTGTCTTCTTTGTTTATTTTTTTCCATATAATTATATTAATAATTTAGTACAAATAAAGATAAATAACATAAACATTTTGGTTTCAGTCTTACATATTTTTATGGCGCTTTGCAAACTTTTCATCAGTGAGGCTTTTCAAAGGAAAATTTATATTTTTAATTTGTAATCTAACATTTCAATAAAATAATGTAGATAACAATGATTTACAATTTTTGCAAATTAGAGCTATTTGGGCATTGTTCATTTCTACCTCCCTGATATCAGTCAAAAGGTAGACAAAAATGGCGTCAAAAGAGTCCTTCAGGACTGGCAGCGCGTCGGAAACTCCCCTGGAGTTGCGTTCATAGGCGACAGCGACCACTTTCCATCAGGTGCCCGTTTGCTTGTCTGTCAACCTTCAGATATTAAAAAAGACAGGTTTTTTTATATGATAAACCAAGTTTTTAAAATACATTAATTCATTTACTCTTCTTGTACTTATGGATTTCTGAAGTAACAAACAGTTATTACCTAGGTAGGTACGTATTAAACTTAACAGTGTTCAAATAAAATTACGTACCTATCTATATTTTTTTTATGCAACAAATGGTAAGTGATAACTGCAGCCTATATACATCTACACACGTATACATCTACGACGTCATATTACAATGCTCGTGAACTTCCAAAGTCGAAAATCAAAGTTTTATTTTTCAAGATTCAGGGCCCGTAATTTTAAGATCTGAATAAGTGCAATTAATTTTTCGTTTTCATATTATATCTACATGTGATTGAGGAATAGGTACATTCGGTCCCAAAAATTTTAGGACACCGTAAGAGTCAGGTTAGGTTGTAGGCACATAAAAGGCTATTACACGACACGGTATTCAGGGTCCGGCAGAAAGGGTGGGCGTAGCCTCGCGCCGGGTTGCCGCTTATTAGACTATCCGACTATGATAAGTGTGCCGTTATATATGAGTGTGCCGTTTTGAACGTTTTGTACGTAGTTTCCATACTGTTCATGTTTGTACTGTGTGTAGTTAGGGCGTCAGGCCGACCGGGCCGCTCCGGTCGCCCTGATTAGGGCCCTAACTCAATAAATGTTATTACACTACCCTGGCTCTTGCTATCGTACCCTGAATACCGTGCCGTGTAATAAGTCCAATAGGCATACAACCGAACCCGACTTTCGTTGTCAGCACCACCTTTTCATATTAGGTTACATAACTATTTTTGTTATCAGTTTGTCAGAAGAGAAATGGGACATTCTGATGATATTCTTACCTACCTACAATAGAATATAATAATTCATTTTATATTAGTGATTATCTTGATTATGTTTTTGTAGTTTGTAAATTAGCAAGTATATCAATTGACATATAAGTGTATGATATCAGCTAGTTGTGAAATAAAATTCATATTTTGATACGACATTTTTGTTCGGTAATAAAGTGTATAGGTGAGTTGTAAGTAATAATAAATTATAAATAAATATTCAATTCGTTTATTCTAATTAAAAAAAAAAATTAAATAATAACAAATACGCTCAGGGTCGAGGTCATACATCACATTATTTTCAAAGGATTTTGGTTAGGAATTTTTATAGATTTTCTTGCTTCGTTGATTAGCGGTTGAGCAGGAACTGAAACAAATAGAAGAAAAGTGTATTAATTATTGTCATTTTTGACAATCAAAATCACAATGAAATGAACAACACTATTAACTACATCATCTGAACTTATTCTGAAGTACGAATAGCCGCGAAAGGCCGCGACACGAGTGTAGATGATCATATTGGCCTTTAGAACTCTGCCGGTGAATGACAAGGAATGATTCTTTTTCTTTTCTTTTTACTCTTTGTTATCAGTTTGTAAAGGGGAAATGAGACATTCTACTGATATACTTTTTACATTAGCATATTATATTTAGTTTTATCTTAGTGATATTCTTGACTTTACATATATTTTATCTTGTTTGACATGTATATCAATTGTTATTCACTTTAATTTATTTTGTTTGTATTTGACGTGTCATAAGAGGTGCCTGTCACCCTAAATGAATAAATGAGTTTCCGATTCTGATTCTGATATTGTTCATGCCTTCTCGTACTGCGGGCCGAGCCATAATCGCAAAGACATCCAGAAAGTCAAAGTATTATTGCATACCTCGGCTTTGTGTTTAAGAAGGCAATCAAGCAATAGCCTAGATCTCTCGCAGCCTTTGGCGCCGTCGGTCACAGCCTCTTCATTTACTGTAAAATGGAAAATAATAATCTTATTACCTTATACTAACGTTAGATACAGATTACTATATAGGTAATTTCGATTGTTGTAATGGTAATGGAAATTGCCTTATAATACCTTAAGATATTAAATTTAGAAAAAAAAAAATAAAACTTTATTTGCAACAACAACCAAGAACTGTAAATGATGATCGTAATAAAATTACAAATTGGTCTACAATACAGTATATAATATGTTCGTTTGTTTTGACTGTGATAATAAAGATTCTAAAATCATGCCTACAGGTAGTCTCGTAGTGAAAATCGCAGACAAAGATCTTCTAACATTTTTGATCGCAGGTCTGTATAACATTGTTTTACCTAATTTGTGTCAGGACCGGGATACCCGGCCCTCCATACTCTCTACCTACCCCGTCAGGGACCTTGCGTGAAGATACATACATACCTAATTTGTCTGCCACTTAATACAAGTTTCAGCATTCAGTTCCTTTATGAGAATAGCATTTTTCATCTCAGACGAGGAAATACATATTTCATTCATACTCTTTATATGTAGAGACCATCATTATATTATTCATGGCAGTATTCATTTACCAACAACGTCCATATGCCCGAAAGCTACTTGCATCATATACATATAAAAAATAGAAGGTACTCATTCCTGGGAGATAAGATCTTTGTCTAATAGTTCGGAATTTTTAAGACATATTACTAAGATTTATTTATTATTAAATGAGGTTATTTATTATTATAATTTATTATATTATTATGAGATATGTGATAATATTTGTTTCTGAATCAGTTAATTTCAATAGTAACGGTGATAACAATCATTATTACCTGAACTACAAGCTCGAATAACCTCCTCAGCCTTTTTCTTATCATCTTCACCAGATAAATAGGTAGTAGCGAATTCCACACCCTTATCAGGATTCACATTTCCTTCGGCATTCATCTAGATTTGAATACAAATATTTTTAAGAAATGGAACGACATACGTAGTTTAAATACAGTATAGTATATACAGCCAGTATACTGGATTTATTTTCTGTCAATACGAGTACAAAGATGGATCCAGACATTGAGAGCCATGCGTCGTCGTCACCCATGTACCTAATATAACAGGTGGAGAGCCTATTGTCATCTCCGGGCACGTTGCCAAACTGGGAACCGAAGAAAGAAGAACCGAAGAACTGGGAAACTTACAAAAACTCTAGTTATATTGGGCTTTTTCCAATAAAACTTAATAACTGAACAAAATAATTATACACCTTTATCTCTGGTAGCCCTCGAGTCGGGAATTGAACACAGGCAGCAGTAGAAGCCTGCTTTCACTAGGATACTGAAGATATTAAAAAAATAAATAAGAAAACCACTTATACAACAGTTCCAGATTCCTGAATCAACATATTATCATAACTGATGGCTTAATAATGGCAACCCATTATACGCTCCACTGCTGGGCACGAGTCTGTCCCCTTTTTGGGGGCAGGCCTGGAGCTTACTCCACCACGCTGCTCCAATGCGGATTGGTGGAGGTGGGTGGGTAAGTGGCCAACCCGCTGTCGGATGTTTTCAAACCGGGCGGTTTGAAAACAGGCCTCCGACAAGGTTTAACGACTGCTATCTATCGATAGCAACCGGGACCGACGGCTTGACGTGCCCTCCGAAGCACGGAAACGCGCATTTTTAATTTGACACAACACAAGCGGTCACCCATCACACTACCCGACCGCGCCCGTAGTGCTTAACCGAGTAGATCGCTTACGATCTACACCAGTCGCCGGGCCATGCACGCTTCAACTGATGACTTATATAAGATCAATTATTGTTATTCTGTCTTTGAAAGCTAAGACTGGGTTGCACCACAATATTTGCTAAAGTTAAAGTTATTGTAACATTTCACATCCCTCTCTAACTCAAACTCAAACTCAAAAATTCATTAAATCACTTGGAAATAATAGAATTTGCTTGTGATAGGTCAAATTACAAACATAAAATTAAAGCGAATAACAACTGATACGTTGATTAATATGTCAAAATTAATATGTCTAACCTTAACAAATTTCTTTAAGTTAGAGAAGGATGTGAAATGTTACAATAACTTTAACAAATATCTTGGTGCAACCCAGGCTAAGTGATTTTCACTTACGAACTCGGTCTTCTTCAAGAAACAAGCAATAAAACATGGATTGAGAGACGCCACGGTACCATCACTCTTTGCTGCCTTCACCTCATCATCACTAATGCCGAATTCTTTAGTACATTCCCCCACAAAGGGCAATACTGCAGCGTAAATTTTGGTTCTATCTTCATCGGTAACAGCCTAGAAATATCAACAGATAATTGGTTAGACATATCACAAACCAACCGAATTTAAATTGAAATAAGGCGGCGAACTTCTGAAAATAGTATGCAGGACTTTTTGTGGATAGATCAGTATACGTACCATAATTACATATAAACCCAAAACTTACGAACTGAAGTCATTTATTTTTACACTACAATATTTATCACTAGAGTGACACTTTTTGTGTTTCTGTGTTTGCGTGCATGTGTGGGTGTAGTGTAGTGTATGTTTTATGTATGTGTGTGACTGTGTAAGTATGTAGAAGCTTGAAAAAAAATAGGCATGGTACGTTAATGCATCGAATGCAGGACATGAGGGACTCATCCAAATTCTTGCAAAGCGGGATTACATCTAGCATTACGGGACGGTCCCGCAGAATCCGGGACGGTTGGCCGCCTCATATTGAAAATAAATGTATTTATCTAGACTATCTAGAGTATCCAACAAGAAATATTGCACATCGACCTTAGGAAGGAGACTTCGGCTTATTGCGGGTCTGTAGAGCGTTATTTCTTTCGCACCTTACCTATGTGACGTTTGTCGGCCATTTTGATCAAGTTTTGACCAATAAAGGACCATCATTGCTCACTGCATGCATGTATTTGCTCACTTCCCTCTAAAATGGACGAAGAGAGCAATGGCTGCCACATGCGTCATACTCGTGAACGGGTGCTGATGGTGGGGACTGTTTTGGTTTGCTGGTGCTATATTTCACTATATTGGATAGTTGTTGTTTTGTACTTATTAAAATATAAATTGACGTTTACATTATTAGATTTTATCTGTATTAGACATAAGTTAAAAGTTTAAAATAATTCCTACTGAGTTTGTTGAGTAGCGGCGTTCTTCTACTTGGGAACTCTGCTAAGTGAATAACTTAGTTTTTGTTATTGACGATTTTTTTTAAACAAATTTTTGGAAGAAAGGTATTGAAATTATTTATTGGTATTATTATATAGGAAGAGTGGATGTGGGGAGGATATTATATAATAAGAGGAATTGATTTCCTATATTTAATATATATTATATGAATTGATACGGTCCAAGAGATACTGAACCCTCCGACCACCGTTGGTCCTGTATGGCTGGAAATTTTTGTAGGGATAAATCATAACACGCCAAGTACAAAAACCATCGCCTGGCCCTTGCCAGGCGATGGTTTTTGTACTTGGCGTGGTAGTTTTTGTACTTGGCTTTTGTACTTTTAACCTACTTACCTCAAATATCTTAGACAAACACCTATATAAATTTCAACTTTACAGAAGAAAGTTAATTTTAATTCATACATATAGCACAGCTTTCGGTTCGCCTGGCAGGCACTTGTGCTAATCGGAATCGCCTGTCAATTTTTTTTAAACTTCTCTATTTAAAAACAAAATCATATAAAAATTTCAGCCTTACAGGTTCAAGTTTAATTTTTATTTTTTTTACATTTTCAAAAATGTGGGGTTCGTGAAGTGTCTGGCTGATCCTTGCCAGGCGATGGTTTTTGTTTACATTATATCTGTTTTACTTTACGTAATAGTTCACTCTTATGGTTGTAAAATCTTACTAGAAATAAAAAATATTTTCTTTCTTTCATTGCTTACGTAGACAGTGTGCAGCAGAGAAAAAAAAATTGAAACTAGCCGATTGTCACCTTCATAGGCTCGCTATAGAATATTACTTGCTGGGTACTGTACTGACTACTACGCTTCAAGTGATAATAATATCTATACAAATAAATAAAATTGGAGTGTCTGTTTGTATTATTAAAATAACCGCTTTTTACAAAATACATACGTATACAAGGTACATATACCAAAACTACATTTTTTACTGTCTGTCCGTCCGTCTGTCTGTCTGTCTGTTTGTTCCCGCTAATCTCGGCAACGCTTAGCTTATGTAATAAGGAGTAACTTAGGTTCCTTTTATACTGGCTGCGCCCACGACTTCGTCTGGGTAGACACTGAACAATCATAAATTCTCACGCGGACGACGTCGTGGGCACAACTAGTCTACCATAAAATGTATTTAGATCAAATCGTCAAAAGGAGAATAAAAATAATGACAAACTGGTTATTGATTCCAGGCATGTGTTTAAATGATTATTTAAATTTGGGAAAACAATGAGCAAGAAATTGAAGTACGACTTTATCCGGGTAGATACTGAACAATCATAAATTCTCACGCGGTCGAAGTCGCGGGCACAGCTAGTGTTAAATAAGGTTGGTGACATTTTGTTTGATATAGGTTTATTACAGTGCCAGTGTACACGGCCTTTCAGGATGCCTCCAAAACTTCATGGTACATGTTCTGGTAAAATAGCCATCGCTTTTCTCGAATTACTGACTATGACTTTGACTGATTGATTGACATATACGCTGGTTAAAACGAATAAAAAATATTGTTTCACTTGACACTGGCAATATGCGTAACAACGATGTCATTTTTTTTTCTTTTATTATTATAATAAAACTAGCTGACCCGGCGAACTGCGCACCGCCTTCGAATTAAATAAAGTGTCAAAGATTTGACATGTACGAACTATTTGTATGGGGAAATGAAATTGTTGTTTTTATTATGTATTTTCCTTAAAATTTCAATTTTCTCACCTAATAGGTGAGAAAATTGAAACCTTCCCTGGACTTACAAAAATCATTCAAAACCAAAATTTGTCAAATCGGTAAAGCCATTCTCGAGTTTTAGCGAGACTAACGAACAGCAATTGATTTTTATATATTTATTTAAATGAGAATAGGATATTAAAAAGCCTATCGCGAAAACCTGACGACGTACTTACAAATTGTTTTTTTTTATTTTATTGGATTTTTCGTAATAACACATGTGAGTGAAATATTATTTAAAAAATGGAAAGAAAAAAAATACTTCAGGCTTGGTAGAGTGACTGAACTAGTGATCCTAGTGGTCGCGGCTTCATGTCTGAAGTAAAAAAAAATCTTTCCGTTTTGTCTTTCAATCTACATTTAAAATGTTAGACATTCCAGACTAAGTAGATTAATAATTCAACAGGTACATATATATGAAGTACTTACGCGAGCTATGCGAACACTTCCACTTATAGCTAACAATCCAAGGAATATGCATAGTTGACGTGTTGCCGACATGTTATTTAATATTATAAATAAAACACTTATTTTACAAGTCTGTATTACTCCTGCTTTGTACCAAGCTCATCTGTCCTATACCAGGTAAAGCATGATTTTATATACAAACACTCGTGGCCTAGGTTTTTTATCTAAGATAACAATCTAACTTCCACTTGTATGATGCTGAAGAATAAAAAGCGGGTAATTTTGTTTATTAGTTACGTGAGTTTTTATAATGGCTAATGTTAAACGATTAGGTAGGTACATTTAAATTAGTCGGAGACGGAAGACGCATTGACACGCTTTTTGTTAACGTCTTTAAATGATTTTGACATATTTTTTTGGCTGTCAACGTTCCAGGACATGTCTTAGCTGAAATTACTTCAAAGTACAGAAAGGCACTTTAAGGCACAGAAAGTCACAAACAGACAATATTTCACGACGAAACATGAGTTCTTAGTAAAAAAAAGAAAAGAATATGAAATCCAGCAAATAAACTAATTAAAAACGTAACTTCACGCCTGTAATCCCCGAAGGGGTAGGCAGAGGTAAATGCATGCATTCAAGCATACATGCAAACACCCACAATTCGCCGGTTACGTTTTGGCCCATGTAACAGGCGGCGAGCCTGATGACAGCTCCGGGCACATTACCAAACTTCGAGCTACTGGCAAATTTCCAAAAAATGGAAAAATCCCAATAAAACCAGAGATAAAGGACTTGACACCGTTATCTCTTATAACTCCCTACCCGGGAATCGAGCCCAGGACCTCAGTGTAGTAGTAGTGGCATGCTACCACTCGGCTACCGAAGTACAGTTTTAGCTTAAATTAATTTAATTAAAGCTTAGTTTAAATTAATTGACAAATTATAAACCAATTACTTAAATAGCTTCGATGTTAAATAGTGACGATTGTTTTTATTAAAGACAACAGGTAGGTAGAGTGTGCATGATAAAGGATTCCGCAACTCTCTCTCTCCGACAGATGTTTCTCATTTGGACTGATCACCGACTGCACTGTTCTTTTTTGAGAGATTCGCCGACAGAACGATTCATTCATCCATGGATGTTTCGTCGACAGACTGGTTCGCATTAGTTTGTTTCGACGACAGGACGTTTCCACTATGGATTATTCACCGATGCATGCATACTGTGTGAATTAATATATAAAAGTGTAGTCACTACAATTGACAATATAATCCAAGACTGTCAGCAAAGAAGAAAAAAAACCTAACACCAAAAAAAAGACCTTACCTGACTAAGTCGGAGGCGCTTGCGGTCCCCACCTCGCCCAATCAACACCGAAAGATGAAGAGGCCTGTAGTTAAAAGAATTATAGGTTTATCGTCGTGTCGGTGAAACATACAGTAGGTGAGACAGAGCGTCGGCAAAAGTGCCATATACCAAAGGTTCTGTCGGCGAACAGTCCATAGGTGAAATACTCTGCTGGGGAAACGGAAATAAATGAATCGTCCTGTCGACGAAAAGTCCAATGCCAAAGCGGCCGTAGGAGAACGATTGCCGGACCGCGATAAAGTGCAATCCCGAAAGGACCTCCTTTCGGAAGCCGAAGTTTAACGGAAAACTATCGACAAAACAATTTTAAAATAGTATTTTTCTATTTCCTACTTAAATTTTTCTTTACAACAATTGCAGTAGCAGACTGACGCGACTCTACATTAACAAAACAGTATGAATAAGTTGGCTGCATTTTGATCTCTACTTTCTTTTTGTGAAGATGTCTATAGGCTGCAGTTAACATCTATGTGAAATACATGCTTGTTTGCCACTTTTGTTACATAAAAATTATACAATTGGTGCGTAATACGTATTGTGTTCTGCACGTATAATTGAGCGTAGGTGTGTTCAAAATTCAAAATTCAAATCATTTATTTCAAATTGGTCTACAAGGACACTTTTGCATTGTCGGGTTATAAGCTACCTAGAGAGAATGACTTATAATAATAATTCAATAGGTATTAATAAATACCAATTTCAAATAATAATATTTAACCGATACGTGAATCATCAAATTTTTCAATTCCTTCATAGAAGAAAATGAAAAATCTGTTCGTCATAATCATAGTCATTCACTTAGCAGAATTCCAAGTGCAGGCACTTCTGAGAAGAACTCCGCTACCCAACAAACTCAGCGTGTTGCTCTTTTGTCAAAACCTTAGATTTAATACAAATATGATTAAATAAAATAAAGATAATGTGAACGTCCATGGCATATAAATATTTGCATATAAACACATACGCAAATACCCATCAACAGCTTAATATCGTGATAGAAAATAACACCCGCAAATCACAACAGACCAGTCCCCACAATCAGCACCCGTTCACGAGTATGACGCATGTGGCAGCCATTGCTCTCCTCGACCATTTTGAAGGGAAGTGAGCAACCCGTCACACGACGCCGCCGAAGGCAAAGAAATTAAAGTGAGCATGACTGTTATGATTACCAGTGCGTAGATAGCAATATATTAGGTTGGGGAAAAAGTTTCTTCGCATTTTTTAAGATAATTCAAAACATTTTTTAATATAGTTAATTTAAATTTAACTAAAGTATGTATGTACCATTTTGTTCGATAACCTTTTGCCATCTTGTAGTTAGGGATATGATCCCATTGCTATAAAAATTTTGGGACTTCTCATCAAAATACCGCGACAAGTGGATTTGGCAGTCCTCTCGTGATGTTAACCTAACATTGCATAAAGAATTCTGAAGAGACCGAAACAGGTGGAAATCTGAAGGTGCAAGGTCAGGACTATACGGCGGATGCATTAACACCTCCCAGCCAAACTCTCTTAATTTTTGCTGAGTGGCTATAGATATGTGAGGTCTAGCGTTATCATGATGAAACACTACACCCCTTCTGTTGATCAATTCCGGCCGCTTTCTCTCAACTTCTTGCTTTAATCTCATCAGTTGTTCGCAGTAGAGTTCAGAATCGATAGTCCTGCCTGGTGGTAATAGCTAATAATGAATAATGCCCTACCAATCCCACCACACACACAACATCACCTTATTGCGAGTTAACCCGGGTTTCGCCACAGTCTGTGAAGCCTGACCGGCCTTTGACCACGACCTTTTTCGCACATTCTTGTCGTACGTGTTCCACTTTTCATCACCAGTTATCAGGTTCTTAAAAAATGATTCGGTTTCATTACGTCGTAATAAAGAATCACAAATGAGTACACGGTTCATTAGGTTTCTTTCAGTGAGCTCGTGAGGTACCCAAATATCGAGCTTTTTTTGGACCCAGCTTTTTTCAAATGCGCCAAAACTGTTTTGTGATCAATTCTCAGTTCTTCAGCTACGTCGTAACTACTGACATGTCAATCTTGCTCCACTTTTTCAAAAATGGCATCCATTTTATCCGTAATAGGGCGACCAGAGCGAGGTGCATCTTTGACATCAAAATTTCCGGATTAAAAACGCTTAAACCAAATTTGTGCTACTCTCAAAGACACTGCACTAGGTCCATAAACATCGCAAATTTTTTTCGCGGCTTGCGTTACATTTTTACCTTTTTTGTAGTAAAATTTTAAAATGTATCGAATTTCTTCATTAGATTCACTCATCTTGACAGTACGAAAAACAAATGAAAATCACACATTTGCCTAATTTGAATTTGGAATTATGTTCTTTAAAATTTTAACTTTCAATGATACCAAAACCAACCAGATACAAATACTACAGCCAAAGAGATTTTATTACAAGTTCATACATACTATAATGCGAAAAGACTTTTTCCCCAACCTATTAGATGAAAATCTGTTTGTGGCCAGAGCATACACAACGTCAATATCTATAACATAAGTACAATTTTATGAAATAGCCTGGCAGCGATCGCTAAAATCCCAAGGTGTACTATCAGTGAGATATTCACAAATTTTATAGTAATTACATTTGTATAAACGTTATTTAATTACTTTTTTTAATTTATTAACAGATAGACTTTGAACATTTTTTGGGACTTTATTACAGAATCGTATACACTGACCTCTGAAAGAATTACTTACTCTATGCAGTCGTGTTACATGTATGGACAACTTGTATTTGTTCCTTGTGTTCATATTATGATCATTCGTTCTCGTAGGAAACTCATTAATATTTTTCCGGACATACAATTAGTTTTCGTATATATATTGACAAGCAACAGTCAAAATGTTTATTTCCTTAAATTTATCTCTCAGAGAAACTCTCGGGCTTAGCTCGTAGATAGCACGTACACGTAGCTCTTATGCAAAACAAAAATAGTATTGACGTCGGCGGAATTGTAGACCAGCCGAGCCGTCTCCACGTCCGTCAATAATCTTATCTTCTTTACTGCAAATGCTGCTGAGCTAAGTCTACTGGCCAATTTGGCAATATGGGGGCCCCATTGCAATTTAGCATCCACGGTAATGCCAAAAAATACCGTGGAGTCTATTAACTCCAATACTTCCTCATTTATTTTGACATTGGTGTCCACAAGTTTTATATTAGGAGTGGTGAACTTAATACATTTTGTCATTTTACTATTCAACAATAAGTTATTGGCACTAAACCAATGTACAACATTAGAGAGAGTATTGTTCACATTGTTGTCTTTTAATTTTAAAAATTAAAGAAGTGTCGTCAGCAAACAATACCATATCTTGACTATCGTTGATGATGTACGGCAAGTCATTTATATACACTAAAAAAAGAAACGGTCCTAGAATAGAGCCTTGCTATAAAAATATCAAAGCCTTCGTTACCTAAAGATCTTACTCAGAAATATAATTCAATATAATAGAATGACGTAAACAGAATAACTCGCGTATTTTATAATTCCTTGACATGCTTTATTTAAAATCAACTTAGGTCTTATTCTTAAATACAGATCGATCTATTAAAATCATGTTATAAAGGCCTACCTTAACTAATATTACCTGTGAATAGTAAAACGTGTTATATAATGGTTTTATATAAATATTTATCATAAACTAGGTTGAACCGATACTGCGTTATAATTAAATTATCAAGGCTTTGACAGGTACAATTTGTATGAAAATTAAAAAATTGTTGTTATTTCTATTTTCTTTCTTCATATTTCGTCACGTAAATTTAGTCAAATAGCTGTTCTTGAGTTTTGATGAAAAAAATTCTTATGTATAGAGAGATCATAGAGATATTAAGCGCTAAAGTATGTGAGTAGAGCATGGTAGAGCAGAGCATACTATAGACATTCAGGTGCATAAACATTTCATAGGAAATAGATATTTTAATATATTTTACATGTATTTCCACTGCCTAAGATTTACGCCTCAAATAAATTCATGAAATTTTGTCTCTGTATCACAAATCTCTTGACTATCATAACCATCTTTTAAGTCATGAAGTGGCAAACAAGCATAGAGTTCACATTGATGATAACTATTGGTAACGGTGCGGTGGTGCCTAAATTGGTTGCCTTGGTTGCCTATTACCCGTTAACTTATACAAGTTATAGTATACTTTAGCTGTAACCGATTTCCTTTCCATTTTGTTTAGGTATACAATACTGTCTTGATTGGATAGACCCTCATTATTATTCTCGTAGTTTGGGTATGTACCCCACATACTTCAAAATCTTCATTTAAGGATTTCAATAACATTTCAACATGCAATCGATAAATCTGGAGTGGATATACGATACTTATCTACATAAATTTTAGGGTTATAAAATGTTCAAAATTTATGTTTATATAACTAAAAATTAAAGAAAAGTATCCGTTGCAGATAGACGGAGGATTCCACAAGGAAATTCTAGGCACCCATTACCATGCAATTCTCTTAAAAGGATCTGAAAAAAGAACAATACAAGATAAAGGCAAGTAAGAAATCAATTATCCACGCCGTGTGAATTAGCTTCAGGTTTTGCTTGGAATTACCTTTGCTTACATAAGAACAGTACAAAGAACATTTAGTGAACTTTGAACAAATTAAATTTAGCCTAATGACTTATGAAGCGCTCGTCGATGAACAGAACTCAAAGGAAGTGTTTTTATTGTGGTAGAAATGAACTTTGCGCAGCTATACATGAGTTAATTCTACGCTTATTAAGAAACTAGCTGTGTCCGCAACTTCGTTCGCGTGGAATTTCCCAAAAAACAAATTAAATTTGGCTTTGAGCAGCATTTTTGGATTAATGTTGGATTTTTGGTTAATTTTGGATCATACAAAAACAATGGTAATGTGCCCGGAGATGGCAACCGGTTCGCCACCTGTAACATGGGCCAAAACGTAACCGGCGAGTCTTGGGTGTTTGTGTTTGTTTGCATGTATGATTGAATGCATGCATTTACCTCTGCCTACCCCTTCGGGGATTACAGGCGTGAAGTTACGTACGTACGTACAATCGGGCTTCGGGACGCTGGCCGTCGAGACGCTCGACGTCGGGACGCTCGACGTGGGGACGCTGGGCATCGGGACGCTGAGCCTCGGGATGCTGGCCATCGAGACGCTCGACGTCGGGACGCTTGGCGTCGGGAAGCTGGGCGTCGAGACGCTGGCCGTCGAGACGCTCGACATCGGGACGCTGGGCGTCGGGACACTGGGCGTCGGGATGCTAGGCGTCGGGACGCTGGGCGTCGGGACGTTGGGCGTTGGAACGCTGGGCGTCGGGACGCTGGGCGTCGGGACGCTGGGCGTCGGGACGCTGGGCGTCGGGACGCTGGGCGTCGGGACGCTGGGCGTCGAGACGCTCGACGTGGGGGCGCTGGGCGTCGGAACGCCGGGCGTCGGGACGCTGGGCGTCGGGACGCTGGGCGTCGGGACGCTGGGCGTCGGGACGCTGGGCGTCGGGACGCTGGGCGTCGGGACGCTGGGCGTCGGGAAACTGGGCGTCTTTTTGTATGATGCATCATTAAAGTCATGTACGTTGCTTGTTTTATCACACAGAAAACACGGCTTCATCTTTAAATAATCTAATTTTTCTTTAATACAGTAATTTGATAGTTGAGGAAAGTAGCATCCCACGCATGCGCAATGGATTTACAAGCGTCGTATCGCTGTCCTCGTCTGACTGGTGACGTTACGCGCTAGCTATTTTTCACGATACTTACAATATTAACCATCTTTAACAGCCAGCAACCCTTATTTGCAGCCAGATTTAATTTGGCAACTGCATACCATAATAATGAGAAAAAAGTTGCTTTAATTTGATATATAACTAACTAGCTGCTGCCCGCGGCTTCGCCCGCGTGGATGTCGTTTTATAAATATTTTTCCTGAATTTTCTATGCTATTAACCACACGGAGCCCGAGACCTTTCCAACGAATGCAAAACCGTTTAAATCGGTTCGTGCGTTCCGGAGTTATAGCGTCAGGAAGGAAAACCCGACTTATTTTTATATTATAGATTAATGTACGTTATGAACGTAAAAACGTTTCCTTGATTTTCATACCTGTTTACACCTGGCTGCGAAGAGGTGCGGCCAAGTGCGCAACGGCTGCCGTGATTTTTCAGAGTCTTTACATATATTGCCGTGAAGTGGACGATATTTTATTGAAAAAACAAGTCAAATTTTGTCCCAAAAATAAAAAAAATAAATTTATTTAAAAATACTTGCGGCCACATTTTGATAGGCAACCTAGTGGATTTATATTCTCTGGATCATAAATATGCGTAAAAAATGGGTTTGCAGCATAAACTCGATGAACGAAATGTTTGTGTTATGGGATCTTAACCTATTAGGTACACTTTTTCCCAATCTCTTAATCGTAGGTTCTGATATTTTATTTACTTATCTCATTCATTTCACGTCAATTTACGGTTGAGAGTAATAGTTAGAGTTGATACACCCCAATAGACTCTAAATGTATGTATGTATCTTCACGCCAGGTCCCTAACGGGGTAGGCAGAGAGTGTAGAGCGCCAGATATCCCGGTTCAGACAAACCTCTCGTGCCTCGTCTACCTTCATCATTCTCTTCTTAGACTCTAAATAATTTAATTAATTACTTTAATATTACTTGCAAGTTCAGGTTAGTAATAAAATAAGACAATCTAATAAAGATAGAGTTGAATTTCTAAAAACCGATGAGGTTAGGATTTGCAAGAAGGTATGTGGGCTATTGTATAGAAGAAATAAACATGTTTCTGAAGAAATATCAGCTTTATTAATAAGGTGTTAGTTTTAATTGCGCAAAGCACAAAGAGAGTTATAATTATGTTATAACACTCAGATTACAAATTATATACATTTATTCAAATCCAAAATTAAGACTACAAAATGTATTTTATAGGATTATATTATATATATAGTAATTAACTGCCTCAGTAGCGTAGTGGTAGCAGGCCACTACTATTGCGCTGGAGGTCCTGGGTTCGATTCCCGGGTCGGGGACTATCAGAGATAACGGTTTAAAATCCTTTATCTATGCTTCTATTGGGATTTTTCCATTTAAGGAAGTTTCCCAGTACCCCGGAGTTTGGTAATGTGCCCGGAGATGGCAACAGGTTCGCCACCTGTTACATGGGCCAAAACGTAACCGGCGAGTCGTGGGTGTTTGCATGTATGATTGAATGCATGCATTTACCTCTGCCTACCCCTTCGGGGATTACAGGAAGTTACGTTTATATAATAATGTGAATTAATTATTAATAGACAAAGCATATTGTTGTGGCAAAGCAAAATCATACAAAACCTATCTATTTATTCTAAATATGTAATATTTATCAAAGTATCAATACTTAAACAGTCAAGTATTCATACTTAATCCATTTTATCTTTTACGAACTGTAAATGTAAATGCAATGAAATTTCAGTATTTATTTTTATTTATTTATTTAACAATTTACATTGTGTTTGAAATTACAGTTCCAAGCTTGTCAGTAACAGTGCATGCACATAACAATTCCCTAACACAAAATTTTATTTATTGTAGCAGCAGCAACATTTTTTATTTAAAAAATCACAAACAAATCACATCTAAACATATTAATCTAGGTTCTATAAATCTCACAATCTTCCGATCCATCAATTATATCTACAAAAATAAATATATATATAAGTACATATTTATATATGTATCCATGAATCTATTTAGCTATCTAACAATCGATCAATCTTTTAATTTCTATCTTTATCTATATTCTTTTAACTCAATTTATTATTCTTACCATCACTCAATATAAACCTCAATCTCTCAATCTATAAATGTCAACATACATATATGTACTACAGTCCATACATCCGCCTGTCCTTCCATCCTTCCATCCGTCCGTCATAAATTAGGCATGTAAGTACATGCATCAAATAAACCTTTATATCTGTATAATATTATAAAGGTTCCTAGGTTTATTCATATACATAAAAGTAGAAAGAGAGGCCCGGGTGGACCGGGTAAGAAGTGCCCGCCCCAGAATTTATACTTTCAAAAAAATGTAAGGCTGAAATTCATGCCGTTGTTGCTTTATATCCGATACAGTGTCCTCCTGGAAATCATCATTAGATACATCCATGTTGATATAGTACATAGTCATAAGTACCTAGTCATAACACAATTGCATTAGATACAAGTTCTCCAAGGCCTTGATATAATTGTAAGTCGCTGTGGCTGGTCATTGTGTGTAATTATAATATACAGTGATGATGCATTATATGATTCGTTTGAAAAGAAACGTGAACGATTTAGCGAAATAACAAATACTTGCGCATTGAGCATTCGCTTTGGTCAAACTGTCAATGAAATTAAAGAAATAAAACAATAGTCAATTAAAGCATGTGTACATCTCCTTTTTTTTTAACAACGCGCTAATAATCGGATAGATTAGCCTATTGTTTGATAGATCATTAAAATGATTTTTTTTTTCTGATCAATCGTTAAATTAATTAATTATCGGTTCTCGTTATAGCTTAATCGTGATTATTGTTAGGGCAAGTGATGTAGTTAATTTAAAAGTGCCATATGTAGAATTAGATGTAATCTATCTCTGCCAACCCCACTGGGTCACACTAGAAGTATATAAGTAAGTAGATAAACTATACCTAAGCACTCGTTCTCTGTACCGTGCCGCAGCTTAAAAAATTAGGATTGCCATGATGGTAGCCAAATTTGTAGAGAAGTGGCACTTTAAGAAGAAGAAGATAAAGATAAACTATTAAAAAGATAATAATATAAATATAAAGGACTCCGTTGTGGGATGTACCCAGCGACAACAGCACCCCAGAAAGGTTGAGAAATCGATGGATGAACCTATAACGGTTGACTCGAATGTAGGTCAATTAAAATTATATGTATATTTTATAATGTGTGAGAGGTTTAAAACGGTAGGTAACGATGAAGTAATATGGATCATACTTGATCTCTGCAAAATTTCTTAGGATGTTAAAGTTTCAAAGAATTAGCAAACATATTATAAGTTATTATAACTAACATTTAGAGAGAGCATCATTATTTTTTTAAGCAAAAATGAAATTCTTTGGATTATCCTCATAGATACATTTTGCCGTCCAGAACGAAGCCTCACAGAGATCCTTATATTTCTTAGCTGTAAAAAGAAACAAAATATATTATTTTTATTATTTCATTTAATATTAGAAGATATTTGTGCATACTGCAGTATCTCCACCAATTGTTCAACAGTTGTTAGGGATACTGCAGTGTAGACATTGTTGAATATCATTAACAATATCAAAAATAACTGTGATAAAGTTAAAAAAACTCTTTTATCGCCTGACTAGCGATTATTCTATGACTTATACAACATGTAACAGGATAGAATGTACAACCCGAAACTAGTTAATTCAGAATCGATAACCGAATCGATTTCAGACATTTTTTTATATGGTCTATTACCTTAATTATGGTCACTCATTTGGTGAACAATCAATATAAACGAAAATGAGACGAACGTCTATCCAAAATAAAATGCTAGTCTCAACAAGTTTATTAGAACTCGATGAGACGTGCTTTTTATCATAAATAATAATTAACAAAATAAAATGGTGGAAAAAAAAAATCTTATTACTAGCGAGTGTTAAATAAGAGGAACGCAAATTACGCTACATCACTTTTTTTCGGTTCGTGTTTTATGTGTAACCGTAGGTAGAGGTAGGGTAAGCATGCATAGGGTGTGCATACTGTTCGTTCAAATTGGGGACAACTTATTTCTTAAATAAAAAATATTAAATACATAAACATGTAATTTCAGTTCATATATTATGATTATAACTCGATTTTGTAATCGAGGTGTTAGATAGTGTGCATTATTCCCGTTACACGTTGTATAACTTATTTAGTAGTGTATGAATACAATTTCCTAGTTTCTTAGATACTTGTCACCTATTAATTTATAGTTGAGGCACTTATCATACAGTTTGTTGGAATTAATAGCACCAATTTTTAGGTAATAATTTGCTACAATAATATAGAGTTATCGGGTAATACTGTCCACATGTTGGATGTATAATTTATCATTTGGGTGATCAACAATCCTAAATGATAAATAAATTAATAAGTAAGATAAAATATACATTCAAAGCTATATTCTTTAAAAGAACCTTAATACGATATTCTGAACAAAAATGTAAACGTATGAGCAAACAAACATTATGGACCACTCACAAAACAAAAAAATAAGATTTTGGACAAAATTATGCTAAGTAGGTAGGTAGATATAGGTGGATAAAATACTTACATATATCTTTGCATTTTTCTATAGATGCTTTCATGGCGTCTTTACATTCTGGGGGAAACATTATGTCCACTTGTTTTAACGAAGCTTCGTAATTTAATTTATTGTTCTTAACCTAAAAATTATTAATATATTAGGAGACATAAAGGAGGTCATAAATTGACATTCGAATATAATCTTAAATATGTCTAATATCTTATATATATATATTATATATATATATATATATATATATATATATATATATATATATATAATATATTATATATATATATATGTATATATATATATACAAATCAATTGCTGTTCGGTAGTCTCGTTAAAACTCGAGAACGGCTCAACCGATTTGGCTAATTTTGGTTTTATATTATTTTTGGAAGTCCAGGGAAGGTTAAAGAAGAAGGTTAAGAAAATATGAAGAAGTTGAAGGGAAGTAGTAAAAACCACAATTTCATTTTCCCATACAAATAGTCCGTATCTATCAAACCTTTGACACATTATTTAATTGTGAGGCAAAGTTTGCCGGGTCAGCTAGTAATATTTTCATTTACGTACAATTTGTGTCATCTGGTAAATGCAAGCTATGTAGCACATCACTTTTTTGTCTTCAATAAATTTTCCTTTTTCTATATCTCCTATTAAATCTGGAAATAAATGTATTTGTTTAATAAATTGTAATTTACCTTAAAAAAAAAACAATTACAACTGACTAACTGTACCTTCTGCGACATCGTTTTTTGCCATACAATTCTTTTTTAACATTTTCGCTGAATTCTTTAATTGCTGTCTGGACATCTGTGTAATTTCAAAACATTAAAATATTACAAAAAAGTACTCACTACTTACTAACTAAAGAAATCACCATCGTATAATACAAATACTGAATTTGTATTATACGATGGTGATTTTTTACATTCAATTCTAGATATATTCGAAATTCGTATTCACGGATCAAGTTAAATATATTTATTTATTCGCATACAGTACAATAAGTGTACTTAGATATGGTTACTAATTATTATATATTATTAAGAAGATTATTATATATCATGTAGAAGCGCGCATGGCCCAGCGGCTGGTGTAGATCGTAAGCGATCTGCTCGGTTAAGCACTACGGGCGCGGTCGGGTAGTGTGATGGGTGACCGCTAGTGGCAAATTAAATGCGCGTTTCCGTGCTTCGGAGGGCACGTTAAGCCGTCGGTCCCGGTTGCAATCGATGGATAGCAGTCGTTATACCTTGTCGGAGGCCTTATGGGCGGTTTGAAAAACATCCGACAGTGGGTTGGCCACCAACCCACCCACCTCCACCAATCCGCATTGGAGCAGCGTGGTGGAGTAAGCTCCAGGCCTCCCCCCAAAAAGGGGAGAGACTCGTGCCCAGCAGTGGGACGTATAATGGGTTGCCACTATTATTATTATATTATTATATATTAATAAATCAACAAGACTTTATTAATATAGATTTAATGTAAATATAGAAATGCAAGTTGCAAATCGTGACTCGACTCAACAACATTACTCTGATATGAACAAAGTGGAAAAATATGTTATCCATACATTGAATTGAAATATTGCGAACATTAATTATGCATGTAATAATATCAATATAAGTTCTTTTTTTAAAGATTAAGTCACGCATATTCATTCTACGCACATACCTACGACTTGAAATTTGCTGCACAATAAAGAATTTGGCTTGTTTAATCTAAATAGTCGGTCTCTCGGCTCATGCAAAACTCGATAATTATTATCAGAAATCGAAAACGAAAATGTGTTTTTTATCTATAGTGTAAGTTTTCAAATTGGGTGTGGGAACTTTTGTGTTGAGTTGCTGTAATTTACAAAGAAGCCACTGACTGCAATATTTCATTATGTAGTCACATCTGATTCACTTTCCCCGTAAAAATCATCTAAAATCTTTTTTACAATGATCTTATAGGTAAGGATTACGGTATCGTCAATCGATTAGGTAAGGGTATAATTCATTAAGTACACCATTCACTATCCCGCCTTGCAGTTGGGTAATAATCCTGCAACAGTACTGATACTTACTTGTGTGATACTCCATGCTTCCCAGTCGTGTTAAATTTAAATTAAACATCAAATAAAATCGCCTAAATTTGTAAAGTTCAGGTTCTTTTTATATGTAAGTTAACACTTAGTATAGTATACTTAGAACTAATCATTAATCCGTGGTTGTTATGTCTCTGTGATAGTTATTACGTGGCAATACTAAAATAATTAAATAAAAAACTAGTAACTATGGTAGTTAAATAAAAAAAACTTCATTTTTATTTAGTAAATGTACGAATCATTTTAAAACGACTGGGAGGCACATGTGATGTATCAGATATCAGTACTGTTACAGGATAGCAAGGCAGGACAGTGAATAGTGCACTTTAGTACAATAAACAAATACTTTTTTGACAAACTATGTTTCGCGTCTCGAAAAAAAAAAAATTAATGATTATCCAAAAAAAGGATTAATCAAAATAACTTTCGCTCGCAAAATTTTCAAATAGTAGGTGTGTATTTTTGGCATCGATGGAACTCACCACTTGCATAACAATATTACACTACTTATATATAATTCTGCCATAAATAGCGACGCAAACTACAATATCAATTGTTATATTACCACTAAGTGTTAATTTAACAAAAGTGTTTTTACTCACTGCATCGGTGTCACTCACTAGTACAGTAGCTATGATCAACATACAAAAATCACGACGATCCATCTTCAATTTTGCACTAAGCGTGTATACTGTTTTCTTATTAATGCGAAAAGTCAAAAGCTGAGCCAAAGACTGTGTGTTTTACAGTTTAACAAACGATATAAAGGTTGCTTGATTATAGGACAGCAATTTTAATAGACATGTATCTTAGGTAAACACAAGTCAATTTTAAATACGCTGGTGTTCGTTTGTGTTCCTACTTCCTTTATTTGTGTTTGTTTTTACCTCCTTTCCTACATTTGTGCCATGATAAAACACAATTGGACAAGATGCATCATGCAAAATACAGCTGACTAATCAAATTCATTTCAAATCTGTGGCAGTTAAAGCTTGGAATAAATCTGGCAAAAATGTTTTATTCTCATTTAATTTAAAGTGGTATTTTATAATACAATTTCGTTCCAAAATAAAAAAATGGTATAATTTTTTACCAGAACAGACAACAAATAACTTTGGTTTTTATCTCTTTATTTGCAGATTCAAAAACAAACAAAACAAACTTGACAGCTTCTTTATTGACATAATCAAAAAAATAAACACTGAAGTGGAGACAAACGTTATGTATCTTTTTCCCTTAAACATATTAGAAATCATGGAAATATGAAGTTCGCCGGATCAACATCGTACATGCATTTAGCGGTCCAATACGACGCTTCACATAAATCTTTATATTTTTTTGCTGAAATAGAAAGGGAGAATTATATTCTATATCTCATAATGTAATTATATTAATTACTGATGGAAGATAGATTTTACTGGTGGTAGAGCTCCAGTGACGGAGCTCGTGGGCGTAGGCACCACTGCATTGCCTTATTCTACTTGCTGCTAATATTTTTATTATTGTTCAGCGCAATAGTATTCCAATAAGATGTAAGTAATGTATGGCTCTGTAATTTCTGACATAGAGATATAACAGCTTAGACCACAGAAGTGGCAACGCATCTACATTGAAATATCTGGTTATTATGTAGGTAGATGTTACAGGCTACAGCATTTACTTGCCATCAATGTGAACTGTATGCTTGTTTGCAGCTTTATTATTTTACATTTTACAGAACATTATAAAGAAAGCCTCTAAGTATTAAGCCAATGGAGCCATGTTGCTCATGGAGTAGGGTTGCTGAGGATTCCTCTTCCTCTTCCTCATAATGAGGAAGTTCCGCAATATTTTGGGTTCCTCAACCGTTTCCGCATCCTCAAAAATTAAAATAAAAAAATCCTCTTCCGCTAGCGCTTCCTCAAAATTTAAGAGGAATTTATGAGGAATTTTGTTGCGCATGCACGTCGCGTATCGATGGCAACGCACACGACGCAGCACGGTGCCAGGCCGAACAGGCGAGCGAGACCTTCCCACCCGCCACCGGCGCTGTTCCTTGATTGTTTGTTTTAATTTTATTGACATACATTATTTTGTTGTTACGCGTACTCAACTTAAAAAATCGAAATATTCGGGGCTTTACAGAACTGTATCTTTACAATACCTATCTTCTCTTCCATCAAATGTACCAGCAAACGACTTTTTAGCAATGCGGTATTGGTGCGGTATTGATGAGCTATAAAACCGGTTGTTAGGGAAACAGCGTCCAAATATTTTTTTTATAAAAATTCACCTCCCTGTTTAAAATAAATTTCGATTAATAGATTCGATTATATTAATATTCATATCTTTTATTTTGATTAATAATATTCGACTTAAATACCTAATTAACAAAGAAATAAAGACTGCATTCTTATTTTCATTTCAATTCCTAAATGAAATTGTGTCATTTACTCATCTTTTTTTTTGGTGTGCGTGTGTTTTTTTTATGTCTGTAGGTTGACAGACAAGCAGACGGGCCACTTGATGGAAAGTAGTCACCATCGCCTATGAACATTTGCAACACCAGGGGAGTTGCCAACGCGCTGCCAGCCCTGAAGGACTCCTTTGACGCCATTTTTGAAGAACCTCTTAATGTAGCGCCTAGGGAATACCTCAGAGGGAAGTTCGTTCCACAATTTACACGTTCTGGGCAAGAACGAACGTAAAAACCGCACCGTTGAGCACTGCTAGGTGTCCAGTCGGTGTTTGTGGAACTTCTCTCTTCGGCGGGTAGTACGGTGTAGGAAAATAGATGGTAGCACCATGTCAAACAGTTCAGCAGAGCACTCACCACTGTAGAGACGGTACAACACGCACATACTCCCAATGTCTCTGCGTAGGCTCAGATGTTCGAGCCTGTCAGTAAGTCCTGAATCGTTAACAATACGAACGGCGCGTTTTTGTAGGGAGTCAAGTGGACCAAGCTAGTATTTGGGGGCTCCCACCCACAAATGAGTATGAGTAGTAGTAGCTGCCCCGAAGTGAAAGTGAATACTGCCTAGCTTTGTTAAGCACCCCTAGCTTTTTGGATGCCAACTTGGTCTTACACTCAATGTGACTCCCGAATTGCACTTCGTTCGATATGTCAACGCCCAGGATACCGATACTCTTACCAACGGCGATCCGAATGCCCTGGAACTGTGGTGCTACAATGAATGGCGTTTTTTTAGCGGTGAACGTGCAGACTTGTGTCCTCGTGGGGTTGAACTGCATTAAATTAAGTCGACCCCAATCCGAGACCCGCTCCAGAGAGTGCTCGATTTCAGACACAAGTCTAGTCCTTTCCTCGATAAGTGTCCGAGAGGCATTTGCACGGCTAGTGTAGTGTGCATATCCCGTACTATCATCGGTATAGCAATGAAAATTGGAGTTTTCCTCCAACATTTGATGTGCATGCAGAAGAAAAAGCGTGGGAGATAGCACAGAGCCTTGCGGCACACCAGCGTTGATAGGTAGTCTGTCTGAGCGCTGACAGTCAACTAAGACTTGTATATAACGCTCAGACAGAAAGCTGGCTGTCCAGTTGCATAGCCTCTCGGGAAGACCGTAGGATGGAAGTTTCGCGAGAAGTGCCCTGTGCCAGACCCGGTCAAAGGCCTTAGCAATGTCGTTGTGTAGATATGTCACTGAACTCGTCCTTAACTGCTGGACCATTTTAATTATTCTTTATCGTATGTGTTTTGAGAATGGTTTAGATTTTAGATTCATAGTAAAAATAATTAAAAGAGCATTTGTAGTGGACCAACCACGTGCAGATTTTAGGTTGGGTCCGCTAGTATTTATATCTCAGTATCATACTCTTCTCATCTTTCTGTAGCGCGCAAGGCCTCCCGGCTGGTGTAGAACGCAAGCGATCTACTCGATTAAGCGATACGGGTGCGGTCGGGTGTGTGACGGGTGACCACTAGTGGCAAATTAAAATGCGCATTTTCGTGCTTCGGAGAGCAGGATGCCGACGGTCCCGGTTGCTATCGACAGATAGCAGTCGTTAAACCTTGTCTGAGGCTTTATGGGCGGTTTGAAAACATCCGACAGCGGGTTGGCCACTAAACCTTGCAAGTAACTCCTCCAACCCGCATTGGAGCAGCGTGGTGGAGTAAGCTCCAGACCTCCCCTCAAGAAGGGGAGAGACTCGTGCCCAGCAGTGAGACGTTTCAAGGGTTGCTATTATTATTATGTCATCTGCTTCCTCTTCCTCTTCCTCTTCCTCTTCCTCATCCTCTTCCTCATAATCACTTCCTCAACAACCCTATCATGGAGCAACTTAAGATGAGGCAACTATCAATTTTTTTTAATTTTCCTAAAAAAGTTGATAGTTGGTATAACGTTTACGGTTGCCGCAATTTTATGGAAATCTGTGAGCGACACTAGCATTTTTGGGCTCACGGCGCAAGGGAGGGGCGTGATGATACCGGTATTTAAAGATGCCGGTTGCCACAACTGTCAATCGCAACGCGTTACCGGTATCATATAAAACAGTAACTAGTTGCGCCAATTAGGAACTAACCTAGTCATCGATTACAGCAACTGAAAACTTTTGACGATCACCGGAACTCAAAACTCGAGTTGCTGTTTGTGCGCAGTCCAATTTAAATATAAAACTATGTAAACAGCTAGTTGCCAGACAGTTGCCAGTTGCTGCAATATTTGCTCCATGTGCAAAGCGCCTTAAAGTTCACTGATATCGTGTGTCAGTTAGATGAACTCATAATTTGTGACAATAGATGAGGTTTCAGAACTGGCAATGCAACTGCCTTCAAACTTTTAATGTATATGCACTCAGTGAGACGCCTATGGCGTATCCGTAACGGTTAGACATTACAACAATAATTTGCTATATAAGCAACTTACCAACACCTCTACATTTCTCAATAGTTTCTTTAACTGGATCCTTGAGTTCTGGTGGAAACATCATATCAACTTGTTTGATCATCGCATCGTGCATTATTTTGTTATTTTTAGCCTAGAAATATAAATAATATATATATTCCAGTATTATCCGTAACCGTTGTTGACTCAGAAAAAAGATGAAATTTTAGAAAATACTAGCTGTAGCCCGCGGCTTCGCCCGCGTGGATGTCGTTTTATAAATATTTTTTCCTGAATTGCTCTAAACCTTACGGAGCTCGAGACCTTTCCAACGAATGCAAAACCGTGGAAAACGGTTCGTGCGTTCTGGAGTTATAGCGTCAGGAAGGAAAACCCGACTTATTTTTATATTATAGACAAAACGTAATTTGATACGTCAGAAAATCCAAAGTCATAGTCCTTCCACGGCAGACTAAATAAGTAGGTACGTGTCAAAAATTACCGGACAATAAGGCTGAATCATATCGTTAGACATAATAATATACTACAAATGATTTTTATACTATGCGATTTTTTTTATATTTTATATTAATTAGGCCCGTGTCAAATTTCGTTCACGTCTCTGGTTAATTTTCCAAGCGGTTCGGTTCGCAGTTGTGTTTGACGAGTAGTTTACACTAAAATTTCACCGTGTAGGTAATATACACAGGTTGTTTTCCCTTAGCAAAACGATTTTAGCTTGGTAATATATACGATCTAAGAATCATTCTTTTTTTTAAGTTAGGTATGCTGTTTAAGGTGAGCTTATTTTGCTCTAAACATTTTGAATATTGACCGTTTTTTCACTTTATCGGCAGCGCTTGGTGGTTTGTGTGCACTAGTGCAAGTAGTAGGTCCATAGTAGTAGATACGTTACATTTAGAGAATTGCTATAATTTCTCACGCTTTTGAGATGATGGTCATTTTTATTAAATTATCTTTCTTAACTCTTATGTTTTGATAATACTTTTGAAGGCAAATCGTTCTGCCGCGGAAAAACAACCACTAACAATTTCACCGGTGATAGTAATTTTACATAAGCACTTTGGACTATGCTACTATCACAGTTTAGGTACATACAGTAGGTTATCTCCTTTGATGTTTTGCAAAATGCCGTCCTCACCAATACAAACGCAAATTCATTAGGGTTGTCGCTTTTTTTCTTTTTAATTATGCATGTTGTTTATACGCATCAGTAGATACATTCTACAGACGAACAGAATTTTTGCAGTGCGAATATTTTTTCTGTTGATTCGGCATCTATGGTAGACTTGTATATAAAGTGGTATTTATTTTAATTTAATTTTAAATTCACTAATAATGGACAAAGGAGTTGTTTCTGTCTGAACAGTAAATGATTTTAAAAGCTTCTGGTGTAAAATCATTATGTTCGGAATTATTTCTGTGAAGATTATTGACATCTCATCAATAATTAGTTTGGGAACCTCTGGTATTAAAAAGTTATCTCAATTATTTTGTTCTGACTTCATTTTGTGTAAAGTTGATTTTCATTGCATCTATAAATAGTTCGAAAACTTCTGGTCTTAATTTCTTCCTTGTAAATGCAGGATTATCCTGCAATTACGAGAGAGATTCATCAATTCAAATTTAATATATACGACTAGATTTTATACCTACCTACCTTAAAACTAGATCAGACTTACCGCTTGACTGACTGTATAGATGCAGGCAATATAACACATAACATTCCTTTCTTCCAAAAATTTCCCGCTACTTATGTCTCCCACTTGTTCTGCAATAGACATTTTATGTTTAGAAAAAAATAGGTATAAATATCAAATGATCATAACTAGGCATTCAAATTGAAGTCAATACGGCTGTCCCATTTCAAAACCAGTAAAGAGAGCGCTAGAACATCTTTCGGCTGTAGTGATGATTGGTATCTAAGGAGCGATAGAACGCTCAAACATCTTTCGCTTCGATTGAATAGTATATAAGTTATGTGAAAACCTATATACCTACTAACAATAATTGGCTGACTACTGGGTTTTGGCAAGGTAATATTGACTTGCTAGATTTCAAAATTCTCACGAGATAAGAACAGAATTAAACTTTTCTGCTTAATTTGTAAATAATTTAAATAATTTAAGCAATATTTTTGTATTTGGTAGGTTTATTTCCTAGTTCAACTGTATAAAAAAAATGTTTTTAATTAAAATAGGTACCTATTATCTCGTAAATATAAAATAGTAAGTAAAAATCGACATTTACCCTTAAAAGCCACATGGAAAAGGAAACCAGAAACATAATATAGCAAGGAATTAATTAGTTTTACTAACCTTCTGTTACATCGTTCTTCGGCATACAAGCTTTTTTCACAAGTTTCCCCGAGCTCTTTAACTGCTGCCTAGTCATCTTAAATAAATGTTTACGTATTCAGTGGTCATTTCAAGATAATATCGTAATAACAGCAAAAACACGACTTACCGATATTACATATGGTTCATTTAATGTGAATATAAGAAAAACCATTATAAAGGAAACAAATGTTTTATGATTTGCAATCATTCCGGCAATTTGTTTCTCTAAGCTCCGAAACAAAGTGGTCTTAACAACTTTGTTGGTAGTGTTTTATAAAAAAAAACTTAATTACTATTCAGAAGTGTTAATTCTGGTGCGTCGTTTTTCCAAGTATTTCTGCAGAAGCGCCAAGTTCGACCTTTTATTTTTTTCTTTTTTATCTTTCTATTTATTATTATTATTCTATATAAAGTGACAAACAAAAAATATAAAAGGTGTTAAATAATTATATAAATTGGTTGTATATTTATTTGATTTCGAAAATGAAGACTACGGTACATTACTCAAAATTTCGAAATAATAATAGGTATTCCATTTTGGATTATTTTATCTTTTATTATTACGTTCTAATCATAAAATACATCTTACATAAACAGCTATCAAATTCAATACAACTTTATTTTACTCACTTTATCAATAAAGATTTTATGAATTCACAAGTACTTGGGCTATCTTAAACAAAAACAAACAGCAATACCATGACAAATTGCCGCTTAAACGGATAATAACAACCTATGTCAAGATACTGGAACGCCTTTTTGCTGCTGTATTCTTTGATTAACAACATCACATGACGTAGGTAAAAAGTCATGATTATCATGACTTAATTTTTCTTCTCATTCATAATCTTAGGGAAATATAAAACTGGAAGGATCAGATTCGTATACGCATTTTACTGCGTGAAATATTCCTTCACACCTGTCGCTGTACTTGTCCTCTGAAAAAATACATGTGATTAGTCAAACTGTCCTTAAGATGGTTTTAAACTCAGTTAATTAATATTTTCATCGTTATCCTAATTTCATATATACATTGGTTAATTTGAAAATATCCCGGTTGCATGGTGGTATAGGTATAATACTTATAGGGTTTGAGAGCGTTGGCACTAACGAAAACCTAAGTTAATAATCAAATGGCAAAAGCCTTTATTTCTGACGTAACCATTTGCCAAAATATTAAATACGTTTATCAAATTCCTATTATTATATTTATTTATCACAAAAAAAACTCTGTATCACCAACCAGATCAGATTTTGTTTCGACCAATGTGAACAGTAGGAAAGCTTTTTGCCACTTTTATGTTACAAAGTGATCCAAGAAAATGTTTATATTATAGTTTAATTTACACTCAGATTTGATCACAATCAGGGCTGAACGTTTAACCTATATATCTTTTTCTAAATACGTACGTATTTCAATGCATTTTTCTACGTAGGACTTAACTTTATCTTTCAATTCCGGAGGGTACATAATGTCTATCTGTTTCGATATCAGTTCTCTGTCAAGTCGTTCGTTTTTCACCTGAAATTTTGACAAATATTAAAGAAAAATCAAACATTTACTGGTAAATCCCAGTGTCGGAGCTCGAGGATGAAGATACTACCGCATTACCGAATATATCTGTTGTAAAAGGTGTCGTAGGTAGCGGTCGGGTAGTGTGATGGGTGACCGCTAGGGGCAAATTAAATGCGCGTTTCCGTGCTTCGGAGGGCACGTTAAGCCGTCGGTTCCGGTTGCTATCGATCGATAGCAGTCGTTAAACCTTGTCGGAGGCCTTATGGGCGGTTTGAAAACATCCGACATCGGGTTAGCCACTAACCTACCCAACTCCACCAATTCGCATTGGAGCAGCGTGGTGGAGTAAGTTCCAGGCCTCCCCCCAAAAAGGGGAGAGGCTCGTGCCCAGCAGTGGGACGTATAATGGGTTGCCATTATTATATTTTATAAAAGATAGTGTTCAGCACTATCATTTTTCGATTAGATAGTAATGTATGAACTATCACAAAAGCAAACTAATTTAGGTACCTACTGTACCTATACATGTTATCCACCGTCATATCAAGAATAAATTACTATGGGTTTAGATTTATGTCAGACATAATTACTGATGGTTATTATATGCAATCGAAATGAATAAATGAATAGGTCCTTAAGGTTAATTTTATCATTATGTTTTATGATTCCACGTCGGTACTTCACCGAAGTGAAATCACAAATTACGTACGTGAATTATAATTTATGATATTATATTTTATTATCATGATGAATGTAGAAGAGGCGTGGCAGGTATTAGCAGAGATGTGTGCGAATCTTTCCAATCGAAATAAGTGCATAAGTGATAGGTATTCCTACTCCTAGTGCTCCATCCTTTAGCTCAACCGTCCGTTATATTGATCGATTTAGCTACGTTATCAGATTTTATTTTGCCAATTAGTAGGTACCTCCTAAGAAAAAAGAAATAACGATAATCTCTTTCGCTCTCTTACCGCCTACGGAAACAATACATGGTAATCACAATTGTTCTCATAGGTGGCACAAGTAGAATATAAACCTAGCCAAGACAAAATTGATTAAAGCGATGTCCAGAAATGCTTACTTGACCAGCTTTTATAAGGAGTCTGGGCAAAATATTAATATTCGATTTAGAATGCATTCCAAATTACAAACTCAATTTCAAAACGAAATATAGAATTAAAAACTTAGTTCCAAAATTGTAAAAACAAATGAAAAAAATACAGATAAATAGAACGCTACTTTATTCTGTTTGCCACCTTAATTACATTAAAAAAAACTTACTTAGGTACATAACTTACGGAAGCCAGTTTTTGACGATATTTAATATCTCTGAAAAAGTTATAAACATAGGTAGATATTACAGTTCCAACAGTAGGTATTAAAAGTCTTTTTTTTTAGTTTGCCTTCTTTTGGCTGTTTTGAATTGGACGAAATATTTTTCGAGACTGAAAAAAGTTGGTCAAGAAGCACTTATTGACTAAACTACGGAGGAACCTGAACATTCATGACACTTATGACTTATCCTTGAACACACCAAAGAAGGATTGAACCAAATTAGAAATTAATTACTTATTAGATTTTACTCACCACCAGCCCTGTTTTATAGACACAAGAAATGTAACACATAACATTGTGCTCTTCAATGAACACACCTTGCTCGATTTGACCCACCTTTTCTGAAAGTTATATCAGACAAGTTATCTTGCAGTTTTACACCTAGTAGGCACAGGTTATAAAGTAGGTAATTTACTCGGTACTCTAATTGCAGCAGGTAGTTCTACTACACCAGGGTCAGAATTTTGAGAAACTCTTCAACGTTTTGAAGACTATGATCCGTTCGTTTGTATTAATTAGAGTTAATTCAAAACCCATTCAAAACCCCTTCGACGGTTATCACAAGCCCGGCATTCTGTCAAATATGTACCTAACTAAAGACCATACTGACAAAACAAAAGATCTTTGTAATTTATTTGCAAATATTTTAAATCTGATTATAACCCCTCTCGGTCCACAAACTTGGAAACCATTACCTCTTTTACAATATGATAGCCATTAATTAATTACAAATTATTAAAGATAATTTTGTCTATAATAATTTTTAAGGTGGCAATAACAGGCGAATTATAGACGTTTTCATGAAGGGCTCAATTAAACTTTGACAATCTCTTTACACAAGTAAGTACACAAGCGTTTTTCACGTTTAAAATATGCCTGAAAAAGAAATCTTACCATCTTTAACTCCCGTTTTGGGCATGCACTGATTTTTAAATATTGTCATCGTCTTCTTTACTTGCACTCTTGACATCTAAAATAAAATTCACCTTTTACACGATTCACGATTTTCTTACAAAGTGATTATTATAATATAGGATTTTTGATAAATTTAGTTAGGTATATTTTGCAATTTAAAATATTATAAAATTAAATAAAAAGCATAAATGTCTTACCGCTGCAGCACTCTTCGTACCTATTAATACCAATATCACAAATAAAACAAATCGATGCATTTTTTTAACAAAAAAATATAATAAAGAGTGAATGGCGATAAAACAATATGACAGTAGTTCGGTTTTTGGAGAACTAATGTGAAAAACCACAACAGTCGAATTTAAATATTCGTCAAAATTATCCACTAATCAACAATAAGGCTACTCTTTAAAACTGCTTATTAGATTAATAGTATGTTATCAAAACGTTTACTTCTATTTAATGAAATGATCATTCTAAAAACCATTGCTAAAAAATTACACGGCAGGCATTTAAATAACATCAATATCAGGTTTGAATAATTAAATCTTCTAGAATATAAAAAAACTGTTTTTAATTAATATGTATTCTTTGCACTGAGGTTTAAAGTTGCCATTCAAAGTGGCACTGTGTGGTAGTCTTCTGGGCACATTACCACATGAGGAGAGCGATATGTAGGTCTACGATACCTACCAGTATGTAGGTAAAATTACCTATCATCATCATCACTCCAGCCGATGTACGTTCACTGTTGGACAGTGCCTTCACCAAAGAAGCCCATAACAGCATTGTGTGTCATTAGGCGAGAATATGCCATAATCACCACGCTTGGCAGGCGGTTTGGCTATCGCAGTGTGGTAGTTTTGTCGCGGGACGCTGCTGGGATGTATACCGCCCTATTGGAATGGTTTGACCGCCATTGTTCGGTTGACTGACCGCACCAGTGGAAGAATTCTCTTCCAGTAGAAGAACATTCTTCCGCTGGTGGGCGGTGGGGTCGTCACATCCCGACGCCTACCTGGCCTAAATTACCCATATGGCTTTGTAAATGTAATGTTATTAAATGGTGAAACCATAGGTGGTACATTCTGTGTATATGTAGGTATTAGTATGTTATATCATTCAGTATTATACTTAAATGTATCTAATTAATTAATTATTTAAGGAGCTATGTATCACTTTGCACTGTACTTACCATCAACCTCAATAAAACCACTATTGAATAATAACACTGTCAACACCTACCTACATGAAAATAATGAAAAATATGTATGAATAATGTGTTAAGAAAAATATCGCTAATGGATATGACATTTTACATAATCTATACATATAATAAAACAGTGAAACCCGCGTGTCTGTACATTGTATATTTTTACGAAAAACTAATTGGGGGCGATGTTAAAATAGTATTGGAACACTTTTCAATGATTTTTTATTTTATTGTCTGTCTGTTTGTCTGTTTGTCCTTTTGTCCAGGCTAATCTCCGAAGATACTGGACGGATTCGAATGAAACTTTTTGTGGTGTATAGATACTAAGCCTGGTCAACATTTAGGCTACTTTTTACTGTGGGAAAATCCCTCATTCCCACGGGAATCTCTACATTTAATAAAATCGTAGGAAAGTCAAAACTGTACATTGAATATTTTTTAAAAGAATACTTGGGACGTGATCTACAATAGAAATCAAAGCCAAAAATATAGTTTTCAGATTTTTAGTCTGTTTGTCTGTATGTATGTCCGGGCTAAACTAAAAAAGTACCTACTAAATGGCACCTGTTAGCAATATTCATGGAAAAATTTGAAGTAAATTTTGCATGAATATTACTAACAGGTCCGGTCAACATATAGGCTACATATTATCACGCTATCTCCTATGGGGGAAGAGCTGTAAATCTTTAAAATCGTAGGCAAGTCAAAACTGTACATTATTTTTTTGTTTTAAAGAATACTTGGGGCGTGTTCTACTATCGATATCGAAGCCAAATATAGTGTTTGTTTTGTCTGTTGTTGTTTGTCTGTATGTATGTGCGAGCTAAACTCAAAAAGTAATGGATCTTAATGGATTTACTTCAAATTTTGCATGAATATCCGAGAATTTTCGAGGACACCGCATTGGGTAAGGTTTATAGGTACCGTGCATTCAAATAATGGCGAAAGCTATTCCCTGCGGTTGTCACTTCACACAGTCCGAGGCCCCACGTATTTCACTTTTCTGAGGACACTTGATAGCGTGGAGTATCCCACTTACCGCGCAGCCTGCGTAGCCTTCACCTTCTCGACGGTTACCAAAACTGGGATTACACTCTCGCGGAGGCAAGCGTCAGTAACTTCACGCCTGTAATCCCCGAAGGGGTAGGCAGAGGTAAATGCATGCATTCAATCATACATGCAAACACCCACGACTCGCCGGTTACGTTTTGACCCATGTAACAGGTGGCGAACCTGTTGCCATCTCCGGGCACATTACCAAACTCCGGGGTACTGGGAAACTTCCAGAAAATTGAAAAATACCAATAGAAGCAGAGATAAAGGATTTTAAACCGTTATCCCTGATAGTCCCCGATCCGGGAATCGAACCCAGAACCTCCAGCGTAATAGTAGTGGCCTGCTACCACTGCGCTACAGCGTCAGTGACGGAGAAATATCGCCATCATCTGTCTGAAGATTTTCTACGAGCTTTGAGACACGTGCTACTGGAGACGAAGTCGAAGTAACTAATGAACGCATGCTGAACACCTGTATTAGTTCATTTCAAGATGTGGTCATTTCCACCACCGATTGAACTATCGAATATGGGTTACCAGCTCCCCAAATCATCACCGCATCAAGACCGTAGAAATTGGGAGTATAACGCTGAGACAAATTACGATCCGGGCGAAATGACCATGTTGCTTTGTTCTCTTCAGAGCAAAAACAAATTTATGATACAGTCTTGAAAGCGTTGGGCAAAACCAGGGTAAAATGTTTTTCTCTTGGATTTTGGATGCTCCTGGTGGAACAGGAAGAACATTTTTTATCACTGGCATACTTGCAGAGGTCAGGAGGCAAGGCAAAATTGCTATTGCTGTAGCGTCGTGGGGAATTGCTGCCACACTGTTTCCGGATAGCAAGACAGTGCACACAGACCCTCTATATTTAGAGAGCGCCGAAATGACTGTTTTTGGTGTGTCATGTAACAGTGATAAAGGACACGTGCTCAAGGATTGCTCTCTGATTGTATGGGATGAGTGTACGATGGCCAATAGAAAGGCAGTTGAGGCCGTGGACAGAACCCTGCAGGACATCCGCAGGAACGAACATTTGAGTGGGCGGTGTCACATTACTGTTCACTGACAATTTCCGGCAAACGCTTCCCGTACCAACGCTGCGCTTGACCATTAATATGAGAGCTCGGCTCGACGACAATGCACGTGCTCAAGAATTTTCCGACGTCCTTCTAAGTCTTCGCGGAAGCACTCTACCAGAAGAGAGAGGTGGATAGGTGGTGAGTTCAGAGTCTCTCGACAGAGATGTATCCAGGTGAGAAGAACTCATTCTCGGTGTCTACGGGGACATTAGTCGTATACCGCACCAGCAGAATACGACGTTTTGGGTGTGTAAGCGGGCCATTTTGACGCCCAAAAATTATCTGGCTGCAGCAATTAATAGGCAAGGAAGTGGTCTATACTTCCATAAATACTGTCGTTGAGCAAGATGACGCCACACATTATCCCATGGTATTTCTGAACTTCCTGTCAGCAAGCGGACTTCCATCGCATACCATCAAGCTGAAGGTAGGTGTCCCGATTATGCTGCTTCGGAACTTATCACCTCCGAAGTTGTATAATGGGACCCGGCATTGGCTATTTATACCATGCATTTCCCTCATACCGCATAACTACACATTCCAGTTCAAGCGCGTACAGTTGAATGTTTACTTCGCGATGACCATCAATAAGTCGCTGGGGCAGACAACAGTTTGGTGCTGTAGAGCCTTTACGCAGACGACGTTGCGGGCAGCTGCTAGTATATGTATAAATATTATGTAGGTAAGTATGTGTATTAAACGTTTAGTGTTTGTTATTATCACATTAACTCCTTGAATGGAGGGGTTTTTACGAATTTCCTCATTTAACAATGAAGGCCGTTGTGGTAAAAAAGCATATGATGACAAAAGCGTAGAGCCCCATCACAGATGTAGATTAGCCAAGATTTACCTACCTACAATAACTATTATGTCATTCTGCACTGTAATTGGTTTTAGTCAGTTGGATTGTGTCAAATGGAAATAGACAAAAGAGTGATGGGGAGAAAGGACTTATACAGATATCAGAATAACATATTGGGATAATACAAATTTCTGAACAACAGTCTGATTTTGTCGTTCCAAAGATATCTTTATTAAATTTCCACAAAATTAAGGGAATACGAAGTTCTTCGGATCATGTTCATACATGCATTTTGCGGTCCAATACGATGCTTCGCAGATGTCCTTGTACTTTTTGCCTGGAATAGATATATTTTAGTTTGCATTGGCAAGCACTTGGATTCCATGTTCCTAATATCTAATGATGGAAAACGTCGGACCGTTTATCATTTCTGAAAATTAACTGATATAATTTATGCAAAATAGGCAGGGGAGATGGCAGGTGTATGAGGAGAGATATTTGGCGGCACGCTTTCTAGCTATCTCGTGAGGGACTTAGCTAGAAAATCCATATGTCATTTATGTCCTTAATTTATTTGGAACACAGACAATTGTCGAAAATACCCGTAAATTTTCTATTCCTAAAATATGTATCAGTAAGACATCAGTAATAGCCCGCATTGACGATCAGTTGGACTGACATAAAACTAGAATTAGGCTGGCTTTCACCAACGTTTTGATCGAGTTTAAAACTGTCCAAAAAGAAGAGTTTTAAAATTCCAAGTTAAACAGTTTTGCTACTACTATTTTTACTACTCACTACTTACTAAACGAGGTCTGATATAAAAGTATTTGTCAATTTGAAATACCTATCAGAACTTAATGAATTATACTAATGTATAATACACTAAGTTCTGATAGGTATTACACACATAAGGTGCTATGAAAAGTTTACGGTCAATTACTCAAGTACAGGTTGTACAGTAACTAGGTTTATGTTACGTCAGTCATATCGCGCATTAAAAAGGATTAAATAATAATGTACCTATGCAAGGAAAACCTGACTGAGAATTGTGACGTCGCTTACCAACATCTTTGCATTTTTCGGCGGCGGCCTTCACAGCATCTTTCATATCTGGCGGAAACATAATGTCCACTTGCTTGATGACGGCCTCGTAGCTCAGCTTGTTGTTTTTGATCTATGTTTTATTTAAGTCACAGGTTACATAGTCATAAGGCATGCGATATGAATATAGAATCGCGGTCAATTGTTAGAATTTAATTATTTAAAAGTCTGTTGCTACAAAAGATGACAGATATAGGTACTTATTAGATTGGTCTTGCCGTTTGTAAAAGAGAGTATGGAACATTCTGTTGATACCTATTTATATTAATAAGTATTTTTGGACCATTTTTTATTTTATTTTGTTTACTTTGACATATTAATCAACATATCAGTTGTTATTCGCTTTAATTTTTAATTTTGTAATTTGACCTATCACAAGCAAATTCTATTATTTCCAAGTGATTAAATAAATTTTTGAGTTTGCGTTTGAAGCATCGGGGTGACAATTTCACGGGATTCCCATACATTACAGGATAAACCATATTGCTAAGGTAATAATAATTGTCCTGAATAAAATACAATTTTAATCATTTCTATTATTTAAAATAATTCATAATTAACGTTTTTGAAGGTTTTCGTGGGGTTCATACATTGCAGAAATCATATTTGCGGATTTTCTCGAGTTGATTAATCGAGTTCTTTTTTACTGATTATGGCAAAATTTGTACACTCAAGAACCTAGTGACATGAGATGACAAACTTGTCAAAAGAATTGTCAATCGAAATCGCCATATTTTTAAAATACCATTTGGTGTAAATTTAACTATTTTTAAACAAAACAGACGCTGCAGACGTTACTTACAGTCCATGTCAACTGCGTACCTACTTGTTTGCCACTTTCTTTACACCAGCAATACCTATACCTAATAAGACAGTATAAATCGAATGTCTGTACCTGTACGTTAAATATTATAAAAACAGATAGGGGGCGATTGAAGAGTAACATAAAGCACAAAAACTATTTTTAGATTTTTTTCTGTCTGTCTGTCTGGTACGTTATAACTTCGAAACTACATCAACGGATTTGAACGCGGTTTTCAAAGAAAAGGAAGTAGGTAATGGTCAATTGAAAATTTACTTCAAGTACTGCTTCAAAACTTTTAAACAGAGTATAATGCGACTAACATAGGTTACGCGAAAAGCGACCTACACGCGGGTGGAGCCGCGGGGAACAGCTAGTTTTAAAATAATTCAGATACGAAATACATACCACTTGTGTCATAGAATAAACACACGCGATGTAGCACATTACGTTCCTCTCCTCTAAGAATTTTCCCTGCTCTATTTCACCAATTTGGTCTGAAATAATAGATATTTATGATGAGACATATAATCAGATATCTATGTATTGCCTTATCTGAACACTCATATTTTAATAATAAGTTGTGAAGGGTCTATCAATTACGTGAGATGTTTTTAGGGATTTGGCGACTAAGCCCTTTGAACTCGCGCACAGTATTTTTTTTATGTTAGGAAGGTGGCAAACAAGCATGCAGTTCACATTGATGTTAAGTGAAGACTGTTGCCTGTAGACATCTATACAAAAACCAGAGGTCAAAATGCAGATGCGTTGCCCCTCCTGAGACCTACCACCAGTATCTCAGTACCTACAAGTTTTGTGACAATTTAGGCTCTATTTTGTTTGACAGTAACTTTATTTATTGAGGAAAAATTATTAAGTAATTTTTGGTGACATCCCCTTTTGTACAAAGTAAGATTAGTTAAGATTCCGCTCAACCTCCTCCCACACCTTAACGTCTCACGTAATTAATGAACGCTGAAATTCTTCAAAACACCAATAATCAAAAAAGTATAATCCATAGATCAATAACATACAGACACATCCAATAAATATAAAGATTCAACATAAAAAGTATCTACCATAACATAACTGCTTGCAAATAGTCTCTCCTATACCCAATATATTGATTAATTATCTTCAAACCAATAAAATGATCAACATACAGTTTGAACTGCCTCAGTAGCGTAGTGGTAGCAGGCCACTACTATTACGCTGGAGGTCCTGGGTTCGATTCCCGGGTCGGGGGATATTAGAGATAACGGTTTAAAATCCTTTATCTCTGCTTCTATTGGGATTTTTCCAATTTCTGGAAGTTGCCCAGTACCCCGGAGTTTGGTAATGTGCCCGGTGATGGCAACAGGTTCGCCACCTGTTACATGGGCCAAAACGTAACCGGCGAGTCGTGGGTGTTTGCATGTATGATTGAATGCATGCATTTTACCTCTGCCTACCCCTTCGGGGATTACAGGCGTGAAGTTACGTTACGTATACAGTTTTAATATTATCGTAAAAGGGTATCCCCTTTTACGATAATATTAAGAAGTGTACCATTGAAATATTTTTTACAACTAAGTATTTTCTTAGGTTTTCGCGAGCAACACTCATTGAAATTGAAATAATACTAGGTTTTATCCCGCGTAGGGATATAACTGGTTCTTCGCGAATCGAATTACGAAGTTGATTTATCAATTTTTAGCAACATTAAGTTCCAATGGGTAATAATTCCAACTCTTACCTTCGGTAACATCATTTTTCGGCATACATGATTTTTTCATAAGTTTTCCCGAATTCTTCAATTGCTGTCTCGTCATCTGAATTGAATAATTAAGTTTTTATAAGGTTATTACCCCATTTTGATTTTACTAGAATATTGTACCAGAATTATCACGCTCACCGCATAGCCAAAGTCGAGAAACAAAAAAATAACAACGGATGCCGCATATAACACTTGCATATTCATAATGTTAGAATTCTAGGTGTAAAAAAAAACTTTTCTGTATTTATAAAGCTGCTAAACGATTGTTTAAGTGTTTGATTGTCATACAAATTGAACGAAACTGACCATTACTGTCTCGTTAGTATAATATGAACCACGCCTCTCATAATAAGGTCCTACGTACCTAGGTAAGTATACCTACGTCTTTACTTCATTTTTTATGAGCTACTTGACATGCAAATAGATAACGTAACGTAACTTCACCCCTGTAATCTTCGAATGGGTAGGCAGAGGTAAATGCATACATGCAAACACCCACGATTCTCCGGTTACGTTTTTGGCACATGTAACAGGTGGCGAGCCTGATGCTATCTCCGGGCACATTACCAAACTCCAAGGTACTGGGAAACTTCCATAAAATGGAAAATCCCAATAGAACCAGAGGTAAAGAATTTTAAACCGTTATCTCTCATAGCCCTCGACCCGGGAATCGAACCCAGGACCTCCAGCGTAGTAGTAGTGGCCTGTTTCCACTAGGCTACCAAGGCATATAGATAGATTGTTATTATTGTGTGCAGTCAATGGTCCTCTAAAACCTGAAAAGTACAGTGCAAATTACCTCGCCATCACCAAACTTGGATATCTAAAATCTACCCTCTGTTTCAATAATAAGACATTCTTAGATATGAAGGCAGATACTTAAACGATGAGCAATGTATTTTTTTTACACAGGTCACAACATTCCGGTAAAAATGCCTATAAAAATACAATTAAGCAAAATTCTAATTTTTGTCGAAATAGTGATGCTGAAAGAGATAAAGATATAAATATTTTTTGAAAATGAGAAATAGATACATGTATTCATGTTAGCCAACACCAAATTTCACTATAGACTAATTACAACCAGTGTTAGGTGAAAAAAAAATTCCTGAGTGCGTAAAAAAAGGAAACTTTAAAATATAGTTTTACTGGTGGTAGAGCTCCAGTGACGGAGCTCGCGGGCGTTGGCACCACCGCATTACCTAATATACTTGCCGCTAAATGGTAGTGTTCATCACTATCGTGTTCCAGTCAGGTGGTAATGTACGGCCCTGTAATTTCCGGCACAGAGGCATAACACCTAATGTCTCAAGAGTGGCAGCGCATCTGCATTTTGACCTCTGGTCATTGTGTGGTTGTCTATAGGCTGCAGTCATCACTTAACATCAATGTGAACTGCATGCTTGTTTGCCACTTTTATTACATAAAAAAAAAAAAAAAAAAAAAAAATAGTATTCTGCAAGCAACTGATGACAATATATAACTATTTCATCTTTATTTTGCCCATCAAAGCTATCGCATTACTTGTTTTCTGACATCACATGGTAGTTTTTCTGGCAAAGATACGTAGATAAAATATTTTACCGATAAAACAACTAGGTACCTACCTTCAATTCAATAAAAAAGTAAATTTCACACAACGTCTCTTAACTGCCTCAGTAGCGTAGTGGTAGCAGGCCACTACTATTACGCTGGAGGTCCTGGGTTCGATTCCCGGGTCGGGGACTATGAGAGAAATCGGTTTAAAATCCTTTATCTCTTCTATTGGGATTTTTCCATTTTCTGGAAGTTTCCCAGTACCTCGGAGTTTGGTAATGTGCCCGGAGATGGCAACAGGTTCGCCACCTGTTACATGGGTCAAAACGTAACCGGCGAGTCGTGGGTGTTTGCATGTATGCATGCATTTACCTCTGCCTACCCCTTCGGGGAGTACAGGCGTAAAGTTACGTCTCTTAAAAAATTGTCTGAATATTCAAGTCAAGTACCTACCTAGGTAACATTCGCAAGATCAAATTCGCTGTGGCTCAATAAGATGATTATTTAATAAGTCGGCCATTCTCATGGCCTCATTATGATAGAACTATTGACGCTATGGATGTCTAACAGTAGTTGTACGTAGACAATAATTTATTGTGGCCGTTGACGTTCAGGTGGAGAAATTCAGTAATATTTTTTTTGATACAGTTTTGAGCTCAGTGCATTTCATCATCCAAATCTGAATTCAGTTAAATGCTGAACTGTTCTTGATGCATTATTATATCCTTGATTTCTTCAGTGCTATGCCAACGCTGTCTTATCACAGAATAGCACAATTCGTCAGTGCCCCAACACCAACATCTCAATTTGGAACGTGACTACGCCATCAGTTAAAGGTACCTACTCATCTAACCCTAATTAATTGCAACTTAGTTTCCACATCACACTTGTCAATTAGTTGCCAATTAATTAGTAATAACTAACCAATGATTAAATTAAACGATCTGAATAGGGTGACCATTTGTTGAAAGATTGTCGTATCTTTTCAGTGTTCATAAACATTAAAATATTGAAGATAAAATAGAGAAGATATTCAGTCAAATTGACACGCAAAAACTAAAATAAAATATGTTTCATATTATTAACCAAGATCAGCTTAAATAGCAATGAAGGCAGTGGCGTAGCTATAGGGGGGCGGCCCGCGCCAGGTTACAAGATTTTTTTTATGTTATGGAAGTGGCAAACAAGCATGCAGTTCACATTGATGTTAAGTGATGACTGCAGCCTATAGACACCCACAAAAAGACCAAGGTCAAAATGCAGATGCGTTACCACTTCTGAGGCCTAAGGTGTTATGCCTCTGTGTCGGAAATTACAAGGCCGTACATTACCACCTAACCGGAACACGATAGTGCTGAACACTACCATTTAGCGGCAAGTATATTGGGTAATGCGGTGGTGCCTACGCCCGCGAGCTCTGTCACTGGAGCTCGCGAGCGATCTACCACCAGTAAATTTGAACACTTTGTTAATTAGAACACATGCTGGAATTGATATTTGTTTTGTGAAGAACAAATCAATACTGTCTGTAGAAGTATCTGTAGAAGTGTAAATTCTGTACATTATAAATATTGAAAAATAAATACCAGAGGATGTTACTGGATCGATACCGAACCCAAATATGTGATTAGAATTTTTTTGTCTGTCTGTCTGTCTGTCTGTTTGTTCAAGCATCACAGAAAAACTACCCTTCCGATTACAATGAAACTTGGTATGATTATACTTTAACCTTTGGCGCACAACACTGAGTACTTTTTAACCCTGAAAAATTTCTGTTTGTCTGTGTGTTTGTGCACGCTAAAATCAGAAACGGCTTATTCGATTTGCGGTTTTCACTAATATATTGTGGTAAGTTTCACTTAACATTAAGTGTTTGTTTCATGTTAATCGGTTCAGACATAAAAAAGTTATATCAATTTAAAGAATCATATCGAATATTTTTAAGCTATTCTGAATCTTAGTTCTATCTTTTAGGGGGTTTCGTACCTAAAACGTAAAAACGGACCCCACGGATTACTGATCCTCCGCTGTCTGTCTGTCTGTCTGTCCGTCCGTCCGCCTGTCTGTCACCAGTCTGTATCTCATAAATTGTGATTTCTGATACCGCTATTAAGACAAAATGAATTACTAAAAATAAGAAAATGAAAATTTTAAGGGGTCCAAGGGGGCATACAATAAACTTGTTCTTTTTTTCGTAAATATTTTTTGCTCGATAATAATAACGGTAGCAAGTAGACGCTTAAAATTTTCACAGAATTTTTAGGTCTTATGTTGTATGTTACCTTTCCATAATAAATGTATACATCTATATATATACAAATGAATAAAATTGGAGTGTCTGTTTGTAATATTAAAATAACCGCTTTTTACTAAATGCAAATGTATGTATACACGGTACATATACCAAAACAACATGTTTTACAATTTTTGTCTGTCCGTCTATCTGTCTGTTTGGCGGGGCTAATCTTGGGAACGGCTGGACCGATTTTGACGGGACTTTCACTGGCAGATAGTGGATGTGATAAGGAGTAACTTAGGCTACTTTTATCTCCATACATCCATACATACATACATGCCTACATTGAAATAAGTATAATTGGAGTGTATCCGACTTTGACGGGACTTCCACGGGTAGGTAGCTGATGCAATAAGGAGTAACTTAGGCTACTTTTATCTCCATACATACATACATACATACATACCTACAAACAAATAAATAGAATTTGAGTGTCTCCGATTTTGACTAGACTTTCACTGGCAGATAGCTGATATGATAAGGAGTAACTTAGGCTACTTTTATCTTCATACAACCATACATACATATATACTTACATACAAATAAATAGAATTTGAGTGTCTCAGATTTTGACGGGACTTTCACTGGCAGATAGCTGATGTAATAAGGAGTAACTTAGGCTACTTTTATACAAGCTGTGCCCACGACTTCGTCCGGGTAGATACTGAACAATCATATTTTTTCTCACGTGGACGAAGTCGCGGGCACAGCTAGTGTATAATAAAAGTGTATAATAACAATCCTACGTCGCCATACGGTCATCTTGACCAAAAGAATTATTGTTCATCTAACTGTGTAATGTTATCGACAGGTACCAAAGTATTTTTACATAGTTATGGACATCAATCACAACAATACATCTTACCTTTAAAAAAAAAAAAAAAAACAATATAATCCCTAGATTTCATTATGTCGAATGGACACATTATTTAATATCTCAGGTGTTAAATGTTACAGAGTCACTTTGCGCGAATTAACTTCATATAAAGTGGACAGATTAGATCAAAGTTTTCAGTAATCTTGAGGCCATGTCCGTTCTAATTGTAATTGTTAAGTTTTTAATGATGTCAACCATATGTACCGCGGTAAGTAAATAATAGATGATTAAAAAAAGTTGGAATATGTATTAAAATACATAATATAGAAATATTATATTATTTTTTGTCATTTAAATCACAGACTTAGGAAACAAATGGACGTTAGAAAATATCTAAATTTATTTTTAGTCATATTTTTTATGAGTTGTACTATGAAGAATAAAGTTTATATTCTTCCTGCAGGCGTACCATGACCACTTATTGCATTTTTTCGAAATTGAATTCTCAGACATTCTCAGAAAACTCAGGTTGCTCACATCATCTAAAAACAGCATCTTATAGAACATAAGTTTAGTTATTTTATATTCCGTAAAAAAAAATATAATAAACCAAAAAAAAATATGCCAATGCTTACTAACTAAATCGATTGATTATCTAAGTCCGATAAGGTAAACTACTATTTACCTACATCTTCCACCTTCCAGATGACTATGAAACAAATTAAATCTACGGGGAAAATGATGAGGAAAACATGCCAACCCAAAAACAATGTGGAGGATGGTAAAATATTTTTTTTAATTATTCGGTGCTGTAGCTGTTCGACGTGTCCACCTTTTGTCCCTGGTATCTCGTTATATCCCTTTCCCTGCCCATTTCCATTTTCTGTTTTAAAATATGATGGAGGGCAACAGTCACGTTCATTTTCTTGCGGATAACTGTATTTTTTTTTTTCTTTTGTATCCTCTTTAATTTAAGAATGCTTCTCTCCATGGTAATAGCATGTATGTTGGCAGGACAACATTTTATTTTTAATTTTTTTCAGTAGTTATCTATATGTCCATATTGTCCATTATTAGCTGAAATAGGTTAGACTCGGGAGGATGCATGAATCCATTATAACTCTTTTCAGCTATCCAAAAAAAAATTTGATAACAACGAACAATATTTACTGGCAGAGAGCACCTTAAGCGTTAAGTTAGCCATTTGTACCAATGTTAAATTGGTGAAATAAAGTATAAATAAATAAATAAATAATACTTTTGTAGAAAAAATCGACCATATAAACGAGGGTGTGTTCGTAGAAGAAAAGGAAGTGATGTGTTATATGGCGTGTATAATGAAAATGGCTAATGCGGTACGTATTCCTATTGATTCATACAAATATAACTTTCTAAAGCATTATCATTTACCTAAAGAATTGAAATCAATTGAAGTAGATACTAATTTAATTTTAGCCCAAAACTCAAGTCTATACTACCATTAACAATTTGGCCGATGGTATTGTATTTTTGATTATCTAACATATTTTTCTCGTTTTCGATTCTATCACTGACTTTTAATTTATCCTTGTGTTGTTTTTATTACGAAAAACAAATAAAATAAATATTTGAATATCGTGAAATTTGCTAACTTCATTAACTTTACTTTCCCTTTAGAGAGCAAAATACTGTATTAGTCGTTCTGGTTCCTAAAATCCTGAACTCTTATTTGAAAAAGTTTTTTTTTAAGAAATAGTGTGATTAATTATAAAAATCATATCAGCCGAAAGATGTCCACTGCTGGACCAAAGACTCCTCATTAGTGGGATATGCCGTAATCGCCACGCTTGGCATGCGGATTGACGATCGCAATGGCGGTAGCTTTATCGCATGGCTGTGCCCATCATGCGTTATTGAAAATAGTAGATAAATAACAATTAAAGGGTAGCTGTTTGACCGGAATTTCGGTATTCGACTAAACATAATAAATGGTAGTGTTCAGCACTATCGTGTTTCGGTCAGGTGGTAATGTACGGCCTTGTAATTTCTGGCACTGAGGCATAACACGTTAGGAGTGTTAACGCATCTGCATTTTGACCTTGGTCTTTGTGTAAGTATCTACAAGCTGCAGTCATCACTTAACATCAATGTGACTTCATGCTTGTTTGCTACTTCCATAACATAAAAAATACAAAAAAATCTGACGTTTTAAATATTTTAAGCTCACGGGAACAAAAGGCTTAATTAAATTCATTGCAAATGATTGTTGTTAGGAACGACCATTATATGTATATATCGGCTTGAGGGCTTTTATCTCCAGAAGTAGGATATCTAGGTAGTTTTGTGGGCGTGTCTTTTCCATAAGCCGATATATTATTCGTGTCTGTGGGCATCTGTAGGTGGGTACTCGAGCGGATGATGAAATAAAGCACAGGTTGGCAGAAGATAGTCGTATATTGCCAAAGATCCGCCCATTCGATTACTTCCGGCAGGGAAGAACGGGCAAGAAACCCTTCGGACCGGGAAACCACATTTATCGGTATACGATACTACTACTATCACTAGTCTTCTGCAAATTTGATTCAGAACTACCCGCGTTATATCACTGACGTTCATTGTTCTAACTGGCAGCATAACTGCCCTATAATAATTCGATTCAACTGTGTGACTGTGACTGCCTGTCTGTGACTGACTCGTATGAACTCTATGAACTATTCGCTAGCCTTTATAAACCCGATATTGGCAAGCAACTATCCCCTCTAAGGTAACAAATCCAAGTACCTTAGCCGACCGTGGCGCCACCTAGCATTCTCTATTAAACAATCCACCCCAGTCACAATTAGGTTACGTCTCCGACAAACTAGATGGCGCTAGTAGTCACATTTAGGTTCCTTTCCGACATATATATAATATATTAAAGTACAGGAAATGTTCTAAACTGTACCTACACTAGATAATATTTCAAATCTGTTTTACCTGATATATATATATATATATATATATATATATTTTTTTTTTTCTGTACAAATCAATGAACCATTGAAGAAGTTTCCGGTGATTCAAAACCTTTGCAAATTAGACTTTATTTACACCACACATATAAGGCATCGATGTGATCTACCGGATGTTTCTAAGATGATACCTATGGAACTTGCTTGTCGTGATTATTTTCACTGTGTACCTATATAATCCACTACATCTTACAGGTAAAGAATAACAGGATAAACATTGAAGCAGCGATAAAGCAAGCAGATTTACTCTTACCGGAAGAATTAAAGGAACCAGCTAAAACAGCTATTTTAGCTTGCAGAAAAGTGGGTACGTTATCTAGACTTATAATAAAACTGTAGAAGTGTGAATTCTGTACATTAAAAATATTAAAAAAATAAACACAAGGGGATGTTGCTAGATCGATACCGAACCCAAATATGTGATTAGAAAAAAAATTGTCTGTCTGTCTGTTTGTTCAAGCATCACAGAAAAACTACCCTTCCGATTACAATGAAACTTGGTATGATTATACTTTAACCTTTGGCGCACAACACTGGGTACTTTTTTACAGCGTCCCAACGCTCAGCGTCCCGACGCCCAGCGTCCCGACGCCCAGCGTCCCGACGCCCAGCGTCCCGACGCCCAGCGTCCCGACGCCCAGCGTCCCGACGCCCAGCGTCCCGACGTCGAGCGTCCCGACGTCGAGCGCCTCGACGCCCAGCGTCCCGACGCCCAGCGTCACGACGTCGAGCGCCCCGACGCCCAGCGTCCCGACGTCGAGCGTCTCGACGCCCATCGTCCCGACGCCCAGCGTCCCGACGCCCAGCGTCCCGACGCTCAGCGTCTCGACGCCCAGCGTCTTGACACCCAGCGTCCCGACGCTCAGCGTCTCGACGCCCAGCGTCTTGACACCCAGCGTCCCGACGCTCAGCGTCTCGACGCCCAGCGTCTTGACGCCCAGCGTCCCGACACCAAGCGTCCCGACGCCCAGCGTCCCGACGCCCAGCGTCCCGACGCCCAGCATCCCGACGACCAGCGTCCCGACGTCGAGCGCCTCGACGCCCAGCGTCCCGACGCCCAGCGTCACGACGCCCAGCGTCCCGACGCCCAGCGTCCCGACGTCGAGCGCCTCGACGCCCAGCGTTCCGACGTCAAGCGTCTCGACGCCCATCGTCCCGACGCCCAGCGTCCCGACGCCCAGCGTCCCGACGCTCAGCGACTCGACGGCAAGCGTCTTGACGCCCAGCGTCCCGACGCCCAGCGTCCCGACGCCCAGCGTCCCGACGTCGAGCGCCTCGACGCCCAGCGTCCCGACGTCGAGCGTCTCGACGCCCATCGTCCCGACGCCAAGCGTCCCGACGCCCAGCGTCCCGACGCCCAGCGTCCGACGCTCAGCGTCTCGACGCCCAGCGTCTTGACACCCAGCGTCCCGACGCTCAGCGTCTCGACGCCCAGCTTCTTGACGCCCAGCGTCCCGATGCCCAGCGTCCCGACACCAAGCGTCCCGACGCCCAGCGTCCCGACGCCCAGCGTCCCAACAACCAGCGTCCCGACGTCGAGCGCCTCGACGCCCAGCGTCCCGACGCCCAGCGTCCCGACGCCCAGCGTCCCGACGCCCAGCGTCACGACGCCCAGCGTCACGACGCCCAGCGTCCCGACGCCCAGCGTCCCGACGTCGAGCGCCTCGACGCCCAGCGTCCCGACGTCGAGCGTCTCGACGCCCATCGTCCCGACGCCCAGCGTCCCGACGCCCAGCGTCCCGACGCCGTGTTTCCCGACATCGAGCGTCTTGACACCCAGCGTCCCGACGCTCAGCGACTCGACGCTCAGCGACTCGACGGCTAGCGTCTTGACGCCCAGCGTCCCGACGCCCAGCGTCCCGACGCCCAGCGTCCCGACGCCCAGCGTCCCGACGCCCAGCGTCCCGACGTCGAGCGCCTCGACGCCCAGCGTCCCGACGCCCAGCGTCTCGACGCCCAGCGTCCCGACGCCCAGCGTCCCGACGCCCAGAGTCCCGACGCCCAGCGTCCCGACGCCCAGCGTCCCGACGCCCAGCGTCCCAACGCCCAGCGTCGAGACGCCCAGCGTCCCGACGCCCAGCGTCCCGACGCCCAGCGTCCCGACGTCCAGCGTCCCGACGTCGAGCGCCTCGACGCCCAGCGTCCCGACGTCGAGCGCCTCGACGCCCAGCGTCCCGACGTCAAGCGTCTTGACGGCCATCGTCCCGACGCCCAGCGTCCCGACGCCGAGTTTCCCGACATCGAGCGTCTTGACACCCAGCGTCCCGATGCCGAGTTCCCGACATCGAGCGTCTTGACACCCAGCGTCCCGACGCCCAGCGTCCCGACGTCGAGCGTCTCGACGCCCAGCGTCCCGACGCCCAGCGTCCCGACGCCCAGCGTCCCGACGCCCAGCGTCCCGGCGCCCAGCGTCCCGGCGCCCAGCGTCCCGACGTCAAGCGTCTCGACGCCCAGCGTCCCGACGCCCAGCGTCCCGACGCCCAACGTCCCGACGCCCAGCGTCCCGACGCCCAGCATCTCGACGCCCAGCGTGTTGTTTTTGTATGATCCAAAATTAACCAAAAGTTATACCCAAAAATGCTGCCCAAATCCACTATCCACTCGAACGAAGTTGCGGGCACAGCTAGTTACATAATAAAATTTACAACGTATCTGCAGATGTTTTTTCGACGAGGGCTCCTTCCAGAAAATGGGATTTTTACAACAGAACCAGAGATAAAGGATTTTACACCGTTATCTCTGATATCCCCTGACCCGGAAATCGAACCGGGGATAGCGGCCTGCTACAACTAGGCTACTGAGGCAGTTAACATTGTTTTATAATATTTTGACATAATATGATTTCAGCTGACACCTACAAGGACGTCTGCGAAGCATCATTCCACATCACAAAGTGTATCTACAAGGAAAATCCGGACATATTTTACTTCCCATAATAAAAATAATATACTTAATAGATGTCATTGTTTGTTTTATTGTAGTTGTACTCTGCTTGATCCTCCTCATATTAATTTTTGGTCATACATATTTCAAATTATCCTGGTAGGAAGGGGATGTTTACATCTCCGAGAACCGATCACCACACCACAACTATCTAAGAACTTTTGGTAATCAATACTACACATTTTCCACAAAACCGTATTTAAATTGGACCGACCGTTTTAAAAATAAACAAGCACATTTTAGATAAAAAAACCATCGGTATTGACTTACACATATCTACTTATTTTACAGAAAACCGCATTCAAATTGCTCAAACCGCTTAGAAGATAATATACAAACAACCGCTCACCCTAAATGCTTATAGGTACCTACACTCTTCCTCTTCGTTCCGTGATTATAAACATTTGTTTCAGTTTTCCCAGTCAGAAAAAATGACAATAACTAAGTCACGTTGCCTGGGTTTTCCCAACTTATTTAGGACTAACATGATAGGCTTTTTAGTCTTCTAAAATTTTGGAGATATAATCTGCAACCCTAATAAAAAACATATCCATAGCACCAAAAATGGGTAGGTAAACTGTAGTGCAGAATTTCGTAAACTTTTTGCAGTCACGGATCCCTTTACAGAATATAATAGCTCCGCGGGCCCCTCTCAAAAATATTTTAGGAAAAGATAACAAGCGTTATTTATGTAATAAGTATTGTATTAAAAACCGCCTCTTCTAAATATACCTACATACCTACTTAGCTGTACCTCGTAGGCCAGCACTCGTCAGACAACGCGTCGTTAACGCGTAGGTATACTTTTATCTACATTCACACTGTACACATGACAGACATGTGACAGACAGACAGACAAGTGCACGAGTGATCTTAAAACGTGAAGCGACTATTACCAATCAGTCTTACATAAAACTACCGTTGCATAGATAGTAACCTGTTAAGTATATTATGGTTTAACTGAGCTACGGACCCCTGACACGTACGCCACGGACCTCCTCGGGGGTCCGTGGACCCCACTTTAAGAAACTTTGCTCTAGTGATAGATATAAGTAGTATTCGTTAAATGACCTCAGTATAGGTCTCTAACAATTCTACTCACAATTCTGAAAGCTACGAAGAACATACAGTTTTCTTTCGTTTGTGTGAGACGTTTTAAATGACTGTTGAATTACAAAAACGGATTATCAAAATATATTAACATGTGTAGCAATAATTTTATTTTTTTATCACAAATTCTCAATCAGTGTTCAGTATTATTATACAGATGTCTAATTGATTCCATGAAGATGCGAAATTGTTGCTTCCGTCACAAATAAAAACCATGTATTTTTAAGATAACAATTGACAGTCATTTTTTTTCCGCCTCGTGAACCTAATTTACGGTTGTCTTCCTCATATCAAGTGGGGCAATTACATACAATTTCATTGTCTGAAACAGAATACCCAGTCTCGTGCATGGCTCCACAAAAGGTTTTAGTGCTATGGTAGCTTAGAAGTTTATTAATATTTTTTAATTAGTAATGTAGGCATTTTAAAAACCTGGTGTTTAACTGAACGCGTTCATTTTTCCAGAACACGTAGCAAAAAAATTAAAGCGATTATCATTTTAATGATCCTCTTTCTCTAAGACATAAAATAAGTAAATTCCATAGGTATGCACCTCTTAGTTCATACATTTACCTAAATAGATTAGATTAAATTAAAATATAGATACGTACTTATAAGAGATCATAATAAAGAAAATTATGTAAAATATTTACTTGTTGGTTCACCAAAAAAGAAATGATCTGATCACTTATTATCTTAATCAATAAAGAACTTTCCTTCTTTTTCTTTTTTTTTCTTAATATTTTATACTTTTACATTAAAAGTAATGAAATAAAAAACCGGTCAAGTGCGTGTCGGGCCACGCGCAGTGTAGGGTTCCGTATTTAGTGTATTTACAGAGTTTTTTTTTTAACATTTATAGACAAGACGTTTGACCACCATTTCACCTGGAATGTGAAGATGTGGCCGAAGATGAAGCACGCTTGTCTAGAAGGTACCTATTCACTCTAGACTTGAAAATTCCCAAATTATATTTTTTCGGAAACAAAGAAGCCAGCAGGGTGTTCCATTCCTTGGCTGTTCGCATTATAAACGTACAGCCGAAACGTTTGGTTCGAATTTTAGGAACATCTACCGTGTACGGTAGATGTTCCTAAAATGATATGCTGCCGTTCTTCTTGATGTCCTGTTGTAAAATGGTGAAGAGGGTATTAGGTTGTGTAGATCGATCGCACATTCTCCAAAATGGATCCTATAAAATATAGATAGACACGCCACTTTGCGCCGATGTTCGAGACTGAGCAGCTTGGTGCTGACTAGTTTTGAGTCACCAATTATTTTCAAAGCACGCCGATCAACCGACTCAAGAGCTTCGAGCTGGTATTTGGCCGACCCGTCGATAAGGTGGCAACAATACTCCACACACGATCGAACTTGTGCTTGATATAAATTTAGCAACTGACGTGATGTGAAGTATCTCCGCACCTTATTTAGGACTCCGACCTTCATACCAGCTAATTTAGCCTTGCTATCGAGGTAGGTGCCGAAATTCAGCGTGGGCGTTAGAGTTACACCTAAGATGTCTAAGTGGTCTGCCAGAGGTATAGGCTTGTAGCGTCCACTACATTAAGGCGCCAACTAGTGGAATACAATGAAACCTTACAGTACTTGTCTAGTACGATAGATGGCGTGCATTCGAATTACATCGCACATGCGAAGATTTCTCAAGAGTTGGCATATATACAACTTCCCAAAGTCAATCGTTGGGCCGCGGCCCGCCAGGCGCTACCACCTCGCCTGGTTGGAGGATCCTCCCTTTTCGCCGGAGGAACACTTCCACCCGTTCCTCCACAAGCTCATCATTTAGCGTAGGAGAGAAAGGAAATGGACTCTTTTTTGCGGAAAATAGACATGCCTGAGTTTTTTGTGTGTTAAATTGGACCATATTGGTCTCACCCCATTTTGCAACAATTGTTAAGAGCTAAATTCATTCGCTCAAGCATGTCTCTCCGCAGTAACTGAATTTCCGCTGGGTTGGCTCGAGGACTAGATTCTTAGAGTAAGGAATGTAATGAAAAATACAAATAAATATTTTCTATGGAGTTGTTCGAAATTTTCGAGTAAAAATAAATTTAGTCGAGTATTACTCGCAAACTTGCAAAGGCCAACTTAGGTATGATAGTTTTCCTTTTAATGTCGTTATATGTAGCCACTATTGCCGTAACGTTTGAATTTCTGACAACAACCGTTTAGTCTCTGGTAGTACAAGTGACCCCACAAATTTTAGACCAATTTCTGTACTACCTGTCTTAAGTAAAATTTTTGAAAAACTTATTTTAATTCAACTACTTGCACACTTTAACCATCATAAACTTTTACATTGTCGACAGTTTGGATTTACTAGGGGTCGTTCAACAACCGATGCAGGTGTTGAACTTGTCAAACACATTTTTGAAGCTTGGGAAAAATCACATAATGCACTAGGGGTATTCTGTGACTTATCTAAAGCATTTGATTGCGTTCAGCATGAAACATTGGTCAGAAAGTTATATCACTACGGCCTTCGAGATACCGCTCTCGAGCTTATGACTTCATATTTAAACAATAGAAATATGTGTGTTGATTTAAATGGGACAAGATCTCCCGGGACTTCAATGGATATGGGGGTCCCACAGGGCTCTATTTTAGGGCCATTTCTTTTCTTAGTCTATATTAATGACTTACCCTACATTATCAATGATGGCCAAGAGATGGTATTGTTTGCTGATGATACTTCTTTAGTGTTCAAAATTAAAAGACAGGAGGTAGATTTTGACTGTGTAAACAATACTCTCTCTAATATAGTACATTGGTTTAGTGCCAATAACCTTTCGTTAAATAGCAGTAAGACAAAATGTATTAAATTTACTACTCCTAACGTAAAACAGGTTGAAACCAATGTTAAGATAAATGAGGAAGTATTGGAGATCGTAGAGTCCACGGTATTTCTGGGCATTACCGTGGATGCTAAATTGCAATGGGGTCCCCATATTGCCAAATTAGCTAATAGACTTAGCTCGGCAGCATTTGCTGTGAAAAAGATTAGACTATTAACCGACGTCGAGACGGCTCGCCTTGTTTATTTTAGTTATTTTCACAGTATAATGTCCTATGGCATTTTGCTATGGGGAAATTCCGCCGACGTCAACACTATTTTTGTACTGCAAAAGAGAGCTGTCCGGGCTATCTACGGGTTGAGTCCGAGGGTATCTCTTAGAGATAAATCTAAAGAAATAAATATTCTGACTGTAGCTTCGCAATACATTTATGAAAATGTATTATATGTCCGTAAAAACATTAATGAGTTTCCTACAATAGGTAACAATCACAGTATAAATACTAGGAACAAATACAAGTTGTCCATGCATGCAACGCGGCTGAATAGGGTCAGTAATTCTTTTAGAGGTCAATGTATACGGTTCTTTAATCAAATCCCCAAAAACGTTCAAAGTCTATCGATCAATAAATTTAAGAAAGTAATGAAAGAACGTTTATATAAATGTAATTACTATAAGACCAGTGATTATCTTAATGATAATACGTCTTGGGATTATAGCGATCGCTGCCAGGCTATTTCATGATCCTGTGATTTCGTGTATTCAGTAATTAGTATCTACTATTGTTAAGGGTTGAATAATGTGAATACCCTGGCTGAAAATGAATTCCATCTTTTATTTTGCCGTATGCATATCCGGAACAGTCATGCACGCTTAAATGTCTTTGCCTTTGGCGGCGTCGTGTGGCGGGTTGCTCACTTCCCTCTAAAATGGTCGAGGAGGGCAATGGCTGTCACATGCGTCATACTCGTGAACGGGTGCTGTTGGTGGGGACTGGTCTGTTCTGGTTTGCAGGGGCTACATCACATTTAGTAGATAGCAGTTTATTTGCATCTATGCTATGGACGTTGACATTATTTGATTTTTCACGATAATCTGTACTAGATTTAAGCTTTCATTTAAAAGAGCTCTTACTGAGTTTGTTGGGTAGCGGAGTTCTTCTCAGTAGTGACTGCACTTGGAACTCTGCTAAGTGAATAACATTGATCTTGACGAATAAGTTTTTCTTTTTCTTCATTTATTATCATTGAAGGAATTGAAAAATTTTATGATTATTATGTTTTAACCAAATAGTTTAAATTTTTATTTTTATTTTACTATTAATATATGATTTTTCTTTACTATATGTAATGGTTATTCGCTCTAGGTAGTTTATGATTTATTGACGTTTTGAAAGTATCTGTAAAGATCTATTCGAAATAAAAATATTTTCTATTTCTATTTTCTATTTCTAGGGGGGAGGGGCAGTTGAGTCTAACGAAAATTGTCACTTTAAAGCTTAATAACACGAACAGTTAACTAAATCCAAAAATGATATTAACACACCCCTAACATTTTTGAAAGCCCTATCCAACGATAACCCACACTACATAGAAAACGAAAAATAAAAAATATATCAGTACGTTACATGTAGGGGAGGTACCCTATAATTTTATTTTTCATGTTTTTATTCCACCACTTTATCGGCGTGATTAAGGTGAATACATGTGCCAAATTTCAAGTCTCTAGTACCAATCGTTTTTGCGCTAAACCGCGGACGGACAGACAGACAGCCAGACAGATGGACATGGCGAAACTATAAGGGTTCCTTGTTTAGATATTGTTACAGTTCACACACATTTACCTGTATAAACTTACAGAATTTCCACCACCTTAGTCCCCACTCTCCTCCCAGAACCTCTACTAATGTGAAAGAATGTGTCGAAGACAACATAACGAATGACGATACTAGGAAATAGTTCTAAGAAAGGTCATATTCAACTGGTAACTTACTGAACATTGCTAAAGTCTCAAGAGTGAGCTTGGCGAATATCCGAGCAAGGAATCCAGCCATAATGCGTTACTTGTGAAGGAATCGGCAATGAAAGAGAAGTTTCTATAAAAAATAAATAAGGTACCTTATTGTTATTTTAGGTGCCTATTATAAAGAGTCCGTAATATGAATCACATCCCACCTTACGCAAATCCGTCGGGCGTTTGAAAATGTCTAAATTATCTATACGCCTGCTGAAGAGTCTGATTGGAGATGGATATAATATTGTACAAAGTTGGATATCTGTGAGACCGGTCGTGGCCCCGTCAAGACGAGCTAATAGGAAACCTGGGCACTATCTATGTTTTAGTCATATTTTATATTTGTATTAATTACTTTTATCCTATATTAGTATCCTTTGAATGTTACGAAAATCTAAAATATCCAAACAAAAACATTTTCATGAAAACTAAGCTAAGACAAGCAAGTATTTACATAGGTTTTGGTTGCAATTTGTAATGTAAGTACAAAAAGATAACAGATCCCACGGAGTGCCATACTCTTAATTTTGCATCTTCTAACTCTATTACCTAACTACATCTTAGCCAAAGAGCAGCTTGACCGTTTTGTTATTTTACAAAGTAAAAACAAGTGAAATAATTCCCACCAAAACCATTCTCGTGTAAAATAAGCCACACGAATAGGTAAAAAAGATTTGTGATCTCTTGGATAGACTCTTGACTCTATTAACGCGCTATTTATTAGCCAAAATATATGGATATTTCGTTAGTCACGTTGATTCTCCCATGGATTTATGAATAGAATTTAATCTACCAGTCGTTAATTTTGTGTAACAAAACAGCCAGGCCACTCATTTTGGCTAAGATATAGAGTTAAATAGAGTTAGAAGTTAGGAGCTTGACTCTCCTTGAGATCTGATAACTGTTTTCACATATTTGTACATATTGCTTGTATTAAAGTAATATGTATATAATTACTCGTCTTGGCTTTTCGAAGGATTGTGTTTTACAGGCACATTTTCGCCAGGATGCTATTAAGTAAATGACTTTATAATACAGCTCTAACAAATTAAATATCAATAATGATATTTTGATAGACTTAAATTAAGAGATCCTATCATATATTTCGTTAGTTTAATTTCTTCCGTTATTGAGTTTTTGCAGTGATTTAATTTTATGATCATCAAGAAATTAATTACTTTGTAACAATTGCTTATGTCACATGCAGTGAACCTAATAGGTACCTACTGTTGGTATAAAATTATGATGGCAATCATTATTAAATTATTCCAATTCCATAACGATGGCATACAAATCACTATATAATGTAACAATGGTGAAGGTTACCATCAATCACATTTTGAATGTAACAAAAACCATGTTTCGAATAATTTTTGTGTCGTGTTTAGTCGGTGTTGTACTAGTAAGTTCCTTTGTCGATATGTATAAATAATAATTAATGACCGAAATGTTTGTACGCGCATAACTTCCAAACTACTTCACCAAATTCGACAATCTTTTTTTTATTGTCAGGAGAAAGTGTCAGGAAAAAAAACCTTAAAAAAAAACGTGATATGGCGTTTCTAATTATGCCAGGTCAACTAGTAAGAAATAAATTATTTTATTAAAAATAGCATAATTATGACGGTACAAAGTTGGCCGGGTCAACTAGTAAGAAATAAATAGATAAATATACACAAGGCCACCGATTCGGTCAAGATTTAGCTGTGCTACAGTCACTCCAGAGGTTCCAAGTCGACTACCGATACAAAGGCACAAAAAAATATCTAACCAGTAAAAACGAGAAAAGATCTACAATAAATCGTAACTTTAGGCCTATATTCCCCGAACTGACAGAGGTTATAAAATTATATATCTAATATACACCCTCGCTTTTCCATGTACATTTTTCCCTGTGTACATAATAAGTGGCTAGACTGGCCAGTTTCAGGCACATTACCAAAGTCTGAGAGTGGCACAAGAAAACTTGGGAAAAAATTGGTATTAAAGTCTGAATCGGAGACTTTTATCTCTGGATCGAACCCAGCATAGTAATAGTGGCCTCCTACCAGTAGACCACCCACTTGAATGTAATTTATCTAAAAAATTTTAGTTGGCGGTCATAAGCCAGAAATAATTTTGTCCAAATTTCAATTTGTATTTATTGATATTTACTTGATCATAAGTTTTCTTTTTAAGGCAAAGACAGAAATGGAAACTAAAGCATGGTTTGTGCAACTGGCTTTGCAATGCAATGAAGAATACCCAATATCATCAGAAGAGTTTGAGATTATGAAGAAATATCACAAGCTTCCGGATACTGAAAATGCAAATTGCCTTATGGCTTGCGTTTTCAGAAAAACAGCTTGGGTATGTACCTACTAAATCGTACAACAAATAATTATTATTTCATACAGATTTATAATACCTAAGTACCTATCTTAAATTTCAGCGACAAACATTACAATTTCGTTCTATCCAAGTTTTCGATTGGATCAAAAAAGTATAGAGGTAATAGGTCCTGTATATACCTAAGCACTTAAAGATACCTACAAAAAGACAAGAGTAGGTATACTGTATATATATACTACTGTATATACTCTGTGATATTCACAGTAATCAACATTAATTACATTGATTGAGAATGTGAACAATTAATTTGCAATGGCAATTTCATTGTAATAATCCATTTTCTGTTTTTCAGAAAATGGATTATTGGGAATACTAAATGCCTATGTGCCGGAAATTACAGAGCCGTACATTACTACCTGACCGGAACACGATACTGCTGAACACTACCATTTAGCAGCAAGTACGAGTAGGTATATTAGGTAATGCGGTAGTGCCTACGCCCGCGAGCTCCGTCACTGGAGCGCTATCACCAGTCTAAAAAGAAATCTATTAAAGTTAGAGAAGAATGTGAAATGTTACAATAACTTTAACTTTAACAAATATCTTGGTACAACCCAGCCTAAGTCATCTAAATGTGTGAGTGAATTAACCGTCTCTGCACACGTTTCGTTTGATTTTAAAGTCTAGGTACTATGTGCCTTCAGACATATTATACGTCTGTGGTGCCTCTCGTATCAACGTGCCCTCTTTCACTTCATTCCCCCTACATAACGTTGCAATTATTAGATACCTACTATTATACTGTTAACAATAGACAAACATTAAAATTTTAATATATTTAGGTATTTACACGACAACCTACGTAATATAAATTTACAATAGATATTACTATTAGTCAGTATAATAATTCAGTCAGTAATTATATTTCAGTTGGATGATAATGGAATGTTTGACGCCGATAGCGCTTACCAACTGTCAATAAGGGACCATCCCAAAGAAGAAGAAAAAAAAGAGAACGCGAAAAAACTCTTCGAAATATGTAGACAAGGTGAAACATTTCTTCATTTCTAACATGTGCTCTAACTTAACATTTGATAACAGTCAAATGTTGAAAAGGTATAAGAGTTGAAAAGATAAAATCAAATTGAATTGATAGTCTATCTATTCAATTTGCTTGATTCTATTCGTTTTGTAACTAAACTATGAGTTAAGTATGTACTTAACTCAAACTTAGTTTAGTTACAAAACAGTTGTGCCTATATATTGGTAACATAAGATACTTTCGAATTTTTTTTTGTTTTACAACGGTATGGCGAAGTTTTTAATACCAGGATGGTTTTATTAGATAACTATCGGCCCGCCCCGGCTTCGCGCGGTGCAATGTTGCCTATCCTCTCCTATTCGTCTTAGCGTGATGATTATACATAGATATAGCCTAAAGTCTTCCTCGATATCTTTTATAGTTTAGGCAGCGTACGCAAAATAAGTAACTTTTCTGGTTGATTTTTTACACCTTGTGTCTGAAAAACCCAAATATCTTACGGAACCCTATTTTTTCCAAAATGAAATATTGCCTATTTTACCGTGGATAATATAGCTTTCGAATAGTGAAATAAACTATAAAAGATATTCCTCGATATCTTTTATAGTTTAGGCAGCGCACGCAAAATAAGTAACTTTTCTGGTTGATTTTTTACACCTTGTGTCTGAAAAACCCAAATGTACTTTCAATCCAAAAAAAATAAAAAAATAAAGTACATAAATTAATTATTTTTCAGTGAATGAAGAATCAGTGACCGATGGGAAAAAAGGATGCAAGAGAGCAGCTCTTATGACGAAATGTTTAACTGAAAACGCCCCAAAGGTGATGTTTACCAATCTATAGAAAATATATTTTTCATTTAAACGAATCCGGCGAATCGTGGGTGTTTGTATGTATAATCAATTTAGGTATGCATTTACCTCTGCCTACCCCTTCGGGGAATAAAGGAGTGAAGCAACACAGCGCAGGCCAGCCTCACCCGCCGCCTTAGAGCAACACGGGCCACCGGCCGCGAGAAAAGTAGCCATATGCAGGCTTTCCCCTCTGTCAAACTAAACTCAAAAATTCATTTAATCACTTGGATATAATAGAATTTTCTTGTGTCAAAGTACAAGCCCAAGGAGGCCGAGATGTTTAAATGTGTGCGTGAAATTGTCAGTGGCGGATTTACCAGCAGGCTGAGTAGGCTGGAGCCTAGGTCGGCAAATTTTAAGGGGCGGCAGATTTAGTACATATTTTATTTTTATTTCGATTTACAAATTAAAAAGAAAATATACACACACAAATTAAGAATTTCGAAAATTGGAAGGAAATTAAAATATTTAACTAAAATCGAATTATAGTCCTATTCCATGTACAATGCTAAATATTTCAATATCTTTACATAAATCATTGATAAAGTTCAAAAATCATGACGATTCGATATTATTGTCAAAATTTAGTTAGTTATATTTTCTTCTCTCATAATTGTTCTGTAATTGATATGATTGTGGACTACGATATCAAAATTTAGGGGCGGCAAAAATTAGATGATTAGATGACGTTTTGTATCGGTAAGCTACTAGGTACTAGACTATTGAAATAGTTAGCTACTCTCTCCATTTTTATTTCATGAAGTGGCAAACAAGCATACAGTTTGTATTGATGGTAAGTAATACTCTAGCCTATAAACATCTACATGAACCCAAATATTTCAATGCAGATGCGTTGCCACTCCTGAGGCCTAAGCTGTTATGCCTCTGTGATGGAAATTACAGGGCCGTACATTACCACCTGACCAAAACACTATAGTGCTGAACATTAGTTTTTAGCGGCCAGTAGATTAGGTAATGCGGTGGTGCCTACGCCCGCGAGCTCCTTCGAGCTGTAGCACTAGTAAAACATATTCCACACCATGACAAAGTGTGAATAATATATCTATTTATTTTTTCAGATGGGCTTTATCGTCATGTAGAAGCCTCTACGTCAAATACACGATATCCCAGTGATTTTTAATAAAGAAATTTTGCAGCAATCAATTATTATTTCATTTATACCTTACACATTGTGAAATGAAAATTGTGTAAAAAGTCGGTGTATGTATTTCTTAGATTAGAAATGTCTTTCTGATTAACTTGTTCAAACGTGTACGTACTTTCGTACAAACCGTTGTAAACGTCGCAAACTTGCATTCTGAATACAGGTTCTAAATCATTGAAGAAATCGTGAAGTTCTGTTATTTAAATATAATCACTTGCGATATTCTTCTAAACTACTTAAAATTCAATTAAAATGTTACAAATAATAGCTAATGAAAAATAAACAATCTACTAAAAGTATAAATTGAATGGATGATATACCATTTCTTTTTATTTACGGATGTACTGCCTGTATATATGTATTTTCAAATATTCCAATAATAATGAAATACATCAGAATAAATTATATTATAATGATACCGACTTGGTGGTAATTGGATTTATTAAATGTTTCTTCCTTTTCACCGTTGACATAAAAATCAACATAAATATGTACTTACTTTTTTTGTACACTAAATAAAACTCAACATGTTTCGCAAATTGTATTATTGTAAATATTGTGAATATCAATCTTTACAAAAATCTATATTTAGATATATAATATAATAGGTTGGGGAAAAAGTCTTTTCGTATTATAGTATGTATGAACTTGTAATAAAATCTCTTTGGCTGTAGTATTTGTATCTGGCTGGTTTTGGTATCATTGAAAGTTCAAATTTTAAAGAACATAATTCCAAATTCAAATTAGGCAAATGTGTGATTTTCATTTGTTTTTCGTACTGTCAAGATGAGTGTCTAATGAAGAAATTCGATACATTTTAAAATTTTACTACAAAAAAGGTAAAAATGCAACGCAGGCCGCGAAAAAAATTTGCGATGTTTATGGACCTAGTGCAGTGTCTGTGAGAGTAGCACAAATTTGGTTTCAGCGTTTTCAATCCGGAAATTTTGATGTCAAAGATGCACCTCGCTCTGGTCGCCCTATTACGGATAAAATGGATGCCATTTTTGAAAAAGTGGAGCAAGATCGACATATCAGTAGTTACGACGTAGCTGAAGATCTGAGAATTGATCATAAAACAGTTTTGGCGCATTTGAAAAAAGCTGGGTACAGAAAAAGCTCGATATTTGGGTACCTCACGAGCTCACTGAAAGAAACCTAATGAACCGTGTACTCATTTGTGATTCTTTATTACGACGTAATGAAACCGAATCATTTTTGAAGAAGCTGATAACTGGTGATGAAAAGTGGATCACGTACGACAAGAACGTGCGAAAAAGGTCGTGGTCAAAGGCCGGTCAGGCTTCACAGACTGTGGCGAAACCCGGGTTAACTCGCAATAAGGTGATGTTGTGTGTGTGGTGGGATTGGAAGGGCATTATTCATTATGAGCTATTACCACCAGGCAGGACTATCGATTCTGAACTCTACTGCGAACAACTGATGAGATTAAAGCAAGAAGTTGAGAGAAAGCGGCCGGAATTGATCAACAGAAGGGGTGTGGTGTTTCATCATGATAACGCTAGACCTCACATCTATAGCCACTCAGCAAAAATTAAGAGAGTTTGGCTGGGAGGTGTTAATGCATCCGCCGTATAGTCCTGACCTTGCACCTTCAGATTTCCACCTGTTTCAGTCTCTTCATAATTCTTTATGCAATGTTAGGTTTACATCACGAGAGGACAGCCAAATCCACTTGTCGCGGTATTTTGATGAGAAGTCCCAAAATTTTTATAGCAATGGGATCATGTCCCTACCTACCAGATGGCAAAAGGTTATCGAGTATTAAAAAATGTTTTGAATGATCTTAAAAAATGCGAAGAAACTTTTTCCCCAACATAATATATATATATATATATATATATATATATATTATATATATATATATATATATATATACATAATTAGATATATATAAGTTACTAAAGAGAAGGTCGTACTGTATTACAAATAATCGAAAAATACGAGAAAATTTTGTAATCAAAACATAATATCCTTATTTCAAAATAAATCCTCTTGCATGTCCTGCTCTTTATGAATTCGAAGTAGTACATATTCAAAATAATATCAATTAAAATCATGATGTTATTTAATGACTTGTTTTTTTAATGTCATGAAGTGGCAAACAACACACAGTCTGCATTGATGGTAAGTACAGTAATACCTATCAACATTTTATTAGTTGCATTGCCACTCCTGACACCTAAGGTATTATGCCTCTGTGCCGGAAGTTATAAGGTCGTACATTACCAACTGACCGGAATACGATAGTGCTGAACACTACCATTTATCAGCAAGTAGATTAGGTAATGCGATGGAGCCTATGCCCAGTAACTCCGTCACTAGAGCTTTACCGCCACTATAATATTGGTACAATATATTATCATATAATATCAATAGTTTTAATATCATAAAGCTTTTTTTCCTTAATATAAATATACTGAATATAATAATGTGAAAATGAACATGAAAATAACAATAAAAAACTATCTGAGGTGTCACATGTGGGACACCCGACTGGAACGAAGTTCCTCTTCAACGTTTAATTAATCACTTTCACAATCCATTGTTGATTTTTAAAGATATTAAATATAACTAAAACTACAGACACACGAACACGACAAAACAATGTACGCATACACAGCAGACGCGCGCGTCGCTTGGCTTGTCACAGGCGAGAAAGAGAAAGAGAGAACGAATAAGTCGAATCCTATACTCGGCCTGCCCTCTCTCCGAGCGCTACGCACTATAGCAAAAGTGTCGTGAGGATTTTTCGTGACGCTCGCCTAGACCCCTTAGCCAGCGTACCGCGCGATAAGGAACTTCGTCCCAAAAATTTAGAAAAAGCCGAACCAATAAAAAAGGGAAGTTATTTTACATTGAAAAATAAACTTAGGTAAGAAATCGATATAGGGGTTACTTGAGGGCAGGGAGTGAGGGACCTCTTGTAAGGGGATGTTTATGGGTTCGATACATAACTTATTAAAGTATAACGTACTGAAGGGAACTCTTAATTCGTCGATAATTATCGTGATTTGTAATAAGAAACACTATATGCCCTGCTGAGTAAATTGGTAACAAATATCTTTAGAGATACAAGTGAAGTGATTCATTGATAGATATTATAACAAATATATCTATAATACCGTATGAAAAAACCATATCAATTAATTGCATTTTGTATTTTTGTTTATAAATGGCAAGCAAATATGCTATATTTACAACATTTATTTGCAATTTAGTAAAATCATATTAGAAAATACCTATATTACACACGTTAAATCTACGGTTATACAAATGTGTTTATTAAATGTTCTGCACCATTTTTATGTTTTCTATACAACTCAAAGGTTGACTGGCAGAGAATGCTACTTAGCATTAAGCCCGCCTCATGTTACATTTTTGTGCTTGAAAGTATAAATAAAGTGTAGTATGCAAGTGCAGTATCAAAATATTTTGACTATTACTTAATACTTTATCATTACCTGATTGCCCACTCACCTATATGGAACAAACAAATATTTTTGATCTAATACTTAACACATGTTTCTAGGGGAAAGTTGTTTTGCGTCGTGAACTGCGGCCGTACCATGACGTCCTATAGGCGCCAAAATTTTATTTCATTTGTTCAATACGACAGCGCGAAGAAGATGAAACGAGACAAAACTAATACCGAATCAGTTTAGGTTAACATTAAAAAATCATAATGCGGCCATTGAATACATTCCCAAAATTTCTAGATTCATTTCTAGAACTTACAGGTCGCATTTTTAAATTAATTTAGCGATTTTAAGGATACATATATACAATAATCATATTCGAATCATTGTATAATGTCATCGTTACAAGATATACATACATCATCTGTGAATAACAAGGACCGAAACCCTTACCCATATGTGTTTTAGTAAGATTAATAATAACAGGTGAAAAATCCAACACATAAGGTTAACTCGTATTCATTAATTGTTCAAAACCAAAGAGTGACAAGACGCGATTCCTTGACCGTTTTGGTTTTGTCTAGTCTAGATAAGTTTAATCTTTAACGTGCAGTCTAGCCATCTAGTAGGAAGTACTTTTCTGCTTTTTCTGCTGTCTCTTTAACGCAGATTAATCAGGAACATTTTAAAGATTAGCCCATATTTTACTAAGCAGTTTAATAGATATATATTAAATCAAAACAAAGGGTGTTTGTTCTAACGGGTTAGCCATTTAAGCCGATGATACGGTCCTTGTTGAATAATAATTGTGCAGAAATCCTCAAAGTACAGTGTGTTTTTAATATTGAATTTGAGATTTAATATTGAAATAGCTGGGATATGCACTGTTTATAACGTACTTATCATATCTGTCTCTCCTAAGCCCCTAACGCAGTCAGCGTAAAATATTTTTATTACAAAAATAATTTTAATTTGGGTATGAAATACGAAATAGTTACTACAATCAATATGAAAATACGGTAATTTAGGAAGTTATACGATTAATACTAATTACATCACTAGAATTTTGAAACATAAGTTGGCACTAAAATGTTAATTACATTCCTTAAATGATTAATTATGTAACAGGCACTATTCGAGAAATATGCCGCCTAACGTCCATCTACAGTAATCACATGATTATGCACTAATAATTCTAGAAACGGATGCAGTGTCACATGTCATATAATTTATGTATGTAAGTTGGTTTATTAGTATTTTACATGACACTAGAACTCGATAGATTTGATAATAATCTTTGGATTAAACTTCGAGTAAAACTAGACGATGGTTTAAAATATACGGTTTAACATAAAGGGTGAACAATAGAAAACGACATTAAAAACACAGTAAAAAATATGTTGTAAAATACCTCTTAGTTTAATCATAGAACACTTTTACAACATATGTTTCATAAGAAGCTGTAACAATTTGAATATGAAAAATTGTTCTGTAGTTCAGATATCCTTTTTCAGCTAAATTTTTAGATTTTTTTTAATTAATTGTGAAAATATTTTTGTGCTATCATGACAATTCAGACTAGTACAACCAGTTCTTTCGTGATTCATTTAATGTCGTATCGTCTTGGCCATCCTTTTTAAGTAAAAAGGAAGATTACTCGATATGCAATTCTATTATAAACTTCGATATTAAAGAAGGCAAAACGCAGACGTCAAATAAAAACTTTTAAAGAGTTTGGAAATTGAGGAAATAATATCGAGACCAACCTCCGAAAACGCAGGGTGTACTTACGAACTAGATAATCATTTCACTAAATTAAATGATCAGGAGCAATTGGATGTCTTACAAAACACGGATTATTCAAGAAGCACAAACGCCCAGTCATAGTTGTCAGAAAATATGTATTATTTGACATCTCGATTACCATCAACAAGTTTTCAAGTACCCTATTATCATACAATCATATCGATTTATTTCTAGTAGATTAATGATAGACAGCGACACAAATTATAAAAATAAAGGAGATGTTGCGAGCTCGGCCCTGGTTCGTACACGTCCTCAAAAAATGGGTAAATTAAAGAAGAATCCGAAAAAAATACAATTAATTTATTCAAGAACATATTTTAGAGTTAAAACCACATTTAATTCAATCGATTTTATCATTTTCAACTATGTTAAACATGGCGGCGATACAGCCGACAATTGGGATCAATCGATTTTGATAGTATTTAGAAAATATTAGTTTTTTCTCCAAGTTCTATAATCAAAATACAATTTAAAAAACGAAAATGTCACAATGACGTCGCTCGCCATATTCGCCATGTTAGTTTTGAGTTGCAATTCTAAGTGCAAATTATGTTTTGTAACTGCAAACAAAGCTAAAGAAGTGAAAATATGCAGTAAAAAATGTTTTTATATTGATTTTGCCTGTTTAATGATATTGTGTACAATACATGGCCGGAGGTCCATACATTTTTGCAACATCTCCTTTGCTGTGACGTAATATGTAACGAATTCAGTCAGTTATAATCAATAGAATAACCAAAAAGAAACTTTAATAATACAGAACAATCCAGTGTACACAAAAAAAGTAAGCATCGATGGAAGACAAGCAATGGAAATGAAAATACATTTGATATAACAAAAAAAAAACAAATCAATCAGATCAGTTTACATTAGAAAACTTTAGGCTACAATATTGTCAAAGTCCACACGTGCACAGTAACACCTCATTACTCGATCAGAACGAGCTGACCTTCGGAGAGGGTGTCGTCGCTCTGATGTTATATGCTGTCGTAGCTGTTGGGGTCCGGTGACGTCACGGGGCCCGCTCCTCTGGGCGGCAGCTTGAAGCCGTTCACTGCGTACGCCCAGCCATCCTGTCAAAAGTACCAGCCATAGATTAACGTGGCAACCAAGCTGATATTTGGTTGATTGACTTAACAGCGAGGCCCAATCCATTTTTGATGAACTGCATAAATACTTTTCAGTTACAGTTTGCCAAATAAGCCGTCCCCTTATGGGACGGTTAACACAGAATAATTCGTTGTCTGTAATTATTGAGACACTGATAGCGGAATCGGTCGTGAGATCGTTTACTATCAGATAGATAGTAAACGATCTCACGACCGGACGATCAGATTGGTCGATGGAATCGATCCGCGATCAAAGGTACAACTGGGGCCGGCCGTAGCGGTCCCAATACTCGATAGATTTGAGCCCTCAATCCATTCTTGACCACCTTCGATCGGTACTTCGTTCTGTTGGTCAAAAAGCGGATCAAAAACAAATCTACAGCTAATCTGAATAAACTGTCCGTTGTTATTGGGATGCTGACAATGGAGCGATCAAAAGATAATTTGCTATCTAGATTGGTGAGATCCGTGCGTATTGGGACCGGCCGGGGGTCGTTAAAATTACTCAGTATTCTAGTCGTAGCAGATTTCTGATCATTTGTTTGCAGATTCATTTGTTCGGTCCCCGGCGTCAGAGGTTAAGAGATTTGGTTATTTTTTTACATTTTTCGAGAGTTTGGTAAAAACGAGAGACAAAATATTGCGATTCGGTTTAAATTCGTGACTGGTGGTAAAGTCCCAGCGTAGGGACTCGAGGGCGTAAGCAACACCGTATACCGTATTACCTGATCTATCTGCCGCCAAATGGTGTTTTTACTTAATGTAATGGAAGTGGCAAACAAGCCTGAAGTTCACATTGATGTTAAGTGGCCCACACAATGACCAAGGTCAAAATGTTACTACTCCTGATGCCTAAGGTGTTATGCCTCTGCACCGGAAATTACAGGGCCATACATTACCACCTGACCGAAACACGATAGTGCTGAACACTACCATTTAGCGGCAAGTAGGTATATTAGGTAAAGCGGTGGTGCCAACGCCTGCGAGCTCCGTCACTGGAGCTCTACCACCAATAGATGGTAGTGTTCAACACTATCGTGTTCCGCTAAGATAAGATAGTGATATTTGGCCGCGTAATAACTATCAGCTGAAGCGCGCATGGCCCCGCGGCTGGTGTAGATCGTAAGCGATCTACTCGGTTAAGCACTACGGGCGCGGTCGGATAGTGTGATGGGTGACCACAAGTGACAAATTAAATGCGCGTTTCCGTGCTTCGGAGGGCTCGATAAGTTGTCGGTCCCGGTTGCTATCGATAGATAGCAGTCGTTAAACCTTGTCGGAGGCCTTATGGGCGGTTTGAAAACATCCGACAGCGGGTTGGCCACTAACCCACCCACCTCCACCAATCCGGGAGCAGCGTGGTGGAGTAAGCTCCAGGCCTCCCCCCCCCCCCAAAAAAAAGGGGGAGAGACTCGTGCCCAGCAGTGGGACGTATAATGGTTTGCCATTATTAATAACTATCACAGAAGCATAACAACTAAGGTCTCAGGGGTGGCAACCCATTTGCATTTTGATCTGGTTTTTGTGTCGATGTCTATAGGCTGCAGTCATCACTTAACATCCATGTAGGTCCTACGTTCTGTAATAAAACAATATCAATTTTCACGATCAAAACTACTTACCCTGACTAGATTAGGTAAATCCGACCAAAATGCTAAATTTGGTATAACTTCGATACCCGTTGCTCCCATCAAGAACTTTTTAGTGCAAATTCCGAGGACCAGGTAAAATATCACAAGAGAGAAGAATATTATCAGCAGAGTAGAACCGAAAGATCGCCCTGGCTCTTCCAGTTGCACCATACAAGCGTTTCTTGAACTGAATGACAAGACCTGAAAGAATAAATAAAAATAAATTATCATCACTCGATTGCCAGATTTTTGTTAGTGATAATCCGAACTAAATTTGAATGAAAGCACATTATAGGATATCGAGTTTTTTGTACGAAAATCATGATTCAAAAATGTGACAGGAGCCGCGCTGTTATTAAAGTACACATCAAGTTGCATTATTAATATTGTACGCGCGAAACCAGGCGAGTACATAGTCGTTTCAAAAACGTAAATTCACGCCAGTTTTTCACGAAGGGGTAGGAGAGGTAAAAGCAAGCATTCAAATGATTCAAGCATACATGTAACCTACAATTCGCCAGTGACTGTACGGCCCAGTAATTTCTGGCACATAGGCACAACAACTTATACATCAGGAGTGGAAACGTTGACTATCAGGGTTTTATGTACATGTCTCACTAAAACTTACCATCAATCAAAACTTTATGCTTGTTCGCCACCTCATGACATGAAAAGTTACGTTTTATCACCATGCAATAAGTGGCGAGTCTGTTGACATACTTGACATTACCGGGCATATCACGAAACTATTAGGGTGGCACTGGCTGGCAGATTGCCAGGTAATACAGTGAGTGGTGCCTACGCCCTCGAGCTCTTTGCACTTGGAACTACCAAAAGTAATAAAAAATAAGGTCTCTAAGTCTCGTGCTTATATTTTAACATAAAAGGTAGTATCCTCCTCAAAGCTTAAGATATCTACAACTTCTTGTCCTTGACAAACGGATAGATAAATAGACCAGACTTACTTCCGCGTTTACAATACAAGATCAATCATGAATATTCTAACTGTAATAAATATTACAACACATTATGCGCATATTATATTTTACTTTGTATGACGTTCTATTCTCTCACGTGAATAAACAGCTCTTGTTTGGCTATTTGCCAGTATAACACAAGATTCATTTGTAATGCATGTAAAAATGGCTAATTTTAAAAACCCTGTAAGAGGGTTCAGTTTCGAAACGGATAAGCAATTCTAAAGAATTGTTTAGAACCTCAAACCTGCGGCTCGACTGCCTAATTGGACAGCTTTTGTAATCGTTAACATCTTTCCCCCTTATTCATAAACATACATTAGATACGTTTTAGCTATAGAAATAGAAATAGAAATAGAAATAGAAAATATTTTTATTTCGAATAGATCTTTACAGATACTTTCAAAACGTCAATAAATCATAAACTACCTAGAGCGAATAACCATTACATATAGTAAAAGCAAAATCATATATTAATAGTAAATTAAAAATTAAAATTTAAACTATTTGGTTAAAACATAATAATCATAAAATTTTTCAATTCCTTCAATGATAATAAATGAAGAAAAAGAAAAACTTATTCGTAAAGATCAATGTTATTCACTTAGCAGAGTTCCAAGTGCAGTCACTACTGAGAAGAACTCCGCTACCCAACAAACTCAGTAAGAGCTCTTTTAAATGAGAGCTTAAATCTAGTACAGATTATCGTGAAAAATCAAATAATGTCAACGTCCATAGCATAGATGCAAATAAACTGCTATCTACTAAATGTGATGTAGCCCCTGCAAACCAGAACAGACCAGTCCCCACCAACAGCACCCGTTCACGAGTATGACGCATGTGACAGCCATTGCCCTCCTCGACCATTTTAGAGGGAAGTGAGCAACCCGCCACACGACGCCGCCAAAGGCAAAGACATTTAAGCGAGCATGACTATAGAATGCTTTATCTTTGTCAGTTGCATTGTCAAATGTGCAAGATAGAAAAAGACAAAGGAGAGATTAGCAACACTTACTTAAGTGAAAATACGTTTATGAATAAAGGGGGTTACACTATAACGATCTTTTTTCTGATGTCTATAAAAGAAATAATGAAAACATATTGGCCTTTGGAACTATGTCGGTGAATGACAAAGAATTACTCTTTTTCTTTTCTCTTTACTCTTTGTTATCAGTTTGTAAAGGGAAAATGAGACATTCTACTGATATACTTTTTACAGTAGTATATTATATTTAGTTTTATCTTAGTGATATTCTTGACTATACATATATTTTTTATCTTGTTTGATATTCACTTCAATTTATTTTGTTTGTTTTTGACGTGTCATAAGAGGTGCCTGTCACCCTAAATGAATAAATGAGATTCTGATTCTGATACATAATAATATCGATGTCGCTTTAATATCGCCTACTATGGATATTTACCATTGGCGGCAAGAAATAAAAAGGTACCTATATCAAAGACGTTATCGAGCACAATAGTGATTCATTTGGCGGCATAGAGCAACGCGGGCCACCGGTCGCGGCGGACCGGAGGGGAGTAGCCATACACAGGCTTTCCCCTCTGTCAAAGTACAAGATTAAATGCTTTAAAAAATCCTGTGCGTATAATAAAACTAGTTGCAGCTGGACTGCTCATTAGACTAAATCTAGTTGTGCGACTGAACGGACGTCCAAAAAAATGCTGATTTGCTGTGTTGTTTACTGTAAAAAGAGATCTAACACATCAAGCTTAAGGTATAAAATGCCATAATATCGGTCGTGTTGTTTCGGACTGATATAAACAACACAGTCGGGGGCAATGTTTGGTATGCCTTGTACGATACGGGGATCGGTCGTGCGACTGATCCGAGTTCGTTTCCGAGAAGCCGCTGTCGCCGGTGCCGCTTATCGATAGTGTTGTTGTCGGTTTGGATAGTTATCGATAAATATTGCAAAAGAGTCTTATATACAGGGACATTTTTGAGATTAAATTTTCTTATTAATATATTATGTTGTAGTTATATTCGCCACAAACTGCTCTGGGCCACCGTTATTAGTTATTACTATTCGCTCATTTATTCTTGTTCTTATTAAGTATTTTTAACATACATATTAGTTATTAAAAAAAAAAAATTATTACTTTTATTATATTGTGGGTTTTATTTTAATACTAGCTGTGTCCGCGACTTCGTACGCGTGGAAAAGTGACTTTGGGCAGCTTTTTTGGATATAACTTTAGGTAAATTTTGGATCATAAACACTTTTGGTTAGTTAAAAAAATCTGGTTTACGTTAATGCTTCTCTCTACGTGATATTGTATAGACGCATTGATGGCCAACGGATATGAAAGCACATAGGCTGCTAGTATTGCGAACACGTGACAGAGTCACATGTAACTCACCGAGCGAAAATCTAAACTAATATTATAAAGCTGAAGAGTTTGTTTGTTTGTTTGAACGCGCTAATCTCAGAAACTACTGGTAAATTTGAAAAAATCCACCAAGCAGGGGAAGAAGAACAAGAATTTGAAACTTACGAATCAGACGAATGAACTTCAACATTTTTTTTTAATTCACATCGCCTTGATCTTTTCCAATCTTTGAAAATTCCGTTATTTTGCAATAGTTTTACATTAAACAGGATCACAACTGACCCGTGGAGTAGGCACTACTGGGGAAACCACATTAAAAAAAACGCGCTAAGTACACTACCTCATAGGTGGCGTAGAAACGTGTGCATATTGTGACGATAACAACTTTTATAACTCTTTGAATCGTTATATCTCAGAAACGGTGGCTCATAAGAAAAAATATATTGATACATTTTTTATAGATAATTTTATGATCTACAATTTTTGCTTAGGATACTTTTTTGATAAAACTCACCGTTTTGCTGAAAATCGCGAAAAACTCTTTTTTTTACCTTTGACCTTGAATATTTTTTTTCCATACACGGGAATGATGGGGAACTTATAGACATTGTTTATAATTATGATTTGAACAATTTCACTAAAAATTCGGCTTGTCTAAATTGACCGGACTATACGTGCGCATAACGCGACAAGATTATTTGTTAAATTGGTAGTACATAATAAATAAAGTCCATCTTTATAATAATACAAAGTGTATTTCATTTAAACCTTATTTCCCAGAGTTAAGTAATTTATCGATAAAATTTATCGACACTTGTCGCAACTATGGTTTTAAGGACTTGTCGATGTAGTTGCATCATTCTTTACACTATTATGACACGGAATGATTACATGTGTGTGTGAAATTGTTGATGTGTTTTGTTAAAGTCAAGGTGTGAGTTTCGTTGTAATAGACGATTTTTGTTGTGTGTGAATTTAAGAAAGTGTGCGTTCCCCCCGCAAAAAATGGCAGACTATTTTGCTTCGGTGAAACACGCTATGGGTACTCCCCTCCGGTCCGCCGCGACCGGTGGCCCGCGTTGCTCTATGTTTGGCGGTCGAGTCGCTGGAAAGTTGAACTGTATACAACATGTAAAAGGGTATAATTCACTCTCAAACACCACGATTAGAAAATCGAGTTATTATCATAATACATAAACTGAAATTACATGATTATGTATTTCATATTTGTTATTTATGTTATTATTATTTTAGCTGTCCTCAATTTGTAAGAACAATATGCACACCCTTCGCATACTTATCCTACCTCTACAACAAACTCAATCCTACCCACATACGCACATTGTTGTGTAATCTGCGTATCCCTATTAACACTCGCTAGTAATAAGATTCATTTTCACTATTTTATTGCAAAAATTAAAATTTATAATTAGTCTCATTTTCGTTTGTATTGACTATGCACCAAATGGTGACCATAATTTACTTAATTTCTAATTGATTTAACTATATATATTAACTATATTTTTCTAAAATTGCTTCAGTTATCAATTCTGAACAAACTAGTTTCGGGTTGTACATTTAATCCTGTTACACGCGTTGTATACTAGTATATTACTATATTATATAATACTCGTATATATACTACTACTACTACTACTCCAGTATATATACTATACAATATGTTTAGCAATCTATTAGGATAGTGAGGTAACCTACGTAAATTATATTTAATTATAAAAAAATAAACAAAGTTTTCATTATGATTGAAAAGTAAATTATTTTTTGTCTTCGTCGATAGAGTGAGTATGTCATTGTGTTAAAAATAATTTCTTGATACAATACATACAATTTTGTTGGGTTCTTCTGTTGAATAAACATGAAGCTCATCATCCGTCTGCGCACATATTAACATAACAATGCTGGACCTGGAAAAGATATTAAATCGATATTATCTAAAATTCATATACATACCTAATAATTAATATAACACTGGTGGTATATTGAGTATTGAGTAGATAATTATATTAGGTAAGGACACAATTCGTAACATTATTCCAGGAACGCCTGAAATTTACTAAAACTATTTTCGTGGAGATGTGTAACTCGTGTATTTCAAACAAATGTAGAGGAAGGTAGGGTCCTCGTTTTTACTCGCTAGGTAATCACGGGCACCCCTCATTTGAGGAGAGGGATCGCTCATTCAACAACAGGCCTCGCGAGTTGAATAGGTCAGGTCATACCTGTCATACGTATGAGACTCCTCAACTCAACAGTTATACTCAATTCTTAATAAACCTATAAATTACTCATTTACCAATCGCGCACCGTGATTTGCGTGAAATGTTACTAACGTTGTAGAAAGAGTACACAATATATTACATTCTGTACAATTCGAATGATTGAAGAATGTCGTTACTATTCTGAAATTCAATCTCTTTCATTTCATAGCGGAGCCTCAAACGAGGTACCTCACGAATGAGGTACACACACATCATTGTAGGTATCTAACGCTGATTAATGCTCTTGGGCTCCTCCAATAAAGCTCTTTCACCAGTATAAATGAAATTAACTATTATAAGACCAATTCAAAACGACACTGGCTACACTTGAGAATTGATTTGACAATCAAGGTACAAGTACAAGATAATAAAATATTGATAATTAATATTGATTGGATAAAACAGGTTTTATAAATGAATGATACTGAGTTCAACTTACGAAGTACTCTTTAAGGAAATCTACGCCCAATCTATTCCCATCCACTTTAGTTTAGAATAACTGGTTCTATCACTTTTGAATTGTTTAACTTTGAATTGACCTTACAAAAACTAACGAAATATTTTGAGATAATATGTAGTTAGATACATTTTATATTAAGATAGATATAGTTATAAAATAAATTATGATAATCAATCAGCTTTCCAAAGTCGCAGATGAGAATTTCTACTTTCCAAAAAAAAACATTGTGTTTTAAATATAATAACTTAGTTGCACAGCTCATTAAGGCGGGTCCAAATATTTATGTATCACATTTGATGATTTGCGAAAGGAACTGGGGCTCGACCGCCTCATCTAGGCCCGTACTAATAGACAGACTTCAGTCCTTAAGACAATCATAAGATCACGTTTTTTCCATAGATTTTTCATACTGAACGAGATCTTAATGCGGTCTGGGACTGAGAGAGGGCCTCAGATTAATCGATAATATTAATACCACCCAGTTCCGGATTAGCCCTTACACAAATTAAGCAACTGCTTAGGGTATCACGTCGTGAGGGGCACCACAGACGATATGCGGAGATGCGGATCCTTAGGCCCACAAGCTCTGTCACTGGAGCTCTACCACCACTGTTACACAATTTGCACGTTCTGGGCAGTAACAAGCGCGATAACCGCGCCGTTGACCACTGCCACGGTTTCAGTCGGCAATGATGGAACTTCTCTCCTCAGCGAGTGGTGCGGTGTAGGAAAAGAGACGGTGGCACCATATTAAACAGTTTGGTCAGAGGACTCACCATTGTACAGACGGTAAAAATGTACAGACGTCCGATGACTTCGCGTAAGCTCAGATGTCTGTGAATGAGTTTGGGGTCGGTAACGGTACGAACGGCGCGCCTTTGTAATGGGTCAAGTAGACTAAGCTGGTATTTAGGGCCTTTTTCAGATAAGGTTACAATTGAGGGGCCTGCTCAAGCGTAGTAGTTGCCCCGATTTGAAATACTCTGTTAACCACCCCTAGCATTTTCGATGCCAACTAGGTCTTACCCTCTGCGACTGAATCGTACTACGTTCAATATGTCGACGACCAGGATATCGATACTCTTACCAACCACAAGTGGAGTGCCCTGAAACTGTGGCGTAACACTAAAGGCGCTTCCCTAATGAGCTCCATAGTGGTGAACGCGCAAACTTGTCTTCGAGGCGTTACACTACAATTAAGTCGACCCTAATCCGAGACTGCTCGACTTCGGACAAGTAGGTACCTATAGTCCTACTTTTTTCGATAAGAGTCCGAGGCACATTTGAACGGCCACTTACTGTAAAGTGCATCTCCCGTGCTGTCAACCACATATTTTATGACAACAACATTTACGCAAAAAAAAGAGCGTAGGAAATACAGAGCTTTGCGGCACACCAGTGTTAAGAGGTAGTCTGTCTGAATGCTGCGCGTCAACTAGGAACTGTATAAAATGGTGAGTCAAAAAGCTAGCTGTCCAGTTACCTACATAGCCTTTTAGGAAAACAGTTTCGCGAGAACTACCCTGTGCCACACCCGATCAAAAGCTTCAGCAATATCGAAGATCGCAAGCAAGGTCGGCCATGACGGAAGCCATGGTGGAGGAATGATTGCTGATAAGCTGATGATCCTCTATATATAGCAGCAGCATAAGGTGGCAAGTCTACTCTCCAGATATCTCCAGACACAAACCAAACTCTGAAAGGTGGCAAATGGAAAACATCTGAGAAATGAAAAGTCACAATAGCCTCTCGACTCAGGGACCAGTACAGCTGCAGTGGCCTGCTACCACCAGACAGCAGTTTAATCACATTTCTAAAATGTTATTAAAACTTCAAAGGAGACATTCCAAAATGTATGGAGTTTGAGCCCGCACTTAGTAAACTATATTGAGAGAAGAAGCATAAAATAGTAAATAATTTTCAGCTATTCAAATAGTTCATACAACCTTCAATTAATTGTCGTTACTATATTTCATGAAACAAGAATGTCATAAAAACAAAGATTCATATTAATTTTTGAGTAGGTAGTTTTCTGTGATTCTACATATTTTTCATCTTTTGATACAGTGTACAAGGTATGGGCCCAAAGTGGAACTTCTCCTTTACATTAAATTTTTAAGCTGTTGAGCAGCCGCCGGATGTACCTATGCAACCGGATATTTTGCACATGCACACAAATTATTTGTTACTTGACAGTTTAATGGAATCAATACTTACGAAGGGCTATTCGAGTATATTATGGATTTACCATCAGCACTGAATTGTGAAGTGTTGGTTGTGCCCATTTTTTCACAGATTGCACCCCCCATAGTAAAATCATTTTTTGTGCCATTTTTCAGATTCATTGAACTACCATAGCGACAAAGCTGAGGACAATAATTAAAATTACCATATTGAAGAATTGGTAGATACTGAAATATTCACGTAACCATTATATTTTCAGACTAACATGATTGCAGTGAGATTAAATTTTTAGGGAGTAAGCCACCTGAAAATAATTAAGGCTCACTGATGATGTTGAAATATCATGACAATAATTTATAATTAATTATGCAATTATCTTCACATCAAACGGTATAGAGAATGGGGAACTGCAAATGTCTGTCCACTCAGTACACACTGCAACAATCTCTTCATACTTATAGAAATCTCTTCTGGCGACTCTGTAGGCGGAACCTTTGAACAGTATTAGTTGTTAATAAGGGTGATAGTATCAATTCATACGTAATTCATTAAATTCATTAAACTTAAATTTTCTCAGCATTCATGTGAAAGGATTAATGTATTCTCTAACACTTACATCCTTAAATATTACCTTGAATAATGTCCGACAGAACACGAAAATGAAAATGTGATCCTTTCAACAAGGGTAGACATGATATCAAAACAAGTTATGGTATAACACTTACCGACAAGGGTTCTGAGCAGGTGTTATTTACCAAAGTACCATTTATTTGCGGAACGATGTCATAGCACGGATGATAGTAATAAGTTCTAAAATCGTATTGGGCACCACTGTTCTTCACTTCATATGTTTGCACTGTGAAAAATGTTGTCTTGGATGTTGGACTCAAGTCAATACCGGTGCCATTAGTAAACTCACATGAACACGGTCCTTTTTTAATGCACATGTCTTCTGCATTCACGACTGCAGCAAATGCATAGGACATAAAAATTATACAATGAAAAACTGACATTTTTTTCAACTGTATCTCCAGTGGATTAAAAAATGGCAAAACAGTAGTTATAAAGTAAATGGTATAATGTATTTTCACTCAAGTACTTCAGGAAAGATAATTATATAAACTCCAAATTGTTCCAAATAGCAGATGAAATTAATTGAAATTATTTCCTCTTCTATCTATTGTGTTTACTACGTACGTACGGAAGAAACCGATGAAAATTTGTTAATCAATGTGGCCAACATAAAATTATTCTTTTCAATTACAAATATGCCAAATCATTCGATGATTTCACAAAACATGTCACAGGAAAATACTTGATTATCTCATACATACAATCATTACATTTGTAATCTGTAAAGTGAAATAAAAATTAATTAAACTGACTTCAGAGTAGATAAATGAAATGAGCAATGTTAAAAATAATGGTACATAACAGGCCGTAATACTACTTAAATAGTAGAGATTAGCGAAATATGGTCACATTCTAATACCCTTTTTTATGGTAGGCAATGGATTTGAATCTTTTTTAGCCAACCTTTGTTTATTTTTTTTCATTCTTCATTTCATTTCATTTTATGCGATATTTCATCCATAGAATTGTTAGAATAATGTATAACAATTACATATCACTTATCTCTGTTTTTATCGATCAAAATGACAAGAAGAAAGGCTTTTTAAACGAGATCGAGACTATTTGCACAGTACAAATATGAACAGTGTGGAAACTACGTACAAAACGTTGAAAAGTCACACTCACACAAACATGCGCATCGATGAGGCCTCTAAGCGGTTCTCGCGGTGCTGGAGTACCGAGTCAGTCGCTACGACGAACATCGATGCGCATGTTTGTATTAGTGTGCCGTTTCGAACGTTTTGTTCGCAGTTTCCATACTGTTCATATTTGTACTGTGCTATTCGAGACCGTAAAAATCTATGGTTGTGTTCAGAAAAATTAAGATCTTATAACGCTTGTATTCATTTAGTCAATTTAAAATTTCGAAAATTCCGAGCTTAGTTTAAAAGATTTCGTTCTCAGCACCTGTTTGTTTGACAACAGCTACTACAAATCGGGAGCATACAATGGCGGGCGACGCGACTACTACGGTCACCCGAAGGCTTGTAACATCAAATCATTTCCAATTTTGACAAAAGGACGTTGTACAACCGATGCCGGTGTTGCTTTATTAAAACATATTTTTGAAGCTTGGGAGGATTCACAAGATGTTATAGGTATACTAGCGGCCCGCCCCGGCTTCGCCCGCGCTGCTCTGCTCCTATTAGTCATAACGTAATGTAAGCTATCCTATCTCTCAAGTTGGATCGAACTGCACATGGTGTGCGAATTTTATTATAATCGGTTAAGTGGTTTAGGAGTCCATTGAGGACAAACATTGTGACACGAGATTTATATATATTAAGATTTTGCGACCTTTCTAAGGCGTTTGACTGCGTGGACCACAATACATTAATTGGCAAACTAGATCATTATGTACTTGAAAATAAAGCTCTTCAACTTGTTCAATCTTACCTTAAGGATCGCGAAAAAAATGGTGAGAATCACCATTTAGGGATATAAAAAAAACTACAACCGATTCTCATACACACAATATTTCATAATGATCGCTGTAGCCGCTGCGGAGGAGTATTGTTACAAACACTGTCACACGAAATTTTTTTAAATATGTTAGTTATGATAAATCACCACTAAGTTTAACAAACGATAGTTCCGGTTTTGATGATGCAGAGCTCAAACAGTCGTATACCACGCAATACGCTCGTGGCATCTTTAAAACACTCGTGGAAACAAAAACAAATCGCAACGTGACCGCTCGTCTCGACGCGACACTCGCTACTGTAGCACCGCGAGAACCGCTTAGAGGCCTCGTAGATGCGCATGTTTGTGTGCGTGTGCCGTTTTGAACGCTTTGTACGTAGTTTCCTCACTGTTCTATATTTACATTGTGCCACAGCTGACAGCACAGTGACGTTGTTATTGGTTTGTGCTAGGGTTGTTGAGGAAGTGATTATGAGGAAGAGGAATTGTGACGCGCAAATTTAGTGGATGCGGATGAGGAAGAGGATTTTTTAATGAGGAAGAGGATGCGGATGAGGAAGTGGAAGAGGAAGAACGTGCGTAACTTCACGCCTATAATCCCCGAAGGGGTAGGCAGAGGTAAATGCATGCATTCAAGCATACATGCAATCACCCACGACTCGCCGGTTACGTTTTGGCCCATGTAACAGGTGGCGAACCTGTTGCAATCTCCGGGTACATTGCCAAACTCCAAGGTACCTACTGGGAAACTTCCAGAAAATAGAAAATCTCAAAAGCACCAGAGATTAACTGTTATCCCAATTTCCCCACTTGTATTTGCAATGGGTTAGTCCCCGACCCGGGAATCGAACCCAGGATCCCCAGCGTAGTAGTAGTGGCCTGCTACCACTATGCTACTGAGGCAGTTAATGATATAATAATAATAATGAACCGTTGAAACGTCCCACTGCTGGGCACGAGTCTCTCCCCTTCTTGAGGGAAGGTCTGGAGCTTACTCCACCACGCTGCTCCAATGCGGGTTGGTGGAGATAACGGTTAGTGGCCAACCCGCTGTCAGATGTTTTCAAACCGCCCATACATATGGCCTGGGACAAGGTTTAACGACTGCTATTTATCTATAGCAACCGGGACCGTCGGCATAACCCTTTATTCCCATCGCCCCCCTCTGAGACCGGCCACCCCGGTGGTCGTTAGTTTCATATGCCCCCTTCATAGTTATACTGCAATGGTTTATTCGCATTTCGTATCGGACATTAGGTACCAATAGTCGAAAATTTACTTAGGTGACAATTTTTCAATTTGTCAATTATTTCGTCATGAGTGTCGTTTTCATGGTTATTGTGGGTGTTGAATTCAATAGTGGTGTCAAAATATGGATCTAAGATGGTGGCAATTTTCGACTATTTCGGTACCTAACGTCCGATGTGAAATGCGAATAAACCATTGCAGTATAACTATGAAGGGGGAAAATGAAACTAACGACCACCGTGGTGGCCGTTGGCACTAATAGTGGCCACCCCGGTGCCGGTCTCAGAGGAGGCCGATGGGAATAAACGGGCTTAACGTGCTCTTCGAAGCACGGCAACGCGCATTTTAATTTTCCACTAGTGGTCACCCGTCACATTCTAGACCGCACCCATATCGCTTAATCGAGTAGATCGCTTGCGTTCTACACCAGCCGCGAGGTCTTTCGCGCTTCAGAAAGATGAAAAGAGGATGATACGAAATTATAAATACTAGCGGACCCAACCCCCAAAATCCGCTGTCCTGTTTCTATGTACATAACTACATACGTACATACATACAAAAAAAAAATAATTAAAAGGGCATTTTCCAGTGGACCAAACTATGAATCTAAACCATTCTCAAAAGACACACAATAATGAATCATCAAAATCGGTCCAGCAGTTACGGACGAGTTCAGTAACATACTCGTATCTAAACAACACACGCACACAAAAAAAGATGAGTGAATGATACAATTTAATTTAGAAATTGAAATTAAAATAGGAATGCAGTCTTTATTTCTTTGTACCTAAGTAAGGTACTTAAGTCGAATATTATTAATAAAAATAAAAGAATTGAATACTATTAATCAAAATTAATTATAGGTAGGTTAATTTTTATAAAAAATAATTTGAAAGCTTTTTGCCCTGACAACCGGTTTATCGGTAGCTCATCGTATTAAACCAATCCAGCATTGCTAAAAAGTCGTTCATTGGGAATTGATGGAAGAGAAGATAGGTATTGCCATAGATACAGTTCCGTAAAGCCCCGAATATTTCGAAATTTTTAGTTGCTTACGCGTTTAAACATAATATTGTATGTAATGTATGTCAATAAAATTAAAACAAACTAGCAAGGAACAGCGCCAGTGGCGGGAGGGGAGGTCTTGCTGGCTTGTTCGATCCGGCATCGTGCTGCGGCGTGTGTGTGCATTGCCATGGATACAAGACGCGCATGCGCAATGAAATTCCTCATAAATTCCTCTTTAATTTTGAGGAAGCGGTAGCGGAAGAGGATTTTTTTGTTTTCATTTATGAGGATGCGGAAGCGGTTGAGGAACCCAAAATATTGCGGAACTTCCTCATTATGAGGAAGAGGAAGAGGAATACTCAACAACCCTAGTCTGTGGTGACAATGACAGTTGCCATTGCTTACTCTATGGCCATTGCCAAAACGTAAACATACTTAAAGGGAGTTAATTCTAATAAAAATAATTCAGTAAATATTCGCAAATAAACATCGATCTCCACTTTCTTTGGCGTACTTGATCCTAATTAGTAAAAACAAGAAACAACAAATATTCAATGGCTGATAAAAAGAAAAAAGTATTTGTGCCTAAGGTTAGTAAATACTTATTTAGTTTTTTTTTCTATTAACAGTGTTGAACTTCGTAGGTAATAAACGAATAGTTTTATAGGTATAATATTTTTAATTAATTCTAATGAAGTGGTTATATGTATTCTCTTTGATTCTATTATTCAGGAAAATATAACCCATAGGAGACCGGTAATTTTAAAGTCTGAACGTGAAACAGCTGCTAAAGAAAAAGTGGAAAAGGAAAAGCAGCCCACTTTTATATTGAAAACTCGCGAACAAAGTACATCTAAAGACGATCGTCCCCAGAGTCCTAAATCGTCAGATGTGGAAGTGCCTCATCCATGTAAAATTGCACAGAATGAACATAAAGACAAAAAAGGTAAACAAACTAACTCTTGTGATACGTAGAGAATCAACTGCTGACCGCAGAACAGGTTTGCTGGTGGTAGAGCTCCAGTGACGGAGTTCACGAGCGTAGGCACCACCATATTACCTAATATACTTACTGCTAAATGGTAGTATTCAGCGCTATCGTGTTCCGGTCAGGTGGTAATGTACGGCCCTGAAATTTCCGGCACAGAGGCATAACACCTTAGGCCACAGGAGTGGTAACGCATCTGTATTTTGACCTTGGTCATTTTGTGGATCTCTATAGGTTGCAGTCATCACTTCACATCAAATTCAACTGCATGCTCATTTGCGACTTCCATTACATAAAAAAAGGTACCTGGGCAAAATAAATTTTAAAATAGATTTTAGCCCAATGGTGAACGTATTCCACCTCCTGACAGGATTGAACACTTGAAATAAATTGAATTTTAAAGAAAATATTGAAAAAAAAACATGAGAAATTTCTGATGTTACAGTCGGCCAGGTTATTTTTTTGTATCTGTCATCTTACGAGAAAAATGTGACTTCTGATCTTTCAGTCGGCCTCGCTATTTGTTTTTATCTGTCAGTTTGCTAGAAAAATATGATGATTGATTTCTAATTGTTCATGAACTGAGATTCGTCCGACTGCAGCTTAAAATCAAGCAAAACAATATGAAATCAATTGTCATATTGCTTGTATGACCATGATGACCATTGAGTGATGTTTCATGATTGTCAATTATACAGAAAACATACCTTGTTGTTTTATTGTTTTCAGTTATTGTTTTTTTTTTTCATTTTATGTTTTATTTTTCAGAACAGAAGCCTACTCATCCATTCAAACTTATGACGGAGCCTGTAAAACTGCTGGATGAGAATCTAGAATTCAATAACAGTGCTCTTGAGTTCCTGAACGATTCAAATAGCAACTACCTAGTCATTGGTGTTTTGGGTAAAAACTTTTTATAAGAATGTATTATGTATATGTATAGTAGCAAAAGTTGGTGTCAATAAATGGATAAAATTTGTTTGATTACTGACAAATTAAATGATTAGAATTGTTCACTTAAATGTTGCATTGTGTTCAAATAAAATTATCGCTAGGTTTCCACAGCATCTAAAGACGAACTTTCATATTATTTACAGGCACACAGGGCGTAGGAAAGTCTATGATATTGAACATAATCGGTCAGTGTTACTCAGTCGAGAACCTCTGCTCACAAATACTTCATTCTCATGAAACACACACTGACAACGCATTGGAGCAAAATGAAATGTGTGTGTTGGAGAATCAAATGGAAAATCTAGAATTTATTGAGACTCCAGAAATAAAAACACATGATGCACACAATACAAATTTTAAATTTAAAATGCAAGATATGGAACAAATTGAAAGAGGTGTTCATTGCACAAAAGGTGAAACTTATATATGTAGACATTATTTTCAGATGGTTAATGAATGACTTCAGTGTATAAAAACCAGTTTCAATTCGCAAGCTATGTCACACTTGCCACTAATAAAAACTAAGAATTTGTCTCTGCTCTTTGATGTAGATGCGATGTCTCTTCTAAGGCCTAAGTTTTTATGCCTGTGATGAAAATTATGGGGTGGTTACACATTATACCACCTGAACGCAACACTAGCGCCGAACAGTTAGTTACCGCTATTGACATGTAGAGTAAGTGGTGTGGTGGTGTCTACGGCCTCGAGCTCCGTCCCTGGACTTCTACAAACAGTGTAAGCTTCTTTACTTATTCATAATATGTCTATCATTACAGGTATAGATATGTACGTAACAACGGATCGCATCATACTACTTGATTGCCAAGCATTGTGGTCACCCTCTCTTATAGAGGAGTCAAATTCAACGCCGGTAACAATGCGTAGTGCTAACATTGTGACTATAGATTGCCTACAGATTTCGTCATATTTAATGGCTATTTGTCATGTTCTCATAGCTGTCCAAGATTGGTTCACGGATTATAATTTTATAAGGTGAGTTTACCTATTTTACAGGGTGTAAAACATGTGTCCGACGGGGAAGGGTGGTTTCTTCATTCAGAACCGTGTCATAAAAATATTAACGTCACAAAAATTTGTTGAGATTTTTTTTTTGATTTTGTTTAATTTTTTTTATGTCAGTTGGGTGATTTGTTGATGATTATATATTTTTTTCCCAGCATGTTTGATGAGGCACAAATACGACCACAAGTGCTCATACATCTGTGATAATATAAATAAATAATCTCTACTTTAACGTTTATGACGTTAAATTAGAGTAGTAGATGTAGTGATTAAAAAAAATAGAAACTAGGGCCTAGTGATTAAAAAAAACAGAAACTATGTCCTTACTTAAATACCCTTGATCAAAGCCGGGTTCTGATAATCTAAACTCTAAACCATTTATAAACCTACTATATAATTACAATTATAAACCTACACAAACCCATGACCAAAAATCGCACCCATTAAACAATTTAGGCTGTCAGAGAATGCCTTGTGGCATTAAGCCCGCCTTATGTACCGAGTGCATTAAAGTGTAAATTAATAAATAAATAATGAAGGGTTGAACTTGACTTATGTTTCAGATATTTGCAGACAGCCGAAATGTTAAAACCTTCACTGACGGCTTCCAACACAGCAAACACCAGTACAGAAAACTCTGAATCGACGGGCGGAGGAGAGAGCCATCCTCACTTGCTATTGCTTCATAATAGATGCCAGTTGGAAGACTTTACAAGTGAATCTGTGAGAATTATACAGGATATGTATAGGTATGAATACACAAAAACTGGCCAAGTGCGAATCTTACTCGCGTTCACAGGGTTCTGTTCAATTATTCTTTTTCAAAGTTTTTTTTAATAACCTGAAAACATTTTTTTTTCAACTTATTAAAACTTTACGACCTTGACGACCCGGATGTTCCAGCGGTGCGAAACCACCGTTTGATTCGAAGGGTCGCGGGTTCGATCCCCGCACCGGATCAAATATTTGTATGACCAAAGACAACACCCAGACCCGAAACAAATATCTGTATATTTGTTTCGGGTTTGGGTGTTTGTGTACGTGTTGTATGTGTACAACGGCATCTACGACACAGGTTTATATAATATCTAATGTAGAGCTGTGAATGTAAGCGTATTTTATTAATTTACCTTTTCTGACGCAATTAAATTCGGAGTTCGCTGTTCTATTTAGCTCTGGTTAAACAGATTAGGATTAGGTCTCAGAGATGAACTAAGTAGGTGTACCAGGGGGAAGGATCGTTTTCATGAGATAACCAATTTGTATGTAGATCTATTGGCTGAAATATTTTGGACGTCTTTCGGATGAAGTGATGATAATGATGAATATAAAACAAGCTTGTTTACTACTAATATTTAAAAATCTGCCTCAGTAGCCTAGTGGTAGCAGGCCCCTACCTCTACGCTGGAGGTCCTGGGTTCGACCCCCGGATCAGGGGCTATCAGAGATAACGGTTTAAAATCCTTTATCTCTGGTTCTATTGGGATTTTTCCATTTATTGGAAGTTTCCCAGTACCTCGGAGTTTGGTAAAGTGCCCGGAGATGGCAACAGGCTCGCCACCTGTTACATGGATCAAAACGTAACCGGCGAATCGTGGATGTTTGCATGTCAGCTTGAATGCATGCATTTTCCTCTGCCTACCGTTTTGGGGATTACAGGCGTGAAGTTGTAATGATGTTGGCAACCCGAAACTTCCCCTTTCCCAACCCCGGCTCGACGTGATCGGACGTAATATTAAAACTTGTATTAATAAAACATGTGAAGCGTATTAAAAAAAAAGTAACTTCTGTATTGTTTGTGTCTTGTAATAAAACACAGCGTGCGATTGGAGGTCTTGTTTATTAGTTAGTACTTAACAACAAGGAGTATGTATATGTATACTCCTTGTATGTTATGGAAGTGGTAAACAAGCTTGCAGTTCACATTGATGTTAAGTGATGACTGCAGCCTATAGACACCCACACAAAGACCAAGGTCAAAATGCAGATGCGTTACCACTCCTGAGGCCTAAGGTCTTATGCCTCTGTGCCGGAAATTACAGGGCCGTACATTACCACCTGACCGGAACACGATAGTGTTGAACACTACCATTTAGCGGCAAGTATATTAGGTAATGCGGTGGTGCCTACGCCCGCGAGCTCCATTGTTGCTTAATATTAAAAAAACGTTCACAGGAAAGCATTCCAGAAATCGAATTTGCAGCTGAACTCGGGAATGTACATGTACAGTGATACAAATAAGAATGGGTTCAGTATCGATAATGTTTGCAAAGGATACAATGTGGAATCATGTGGCATGCCAATCAATTTGTTTTTGTTGCCAGAAATTTACGACGACTTTGGTAAGTAGAACTGAAATTAACTATTATTTTACTTATATTAAGGTAGAGATAGGTTTATTTATAAACTAGCTGACCCCCACAGTCATCGTTCTGTCTTTATTATAAATAACAAGATGTGTCAGGACCGGGATATTTGGCGCTTCACACTCTACCCACCCGTGAGGGAACTGGCGTGATGATACATACATACAATCATTTTTTTATATACATGTTTTTATTATGAATTTACTTATTTATTATACGTTACGCTGCATATTTAGCTGGCGCAGGTGTTTATCACAACTTCCTTGTATTTACTTATCTTTTGCCTATGAGTCACTTTAGTTTCGCGATTTTAATGATGGACTGACAGACATAGAGTTAGTATGCAAAAGTTTATTTCAGATGTGTGAGCGTAAATAAGAGGGCTTCAAGCCGAAACCATATATTATATGTGTATATGCATAATATGCATATGTCATGGACGTTCACATTATCTGTATTCTACCTTAGTTCCAACATCGTTACTTCTTCTTACTGGTGGTAGAGCTCCAGTGGCGAAGCTCGCGGGCGCTTAGGCAACACCGCATTACCAAATGTACTTGCCGCTAAATGGTAGTGTTCAGCTCTATCGTGTTCCGGTCAGGTGATAATGTATTTTCCGGCTCAAAGGTAAAACACCTTAGGCCTCAGCCGTGGTAACGCATCTGCATTTTGACCTTGGTCTTTTTGTGGGTGTCTATAGGCTGCAGTCATCACTTAATATCAATGTGAACTGCATGCTAAAAAAAGATCACTTTAGGTAGCTTGTAACCTGACAATGCAAAACTGTCCTTGTAGACCAATCTATACTTATAATAAAACTGTAGAAGTGTAAATTCTGTACATTAAAAATATTGAAAAAATAAATACCAGGGGATGTTACTAGATCGATACCGAACCCAAATATGTGATTAGACATTTTTTTGTCTGTCTGTCTGTCTGTCTGTCTGTTTGTTCAAGCATCACATAAAAACTACCGGTCCGATTACAATGCCGATACAAACCCATACAAACCCATTACCTAATATACTTGCCGCTAAATGGTAGTGTTCAGCACTATCGTGTTCCGGTCAGGTGGTAATGTACGGCCCTGTAATTTCCGGCACAGAGGCATAACACCCTTAGGCCTCAGGAGTGGTAACGCATCTGCATTTTGACCTTGGTCTTTGTGTGGGTGTCTATAGGCTGCAGTCATCACTTAACATCAATGTGAACTGCATGCTTGTTTGCCACTTCAATTACATAAAAAAAAAATGAAACTTGGTATGATTATACTTTAACTTTTGGCGCACAACACTAAGTACTTTTTATCCCGGAAAAATTTCTGTTTGTCTGTGTGTTTGTGCACGCTAATATCAGAAACGGCTTGTTCGTATTTGCGGTTCTCACTACAATATTGTGGTAAGTTTCACTTAACATTTAGTGTTTGTTTCATGTGAATCGGTGCAGAAATAAAAAAGTTATGTCAATTTAAAGAATCATATCGATCTTAATCTTAGTTCTATCTTTTAGGGGGTTTCGTACCTTAAAGATAAAAACGGACCCTACGGATTACTTACTAATCCTCCGCTGTCTGTCTGTCTATCCGTCCGTCCGTCTGTCTGTCACCAGCCTGTATCTCATAAATAGTGATAGCTAGAAAGCTAACATTTTCACAAATTATGTATTTCTGATACCGCTATAAAGACAGAATTAGTTACTAAAAATAAGAAAATGAAAATGTTAAGGGGTCCAAGGGGGCATACAATAAACGTGTTTTTTTCGTATATTTTTTGCTCGATAATAATAACGGTAGCAAGTGGACGCTTAAAATTTTTACAGAATTTTTAGGTCTTATGTTGTACCTTCCATAATAAATCTATACATCTTTACATACATACATACGTACTGCATATAAATAAAATTGGAGTGTCTGTTTGTAATATTAAAATAACCGGTACCTAACCGGTAAATAATATACACGGTACATATACCAAAACAACATTTTTTTACTATTTTTGCCTGACTGTCTGTCTGTCTGTTTGGCGGGGTTAATCTTGGGAACGGCTTTACCGATTTTGACGGGACTTTCACTAGCAGATAGCCGATGTGATAAGGAGTAACTTAGGCTACTTTTATCTCCATGCATCCATACATACATACATATTTATTTATTTAAACTTTATTGCCACAATATAATACATGATGACAAATGGCGAACTTAACGCTAAAAGCGCTCTTTTCCAGTTAACCATCGGGAGTCTAGAGAGCTATCTGAGCGACCCAACAGTTATGGAAAAAAAATTACATACATACCTACATACAAATAAGTAGAATTAGAGTGTATCCGACTTTGACGGGACTTCCATGGGTTGGTAGACTAGGTAGCTGATGTAATAAGGAGTAACTTGGCTACTTTTATCTCCATACATCCATACATACATACCTACATACGAATAAGTAGAATTGGTGTATCCGACTTTGACGGGACTTCCACGGGTAGGTAGCTGATGTAATAAGGAGTTACTTAGGCTACTTTTATCTCCATACATCCATACATATATACATACAAATAAGTAGAATTGGAGTGTATCCGACTTTGACAAACATACATTCATACATACCTACATACAAATAAATAGAATTTGAGTGTCTCCGATTTTGACGGGACTTTCACTGGCAGATAGCTGTTGTGATAAGGAATAACTTAGGCTACTTTTATCTCCATACATACATACATTACCTACATACAAATAAATAGAATTTGAGTGTCTCGGCAACTTTTATCTCCATACAACTATACATACATACAAATAAATAGAATTTGAGTGTCTCCGATTTTTACGGGACTATCACTGGCAGATAGCTGATGTAATAAGGAGTAACTTAGGCTACTTTTATTCTAGCTGCGCCCACGAGTTCGTCCAGGTAGATATTGAACAATCATATTTTTTCTCACGTGGACGAAGTCGCGGGCACAGCTAGTTTGAAATAAATATTCGAAGTTTGAAGCAACCATTGTACTACCAAATAATATTTATCGAACCTGCGACGAAGCTGTCGTCACATGCCGCTGAACCTACTGGGTCGTCATTGATAGAGTGGTTAACATATTCGTATCCACCTTCACTGTTATACAGAATATTATTTGCTTTCAGATAATAAGGATATTTACCGCGGACATCCTTCGTTCGAGAAACTAGCTAAACGTTTGAGATGGATGCTACTAGGTGTGAATCGGCATCACATCACCAATGTACCAAATCTCTCCGAAAAGGGCTGGTTCCAATATTCAAATAAGGCGTGGGAAACTATCAGAAAATGCCAGTTCTTTATAGAATATGAGCGGTTTTTGCCATGACATGAAATAAATCATTTCTACGATAGTGGTATTCGACATAGAGACGCCTATGAGACGTAGATAAAAGTGCAGGTGTTTCGTAAAATAAGTGAGAACTGTAATCAGAAGAACTTTATTGTACATAATGGTGTAATTTATAATTAGTAACAATGATATTGTAATTTACATTGCTGTTAGTTATTGAACTCAATAAATATCGTTTCCCCTTAAAACAATGTTTAATTTAATTTTCATCATCAGATATTTGGAAAATTATAATACTAACTACTGATAGACACTGTCTATTAACGGTTTCCGTCGTTGCTCCGGTGGTTTATAAGCGTGCTGGTACACGCTTGCCAATCTCCAATGTTCTGGATAACCAGTTGCATTAGCATCTCGCCAGATACTAAAAGGAGGAGCCAAAGTAGGTATCGTATAAGATTTCTTTGTATAAGGATGACGCATTTTAGGCATTTTAACACCTTTTGAATCATTGGAATTTACGCTTTGAACAGAATTTGGATTACCAGCTTTAAAAGCGAACTTGTAATCGTCCTTCGGTTTTGTATCTTGCGGCGATTTGGTGCCGTTGCAAGAAATACATTGTTTATGTTTTATGTTGTTGTTCGTTGAGTCGGAATCTTTATTAGAACGCCTGGATATTTGAGATTCGTTTGGGGAACTTTGGTGCAATTTTCCTTGCGCTAAAGGTGTCTTTTCGTACGATTCCAAACTGTGACGGTTGCGGTTAATGTCATAGTTGTGACTTTTATTTTTATTGCTGTTGTTCCAAGCTTCTTTTATTGGGTGCAATTTGGCTGGTCGTGTGTCCTCGTGACTTAAATTTCTACTTGTATCACTGGGTGTGCCACATCCGTGTATGCCGTCGCATTGGTTCTTTTTATCTGATTGCGCCGAACTTTTCCTGCTTGAAGACCTTGATTTATTGTTCTGATTGGTTGCATTATGTTGTGGGCAATATTGAACATCACACGAATCCTTTCGTTTTTCTTTTGTCATATCTTTCTCGAAATGAGGAACACTATGATGTCCGACATCCTCTACTATGCGATTTTGATTAAAAATCGGATAAGAGTGGCCTATTGTTTCATGTATTTCCTCTTTAGGCGTATGCACCATTGTGAAAACGGCTGGTGCCTTAGATCCATTTGATCCATCTATATGTTTTGGTGGCCTCGGTTCTTGCTTAGGGTCATCAGGTCGAAAGTCCCAACAAATAGCCAAATCCATTAACGATAGTGGTTTCGTATATTGACCTCCAAGATCTGGCCCAGATGTAGATGGACGTTGTTTACGTTCATCAGAATTAGTTTCGGTTTTCTTAGGGTCACACGTTTTTGGCCTGTGCACTCGCATTTTGGTGCAACACGTAGGCCCCGACGCGCCGTAACCTTTCCAACCTATGGCATAGGGCTTAACAATTATATCTGAATCCCTATGTTCTCCTACCTTTGTCATATTACGATATCCCAAAGTATCGGGTAAAGGCTGGTGTTCGAGGTTGTCAACGTGCATTTTTTTCGCAAAGTGAAAATTTTGTGTTACGTTCACGTAGGGCAATTTTGGTGTTCCACTTTTTTTCGTATATTTCATATTTTCATCCCTAGATTGTTGATCATCTTTTGCGTTTTCAGCAACTTTCCGCCAAAATTTATCAGTTGGATTTTCTTGTGGTCCGTGTATACGTTCGACGGCTTCTTTAACAAGCAGATCGTAGCTGTCGTGACGGTTTTCTGGATTTGTCACGGATCCGGGGACGTAAGGGCCGTGCCCGTCTTCAGCAACTGGCGTTTTCTTTTCATTCAAACGTAGTGGGTCGTTATCTTTACTCTCTAAACCTTCTTGGTTTTCTCTTTCGTCGTCGATATTATCTGGATTTTCTTTACTTCTTTCTTGATCCTTATTTAATGTACAGACATGGAAATTTTAAAGAAAAAATGGTACATATTAAATACAGGACAATTGATTAAAAAAATAAAATGTTCTTTATTATGATTTTGCTGCTTTCTGTGTTTTCTTCTTGTGAATCGGGCATTGCGAGGGCTGAAATGAAAAAGAAATACCTAATATTAATCTCTGTGCAATTTTAATTTTAAATATTATGATGATACCTACGCCGTAGCCGTAGACTCGATTAAAAATCGATGTAAGTGTTTTTACTGTGATAACAGGCATGACGCATTTGATTGGTTTTGTAACTAAATTTGTATCTTACTGTGGATTCCGACATGGTTTGCTGATAGCAATGATTAGGCTCTTAGTCTAAGTGATTAGTCATATGAATGAAATTCGGATAGTAGCTTATATTTTAACGATATCTACCTAACTAAAATTATTCACCGTTAAAATAGGTACTATTCGTCGAATTTGATAAAAATGAGTAATAAATTAGTATGAAATTGAGTTCTTTCATACTATCGAATATTTTTTGACCGGGGAAAAAGCCTATCTATTCTCAAAATGCTGTTGCATTACCACCCGTGAGACCTAAGTTGTTTATAAAATCTAATGTAGTCTGTGATCGTTGTTACGGGTAGTTATAACTGAAAGTGAAGATAGAACCTCATTGAAAGAGACGTCGATAGTTTTTTAACGCTTCAATTAGGTATTCAGAGTGCTGCATATTTATCTATAGCTTTATGCATATCGATGAAACCCTGAACAGGATAATGTGGGTAACACACCTTACGTACACTGAGGCAAGTGACTGAGTGACTGACTCGTCACTCAGTCTCGTCGCTGAGTGACTCGTGTAATCCTAAATTTGCGCAAATTTAGGATTGCACGAGTCAACTATGGCAGTTGCACGATTTTGTACAAAAATTGTAGCCAAACATGTACGGTTTACTTGTGCAAAGTTAAATTTGTGCAGTAAAATTATAAGAAAATTACAAAGAAAATGATCACGTGTCAAATCAATTACTTATCTTCATATGACTGTCTATATATTAGTCGAATTACGAAATTTTGTCGTGTGAACATTTTATCAGAAAAGCATGCAGGTGCGTTATCAATGTCAAAGATTAAATATTTCATTAACTACCTATGTGATCAGCAAATCTTTGATAAATTCAAAATATCTGTACTTAAAGCAGGTAGGGTTGGTGCTATTATTTTCTGACAAAAATATTCTTTTGAACAGTTTTCTCGTTACGCACTTTGATGCCTACTTACTTACTGTAAGTAAGTGTCTTCAATTTTATTTTACTTCAAGGATTATTCTTGATTCTTATTTACAGTTTAAATATTTCACCGTTATATGACTTATTTACTAGTTTAAGACCATAATAATATTGCTGTAGGGTAGGTACTCCGAAAATCATTATACAATTGCAGCAATATACGAGTACATACCTATCTATACTTAAATACTCTGTTTTTTTTATTAATTTAATGTTGGCCACCATTTATACTTAACTCTTCATAGTTATGTTGCTTTTATTTAATACACAATTATTTATTTGAATAAAACTATTTTTACGGATTCAGCGCTCGTATACCTATTGAAACTAAAATCGGTTGATTTTTAATTATAGGTTTTTTTATGTTATGAAAGTGGCAAACAAGCATGCAGTTCACATTGATGTTAAATGATGATTGCAGCCTGTAGAAACCCACACAAGGACCAGAGGTCCAAAATGACAACCACTTCTGAGGCCTAAGGTATTATGCCTCTGTGCCAAAAACTACAGCGCCGTACATTACCACTTGACCGGAACACGATAGTGCTGCACAAAATGAGGTAGTTATCGTTTTGCGGTAATGCGGAGCCTACGACCGAGAGCTCTCAATGGAGCTTTACCATTGGTAAAAATTATGAATGTGGTAAACGAACATGCAGTTTGCCATGGATGTTAAGTGAATATTTATTTTATGTAATGAAGGTGGCAAACAAGCTTGCAGTTCACATTGATGTTAAATGATGATTGCAGCCTGTAGAAACCCACTCAAGGAAAGTGCAGAAGCGTTGCCACCCCTGAGACCTTAGTTGTTATGTCTCTGTGATAGTTGTTACGGGGCGATACATTAGCATTTGACCGGAATACTATAGCGCTGAACACTACCATTAAGCGGCAGATAGATTAGGTAATGCGGCGGTGCGTACGCCCTCGAGAAAATTAAGAATTATTTTTACCTATCAGAAAATTAAGATTTTTTTTTAAGGTCTAGGATTCGTTGAATAATAAAGGCACTATCAGGGAATTTGCGGCTTAACCCCAAGGGGACCTTATAGCCAGCCACAATAAAAACTAAACCTAATTGACTGATTTTGGGCATGTGGAGCGTTCCCTGACTGTACGAGTAGAGCTGCCTAGAATACTAGAATCTGACGTGTCAGAAACTTAAATCTTTGCGTTTATGTACCAGTGCAATAGTAACTAGGAGATATCAACAAGTAGGTTGGTACCTTAATATGTCAGTCGATCGCAGCTGAAAGCAATTCACTAGATAATTGGGCAATCTATTCAACGACATTTATTTGTTACTTTCAAAACCTACTCGTACTCTTTTTTTTCCTTTTGTATTAAGCACACAACAAAAGAATGGTAGATTTCACAAAAAAATCGGCAGTCATAGATCATTGGTAGCACAAAAACTACTTTGAACAGTCCACAGATATAACTTTTTCAACAGTCTATGTTATGATTAGCTATCTGCTCACACGATTACGCTTTAGAGCACGCGCCAATCTAAAGAGGATGTGACGTATGGCGACACCGACTCACTTTGAATGTCTGTTCGTTGGGAATTTCTTGCGAAGCCTCCTCCTTCTTGGTTTTGCCTCGTTTTCCACTGCGCATGCGTGCTGACGTAGCCGCTTTGGGTCTCTGCACTCGCAGATTTAGCCAATCCGAAAATCTGCTATCCGGGGGCTCCTTCGCCAATTCTTCCGCTAAACAAAGAAAATAACTTAAAACAAAGTGAATTAATAATTTACTTGTATTGGGGTACGTTATTAATAATATTACTTCGAAATCTTTAAGTATTCCGTGTAAGTTTACGATTTGCGTGTAAAATAAGTATCAATAGAGGAACCATTGAGTTTTACTCCCAACATTCAAGCTTTTGACGCAACGTAACTCTGGCAAAATATTCGCAAAAAGTAAACTACTTCGTAACACGATATTAAATGGAGCAGGAAGTATTTTTTCATGTGTGTTGACAAATAAACGAGCGTAGTTTTATGACTTCAGTTGAGACAATCAATATAGTTGTGTTGCGAATTATCGTTTTACCTAACTTTAATACACGACCTATTTGTCTCATGTGAATGGCGTCCATAAATAAGCAGATACGTACCTTCTATTTGACAAATTGTAATAATATTATGTTCACATATTAAGCGTTTTCAATAAGCTAAGACAATTCTTCTAAACTGTCCACATATTTTACCTGTAGTTATATAACGAAAGTGATGACTACAGACATCTACACAAAGATCTAAATGCAGAGGTGTTACCATCCTTGCGGCCTAAGTTGTTTTGCCTCTGCGATAGTTGTTACGAGGCCATAAATTACCATCTAACCGCAACACGATAGTGTTGAACACTACCTTAGGGCGGCAGATAAATTAGGTAAGATGGTGCCTACGCCCACGAGCTCCACTGGAGCCATATCATCAGTAAACCTATTGACCACCTTTAAATAATCGAAACCATTCTCCATCTAAACTTAAGAGCCCACGCAGACAGAGCGGTCAGAGTTTCGTGTTGTAGTTAGTGACCGTTAATCGCTCAAGAGTTCACATAAGTGGTTTTGAACAGATTTTAGGGTTCCGTAGTTTAGCAATTTAGTTCCCCATCACCACAAGTCATTGATAAATACGATATGTTAGACAAGCGCCAACAAATTAGTTGGTACCTCTTTAGTAGTAGTTATAAGTACTACTAGAAAACTGGCATTTTGCCTATATGGGCAGCGTTTACTGCAGTCCATGTTGGTAAATCCGCCTGAATAGTAAATAGGTACAATCAAACTCTACCTTAATTACTCACCAACTTTCCTAGTGATTTTCCTCGGTAAGTCCCAAGTCCCAGTGTAGTGTCCGAAGCATTTTGAAGAACCTCGGGGCGCACCAGGTAGAAATCGTCCGTTTATGTCGCAAATCGGTTTCGGATTTGGCCGCATTTCCACGGGACGAGCTCTGGTTGGTGCCCATCGCGGGACCTGCCAGTTCCCGAGACGTTTCGCTGTTGTTTCTTTGTTGAACTGTGCAGTAAAAACAGACATCTTTAAGTATAAGGTGCTCATTGCATCATTTGACATCTAAAAATATATAGATTAGTTTAACATTTACTTTCGCCAAATTGTATAGGTAATTGCATTTTAATCAGTAATCTCGATTAAAATATATCGCTTATCTCTAATTACAAAAACATCCCAAAACGAATACATTAATTATGTAAGCATATCATTATTATTGTGTCAAATGGAAAATTCTGTATCGAAGGACATGCTTTCATCTACTTTAAGTACATCGACTTCTACGATTTAAGAAAGTCTATGCTTTTATATACAAGGTACCTATATTTTCGGATCCAAAGTTACATATTACTGGTGGTAGAGCTCTAGTGACGGAGCTCGCGGGCGTAGGCTAGTACCACTTCCATAACATAAAAAAACATAAACAAGACAAGTATTTGTTTTAGGCATCATGTGGTAGCTTTGGGACATCATAAATAAGTAATGGAGGACCCGAAGAGCATTGATTACGCGATGAAGGGTGGCACGTGCTTGTGGCGGTGACACGTGACTGCAGCATTCGGAATTAATGTTTAATAACATGGACTAGCTTGACTTTAAAATTATAGCGATGCTGGTGAGAAAGTTTTTTATAGAGATGTTATAGAAAATACGTTGACGTATTATTGGATGTTGCCCGCGCAATTTTTTGATTTTTAAATAAAAAATAATGGGCTATACGAGTATTCTTCCTCCGTTCAGTACTTAACCTGTTTAACAACACTAGCTAGCACTACCTTTAGGTACTACACAAAACTGCCATATTACTGGTTGCTGCCGGCGATCATGTCTAGTGATCTAGTGGTAGTGAGAAAAGTGGCGAATAGGTACCCAAGTCACCGCCCGCAAGTATGGCCCGATACGAACTTGATCGATATTTGTCGCAATATGCGTGGTGTGATTGTAACCCCCATTTACAGTATCAAGGTACTGTTAGTACAATATCGCAATTGTAAAATCTGTAAACGTCAATAAACAATTCAAATTTATCGCTTGCTTAGATAGGTACAACTCCAGATTGACAGTTCTCATTTGAATAATTCTACGGAACTACGTTCAGGACGTCGAGCGGCAAAATACTCCCACATAATTTATTTTACAATCGATTTTATGGAAATTTCACTGGATTGCCCATAAAACCTTGGTTACCGAAGATTATGCGAAATACTAGGTAAGTAATATGGAAGTAATTGGAGTAACAAGCGTAAAATAAGTGGTTAAACTTATAACAATGTCCGCCCATCACATAACCCATTGAGCAGGTGTCAACTTACCCCCTGCTGAGCAGAGCGTCAAAATAATTATCCCTTTTCCAACGAAGGGTTGCAAATTGTTATTTGGCCCACACACACCCCCATTTGCATAAATGTAAATACCCGCAATAATTTAGAATTATCTAGTCAAAAATATTGTTGAGTTTGCTTTATTGATTTAAATGCTTGTATGTTTATTGATCTGACTGAACTCAACAGACATCAATTTGATAAGTTTTATGCGGTATGTGGCTGTTTTGACTTTGCGAGGTAATTAACATAATTTAGGAAAACAGCAATATACGGCGAAGTGTTAATGAAATTGATATCAACAGAGATACAAAGGCATTTGTGCCGTACTCTCATCTTAATGGTCAGGAACAAACATTCCTTAAAAACTATGGACCGCATTCATGGCAACTCAATAAAAATAGAATAACAATATACGAAAACTACGCGGTCACGCGAAACGATGTAAACTATTTCTACACCAAGGTTGGGCCCTTGAACTTCCACACACATTAATCGGGTAAAACGTTTAAAAATAATAGACTAAATTTATACCATTTTGGTAGGTCTCTTCAATTTCTACGATGCGCTATTGCGGCATTTTACCATTTGTCAATGTTATAGACGGCCTACTTCGAATAGTAAATTAATGGCTTATTATGTAGAGCTCTTTCAGAAAAATAAGTCGATTTACCGCATTGTAATTCAAAAGTTAAGATTTCATGAAATATCTAGGAGATATTTCAGAGAGGTAAGTGAAGTAAGTGAACGCCTTTTAGGTATATATTTTTACTAGAGGCTAATAAATTTAGCCTAAATTGGCATTGTTTCAAAAGTTCACGTGGATTCGTAAAACAATAACTTTGTTTAGTTTATGAAAAGAAAATTTATGTAAGGTAAACTATGTATAAAAACCACTTCAATCTAATTTGTAACTTCCTGTGCTCCGTAGTACTCCTCCATAAATTATACACAATTGACTGACATACTTTTTCTGTCTAGGGTCGCACCGTGGCCAGTAACTGTATATCAGTATATATCAGTTTTGACCTGCTATCATAACTCCACCGAGGCAGTCAAATAGGTAGCAATTAAAAACAATGAGCAGTAAAATAATTCTATTAGTGCAATTCTTGAAAAATTGTCTTAAAATAATCAAAAAAATCTAAAAGTATGTATGTATGTATCTTCACGCCAGGTCCCTAACGGGGTAGGCAGAGAGTGTAGAGCGCCAGACATCCCGGTTCTGACAAACCTCTTGTGCCTCGTCTACCTTCATCATTCTCTTCATACATGCACGCCGATTCCTAAGACTTTTGACACCACCATCAGACAGAACTCGACCTATTTGGTCATGGTAGGTCAGCCTTGGTCTTCCTGGGCCTCTGCAACCATCCACATTCGCATTGTATATCTGTTTAGTCATTCGCTCATTCGACATTCTTTCTATATGCCCGAACCATCGGAGCATGCCTTTTTTCATTTTTACACCGATACTATCATTCACACAAAGTCTCTTTCTTACATCTTCATTACGAACGCGATCGGTGAGTGATACACCGCAAATCTAAAAGTAAGTATAAAATACAACGTTGAGATATTTCTTTTTGGTTAATATGGTAAAAAATATTTTCATAATAATGATAAGGGACTAAGACGCAGGTACATAACCAACTATGAACAATTAATTCTATATTTCTCATTTATTTTGGAATTTTATAATGGAATTCTAATTTCAATTTATTTCCGATGAAATGTACATAAAAGTGTAAGGTTCAAATTAAAGGTTTTAAATTGGACAATTTAGTTATACACATCAACATAAAAATTACAGGTTTCAATTTAATCTCATCGCTACTCCAAAGACATAATTGAAGATGTGCGAGTAATTACGGGGCTGTACATGACGAGATAGAGAACTGAACTGACTCTATATAGTGTCAGATGGACGTGGACGGTAGTTCCCATATTCTTTATCTTTTCCATGTGGTAAAACTTTACCTTTGACTGTAGCTTGAGAATGGGGTAAAAGATGACATACCTATTACATTTTTAATGATTACAAGTTTTTTTGCCTTAATACTGTATGTAATCCATTAATTGACCGCCTTCACAATGAATAGATAGTTCTGAATTTAATTTTATGTTCAGATCCTTAATTTGCCAAACAAATGTATATGACATTATATATTTATCGTAAATACTGTTATTTTAGAGAATAAAAGCAGGTGCAAGGATTCAAATTTGATTTTTGATATTAAAAACATAATTAATTATAAATTGAAACCAGGTTTACTGTTATCAGTGCAGTAAAGATATCCGAAGTTAAAACCAACCAATGCAACTATTTCACAGGATAATATCATATTGATTAAATGTTTTTTATCGGTCGAGGTTGGTCGAGGTCAAATATTCGTTATCGTGGCTGTCGTAATTAATTCTGAGGTGTTATCATTGATAAATTTAAATACATATTTGATATAAATTTTGAGATAGACATGGGAGTTAGTTAGTTACTCGTTATCTTATTACTTGGTGCCGAGCTATGGGGCTACTCGTATGCAAGCACTACGGCATTACATACCCATCTAGCTAATCGTGTCCTGAATCAATCGTTATATTATACCTTATTATTAAGGCAGAAGCAAACAATCTTAATAGCTTTTTAATAGACATAATATATGTAGGTGACTCGTCTTGAGACGGTCGTATTCTCAGCCTAAAACCTTTAAGCAACTGACTAAGGGAGACCCCTGTTGTTCCGAACCTCAGCTAAAGGGATAAGATATACTATTATCTGATTAGGAGAGCGCAACTTTCCATTTAGTCATCAGTGATTATCTTATGGTCTACAGTTTGTTCATTGCCTATGAACTTATACTGCATGTTGCTTGTGTGACATTAAAAAACTGAAGATTTAATCAAATCATACTGAGATTATTACAGATGATAAGAATCATACAACACGCTTTCGAGTAGCGAACGATTTTGAGAGTCATCTCTCAAATGCGAAACCTTTGAAAAAGCTGCAACGATTTCGTATCCGTGATCGCCGCAGTTATATGTAGTCTCGGTGTTGTGATCCAAGCCTCGAACTCAAGGAAGAAGAAGAAGAAGAACAATCGACGCTGGTCAGTTCCTGCTGGCCACAATGATAATTTCTTGACTACTTACAACATCGCTCTAGATGCAACTGCGCAATCCCAATCACGCCTGCAACTGGATTCGCTAACCTACATACATCCCAAAAAAATTAGCAGTAATTTTTTTTTGATGTAGTGGAAGTGGTTATCAAGCATACAGTTCACATTGATGTTAAGTGATGACTGCAGCCTATAGACACCTTCACAAAGACCAAGGTCAAAATTCAGATGCGTTACCACTCCTGAGGCTTAAGGTGTTATGCCTCTGTACTGGAAATTACAGGGCCGTACATTACCACCTGACCGGAACACGATAGTGCTGAACACTACCATTTAGCGGCAAGTATATCAGGTAATGCGGTGGTGCCTACGTCCGCGAGCTCCGTCACTTGAGCCCTACTACCAGTAAAAATGTAAAGAATGTTGGTTTTCATTTTCACTAACTGAACATATTCGCATGGATTATACCAATTCACATAGTCCAAGGTGACCCTGCGGGGAACTTTCCTCGGATTAGGGTAGTCTTTCCCAGTCACGATATCATTCATGAACGCTTCCGGCCACGATACACGCACTTTACCATTTGAAGGTACAACAGTCAAACGTCATCCCACAAAATCTCGGGTCAAGGTAGTTCTTTACTTGTTCGTTGTTATTGGTGGCTCAATGTCAGTGATTCCGGAGTTCTTCCTTAATTTACTAACTACGAGTTATTATATTTTTGTCATAGTATGTTCTTAGGATTTTGCGAGCTGCACTCATTGAAATAAAACAAGTTTTCGGATTTAATTCGCGTTCTTAAAACCAAAATTATTATTTTAAAACGCAATACGTTTGCGAAATAGTGGATTGTAGGTATATATAGATGGAGGTAGCTGATAATTTTTCAAACTGCTGTCAGACACTAAAAGACTGCACGTTAAAGTGCAGTGAGCGCATTATAACAAGCCCCAGTTTTACCTGCCTCATATATATTTTTGAATTATAAAACCCGAAAGCAGTGATCTGATTTAATAATAAATGGCAGAGAGCGCTTCAAGCGTTAAGTCCGCCATTTGTTCCAATGTTTTATTGATGCAATAAAGTATAAATAAATAAATAACAGATACTTATATCGAAAAGTTTTAAGAGCGTGTTTAATATGTAAATTTTGCCTCGATAATTTTCGTTGAAGTTCTCTGCATGAAATAAAAAAATGTTGCCTTATGGTAGGGACCGCTTGAGAATAACTCGCCCCATTTAAGAATTTGACAATCAGTCTGGGGCCATATTCTTGTAACTTAATATGTAATGAATTGCATCGCAATTGAATCGTTCCCCTGTCTTACTTTAACCAATTTGCGCGTCCTATGTTAAAGCGAGGCAGAGAAACGATTCAATCGCGATGCACTGCATAATATTATGTTACGACAAATGAAGCCCCAGGTTTACTTGATTTCAATCAAGTTAAAAAAAAGTGTAAAAGCAAAAATTTCCAAATAAAATCATAAGAGACACCGTACCATTAAATTTACGTAGTAGGTTTGACTACGCTTCGTAGCTTTGTGCTACGAAGTCAGCTACGTATTTTAAACGTAGAGTAAGAGTCTACAACATATTAATAATAACACAAATAAATAAAATTGAAGCCATTAAAATAAAAAATAAATAAATAACTTTGTTAAATTTTACGTGGACGAAGTCGCGGGCATAGCTAGTATTCATTATTTTACTCGACTTTTTGCTAACGTAATTTACTATACTTCAAAATAGCTTTAAAAGGTTAATATTCTAAGAGCCTGCGACGCCCATGTAAGTGCATAGGTACTTCAAAAAACGTATTTTTTCCCGGTATTGCACAAGCGGTTCTTATTTGACTTAAAAAATGAATACCAAACAAAACAAACTATTAGCTTTGCAGCAGCACCAAGAGATGTCAAACACGGATTAACATCGGACACAATACAGTGAAAAATTGTCGTTTTGTCGTAAAAAACAATCGACCCTCTCTTGAATGCACGACTGCAGCTAATTCACAGCACAATCATAAATATACCTAAAGCACTGTATTTAAGAGTCTTTTTCGTGTGTGAATTACGATATTTGAGATGTTTACTATGTAATTGGATGTATCTAACTTGGATTAGAGGCATTACAATTTGTTTGTAAGTAAAAAATGTCGGACGCTTAAATGGGCTGGGGGAACATAATGGCCATTGCAGGTGCAGTGCTAGTGTGAATGTGTATAGGATTAATCCAATAGATCTGTTTTATTACTTTTTTGGTCCAAGGAATGAATTCGTGTGGAAGTGTTTTAAGATTTCAATTATTAGGTTATAAACAGAAGGAAAATAGTAAATAGAGAAAATTGGAAATATATTATATTGGGAACTTCGACTGCTTTTTTACTTTGAATGAAAACCAAAATGTCAATAGTAAAAACAATAACAATACTTTTACTTTATCCGTGCATAATTTCAATACCAATATTATTAACTTTTTATGAACGTATTATTTATTCTGAGCAAATAATAAATATTTTAAATATATAAATAGTTAAACTACGAGACTTCATCATGGTTTAACCCGCTACCTGGCGCCATTCAAGTGCACTTCCAAATCTTCACCCTGAGACCTCAGTCGTAATGTCTCTGTAATAGGTATTACGGGACCATACATTACCATCTAACCGGAACACGATAGTGCTGAATACTATCCGGAACACGATAGTGCTGAATACTATCATTTTTTTTTAGATTATGTTGTGCCTTCGAGCTTCTTCACTTGGAACTCTACCACCAGAAAATGAATGCGAAATTCACTACGCTGCTTCAAGGCCTCCCTTGTAGCAGTTAATGCCCTAATCTGATGTAGAGAATTCAAAGAAATATTTAGAGACATAGCTATTAATTTTAATAATATTTTTTAGATAAAAGGAAACAACATGTACACAAAGAACTTACTTGTCCGCTGTCGAAATTGAAAGCCATGTTCAGTTTTTACACCACGTTAACACATTTGATTCAGAAAAGTTGAATAAAAATATCACAGACTTCGCGAATTTCATATTAAAAGTGTCAAAAAATGTGTAAATTAATCAAAATCATTAAAATAGTTCGTAATTCAGCCCATATTTTGTCTATGGTTAGAACGGAAAGCCGGAAAATTGGAAAACACTATTGGCTCAACTACGTTGTATCCACGGCAACGGCTTATTTCCTACAAATTACTTTCCGTACGCCGTACGGAGTGCGTCCAATTTACTTACGTTTTTATTGAAGCTTTCATAGGCCCCTATTTATCGACCCTATTTTAGCTGTTCGTGTCATGTTGGATCTCAATTACACATAATTATATCCAAAGGATTAGATGCTCGATGTTCTCTCATGACTCAATCTAGGAAATAAAGAACTGAAATAAGGTGCCTAAAAAGGTGCACTTAAATCATATCTATTGAGCTTAAACGCTCTTGGATACCTATGAAAAATCTATGGTAATAATTGATGATCTGGGAGGATATGGGTTCGATTCCCAGCTCGGGTGGTAAGTGCTACTGGATTTTTTCCATTATTTGGAAGTTTCTCAGTGCCATCCTCGGAGTTTGGAATTTGTGTCCGGAACTGTTTGACGACCCGGTTAGTCCAGCGATGTGAAACCATCGTTTGATTCGAAGGGTCGCGGGTTCGATCCCCGCACCTTGACAAATATTTGTATGGCCTACAGATATTTGTTTCGGGTCTGGGTGTTTGTGTATATGTTGTATGTGTACAACGGCACCCACGACACAGGTTTATACCTACTGTGGGGCTGTGAGTGTAAGCGTATTTTATTTTTATTTTTATTTTAACTGGCAATAGGCTCGCCATTTACTACACGGGTCAAAACGTAACTGGAATTATCTATTTAAATGCATGCAATTACCTCTGGTAACTTATTCGGGAAATACAGGCGTAAAATTACGCAAACCTTAAATTGGTTACAGGTATCACGCGCTACTATTAAATATCGTTTTCCCAAAACCAAAAGCTACTGAAGCAACTTATTTTGTGCACACATTGAATTACAAATATTACAATCCTAAACGGTCCTAAAATGTATGTTTTACACTCGGTTTCTTTGTGTTACGAAGGTGGAAAACAAGCATGCAGCTCACGTTTATGGAAGGTAAATCATCTACACAAATACCACAGGGTAAAACACAGATGGGTTCTCATCCTAACATCTTTTGTGTAACCTAACTAAATTGATTTGACTTTGTAATAGAAACAAAAAAATAACCTGTTTCTTGTTAAAGAATCTTGTTAAAACCAATTTTAATATCAACCAAGGGTAATATCAGTAAGTGTACCAGGATTGGGTTTGAAGAATTAACTAGAGAAAGTAGACGAAGTAAACGAATAGTAATAAAACGGTTCAGTATCATTGAGCTAATTTATGACCCCGAAAAAATGCTACGTTTTTCTGAAACACGAATTGTATTACTGAAAAATGGGAGATTGCTGTAACAATAAATCGTTTGTCCATGATACCTACTGAAAGTAAATAAATTTATTCGTCAAGCTGAGTAAAAGAATCCACTACATTTACGTCGCATGTTATCAAGCAATGTCACAATAGAGAAAATTAGCGATTGCCGTGACCTTAGGGGTATATTCTATTTGTTATATACTGTTTATTATGGCATTAATATTGAAACGCGAACGAACATTAAGCAGAGGACGTCGCGGGCCGGTACATGATTCTTTGCATAAATTATGCTACAAATTTGTAAGTGAGTAAACTTGAACAGAGCATGGCAATCGCGAGACATTGAAATTCGTTTCGTTTTACTTGCCATATTAAATCAGTTGACTGTCCCTGATTATCTTGCTTTGTTATCTTCGGTAGCATTAAAGTTCAAGGTACAGCACGATACTTAATTTTGTTATTTTCCATGCATTCCCGAAGTAAAGTTTTCATTATCCAAGGTCTGTAGGTACTATTTGTTTGAATAATTGCATTAGGTAATGATATTGTACTGAACCTTCTAATGAACTTTAACATTGAACTTTATTTAGATATGGTGTAATAAATACCTGTTATCATTTAGATACCGATTTTTACAGTGTTTTAGTTAGTCGAAAATACTTCTAGGTATAAGATTTATATTTTTTTGTTCAGTAATAGAAGATGTGTTAAAGTACCTTATCTATGTATATAAATATCAATTGCTGTTCGTTAGTCTCGCTTAAACTCGAGAACGACTTGACCGTTTTGGCTAATTTTGGTTTTGAATGGTTTTTGGAAGTCCAGGGAAGGTTTAAAAGGTAAGAAAATATGAAGAAATTGAAGGTAAATAGTAAAAACCACAATCTCATTTTTCCATACAAATATCTATCGAACCTTTGGCACATTTTTTCATTGTGAGGCATTAAGAAGTTTGCCGGATCAGCTCAGTCAACAATAAAGATTATTTCAACAGTAGCTTTTCTTTTAGGAAATAAACTCTCATTTTATTGTCACCTGCGCCCTTATCAGAATCTACTACTGAATCTATTGGTCGTTGCTTTCTAGTTCATCTATAGCAGATCTACTATCAATAAAATCTAATCTAATACCTGTTGTTGAGCACTAACGTTTGCGATAGAAAATAATAATTATGAGGAGCAATTCCAAATCCCTAGATTATTTACAGTAAGTAATCTTCGAGTACTTATTAACTTTCTACGAAGTATCTATCTTGAGGTGTATACGTTTAGTTTAATTAATATTTCTAAATAATAAGCGCTATTTCAGAATATCGATTTTTTGGACGAACATGAATCTAATATAGGAAACACCTGCGTCTTGGCCTATCTATATTATTTTAGATTATTAGCCGTTGCTTTCTAGATTCGATATTGTGGCTCTACCATTATTAAAATTTAACTCTAATGTTGATCACGACTGTTTCGTGAAAAACTGTCTAGACTCCTTGCTGGCTGGCTGGAACTCTATCAACAATAAAAAATATTGCAATATCTCTGCCAGTAAGTAATTAACTTACGTAATATTTGTATACTCTTTGATTTACTTCAGCAGCAGGTTAGTCATTAGTTAGATAATTAAAATGCTTGTTATAATTATACAGTCTGCACAAGACGAAAATTAAATTTTAAACAATCGTGTTTTACTGTCTAAGTGATATACTTACCATTCTTTTTGTCAAATATGTTGTAAAAAATATTTTAATTGTTTCATGATATTTCTGTTTACCGGGACCGACCGACTGGTCAGTCAGTCGGCCCTCTGTTGTTTATTTACTGTCGTAACGTCTTCACATTGAATTTTTTGCTCAATTGCAATATTTCTGTTGCACGAGTAGGATATGTTGAAGCAATACCTAAAAACAATAAGCATTATTTCAGGAATATCGATTTTTAGGAAGGAGATGAATCCCAATTATCCGGGAACACCTGCGTCCCGGGATCAATAGGCGGAGTCGGTCGCTATTGGCTCCTGCGTCGGCTAGGCGTGGTCTGCATTTGCTACAGATGCTGTAGTCAGGAAAATGGTAACTGCTTTTAATTTTTCTGTTAATGCTTATGTTATCTATGAATAATAAAAGTAACTATCTTACAGAGTTCAGTTTAAAAGTGGCACGGCGGATTTGAGCTGTTAATTGAAGTTGACAGATTACGAACTGAGCTGAGTTGAAGCTGAGAACATGCTGAGAAACTGCACACACGTTAACAAATTTTGATGCTTGACGATAGGTGCTACTAAAGGTAGAGCTCCAGTGTCGGAGTTCGAGGTTGTTGTAGATACCACCGCATTACCTACCTAATCTGTCTGCCATCGAATGATAGTGTTCAGGTTTATCGTTTTCCAGATAGATTTTAATACATAGCCTTATAATAACTACCACAGAGGTATAACAACTTAGGCCTCAGGATGCGGTGCCGCATCTGCATCCACAATGCAGAATCTTCGGTTTTTGTGTAGATATCTATAGGCTAATGGATCTCGAGGGCAAAGTTGGCAAATTCGAAATCAAAAGATACCTACGTAGATAATAGTATTGTGGATAATGAGATGCAGATCAGTGAATTATCGGGTAGCTGTAAGTCGATTCTGTACGGCTAGGGATTAGTAATGTCATAGAGGCAAAACATCACATATCAGTGGAATAGCTACTCCTGTGGTTGCTTACGTTGAGACCTTTGCAGTTTCATATCAATAACAATGCGCTAGTATCAATGATACATCATGCTGTCCGCAAAAGTTGCTTGCCGTTTTTGCAACAAAAACTAATCAATATAATATCTATTTTTTCATTTTAATTAATTCACTTCTTTTAACTTAACTCCTGACTGAACCGGCTGTTTGTTCCATCTATACATATATTGTATTCATATATTGACCTCGTTGGCTTACACTTATTTTTTTTATAAGAATATGTGTAATATGTGTACATGAAGTACACAACATGTTAAATATTTTACATTTTTAGGCTACTGTTTTTGCTTTTTCTTTCAATGTACCTATAAATACTTATGCCAAGACCAAAATAGCGTTTCGTGTAGTACAAAAGTAGATACAAGTTAAAAATATTCGTGAACATGCTTTGCATGCCATATAAAGAAACCTTGCGATGTTGACGAGAGATTTAAAGTTTAGTTTTATTACTTGACACCAGCCGTTAGTTAAATGAAATTGAATTTGAATTGTTTATTGGTGATTCTGAAACTTGTTATGAGGTACGTAATAATCTTCAAACCACTTCTTTTTTCATTTTTGCCAAATAAAAACTTTAATTCGAAATCAAAAAAATAAAACTTACAGTTAAATTTTTCGTACAATTTTGTTTGTTCCTAACGTAATTCGGTGGCGATGAAGGTATAGAGATTTTCAAAGATCATCATAATAATAGAGTCAATTGTTACTAAAGTGTTTCTTTTGTAATTAAACAAAATAAATTTTAATTCATTTCATCACCTTCATATAGTTTACTTTAGTAATAATACCTGCTAGTGAACGACCAATGGTCGAAATTCGGCCATAAATACCGCAATGCATGAAATGTACCTAGGTCTGAATTCTATAACAAACTTCTATTAGAAGTTTTACTTTTTTTGTGAAACCGTATTACCCTAGGCGCATGTTTGAATCACAGCATGTACCTACCTATGTTTTGACATTTTGACTTTAACAATGTGAACGTAATTTATTGTGAGTCAAACACAATGTATAAGCTCATTGTGGTAGTGTGTATTATATTTTTTTATTGAAGAAATATATTTTTTACGCATTATTTAAAGAAATATTAGAATGGTGAACGGAATGGAATACATGTGGTCACACATTATGTCGCGAAACGACGTACAATTTTTTTTTTTACAATATTTTCTAAAATCTGTATCTTCTATTATATCTATCTATACAATGTTTTGTTACAATTATAATTATTGTACAAAATATTGTACAATACATTAAATATAAATCAGTATACAATTTCAAATATCCTAAGTAAATCAAAGTTTTGTATGTAACATTTTTATCAATCAAAAATATCTTAATGTTTGTTAAAATTACTAATGTCAAATTGCGTTTCTAATGTCAGAATTAAAATAAATAAACAGATGTCAAAGATGTGTGCCAAAATAAGAGGAATACAATTTCTTTGCCTGACGTATTACAGAAATAGAGATAATAGTATGTTCTGGGGGCAATACAAACAACACTACGCAAGGCAATGCAATGAATGTAAAGGAAGAATTTAACAGTCACGTGTGGACTTCGGTAACTCAGTTGGGAGATCAGCTGGAGATTCCAGCGGTCGCAAGTTCTAATCCCGTCTGAAGTTAAAAATTTTCTTTTCAATTTTCTTTAATTATAATACACTGCGTATGATGTTTGAAGAAAAATGAAAAGAAAATTCCACAAAACACGTGAAACGATGACTGTAAAAGACCCTTTAAATTATTTGCCCACGGAACTCTAACTAAAATTTGTTGCAAAATTGGCACCGCCCTCGGAGGGTGTTTGCCCATCCCTCCAAAGAGGACATATAAGTCGAGGGATGCTTACATCTGGACCAGTCTCAATTCATGTCGTTATCACTATAGTGGCTGCAATTGTTTTGTTAGAAAGTATATTTATGGGTGTTAGTGTAAAAAAGTGTTTTTATTATTTAAATTCTGTACTTAATCAGTTTTCAGTTCCTACAAAATAAACGGTTAGTATGAAGTGTTGTGTGTGTTTGAATTTGTTTTACTGTAATAGCCGTTTTTACTGTGAAATGCAAAGTTAATTTATGTAATCATCTCATATCTATACAAAAATATCTTAAAATATCAGTGTCATGGTGTTTATAGTCGCAATCCTATGAAACGACTCTACCGATTTTGTTTTGTATATTTGGTAAAATAGATATAAATATACTGAATATTTTTAAGAAGAGATTTCCATGAAATTTTTTAACACGTTCAAATTTCACCGTTTAGCTTAGCTGTGTCTGAGCGTCAGACAAGGCAAAACTACAAGAGTTTCTTGTAGACTTCGATAAAATATGACACGAGATCTCTTAATTGTCCTCACCCTCTGTACGCGAGTCTGACTCTAACTTGGCCTGTCTTTTGTTTTCAAGACGTTGCGAGTAGTAAAATGACTCCAAACGGCATAAATAAAATTGCAGCAAGTTATGACGTCACAGCGTATACCTACGACACCGCCGGTGAATTAAATGGTGAAATCAAGAAATTTTAAAATATCTTCGTCTATTCTATGTTTTTGTCTAACGTTGACATATTAAAAGTTGTTGAAAATTGTACAATGATTCTAAATGTGAAACTATTTTAATTTATAAGTTAGCTTTATTTTCACTATTTTTTGTCATTTTAGAAATGTTTAATCTTCATATTTTTTACTTTAACATTCCATATACATTAAACTTTTATATGATATCATAAAAAGTAATGATTTCGTACCTAGGAAACATCCCTAACATACCTAATTGAAATGAGGAAGAACCATTTTATATTATAGTGATGGAATGCAACTTTTATATATCAATGAAAATAGTAGATTGTCTTTATTACTGATAAAAAATATTTAGATTGGCATCTATACCTACATCAGTCGGCCGCAAACACCTACAGACTCTACATTTCCTTACATATTTATTATGTCATGATGGTAGGAAATAAGTATGCAGTTCACATTTATGGGAAGGGAATACTGCAGCCTCTAAATATCTACACAAAACTCGAAGGTCAAAATGCAGATGTATTACCACACTGTAGCCCATGTTGTAATGCCTCTGTGATAGTTATTACAGGGCTATACATTACCATCTAACCGGAACACGATAATGCTGAACACGACCATTTGGCGGCAGATAGATAGATAGTAATAAGAATATTGTAAAAACTATCGTTTTGAAGCAGCATAATACTTAATCTGTATTATACCTATATATAGAAAGAAAAGTCCTTTCTTAACTAATACACCTATTAACGCGCAGCCTTGCCCAGCCAAGCCTTGGATCAAGAAAGCTGAAAACTTCACAGGGGTTGTTGCTACGATCAGGTTCTAGGTGAAGAATAAGAAAGGAATTTTTGACATGATAATTCATGACAAATATATCAGTGTTTTGCCATTTGGCCACGGTGCCCTAAAAAACAATTTTCTTCAAACTTATACTTAACTGTTGTCCACAGTTCGAAGATCGCAGTGGATACCGTGTTTGACCTAAAAAACATGTATTCTGTGAGACAAATCATTCCCTCACCGCGGGTCCATGTGCCAAGTACTTAACTCACCGAATCTCTACTTCCGACTGGAGAGTAGCTGTTACAGATACACATTCTGTAACTTCTTGGTACGTTATTTTTAACGTAATTTATTTAATAATTTATAAACCATTTTAGACCTTAGGAATACAATGTATCTACATTCTATGTTTCTACATTGATATCTATTCTGTTAAACAATTTATCATTGATTTATTGGCTTTCATTTCCGAGCTAGATAGAGCGGGCGCTAATAACAATGATAGTATGACTTTATGTTCGTATTCAATATTTTTTTTTTAAATTCCGTCAGAACTAAGTAGATATATTTACGATATCTGTTAAGGTTCCTCATCTCAAAAGGGAAAATACGGATCCTTTTAAGGATTTGTCATATCTTCATAGATATCTGTCTGTTTGTATGTACATCTTTCACAGCCGATATACTTCTGGACCGATTGACGGTAATTTGGTAAAGTATGTAAATACAAACATAGACGAGTAACGTTCTTAAAAATCTATCTCTTCAACTTGTCCATTCCATTGCCATCCCTATCAGTGATCAAAAGGGTCCATCCTCCAATTCTATTTAATTACTTTTCAATCACAATTCACTTTGTCTCGCCATTCAATAGCATGATTTTAATAGAATTTGAAGTTTTTAGGGTTCCATACCTAAAACGGCACCCTATTATTTAAACTCCGCTGTCCGTCTGTCTGTCACCAGGTTGTATATCATGAAAAGTGATAGATAGACAGTTGATATTTTCACAGATTATATATTTTCTAATATAAACTGCAAAAAAATAATAAAACAAACCATTTCAATCGAGATAGCCTTCGGAATGGACCGGGCGGTAAACTTAAGAAAGGATACCTAAAATACATAGAGCTCAGCAGATCTTTTGGATTCCATTAAAACTAGTACACTACATCTTACCAATTATAATAACACCAAATAGTGCACATAAAACAGAAAATTCCAAAGGGCATCGCGACACTCAATCGATTCGATACGGTTAGCGAGTGTGATTAGATTACCAGAGGGTTGGGGTCGATATGGAAAGGATAAATACGGATTTATTATCCCCTAAAGATCTCGCTTAGTGCGAGGTGTGAACATACCATGTATTATTTATCGGAAGCACTCTTCATTCTTGCGGCCAGCAAATTTGATTTGATAAGAAATCAAAATAACTCGGGTCTGGCAAGGGTTATTTCGCCGTTGGGAAAATACACTATTTATAGAACTTACCTCGCAACTTGGTGGTATAAGTAAATATTTGATATGTTCGTGTGCAAGGGGTGTAGCGCCGTCTTTTTATATGTCAATAAAACCGCAAACTGGAATAAAGTCCGGTAATTATTATGATAGAATTTGTTTGAAAACAAGCATAAGTAATTTTTAAAGTAAGTAGTACAGAGCTTGCAATTTAGCCATAGACTAGGTAGTACCTACCTAGTCTATGGCTAAATTGCAAGCTATATAGAGATATTAGAGCAACACGGGCCACCGGCCGCGGCGGACTGGAGGGGAGTAGCCATATGCAGGCTTTGCCCCCTGTCAAAGTACTAGACCAAATAGTCCTATGCCTGTCGCCCAGATATTTAAATGTGTGCGTGAAATTGTTTACCTATGCATTTGGTTAATGTCAAGGTGTGAGTTTCGTAGTAGGTAATAGACGATTTTTGTAGTGTGAGTGTGTGTCACACGTATTTCCCCCCACAAAACATGACAGACTGTTTTGCATCGGTAAAAAACGCTATGGCTACTCCCCTCCGGTCCACCGTGACCGGTGGGCCGAGTTGCTCTATGGACTAGGTAGGTGAGTTCCAGCGTTGGGTGTCGAGGGCGCAGACCGCCGCTTGGCCTAATCTGCTGCCAAATGGTAGTTTCAGCATAAGCGTCTTCCGGTTATATGGTCATATTTTTTCCACTGACGGAGCTCGCGGGCTTACGCACCACTGCTTTACCTAATATACTTGCCGCTAAATAGTAGTGTTCAACACTATCATATTCCGGTCAGGTGGTAATGTACGGCCCTGTAATTTCCGGCACTGAGACAATACACCTTAGGCCTCAAGAGTGGTTACGCATCTGCATTTTTACCTTGGTCTTTGTGTGGGTGTTTATAGGCTGCAGTCATCACTTAACATCAATGAGAATTGCATGCTTGTTTGCTACTTCAAAAATAAAATAAAAAATAAAATAAAAAAATCTTTATTTCCATACATTACACATGTTACAATAAAAAATGGCTCCATAATAACTGTCACAGAGGCAAAACAGCTAAGACCTCAGGGGTGGCAATGTATCAGAGACACACCTCCGATTTTCGTTAAGATGTTTATCTATCATTTCACTTACCATCAATATAAACTGCATGCATGGTTTCCACTATCATAACATTAAACAACTGTCAACAGAAACACTATGAAGAGCTGGTTGGAGTCAACCGGCAGCATGGAGGACGCGTCGCTACCCTGCATGCTAGCTGAACCACGGGAAGCGTTGCTGCCCATCACCGGCAGAGAGAATCTAGCGCCCAGGAAAAGGTAACATTAACGAAGTTATCTTTTCAGCGTATACAGCATTAGGTACATGTGTGTCTGCAAAAATCAATTCGAATAATATCTCATATTTTAGTCACAAAACACATATTCCATAGTATCTACTTATGTTTGTATTCAATAAACTTACACCTAAATAATCGAGTCGAGTTCTGTCTGATGGTGGTGTCAAAAGTCTTAGGAATCGGCGTGCGTGTATGAAGAGAATGATGAAGGTAAATGAAGCATGGGAGGTGTGTCAGGACCGGAATATCTGGCGCTCCACACTCTCTGCCTACCCCGTTAGGGACCTGGCGTGAAACTACATAATACACCTAAATAAATCATCGACTCAATAGTATACTTGAATGTAATGTTGTGCATAAATCTTTTTAGCTACGAGGTTATCTGTTTGAAATAAAAATAAGTAGTATAAAATAAATATATGAAATAAAGGTATTCAAATAGGTAGGTATGTAGTAAATTTTTTTTTCATTGTTTTTATGACATTTTTGTTCACAAGTATCATTACATTTGCATTTAATTATATTGTATTATATTATATTTAAATATATTGTCCAGTTTATGTACACATAAAATAACGTACATTTTACAAAATAACGTACAATATGAGTTTTGGCGGGAACCTTAAAAGAGGCGTATGGTGCTCTCTTTTTATTTCATTTTCTTGGTGTATTTTTGAGTTACATTAAATAAAGTTGGTGCCATTTTGTTTGTTAAAGACTTATTACAGTGCCCGTGTATAGTGAAATAGAATAATAGTGCAAAAACACGTCCTTTCGGGTTGCCTCCAAAACTTCATTGTAAATGTTCTGGTAAAGTAGCCATCGCTTTACTCGAATTACTTACCTACTGTGACTGCGACTGACTGACGGACTGATAAATTGACTGATTGACTCTGACTTTTACGCTGCTTATTACGAATACGAATATCGTTTTACTTGACACTGGCAATATGTGTAATAGCGATGCCATAATAATAAAAAAAACCTATAATATCCCACAAGAAATATTGCACATCGATCTCAGGAAGGAGACTTCGGCTTATTTCGAGTCTGTAGAGCGTTATCTCTTTCGCACCTTAGATATGTGACGTTTGTCGACCATTTTGATTAAATTTTGACCAATACCGGACTATCAGTGCTGACGTAGGAAATGTGCAACAGAGATAACTCTCTACGAAGTCGAAACTAGCCGATTATCTCTTTCGTAGGCTCGATGACACTCGATGTGCAATATTTCTTAATGTTAGCTACAACTCCTCCCGACACTTTTCAGGGATAGAACACTGGAACCATGCACCCTATCTGAGGAAGCTTATCTATCCAGTGGCGCTGGATCACCTTGCGCCGGGTTATCCCGCGAGGAACGAAGACGTCGCCGAAGAGCCACTCTCAAATACCGGACCGCACACGCTACCAGAGAGAGAATACGCGTAGAAGCGTTCAATGCCGCCTTCGCATCGCTCAGACGATTGTTACCCACCCTACCTCCAGATAAAAAACTTTCCAAAATAGAAATATTACGCTTAGCCATATGTTACATTGCTTACTTGAATCACGTTCTTGATGCGTAAGTCGCGATACTAATTTATAGGTTAAAGTTTTTAATTTACGCTTATCTCATACATTTTGTCTTAATATTGATGTCTAGTCATTAAAGTCAGCGATATATACATTATTATCGCCCTCGTATACCGATTAGCTATTATCTATAAGCTTTTTTTAATGTCATGAGGTGAAAAATACTCAAACAAGCATACAGTTTTCATCGATTTTAAGTAACACTGTAGCCTAATAAACACCTATACGAAACCAGAGAAATACCATTTCTAGAAACTATTCTATTCTGTGCCGGAAAGTACAGGTCTCTACATTACCACTTGACTGAAAAACGATAGTGCTGAATACTACCATTTAGCGGCAAGTAGATCTTAGTAAATAAAGATTGATTATTTTATTACAGGAAGATACTCAGTTTATCGTATTGCCATCGAAATTATGCAATGTTATGTAAAGTATAAAATTGTAAGTATTATTTTTACCTAGGTGATTGTGGTGTACCTACATGTGTTTAGGTAAATTTTTATCTCTCTTTCTTTATCTTAATAATTAGGTATCTTGATCATTTTAATGTGATCCACTTTCTTAATAATTTATTGTTGCTGAGATTCAATAAAACAAATCTAGTCGTAAATTAATGTATAAGAAAATTACTAAAAAAAAATACTAAAATTAATTTTGAAATTATATCTGTGTAAAAATTTTTAGTAACTTAACTTTTCATTAATTATTAATATGTCTTCCTGAATTTATTTATGTAAAATAAAGTTTTTTATTTAAGTATAAAATATTGAAATAAACACAGTTAAAGTTATGTATTGGTCATTTATTATAAAAAACACAAATATATTTACAATACAACACAATTGACTATCAGATATTTATTTTTATAAATACATCTACTCATAAACTTAAGATAATCTACAATAGGATAACTCTACTTTAAGAGTAAATTAAAATTAATATCAAACAAAAGAGATCTCAAAGGTTTTTATTCTATTACGACTTATACATTATGTTATTCAAATAACTCAAAAATACAGGAAAGAAAATCATTCCGTGCAAGAAGCCCAATATGACAATACTGAACAGCATTCTAAAGAAGAAGACTTCTATTATTTCTGTATACGAAAATGCCAAAACAATAATAGGTAGATTAGTAAAAGTTATTCCGGTGATGATAGTTGAGCCAACAGTTCTGATAGCATCTTCGACTCTTTCGTTTTGTGGCCGTGGGCTTGTCGCATACGCATAAGCCATGTGACTACAAAATTCAACCGAAACACCTATTGATACGATCAGATTTATACAAGATACTGCATTGAGAGGGATATTCCAAACGTACATAACTCCCATCATATTTATAACAACCATAATAGAAGTGACTAGAGTAGCAAATGTGGTAATGAAATTAAACCCAGATACTAACAGATTGATCATAAAAACACCGATCAGCGAATAGCCGAGAGAAGCAAATGTGTCTCTCCATGTAGTGAGATACTGTTCAAAGAAAACATAAAATACAGAGTACGGAAAGACTTCAACATCTAAGCCTGTATGTTGTTGAATTGCAGTTGTTATATTAGCACTTATCTCATAACCATATTTTACCGCATTTATAAAATCTTGCGAAGTCAAAAGTGCGGTGTGGTATGCCATAAAATTACTATCATAAACAGTGGCACGTCCTTCAGAATCAAGTATATAATTAACATTAGCAAAATAGCTTGCTAACCCACCCTTATTACATGTATCAGTCGGTGGGTCTTGTAAAAAGAATGGTATGTACTGTTCAAAGGCTTCTACTGCCGGCCTCAATCCATTAGCAAATTCATCTCTGGGTATTGAACAATGTACACATTCTGGTGAAGTATCTGTACTAGAACAAAAACTACCATCTGTAGAATTGTACCGGCAACAGGAACCTGGCAAACTAGCCCAGTCGACAAAATCGTCTATCCACGAGTTTGAACTTCTTGATATATAAGTCATATTACTAAATTGAGACGCTAAAAATATTTGTGTAACGAGTGAATCATCATTGCATAACTGACCACCACAAATAACGTTTTGATGATCAGGATTTGTCACATTCAAACCGCCTTTCAAAACAAAATACACAGGAGGGCCAATACGTAAGAGTGTAGAAACACTTTGTAAGTATCGATACACATAAGAATCAGTCGGCAGAGCCATTTCTTGATCCAGTCCTACCTCTAGCTGAGGGATTAACATGACACTTATACATAAAGTACACATAAATACAATCACGACGACAAGTTTTACTTTCCATTTTAATATAAAAGTAGAGTAAGGTTTCATTAGTCTTTGAAATATACTCTCATATGGCTTAGAATCTAAAAGAGCATCGCCATCATCCGGTAACTTTCTGCGAATGCAACATAAAACATCAAATCTCTGTTGACTTGTTCTTTTATAATCTATTGCTAATATGGCAACAACTGTAGTTGTTTGGAAGACAAATAGAAACCCTAAACACAACGAGGCAAATAATGCAAAGGTTCGTACTGCTGGAAAATTAGATATAGTGCCTATACCGAAACAAGTTATTTGAGTCATTGATGACACAAACACAGATGGTCCTACTTTTCTCATCATTTTTGTAAACACATATTTTTTTTTCTTCTCAAAACTATCTGTCTCTTTATAATCGTCATATTCTTTTAAATTCATTTCGATATTGTGCAATGTATTTACCATTAAAAACACATTATCTACACCAACTGACAAAACGAAAAATGGTATCACATTTATGGCTAATAAAGTAAAAGTAATACCAGTGTAACCCATGACACCGACAGAACAAAAAATAGCCAGTAATACTACAATAATAGAAAAAACAGCGACAGTTATTTTAGTATCAATAAAGAGTGTTTTCCTGTATCTAATATTACCCAGTGCTAATACAACGTACGCGAACATGAGAAAATAACTTATTACCATTGGAACAGCTTCTGCCTCTGAAATTCGCTGAATTTCATCCTCTATGGACCGTTCAGCTCCAAAACTCACTTCAACAAAATCAGATTTCCAATTATCGTCATAATTGTGCATTAAATCTATGAAACGTTTCTCCCATTCCAAAACCGGCACCAAGTCTTCGTTCAGTAAATGATTAGTTATAGGTAAATTGATAAGTAAAGTATCTGCACCTAAAATGTTATCACCTTCATATCCTCCAAATGTAATTTCAGGCTCAGCTCCTCCTCCCCACGTCGCCATACAATTCATAGCGAGGTAATTATTTATACAGTTTTGTATAGTGTTGAGATAAGTTTCATTATTAATATTATAACGATTTTCACCAAAATATACACTTACTGACATAGTCACACATTGTTCGAGATTTGGTTCGCTGCCTCTTGGGCGAAGCGGGGCGTAACAAACGTCTGTTAAAGTTACACCGCCGTCTTTACCGATTTCTAATATAGCATCTTCCAATTTTATCAATTCTTGTATAGCCTCTAGTCTAAACGCGGGGCCATATATAGTACCATCCACTTCAAAGGGTTCTAAACCTTTCATTCGCAAAAATACTTGAGCTGCTCTATAAAATGGACCGAATCTTGAATTAAAATAATTTAGTTCCTGACGACTGCGGGATTCCGGTGACGACCAAAGTTCAAGCGGGTCAGTCGTTATCTTAAGGTTCAATATACCAAATAGCATTGCAAAAGCTATCCATGTAGTTAACATGATAATTAACACTGGATTGCCAGCAGAAAATGCACCTACATACTCAAATATTGTTTCGCACGATCTTATCATCTTGTTAATTTTCGCATGTTTCGGTATTGTACCATTACTTGCCACTCCACTTTTTTTACTCTTCATCGCTCGATCTCTCATTGTTAAAAATATAAATACAGCAACACTTATTACAAAGAATACGAGTCCAACGGAGAATCCTATACAATTTAAGGAAAAGACGGTGCATATTTCTGGTATCGTCGGCTCGATTCCTGTAGGACACATGGCTAAACAATCAACGCAACTACATGGTAAATTACCTTCTAAAGTCTCGCTGCATGGAGCTGCACGTACATGCATTGAATCTGCAGTAGTGTTGGTTCTACGGAAATTAATTTGCAAGGGTGCTAAAGGGTTAATTTGAGTATCTCCAGTGAATCCAAACCAGGCATCTGCATCACACACTGCAGCATTTCCACACATGAGATTAATTGCGGGTAATCCTGTTTGTGGTATGATGACCCCGGCACAAGAAGCATGAGTGTCTATCATAAAATCATTGTAAACTCTGTAATCCACTTCATTTACATATGCGGTCCCATCCGGCGCTGTTTCAATCGTGACGTTTATAAAACGTGCTTGTTCTGGGGAGCAATTCATCTCACAAATCTGTCTTTGAAAATTATTTTGGCAAGTTGGACAGCGTCCCAGCACTCCATCAGCTAACATAAGACTTTCAGCCAACTTTTTTATTTGAATTGGCTCACAACATGTCAAAACTTCGTCTTCAGGTATTTTATTACCTTCTTCGTCGAAAACCAGAAAGGAACATCTTGATTCTAAAATTTGGCGAAGTTCATCTATCTCATCTTCTGACAAATCATTGTATATAGCTTGTGGGTCGCCATCATAGGGACAAGGTTTTTGATGTCCTCCAATTTCTATGCATTCTCCGCGCATAGCACATTTTCCCGATACGTTATAACACAAGCACAGGATGGCTAGTAATATTATGATTAATGTCTTCATTTTAACGTTTTTTGTAATACAAAACTTTCACTGGTTTTTCATACTGTCACATGTCTTCGTCATTGACGATGCAATGCAAATGATCGAATTTGAAACAATTTCAAAATACATCAGCGCATTAAATCCGATACGTTATCTAAATTTGAAACAGGTGTGAGATAATATAAAAATATGTTTCATAGATTACAACATAGTTATTGTTTTTCACGGCTTATCAGTATCAGGGGTTAATAGTAACAATATATATATTTTTTTTAATCTGAATTTTTTTAGAGACTTTTGTCGCTGTGCGACTATGTCAGCCCCGTATTATCTACAAATGTTGTCCCCATTCACATATTTAAAATATTACATATTTCTTTGTAAAGAATTTTAGCAACGTCACTCAGTGGATCAGCTAAGATGCTTTGAATTATTCCAACATTCCTTAAGTCTACACCGTACTTAGTTAAAATTTTAGATCTTAAAGTAGCGCTCCGTTCACACTCCACAACAATGTGGTACACATCCTCCAACCTGCCACATGTGGTACAGTTTGGAGTGTTAATCAATCTCATCAAAAATTTAAAGGCATTGACCGGTGCGCAGTCTATGCGCAATCACAATAATATGCCTTCTTAATTTACAATTTATCAGGTACGGGTAACGAGGAGGTTCAGACTGTATTATTTTGTACCAGATACCCTTAGTACACGAAGTTTGATTAAAATATTGTTTCCATTTCTCAAAAATTTTATCCCTAAACTTGGTAAGTAAATCTAAGCTCTCTGGAATGATGTAGGTTGATATACCCAAATGTATCGATTCTTTAGCTATTTCGTCTACCTCTTCGTTACCAATAATATCACAATGAGAAGGAATCCAATGCAATATCAGGCGCACGTTGTCATTTAGTAGATATAAATATTTCTTTAAAATAAGCTAACGAGGATCCTCTAATGTTAGAGGTACATCGAGATATATGCTGCAAAGCACTCCGGCTATCCGTCAATATAACCACTTGCCTAGGACAAGCGGCGCCCAAAGATATTAGGTAAGACATTGCCTCTGATATTGCAAATATCTCCACTGCCATTATAGACAGATTGCAATTACTATTTATTTGATAGCCTTCCCTCGCATTGCGACTAGGAACGTAAAAAGCCGCACCAATTCCGTCCGGAGTTATGGAACCATCGGTATATAGTTTAAGAAAACCGGCATATGTGGTATTTAACATACACATCACATTCTGTTTCAAGGTGACAGTATCGCATTGATTTGAATATTGATAAGGTTTTCTTTTCTCATAAGAATCGCAAAGCGTTTTCTTGCTGATGCACTGTGGTCGCCGCTGCATATTTTGAACATTTCCTATACCTATAAAATAAACATTATTGTATAGATAATCTAATTGTGTGTAATACATTTTGTGTAGATTTAAATATTATTATTATAATTTGGAGAAATCCTGCTAATGATAAACAATAAAATACGATAAGATTTATACAATCCTTGAATATAACAACTGCCTCAGTAGCCTAGTAGTAGCAGGCCACTACTACTATTCTGAAGTCCTGGGTTCGATTCCCGGATCGGGGCTATCAGAGAAAACGGTGTAATGGTTATCTATCTATCTGTATCTCTGGTTCTATAAGAATTATTCAATTTTCTCGAAGTTTTTTTTTTATTTTTTTTTTATGTAATGGAAGTGGTAAACAAGCATGCAGTTCACGTTGATGTTAAGTGATGACTGCAGCCTATAGACACCCACACAAAGACTAAGGTCAAAATGCAGATGCGTTACCACTCCTGAGGCCTAAGGTGTTACGCCTCTGTGCCGGTAATTACAGGGCCGTACATTACCACCTGACCGGAACACGATAGTGCTGAACACTACCACTTAGCGGCAAGTATATTAGGTAATGCGGTGGTGCCTACGCCCGCGAGCTCGGTCACTGGAGCTCTACCACCAGTAAAAGTTTCCAAATACCTCGAAGTTTGGTGTTGCCAAAACGTAACCGGCGAATCGTTGGTGTTTGTATGTATGCTTGAATGCATGCATTTACCTCTGCCTACCCCTTCGGGGATTACAGACATGAAGTTACGTTGAATGTTACAAAATTAGAGAAGTTGTAATTATTCGTTAATGCTACTTTCGTAATAAATTTAAGAATAAATTGATCTCGGTAATTTTTTTGATCACTTATTATGAGATCAAAAATTAGACTTGACCAATAGAAATTCATACAAAAAGTCTGATGGCTCTTGCTCAAAACCGCTGAGTCTCTAAAGCGGTACATTAAACCATGAATCTCATGTACGAGACTAGCTTTTGCAGGCGATTTCGTCGAATTCATAATTATATTTCTAAGTACAGAAAACAAACAGTGATTAAAGATACAGTGATAAAAAACGTAAAAGCTAGTTACACCGTTTAGGTAAATGTTTCCGCCTATGTTTCATTTTATCTATACCTAGGTACTTATAATAAAACTGTAGAAGTGTAAATTCTGTACATTAAAAATATTGAAAAAATAAATACCAGGGGATGTTACTAGATCGATACCAAACCCAAATATGTGATTACAAAAATTTTTGTCTGTCTGTTTGTCTGTTTGTTCAAGCATCACATAAAAACTTCCTGTCCGATTACAATGAAACTTGGTATGATTATACTTTAACTTTTGGCGCACAACACTAAGTACTTTTTATCCCGGAAGAATTTCTGTTTGTCTGTGTGTTTGTGCACGCTAATATCAGAAAGGGCTTGTTCGTATTTGCGGTTCTCACTAAAATATTGTGGTAAGTTTCACTTAACATTTAGTGTTTGTTTCATGTGAATCGGTGCAGAAATAAAAAAGTTATGTCAATTTAAAGAATCGTATCGAATATTTTTAAGCTATTGTGTATCTTAATCTTAGTTCTATCTTTTAGGGGGTTTCGTACCTAAAAGGTAAAAACGGACCCTACGGATTACTAATCCTCCGCTGTCTGTCTATCTGTCCGTCTGTCCGTCCGACTGTCACAAGGCTGTATCTCATAAATAGTGATAGCTAGAAAGCTAACATTTTCACAAATTATGTATTTCTGTTACCGCTATAAAAACAAAATTAATTACTAAAAATAAGAAATTTTAAGAAGTCCAAGGGGGCATACATTAAAGGTTTTTTATTTTCGTATATTTTTTGCTCGATAATAACGGTAGCAAGTAGACGCTTAAAATGTTCACAGAATTTTAGGTCCTATGTTGTATTGTACCTTCCATCCCTACTAATATTATAAATGCGAAAGTAACTCTGTCTGTCTGTCTGTTACTTTTTTACGTCCAAACGACTGAACCGATTTTAATTAAATTTGGTACAGAGATAGAGTTGACTTTGAGTTGTTGCTAGTATAGTAATAAATGTATGATTGTGCAAAGTTTCAAGGAAACCGGTGAATGTTTTTTATTAACCTTCACTCACTATTTAACCATCTTCAAAAATTAATTACGAAAAAACCTTTCAGTCTTTCGTCTTCATCATAAAAACAAACTTTGTGGAGAATTTCAGTCTTCTCGGTCCAACGATTTAGCTGACCTGACTGATATATTATATATCAGTCAGTGAGTCAGGCTTTTTATATATACCTATGTCGGAGCCATATCAGAAAATATGTAATAATACTACGTATAGAATGGACACTTCGACGTCCCGCCCGATTTGCACACATACACAACCCCTTCCTCTCTTATGGGCGACGGTTGGTATTTTATACGTGCTACGCACACAGGTGCGCGTGTAAATACACGTCACTGATGGATAGAAACCAAATTAAGCGTTTGTATGGAATTTTGGCGGAGTGTAGGCGGTGTGGCCATATCGTAGAATTGCCGATATCATGAAATTATTAAAATGTTCATAAAATGGAGTTTTAATTTTTTTCCTATTATATTCATGAATTTGACTTTTGTACTTTAATTGTTATATCATAAAGTTCGGTCGCTCCATGCCATAGAGCAACACGGGCCACCGGTTGCGGCGGACCGGAGGGGAATTACTGTGGTAATATGCAGGCTTTCCCTCTGTCAAAGTACAAGCCCAAATTGTCCTGCGCGTATAATACAAACTAGTTGCAGCCGGACTGCTCATTAGACTAAATCTAGTTGTGCGACTGAACTGACGTCCTAAAAATGGCGATTTGCTCTGTTTTATTGCTGTGAAAAGAGATCTGCCACATCAAGTTTACAAAAGATGGCGTTACCTTTCATATTTTAATTAAAGTAAGTAATTTTTAATCACAAAATTATTTTTTTGTTCTTAAAAACTCATCAATGAGATAATATCGGTCGTATTGTTTCTGACTGATTTAAACAACACGGTCGAGGGGACTGATAGGTATACCCAAATATATTAGAGAAGTATATACCTACTCTTTTAATATCTAAGGGTATATATCCTATATGATACGCGGATCGGTTGATCCGGGTTTGTTTTCGAGAAGCCGCTGTCGCCGAGATGTTTAAATGTGTGTGTGAAATTGTTTATGCAGGTATATTGTTAAAGTTAAGGTGTGAATTTCGTAAAAATAGACGATTTTTGTTATGCGTATGTGTGCCACACAAATTTCCAAACGCAAAAAATGACAGACTGTTTTGCATCGATAATAAACGCTATGGCTACTCCCCTCCGTTCGGCCGGTGGCCCGTGTTGCTCTATGTTCCGTGCTAAACTCCGTGTCTGCATGATCACGCTCTTATTAATGCCACGCGTGCGTGTTGACGTGTCACGTGTTAACAGTAGATCGATTGCCTTGGAATTGTTGCCTAGGGAAATCACCCCGGATTGCCTGTAATTGATACCGACTAGGGACGCTCACTCCCACACGTTCATTAATTACTAATTACTTGCCTAACTTGGTGGTCGTTCAAATACCGAATTTGTTTTTGTCTGTACGTGTTAACTGTGAGAAAGATTTTTACATCAATTTTTTTTATTCAGCAACCTTTTCGATGAGCTTGCTGATAGATAAGATCATATTTTGGGATGCCTACTTGTTTTGAAATTAAAGTGGGTACCTAGGTAGAGTCGTCAATTTAGGTACCTATACTATACATTACCTATCAGTTATCAGTCGTGAATTGATAACATACGGTCACAATGAGAATCAAGGTAACAAGTGTGAACTTTATGGCAAGTGCTCATTACATATCTAAATATTATAAAAAGAATGCCATAATCATTTTTGGCCTAATTATTATTTTAAAAGAGTACCGTTGTGCATTAATGGTAAATACATAATTGTTAATTTGATCAAAATATATTACATTAAAATGATCTGTTGGTGTGATTGGGATGAAGATATTCTGCAGTTGCAGCACCTGGACTAGGTATTCTAATGGCGATTTCACCGTCGTGATAAAACGCGTTTGACTTTCTTAAACAAGTTCAATAACTATTTGGATATCACCGACGAAAATTGTTCGTGATAAGCTTGAAATTGGATGTAAATAAGCTTTACTGCGTTTTATTAAACTCAACTGTCAGAGCAAACGGTGAAATCCGCCCCTAACAGTCGTTCACGAATGTAACGTGCGGTAAAATAGCTAGGTACCTAACACATTAATATCTACTTGGTATCATTCGTGAATCAAAATTCCAGAGGAAATAACTTAAAAAATATTCGTTACTAAATTGAGCAGCAGTATATGACATGTACGTATGTTAGTATGTATTGTATATGTATCATATTGTATTCTCACCTAAAAATGAAAATAAACATCAATGACCGCCGCCACAAAAAGTAAAATAACGATTTATTTTCATGTAGGTATGTTGACTAACTTGGAAGGCTGTTACCGTCCACAGGGTCGGCTCTAGCTCGTCTAGCGCCCGTGTTCCCTGGCGCGCCCCAACCCCCCTCCCCTCCCTCTCCCCGGTTATAACTATTAACTTTTCCGTCGTAACAAGAAAGTTTTTTCATATTAGGTACTTACCAACAAACTATTTTATAAGTAGGTATAGCCCCTGAGACGGCGGCGCCCGTGTGCATTGCACAGTTTGCACACCCTGCACTATAGGTTAAGCCGCCCCTGACCGTCCATGACTGAAATACCTATAATGTTACAGCCCGGTAATGTTGCTGCTTACATATTTACGGTGACAAGCGTGAATTGGGCTCAGAGTGCCTAGTGCGAGATTTTATTTAATCTTACGCGAATTCGATCGCGTTAGAGTAAACGCAGATTTGTATGGAATTGAAGGAGCGTCATCGATTCACCGCTAGATGACGCTCCTTCAATTCCATACAAATCTGCGTTTACTCTAACGCGATCGCGATCGAAAATCGCGATCGGAAATCTCGCACTAGGCACTCAGGAATTGGGAATCTTTGCAACTATAGGTACTCAATACTCTTAATAATCTATACAAAATATTACAAGTAAATACGAACACACAGGCCTCGGAATTTCAATTTATGTGTCATCAGTTAACTTCATGCTAAGATAATAATTATTTTGATTCATCAACCGGGCGACACCTGCGCATTACAAAGCAAAATAAGGTACCTACCTATACCTAATATAAAAGTTAGTAAAAGGATCAGACTATTATGACGAATCATCATTAACTTCAGTTGATAACGTTAATCAATTCCTTAAGCGGTTTTGAGATATTAATAAATACCTAATGGGTAAATAGTACTAAGTAGTCATTGATATCAAATTTCACTCTATGGCCAATTCGTTCAAGCATAGTAGATATTAAAAAAAAATACAGATTAAATCTCTAGGAGCAATACATTATTATACTTAGAATAGACTATTCGGTATTTAAAAGTAAGATGTATGACCCGACTTTTAAAACCCGATTTTTTTTTAATTTCACAAAATTTTAACTACAAATTTTTTTTTTAAATATCGAATGTTTTAATTTTTTATTCGAGTTTTTCGATCAACTTTCCGTATTATCTCCTAACTTCTACTTACTGGGGCTTCCAACGTGAGCTCAATAGCATACAATAATGATTTTCAGATAAGTATATAAAAAATAAAATACGCTTACCCTCACTGCTCCACACTAGATATAAGTCTGTGTCGTGGGTGCCGTTGCACACACATAACACATATACAAACAACAAGACACGAAAGAAATATCTGTAGGCCATACAAATATTTGTCCCGGTGCAGCAACCAACCCGCAACCCTTCGAATAAAACGATCGTCTCACACCGTACCTACCGCACCGTAAATACCTACATTAATTAAAAAAATCTAACTTAAACCTGATAAGTCACACACAATAATAATATCATCAGATAGGTACCAACGTAATGTACCAACAATTGGTGGCAATGGGACCCACGTGTAGGAACTTGTTTTTACAGCATTAAATCGACCTGAAATGAATAAACATAACATTAAAAAAAATGCCTCAGTAGCCCAGTGGTACCAGGCCACTACTACTACGTTGGGGTCCTGGGTTCGATTCCCGAGTCGGGGGTTATCAGAGATAACGGTGTAATGTCGTTCTATGGGGTTTTTCCATTTTCTGGATGTTTCGCAGTACCTCGGAGTTTGGTCATATGCCCATCCCGCGCCCGTATCGCTTAACCGAGTAGATCGCTTCCGATCTACACCAGCCGCGAGGCCATGCGCGCTTCATTTTTTTTCTACTCGAAGATAGTTCTACCACTAAGCGTAGACAGTCAACCAATGGCGGTAAAACCATTTCTGATGAAACTACCGCCACTGGTGGCATGATTATGGCATATGCACTTTATGGGCTTTGGTCCAGCAGTGGACTTCTTACGGCTGGTATGATGATGATGATGATGATGACTTATATTTGCAATCACAAAGATAAAAATAATACAACGAACGAATGTTTGACCGGCAGCGAAATAAAATGTTTGTTGATGGAAATCATTCATTAATCAATTATTAAAATTTGCATCAGTGCATCCTATCATACCTATTCTTATTGTGATCTACCTACTACGTCAGCACGAGGAATTTTATTTTTGTGATGCCACGATGATACTAGGCCCCTTTTCAATATTACATCAAGTACGATAACAGTGCCATCTGTACATTTATAGGCTTACCAGAAAAGTGGATAGATAGACTTGCAACAAAGTACACTTTGAATAAATTTTCATTTATTTGCTACTCCGTAATAGATGGCAGTAATATATTTTTAGCTAGTGGTTACTAGATGGCGTTAACTCTGTTATCACATGACATCTAATAGAACATAATAATTATTATTGTTTAAAATACATACCTTATGTTTATGAAATTTTACTGAATACGTAATGTAGTTATTTATTCATTATAAATTAGTTACAAGTATAAATATCAAATTTCATCACTGTTCTAACCAAAAGATGTCAAAGAAGGACGGATCACTGTAAAAGAGCGGTATGGTTGTACTTAAAATTGACAAGAATTAATATTTCGACCGTACAGCGATTGCATCCTTATTTAATGTTTTATAATTTTAACCATAAAATATTATAGTACCTTGTGAAAACATTTAAATTGTGTACTGTTTTTAGCGCCATCTAGCGGTGAGAAGTAAGTATTGCTGCTTATTGTATCTCTACATCAAAAATGTTATCAACTCTAGGTAGGATTCCAAATGCCTCTACGGTTCTAGGTTCAATCACGCTAGGATTAAAGGCCAGTGGGTCAAACTTTTCGTTCACCTCAAACACTAAAAATAAAAATATCACCTAAAAATTGCTGCGCTCTGCAGATTTCGCATCCATTATAATATATGATTGAGGTGAGATAAATACACGCCACGTGTTTCATTAGCTTCACTATCCACCGTGTCTAATAATAAACGCTATGATATTAATATGAACAGATATCCTAACAACAAATCGCATTTTTTTATTAATCCACACTTTAGGTAGTAAGTACACTATGTTGATAAATAGAAAGTAATGTGACTGTGAACTCTATCAACCTACACTCGCCGAATTCATGGCCGGCTCGGGATAAACAAAATCAGTGCCAAGAGCCAAGTTTTGCAGTAACCACATGCACTGACGTCACAACATCTACCTATGTATTTATTTAAGACATGTACCATGTAATGTTTCCACTACAATCACTTACAAGTTTTTTTTTTTTTTTTTAATCTTTATTGCTATAAAAGAGGGTTTGGTCAACAATGACTATGCCACCCCCATAGTTACATTCATATTCTTAATTTCTACGCTTAAAAACTAACTGCACTAACTTGTACAGCATTCTTGCCTCCTTTGATTGAGGATGGGCTAAAATACTGTTACAAGTACACAAGTGTTAAAAAATATCTGTATCTAAAAATACTAAATGAGGTGTATCTTGGGATATTTTAAGTTACCGAAATTCTTCTTTAAACATATGTTTAAATGATTGATTCAACGATCATTTTGCAAGTATATAAAGTAACTAGTATTCACTTCTAATCAAAATTTTAGTTAATACTTTAAAATTGTTTGAATATACATGTCTCTAACAATTTGCTATTGTTATTTTAGTATCTATTAACAACGATTTAAAGTCAATAACTATCTAAACAAAAAATAGAATCACAAAAGAAACAGTAGGTACGTAGATACCTGGTTCTTAATATGAAGATATCCCAATACAAATAGGTATTTATAGTAAGTGTAGGAATTAACTGTAGGCGCAATTGGACGTTCAAATTCCAATTTCAATAATTTGTCAATATACCTAAGAAGCTACATCAGGTGCGGAGAAAAACGAATATAAATCTAATTATATGTATAACGAACATAATTGGACTTTGAACCAAGAATTAGGTTTCCTAATAAACATCTAGTGGCATCACAATGCTCACGTGTCTCTCCAACTCACTAATGGCCACGTCACCAATGTTTACTGCTGTCAAGTATGTGATAGACATGTCGTGATATAATGGGCACCTACAAAATATTCGCAACAGAGATTCCGGCCGGATAATTTTAAATCGGACCGTCGCGACGTCGCCCGTGACGCGATATGCCAATGTCACCACTGCTTACGGATCGCCTGTACCAATTGAAACGTTGTACAAAATAGGCAACTATACTTTACATTGTTTTAATTTATATTTGACCAATATATTAAGACTAAAAAGGTATACCTCTACATTTTTATAGACACGTGGTACCTATCTCCTAATATCTTAATGGTGACAGCTGTAGCTATCACATCAACTGATGAGAACTGATAAGTCTCCAGTGGTACCACCGCATTACCTGATATATTTGCCGGTGAATAATTGTATTTAGGGCCATCAGTAAAATTAAATAAATTCTAATACATACCTACATACGGTACAGAAGAATAACCTCCTCTTTAAGATACCTATCTCTATTTTTCATCTACCTAAATGTAGGTATTTAACAAAGGAAGCCTCTAGACAGAAATAACAGGCTGATTTATTATCTAAGTTACAAAAGAATTGCCTTACCATCAGTGTGAATTGTGTGCTTGTATGCTACTTATTAAAGTAAACAAAAATATTACAGTAACAACGTTAACTTATTTTCTTCCATTAGAAAAGTATAACTCTATGTAGAATCTATGGTGTTAAAGTAATATTTATCATATCTATTATTTAAATAAATGTAAGAGGTACATATTTAAATACAAAATATTTTTTTTAATTTGATTGAGTTCAATAAACCTGTAGACAAAAATAGATAAAAACAGAACTATAAAGTAAAATATTAATATCTATCAGATATTTGGCAACTTTACTAAATGTAGAGTTATTAATACCTCTGTCAAGTTGTCTACACCTAAGCAATTAATACCTACGAAGCACCTAAACATTGTAAACATAAATAATGAAATAAAATGTTAATATCTACCTACTCAGTATTTTAACATTTATAATATACCAATACACTTCATATTAAACAAAAAAAAATTGTATTTTAAGCCCCTCGAAATATATGAACTAAATATATCAATATCAATTTTAATGTTATTATTACTAGTTAAGTAACTGCTGCTCATTGTAGTTTTATAAATTTCAACTTAATACACTAGATGGCGTTATTTTGACTCCGCCAAGAACAATTGCAAGCAGACTTATCGTTTATAAACATCGCCAAAAATATTTATTCCATTCTTTCTTGTAACCAGTTCTTTTCTGTAACCATTCCACTTATAAGTCTTTTGTTTGCCATCTCAATAGAGGTATCAAATATTCTAGAATACGTTCATAAGTTAATTGTGCTCAATTGGTCCAACGCAAACGTAATGTGGAGTCTTTTCTCCTAATAATTTCAGGGCACTTGGTAACTATCTCCTTCATAATAATATCATAGCATCAAATTACTTTAAATGTAAAATAATGCGTTGCACTTTTTACATTTATGAAGCATGTAAGTAACAAAAAAAATCCGAGAAATGTAACGTATTGAATATCTCTACTTTCATTTAGAGACATGTACCTACACCGAATAAAGGATTAATATCATCGATGATCTACCTAATACCTATAATATATAAGTAAACCATAATCAATCATATTTTTTCATATCTGACATAGGTACATGTAGCAAGACATGCCCACTAAACCCGGGGAAGAGTAAATTGCACGTGTATCAATAGAAAATAATATTTTCACATTATTCGTGTTAAGTTAATGAGAGCAGCAATGCAATGACAATAACTGTGTTTATTTATATTCAATGTTTATCTGCATTATCAGTCGTTAACCTTCCCAGCACGTGGTCGTAGTATAGTATTTTGTTAAGTTTGAAGCTGTAGCTCTGCGTCGAGAAAACAAAATTTACTCCATTCAAGCTCTAGAGAAAGACAGCTAACAAAAATCATTTGGCCGATGACGGAGAAGTATACATAGCACAGAGCTATTCGTAAAATAGAACGTTAAGTTGGCCGGGGTAAAAGAGAAAGGCATATCTGTTGCTGTGTAAGTGGAAGCAGCGTAGAATGGTCAGGTCAGAGCGCCTGCGTCGATTACGAGGGATAAAGAAGCAATTACGCGGCGACTCTGTTGTTAGAGCAGTATAGAGTGAGGTTACATGTCTAAGCATGGAAATTTCCACTGCCGACAATGAAACATGAAGACTGGGGATGTAGCGATGGAATGTGTCGATGGAATATTTTAACATTTTTTTAAGTTCTTAGGTCATTGTTTACTTTCACAAAAAGCCACTCGATCCGTTTTGTGACTATAATGATGGCTTGCGATAACATGATGTTAATTTTAGTTGTACTTTAATGTAAAAAAAATAATATTATTATAATAAACATTTGCAAGTATACACCTCTGTTTAGAACTCTACCGCCTGTAGAATTTGGTTGTAGAGTTCGAAGGAATAATACCGTTTCTATTATCTAAATAATATGGCGCTAAGAAGGACAGAGTAAGCACCTATGTATTCATTTATTTAAGAGCCTAGGTAGGTACGTTTATTAAGGGTAAAGGCCTACCTACCTATTAAGTTTTCACACCAAAACCTCTATACCGATTTTGATGAAATTGAATACAGAAATAATTTGAATTTTGAAGAATGTGGCTTCTTTTTGTATCATTACAACGTAAGCGAAGACGAAGCCAAGGGAACCAGTGAGTAGAGTATTACTTTATGTATTTTCTTCTATTTACCACTTTGTCTCAGAAGCACGCAAGCCATTTTTCATCAAAATGCATTGCATCCTTCCATATTATTAAGTACTTACTTAATAAAAGAAAAAAGTTCTTACAATAAAATAATAGATTCTTAATAAAGATTTGATTAGTATTTAATAAATTTTAATTTATTTTGAATAAATGTAGCAAAGACAAACTGCAACAGAAACTAAATAGGTACCAACTATAAGGTAAATTCTTCAAAAAGATTAAATAAAATGAAATTACCGATATCGACATTCAAATGACCTCGAATGCCCATCACTTGGAGACAGCCCTCGATCGGCGTTCGGTCGTCGTCAACTTGCAAGCGTGAAGCTTGCATAATTGCTCTTAACGGTCACAGTATCACAGTACAGTGTTTTGTATTGAAAAGGCACCTTATCTATGAAAAAAGATATGAACCACATTCTTACACCATTATTACACTAGTTATGATATCTTTTTATGTACACGTGGTGTTCGAAATTAGATTTTTTACAGATGGTAGAGCTGACGTGGCACAGATCAAGGATACCACCATCACCGAATTACCTACCTTTTATGCCTCTGCGCCGGAAATTACAGGGCCGTACATTACCACCTGACTGTAACACGACAGTGTTGAACACTATCATTTAGCGGCAAGTACCTATATTAGGTAATGTGGTGGTGCCTACTGCCTACGCCCGCGAGCTCCGTCACTAGAGCTCTACCATAAGTAAGCATTAATAAAGCAAACTGCAATTCTAACAATAAGTCACAGGTAATAATCCTAGCAACAGACAATACATAGTTATTTTACTTAAAAGTAATAAAAGACTACAAGGCCTCACATTTTACAGCATTTGTTACAATTGTTATGATAAGACTTCTTTTTAAAATACCTACTGACTTAGCACGTGGTTTTAAAACAAAACTACTGAGACTATTTCAGCTTTTACTCTATTATTTAGCTACACTTAACTAAGAAACCTATTTTTAATAATAATAGGTTACATCATAATACTTATTGTAAACAAAATATAGGAATGGACTATCCATTTGATGGGTACCTATTTAAGTTATGCTCGTGTCTGGAAGTGTTGATACATTTTACTTGCCATTCAAATTAACTTTCTTTTCTTTTTTTAAGATCATTATTTTTTTATCAAAATCTTTTTCAAACTAATTTTCATATAGGTACTTACCATCTTTAAGCTTACCAAAACTATATTACAGTAAATAATTAGAAGACTTGCGGGCAGATGTAGGTGCCTACCTACACCTGTATTATCTATTACTTTGTCATGTTTTTACATTGACGCCTGTATTGATAATGTTTAAATGAGGTTTAAATATTCAAGGAAATTAAAATTGAAAATTAAACTCGCAGAAAAACCGATTAAGTATGTCACACACTGTACTACCACGTGTAATTCTACAATTCTAGCATAGGTCAGTTTTTCCGTGTGTACTTTATTGTAAACAATTAACAATATGATGCTCGCAGACGTCAGCATTTGTCACGTGGATATGCTTTCGGTAATATTTTCATAGAGTTCCCTTTTAAGATTGATATCCATTTTTCTTTTCATAGTGTTTCATAATAGTGCCAAAAAATAATGTCGGTTCCACAAAAAGAGAGATCTTTTGGCACCTACACTCTACAGCATAGCACATGCCACATTTCTTTGAATAACAAAAACTTTTTAACCGAGATTACTGACAAGTTAAAAATGTAGAGTCGACTACGTACTTTATTTTTTATTTTTTTATTTTTTAGGTCGGGCTTTGTGTAGACGGCCTGTCTCGAGACGGCACTAGTCTACTTCACCGGGCAATCGGCGAGCGCAGAAGGCGCTCCAGCCTAAACAAAAAGTTAGCGCAACTGCCTAAGGGTGACCCATGCGGGTCCGTGCCTCGGCTTAGGACGTTGCGGAGAGACATATGAGACATATGCGATTATGGGCGGTGCAACTTTCGCTCTACTCCATTCGGTTGGTGATAGCCGGAATACTGCGTACTGTTACAACCACAGTATAAGTACATAAACACGTTCGTTTTCTTTAGACTGTGGTTACAACTGTGTTACCTTTAAAATTAATTCAGTGTACCTATTACCTACTTACTATTTTGGTTTAATGCAGATGTTGTGATAGGCTTCAGTATTACTTACCAACATAATAAACTGTATGCTTGTTGTCCATTTCATGACATAAAATTTGAGATTTTGACGATATTTAGGTATGTACGTGTCTGCCAAAACAAATGCCAATTTATTGAATTTTATGTCATAGATTATAACATTATGAGAATTACAAGTGAAATATTGATTCGTTGATAACGTACAGCGATATGCGGATAAGCTCTTGAACAGTGGATTAATCCAGAAAATACCGCGTCACTGTCACTAAAGTGATAATAAAAAAAATGATAATACCTATTACCTTTTCGTTAACTATTGCCTGTTTGCTATAAAACCTATTTTATTAAATATCAATAAAGTCATTTACGTACGAAAAAACTCTCTTTTTGTGTAACCGGCATTATTTTATGGCACTATTTGTGTATATATATATATATATATATATATATATATATGACTTTATTGATATTTAATAAAATAGGTTTTATAGCAAACGGGCAATAGTTAACGAAAAGGTAATAGGTATTATCATTTTTTTTATTATCACTTTAGTGACAGTGACACATATATATATATGTATGACATATATATATATACACAAATAGTGCCATAAAATAATGCCGGTTACACAAAAAGAGAGTTTTTTCGTACGTAAATGACTTTATTGATATTTAATAAAATAGGTTTTATAGCAAACGGGCAATAGTTAACGAAAAGGTAATAGGTATTATCATTTTTTTATTATCACTTTAGTGACAGTGACGCGGTATTTTCTGGATTAATCCACTGTTCAAGAGCTATATATATATATATATATATATATATATATATATATATATACAAATATCTGCTAAATAATACGGCAAAAATATATCTGTGTAACGTGGATGCCGTTGTATACACACACACAACACCTACCTACATAACCCAGAGCCGTAACAAATTTCTATACCTAAGACATACAAATATTAATCTCAGTCCAGAGATCGAACCCACAACCTTCGAATCAAGCGGACTAACCTTATCTTCAAGTTAGTTTATTTATGATATGATTTTTTTGTCGTATTATCTAGGTGTCAAAAATAAACTGCCTGCCTGCTGCACCGGAAAACAGAAGACGTAAATCTTTGATTACAACATTACACGTATAACATCGAGTGACAAAATTATAGGCATTCAACATCTTTAATTGCATTGTGCGTCACAAATGTGAAGTAGCTACTTATGCTATGAATGCCTATGAAACACGCGGTCGCGTCGTGTTTGGCGCGCGCACAATATGGTAAAATCAAGGTGATAATAATGAGGAAGTGATATTGGAATGGCTTATCAGTGATGACAAAACAGTATTTGACGATTAATCATAGAAAATATTTAGTAAGGAAGAAAGAAAGAAAGAAAGAGAGAGAGAGATAGATTTTCACTGGTGGTATAGTTCTAGTACCTCGAGGACGTAGGCGCATAATTGCATTACCTAATCTGACTGCAGCCTTGTGTAGTCGATGTGTCAGCACTATCGTGTCTCGGTTAGATGGTAATGTATGGCTTCGTATTTTTTGTGTAGATGTCTATAAGGTGCAGTATTCAATAACCATCAATGTGAACAGCATGTTTTGCTTGCGACCATTACATAAAAATAAAACAATATATATTTATGTTTATTAAGCAGTCTACATTGAAATGTGAATAACTGCAGGCAGTTATTTATATTAGTCATTCAGATAACATGACAAAAATCTAGTAAGTATACGTAAGTATCTTGAAAGTATATTAATTATTTCATACGGGCCTGTATTACTTTTGACGGCACTTTTGTAATTGTAAATTGTAGAGCCGTAGAGTCATACCTAGTTGAACACAAGACTATTACAAACATAAAAAAATATCATTAATTAAATCCATTCACAAAATGCTGTGATTTAGTTTATCGGTATGAAAAAATAGTACTTACTTTTTTTTAATTTTCACGTTATTGATTTGAAACAAAAATTATACACTCATACAATATTCCTGTTCTACTTTAGGATTATGTTTACTTAAAAAATAAAAACACATTAATATTACCAAACGCTGAGGGTGCGATCGGGAATCTTCACTAAAATATGTAATGGAAAAGCCGCCGGTACGAAGCCGGGTATCATATATGGGACTCTCCAACGCGGCCTGTTACCACATCGTAATCGAGACAGTTAAAAATAAATCTCTCACCAAATCATGGCACCGACTTCAAACCTATTAGTAAATAGCACATACAAATAATAGGTAGTATATAATTAATTATTAATTATAGTATATAATTACAATTAAATCTTTATAATTTTTTACTTTTCAGTTTTGAAGTCGGTTTTTCTTAACGTAGTTATATTTATTTAATACTTTTTAGTTTATTGCTGCATTGTCAATTAGATTAATGTTCACATCTGTTAAATTTTGTAAAATCTGAATTTAAATTGTTTAGGTGTGTCGATACAAAATTATTACACCACTATAAGAAATCAATGAAAAAATGTTATCCACGAAGGAGTAAATAAGCTGTGTTTTTTCGATGTCGTCGATGAGTAAATGTGTCATTGTCACTTGTTGTCATCTTGTTGTCATGCGCATTAGGACTATCTAGGACGTCAGTGGATTCAACGCACTGTATGATAACTCGCCGTCTATTCCTATTCCTTTAGTCTGAGGTGAAAGTAAGTAAAAAAATGCTCATAAAATAAAAACTAATGGGTCTATCTGAATCAAATTTTTATGGGACCAATTCGAAACTATGCCGCATCAAACAACACAAGAATTACGTAAATCGGTCCAGAATTCTCTGCGAAATTCGCGTACATACATAAAAAAATATACCGGCCGAATTGAGAACCTTCTCGTTTTTTGAACTCGGTTAATAAAATAGAACCATTTCATAATCGTCCACCTATTCTATAAGGATAATTAATTATTTATGAGATTATTTTTTTTTAAATAATATGGCCTTTAACAAATTAAAAAAAAACTGAAATACAAGACAATCGACATTTTATTTTGTTGGTTGTCTAATATTTCTTTTTTAATAATTTTTTTATACAGTAAAATTAAATTGCTGTTATTACTATTTTACTCAGAATTTTTACATGTGTTCTCAGCTATAAAGTAGAAAATATAAATCCAGCCGTTTTCGATTTTGGAGAGGCTATCATCAATAGATTTTTATACAGTACTATCCATACATATTCCAATTCAATTGAAAAATTGCTTAAACTTTGTTTCATTTGTTAATATAACAGCGCATTAGAAGGAACGGGACAAAGCATTAAACGATTCAGCTTAGGTTCACAATAAAAGGCCATAGCACGGCATCAGTCGGTGGGTATGCGAAAACCATTTTAATCAATTGACCTTGATAATACAATTTGTGGATTTTTTTGTACTAGTGAGTGCAGTGCTTCCGTCAAACCACTAATCGAATGTTAGTACCAAAGACTAGTCAATTTCTTCTTAATCATTAATAGGTAGTAGAGCTCCAGTCAAGTAAGTCTAGAGATAGGGACCTCCCAGGCATAGAGGCAACACATTTAAGGCCGAGAGTAGCACATCTTCCTAGAGCCTCTACTTCTTCTGCTTTTTATATACTTGCTATTGATTAGAAATTTCGTTTGCTCTCATCATATGAAGGAAATGTCTTCTCGAGGTGAAATTATGAAGAGGTAGCTAAATTTTACTGATGGTAGAGTTTCAGTGTAGGAGCTCTGATGGTAGTGTTCAGCACTACCATGTTCTGGTAAGATAATAATGTATGGCCCAGTAATGACTATCACAGATACCTAACAACTTAGGTCTCAGGGGTGGCACCGCATCCGCATTTTGACCTCTGGTTTTTGCATGGATATATATCCCTATAGGCTGCAGTCATCACTTAACATCCATATGAACTGCATTTTCATTACGTTAAAAAAATTTAGTAGAGCTCTAGTGAAGTAACTCTAAGGGCGAGATTCACAGACCGCACTACGACTTTACTTTGAGCAAAGTATGCTTAGAACTGTCAGAAATGGGTTTTAACAGTTCGAAGCGTACTTAGCTCGAAAGTAAAGTCGTAGTGCGGGTCTGTGAATCTCACCATAAGAGATATAGACCTCCATAGAAGGCAAATATTTTATGTCGAGAGTTCATAGAGACCTCTGCTTTATGTGTAAATAAATATCTATAGTTATTAGTACCTACTCACTTGCTCTTGAACTTTCGTTGGCCTCATCATTCGAAGGAAATGTTTTCTCGAGGTAAAATGGTATAGGGGTAGCCAAATACAATATTCTTATAAAATCATTAGGTGGCGATTGGTGGCTCAGCTGCGTCAAGCTTCGACGAAAATTATAACGACCGCTGAATCCGAGGGTCGCGGGTTCAATCCCCGCACTGGGACAAATATTTGTGTGGCCTACAGTTATTTGTCAGTAATCTGTAGGCCACATAAATAGTTATTTCGGGTATTTGCGTATGTATGTGTTTTATGAATACAAAGCATTCGCACAGGTCAAATATGAATTAGGTAAATCTAGTGTACCTATTTGTTTACATTTTCAAAAAAAATTACTCCGAAAAAAATTGGTCATAGTCTTATAGTAAGATTTTTTATTTTAAGAATACATTGCTTACTGAAAAAAAACCCAGAGCACTCAAAGACAAAGACATCTGTGACATTAACGTCCTCGTATATTTTGAAACAGTTATTCGCGCACATACCAAGGTTTTTTTTTTGTAGCTTTTCAGTGTGTCAACACCGAAATATATCTTTAACATGTTTAGTGGTCAAACTTGTAAGTACCTATTTACATTTATAAATTGTCTCGATGTTTCGTTTCCCCATTTCCGAGGTCGCAGCCAAAAAAAATATTAATGAAAGCAGTTGTTTGTAATTTGTTTGCTTCTGAAATTGTTAAGCGTATCGCTTTTAGAATAAAAATTAATAAACAATACGATGTCATCAGTATATCTACTACTCCACAACTGCCATTGGACATAATCTTTTTTAATTTATGATAAGTAGTGGTGGTTCAGTTTTCGGGAGTTCAAGCCCTTTAGCTTTTGTGTAGAAATTACGGGGACATAAGTTATCATTTAATAGGACCGCGATAGTGCCCAACCGCTAGAGAGTCGCATTTGGTTGGTTTTGGTGTATATTCATACTTAAAAAAACTCGTACAGATAACGCTGTGTCTATATTCTTATTTGCTTCACCCATAAATGTATAACTTTGTGAGTTTGTGACTTTATGTGAAGCATTGCTAAAAGCGTTGTAGTATGTGAAAAAATTCTCTCGCGCGCTATAAAAGTCAAGCTTGCATATGTATATTCGCGCACCGATACCGCCTCTGGAGTTGTGGACGTCTGTGGCACGCACGGTCAAGAGTTCGTTGACCCACTAGATTTGCTTTCTATTTCGCGTACAAAATACCTACGTTCGCGCAGGCGCCTAAGCTACTGCTTCTCATGATATTGTCGTTTATGTAATATAACTTACACTCATCTATTTTTAGCTATGAACTATTTTTCCTACATCATAACGAAAATGGTTATAATTCTTTCTCTAATTTCTTTCGTTCCTTTGGTGGTTGTTGAATAGTAGGTATAAAGTAAAATCAATATTTTATTAGAACTTACTTTTATCCGTTACTGCTAGGGGATTAAGCAGGAGCACACATAGAGGATTGTGAAATACTTGAAAAATACTTGAAATATTCAAGTATTTTTTTATACAATGAGTTAGGTACGTCAAAACACAATGCTTGCACAGTCTTAGGGCGTCAACACAAAACCGCAATTAGATGCGATACCAGAGAATATGTAATAATACTACTTATAGAATGGACACTTCGACAACCCGCCCGATTTCCCCGCATCACCCAACTACCTCCCCTCTTATGGGCGACGGTTGGTATTTTCTACGTACTACGCACACAGGTGCACGTGTAAATACACGTCACTGATTGATGTCTGTATAATAGAGACCAATTTAAGCGTTTTTATGGAATTTTGGCGGTGTGTCCGCGGTGTGGCGATACGACGCGACGTCCAGGAACTTGGGAATATTATTTCCAAAAATGTTTAGTTCTAAAAATTAAAAGCTAATTTAGAGATACGTAGAGGTACCTACACGTTTTACGAGCTCTGAATCATGAAGCTTTCTTTCAAAATATTCCTAAGGAATACTGGTCTAACTGCTTTCTACTATGGTTTCAGCTACTAAAGTTAACCTGAATTACCTATCTGACAGATGATGAGAGAATCTGTCATCCCGGACAAGTTTAACTATGCCAAACAATACGCTGGTGTACGCATTTCTCGGTCATTGTTAAAGTAATTGACACTGTTATTGTTAAATTTGACATAACTTTAACCGTAGTATTATTACATACCTATTTACATATTCTCTGCTTTATCAAATAGGTTGGTGCTACCGTGCTACCGAACCTTAATGTCAGTTATACTGAAATATTGTGTCTACAATTTAATGGACTCAACTGTAAATTAAGACTTAACAGTATCAAAGATATCCTACACAATGAACTGATACCCTACACAATAACAAATTTTCTCTTTGTTAGACCAGAGTCGATAATTTTTGATACGGAAAAAAAATACTGTAGGTACCTATCTAGAATGAAACCTTACCTAGGGTAAGGGGCGAATTTAACATTAAACCCCCTTCCCGACCTCCAATCAGTAATTTATTTTTCCTTTCATTTTTATGATACTTTCTTCCTTTTCCAATAGGTTTCATTCTACTGGTCTATGTACGCTATAGGCAAGTAAATCCAGAAGTATTTGATTAATTTATCATTCCCAATGACAATTATTATGATTTATCTCTGAATTTGTGACAAACCCTATCCCATTCTGCTGAAGACTCTACATTTAGCGGCAAATAAATTAGGAAATGCTGTGATGATGGGGCAACTACTGGGAGTAGAGAATATAGTGTGACGCGTGGTAGTCAGTAGGTATTCCTGAAAGGAGGTGAGTAGTAGTGTTGTAGACCTAGAAATCTATTAACAAAAACAAAATTTAAATTAGATTTTGTTCAATTTACGGAATTTAATAAAATCTAATTCTTTTACTTAAACTTTGGGCTCTAGATAGGTATTTAAAAAATCTACTTAGATTTTATAGTTTAATTTCATTGAAATACCTATATACACTTAAACTATTTCTGCTCTTCTGCTCCAATTATAAAAACAACCATTTCACGGTAGCAGCTTTCGTGTAATTTATAAATATTCCCGGATTTAAATCCTCTTCTTTGAATCTTTGTTTGAATATACGGTAACCAAAGCGGATATCATGAAAATAAACAGTTTTTTTTCTATCCCGCAATTCTGTGAGTTTTATAAGACGAATTTTCTTTACGTAGGTGTCTGTAAGAGGAATTTACCTAATCTATTTATAAAAATCAGTTGCTGTTCGTTAGTCTAGTTAGACCGATTTGGCTAATTTCGGTTTCGAATTATTTTTGGAAGTCCAGGGAAGGTTTAAAAGGTAATAAAATATGAAAATATTGAAGTGAAAGAGTAAAACCCACAATTTCATTTTCCCATACAAATAGTCCGTATATATCGAACCTTTGACACATTATTTCATTGTGAGGCAATACGAAGTTTGCCGAGACACTAGTGCATATTAATATAAACTTGGTAAAGTTCGAAAGCGTAGGTACCACCATATTACCTAATCTATCTACCAGCAAATGGTGTGTACAGCACTATCGTATTCCAGTAAATGGTAATTTAAAGCCTCGTTGGTTCTATCATAGAGGCAAAACAACTTACGCCTTGGGGGTGCTATGTTTACAAAACATCTTGAGTATTTTGATCTCGATTTTTGTGCAGATGTCTACAGGTTGCAGTATTCACTTACCATCCATATTTACCACCCGATAAATGTCATTAACTACTCATATTTTGTAATGGCACTGACATGTAGTTAAGTCAAATACTTATGTCTATCACTTCAAGGAACACCATTGAGCAACACGGGCCTCCATCCGCGCGGAAGTAGGCCATCCCGTCTGCCAAAATACAAGCACAAGTGTGCCTGTCGCCTAGATGTTTAAATGTGTGCGTGGAATTGTTTATGTAGATATTCTGTTTAAAGTCAAGGTGTGAGTTCCGTAGTAATAGACGACTTTTGTTGTGTGTGTATGTGTCATACGAATTTCGCCACCGAAAATACCGAAAAAAAAAATGACAAACTGTTTTGCATCGGTAATAAATGCTATGGCTACTCCTCTCCGGTCGGCCGGTGGTCCGTGTTGCTCTATGGGGAACACAGACATGGATAACGTAACGTAAACTCAAATGAGAGATAAAGTTAAGTAATATACAGTGTTATTTTTATATGCAGGTTAGTTAATGTTTACTTTGTTTAAATTTAATCCGCTTTGACAAATATTTACTTCTTATTTAGATTTTTGTTACTCATCGTCACTAGTTAACTATTAATAAAGATATACAAATAGTAGTTCTGTATCAAATAAGAAATATAGGTCGAGGTTCTAATTGCCACGGAAGTACATAATTTATATGTAAATTCAAATGAACAATTCTTACTCCGTGTCTTTAAAGCCCTACTTCAAGCGCCATCACAATAAATAACAATGAATGTTACTCTCAATATACTTTTCCGCAATTTTCTGTCTTCGCGAAAATAGACTTTATTGTGCTCTTTATACGTATTTATAGAAGGGACAGTTTTACTGGTAGTAGAGTTTCAGTGACGAAGCTCGAGGGCGTAGACATAACCTAACCTGTCTGTCGCCAAATGGTAGTGTTCAGCACCATCGTATTCTAGGTATAATATGGTAATAGGTATATGGCCACATGATAACTATCACAGAGCTGAACTACTAAAGCTTGAGGGATTGCTACCCCAGAAACCTAAGTTGTTCTGCTCTCTGCGGCATGTGTTTTTACCTCCGATTTTGTATTGATGTAGGTAGAGAGCTAGGGCTAGGGCCTAGAACGTAATATTCGCTTATCATCTATTTGAACTGGCATGTTTGCCGTTATCATTAGATACCTAAAAACTAAAAAAACTGTTATAGCCTTCGACTACACTGTGTAGTCGATGGTTACAACACAGCAGGCTCCAGAAAAGTTTTCCAGCGCCATCCTCGAAGTTTGCTAATGGACCCGGACCCGGTGATGTCGATCGATCATATTAATGTCGTCAAAATAAATTTGTGGTGCCTAATATCTAGTCTCATTTACTTCATCAAAGTTAATTTGATATAAGATACCTTTTACTCTGACATAAGATATATACCTACCCCTGAATTATTCATATCTAACGAAAAAAATCTAAACTTACAAATGCAGTGGTATCTACTAATTTTCTGATGTTAATGTGGTCGGGTAAAATGGTGTTTGTATTGGTGTCTCCACATCACAATAATATAGGTAGTCGAGGTAGAGTCTTCCTTTCTGAGTACGTACCACTTTTTCAGCATAAGATTTAGCCCAAGAAGGGATCTTTTCTGGTTTCTAACTTACTGGATATCGAAATCAATAGATAAACTCAAGGCAGACACATTGACATATTGTGGCCTTCATAAACCAAGAAATCAGGAAAATTATATATTTTTATTGCATTTTTCCTGAGGAATATTTATTAACCTTGAATTACATAATTATAAATCGCAGTTAGAAGTCTATCGCCTACCTTGTTTCGCTATGCTATTTATAGAAACTGTGAAGTCACATAATAACATACAATTATATATGTAGATTTAACAAACCATGCACGTTGAATACCTACTTACAATTTGTGCAAATTGTGAATACCGGTTTTATTCCTGTATTTTTATGTCGAGTTTTTCTTAGTAAAATGAAAATGGTACAGCAGCATAGTCGTATTGATGCTTAATGAATACTGTCACCTGTAATACCTACCCAGGTTTCAACACTTTGATTGAACACTCAAAGTAAGTGTATCTGATTTTGATTACCATCTCATGACGAGTACTACAGCTTTTTTTATAGGAAATTCGATTTCCTGCCAATTTGACCTCTTCTTGATGGTAAGCTCGAACATAATACAATTTTCATAGAAAATTAAGCATTAACAAACGTCACGTTGACGACTCTGATTTACTAAGTAATTAATGATCCAAATACTTACAAAAATATAATGCTTAACATAGTTAGTGACCTAATACAATAAAATGATTGTACATTTTATAAATAAAGTACATATTATACCTACTTAGGTAATACATAAATATGCTTTCTCGATTTTAACCAACTGAAGCCAATAATATAGGTAAGGAATAAGTAAATTAGTAGGTATCTATACATCGGTGTTTAAACTATGTGAACACTTGCAATAATGATAACGCAAGCTTATTTAAGGGGTAGGGCATTTTAAGCCATAGGGCTGGCAACACATCTGCATATTGAACTCTGGTTTGATTTCGGTTTGATTTCTGTGTAGATTTCGCAGTCATTACTTACCATCAATGTGAATTATATTGTTGAATGGTACAAACATAAGATGTAAAGTGTGTTATAAATACATAAGTACATAAAATAAATCGTATTGACAAATGAATGAGTGTGTAACGCAACCCTTATCTTCTGACGTTCTTCATTAATTAGTGTGCCAACATTATCAACGCCGGAATACCTCCGACGCTTATTCATACGACAGTGTGACATATATTCGTCAATAAAACAGACAGAAATAAACAATGAAATGAATCACTATAAAACTGTTATTCAATTTGCTCTGCCATAAAACTTGGACGTCAGTTCCCGGTTAATAGAGGGTGATTTTGAAACTTAGCAATAATATTCTACTTTTCATAAATGATAGATATACACTATGACACTATGAGTTTGCAAACACACCAACAAAATAATGAATGGAATGAGAAAACGCTTAGATTTTAAAAAGAAAATGTTTATAAAACGCTCACATTAATAAAAGATACCAATTTAAAGTAAGAACAAAAATAGAAATAACGCAAACAATTGTATAAAAACAATCATAGTTTAAAATTAGATTGACATAAACAAACAAGTTAGTTCTAATTTTGTCAAAATATATTTAGATACGCAACATATTAATAGGTAGACTCAACTAAAATTAACTACGCACATTACACATTGACTACGCATTAATAGTACAGTGACTTTGATTAGTCACGAACTAATTTAAAAATAACTAGCATTTTTGTGTGTTTTTCTAAGTAGGTATACGAATATCTCATAATATTTTTCGAATAAAACAGATGATAGACGTGATCACCTATTTAGTAGAGTAGAGTCTTCCTTTCTGAGTACCTACCTACCACTTTTTCAGCATAAGATTTAGCCCAAGAAGGGATCGTGATATCTGAGCACCAGACCCCTATACCCCTTTTCTGGTTCCTAACTTACTGGATATCAAAATCAATAGATAAACTCAAGGCAGATGCATTGATATATTGTGGCCTTCATAAACCAAGAACGCAAGAAAATTATATCTTTTTTTTATTGCAAGTAGGTATCCGAACATCTCTTAATATTTTTCGAATAAAACAGATGATAGACGTGATCACATATTTATAATTATTTAATATCAATGTATATATATTTACTGTAAATATTTCATCTGATTATATCTTTCGACAACACGGGAACCAATTTGAACCCCGGGCCTGTATTAAGCTTGCGCGGGATCTTGAGTCTAACACTTACCTAGACGCCTGTCCTTTCGAAAATTTTGATCTATGTACGTTGCATTGGTTGGTTGCATTCGGTGAAGCCAGTGCTCTCAGAGGGAAACGAGATGATGGTAGAGGGTGGTGTCGCTACTCACCAACGGATCGCCCCAAGCTGCTCTGCCCTCTGGTTACCTATATTATTTATGTAGTGGATGCAGTTGTAATGAAGGTTAAAAAAGTATTTTCTTATTGCTGGTAACAAATATGACCAAGACCAATTGTTTTCTTAAACGACATAAAATCATATAATCATTTTTAATTTGGTCTAGTCTTAAAAATACATCACTTTGAAGAGCACCTTTTACCAACTGATCTTCTAAATATGTTCGCGCGCAATTTTTTGTACATTGGAACTACCTACTTTAGTCCACGTTATAAATAGATCAATGTAGCTGAAATGACGCGCAATAAAAAGGCAGGCAGCCAGTTTCATTAGACCTACCAACGTTCCCTCAGCCACGGTGAAGATGGCTCGTTCGGGAATAAACAAATTGTATTTCACGGTTCTTCATATATGGTGAGACTTGGGACTTTAATATCAGTGATAATAGTAGAAGATACGGTATTATAAATATACCCACCCCTCTTTCTTATTTTATGAAAATTATGATTTGATGTTGGATTTGGTATAGGTACATTGATAAAATGAAATAGTAAATGGATTGTCTAGCGAAATCGAAGGCCAATACTTAGTGAGGTACTTAATTATCAATTTAGTTATTTAATTTAATATGAATATCTTAATCATCATCAAATAACACACGAGGGTCTGAAGTTCATCGTTATAATATCAGCCGGAATATGTTCACTGCTGGATAAAAGCCTCTCCATAGGGGGGATATGCGATAATCGCCACGCTTGGCATGCGGATTGGCGATCGCAGTGGCTGTAGTTTATCGCAGGACGCTGCTGCCCATCTTGCGTTATTGCATTTACTACCGCCCCATCGGAATGGTTTGACCACCATTGTTCGGTTGACTGACTGATAGTGCCAGTAGTGGAAGAATTCTCTTCCGAAGACAATTCTTCCGCTAGTGGACGGTAGGTTCATCACATCCCGACGCCAGCAGGTCTGAGGGTAGGTATGTATTTCTAATAACGTATCTGAGACTATAGGTAGTAGGTAAATTATAAAAGAGCGGTTAACATTGGATTCTTCAGGAACCAGCCGGTTGTGTCCTCTACGTAATTGATATTTCTGGATATTTATATTGCGCGGCTGAGAAATGCGGATACAACTGAGCTGCGTTTGCCAATTGAATGTTTGAAGATAAATACGTATTAAGATAATAACCGAATGCGTTGAGTTATTAATTATTGTGTCTGAACAAATTGTTCATGTTTATTTCATACGTAACTTCACGCCTGTAATACCCGAAGGGGTAGGCAGAGATAAATGCATGCATTCAAGCATACATGCAAACACCCACGATTCGACGGTTACGTTTTTGGCCCATGTCAATAGGTGGCGAGCCTGTTGACATCTCCGGGCACATTACCAAACTTCGAGGTACTGGGAAATTTCCAGAAAATGAAATAATCCCAATATAAAGGACTTCACACCATTATCTCTGATAACCCCCTACCCGGGAATCGAACCCATGACCTCAGCGTAGTAGTAGTGGCCATTCATCTCATAATTAATTTCCCAATAGATACTGCCACGCTGAGGTTCGATCTCCGTGTCTGGTATATATCCTTTTAGGATTCATTTAATTTTCTGGAGGTGTTCCATCCGAGCGCTGCTCTCAGATTTGGTTAAGTAACGTGCCTGAAGATGTCAATAGGTTTTGCATACAGGGGGATCGTGGGCATTTGCATGTATGGTTGAATGCAAGTATTTACATTTGTCTACACCTTCGGGGAATACAAGCGTGACGTTATAATGAATTTAACAATTAACTGCACCGGTGCCGAAATGGTAACAGCCCTCTTAACAGGTAACAGAACTCCCAACCAAAATTCTGAGGTTTTCAAAGTGAGACAATGTCGTAACGTAGTCCTAAAAGTTCGGCCCTATATAGAAAACTTAGATTGGTGGAGATACTCAACAGGGTGTAGAGTATCTGCCATAATAATCTAACGCGCTCGAGTAACTGCAAAAATATTAACCCTACTATTACTAAACGCCGAGTATTTTACGAATGTCAAGTTGTCAATACATCGGAAAAACCATGGAAAAACTATTCATGGTTCGAAGGAGGTTTACGAACCTCTGAGTTATAGTTCTAGAAAAATGTTGGAGGTTTGAGCAAATAAATACATAAGATGATAACAAACAAGCATATAGTGTAGTATGTTCTTAGGATTTCGCGAGCTACACTCATTGAAATAAAACTAGTTTTCGGATTAAACGTCGGGTTCGATTTTAAATAATCATTTTAGTTTAATATACGCGAGATAAATCCGAAAACTAGTTTTATTTCAATAAGCGTATAGTGGACAATTATGGTAAGTGAATACTTCAGCCTATGGGTAGACATCTACAAAAAAAAGAGAGTCAAATGCAGACGTTGTAGGTCCTGAGGTCTAACTTGTTATGCTTCTGTGATAGTTCTGAACACTACTATTTGGTCACTGGTAGCGGCTAGATTAGGTAATGCGGTGGTGTCTACACACCCAAGATCCCAGAACTATACCACCAGCACCAAATGTGTACACTCCGTTGAATGACTAGCATTTTTATTATTCAAATTCACTTAAACCAGAAAAATAACATGTGTACGTGATCAATATCATTACACGACAATAAACAACTCATATCGTGATTGGAGGCTAAGAAATCAATATTTGAATACTTTATAAGTCACATATAGGACAAGGACCTATATGATACGAAGTAATCATGTGATCGATATTCTATTATCATGTACATGATATATGATTTTATAGCAGTATCTTGTCAAGGTTTCAGACAGTTTATGCGGAAGGATTTCCTCAAAAATGTAAGTACATAGATGAAAATCTATCACCGTGATCAAGTGCGGACTGAAAAGTACCTAGTCTTATCTTTGTAATATTGTATTTTTCGAATAATAACTCAGTGAATGTATGTTAACATTCACTGAGTTGTTAATTACTAAAAATAATCAAAGAGGAAAGTAAATTTTATCCTTTTTTTTTGTCATGAGGTGGTAAACAAGCATACAGTTTACATTGATGATACCTAAGTAACTTTAGCCTGTAGGCTAGCTACATGAAACCAGAAATTTCAATGTAGATACGTTACCACTTCTGAGGCCTACGGTGTTATACCTCTGTGGCTGAAATTACACGGTTAGTGCGTACACCTGACCGGAACAAATAGTGCTGAACACTACCATTTAGCGGCATGTAAATTAGGTAATGCGGTGATGCCTACGCTCGTGAGCTCCATCACTGGAACTCTACCACCAGTTAATTCCATGATGGCTAGTTAATCACATAACCATTTTTTCTGTAATCTATGAATGTATGTTTCAGGATCTACGTTATCATACTGCCATTGTATGGATTTGATGCCAGAATAATTTTGATCTAAATAGGTACGGTGTGTTAATTATTGTCATGCAAAATATTAACCTACCGTAGGTTAATATTCTGTAAAAAAATACCTAGTCCTTGATACAGCTATCGTCCAATTTAACAAGGGCTTATTGTATATCCGTTCGCTATTATTAAACAACCTTATAGGTAACTGATACAAACTGAACTGAGATGTTTGATAAAAATATATACATGAATGAACAGCTAACAGATTTTTGACAGAAATCCATACAAAGCAGTGAATTATGGACGCAAATTTATGAAGAGACGTAAAGAATGCAATTTCGCATAAAACAAATTCAGGTAGGTACCTGTGTTCGCGGTATTTTCAGTATCAGCCAGATACGCATTCCGTTTCGGTAAACAATGCGAAACAATTGATTTACATAAGTTCACACCTGTTTTTCCTAAAGGACGAGCAGAACTTCATAGTTACATACATGCATAGTTACATATCCTACATTTCGTTCCTTCCTTTACGTTCTTTGAGCGCCAATTCCACTTGTAGCATAAAATCATTCATCAGGCACGATTCCAAACTCCGAGGAATGCCACTGAAAATTTTTCCAGTTGGAAAAATCCTAATTCCTTACTTTTTTCAGTGAAAATAAATTATATTTTGTTTTGGCTTACAGCAAAATGTTTGAAAAAACTGTAATAACTAGTTACTTCAGTGTGATTGATGTAATCGAAGTCCAATTTGCTCTTTTATCTCATTTTCAGGATAGTTACTGTCGCAAATGACATAAAAAAAACTTAAGCCTAAACCTAACCAATAACTAATGTTAGTTATTGGCTAATGTTAGTTATTGGTTAGATAGCATCACATCTGTATAATGACCGCCGGTTTATGTGTTGATGATATATTATATATGGCTGTCATATTCACATACTATCAATGGAACTGCTTCAGATATTTTCATCAAAATCATTTAAAAGAATTCCAGAACAGGATGTAGTCTCGCAGAACAAAAACGACACCTATCGATATACTATGCATAGGTATCCCGTTTCAGATACAACCCTATGCTATATTATTGTTCGACTTCGAAACAATACAAACGAGCTACGCTCCGCGATATCACAGTACACATATGAACAGTACGGAAACTACGAACAAATCGTTCGAAACGGCACACTCACACAAACATGCGCATCTACGAGGTCTCTAAGCGGTTCTCGCAGTGCTACAGTAGCGAGTGTCGCGGACTGTCGCGTCGAGACGAGCGGTCACGTTGCGATTTGTTTTTGCTTTCACGAGTGTTTTAAAGATGCCACTAGCGTATTGCGTGGAATACGACTGTTTGAACTCTGCATCATCAAAAGCGGAGGTATCGTAAGGCAAAAATAATGTATTGTTATAATATCTAACATATTTAAAAAAATCTCGTGTGGTAGTGTTTGTAACAATACTCCTCCGCAGCGGCAAGACCGATCAGTATGAAATTTTGTGTGTATAGTTGGTAGGTATGAGAATCGGTTGTAGTCTTTTTTTATATCCCTAAATGGTGAGGATGATTCTTACCAAATTTTTTTTTTCGATTTTTTGGACATTTAATTTGTTTATACCTCTAAGGCGATACGAAGTTCGTCGGGCAGCTATTTATTAAGATTGTACTGTCGTAAGAACTATAAATGGGCTTAGTTTCCATACTGTTTGTATCTATACTGTGGCGATATTTTCGATATAACTATGGTTTGCCATTTTTGCGAGTAACACAGTATTAGAGGAGTCACACACGCCTTTACGACGGGTCGATATATTTATCTATCAGTAAGTACAATCAGTTTACTGATTTCTGCTGTCAGAAATGTGTTTGTCTCAAATGAATTTCGATGAAATTTTTATCTAAACTAAAACTGAACTAGGACACTACGTTGTATGTAAAACCATTGAAAATATGTGCCGTAGAAAACATCATATCGAATTTTCTATTCCATTACCATACTAAATTGAACGAATCAATTGTTTATTATAATAAGTCTTAGTAGTTTAGCAACCCATACCTACAATACAGTTTTAATTTTGCCTTGATCCAAGTATGAAGAGTAAAATTAAATTTCGCAAGCCAAAATTAGCTCTAGCGAATTCTTTGAGCCATGTTTATGTTGCTTTCAGTATCAGTGCCAGATACATCTACCTACCGGACGTACGGTAAGTAAACCACGCAAAACCGTTACCTTTTCAGATAATACGTCCTTTCTTGGTTATCCAATATTGATAACTGTTATAATAGATAACAGTTATCAATATTGGATATAATATATAGATAACGAGAAATTACCGATTAGTAAGACTTTTTTGATAAACTGAAAAAGCAACAGTTATCCGTGGCTCCCCTATACGTCTGTTAAGTGTGTACAAACTTAAAGCACATTGCTTTATAAAGATAATAATTTATATAGTTACGTAGCTAACTCCATTTTTACCACTATTGTAAGTTTTAGTGTGATGATTGCTAAAGATTGAACATCGACAATCAATACGAAAATATAACAATCTCATTACAAAATAGCTGATTTTATTTGTGTGAGATAAATAGAAACGCTATACTCACCAGAAATTATTTTTCAAGTAGAAATATCTGCTAGTCGGAGTAGTGTAAGTACTATCGGAGGGCAACTTTGTTAATGTTCAGTTGTTTTATGGACTCTTATTTTTGTAATTACCTCTTTTTTGCTCACCAAATGTCTTAATAGGCAAGCCCATCCAAAACACAAAAAAAACAATGCGCAGATATGTTATAAATCAGTTTGAATTATCAATCTTATTACGGTCACAACAGCAATTTGGCACGACAATAAAACAAATTAACACCACAACATAACTACTCACGATTTCTTAAATGTGACCTGATCACGAAAAGTATAGTAAAAATTGTCAATTTAAATCTGTGCTGCGTAATAACGTATCTTGCAACGTACGGCAACACGTGACGATTATTTTTAAAAATCTTTCAGTAGGTATCTTACTATACTCACTAATGAGATAGGAAATGATGCCGCGCCTTCGTGCCAAATGCAAAGCGGACAGACACGTTGAAATGCACGTAATTATTCTCCTAATTACTTAACACATTTTTGTAATGTCTCGAAGTCAAAATTTTATGTAGGTAAATTAAATTGTGATTAAAACGGAATTGTACTAACAAATAGTAAAACTAGAATTAAAGCAATTGTTACGCTCTTTGTATGCTACTTATATTGTTTCTGAATAATAAAAATAGAATTATTAAAATTATTATTTTGAGTAAGACAAGTACAATTTTATTGACTTCAAGTTTAGTCTAGTTCAAAGCATAAATAATAAATAAGAATTAACCTTCAAATGTCCCACAAAGTATTATTTTTGTTGCTAAATGATACGCCACGACCACGACACACTCACGCGATGGGTGTGTCGTGTACGTCACAATAAAAAACAAATACTTCAGGCGGCTCTACATCGTCGCATACACACTTTTTATTTTGCGTGCCTATTTTAAGACCATCTACAGGAGACCCCTATATTAATTTAATTAAAAAAATTCTAGTTATAGGTACTTACTTCCATATCCATACATAAAATAAAAGAGTAAAAATCGAGTGTCTGTTTTTTTTTTCCAAAAAACTGATAAAGGGCGATTAATGAAGAGTAATAGAAACCAAAAAAAACAATTTTTGGAATTTTGTCTGTTTGTCTGTCTGTCTCGAATCTACTCAACCAATTTGAACGCGGTTTTCACAGTGGTGTGGGTTACATATAATAAGAAGCGTTGTCAAAACTTTGTTCAAAATCGGTTATATTCAAAACTTTTAAACAGAGTTGAATGCGGTTTACATAGAGCTAGAATTTTTACTTTGTTTTATCGATATCATTAAAGACACAGCAGTCTCTATTGAATTTTAATAAAAAATAACACATTGAACTGAATGGTGACAAGCGCCATAGATGGTGATGAATTACTTTAAAAAGTCTTTAGAATTTACTATAAGTCCATTATAGGTCTGGATAATTGTATTTCCCACAAGTTAAAGACAAGCTGAATGGGACGCTGCGTACACAATTTGTTGTGAACGTAGCGTCCTTGACCATGTGACCTATTTCTGCCAAAGGTCATAGTGACGTGGCCAAGGACACGATTATTTGACCCCTCGCCCAAATGTAACTTAAATTTAGATGCCTATTGCTGGTGGTGGAGTAAGATAGTTGATGAAAATGTAAAAATGAAATGAGATTCTGATGTAAAATGAAATGAGATTCTGAAGTTTGAAGGAAAAATATGTTTCCTTTCATCAAAGTGATAATAATTTATTATATGTTATATTTTATTTTAAATTAGCAAATAGGTAAGTATGAAACCGTTCAGCAAGCAATACTGTGACACATCAACCACACAACATAGCTAGGTTCTATCGTAGATGCTGATGAAATAACTCGTCATTGACAAGTACTTCATTATACTGACTACAGTGCTAGGAACAATAAAGAACTAACACTGTTATTACAGTCATACGATAGATACCTACACAAAAATTAAATACCTATGAAATTCACGAAGACACTGCGTACACAAATTGTTTGATGACGAGGCATACTTGACCACGTGACCTATTTTTGTTGAAGGTCACCGTGACGTGGCAAGGACACGACTGTTTGACCCCACGCCCAAATCTACTGGCATGAGCCCAAAATATGAATATAGCAGTGTTATCCTTTGTATGTTTTTGTTTGTTGACTTTCATTATATAGGTAGATAAGTATAGTTAGGCAGCGCATAAAAATTAAACGAAAGTGGGTGGTCTCGAATTAAAGACCCTTTTCACATGTCTTCTTTCAACACGTCTTTTTGCTATTTATCTTTTCTTTAGGGCGAGTTTCAAACGTTCGTTTACACTGTATGTCGAAGAAAACCTAGTAAAAAATGATACTGTGCTTTATTGATCGGAGGTACTGTAGTAGAGACTGCTAAATAAATTTCAATCCTGAAGGACTGTAGTCCTTACTGATCTTGCCGAGCTATACCCCATTCAGATAAACTTGGCACAAAAGGTAAACAAATATGGCGTACGGAAAAAAATAGTGATGTGAATAATTGAGTGATCTAGGTCCTTAGAATGAGTATTTGAATATGAAAGATAATGATCGCCAGTGTATACCTACATCCATAAAAAAATCGTACACCTTTTTTTTTTAATATTTAATGTATTACCTGTAATTTAAACGACGAAAACTTTTTAAATGATCAGTTTTTCGTAAATCCTGCAAAGAATTTAAATAAAGTAATCATCATTTACATTGGATAACATTCCGTTCTCTATCCTTGTTTTGTTCATTTAATCCCATCCCTATAACTGAACGTCAAACTCGAACGTAGTCTATATAATCTGTGGAAAGTAGTTGCGTCGTAATTACGAAAATTGTAAATTAATGTAATTTACTAAGTGAATTTGCACTGTTTTGTTTATGAAATCAATGTGTAATATAATAATGTGTTATAAACTGGTGTCCTGAATCAATTGCAGTCTGTAATTCTCCTGGAATATCGTTATTTGTGACCGAGGGATGTTTGTTTACCATTTGTGCCAAGTTTATCTGAATGGAGTATTTTGTACATTAACATGAAAATGAAAAGAAAAAATTTAATCATATTTTTTGGTTTAGGTACTATTCATACTTTTTGTTTCTATTTCAAGGGAACTATGCCAAAAAAGCTATTATATTTGCCCTAAGTCGTTAACGGATACTCCGTAAATTATGACCAAATGAATTATCTTGATATTCGATTCTGAAACGTAGGTAGTACATTGTTTCCTTCGGAATTCCTCTAGATGCGCTCTACGCAGGTACAATAAAAACATAACTTAATTAGAAGTCTAGAATATACCTGGTGTTTTTATTTTGATCTCACCTGGAAATCAACGGTTATAAATCTTATCTCTCATTTGTACGAGGTACTTTTTAATTCGTGCTCTTTTTATGCTTTTATAAATTATTGTTGAAACGGAAATAAGTTTAGCAAATTTAAATTTTTATGCACTTAATTGAAAACATATTAAGTTTTGAAATAAATCCACCAGTTCCATTATATAATTACAAAACCTGATATTAACACCGAGACACTTTAATCGTGTCTTACATATTATGTACTTAATTAATTCTGTAAGTATTTTTTAAGCAAGATGCATAAATTAAGCAACATCTACGCAGTATCCTACATAATTGCAAAATTTAAGTATAAAAAAACGTAACTTCACGCCTGTGATCCACGAAGGGGTAGGCAGAGGTAAATGCATGCATTCAAGCATACATGCAAAAACACCCACAATTCGCCGGTTACGTTTTGGCCCATTGTAACAGGTGGCGAGCCTGTTTACATCACCAGGCACATTACCAAACTTCGAGGTACTGGGCAATCTAGACTATCTAAAATTTCAAAAATACAATAGAACCAGAGATAAAGGACTTTACACCATTATCTCTGATAGCCCCCTACCCCGAATCGAACCCAGGACCCCAGCGTAGTAGTAGTAGCCTGCTACCACTAGGCTACTGAGGCAGTTCAGTATAAAATTCAGCTCATCTACCCATTGAACAAATAATAATATGTTAACTTATATAAGCCAGTAGTTATCTTTAAGAGTACCCAAACATACGTTTGAAATGTAAGTGACTACAAACTTCACCAAAGAATTCAAGATTACGTTACTGCGCAATGCAGCGTGGATATACGATTTATCTACGGCTTCAATGTCACTTTTTATGTACGTACACTACCTACCTTCTATTTCTCATTTAACTAGATTGCATGAAGTTGTGTAAAATTGTATACCACTGCAAATATATTTCTTTTTAAGGTTCTGTTATTTTGTTTTGAGCAAGGGAACACTCATAATATACTCAATCATACTCGTGCGTCTATCTGTCTGACCGCCTGTCCGTCTGTCCCTCACAACCAATGTCCTCCGAAAGTACTAAACAGGTTGATTTAAAAAGATAATGCGCCTGTTTATAGGAAGGTTGGCCCGCTTATAAAATTCTCCGTCCAGTAGAATTATTTGGCGTGTTAAAATAGTTCAATCGAACCAATATTTTATTTGATATGAATGGATCTAAAAAGCCGAGCGAAACTCAAGATTAAGATTATTACACACATATGCATTTAGTAAAAAGCGGTTATTTTAATATGTATTACAAAAAGACAATTCAATTTTAATTCATTTGTGTAGATAACATCACATTATAAGAATTTGGCGATATATTATAAAAAAAAGTATGAAAAACTATATTTTATATCTGTAAATCTTTTTACAAAATTATTCACCGAGACTTCCCACAAAGTGGTGAGCTTGTTGACATCATCGCGGTACTGGAAAACTTCCAAAGAATGGAATAATTCCAATAGAACCAGGGATAAAGGATTTTACTCCTATATCTCTGGTAGTCCCGGACCCAGAAATCAAACCCAGAACTCCTGCGTAGAAGTAGTGGCCTATTGCTACCAGATTAGTGATGAACATAATTAATACTTAATTATTACGAATCAGTATTATAATAAAACCACGTCTTCATACAAGACGAATTTCACTCTGAGAGTCGAGCGGTTGGAATCTCGCCATAGAGTGAATTTCAATACCTATTTGGTGAGAGTCCCGACGAAGCACCTGCAGACTTTCATGAAGGAGGAGTTCTGGCCGCATGGAGTCTTATTAGGGAGGCCTTTGTATCGGGGACTTTCGGCATCTCTCCGGTTTGCGGCGGTGCGTGGAGCCGCGGGGACGAGGCAGACATCGACTCGCGCGCACCCGACCAGTCCACTACTAGCTAAGCTAACGTCTGGTTAAAAATTAAATACAACACAAATTACAGTCCACAAAACTATTTTATTCCACCTCAACATTTGTTTTACTTATAGTCTTACATTTGTAGCTTGAAATAAATTAATTAATTAAATTACTACCGAGCGAGTTCAACCATAGACAACCACTAATCACTCTATAACTCGATCTATATCTAGAGAAACCTAATGTTTTTCATAATCATATTTCATTTAATAAGCCCGAGGTAAACATTATTTTATCAGACAGTGACTGAATAATGTTTATAATGGAAATCTGTGTTATCTCCATACAAGATCTCCCAGATTTTCCTTACAGGCTCACGTGTGAGATGAATCATGTATATTATTCATCATGTAAAGGCGCGTACACATAGTAGTAACTTAACATTTAAATTTACCAGTGGTACACATTTTTACTGATGGTAGAGCTCCAGTGTCGGAGCTCGCGGGCGAAGGCACCACCACATTACCTACATTACTTGCTACTAAATGGTAGCACGTATATTAGGTAATGCGGCAATGTTCAGCACTGTCGTGTTCCGGTCAGGTGGCAATGTACGGCCCTGTTATTTCTGGCACAGAGACATAACATCTTAGGCCTCAGAAGTGGCAACTCATCTGCATTTTGATTTGGCCTTTGTGTGGATGTCTATAGGCTGCGGTCATCACTTAACATCAATGTGAACAGGATTCTTGTTTGCCACTTTCATTACATAAAAAAAAACTGCTGCACCGATAACAAAACAGAAACAAAGAGTCGGGGGCTTCAACAACAGTCGTCAAAATGTTGAATGAGTGGGAAATGCTTCAGTATGCACATGCACCTTTTTAACTAAAAATAGCACCCTAATGACGTAGTAAACACTCTTTATTTTAACGACTAAGGTTCACAGTTATAGTCAGATTCAGCTATTGTTTGTTTTATGACATAATAAAATTTAACTAGCCTGAGCAATATACTATAGACCGACATGGATATTTTGGCCTGATTGGATGATATTGACGTTACCTACCAGTGAGATAAAACTTCCTCACTTATGGAATACATATTAACTAACTGTTATTTGCTAAAACTTTACTTTGATGATTCCGAAATATTTTTAGAACATGACAAATAGATATAGAATGTAAATTAGTATGTTTCGTTTTATGTTCTTTTTATTTTTCTATGAGAAAAAGGAATTTTACAAAACTAATTTGTAGCCCTTTCTTCATAACATAGGTAATATATTCATTGTTTAGGCTGTGATATTATTATGAAAATTGTTTGAATAACATCGGTCTGGTTTTTGCAAAATTGGAAAAAATATGCAAAAAACAGTTTTTGCGGTGTTTGACAGACGACAGAAAAATCCACAAATATAAATAGGAATTACAAAAGAAGAATCATATTTTTATACAATTTATTTACATTACTTTAGTTTCGTCATGAATTCTCAACAAGGTGACGACAGTTCGTAACATTACTCAATTAATATAAAAAGAATTCCATTTACAATTACACGCTTATATTTCATACGAGGCAAGAAATAACTTTTTCAAACGATTACGTACGGCTTCTGTCCCATGAATGAAACAATGTAGGAAACTTACTGCGCTACGTGATACATGAGTATCAAGAATGATCGGTGTTTTTCCGCGAGTGTTTAAACAAACAAGTTCAAAGACCCCATCAGCTTTTCGACGTCAAAAAGTCTGGGAGTCCGGCAATATCTTCCGCTGGTTATTTTATAATGTTTAATTTTGTTGCCACCTCTGAAAAGCACAGCCATTGTAAAGGCTTTTGAACGTATATCACTCCTTTCCCGGTGAAGGTAACGAGTTCAAATCTTAGAAGAAGGTCGGCAGGTGTGTCAGGACCGGGACATCTGGCGCTTTACACTCTCTGCCTACCCCGTGAGGGACTTGACGTCAATATACATAACAAACACACATTAAAAGACTTAATCTTAATGTACGAAACTGTCTTAATCTACGAAAACACTTAGATATGACATACTATTCATGGCAAGTGAGTTCCACTTTAAGGGTGGTAGAGTTACAGGGAGTTCTAGGGCATCGTATCTGACGTCATTGGAACCGTTCAACTCCATCGTGTTCGGGTTAACTTAGATCTAAGTTAACCTTAAAGTTTATAACCAAACCGAACTAAATAATAGGTTGGGGGAAAAGTCTTTTCGCATTATAGTATGTATGAACTTGTAATAAAATCTCTTTGGCTGTAGTATTTGTATCTGGCTGGTTTTGGTATCATTGAAAGTTAAAATTTTAAAGAACATAATTCCAAATTCAAATTAGGCAAATGTGTGATTTTCATTTGTTTTTCGTACTGTCAAGATGAGTGAATCTAATGAAGAAATTCGATACATTTTAAAAATGTGCTACAAAAAAGGGAAAAATGCAACGCAAGCCGCGAAAAAAATTTGCGATGTTTATGGACCTAGTGCAGTGTCTGTGAGAGTAGCACAAATTTGGTTTAAGCGTTTTCAATCCGGAAATTTTGATGTCAAAGATGCACCTCGCTCTGGTCGTCCTATTACGGATAAAATGGATGCCATTTTTGAAAATGGCATCCATTTCATCCATTCACTCCCGAGGCCCAAGATGTTATGACATATATACATTACCGAACCTGACCGGAACACGATAGTGCTGAACACTACCATTTAGCGGCAAGTATATTAGGTAATGCGTTGATGCCTGCGCCCGCGAGCTCCGTCACTGGAGCCTTACCACCAGTAAAAACTTACTATCAACTGTAGGTATGCTTATTTGCCACTTCAGGAAATAAAAAAAATACTACTAGAAAGTTGTACAGACCTGTTATTACAAAAAAATACCCCTGCAATAGGCAATTAAATTATTTTTATCATTTGAGGAGCAGGCGAACAAAACCGGATTTGTTAACATATAAAAAAAAAATCTTTTTGTGTGCCTCTGAAAGTAAACATCTATGTATTACCAAAAGATTTTCAACCAATTCCGGCTCTATCGTATTCAAAATAAAGATGTAAATTTGCCTTTTCATGCAGAAACGGATTAGTCCTGTATAAACTGTTTTTACTTCATTCAAACTTTATGCCCTCCTGTAAAAATCGTTGATTGGACAAGTCCGGGTTTGTTCGCCTACTCCTCATTTACAAGAAGTTGATACTCTAGTCCTCGTCAAGTGTAGAAGACAAAACAAAAACTACAGATGTACCCACGATCTACCTCTACAACTACAATGTTTAGTGAAGGTAGAATTATAGTTACATCCTCCAGTGAAATGAGTGGAACAGACTACAAATTAATATTTTATGTAAGGGGCCTATATGCCTTTATTTATACCGGCCTTGGTATAATAAAGGCATATAGGCCTTACAGGGTAGGCAAAGAGCGTAGAGTCTAGAGCTTTTTCTATACCCACCATTATTTTTGTACATACCTACCGAGACTATTACCTTAGTTTAGAATAGACGTGATAATAGATAAACAAATAAAACTACTGTTGGCGAAGTAAGAACAGTCATCGTGGGGTCTAATAAACCACATGACAATGCCTTTTAAGAAGTATTGTGGTATTGTCACACGTATTACTGGTGGGTTTATTACCGTGGTATTTTCCACTACTTTTTTATCGAAGTGTCGGCAAAATGCTTTTATTAAGCAATTTATTCTTATTAATAAAGGTGAAAGACGGAACTTTTTTATTTGAAATTGGTTCATTCCATTCGGATTATAAATATATCTTTTGCATTATTATTTTAAATATGTCTCCGTATTTTGAAAATATTCCTATGGTATATATATCTAATACCTATCACTCAGAGAAGGCCTATCTACGAGTATATATTCCTTACTTTTAGCCTTATCTTTTCAATTTGTTAAAAAGACAAGAACATTCTGTTAATTCCTTTTTTAATTCTTAGCTATTTTTGCAAGATTATTTATTTTATTTTTAAGGTTTTGTGTTATCAATTAATGTATCAATTTTCATTATTTATTTTTTTTTATTTAACCTATCATTAGAAGATTTTACTATTGCTAAGTTGTGGGGGACAAATGGCTTTTACACCAAAGTCAAACACAAATCTGCATCGGTGTGATTCACAATGGACTGTATTTCTCGGTTCTGCAATGTTTCATACTATTCTAACTTATTCACTAGCTTATTTCACTATACTATAACTAACTAGCGAACCAGGGGGTCTGGTACTATTCTAAACTTTCACTGGCAATACCTTCACGGTCTGGAAGCACTTTTCTTGCGGAGAATCGAACGAGGACAAACTAGCAACGAAATGTACCGAGTTATATACGCTTCCAAACCGTCTCCTTCCATGTCAAAATGCCGTGACACGCCCAAAAATCGAACGTCACGAAGGTCCGGGTCAATAGAGATAGGACTCTAAATCATTACATATACGGTCTAATTTCCTACCACCGTCATACATCTCTGCTGACCCGCCCCCGCCTTGATACATTTCATACGCAATATCTCTTATCCTATTAAACTTTCTTATACAATTCTTATTAGATTCTTATTCTAATTCAATACACTTTCAAAGTTTTTACTTATTAGAAACACATAATTTTTTAGGGGCTCTGTCATGCTCTATCACCTATGACACGATTGTATATCGCTAGCCAAACCTAAATACAATTAAAAACCGCAAACGGTATCTGCCTATCTCCTTTATTCTAAGCGTGAGAGACAATTTTATCTAACAAGTAAGATTAGGTACATTCGTTTTTTCCGTATTGTGAGTCTACTTACACTCTTTATACATACATTTCCCTGAGGGGGCAACAAAAATACATCTCGTACATAACTTTCAGCCTAGTATCTTTGCTATTTACGAAAATACAGCGACTTTCACCTCTCTCTCCATACAAAATGTTAAATTCAACATCAGCTGTGAACAAACTAATTGAATCTACCTACATACAAATTGATATTTCTAACCGGAACATTTTGTACAATTTGTGTTATAATTTCTCAATTTCTTTACTTTCTACGCGCGCTACGTGGTCGCATCTCCGTGCACGTCTTCGGGCCAGTATGTGTGTGATAAGTATACAGCGAAATACCTAATTTACATTACAGTTTTGTCTAGACTCATCTCATAGTAGTGTCTACTACAGCGAACTTTGCCAGTCGATAACTACTGATCTGCCTATGCCATGCGTGGGGTTGGTCGTGAATATGCATTATTGGACATTCCTACGCCGAGCTATGCCACTGACTGAGCTCTAAAAAAAAGTGCGCTGCGTATTTACGCTTCCTCCGCGTCACTTCCCCGCACTTCACCCCCGCCGCCGCAGGTGGATCAGGTGCTCTGTCGGTCACCTCTCCGTGGACGACCCTTTCGACTAACCGAAAATACCTACACCTCCAAATTTAATATTTTCTATGGCAATCGCTAGACAACAATTCGTTTATCATCATACTCAAATATTACATGCCTACTATGAGAACCTAACGAGTTATATCGAATTAAAAACTGCCGCTGCATACAACCAACATACACCTAGCGGTCATTGCGAGCTTTACTGACTTTACTTATTTTCATAATGAAATACGACGCTTATTGATTCTATCCTTTACAACTCTCCCCCCGGCGTAGACCTTCGAGCCTCATCATCTACCGGAAGGATAATCAATCTACATACTGGGCGTCTAAATATTCCACCTCGAGTACGAATCTCCGCACTACGTACCACGCCATCAGGTCCCGTGTATACCTTTTCTACTAAACCGCGGGGCCATACATTACGGGGCAACAACCCGTCTGCTATTATCACCAAATTACCTATCTTAATGTTCTCTTTACCGTTATGACTATCACCTCGCGGGGCCAAGGTTGGCAAGTACTCATTTATCCATCGCTGCCAGAACATATCAGACAACGCCTGCGTAGCTCGCCACGCCCGCCTATCCGCTACCGCGCAGTTACCAACAAAGGGCAAGCCGACCGCTGATCCGATAAGAAAATGATTCGGAGTAAGGGCTTCAGGGTCGCTTGCATTAACTGATACGTGAGTCAACGGTCGCGAGTTCACCGTGTGTTCTACCTCAGCGGTGAACGTCGCAAGTACATCATCTTTTGGTGCACGTTCATTCAAAACTATTAATAAAGATTTCTTAACACTCTTTATTAACCGCTCCCAGGCGCCTCCCTGATTGGGAGCACCGGGATCTATAAAACGCCATGACATTCCTTTTGTCGTGGCGAATTTTTCTAACTCAGGCAACCATTCTTTATACGCATTACATAATTCTACATCGGCGCCCCGAAAGTTAGTTCCATTATCGCTTACCATGGTATGGGGCGCACCGCGGCGCGCTCCCATCCGCCTAATTGCCATGATAGCCGCGTCTGTACTAAGACTCGAAATTATTTCTATGTGAATGGCACGCGTTATCAAACAGGTAAATAACATTCCCCAACGTTTCTCCCTTCTCCTACCTACTGTGACGAGCATCGGACCGTAACAATCTACACCACAATATGCAAAAGGTCGCGTATACGATTCTAAACGGAGGGCCGGTAGGTCACCTTTGACTGGGTCACAGGGCCTCCCTATGCGCGTCCTACACCTGACACACCGCCCTACTATCGTTCTAACTGCCGGACGAAGCCGCGTTATCCAAAACTGATGTCTAATATTGTTAACTAGCGCCTCTCTACCCATATGATTGTTACGTTCGTGTTCACGTTTTATATACAACTTAGCTAACAAGCTCCGCCCGTCCAAAATAGGTGGATTTTTACGCTGAGCTGGTATGTTTGCCGCATCTATCCTGCCATTCAATCTCATAAGACCGTCCTCTCCTATGACGGGATCCAATTTATAAATTTTACTAGACCGATCAACCGTTTTACCTACTCTAAGTCTGTCTATTTCACACGGAAAGCTTGCGCGCTGCGCCTGCGAAATTATTAGCAATTCCGCACGTCGTGTGTATTTTGTATCTAAACTTGAAGGAATCTTTTTGCATCTATCTATGAATAATAACACGTAAGCCAGGGCACGGACAAGGCGGTCGTACGATGAAAATCGTTCCACTGCGATTAGGCATGGGCTACACCTCGTGTGTGTAACCAAAACCTCCTCCAGCGGCGCGACCAACTCCTTTCCGAACGCACTCGATGGTGGTTCCTCATTTCTTAAGAGAAACGAGGGGCCGGTGCACCATCTGGAGGAGGGGCCCAATCGCGAGTGGCCAACCCTCGTCGCATCGTCAGCTACATTCGATGCGGTGGGAACCCACCTCCACTGTTCGGTTTTCGTTAATTCTACTACCTCCGCTAGCCTATGTGCTACATACGGTTTATACCTAACCGTGTCATTCCTTATCCATTGTAATACGGTTGTCGAATCTGTCCAAAAATACACCCCTACATCTGACCAGGGATGTTTGTCTATGACGTCACTAGCTAAGCGCGCACCTATTAAAGCCGCCTGCAGTTCTAATCGCGGGATACTTTGAGTTTTTATTGGTGCTACCTTTGCTTTCCCGGCCACCAACGACACCCTCACTACCCCTGAGCTATCTACAAATCGCCAATACGCCACTGCCGCGTACGCTTGTTCGCTTGCATCGCAAAATACATGTAACTGCCTATCCACTATATCCTCACGCTTGTCATAACATCGCGGTATCTTAAGACGGTTAATGTATTCTAAATCTGCCTGCCAATCAGCGAAAGCTACTGCCTGCTCATGGGGAAGCGGTTCATCCCACCCTAGGTCCTGTCGCCACAGTTCCTGTAGGATAATTTTTGCCACTATAGTATATGGACTCAATAAACCTAGCGGATCGAAAACCGACATGACTGCACTCAATGCCTCGCGTTTCGTAGGTACCCGTGTTAAGTTCCGGACGTCCGTAGGTACCCTAGGCATGCTAGTATTGAAGCCTAACTCATCGCTTTTAGGTTGCCATAAAATACCTAAAGCCCTATCTTCAATAAACGCATTCCCCGCTATTTCCTTTGGTGCGTGAGCGCGATCACTTTCCGGTACCTCAGATATTACAGAGTCGAGATTCGAACTCCAACCCGCTAAATCAAAACCCGCCTGCGCGTGCACGTGACGTACCTCGCCTACCGTGCGCCGGGCAGTCTCCTCAGAGTCAAAACTAACTATCCAATCATCCATATATGTACTAGTGGTAATGGTGTCAAACGCCAGCGGGTGTGAAGTTTTATAAACCGCTGCGTTTTCATCCCTCACACTATGTGCTAAAAACGGCGAACTGCGCGCTCCAAATATCATAGACGTCATTACATACTTTCTGGGGGGGCTCACACGATCCTCCCCCCGCCACAGAAACTGTTGTGCTACGCGGTCCTCCTCCCTAATTTTAATTCTTAAAAACATCTCGCGGATATCCGCGGTCAATGCTATCCTGCCTACCCTGAATCCATATAAAACTTTATTCAGAGACTGTAATAAATCCGGACCTTCTAATAAGATGTCGTTTAAACATTTCCCATTCGATTTTGCCGCCGCATCGAATACCAAACGCACCTTTCCCGGTTTATTAGGGTTTGTAACTGCAAAATGAGGCAAATACCATTCCCTTTGATTGTAGGTATTTGTCTCTCCTAAGGGCTCCGCGTAGCCTTTCTCTATTAAACTATTTATTTGAGCCGTATAAGCCTCCCTAAACTCCTGAGACCTATCCATTTTACGTTCAATACCTACTAAACGGCTATGTGCCATGTTATAGCTAGGCGGAAGGGTTGCATCGTCACTGACCCATGGCAACCCCACTTCATAACGGCCATTTACTTTAGTTATAGTTCTTTTTACTATTTCTATTGCGCGCTCCTCCCCCGGGACTACCCTTGGTTCTCTGCCTATACCAAGAGAGTCAATTTCAAAATGGGACCGCACTATATCATTCAGATTCGCATCTGAGGGACTTTGCGTGGTGTGCACATGCAACACCGACGCCCTATTAACAACAATGCTTTTAGGCATTGACCCATGTATGACCCATCCCAACTGGGTCAGTGACGCGGCCGGTTGCCTACGGCTACCGGTCACCAACTTCCGCGACACTATAAGATGCCAATTATCCGCACCTATGAGAATTTGAGGTCTCACTCCCTCATAACACACCGCATCCGGTGGTAAAGCTCTAAAATGCGACATTTGTAACAATTCTTTACTAACGGTCTGCCTACCTAAAGTGAGGTTTCGTACCGTACGCGCTTTAATCTTAAAGGGGCGTCCGCTCTGCCCGGCCAAGCTAATACCTACTAATCGGCTTTCCGACTCCTGCTGACTAGAATTAGCACCTATTATATTCAGGGCGCGGACTGGGCCCTGGGCCCCTATCGACTTTGCCAACTGCTCGTCGATCAAAGTGATAGTGGACCCCTCATCTAATAACGCGTAGGTCTGTACCCCCTTACCCCTGCCACCCCCTATTGTGACAGGGCAGACCTTAAGAAGTACCTGCGTGCTATCAACTGGCGTATGCGCTGATGCCGTAATTACTGACTCTATTTGTACCTCTTTTACTTCCGGCCGCGGCTCGGAATGCAACAGCATGTGGTGTGATCGTGTGCAATCACCCTTACCACATCGCTTTGCCTTACATTGAAAACGTCTATGTTTCCCGTTTAAACATTGATAGCAAATTCGCGCCTCCCGTGCCCAGTTCCAGCGCTCCTGTACTGACATCGCTACAACCTTACCGCACGCATCGGTCCGGTGCCCACTACCACAACAAAGACATGTAATAGCCGCCTCTGTTGTGTTATACACCGGCCGGCGCGCGCGGTCTAACTTTTTAAACGTAGGCCGCGATGCCGGCGGCTGCACTGCGCGCGCGCTTGCTACTGTGCTTTTCTCGTATGAGAACTGAATAGCCCTATCAGCCTCCTTCATGAGAAAGTTCGCTAATCTAGTTAACTCGGATTCCGGCCCGTCCGCCCTATCGAAAGCATAGTCATACCACTTGTTTTTAAGGTGGGGACTAAGTTTCTCACTTAACATCCTAGGTAGCCGTGGATCCGTATTTCTACCTACCGGATCCACACTTTCAATTACAGTGACTACATTTTGTACTTTAACCGCAAAGATATTTAACTCATTTGCCGATGCCCCCACATTAGGTAGTCGCATTACCTCCCCTACTGCCTGGTCTATAATAGTGCCTGGGCGACCGAAACATTGTTCTAGGGTCTTCATAATTCTATCTGGGTCTGACGCCGAATATAAAAGGGCCGACACCGCCTGTCGTGCCGGACCCCGCAAGCACGCCCTCAACCTAGCCAAATTCTCTATGTCCGTGAGTCTATAATTCTGCGTAGAATCCCTCATCGCTGCTTTGAATGGCAACCACTCCCTAGGGTCCCCATCAAATAAGGGTAACTCCTGGGCCTGTCGTGGTGGGGGTCGACCCCGCGACATATTCTCTAACGCGTACACTAAACGATCCAGGACTTCGTCTTTAGAGATATTGGTTTTGGCGGGCTCGTCTTGTTTATTATTATTCGGCGCCCTACCATCCCCTAGCCTATCCTCCCCCCGTAAAAATTCCCGCGGGGGATGACTATCCTGTAACCAATGTTCTACCCTTTCGTTTGCATCTATTTGCCCATTCACACTATCTCTATCAGTTTCTTCCGGCGGCGTTACCCTATCCTTAGCTATCTGCTTATCCACTAAACCGGCTTCTATTTCTAATTGCCTAATTCGTGCCTTTAACATGTCTGTTTCCGTATTAATTTGCTCCCGCCTAGCGCGCGCACTATCGGTTGACCGTCGCGAACAAACCGATGGCGGCCGCGTACCTAAAGTTTCCTGTTCGGTAACTACTTGCTCGGTCCTACTGGTCCCTGGCAATGGTACGTCCTGCGGAGCCTCGGAAGGAGACTCTGGATAGTCTGGTATGACCCTAAGCGCCGCGCGCTTCCTAGTGGTAGGTGGACTCCTTGGCATCATCACTGTTTAACTACCTCAACTACACTGAAATAGGTCCCTACCTCCCTAACTGAGATGGTCCCTACACAGTAACACAATTCAACAAAAATAAAAAATCTAAAAATTCCTAACGGCCTAACACACACACAAATACACTGGCCCGAAAATATACACGGATTACGACTCACTGTATATCCGTCCGTATCCGCGATCCGCGAAGTTGCAGGCGCCGCCGACGTCCCGATGCTCGGCCGCACCCGCCCGATGCCGCTGTGCTGAGCTGTGCAGACGCTGACGCTGCCACGAAGCCGCCGCCGCCGACGCCGTTGACCCGACGTCCCGGCTGCTCCGATGAAGGCGCCCAAGCTGCGATGCTCAGGGCGGTCCCGCCCGAGTTGCGTATGCGCTAGCGTACGAAACGCCGCGCCGTACGCCCCTGCTCAAGGCGGCTGCCCAAGCGGTGAAAACGCTGGCGTTCGAAACGCCCGCGCTGTGATGCTCGCCGACCCGGCCCGCTGCGGTCGCTGACGCTGGTAGAGCGCCCAAGCCGCACGGCCCGTGCTCAAGGCGGTCAAGCCCGAGTATCGCCCGTGCTCAAGGCCACAATGCCTGAGCGATGACGGTGCTGGCGTTCAAAACGCCGAAGCTGCGATGCCCGTCGACCTGGAGCTTGTGTGGTCGCTGGCGCTGGATAGCGCCCAAGCCACGATGCCCGTTGACCCCGAGGTGCAGCTGCTGACGCCTGCTTGGCGCCCCGGTCTCGCTGCACGTCGACCCTGTTCCCCGTCGTTCCCTGGCCTCGCCCTCAGACTGCGAGACCTGGAATGCACGTTCCGATCCGTTAATCAACGCGCCGGTATCCTACTCCGGCTCTTCCTTGCCGGTCGTTACCAGTACCCTCTTGTATCCTTTCCCGGATGGCCGCTGGTGGCCTACTAATCCGGCGTCGATGGACCAGAACTTTGTGGGGGACAAATGGCTTTTACACCAAAGTCAAACACAAATCTGCATCGGTGTGATTCACAATGGACTGTATTTCTCGGTTCTGCAATGTTTCATACTATTCTAACTTATTCACTAGCTTATTTCACTATACTATAACTAACTAGCGAACCAGGGGGTCTGGTACTATTCTAAACTTTCACTGGCAATACCTTCACGGTCTGGAAGCACTTTTCTTGCGGAGAATCGAACGAGGACAAACTAGCAACGAAATGTACCGAGTTATATACGCTTCCAAACCGTCTCCTTCCATGTCAAAATGCCGTGACACGCCCAAAAATCGAACGTCACGAAGGTCCGGGTCAATAGAGATAGGACTCTAAATCATTACATATACGGTCTAATTTCCTACCACCGTCATACATCTCTGCTGACCCGCCCCCGCCTTGATACATTTCATACGCAATATCTCTTATCCTATTAAACTTTCTTATACAATTCTTATTAGATTCTTATTCTAATTCAATACACTTTCAAAGTTTTTACTTATTAGAAACACATAATTTTTTAGGGGCTCTGTCATGCTCTATCACCTATGACACGATTGTATATCGCTAGCCAAACCTAAATACAATTAAAAACCGCAAACGGTATCTGCCTATCTCCTTTATTCTAAGCGTGAGAGACAATTTTATCTAACAAGTAAGATTAGGTACATTCGTTTTTTCCGTATTGTGAGTCTACTTACACTCTTTATACATACATTTCCCTGAGGGGGCAACAAAAATACATCTCGTACATAACTTTCAGCCTAGTATCTTTGCTATTTACGAAAATACAGCGACTTTCACCTCTCTCTCCATACAAAATGTTAAATTCAACATCAGCTGTGAACAAACTAATTGAATCTACCTACATACAAATTGATATTTCTAACCGGAACATTTTGTACAATTTGTGTTATAATTTCTCAATTTCTTTACTTTCTACGCGCGCTACGTGGTCGCATCTCCGTGCACGTCTTCGGGCCAGTATGTGTGTGATAAGTATACAGCGAAATACCTAATTTACATTACAGTTTTGTCTAGACTCATCTCATAGTAGTGTCTACTACAGCGAACTTTGCCAGTCGATAACTACTGATCTGCCTATGCCATGCGTGGGGTTGGTCGTGAATATGCATTATTGGACATTCCTACGCCGAGCTATGCCACTGACTGAGCTCTAAAAAAAAGTGCGCTGCGTATTTACGCTTCCTCCGCGTCACTTCCCCGCACTTCACCCCCGCCGCCGCAGGTGGATCAGGTGCTCTGTCGGTCACCTCTCCGTGGACGACCCTTTCGACTAACCGAAAATACCTACACCTCCAAATTTAATATTTTCTATGGCAATCGCTAGACAACAATTCGTTTATCATCATACTCAAATATTACATGCCTACTATGAGAACCTAACGAGTTATATCGAATTAAAAACTGCCGCTGCATACAACCAACATACACCTAGCGGTCATTGCGAGCTTTACTGACTTTACTTATTTTCATAATGAAATACGACGCTTATTGATTCTATCCTTTACATAAGTGATTAAATTAATTTTGCGTTTGAGTTTGGTAAAGTAGATAGTATGTACCTATTGCCTCTCACCTTCGGTTACCATGAAACCGTGGTTAAACTACCTACCTACTCATTGTCATTTTTTTCGTTTCTACAAAAACTAATTCTAAACGAGATAAGTTTTTCGAATACAAACAGACACAATGTCCATTATACTAGATAGAGACCTTCCAGTTGTAAACTTTCAGTTTATTGCTCTACATTTTACTTACGAACGTCACAAAGATTATCAAACCTTGTCACGTGTGATTTGAAATCACACTTAAAGAGTTCCGTAGTTTGAATTTATTTTTTAAATATTAGAAAACAAATAGTTTTATTTCTTTAAATTTGCAGTAAACTAATCCACAGGTGCAATGATCGCTGCGTCGGCAACTTTGTTCAGAGACTAGCTACTAGAGCTTAGTCATACAAAGGGGCAATGCTACCAGTGAGCTGGAGCCATGCCATCGAGTGGCGCTTCTTAGTTCGAACTTTACTTTCAATCATATTAATCTGACATTTAATAAAAATATTAATAGGCAAATACCTTTTTAATAAATAATATGTAATTAATAAAAGTAAAGTTCGGCTGACTATTCACGGGTAGCCGCAACAATCACTGTTCACTATTTGCATTTAGCCTGAGAACCATATATCCAATGAATTATACCAGTGATTTTCAAAGTGTGCTCCGCATTTGCCGGTGCTCCATAATAATATCGGTCATATTGAAACAAAACTAAGATAAAATCAATGTAAAGTTCATCTACTTCAGGATCTCATGTAATAATCTGAAGGCCATATCCTCTGCGAGTCTTTGCCCTACATTACTACGTTTTTCTTGTTAAATCTTTGCTTTGTGCTGGTGTTTGACGTTATTGCGTTTTAAGAGTTTTGTAAAAGTTTGATTTCATGTAGTGTATGCATAAACAGTAGGTATACATAAAACAAAGTTTTACTAGATTTCGTTTTGCTTTTGGGGCTCCGTCAATTATATTGTTTTCCAACGTGGGTTCATTCTCCTAAAAAATGTTTAATGCTATATTCTATAGAGCGCTGGTGCAGACAAACTAGCAATGGTGTAGGTAAAGTAGAAATTTTTGGCTACGGATCGCTAACAATCATGTCATACATAAGTAGAGCGATGTTAAATATGTTTTATCGGATAAGATATTTAAAAAATATGATAACTATTAAGTAGAAACAACATGAATTCACAAAAAATATTTATAAAATAATTGTTGCACAGAAATCTTATCGATCTGCTTCAGGGACTAGGAAATAAATCACTATTAATTGATAATAATAAAAAAAATAAGTTTTAATATTACGTTCTCTCAGGTTTTCGCGAGCTTCGTATATTGTAGAAATTATATTTACGTCTCTTGAACACAATACTCTCAACTTCCTCTCTTACCCGACCTTTCGGTCGCTTTACATACGGCTTTACAACTATCGTGGTCTCGAGCAGAGAGTGTGTATAGTGTGTTTGCGTGAGAAATTACACAATGGTAATAATAAATTCTGTAACAAATATGTAAATTCCTCCTAGTTGTAGGTATTTCGTAATATATTTAATTTAAACAAAAATATTCACATAAAGATAAATATTTTCTAACTAATTATTTATAAAAAATACTTAAGTAACTTCCTCGCGTTCAGGTATTAATTTAAGAGGAAAAATCTGAAAAAATATGATTTTAACTATACTTATAATAAAACAGTAAAATTCGCGTGTCTGTACATTGTATATATTTACGAAAAACTAATTGGGGGCGATGTTAAAATAGTATTAGAACACTTTTCAATAATTTTTAATTTTTTTGTCTGTCTGTTTGTCGGTTTGTCTGTTTGACTGTTTGTCCCTTTGTCCCTTTGTCCAGGCTAATCTCCGAAGATACTGGACGGATTCGAATGAAACTTTTTGTGGTGTATAGATACTAAGCTTGGCCAACATTTAGGCTTCTTTTTACTGCGGTAAAATCACTTATTCCCACGGGAATCTCTACATTTGATCTTATCAATCTTACTCTGAAATTGTGAGAAAATAAAGACTGTAGATTAGATATTTTTTTAAAGAAAACTTGGGACGTGATCTGCAATAGAAATCGAAGCCAAAAATATAGTTATCAGATTTTTTGTCTGTTTGTCTGTATGTATGTCCGGGCTAAACTAAAAAAGTACTAAATGGATTTACTTCAAATTTTGCATGAATATTACTAACTGGTCCGGTAAACATACAGGCTACATATTATCATGCTATCTCCTACGGAGAAAGAGCTGTGAATCTTTGAAATCGTAAAAAAATCAAAACTGTACATAGATTTTTTGTTTTAAAGAATATTTGGGGCGTGATCTACTATCGATATCGAAGCCAAATATAGTGTTTGTTTGTCTGTTGTTGTTTGTCTGTATGCATGTCCGGGCTAAACTCAAAATTACTTAATGGATTTACTTCAAATTTCGCATGAATATCCGAGGATTTTCAAGGACACCGCATTGGGTAAGGTTAATAGGTATCGTGCATCCAAATAATGGCGAAAGCTATTGCCTGCGGTTGTTACTTCACACGGTCCGAGGCCCAACGAATTGCGCTTATCTGAGGACATTTGATGGCGTGGAGTATCCCACTTACCGCGCAGCCTGCGTAGCACGTCACCTTCTTGACGGTGACCAAAACTGGAATGACACCCTCGCGGAGGCAAGCGTCAGTGACGGAGAAGTATTGCCATCATCTGTCTGAAGATTTTCTATGAGCTTTGAGACACGTGCTACTGGAGACGAAGTCAAAGTAACTAATGAACGCATGCTGAACACCTGTCTTAGTTCATTTCAAGATGTGGTCATTTCCACCGCCGATTGAACTATCAAATATCGGTTACCAGCTCCCTAATCATCACCGAGGCAAAATTGCTATTGCTGTAGCGTCGGGAATGTGTTGACACCACCCACGTGGTTTGACGCCCAAAAATGATCAGGCTGCAGCAATTAATAGGAAATGAAATGGTGTACACCTCCATAAATACGATCATGATTACGATACATCGACGTCGTCGAGCAAGATGACGCCACACATTATTCCATGGAATTTCTGAACTTCCTGACAGCAAGCGGACTTCCATCGCATACCATCAAGCTGAAGGTAGGTGTCCCGATTATGCTTCTTCGGAACTTATCTCCTCCGAAGTTGTATAACGGGACTTAAAGGCATCTCGCTCCACAGACACACCATTGAGGCGGAAATTCTTACGGGTTGTGGCATTGGTGAGGCAGTATTTATACCACGCATTCCCCTCATACCTCATAACTTCACGTTCCAGTTCAAGCGCGAACAGTTGAATGTTTGCTTCGCGATGACCATCAATAAGTCGCAGGGACAGACACTGAGGTCAGCGGGTGTTAACCTCAGGACAAGTTGTTTCTCACACGGGCAACTGTACGTCTCTCAGTCCTGTCTCTCTTTACATTTTGGACAGAATACACAGAATAACTACCAACGTAGTTTATAGGAAAGTGTCGTAAGGTTTGATACCTTTGTACGTATTTTTACTTTTTTCTTTTTTGTGTCCGGGAATATATTCCTGCATTATTTTCTCTATTTCCTTTAGACACATCTTATGACTGAACTGACAGGATTCCCATATGACTCCCTTCACTTGCTTCGCTTGCAAAAAACTAATAGTTTTAATTTAATGCTATTTTAAGAGTTGTTTGCTTATAATGCTAAAGCGACACTGGCATCTTAGGTATGTTTGGTGCTGTACTGCCTTCACGCAGACGACGTTGCGGGCAGCAGCTAGTATCTAATAAAATGAAAAAAAAACAATATGGTGAGAACTTATTTTAAGTTTACAAGCAAACTATCACAACATTAAATAGGTACCTTACTCGAGACATTTAAGTCTCGCTGGTAACGCTACAAAAACGAAAAAAAAATTGCCATTCGTCAATAACTAACAAACCAAATTATTTAAACCTACTTACCTATATAAACCACAGTTTTACTTACACAGTGCATGTACATATATAATAATATATTAATTTTCACCCATCTCGATTATATAGTTATATTATGATAAGTTAACCCCGTCTCCACAATTTTTTTTATGTTATGAAAGTGGCAAACAAGTATGCAGTTCACATTGATGTTAAGCGATAGCAACAGCAGTCTGTAGACACCCACACAAAGACTAGGGGGCCCACCGCCTAACACTAATGCTTTCGATTATGACATGTCATAATCTCTTCAGTTTCATACCGCCTAACTATTTCCTTGAAGTGTTTTCGTCCGCAAGTGTAGGTACAGTACTCAACAATTAATATTGCACATCGAGCCTGCAAAAGAGACGATCGGCTCGTTTCGACTTCGTAGAGCGTTATTTCTGTCATTTTCTGTTGCACGCTGCCTACGTCAGCACTGACAGTACGGTATTGGTCAAAACTTGATCAAAATGGTCGACAAACATCAAAAAGGTACGGTGCGAAAGAGATAACGCTCTACAGACCCGAAGTAAGCCGAAGTCTCCTTCCTAGGCTCGATGTGTACACTTGCGGACGAAAACACTTCAAGGTAAAAGTTAGGCGGTACGAAACTAATAAACAAGATCATGTCATAATCGAAAGCTAAAAGAAAGCATTAGAGTGAGAAGTCGGCCCTCTGAGGTCTAAATTAAAGTTTCCATTTTTGCCTTTTGCGTTACGGAACCCTAATAAGACAAAAAGTATATATGATAGTGGGTGGTAGTGGATAGCATGTTTTATATAAATCTGGCTATCACTATTCTCCCTCAGTGCCTTTACTGTTCTCCCTCGGTGCTCTTAGTCATTGTTCACGATAACATTGTGAGCATAAACCTTAGTTTATTGCTACCGTGAATGGCGTCAAGAAATCAGGATTAAGGTTATCTTCAGTGAATCGCGAAGGATAATACGTTATCTTTATGATTAACGAAATGTTTGGAAAGATAATACCTACAACATAAAAATGAAATCTAGTAGCCTGAAGAAAAACACTTTGAAACTTGCAAGCAAAAACTCTATCTTTCGAAAAAGAAAATAACAGACAGTAGTTCCTTTTCTGTAATTATGCAAAATCAATAGAATATAACATTTATAACCACTATATAAGGTGCGTATGAGGTCAAGCGGGAAGTTTTTTTTAATGTAAGGAAGGTGACAAAAAAGCATGCAACTAACATTGATGTTATGTGATGACTGCAGCCTATAGACACCCACACGAAGACCAGAGATCCAAATGCAGATGCGTTACCACTCCTGAGGTCTAAGGTGTTTTGCCTCTGGGCCGGAAATTACAGGTCTGTACATTACCATCTGACCGGAATATGATAGTGATGAACACTACCATTTGGCGGCAGATGGATTAGGTAATGCGGTGGTGTCTACGCCTCCGAGCTCCTGCACTGGAACTCTATCACCAGTTCCCAGTAAATAACTTCTAATTTAGATTAGGTTATGTCTATTTACATTATCTATACTTAATATTATAAAGCTGAAGAGTTTGTTTGTTTGTTTGCTTGAACGCGCTAATCTCAGGAACTACTTATCCGATTTGAAAAATTGTAACAATTATAACATCACGCATAGATGAATAGGAGAGGGTAGGTTACATTGCAACCGCGCGAAGCCGGGGTGGGCCGCTAGTTTTATATAAATCCCGCAGTAGTTATCTAACATGAAGTGACGAAATTAGAAAAGTTCATCTACCGTACAAGATCGTACACGTTTTATGCAAATAAAATACCTTCAGCGTGCATAATCTACAATAATCTACATGAAACCGTTAGGTTATATATATTCATATTAGCCATCATGTGATCTAAAACAAATATGTAATGCATATGGAAATAAGGGTTCATTCACTTTATCTAGGTAATGAAAATTCATGTATGTGTGATCGCGACTTTATCATAGGCATACAGTGGCAGGTACCTTTTTAGGTACGTTAAAAATATTATGTTCTGATGGATAAATAATATAAAGATGCATTACCGAGTTATCTTGTTTATGTTAATATTAGACTTATTTTGTGGTTTATACGTTCGAGAAATCAAGGGCTTCTCATGTATAAACTATAAGTTTCCAAAGAAGAAATTAACATACCTATTACGTCTATTATAGGTATGTTTAGTTAAGATGGGATAATTTTGGTTACAAACTCTCTTCAATATTTTAATTATCTATCTCCTTTTTTATGTCATTAAGTGGCAAACAAGCATACAGCTTACATTGATGATAATAAATACTATAGCCTAGATATATTACGAAATGAAATGAGATACCTAATGCATTCCTTAATATTTTGTTGACTAGCAGTTACCTAACGCGATACGTATTTTATACATCTGTACAAAAAAATACCTACAATTATAGTTGAAGCCATGCCTGATGTATTAATAATATTTATAAAGCCGTATCGCATAAATATTGTAGTTACGTAATAGGAACGAATGCATCGCGGATATCCAGTATTATCATGACCTTTTACAATGCCTCAATAATTGTTGTTGTACAATACACAATCAATATTATGTATTGTGTCGTAGGTATACAGCTGCAGTGCTCTGTTAATTTTATGTGTATAATTATAAATATCGTTGCCTACCCCGTGAGAGACTTCACGGAAGGTATACATAATAATATACACAACACACTCTCAAGTAGTACACGAAAAATTATGTTCAATAGGATTTTTCCTCATTTAATAATACATTCATACCAACATTAAAGGCGTGGGCCCACCACGGCGCATAGCGCATAGTGAGGCTGCTTTATATGAAACTAGCTGTTGCCCGCCGCTTCGCCTGCGTGGATGTCGTTTTATAAAAATAATTCAAAATTCAAAATTTCAAATCGGTTCAGTCGTTTGGACGTGAAAAGATAACAGACAGACAGACAGAGTTACTTTCGCATTTATAATATTATAAAGTAGGGATTGTATTTGGTAGTGTCCACTGCAACCCACGAAGAGACTACACATGAATTGACGTCATTGATACATGCGTGGCTAGCTCGAATAGGCGGTTACATAATATATCTCAACGCTATCATGTTTCCATTGGGGGTACACGAATATGGCCCACGACGACTCGAAGTAAAATGGCTGTGACATACGTACGGACAGACAGACAGACATGACATGGAAGTTTTTGCCATTTGGTTTTAGCACTTTAAAAATGTACTATCAGGGAAAATAACCGGTAGAAGGTACCCGATAGGCATTTCATGTGGTGATAATACAGGTTGTATTTGTGTTTGAATGAAATCTCTGACCACACCGCTGAAAAGCCATTTCAATGCATATACCTACCTACGTCAATTTATTACAAAAACACGTGATGAAGCTCAATACGTAGGAATATAAAAATGCTTAATAAAATTCGCTAACGTTAAATTTCATCGCTAGTTTCATTGCCGATTAATTTTGTGCTTCGTATTTCGAACTCTCACTCACAAAAATATATATTTACACTACTGTTGGAAAGTCATCTACAAATAATATTAGATGGGTCAAAAAATGGGTTGACCTGTAATATACAGGAATAAGTCTTCTGCTCTACATTATTTTTTTTTTCAGACATTACTTTTGATTTTGCTTTCTTTTATTATTTTGTTAGGTCTGAATATGAAGAGAGCGATCCCCGGGTCGAAAATATTAGTATTTTCTAATTGAGAAGATTCACATTAACACCTCCAACCAACACTAGGCCTAGGATAGAGGGAAAGAAGTGATCGCTCTAAAACTCTAAACGAATACACCCACAATTGGTGATTTCTTTAGGCAGGGCAGTAAATTGGTATACATAAATTTAGAAATAAACAACAATTTTCAAGACTGATTCTGTAAGAGAACCAGAGAACATTGAAATATACTCTCTCTTTGCACTAAGGTCCAGCACCAGCACTGCTCCCAGCATCTGAGAATGCCATACGCTCAAGTTACAAGCTCAAAAAAGGGTGTGAATCGTGAGTAAGTAAATATGCATAAATGGATAAAGCCTCGGAAATAGAATCTTCCTATCACTGGCGGTAGAGCTCTAGTAGGGACCTCTCTATAAGAAAATTTACCACGGTAATAAAGGTTTCTTTACCAACCTCTAAAAAATGTTAGAAAAATCCTTTCGCTTTTAAGACTCCCTCATATAGGTAACTGCGAATTCACATCGCATCGCAGTTTTGTGTGGCCGCCCTTATCGTATGTGACAACATACAATGAGTGTTTCCAAACCACGTCCCTATGACGCCCGTAAATGATATAAGAGGCACGTCAATCGATAATTCAAATTTATTCATGAAAATGTTAATACAATGGATTCACTTATCATCAAATTTAAACTGTTTATGTAAGTTCGACGACCCACTTGGTCCAGCAATGTGTGACAACCGCATGATCCGTAGGTCGCAGGTTCGATCGCTGCAGCGTACTTGCTTCAGGTTTAAGGATTGGTTTATGAACAACATGAGTCTAAGCATGAGTATGACCGACATATTTATATTTAAGAGAATACTACAGGCTATAAGACGTCTAAAAAAAACCGCAGGTCGGGTTGCCACACCTGAGACCTAAGTGGTTTTGCATCTGTGACATACATTACCATCTAACTGAAACACGATAGTAGGTACTGAAAACTATACGATGAACCATTGTGGCTGATAGATTAAATAATGCGATAATCCCTACGGTCTCCACCTTCAATATTGGAACTCTACCACAAGAAGTATTATCTATCACAGAGGCAAAAGATCTTAGTCCTCGGGGGTGTCACTTTGATCCCTGGTTGTTGTGTAGAAGTCTTTAGGGTGAAGTCGTCACTTAACATCCATGTGAAATGTACGCTTGTTTGCCACCAGAGTCACATAAAAAAATAAACTTTTTTGCCATTTTCATGATACAAACAAACACGAGACAATTTCCATTTTGTTTCTGACAGCATCCAACAAGTATTTCCAAGACACGTTCCTGTTACAAGGAACCATCTTTTGCTCGGGATGGCGCTTATAAATAATATGAAGTAGGCACGTTGATCGATAATTCAGATTTATTTATAAACCAACATGTATCTCCTTTCAGTGGTTTTGCTATGGAGGCAGCGGTGCGTAAAGAACGTGCATAAAAACGTGGGTTAACCTTTGTCCGTGAATTTCAATGTATTGCATTATAATCTTTTATATACCTATATGCATATACTCACACTTGTAGAGAATCATATATGAATGATTGATAGCGGCGAATAAATTGTTAGGTAGTTGTTTGTTGAACGATGCTGAAAATATGAAAAAAATATATATTTCCTAAGGAGTTCTCCATAATTTTCGAGTAAAATATATTTGGTCAACTATTACTCGCAAACTTGTATAGCCAACTTAAGTTTGATAGTTTTCCTTTTAATTTCGTTATGTGTAGCTACTATTTAGTGTAACGTTTGAATTTCTAACAACTGTTTAGTTGGTAGAGGGGGGAACACTTGACTGTAACGAAAATTAGCACTTTAAAGTTTAATAAGTCACGAACGATTAACTTAATCGAAAAATAATATTAGCACATCCCTTACATTTTTGAAAGACCTATCCAATGATACCCCACACTATATAGAAAACGAAAAATAAAAAAAATATCCGCGCAATACATGTAGCGGAGGTACCCTAAGTCATTTTTTTTCATGTTTTTATTCTACCACTTTGTCGTGATTAAGGTGTATACTTGTGCCGAATTTCAAGTCTCTAGTACCATGTGTTTTTACGCGAAAATCTGCGATATAAGGACTTAAATCTACTGCCCACCAATTAATGACGTGTTATTTCCTCAATAACAACCACTTGACACTCAATCTAACGGTTGAATCCATGAAACCGGCGCTAACTGGACACACATGGTGTACAAAACACTTTGTAAGCACATTAATAATCGGGAGCTACTTGCATCCATACTAATATTTAAAAAATAAAACATTTAAGAAAAGATTTATTTTTCTAACTGCTACGCTGCTTCCTGGGTTCGATTTCCGAGTGGGGCTACTATTGAGATTTTTACATTTTCTGGAAGATTCCCAGTGCCTCGGAGTTTGGTAATGAACCCGGAGATGTCAACAGATTCACTCAATCAAGTCCGACTTTCAAAACTGGTGTGTTCCAAAGACGGAGTTCGAGAGTTCCGTATAATGTATCTGATCACCTATGTCCCCGTAATTTCCGCCACAGAGTACAAGATCTTAGTCCTAAAGAGTGGCAAGGATTTTTTTTTATTAACTTAGTCAAAGTAGAATAATACTTTATATAGTTTTATTGCTAATTATTTTTTGGATGATAAACGATTATTTTTTTATTGCCTAATAAAAAAACATCACAAAAAAATAAGCAGTAGTATAAACTTTTCATCTATGTCAACTGTATATTTGTGTGCCCCTTACATTATAAAAAAATATTCTAAATAGGTATGACTTTTTTTATGAAACGGAAGTGGCAAACAAGCATGCAGCCAAAAAAGACCAAGGTCAAAATGCAGATGCGTTACCACTCCTGAGGCCTAAGGTGTTATGCCTCTGTGCCGGAAATTACAAGGCCGTACGCTACCACCTGACCGGAACACGATAATGCTGAACACTAAAATTAAGCGACAAGTAAGTTTTTAGGTAATGCGGTGATGCCTACGCCCGCGAGCATCGTCACTATAACTCTATCACCTTATTTTAAAAGTTAACCAACCAACCGATTATAAGACTACACCTGGGTTGCACCACGATCTTTGTTAAAGTTAAAGTTATTGTAACATTTTACATCCTGCTCTAACTTTAGCAGATTTCTTTAAGTTCGCGAAGGATGTGAAATGTTACAATAACTTCGTGGTGCAATCCAGGAAAATCCTGATAATGTCAATTTGAAAGAAAAATTAATAGCGATCACGGTATTTTCCAAGACTTCCTTTTTAAAATGAAGTTAATATATAACAGGCTAACCTTAATTCGATTAAAATGTCCCCATTCAAAGAAGCCATATATTCTGCACATACAGTCTATACCACTGAAGTACCTAGATAAAATACCTACTTGGTAATAAATATTTCCCTAGTTTTATGACTGTACTACAAGAAGCGGGCAATCGTTGGTTTGGGTACTACGTCTGAACGGACCAAAAAGAATGGACCGTAGTCCATTCGGCCGTAATCAAATGGGTTGAGGCCCGTTCGTTGTGGCAATCTTTGTCTATATAGGTATATAATATCTGTTTTTTAGTTTACTACTTGTTTCTTGTCTAGTGTAAGTATTCACTTACCATCAATGTGAACTGTACGCTTGTTCATTACAAAAAAAGAGAAATTCATCTTCTAAGGAGATAATTCATTCAGTGCAAACTTAATAAGAATTTCAAGTTCCAAAGGATGATTTTGAAAGAATATGCGCATAAATTAGCTTAGTTTTTACGTTTATGAAAAAACTAAAAACGGAATCACACCACATGCAAGAGTATTCTGTAACTCGGTGGCCATCAATATGAAAGTCACTTTGAAGTACATTGCTGTTATCCTTTTAATTTCTCAAGCATAAATTTTAGACGGCGTCGCTGAAAATCACATCTTAAACTACATATATGTAATACAGTTTATTTTTTTAGGAAATAGACTTATATTTCTTTATGAGGCCATCAATATATTTGTAGAAAACATTTTGGAACTTAGAGAAACAACAAAATGTTTCCCATGTTTCTAAGTTTGGTGGCGCGTCCACTATCTGTTTTTCTTGTATTAACCACCGTTTAAATAGAACTACACTGGTTTACCAGAAATAACTAATGTTATTTCTATTTAGCGTTAATTATTCTATTCGATGACAATTTTATTATTTTATTTAGTGCAATACTTTATTCTAGAGGGAATCAAAAAGGGCTGTCCGCGCAAAATCTACAATTTTGGTAAGAATAATTAAATCATTAATTAGCTCGTACACAATACATCCTTAAGGATGACATTTCCACCATTCTCTTCGTTTAGTAGGATGCTCACGGGGAGTGATGACAGTTTCGTGCTATCCTGTTGTTATTTCTCGTCAAAAACGAAAGTAAGTCTTTTCAAAGTAATCGGACAAAACAAGTGCAATATTGGTGTGATGTTTTAAATCGTTACTTTTAAGAGTATGTGTTTAAATACATATTTATAATATAAAGGTTTGGTATCATTTCAAAATGACACAAATATAATAATTGTATCTTTAGTTTTATTTTTTTTAAATAAATATTTTATACAAGTTTCAAATTTTGGTGGTCCAATTTTGGTGATTTTGGTGGTGTTTTACGTATGACAAGAATTGACAACATTTCATATTTTTAACCTACATGTTTTATTAGATTGTTCAAAAGTTAATCCAAAACTAGGGCACCCGTGTTTAACCATTTTTCGAAATTTTGTACTTTACATTCATAATTTCTAGTTTTTAAGTTAGTGTATTCTAAAAAGACGTATGCGCCATATGTCGTCACACACAAGGTGGAATGACGATAGAACTATTGCCTTGTGCCGTGACCCTAAAAAAAATTGTAGATGTCACTGTCTTGGCTTGTCAAACCCGATGTTGGGCTGTTGATCTTTTTATTTTAAAAATATTAGTACCAGTGTTCAACATTTCGAAAAAAATATCGATGTATCAATATAATTAATAAAATTCTTTGACTCTGCGTGTTGTCGATTAATCTCTTCCCTGATCCAACTACAAAATTATAAAAAGACGATCGAGCAAAAAAAACACAGAGTAGCTTCTCAAAATATAAAAAAAAATCGAATGTATAAATCTACATTTTAATTAGTTTTTAATATCGACCTATCGAAAATAATATGAATATTATATCAATAGCCTGAGGGCTAAGTCGTTGTTTAAAACTCTAAAACTTGTTTTGTTTTTAATAAATAATATCGTAGCATCTTTTTATATACTTCGTAGTAGGGATGGCGATTCCATTTCTGATTTCGAAGTGTCCAAAATCCATCCACGATTAAATCGACATTGAAAAAATCGATCATCGATTAACGATCAATTTTTGATTTGGGCTATGTAATACTAAATTTCAAGGAAAAACAGATGACCAAAAAATAAAGCAACTCAACCGTGTTCAATGCTGGTATAATGCTTCACTCACATTTAAACGTTAAATCTTATGATCTGTATGTTTCCTATGTCCAAGTGAATTAACCAAGAAGATCGATGTTCGGTTTTCCAGGGTATAGTATCGATTCACTAGATCAATCCAGTACTGTGGATCGAGTTAAATAAATTATGATAATTATTGAAATAAGAATCGATTTTTTGGGTCCTAAAGATCGCTTTTTCGATTAATCGATCTCAGGTCTCGGATCACCAACCCTACTTCCTAGTTTTATACTTTGACATTGACGTATCCGTATCAATTTGACACATCTTGTCACAGAGTATGTAACAATAATGTTTTCATCTAAAGATAGGCAATGGTAACTACTTCATTCCACCATATAAGTGACGTCATCACATGTTTTTCTGATTTATTTTTTTTTCACAGAAATTAAGAAATAAAAAAATACAAAAAATATATATTTGAACTCAGAAAAGAAAAATAAAGAAACGGTATTTTTCTTTTAGGGTCGTGTCAAATTTGAAATGTTGTCAATTGTTTTCCTACACCAAAATTATTCATATTTCTGCATGCTAGGATAAAGTCGAAGTTAACACACGCGGAGTACTTGGAGTGGATAAGGGTTGCAGAAAAGAGGAGAAAAGAAAAAAAAATGTTTTTTTTTTTCAAACTATAAAATTTGCGAAAAAAAGAAAAAGAACGTGAATAAACATTTTAATAAAATGTTAATTTATTTGTTAATTTTTAATTAAAATTATGAGGATTTATTGATTAATTAAAATAACGTTGTAGTAAAACAATTTTGTTGCCATATTTACTAACTTTGGAGTCAGGTATCAATTTTGGTGTCTTACAAATTCCGGTGTTGACAATATATTAGAAGTTTTTAGTATTAAATAGATTTCTCTTACATTTTTTATAACTCGATAGGTATTTCTTGAAAATAAATAATAAGAATTACTGATAAATTCAAAAACAAAAATTACCACCAAAATTAGGCAAAAAATCGTAGTTGTTGAAATTCACTCTTATAATCATAATCACGCTACCTCAAAGCAGTAATGTACCACTATACAAAGTCGATCCAAATTAAGTCATTACATCAGATACATAATACGCCCGTTCTTCGACGAGGTGGACTTTTTTATATTATCTTAGGAAATAGTGGAAGCGAAATAGGCCGGGTTCGGATTGGAAGATGCTAATTAGGGTCACTTTACTTCCCTCTATTTACAGGAGAAAATGAAACCTGTTTAGATAATAATGAGGTATTGTAGAGGGGTTCTGTAGTTATATGTTAACAAATTGATGAGTGTGATAAGGGTGGCAAAATAAAAATAGTGCATTATCAAGTTATGGATGAGCGTCTGTAACTCAGGCGTACGTTTACAGTAAAGGTACCTACACTTATTTTTTGCCTCAAACTGCCTCAGTAGTTTAGTGGTAGCAGGCCATAACTGGTCCTGGGTTCGATTCCCGGGTCGGGGACTAAGTACCAGAGATAAAGGTGTAAAATCCTTTCTATTTTATAGGAGGTATTTTCTGCCTGGTAGTTTCCCAGTACCCCGGGAATTGATAATATCAACAGGTTCGACCTGTTACATGGTATGGTCATATAGTAGGGGAGCCCAAGATGCTATTTTTGTATTAACTCGAGCGCGTCAGATTAAGATAGGGTAGATAACTTGCACCCCGTTGGTTACCTCCACTAAATCTAAGGTGTATATAGAGCCGCGCCCGAAGGGTAGTCCTTAAAAAAATCTAAAGTTCGCTACGATCTTACTCACCTTCCAAATCGTCTGAATTTTGGATGGGAGCATTGTTTGGACACCTTTTACACCCTCTCAGAATATCTGACACGCTCTTAAACGTTGATGTCGCGCCCTTTTCAAAAACATTTGATTCTTTCAGAAATAAAGGTGTAAATTTCTCAAGAATGTCTCAGATACACAGACAGGATGTAAAGTGAACCAAACCAAAGCTCCCATCAAAATTCTAACGATTTGGATGCCAGACAAGCTCTTGGCGGACGCCCTAAGGGTTCGGCCCTTTATAGAAATCTTAGATTTGGTGGAGGTACTGGGCAGGGTGTAAGGTATCTCCTATATAATCTGACGCGCTGGAGTAAATTCAAAAATGACTACAAGCTTCTCTTGGGCTCCCATACTAATAGATCCGTGCCTCATCTATGTTTATCATTCATTTATTTATTTTTTTATGTAACGAACGTGGCAAAATGCATGCAGTTCACATAGTTGTTGATGTGATGTGATGACTACAGCCTGTAAACATTTATATACATCATTTACCTTAGTTGCTGTCCCTGTGATACTTATTACAGGTCATACCTACCTACATTACCGTCAAACCGGAATAGTAGGTACTGAGCACTACCATTTGGCTGCAGATAGATTAAGTTATGTGGTGGTGCCTACCACGGATTAATGTTTAATATATAAATATTTTATCTATTCCGTGGTGTCTACGCTCTCGAGATACCTGGTACTCTACCACCAGTAAACTACTTATACATGCACACCGATATAAGTAGGTACCTCACATTCAGATATTATACTTATTACAGTTATGACCTGTCCGGTAACAATGAAAATGTCCCTTTTTGAATTCAAATCTAATGAAAACAATAAGTGAACCTACCTGTAATACCTGTATCACCTAAAATAAATATCGTCTGCATTATAACTATCACAATATTAATAAAAGATGAGATGAAAAAGCGAACCGAACGGATTCATCGGCTGTAGTTTTCCGGTAACAAAGAGAATATCAGAAGATATGCGTATTTTACGTAGGAATTACTAAATTGAATGGTACCTGCCATTGTTATGATTAAGAAGTAGGTAGGTACCTACCCGTGATGAGGTGTGAATCAATGTCAAGTGCACGGAAATTTCCTATACTCTTATCTAATTAATCTAATAGATACAACTACCAACTACGTCATTACCAAAGAAGTTGATAGGTATTCATAAAAATGCATTTGGAATAATATTGCACCACATAATAAATTATTATGAACGTTATGATAAGATTATAATCTTTAGATTGCAATATGGGCGGAAGTGGATGTAATTTTTATTTTACAAAAACAAGGGTTGCTGCAGTAACACGGTAACAGCACGCGACGGTATTGATCGGCACGGTACGGCAATTTGCTTCTTGCTACCTATATTTATGTTATGACTTAACCCTGCCAGACTCTCAGTAGACTTGATTTTTTTCGCTAGTCATGATGGGGTCACCCCTTTCTGACACCTGAAAATGATTGCTTTATTGCCCAACTAACAACAGCCAACTATATAGCAAATAACAACACTAAGAGCATAAAAATTACACAAATTAACCACGCAATCACTCAATAAATTGATATCGATTCAAAGTTTAATGAATCGATAATCGAGTTTATTCACTAAAGTTTCAATAGACTCATCGTTATTCTATCCAATCCAAAGTAAGACCTGTCATAATTTTAGACAAAACATTGTGCTTGCCACTTCTTTATAAGTATGGAAAAAGGAACAAAACATAGGTATATTATAAACTAGTCGATGAAACAGATGTACATAAATAATTTAAAGAAATGATATCTTACCTCACCTAAGCACATTTTAATTAATTTACTACTTCAATCATGATGGCATCTATTATGTACGAGTAGGACATGAGATATCATACCTACATAATATAATATTAATATGTAGGCGTGCGACGTCATTTATGTTATCAGATATCTATGAAAAGGTATTTATTGCGTTAGTTGTTTTAATTTATTTGACGTGTAGTAAACACTATCTTATTTTCAGTAAAGGTGATTAAAGTTATCCGTGTGTCATGAATGTGTCATCGAAATAATTTTTTTATAAGTACCTACTTTGGTGTAACTAGGTACCTAGAGAAGTGAAGAGGAACTCCTTCTTACTTTTCAAAGAATATTATGTAAAATAAATGTTCATATCGTCTTCCGGCCAGGTGGTAATGTACGGTACTGTAATTTCCGGTACAGAGGCATGACAACTTAGGACTCGGGAGTGGTAATGCACCTACATTTAAATTTCTGGTTTGATGTAGTTAGATGTTTATAAGCTGTAGCCTATAAACATCTAACTACATTATGCCAGTATTGCTTACCTATTATTAATGTGAACTGTACTAGACTTCTACTCGACTGATTGATACTAATATCAAAACACATTTAAGAATGATGGAACAGTCGCACAAAGTATGTAAAGATAGTCACCACAGTTCCTATTGTTCATGCATTTCTTATAGCGAACCTTGAGGACGTAGGTAGGCAGTATCGTGTTAGGTACATACATATTAGGTTGGGGAAAAAGTTTCTTCGCATTTTTTAAGATAATTCAAAACATTTTTTAATATAGTTTATTTAAATTTAACTAAAGTATGTATGTACCATTTTGTTCGATAACCTTTTGCCATCTTGTAGGTAGGGATCATGATCCCATTGCTTTAAAAATTTTGGGACTTCTCATCAAAATACCGCGACAAGTGGATTTGGCAGTCCTCTCGTGATGTTAACCTAACATTGCATAAAGAATTGTGAAGAGACCGAAACATGTGGAAATCTGAAGGTGCAAGGTCAGTTGTTCGCAGTAGAGTTCAGAATCGATAGTCCTGCCTGGTGGTAATAGCTCATAATGAATAATGTGTGGTGGGATTGGAAGGGTCCAATCCCACCACACACACAACATCACCTTATTGCGAGTTAACCCGGGTTTCGCCACAGTCTGTGAAGCCTGACCAGCCTTTGACCACGACCTTTTTCGCACGTTCTTGTCGTACGTGACCCACTTTTCATCACCAGTTATCAGCTTCTTCAAAAATGATGCGGTTTCATTACGTCGTAATAAAGAATCACAAATGAGTACACGGTTCATTAGGTTTCTTTCAGTGAGCTCGTGAGGTACCCATATCACAATATCTATATATTTTTTTTTTGTACCCAGCTTTTTTCAAATGCGCCAAAACTGTTTTGTGATCAATTCTCAGTTCTTCAGCTACGTCGTAACTACTGATATGTCGATCTTGCTCCACTTTTTCAAAAATGGCATCCATTTTATCCGTAATAGGGCGACCAGAGCGAGGTGCATCTTTGACATCAAAATTTCCGGATTGAAAACGCTTAAACCAAATTTGTGCTACTCTCACAGACACTGCGCTAGGTCCATAAACATCGCAAATTTTTTTCGCGGCTTGCCTTGCATTTTTACCTTTTTTGTAGTAAAATTTTAAAATGTATCGAATTTCTTCATTAGATTCACTCATCTTGACAGTACGAAAAACAAATGAAAATCACACATTTGCCTAATTTGAATTTGGAATTATGTTCTTTAAAATTTTAACTTTCAATGATACCAAAACCAGCCCGATACAAATACTACAGCCAAAGAGATTTTATTACAAGTTCATACATACTATAATGCGAAAAGACTTTTTCCCCAACCTATTATTATACTTTTACTGGTTGGTAGAGTTCCAGTGTAGAAGCTCAAGGGCGTAGGCACTACCCTATCTGCCGCCAAATTGTAGTGTTCAGCACTATCGTGTTCCGTTCAGGTGGCCCGGCCCTGTAATTTCCGGCACAGAGGCATAACATCATCTTTGGCCTCGGGAGTGGTATCGCATCTGGATTTTGACCTTGGTCTTTGTGTGGGTGTCTATAGGCTGCAGTCATCACTTAACATCAATGTGAACTGCATGCTTGTTTACCACTTCCATTGCATAAAAAAGCGTCCGTTTCGCTGGCAGAGGACGGTCCTTGACTCTAACAAAAATTGAAATCGAAAAATAGTCTCAAACCCCCAATATATTTTTTAACGTTACTACTTTAGATTTAGGGGAAGTACCTACCTACCCCAAAAACAATATTATTGAATATATTTTGCACCACTTGACGGCGAATTAGGAATATTAGCGCCAAATATACAGCGAGTATTAAAAGTCTTTGAACATAGCTGCGGTCAGACGGACGGGCAGACATCGCAAAACTACAAGGGTTCCATGTACACTACGGAACCCGTTAAACAAACCCCATAAATTGTATCTACAAAGTTCTGCAACTCCCTGCTATTAAAGGCAGGTTAAAAGATACGAGTTAGTACCCTTTTGAATATAATCAGTTTGTAAACCGTCCCATTGCGGACGCACAGTCCCCTTTCAACGCTCATGGATCTTTCCAGAACGTTCCCTCGTTTTCGTTAGGAAAACGAGGCATCGTTATACTTCGAGGTGTGGATAGTATGGGTGTAGTAGGATTAATAGTCAATAAAACTTGTTTGTTTAGGATAAGCATTAGGTATATTTAAAAAAAAACATCAGATCAGACACTGCGGTTACATGCATTTCTATACATATATTAAAAATGATAAATTTATATGGAAATAAGTAACTAGTTGTTTATTTTAAAACAGTGACAACACATTCAGTGATTAATATACAATAATTCTGTAGTATGGCAGTTCTATTGCAGGAGGAACTAAGACTGACATAATGCTCTCCACAACGACAATTAGAAAACTTCGATATGCCTTACATTATAAAATATTTTACCCAATCAACATCATATCACGCAAACACATCAGTTTAACTGAGCGATTATTTCTAAGGCTGGCTGTGCACTGGTGTCTCTCAGAGTGACTAATTGTCTTGTAATTACCGTATTGAGCAACTTGCGTCACCTAGTAGGTAAGATTTAATAACAACGATTCATTCGGTGACAATAATTGAAACCCCAACAATCAACAGTGTACACCACCTTTTAAATGTACTAAATAAAGCTGGTCCTTTCAGTCAAAATATTAATATTATAGATTCATGCCAAATTTTGTAACAAACTATTTATTTTAATAGCTATGTATATTTGGGGCTTCAGCCCTGTTTCACGATGTTACCAAAGTACACTACCACTGCCTTCAATGACTACAACTTGGCCTGGCCTAAGTTATTAATCAATATCGACAGTTATTTATTATAAGTAGATATACATAGTAATAGAAAAGGTACATTAAATATTATGTTAGGTACAGGTCGGTATACCCAACTTTCAGAGACCAAGTCACTGACAATACTCGCTCTATCTTACATACACAATGATTAATAAAATTAAATACTGATCATAACCCTTCTTGGCTTCGTTTCTATTCAAAAATATTACATTAAAATAGGACTGAGCCTCAGATGGTAGGAGAGGCGGACTTAGCAAAAGCTACTGCGCCAGAACAGTTAACTTAACACCTTAATTACGGAAAATCGAACATAATACATACTCTATTCCTTTCAAAAATTAACATCGTACCTTACAAATAACAAATCACAGATACCTATCGCGAACTGCCACAGCTACCTAACACCACCGGGTCAAAATAGTGCCTTCAGCTGTAACTTAGAGCTCAAACTTAACAACCGGGGTGTCACCCTAAACTAAACGCAGTCTTAAAAACGGTCAATACACCTCTGCAATCCCAACAACGCCTTACAAATACTCTGCCTCGTATCAAAACAAACATGCAACAGTTAAGAAAAAGCGAACCGAAGATGGACTAATTATTGCATCGTGTCGATGTGAAAATTCAAACGTGATTATGTCAGCATCCAACGGAGGCAGTCATTAGCACAATACGAGCGTGGGTACTCAACTCGAGCGTTCATCGGGGAAGATATCACAGATGGTGTGGCGGCGCGGGCGAGAGGCCCGCTCGGAGCCTGCTGGCGGGCCGGGCGAGTCGGGCGGGTCATGCGGGCCGGGCGGGCCGGGCGGGCGAGGCTCACAGGTAGGGCATGCAGGCGCCGCAGCGCGAGTGTCGCTCGGGGGAGTCGGCGCGCGCCCTGCACACAAGCACGCCCGGTTAGCTCACGAGCTGCGCTCCTCGCGCCGGGAGTCTGAGCGGCCGAGCGCGCGCCGCAACTTGTCCACCAACCTGCTGTGGAACTTGTCGGAGGGCGGGCTAGCCGAGCCCTTGGGGCTGTCGACGGGCGCGCGCAGCGAGGCCCGCGACGGCGGCGCGCGGCAGTAGGACAGCGAGCGCATGGCGGGCGCGCTGCGGTGCGGCGACAGCGCCGCCGAGCGCGGCGACAGCCCCGGGCCCTCCGACCGGCTCTCCGACACCTTCCGCACGCGCCCTCCCAGCGCCGCCTTCTCCGCGGACTCCGACGTGCGCCGCGACCGCTGCGAGTGGTATATGTCCCAATCGTTCTTCACTACGGGCATCATGAACGCCATCTCGGCGACGGTGACGGTGACTCTTGCGTTGTAACGTTTTTGGAGCGATAGAGCAGGCGGCAGTGGAAATATGCCGTTGGATCGCGAGAGATCGCCGATCGATAGTTTTTCACAGGTTCCCACTGATGTTTATTTCGGTTGTTTAAGTATATCTAAAGATCTCGGAAATGTATTATTTATTTATTTACAAGACGTAAATGTGGTGAGAGGATAATAGATTCGATGAAATGCCGGCTTTCACTTCAATGTCACTCGCGCGGAAGCTGTTAACATCTGATGTTAGCCTCGAGACGATTTGCGGTGGAATGAGGTATTCGTGAAAACACACCCCGATTATAAGGAAAATATTGGCGCCACTGTCGCGCGGTCACCATTGTAAAACTTTTTATTGTTATGCGCGAGGTAAAGATTGCTTACATACAATAAAGACATTACATTTATAGGCAATTGTTTAGGAACACATTTATATGATTTTTTTTGCTTGTTTATTTAGAATATATCACAATATTATTTTATCACAAATGTCTTCTTTATATTGTCGTGCTATTTTAGTAATTCGTTCAGCTACTCAACAACAGATGGCGTTATACACAAGATGAGAGACATCTGTTGAATAGGCAGATTACCACAATATGGGTGAATGTGTCGCCACCTTTAATAATTTATTAAAACTAACAGGAGCATTAGCACGGAATAGATAAATACGGATGGCCTTGGAAGGAAGCCTTTGCTTCAATTTAGTATTAGAACCAGTGTCGCCGCTTTTCTCCCACCGTGCAATTTCTTACACAAATGTAACACCATCTCGACAATCACTCACACATTAATCTCAGGGCAGCTATTCGTTTGCGTAAGTTTGCATACTAAGATGTAACGCCCGTAGACAATAAACACTCGCACGCACACAACAATATACTCACCAATAAACTAGTCGAAGTGTAGCGAACGCATTACATGCTGTACATTGCCAGCGGAGACAGTAATAGCGTTAATTGAGCGAGTGCTTAACGAGCAATGTATTCGCTAGCAGTAACGTTTAAATAATGCAGTTTAAGTTCGAACATTCATATTCCTTAGTATATTTATATGTTTTTACAAGTATTATAACAATAAATGTTATTTGTGACTTACCGATCAAAAGATATACCTCCTCGCTTTATACTTGAGGTCTGACATTTCATATTACATGTTAAAATTGGCACTACATGGTATTTTACCAAGAGATGCGTCGTTCGAAGCAGTCTACACGACACTATGAGCGGCGAACGAATGGTTTTGCTGAGCGTTTCTATTTATAAGTAGGTACTTTACTCTTGGGTACTTTGAGGATGGAATGAGATACCTCCTACTCCGAAACATTCTTCGTTCGTCTAAGGAAAACACAACATAATAATATTGTGTTGTGCCTAAGTAGGTACAGTGCTCGTCGTGAAATAATGCACACCGAGCCTACGAAAGTGACAATCGGCTAGTTTCGGCTTTATAGAACGTTATCTCCGCTGCACACCTACGTAAGCATCCGTAGTCCGGTATTGGTCAAAACTTGATCAAAATGGTCGACAAACGTCAAATAGGTGGGATGCGAAAGAGATAACGCTCTACTGATCCGAAATAAGCCATCGTCTCTTCCTGACTTCGTTCGATACTATAGACCGACCGTTTAACTCGCGTATCGCCTGCGCGGTACTAGGGGAGCGGGGGCTGGTAAACGCTACACACGGACTCAATAATCCAAATACTTATCTCGAGATATATTGTTGGAAAAGTATAAAATATGATTATATACAAACTTGTCTGTATTTTTAAAGTAAAAAATAAAGTTATAATTTTTCAAATACTTTAATAAAAGCTTGTAAGGTACGAAATAATAAAATAACAATAACTCTTTTCACGAATTGTAACCACAAATAAAAGTTATATAGGATTAGGACTATTCATCACTAATATAGGTACATATCGCTTGAATCGTCTTCACTGTCTGAGCAGCTTGAGGAGTCAGAATCTTGCAAATTAATAATAAAGCTGTCCATCTCTTCATCTTCTCTCAAGTTATCGTCTTGAAGATACTCCGCAGAACTATAATTTGTGTTCTGAACTTTAAAAAAGGGATAAACTTTGTACGCTATTTGTATAATTTTTTTTTGCAAAACAGGAAAAGCGATTCATCTTGAGATTAATCTTGGTAAGTTTTTACCTTGTGCGTCAATGTCAAAGCATCCGTTGCAAAAATACAAACCGCACGCTGCGAGCACCGGGCTTTGACGTGGCTCTCTGCTCCGCGCACCCCTTTCACCCACCCGGTGACATCTCCCCCCGCTCTCTTTGTACCCCGCAGGCGATACGCGAGTTAAAACGGTCAGCCTATACCTAGGTAGTTACAAAAAATGTTTTCATTTTCTCGTCCTAATAACGACGAAAAAAACTTCGAAACGAGTTTCGTATTTTTAGACATGATGACATTTCACATTCTAATGAAACTCGAAACAAATAGAACGGTAAATCAAAGAATTATCTATACATTTATTGCTTTAGTTTAATTTGCATGTTAAACACAAAAAAAACAAGATACTTAATTAGAACAAGGCACAACAGGCATGCATAACATATTAAAATAAAGTTAAAAACATACAGGTATAAATAGCATGATTAAAACATAACATAATAACATAATTAGAAAAAGCCTAAAAATACATTGTTACGGAATAACAAAAAACTTATTGAGTAACTCTTCTACATAAGTAATTGGTGGGAAAAATTTTAATTGAGATTACAATTTGTGAGAATAAAAGAGAGCCATTCCATAACATAAGCATAATATTATAAATTAATAATGTTTTCGCTTCAATACTGAAACTACTTTCGTAGACCAATATTTCTCAGTTTATTCGCAACACAACACACTGTCACTCACTGTTACATTTACTCAGTACTAATGTTCAGTGTCTCTCGACTTATCAGGATCATAGTAACCATTCAAATTAATCATAGTTAGAAGCTCTACGAGGTGCCTCTGATATCCGCATTCCATTAACTTCGTAACAACTTTGTGTAGGTACTTGGCAAGTTTCTCGAATAAATGGAAGAGTTCCTCCAATTGTGCAAAGTTTGAATGCATAAAACATCCATTGGGCTCCTTTTGTTGCCATTCTCTGAAATATTGAATTCCAATGTTATAAAAATCTGTTGTTAAACAAATAAAACAACTGTTTTTCATGCCTCTCTATTTCCCTCAAGCCACACCCACAATAGGGTATTTGACAAAGTGGTTTTTTTTTGCTTATATTACATAATCCGAAAGTAACTTGGAAATGAAAAGTATACACATAAAAATATTAAAATCCGTGCATTATTGTAAAAGAGTTATAAAAACAAAAAAGATTTTTTTTCTAATATTTAGTTTAAAATGAATGTCAGTATTACATTTCTTGTACAAATCCCAACAACTTTTATTATGCAAACTATTTACAAAAACGCAAAATTAACGGAGATATTTTAGGATTAATTATTAACATTTCATATATTTTTTGAAATCACAATAAAAAATATTAGTCAAATACCCTATTCACGTGTTATGTTTATAAATCCCGATAATGATCAAAGATGCGGCTGCTAGATAAGAATGTCAAAAAAAAATCGCTAGGTACTAATTTCGGGTATCTATCAGAGAATCTCAATCCTAGTCGTATGTTTTACCTTAAGCCAATATTGGTAACTTCAAAACAAAATGAGAAATGATAAGTCCAACAACAGATTTCTTAATTTGGCCACGTAATTAAAGTATGTATGTATGTATGTATCTTCACGCCGGGTCCCTAACGAGGTAGGCAGAGAGTGTAGAGCGCCAGACATCCCGGTTCTGACAAACCTCTCGTGCCTCGTCTACCTTCATCATTCTCTTCATACATACACGCCGATTCCTAAGACTTTTGACCCCACCATCACACAGAACTCGACCTATTTGGTCATGGTAGGTCAGCCTTGGTCTTCCTGGGCCTCTGCAACCATCCACATTCGCATTGTATATCTGTTTAGTCATTCGCTCATTCGACATTCTTTCTATATGCCCGAACCATCGGAGCATGCCTTTTTTCATTTTTACACCGATACTATCATTCACACAAAGTCTCTTTCTTACATCTTCATTATGAACGCGATCGGTGAGTGATACACCGCAGATCTTGCGCAAAGATCTCATCTCGACCGCGTTCAACTTATTTTCATGCTCTTTCCTGCATACCCAGCTCTCGCTTCCATATAAAAGCGTTGGAGTAAGTACAGCATTATGTACGGCTAGTCGAGCCCGCTGGCTGAGATGTTTAGATTCTAGCAGCTTACCCAACGCTCCATTCACGCAATTCCCAGCAAGCACTCTTCTTTCTATGTCAGTGGTGTACCTACCATCCTTGCTAAAAGCACATCCAAGATATACAATTTCATCAACCTGTTCTAACACTGCATCATCTACTACTACCCTTGCATTTGTTCTCTGCTCATCTCTTTCAAATACTAATACTTTAGTTTTATCCACATTCAATTGTAAGCCTTTCTCCATACAATCCTCTTTCATGACTGACTAGTGCTTGTAGCCCAGATGGTGTAGAGCTAACAATTACCGCATCATCTGCGCAAAGCAGACAGTTCACCACTAAGTCACGTAATTAAAGTAAGCTTTTATAAACTGATTCGTCCTTTTCACAAATGATAAATTATATGTGGACAATCCGACTTTAACAAGTTAGGTCGAAGGTTACGGCGAGAGCTTGTCCGCCGTACCAATCGGTGTTAAGTTTTTTTCTTTTTACAGTATAACTTTTCTGAAGATAACTTTCTAGTGATCATAATTATTATTCAGACGCGCTTTGACAGTAGCTGGCTTGGTAATTTAAAATGCAATTTAGATTTTTAGAGGCCAATAATGCAATAAAAAATAAATCTGATTAAGGTTACCCAAATAAAATCACAACTCACCCAGATTTCAACACCCTACTAAACTTCAGTATAACAGTAAAAATATCGTTTAGAAGTTTCATAACTGGAGTAGATCTGTTGTTGAGAAGGCACCTAAACAAAACTTTCTTTATATAAACCACATGGCATTCATACAAATCATCCAATGTTCGCGCTTTTTTCAAATCCGTTTCGAATTCTGTCCAGGATGTTAGTATACATGTGGTCACTATGTAGTTGTCTAAAGCACGGATAAGAGATGCCATTATATGCCTAAAAAGCTGTATTGATATATATTGAGGCGAACGCAAAAGTTTGCGCGAATGTTGCTTTGTTAATTTCGCAGAGAGTTTCAATGCCTGTAATAAAGAAATATACATAAGTAAATAACAAAATTTTTAAAATCCCTGTTTCATTTATGGAACTATCTCACCTCAAAATCTTCACTTAGTACCCAAAATATCCGTCTCATTTTTACTAAAAATTGGAATACTTTCGCGTAGCGTAACAAAGCCTCCTGTGACAATATTATATTTAAAGGCCAATTTACTGTGTATGTTAATGATAGACACTGTAATACGTCTGGAGAGCTATGTTGAAAGCTCAGTGGAGACTCGGTAATAGTAAAAGATAAATTTTCCGAAAACTTGTGAACATCTGGAAGTAACGTTATTTTATAGGTACTACCTAAAGTATTGTTGAATATTTTATAGACACAGACATGTTTTGTAAAAAGTATCTATTCTATAGGTTATACTTACGTGATATTGAAGATCCCAATGCCTTATCCAATATATTGTGCAATGTAGCAAAATTCAACAATTCCTGTGGATTCAATGTCTTCGTTAATTTTGTAAACAAATTATGACATATACTCCTCGAAAACTCCCCGTCCATCAAAAAGAAATAGTCTTTCAAACTCCTCAAATGCTCATACATATCTGAGTTTACGAGAAAGTAAGTTAAGATAGAGTTATTCACAACCTCTAATTGATATGTAAGTGGCAACATAACAGATCTTTGGAGGCAAGCTGTTAATGTCGCTATATTACTGCAAGATATTTTTCCCTCTTCTTCTTTCGCAGGATCACAATTTGATGCAAAAATATTTTCGTACGGCTTCTTCTGCACCTCCTCCATAATTAATGCAGGATGAGTATAAAATGACGTATTCATATCCGTGTCCATTTTATTGCTAAAGTAGTTATTTGAAAATCCTTTCAATTGTTTAACGCCAAAAGGGTCAAAACTATCCAAATTATATTTGCCATCTAATATATTAAAGATGGATCTAGGTTGATTGAAATCAATATCGTGTAATTTAGTTGAATTTAACAGTTTTGATGGTGAATTATCTGGGCTAGCTTCTGTATGTCCATCACTGACGACTTCTGAATTAACTGTTTCATCGTCTACTATTAAGGTAAAATTAAATCCTTCGGATGTTATAAACTCTTTATCTCCTTTGAGCTTTGATTCCATTTCTTTGCTACATTCACTTCTAGGGGTAAAAATATCGCTCGTCATGGCACCTTCCAAAGGTATGTCCGCCGTTGTGGGTGTCTCCAAATCGAGCTGAAAATTAATAGCGACAAAAGAATTGAAAATAACCTTTTATACATCACTTACATAATTTTATTGTATAAAATCGATAAATAAAAGTCGAACATACTCTAGGAAAAAAATCTCCTGGAGTAAGTGTACCAGTGTTAGGCGTTGTACTGGTCGGAGCTAAAGACGATTCCCCGAAAGGCTTAAGATTTAATGTTAATCGACTTTTCTTAACAGAATCGTATTTTACACATTTGATATCATATTCTGAGCCTAATATTTTATTTCTATTCCGTACTGCTTCTTCTTGAGCCACATTCAAGGGTTCTTTTTTGGAAGCAAATTCCAGTGGAACATTGTATTCCACTCCTAAAACTTTTTGTTTATTTAGTAATGCTTCTTTTTGAGCTTCTGTTCTAGGCTCATTCACAGTTTCTTTAATCTCTTGTTCAATAATATCAAACTCCGCTCCTAGGACTTTTAATTTATTCTTTTTAGCTTCTTCATACGGTGACCAGGTTTCTTGGATATTATTATCCTGATCTACGGAAGGTAATTTTATGAATGGAGGATTAACTTTTATCTGGTTATTCTGATTGTCAGTTTGTGCAAATTCATGGGACATAACTTTTTGCTTATTCCTCAATGCCTCCTGTCTCTTTTCTAAAAACTGAATGTTATCAAAAACATCATCTAATTCCGCACCAATAACATTACTTGACGTTTTTATATCCGCCGAATTAGAATTTAGTTCGCTCTTGATTACTACTACATTGCCTTGGTCATCGACTAATTTCTCATTATCACAGCTCTGTTTTGTTTTCGAAACACCGAAAATACTCTTCGCAACATTGCAAATAGCACTAAATACTTCAGATGATGTTTGAGCCTTCGACTTGTTTGTAACAAATTCTGAATTTTGCAAACTTTCCACAGACTGTGCCATGTCGGTAGAAATGGTTGAATCGGTCAAATTCGGTTCATTCACACCAGTATCATTATCCACGTTATGTTCGTTATTATTATTATTGTCTTGAGTGTCTATATAATTTTCAGGTCTCATATCAATGCTTTCAATAGACATGGCCATAATTTGTTCATTGCGCTGATGTTCTAACTCCAACTTCTCTCTTTTGAAATTTCTTTCTTCTGTCGATAACAACTGCATTCTGCTTTGATCTAACTGTAAACGTTTTATTTTCCATTCGGTGTGTATCTTACTTTTTTCCACTTCCATATTTAATTTCGAATAGTATTCCATAATCTTGCTTCTGAAACATGAATACATGAACGGCTTGATAACACTGTAATGTTATTATTTAAACAAAAATGAATGTTTTTATCATGTATTAATCCCAAAAAAATAAATTATGGAAAATATCAGTTAAAATATCAAAGTATACCTCTCATCATCTTTCAATTTAGAATCTACTTCTTCTTTAGCCTTTTCAACAGCCTCTTCCAGCTCGTGACGTTTCTTCTCTCGTAGTTTAGCTTTCGCTTTGGCAGCCTTCGCTTCAGCCATTGCCGCTTCGAGAACTCGAAGCGAGTGCTGTTTTTCTGCTATTATTAACTGTGCTAATCTTTTACGTTCAGCTGAAAAAAGAATCCATTTATTTACGGTACTTACAATAATTCGAGGAAATGAAAAATACTAAGCAGCCACCGAACGAACTTAGAGGCAACAAATTAATTCCCGCTTACAATATACTAAAAACTTAAATGCCACTGACTGTTAACTGCGTTGTTTTGCGCGAAGTGTACTTCACAAAACTAAGGAACTCACAAGATTTTTACTTGAAAAGTTTTAAAAAACTAATCGTCACCTATGATCTTCTCCAATGTTTCGGCCTGTTTAAGCGACGCCATTTCAGTGAAAGCCTTTCTTTCCGCTTCTCTTTTGAGCAATATTTGGTCAAATGTGACAGGTTCGCCGCTAACAAAGAGGCATCGAGTCCTGTACACATCCAAAACTTGTTGTTGATGCTCCAACTCTTCGAAACTAGCACAACATCGCACTGAAGGATGATCTGATGATATCAAGAGAACGAGAGGATCCTGAAAAAAGATTTCGAATTGATTCAAATTTCCCTTTTCTTTTTATTTTATCTCTATAAAAAATATAATGCCCGGAAATTCACTGCTACTTTAAGTATAACATATACAACAACTTCTTTAGGTGTCTTTGGATGGTCGTTGTTCTTGGATTCGCCTGCTAAAAGTATGCTTTCGTTTAGATATTTTATAAGTCGTCTATAAGGATCGGACAAGGTAAAACAAGGGTACTCTATATGATACATATTTATTGAAGACATTATTTGTTACTATGTATTTGAATAATCATATTATTTATACTTTCATTAGAACCGGCGTCCACTGATGTCGTGGGACGGAATGGCGCGGGGTCCACGCTTTAGCACCCGTATAATCTCGTGACATCCCACGGCATGTTACAGTATCTTGTGGCACGAAGGTATACGAACGTGTTTCGACAAGTTCCTTTGTTAGGAAGCTCGCTCTAGCCGCGGAGACTGCCGCCCGAACACTTGTCACGAAGTGGAAAGTCACGACGTATCGCAAGATCCCACGAGACTATTCGAACTTCTCGTAATAAAACAATGTTCTATTATAGCTTAAGTCATTGAAATAAGGTCGACAATCATTTGTATACGAAAAGAAATCCTTTGCTGCGCTGTGGAATCAATGGGCGCCGGCCTTTACTAAACTTACATTTGGATTACAAAGTTTAAGTAGCCGTAAGGATTTCCCGCAAAGCAGTATAAAAGTAGCTAACGGGCGAAGGAAGTCTGGTACGGCAACACTCAATGCTATGTGGAAACCCTTGTCCCAGTAACGTTTAGAACGCGAGTTCACATATTGACTGTCTTTTCGAATAAAGAATTCATTGTATTTGTCGTCCAATTCGCCTTCAAATATAAATCTTTCTATGAATCTGAAAAACAAAAATAAACATTTTATTTTCGCTATAACACATTCGAGCGAATGTAAAACTTAAAGAAGAATGGAAAGAAAATTATGTCTTCGGGCAGGGGTCATACTTGCGACCGCTGATAAAGCGACTGGGCTAGTTATCCAAAGGTCGCAGGTTCGATCCCTGCCCAAAATTTTATTTTCATTTGTTCTTGAATTTCAAACAATAAAGTTTTCGTAACACTCAATTTTATCAATAAAATTATCAAATTAGAACCAAATGACATCCAGTCAAATATCGGAATAAAAGTAATGTGTTCCAAGATTTTTGCGTGATTAGGTGTAACAAACATTCAAATGGAAACTTTCATATTAGAAATTATATAAAAAAACAGGACTGCGAATTTTATTCAGACTTATGTCTAGGAGTAAAATGATATCACTTACTTGAAATAAACTTTGCAAATGGAGAACAAAGAATTAAATAGGGTTATTGCTGTACTTGCATGTGTAATGAGCGATATTTCATTAAACAAATAGGACATCAGCTCAGCTCCATGTGGTATTGTAGTTTTTGCATCTGCAATAAATGTTAAGCAATTCACAATATAAACAATTTTATCCGAAAGTGGGACCATAGCTTCAAACATTTTTGGTCTAAGCCTGTATGTTGGATATATAAAATTAAAAAAATTAAAAGAAATGTTTTTAATAAACATCGTTTGTCTGTGAAGTTGGTTTACGGACGATAATTTTACGTGTTAACGACACAGGATAACAGTCGTCACAAGCCGATATTGGCGCTCCACGCTCTGCCTACCTCCTTAGGGGTGTCGATACATACATACGAATATATAGAGAACATATAAATAACACAAATAAATAACGACGACCCGGTTAGTCCAGCGGTGTGAGATGACCGTTTGATTCGAAGGGTCGCGGGTTCCATCCCCGCATCGGGACAAATAGTTGTATTGGCCTACAGATATTTGTTTCGGGTCTGGGTGTTTGTGTAAAGGGGAAAAGAGACATTTTACTGATATACTTTTTACATTAGTTTATGACATTTAGTTTTATCTTAGTGATATTCTTGACTTTACATTATTTTTTATCTTGTTTGACATGTATATCAATTGTTATTCGCTTTAATTTATTTTGTTTGTTTTTGACGTGTCATAAGAGGTGCCTGTCACCCTAAATGAATAAATGAGTTTCTGATTCTGATTCTGTGTATGTGTTGTATGTGTACAACGGCACCCACGACACAGGTTTATACCTACTGTGGGGCTATGAGTGTAAGTGTATTTAAAAAAAAATAAATACAACTTGTATGCAGACATTAAAAATATAATTAAGGTACCTGTATCAACCAATTTGTAAATAGAAACAATAGTTTCAATCTCATACTTCAATGGCTCAATATGATGTAAAATGTTTAACAAGGTCGGCATACAATTCAAATCCTCTGAATTGTTGTTACAACAATCGTCGTACACCTTCGTTGCTTCTAGCCGAAAGTGTAACAAATAACGTCGTATCACCTCCCTTGCCGCCTGCACAAAAGTAATAATTAAGAAAAAAATATGTTTATTATATATTCTATAAATTATTTTATATATAAATAAAATTTATTAAAATGATTAATTAATCGCGGCGGACCGGAGGGTAGTAGCCATAACGTGTATTACCGATGCAAAACAGTCTGTCATTTTGTTGCGGGGGGAAATACGTGCGACACACACGCACCCTACAAAAATCGTCTATTTACGAAACTCACACCTTTAACAAAATACAGAAACAATTTCACGCACACATTTAAAGATCTAGGCGACAGGTATAACGCCATTTGGGCTTGTACTTTGACAGAGGAGAAAGCCTGCAAATGGCTACGACCCTCCGGTGTTGCTCTATGGTAGAAACTTTACATATTATTAAGGTCAAGTTTCCAGTTTAGAGCGCCTTATGAAGTAGTAATAAATGTTTTATTTGATTGCTTTTAGATAATCGGAGAGTTGGCCGAATGCAGATGTACTATCGAAGAAATGTCAGGTCGGTCAAGTCGGTGCCATATTCATATAGAGTAAAAGTCTAATTTTCAATGTTTTGGATGACCGGAAACTTCTTAAAGTACTCATAACTTACCTCAAAAACAAGACCTTTGCTATGGAAATGATCGTCGAGGCTGTGATTAAACGCGAAATTATACAATCTCTTGTAATACGTTCCAACGAGAAGTAAACTCGAAATGTATCCTCTGATATGCTCCCTCGATACGCCCTCAAGTATCAAACCTTCCTTCATGTAGAAACAATTCGCTTCTTCACTAAACGGGAATGAACTTGTTTCTACGCCAACTGGAACAATATCAACAAAGTGTCAGTAGTCATACAATCTAAGCAGCTGATTGATTTCCAGTGTATTTATACAAGTGCGAGTCGGACTCACGTTCACAAGATGCCGTACCATTAATGAATTTTCTATGTTATCATAAATATTACGGTTTTCATATATTAAAAAACTATTTTCGAGACAATTTGAAAAAAATTGTGAACGCGAGTCCGACTCGCACTTGGCCGCGTATTTTTTTATTTTCTTTTTATACAAATTTTCCTAATCTGAATTTTACTTACTCATTAAATACATGATATGCCTGATGAATTGTTTTTCAGATATCACATTCAAACTTGTTAACGAATCACCGTAGATCCTGTGCCACAGTCCGACTTCTCTAGTGGATGTAGCTATAAGCTGCCTTTCGTTCAAGATGGGTGATTTTACTGTAAAATAAAAAGGGGTTATTTGTTATTATCCACATTCTTACAACTACTATTTGCAGGTACATAGAAGTACAGACGAAAAGATGAACTGGAGAAGCGCCGCTATTTGGTAGTATTCAGCATAAAATATGTAGTAAGAAGTCACTAATCACAGTATATCGGCAACAGATTGACGTACAAAGCTGAAATTTGACAGCAGGGAGGTTTATAGTTATAGTCATCCCATAAGAACGGGTTTTGCGACAGGGCCGGATTAAGGTCTAATGGAAAAATTTACATATTTAGCAAATGTTTTTCACTTCTGTATATTTTAGATATTTCATAATAGGTGCTGCTGGTACTGATTCAGATTGTACTAGGTACATGGTTAGTTTAAGTTGCTAGTTCGTTTGTGAATTCATGAACTAAAAAAGCTTATATTCACTACAGTAATAATAATGTTTTTTTTTTACGATATTAGAATAAATAAACTTACAAGCAAGCTCCCATATATCTTCTGGAACATCCTTGTCAAGTTGTGTTGCCAATTCCCAAATATCAACACAGTCATTCAACTTCACATCAAACATATTTTTATCTACAGACTGTGTACTTGAACTGGCTAAGGAAACCTGAAAAAATATGAGTTGATGAGATTGATAAAGAATTACTTTGTATTTGTAAAAAAAAATTGCATTAAACTTCACATGGGATATTATACAGGTTACTTTGTGAATATCAAGTAAGATTATCCTCAACCTCAAAAAAACTTAAATGATAGGATTTATGTGCGTAGGAAGGGGGAAGCAGGGTGATCTGTGCCCACTGTGGAATAGTCTGGTACCCACCTCAGAATTCGTAACAGTTAAGTATGAAACTTGTGCCATAATCACCTATACATAATAATATGACCTCATGCCTGTGAGTAAATATCTCTACATAAGCATAATACATGTAAAGTTGTTCTTTGCAACCCACTTACTTGCTAGAATTTATAATAAAATCAAACTTACTTTCACATTACTCTCACTGAATTCAGAATTAGGTATCTTTATATCTCTTGGGGCCGTCAGTCTAGGGTAGTTCAAAAAGTTGCCTTCTGAATATGGGGATATATTTGTAGAAGTAATAGAGGCAAGAGACATGGGACTAAGAAAAGTCTTTACTTCAGTCCCTCTTTGTGAAACACTCTCTGGCAAAACTGTGAAAAATTATATATACTTATAGAAGAATAATTCAGTAAGTAACATGCCAAACTAAGAGTCGACTTGACCGATGCGCTTGCATTCTATAGTTACATACAATTCATGTGAACAATTTTTCATTGTTTTCACTATGGTGCGGATAATTATTTCGGGTATGTGTGCGAGTTGTCTTTGACTTCCATTCGTTCAACGCAGCTTTTGTCAATAAAATGAATACATCACGTATTAAAGAAACATTAAATAATAAAGTAGAATAAATGATTACGCACATTTAAATTACAACATTATCTGTTACATATAAGAATTGTACTAACAAAAAAAATGAAATAAATAAGTAACACAGAACTAACAAAAACTATTTCCAGTTATGGTCATTATTCTCATAATGTGGATTTTATGCATGGCATTTGTTGGACTTTGCCATGCTCTTAAAGTTCATGAATAGGCAAATTAATATTACAACAATTTATATATTTTTATGTATGGTATCATAATAACTATCACAGAGTCAACAACTAAGGTCTCAAGGGTGGCAACACATCTGCATTTTGACTTCTGGGGTTTGTGTAGTTGTCTATAGGCTAGTCATCACTTTACATCCATGTGAACTCTGTGCTTGTTTGCCACCTTCATGATGTTTTTAAAAAATATACACAACTGCTTAACTATACTGCTGGTAACAGGTCATAAACTACTACGCTAAGGTTTTTGATTCAATCCTCAGGTGAAGGGGCAAAAGCTATCTCCCGCAGTGTTTGTGATTGTAAAATATCGTACAAAACATACAAACTGTAGGTACTTAAGGTGAAATATATATTACAAACTTACATGATCTAGAATCAAAACTTTCTACAGTATATTCTGTATAAGTCTTCGAAATTTGATTCTTCATAGTTGCTTCTTGCTTTTTCAATGCAAATGGTAACTCAAATACATGAGATGGATAATAGGCGTACGGTTCAGGAGAGCCAAATGCTTCTCTTTGTGGTTTTGGCAGCATTTCTTCTAGGAGACCAAATGAAAACGGTTGCTGAAAGTTTTTTTTTTAGTTTTATATATTTTTTTCTAATTTCATATAACATATTTAATTCGGAAACGCCGGGTTAATTTTAAAAAATCATTTTAGTTTAATATACAAGATATAAATCTGAAAACTAGTTTTATTTAATTTCTTATTTTAAACAAGCCTACCTGCAGGTTCAAACAATTGGTTATTTCCATAAACAATTCAACATCTGAGAAATTTCTTATATGTACAAAAAGCAAAGATCTTTATGCAGAGTGTTTTCTGGGACAAGTTTCAGGACCTGTTTCTATGCCAGAAATTGTAGGACCATGTTGCTATGAATATCTACATTTGCTTTCAAACTATTTGCAATCTTGCATTTATGCATGAAAATTTTACTTTACAGAATAACACTTATTTTCATGAGCTACAATCATTGAAATAAAGCTTATATGGATTTATTTTGCTTTTAAACAACACTTGTTACCTGAAATATTTTCTCTTGCGTATCATCCTTGACAGAGTCACTCAAAGCTAATAGGAGCCTTAAAACATTGTGCAAAACATCCTTTTCCTCTCCAAAATCAATTTTTCTTATTTCACTTGTACACTGCTTCAGCTCTTTGGCCCTTTTATAATCACTTACATTTTTTGCAGATTTTCGACATTCATAGCAGTATGTAAGCAAATTAACGAGAGGATCACCTCTGTTTGCCACATCTGTTGTAGATTCGTGTAAAATAATTTCATAAGCTCGAGATCTCATTTTAGCTGTAAGAATTTTTTGTGATGGTTTCCTACTTTGAGTGAAGTACTCGGTAGATGTTTTATCGCACAGCTCATTAATAAGCTTAAAAACACTGGTTTCTTCTCCATTTCTTATTGCTAGGTTTTCCTTTTCGTTCTCCATTTCAATTTTAAAATCAATCATACAAAATCGTCTAAAATGATAGATGATGGCTAAATAATCATAAAATTTTAAAAAATAGGTACTAATAAAAACAAGATGAATAGTTAGATCAAGTAAGATGATGTTCAAAATCTTAATTTTTATCAACAACTAATTCAACAATTTCAATTTCAAGTTTCCATTAAAGATAATGTACTCTTTTTTTTGTTTGTATCTATTTCTTAGAATATCCTTTATTCTAAGCAGTACTTTATAATAGTCTAATTTACTTTATTTACTGTGTCTTTGATTTCAAGCATGATTTCAACAAGAAGCTCAAGCTCAAGCTTCTTGGATTTCAAGTTTTTTTTTTAATTTAATTTTTTGGCCTCGCTTGTTTTGCATATTGCCAGGACGAATACGAAATATCATTTTACTTGACTAAAATGATATTTCGTATTCGTGCAACGTAAAAGTCAGAGTCGTCAGTCAATTTATCAGTCCGTCAGTCAGTCACAGTCAGTAATTCTAGTAAAGCGATGGCTACTTTACCAGAACATTTACAATGAAGTTTTGGAGGCAACCCGAAAAAACGTGTTTTCGCACTGTTATTCTATTTCACTATACACGAGCACATATCAAACAAAGCTAATATCAAACAAAATGCCACCAACTTTATTTAATACTAGCTGTCCCCGCAAACATCGTATTGCCTCACAATGAAATAATGAATCAAAGGTTTGATGTATACGGACTATTTAAAACTGCGATATCTCCCAAGATATAGATTTGAATCGAATGAAGTGAAGGGCAATTTCGTTTTAAATGAAATACTTGTGATGAATAACATATTTATTTCTATAAAGATCAATAATATCATGTTTTTATAAACACCTTCGCAAATACTGCATTATTTTGGAACAACTTTGGTTAGTATAAAAAACCTTATAGTGAGCTAACGTTAAAAGATAGACATATGCTGTCGCGGATTTTTTTTAGAACTTCTGAAGGGAAAAAACCTGTAGTACATGATTTTTGTGAAACTTTTACCGTTTACGCAGCGCACGCAGTGGAAGCTCTCAATATAAAAAAAATCCCTCGATTTTGAAACATTCTTCTTTAGTGCTCCGCTCCTATTAGTCTTAGCGTGATGAAATATAGCCTAAAGCCTTCCTCGATAAAAGAATTTTTCAAATCGGATCAGTAGTTTCTGAGATTAGCGCGTTCAAACAAACAAACAAACAAACAAACTCTTCAGCTTCATAATATTAGTATAGATAACTCAAAAATACGCCAAGAAAATGAAATAAAATAAGAGCACCACACGCATCTTTCAAGGTTGCCCCGCAAAAACTCCTCAAACTCCTCAAAATTATTACAATTATTTACAGGGATGTTAAAAAAATAATCGATTATTAAAAAAACGATTAATAATCGATTATTTTTTCGGAATAATCGATTTCTTTGGTCGATTTTTTTACGAAAATAATCGATTATTATTTTAATCGATATCGATTTTAATTTTCGCATTTTTACGTAATGCTTTCGTTTTTTTTTAATTTCATAAATAGATTATTAATTTATTTCGTAGTTTCCCACTTGACAAAACTAATTTCTTAAAAATCTGCGCAAAAAATTTTCTACACCACCTATCGATATGATGATTTCAACTACTTTTCTTTTCTATTACTTGCTTAATAAGTGTTAGATTTTCGTTATTCAGAAAAGCGTGTCACTAATATTTTTTTTTGTTTTCATGCCCGAAGTAAATTGTTTATGTTAATTTAGCACATTGTTTCGATAAACAAATAAAGATAATTAATTATAAAAGCTTCGAATTTACGATAACTATAAGAATCGATATTTTTTTTAAAGAAATTCTACAAATAATAATCTATTTTTTTAAATATAAAATTTTATTCGTGGAATAATCGAGTATTGTAGCTTTAAAAATAACCGATTAATATAAAAATCGATTTTTTTATCAGCCAGGTCACATCCCTAACAATTCGTCAATTTTGTAGGAGTTTTGGCGGGAACGCGGAAAAGAGCTGTGTCGCTATATATGTGATATAATTTTCGAAACTTGTAGTATAGTCGCATTTTTGTGTGTAAAAATGGTGGGATTTTTATCATAAAACATTCGATAATGTTCACGGGTGTAGGAAAGTGATATTATGAAGTAAGGTGATTTTTCATGTTGCCTCCAAAACTTCGTAAAATCTCCTAGTAAAGTCCCCATCACTTTACTGGAGCTATCTCATCATATTCCACATGGGAGATTGATTCCAAGGATGATTTTCACAAGGATGATTCCATAATCCAATCATCGTCATCTTCCTTAGGGATATTCATTATCATAAGAAATGAAGATAAAAATTATTGAAGATTGGCTGTTAAGGACTTGAATCCTTCAAGTCTTTTACAGCCAATCTTCAGAAATTATATTCTTCTTATGATAATAAATAATTATAAATATCCTTATGGAAGATAACGATGATTGGATGGTTCCATATTTATTAATTATATTTATATTATTTTTAATAATGCCCACTATCAGATACTCCGATTAGAAAATCGAGTTATAATCATAATACATGAACTGAAATTATTATTTATTTATTTAATATTTTTTATTTAAGAAATAAGTTGTCCTCAATTTGTACGAACAGTATGCATACCCATGCAACAGTATTTACCCTACGGCTACCTATGGCTGCACAAAACACAAACTTACTTACACACGCACACTTTTTTTTTTTACGCGCCCTTATGCGCACCCGCCGTCTAGGGGAAACGACGGCGGGTAGTGTGAGACTCGTACTCACTAAAACTCGGACCAAGAATCACAAGTGACAAGAGTGATTCTTGGTCCGAGCACTAAAACCCCGCGGTGTTCCGACTCTTCCGCCATCAGTGGCGGGGTCACGGGAACGCTTACGCACACATCCGCGACCCCGCCGGCGGCTGCTCATCTCCGAGTCCTCCGCAGGTTGAGCTCTTTGGCTCCAACCAACACTAGTGGCGTGCGGAACACGTGCACGCCACCCAGCTTGGGACCTATCTCCATTTGGGCGACGGACATCCCCTAGTCCAACACCCAAAGGTCCCTGCCCCACTCACAACGCCAGGCGTCCCAAGACGCCCGGGTGGAGGAGTCCAAGGGCACTCTGTCCGGCCCCGGAGGAGCGGGAATGACAGGGATGAACTGACCTTCAACCGCCCCCCCCGCGGCCCCACCACGTCCCTATCGAGCGGCGGGACCACCGCTAGGCGGCTGGGGATAGGGTGCAGGGCCAACGACATACCCATACACCTGGTGCAGGGCCAACGACATACCCATACACCTCTTCCCCAGCCGCCTTCCCACCACGTCACCATCTGACGGCGGGACCACCGTTAGGCGGCTCGGGATAGGGTGCAGGGCCAACGAAATAACCGTACACCTCCTCCCCAGCCGTCTCCTCTCCACAGCAGCGAGTGGCGGGTAGAGCCACGCCAAACGCCGCCCCCTCTCTGGGTTCCTATTGACTTAGCCGGTGTGGGGACAACCACCGGGTACTGAGCCCCCCCGCCACGACCTTGGGGGGGGTACACACGCACACCATCGCAATGTGATGTAGTGTAACCCACAGACCAACAACCTGCGTAACCTGTGTACCCCTATTTAACACTCGCTAGTAATAAAATTGAGTTTTACTATTTCATTTCATATTATTATTTATAATAAAATGCACATCTCAACGAGTTCTAATAAACTTGTTAAGACTAACATCTTATTTTGGAAAAACGTTAGTCTCATTTTCGTTTGTATTGACTGTTCACCAAATTGACGACCCGTTTAGTCCACCGGTGTGAGGTGACCGTTTGATTCGAAGGGTCGCGGGTTCGTTCCCCGCACCGGGACAAATATTTGTATGGCCTACAGCTATTTGTTTCGGGTCTGGGTGTTTGTGTATGTGTTGTATGTGTACAACGGCACCCACGACACAGGTTTATACCTACTGTAGGGCTGTGAGTGTAAGCGTATTTTATTATTATTTATTTAAATGGGTGACCATAATTTCCTTTAATTTTGGGACAAAATGTTACTTATATTAAAAATGTCTGAAATCGATTGGTTATCGATTCTGAACAAACTAGTTTCGGGTTGTTCATTTAATCCTGTTACAAGTTGTATATTATATTTTATATTATATTGTGGAATATGATGAGATGGCTCCAGTAAAATGATGGGTTTACTAGGAGCTTAGACAGGAGTTTTTACGAAGTTTTGGAGGCAACACAAAAAATCACTTATATATTTTTTTTCTATGGTTTTGAATTTCTTCACTCGAAAAAGTAGTATATTCTGTGCTCCAATTAGTAACTGTCAGTGTCATTAGTCAAAGTCAATTCGTCAAAATTGACAAGACAAGAAATGACAAGAAAAATGCTTCCCTAGTGCTGTTTTTGATTTTAATCGTATTTTATTTCTTTCGTTGTATCGTTTTTGGAATTAATAATTAAGTCATCAGAAACGTATTGTTTTTTAAGTAATAACAAATAAAAAATATGAATCAGGCAGACGTAACGAAGTTAGTATCCAAATTGCGAATTAAAGTACCACCAAAACATCGCCGTCTTCGAAACTTGCAGGGTCCTGAAGGAAGACTCGACAAATTACGTAAAACAGTAACTGGACTGGTTAAACATGAAAGAATAGAATTAAATTACAACAGAGGCGATGAAGCTCGCCAATATGCCGAAAGGGTAAGGAATATTGTTTTTGTAGAATCCTAAAATAACCTCAAACTAAATTTCTTATAATTTTTGGATATGATACAATATATTTTTTAGATCGGTAATTTACAATATTGTTACAGCTTATATCTGAAGCTATTTTATATGGTGACTGCCACAAAGCGACAATGGAAATGGCCGATTACTGGTTATTAGAAAAAGAACTTGTACACAAACTTTTTAAAGTTCTTGTACCCAGATATGAAAATTTCAATACAGCATTTACTAGAATGTATAAAGCCCCGAAGCTTGGGTATGGTCGTAATTTGGAAAAGTGTGTTTTAGAACTAAGAGGCAACCCATATCCACCACTTGTAAACAAGGAATCTAACAACAAGCTGTTAATTCAAAATATTCTACTTGATGCAGCTAAATATGATTATAGACAAGCGAAATACGCAGAATTGGCAGAAAAAATTGGTAAAGGCGAAAATATGGTATTGGAGCAAAACAACTCAAAAACGGATTCACAAGCTAAAGAAACACCCAAATCACTATAATATTGTTTGTAAAAAACTATAGTGTGATGAACTAAAACTGTAGTTGTATTAGAAGTTAATAATTACCTTAATTAGTATAGTCATTAAATAAGTTATAACCTGAAGAATATAGTTTAAAATGTTTTTATCTATCACAATCGTTTCCTCAATAAGATTTAGAGAGATTCACAGATAAAGGATCACATCCTATAATAGATAACTATCACAGAGACTTAACAACTGAGGTCTCTGCTAGCGCCCAGTCGCCGCCATGCGAGCAGAGTGAACATATGTCCATGTTGTATGAAACAAACTGAAATTGTTCACAACACATTTAATAAAGAACAGTAAATTCTGAATAACATAATAGAATTGTAGTATATTTAATTTTTCGCAATTACACATGCAAGTGAACTTGAAAATAAAAAATGGAAATAAAAATATGACTTCAGACAGGAATTAAATAAAGAAAAATTATAAGTATAAATATATGTATGAGTATATAGCTATTTATTAGTTAATTTATTAATGGATGTCGATCAGCGACCCTAAATCAGAATGGGAAAGAAAAATTGGACGATCAGGTTAAAGACGGTGAGTAAGCTTAGTGGTAAAGCAGCTGGACTGGTTATCCTGAGGTCGCAGGTTCGATTCCTGTCTGAAGTCAAATTTTTCAATTGATAGTATTGCCCAATCGATAGTCGAACATTTTGCGATACTATTGCTTGCTCTTAAAAGATAATATGCTATGGTGATTGTTGACGACTGACTGACTGGTCACATTTCTTTGTATTCCTTTGTAAATATTCATAACTTTGTTTGAAAACAAACAAGTCAATAGTATCGAAAATTTTTACTGGTGGTAGAGCTCCATTGACGGAGCTTGCGGGCGTAGGCACCACAGACCAATAACCTCCTTCTTCCGATGGCACCACTGCATTACCTAATATACTTGCCGCTAAATGGTAGTATTCAGCACTATCGTGTTCCGGTCAGGTGATTGTAATGTTGCGAATACAAAATATAATTTTACTTGACACTGGCAATATGCGTAATAGCGATGCCATTATAATAATAATAATAAAAAAAAAGTGAACAATGTCAACTGTCACCTAAATTGACCTAAATTCCAATAGTGATACTGTCGATAGTATCGATATTTTAACAGCACACAGATCACTATACTAGTTGCAGCATGTCGATATTTTCGATAGAACCAGCGCGCTATCGACTCTTTTTCGAGGACAACTGTCGATAGTTTAGCAACACTAGTTAGGGCCCTGTCGACCGGATAGTGTAATAAGCGGCAACCCAGAGCGAGGCCACACCCACCATTTCTGCCGGACCCCGCATAGGATTCATAGCATCTCTGGTGGAAAAACACAAGAGATGTGCTATGCTCATTATAGAGTTAATAAACACAGCTCAATGATGCTCATTGATAAACAAAAAACATTTATGAGTTTGATATCCACCAATCATATTAATTCGTGCACCTAGCTTAGCACTGGTGGAAACTGATTCAGCTATATTTTTTATATGGAAGGATACTTCCTATATGAGCCGTTGCGAGTGTTGTAGAAGCTATGTGCAGAGCAGAGTACTTATACCTGCAATACAGTGGCGATTCCTGGTGATTACCTATATAATTGAGGTGGCTCCAGCTTTTGTTATAGGTATAGGGTGTAGTGTTAAAAAAGTGCACAAAATCTGAGAACCGTTTTTTCAGACTGTCAATCTGAACAACTTTCAGTCTTTCATTAGGGCACTTCGTTTTCTTTCGTCGAACGACTTTGTATGGACTCCGCATGCGCTGGCAGAAGCGCATAAAAGTTACTCTATGAGAAGGGGTCGCGCGGAGCAGCGCTCGTAAAATGCAATTATTTATTGTACCTAGGTCTAAGTAATAAGGTTGTAAATATATGATCATTTACATTTTAATGCTTTAAAATTATGGTATGGTGATCTCAGAGAAATCGCCACTGATGTTGACTCTTCATCGTCTCATACTTATTTACGTATTGTTTTAATTTTATTGTTATTTATGGTAATATGTATTTGTTCTATATATATTTATATCGATGGGTCTTATGTATATGGGCCAAAATGCAAAATTGCAATTTTACAGGAGAGACCTCCAATGTTTAAATTTGCTATAACTTCAGATTGATAAAACCGAAGTTTACGAATCTTTGCTTGTTTACTAAGACAACTTTCCTCGTCATTTATGCTATAGTATTTTAAATGTACATTTATTGGTTTTTATTTTACGTCACATTAGCCCTTCTTCGTTAATTTTTGTTAAAATTATTTTTCTTTATGAACACCCTAAAAGGGCCAATGTGTCATATACGCGTATAATGGCCATTATACGCGTATTACGCTAATCAGCGTAAAATGTATATATTTTTAATTTGTTACCCAAAAAATCAATTAATAAGTGAAGTAATTGATAAATTATTAATTACATTATAAGCTATTTCGATATTTAGTTATTTATGTCACATTGACACTAATACGTTTTACTATCTGCTAACCTACTAACTGACTTTTCAGTTAGATCCTTTCAACTATAAAAAAACGCAATAGTTTTATTCATTAATTGAAATCAAAATTGAATTTGCCATAAATCTACTCCTATGGACCCGTATTTTTGGTATGGTATTATTATTCCTGAATATTGACTCAGACGCAGTCGGGAGTGATATGATCAGCCGGAAAATGATAATTCCTGTAATTGATTTTGCAACTCCCATAATTTCCAATATATTTAATTATTGTATTAACCTCGGCAGTTTCCCTGCTGTGTGGAAAGACGCCGATATTATACCAATTCCTAAAAAACCAAATCCTAAATCCGTCCATGATTATCGTCCTATTTCTATACTCCCATTCCTGTCTAAGGTCCTTGAGCGTCTTGTCCACCAGCAACTGAGTACATTTTTATCTAAAAACAACCTATTTAATCCATTCCAATCCGGTTTCCGGTCCGGTCATAGCACAGCGACTGCTCTGGTTAAGATTACTGAGGATATTCGGCATAGTATGGATAACCAACCGTAACCGTAACCGTAACCGTATTGACTCTTTTAGACTTTAGCAACGCTTTTAACACGGTTGATTTCGATATCATGCTGGCTATACTTCGTTCTCTCAACATATCTCCGACGGTAATTGATTGGTTTCGTAAATACTTGTTTGGTCGCCGGCAGCGCGTACGTGCAGATGATCAATTCTCCATGTGGTGCAATGTCGCTGCTGGCGTACCACAAGGTGGCGTGTTGTCCCCTTTCCTTTTTTCCATTTTCATCAATTCTATCAGCAGTAATTTAACTTCTCTCTACCACTTATATGCAGACGACTTGTTTTGACGGCTTACATGAAGCCGTACAAAATATGAACAGTAACATCACCAAAATTTCTAACTGGAGTAAAGCGTATGGTCTTCATGTTAATCCAGTCAAAAGTCAAGCAATTATTCTCGGTAGCTCTCGGTTGATATCCAAAATTGATTTCAATAAACTTCCTCCTATATTGCTTGATGGATCAGTAGTTAAATATTGCAAAACTGTGAAAAATTTGGGTGTTACTATGGATAGTTGTATGACTTGGGCTCCTCAGGTTAGTGAGGTGAGTAGGAAGATGTTTTCTGCTGTTGGCTCTTTAAGGAGATTACATAATTTCTTACCAAATGCCACTAAGATTACACTTGCTCGATCAATCCTATTTCCTGTCTTAGATTATGCTGACATATGCTGTCTTGATTTAACGCAAGTGCAGCTAAATAAGCTTAACGTTTCCACTACCTTAGCCTCTCTAGTTCCCATTTTCTACGTTCTTCTATTAATCTTCAACTCCTGACTCCCTCGCATACTTCTTTCTATTACTCTAATTCCTTTTCTAATGCAGCTGTACGTCTATGGAATGGGTTACCCAATAATATTCGTCAGCTGCAAACCCCTCAAACATTTAAGAAACATCTGTATGAGTTCTACCTTTCCTCGCAACAATAGTCGTTATTGCTTCTTTTTGTTATGATTTCCTCATTTTCATGCATACGTATGTATTAATATATATATATATTAAACTCTTCAGCTTTATACTAGTATTATTAGTATAGATAAATAATTTATTATTATAGTATTTTATATAACAATTATTATTATATTTAATTTAAGGTTTTTATCTTTCCATTTTAAATACATTTTCTCCAAGGTTTTTTCTTTGCACTCTCATCATCTTGTCTCACTACCCTAAGATCGACTGGTCGAGAATGCCTTACGGCATTAAGTTCGCCTTATGTGCTAACATTGTGCATTAAAGCTATATATAAATAAATAGGTAAATACTTTCGTAGCGTAGATTTCACATCTTCGCAGCACAGCTGCAACACATATTTGACTCTGAGTGCCTAGTGCGAGATTTCCGATCGCGATTTTCGATCGCGTAAGAGTAAATAAAATCTCGCACTAGGCACTCAGGTGAAAAGCACCCTAAAGTTTGGTTGTACCAAAATATTTGTTACGGTTATTGTCAAATGTAACAATAAGGCTGGGTTGCATCATCTTTCTTTAAGTATATTAAATGCCCGCCATTAAATAAAAAAAGACAATAACAGTAACTTTAACAGATATTATGGTGCAACCGAACGTAACAGTTACACTGATTTAACAGTTATTGCAGATGTGTTGTATCAGCGTATTTTTGACATTGTTAAAATTACCAGGGTTGACAGGTTTCCTAATAACAAATTAAGTAAAAAAAAACGAGTTGCACCAATTATCAGCTCAATGCTTTTAATCGTAACTAACCGAGCTGCGCTGGTTAATGTTTAAGTTGACCTCAAAATTATCTGTCATATTTTAAAGGAATCTTTTAACTTTGATGTCATAAAACGCTGGCATTCTGCAGTAACTGTTAAAGCCAGTGTTACGGTTATCTATTTTGGTGCAAGCAAACTGAAGTAAGCTATCTGCACAGATCACCTCCAATAGATAGCGCATTCAGGGCAACCGACGCTCACAACATATTAGTGCATTTTGCTAGCATAGAACGCAATGTTCGCAATCGCGTCGTTGCCTGACAGCCAATCACAGCGCTTTAGTTACGTTTCCCGCAACCCCCGCGTACCTCAAAAACGGTGAACACGGATCCGAACAAATATTCACTAATGCGGTATCTATTGGAGGTGATCTGTGGCTATCTGTCCTATTCTCTGTTTTCAATCTCTCTTTTGGTAAGTGATCTGTGCATTCTGATTTCTGTTTTCTCTGTGTCGTTCATTTCACTGTGACGTTAATTGTGATTAATGTTTGTTTTTGTAGAAACAAGTGAGTGATAAGAAGAGATAATAACATTAATAAAGAAAATATATCAATGTATATACTATTGTAGTTTTATTGATTAAAATATTTACTTAACCAGGACGGTGCTGTTATAAAATTACTTAGGTACGCGCAAGCAATAAAAAGGAAAATGACCAACTCAAAAATTGTAATTGTTGGATCTTGCAGTGTAGATTTTACCACGTAAGTAACATATCTACATTACATACCTACTTAGTGCTCTATTTCATAGATAAATACCTACAGAATTTTAATTTAGTTCATTACTAAGATTGCATAGGTAAATACCTAGCTAGGTACCTACTTCCTGAGCGAGAAAGTATGCAGATAAACTCCTAGAAGTTTTGTGTAGGTACATATTTTATAAGCAAACTTTGTTCAATGTGTGAGTACCTAATATGGACAGTAGAGTAGAAACATACCCACCACATTGTTTCAGATATTGTTCAAGGTTACCAAAACCCGGTGAAACGCTCCACGGAACTAAATTTAATACTAGTTACGGGGGCAAAGGGGCCAATCAGTGCGTAGCAGCGGCTAAACTTGGAGGAAATACATACATGATATCCAGAGTACGTGTAATAGCAATAGAGATAACAAATACCTATTTACTTAGCCTGGTTGCACCAAGATATTTGTTAAAGTTAAAGTAATTGTAACAATTCACATCCTTTTCTAACTTTAACAGATTTCTTTAAGTTAGAGAAGGATGTGAAATGTTACAATAACTTTAACAAATATCGTGGGGCAACCCAGGTTTGGGAACCGTTCATAGAATACGATCGCAATCAGGGGGAGGGGTAGGGTTGTCAAGTGTAACGGTTTTTTCTACCTACTTAAGTTTTATGACGGTAGAAAAAACCGTGATGAAGGCTGGAGGGGGTCGATAATATCTACCGATATTTTGTGTGACATAATTTATGAACGGCCTCTTATTTATGGATACACCTACTTACAGACTTTACAAAAAATCTAAAGGTACCGAAGTACCTACACCAACCTACTTAAAAGATATTACACGACACGGTATTCAGGGTCCGGCAGAAAGGGTGGGCCAGGCCTCGCGACGGGTTGCCGCTTATTACACTACCCGGTCGACAGGGCCCTAACTCAGTCACAGTACAAATATGAACAGTATGGAAACTACGTAAAAAACGTTGAAAAGGCCCAATCACACAAACATGCGCATCAACGAGGCCCCTAAGCGGTTCTCGCGGTGCTGCAGCTCCGAGTCACTCGCTACTCGAGCGTCGATGCGCATGTATGTGTGAGTGTGCCGTTTTGCACGTAGTTTCCATACTGTACGTATTTGTACTGTGTGTAGTTAGGGCGTTAGGTTGACCGGGCCGCTCCAGTCGCCCTAAATAGGGCCCTAACTCCCTTAATGTTATTACACTGTCCTGACCGTTGCTATCGACTCTGAATACCGTGTCGTGTCATAACGCTATAACAGCTGGGTAAATTTATATGATTACTAGTCATATTGTATTTAACCTTTGATTATATACACGTCTAGATGGAGCATCTAAGTTCATAAGCGTCCAAAAAAATATCAGTTAACTGTTAGCTCATAACTTCGTTCCGCTCGCTCAGTAGCGATACTGTCATTGTAACACGTCCACGTCTATGCTTTCATTATGACGATTTGCGCTATTAAAGTGTTCCGAAATTACAAAAGAAGAATGAAAACATCTAAAAACATTTCTTATTATCGGTAACTACACATTCCATAGTCCTAAATGTATCCCAGAATTAAATCAACAATATTTAATTTTACGTCGCATTTGTACGGTTCATTGAACGCCATGTTTACTGTGTTGCCAGTTTTTGATTTAAAATCTTCCCAGAGAAATATGAAGTTACAAAATCAAATCTATATAAAATATATGTTTAATATACCTATATTTATTTTAATAACATTATTTTAATAACCCCCGAAGGAAAATGAGGGGTGTTCTAAGTTTGACGTGTGTATCTGTTTTTGGTTTTGTAAATTTTCAACTAGTGGATCAATTCCAGATTTTGATTTTGTTCTTAAAAATGTATTTATTTTTCTCCACGGTAAAAGTAATTTACACTAAGAACAAATAACTAACAACGAATAACTTAAGCTAATACACGTACCAATACAAACAAAAAATTAAAAATAACTTAAAACGAATAACTAAAGCTACTGTGAGACGACCCGACGAATATCGTAATATTATTATGTCACACATAATGAAAAAATTTAATTCGACTTAAGTTAATTTTCCCTATTTTTAGGGGAAATTTCATAAGCAAGTAACATTTTCACCAGTTGAGTAGTGTGTGTAAAGCGAATAAAATATACATACTAGTGTGTGTTACACACACACAAGGATTTTCGAATTGGGATATTGTTTTTGCAGCGTTTGTAAGGCGACGCTCCATCTAGACGTGTATATAATCAAAGTATTTAACATAATTGAAAGTCATTTTAGGTCGGCGATGATCAATGGGGACAGCAATATAAAGAACATTTACGCAAAACAGGAGTTGACGTAACAAACGTTCGAATAACATCGAACGTGTCGACTGGAATAGCCCAAATATCAGTCGCGGAGAACGGTGAAAACCAAATTGTGATTGTGCCCGGTGCTAACAATCATTTAAGCATTTCGGACGTACAGGAATCTGGCGATCTTATTAAAAATGCGGATGTGCTTATCGGTCAACTAGAAACACCATACGAATCAACATTAGAAGCATTTAAACTAAATAATGGCGTAAGTCAAGTTTCTATCTTCTTACTCTCTCCATGAACGATTGATATGATCAGTACTTCCGAATCTGCCAATGCAAAATTATTCAGGTATAGGTCGCGCCAGGTAAAAAGAACGCTGGCGGTCAAGCTGCGCAGTAGACGATTTATCGATCTATTTGGTAGTATGAGGTGCGGCGTTTTCAATCTGCCTACCAATACACGAAACCGCAAGCGAAAGCTAGATCAAAAATAAACCAATAGGGCTAGTACTTTCATGCGCGAGTGTACCGATGCGCGAACACATCCCTTCTACTTTCTTCCAGCGTTCTTTTTACGTGGCGCGACCTATAGGCCTGCTCCCCGCCGATTGGAAGTACAACTAGTATATCGACTTTTACGAATCGTCTCTAGAGTTTAGATGTAGATATTCCGTGTATTATATTATACGTATTCTTTTCATTTTGTATTTTGTTCAATTCGATGATCAAACATGAAAGAAATATTTTAGAAATATGTAATGCTTTTTAAGTAGGTACCTAATTGATATTTCAATAATAAAACCAACGTTGTGCATTTCACGTGTTAGAAGGGAAACCTTCAAAAACTCATGGTGAGATTCACAGACCGCACTGAAATTAAGTGGTAGTGCGGTCCGGAATCTCACCCTGAAGTTTTGTACTACGCATGCGCACACAAACACTATTATACCTAAAATGCTTTCTACCTCATTTTCTCCCACGTTATATCTTGTGAATTTATGTGTATGTCTCTTTTTACTGTTGCTTTTTCGTTTAATCGCCTTTCAAATCACAATGATGCTAAACAAGTTTTCACTTTAAAAACATGAATTTAAGCTAACTAGGTACTTGTTTTTTATCTATTAGAGTGCTGATGGGCGAAGAGCTCACGTAGTTTTTTCCAGATTCTGTGTTCATTGGAAATATCAAATGGACTTTATAATTAGATAATATATTTACAGATAAAACTTTTGAATGCAGCTCCTGCGAGAAAGGAAATTGAGGAAATTCTTCCTCATTGCTCCATTCTTTGTGTTAATGAAACAGAGGCCTCGCTACTTGTAGATTTTTCTGTGGACCTGTCGTAAGTAACTATGTAAATAATAGGTACTTAGTACAAACGTAACGAAAACAAAATTGTTAATATTTTAATTTTGCTACAGGAATATTAAGACAGCACTTGATATATTGCTGGAGTTTGGATGTAAATCAGTTATTATCACTTTAGGTGAAAAGGGTGCAGTGTATTCTTCAAAAAATGATAAAAAATATATTCATGTTTTTTGTGAATGTGTTGAGCCTGTAGATACAACAGTAAGTATATCAATGATAGCGTCGGTAATACCTATTTTATTTTCTTATTATATTATAATAACCATGTTTTTAGGGAGCGGGAGATGCTTTCGTCGGTGCTTTAGCCAAGTTTTTATTAGACAAGAAAACTTACCCATTGCATCAAATAATTGGTGGGGCCTGTCATATTGCCACAATTTCTGTTACAAAAGAAGGAACCCAAACTAGTTATCCCACGGCATGTGATGTATTTAATAAAGAGTATAAATACAATCAACTATAAAATTTTGCAGAAAACAATTAATCTTAAAATTACAATGTTTTTTATGAATTGTATTATCAGAGATAAATAAATATACCATGTTTACTTACTACTATTTATTATCATACCATTAATTACATACGTTTTAAGCTGTATCGTAAACTACATGACTAAATTTTGTAAATGGCTCATACACTTAAATACCTACCTACCTTCACAATAAAATATCCGGTGATATTGGTACCGTAATGTTACACATACTTATAGGTAGGTTTTCACATAAGGCGATTTACACATGGGACCGCGCGCCGCCGCGGATTGCGGTGGAGGTGAGTAAACTGGTCCGCGCGGTCGGGCGGTGTAGTGTGAATAAAATAGTGTGAATGGTATCAACGTATTTCATAGAGGCCAAGCAACATGAAATCCGCTTTATCGACTACCGCGGCGGCGCGCGGTCCCGTGTGTGAATTGCCTTGCCACATGTAATTTATAAAGGTATAATATATCGAATTACAAAATATGCGAAAATAGAATAACCCAATTCCATTATAAATTTGTGTACCAACGTACAGCATGAACAGTGTACGAAGCCATTATTGTTTGCTTAAGCTTTATTTATATTTAAGAAAATTAAATTAATAAGAATTATTCAAAACCTCGCTTTCATCTAATTTTATTTACAATAGAAATGCAAGCCAATTATTTGGTCTCCTGCGAGTCTTGTGACGTGTGAGACAAAGTTCTTACCTACCTATTTAAATAAATTAGGTATATAGGTAAATAAAAGGCATTTTATCAATTTACCCAGATGGGTAAGTGTTGGTAGATATGAAAACTACATAGCCTTATTTTTCCCCGATGAAAATAAACGTATTTAATATCTTCGATAGATCCACTTTACAATCACGAGGGTAGGTATGGTTAAAGTTGGCAGTAAAGACCTTTTGTGGAGTTAGTCCTTAGTTATGTCACCGGTAGGTCTGATTACTAAAATACATATAACGTTTAACCAGTATATTATTATGTAGGTATATTGAATTGCACAATAATGAAAACGAGGTTCAAAAATTATACCTAAGTTTAATATAACTACTAAGACTTGTCTTCAAAACAAGTCTCGCATCATCCGTCGAAGTAACTTAAATTTTAGGATATTGATGTCTTTAGACATTCGCGAGACGGTCAACTGCATTAAATTTGTACCTTGTTGCAACCACCCATGCCAATGACGTGATTGATTTCAAACGACGTGGAATTGAAGCTCTAATCAAATTTTGATTTTGAAATTGATTAATAAAATCGCGCATGATTCAGTCGCTTCTGTGTCGTGCAACTTCATGTTGTAAGTCGTATGGTTCACAATATTTCGTGTTAAGTATATCATATTACGTATGATTTTGATAATAAAATAATATCGTATTTTCCAACATTTAAGATTTGTTAAGTACCTGGTTTCTTAACATTTCCAAAAGTATTGTTAGGTTTGATATATTGCTAAGGAATCTTTAAGAAAGGACCACTCTTGAATATAGAAAACAATCGACGGTTTCTTCAATTACCGTCAATTGCCGACGCGTTAGTTCCCTGAAAATTTCCAAAAAATAATAAGAATCACTTCAGTGGCTCAAAGTCTACGCTCAATTTTTCAACATAGACATTGTTAATTAATTAATGTACTTGACCGTTTCGCGGATAAACATTATAACTGTTCCTTAATTTTAAACAAAAAAAAAATATTTTGAAAATTAAGTTATATCTTAAAATACCCATACACATAGGTACTAACTACTATATTTATTAGGTACACTTAAGTTTATCGTATATTACTTACTTACACGATTATGATATAGGTGCTTTGTAATATAATATATGATAAATTGCAATCGACGACGAATCTTTGGATTCTACTTAAAAGGACTATAATAATTACTTACATATATTTGTAGTATCTTTATATAGTGCCTATTCGGAATATGTAAGCTAGAAACAAAGTTTATACAAAAGCAAAGCGTTTTTCATGCGATTTAACACAAATGAATGCAATTTATTATAATCGGTGTTTATTAATTAAGGGATAGCGAGACTTTATTTTGTGTGGAGTTGGCAACGTACAATATACTTAGGTACCTATAGGTATTTATGCAGAAAAGTCATAATTACGTTCATAGAAGTAACTTTAGGCAAAGTTATCAATAACGTACCCATGAATACAAATTATACAATTACAACACATATTGCTAATTTTGCTTTTATTTAAGGCAATATTAAAAAATATTCAAATATTATTCTATTTTCACAACAGAAATGTTGATTGTTCTAATTGTTATACATAATTTAAAAAAAAGTGTGAGTTAGCTCCGACGCACCACGAGAGAATATTCGGTGTGCGTAAAGCGATCGTTAGTGTGCGGCCGAGTGAAACGAATCCGCACGGTCGCAGCGCTCGCGGGGAAATCGCGCGTATCGATAGGGATCCGCAAAAAGTATCGATACTTTCGTCACGATACCTAGTATTTTTGTACTCTATTCTTTTGTTCCGATTCTTTACTAGGTATCGATACTTTCTGATATACTCGATACTTCTTACCTTATCTCTGAATCTCCTAATCAACGGTTATGTGTGGCCAGTACCTACCTGCTTTCACTGGATCTCGCTAATTTTAAAACGAGATGATTTCTTGAATATAATATAATATTTAACCAAAAAAGTTGCAAATTATACAGCTCGTACATGCATGTTATTACATTTATTACGTGTGAATTTGTACAAACTCTAGGCAATTTAGTTACCAATTTCTAACAGATTTCTTTAAGTAAGAGAAGGATGTGAAATGTTACTATAACTTTAACAAATATTTTGGTGCAATCCAGCATTCATACTCTGGTACATTAATTTAAATATAACTGACTGTATGCAGCAGGTGATCTTGAAAGAGAAATTAAATTTATTATAATTTGTTTATTGATTTCGACTGTGTTAGTACTAGTGTGAAAATCAAGAAATCAATATGCCGCCTCCTGATGCTATCATTGATGTCTTCCTAAGTTTCAAAAAGTTTGATTAAACTACGGCAGCTTGTAAAATATGTTTTAAATGAAAAAGTACTCGATACTGAGTAGTATCGATTTCTGATTTGATACTACACCGGTATCAATACTTTTGATACGATACTTGGCATCGAGTAGGTATCGATATTTCTAAAAATTTGCGGAACCCTACGTATACTTAATGCGTACCCTGCGTATCCCGAATGCCTTATTTTCGGGTTACACGTCATTTTACTCCTTATAAAATTTCCGTACTGGGCCTTACAACTCGAATCGTTTCTTGAGGAGTAAACTCCAAAAACAATCGATCAATCGACTTCAATCTGTAGAAGCATCGATACGTTAAACGAAAACAATCGATACTTCAAACAATATACGTGGGGATAAAATAATGGGGTCTTAGTTATTGGTCTGTAACGCGGCCGCAATCGGCAACATTGAGTACCTTTCTATATCATTTAAACCCTTTCATTGCTTTAGTTTTGTTAGGGATAGTAATTATTACTTATTTTATTTTTTATGTATTTTTTCTTGATTTGGATTTAGTGCTTTTTACAAAACAAATCCCGATTTTTTTAAAAAGTGAAGTTGATGTAAAGTATTATTACATATTCTCTGCCATTAGGTACCATATATGACTGTACTCAGATGTTCACAGCTATCTAGGTAATTGATTTTAAAATATGTTTATAGTAAGATTCAGCGCCGCGTTCAAGGCACTTTTTTGTGGAAGGCACTCTTTGTTGAATTTAAATGTGAGTTTGACATTTGTGCGAGACATTAAAATATCACTAACTTACAATCGAGAAGTTCGTTAACTAACGGTTACAGACCGTAATGTATACAAGTATTTCAAGTAAGGGGCCATTCAAGTATTACGTAAGCAGATTTATTACAATTCTTTACCCTCCCATCCCCCTTGTCAACAAAAGTAAGCAAAGCTCTTACCCCCTCCCTCCATGCTACGTAAATATTTTTCAATTAATGTATTGTTTTTTTTTTAATATTATAATTTTAATGTTATAATTATAATTTTAAAAATATGAAAATAGATTTAGGATAGAGATTAGATTTTACTGATGTAATAAATAACTACCGATGACGTAATCATCATCTAGATTATCCTATCCCATGTCATCCAAAATAAGCAGAGCAAAGACCTCCCCGCCCCCCCATTGTGCTCACGTAATACTTGAACGGCCCCTAAAAGACACTGCGAGATGTAAAAAAAATCGATTATTGAATAAAAATAACATTCGATTAATTTACCTAAATAATCGATTTTTTTGTTCAAATTTTTAACGTATTAACTTAAACGTATAAACATATAATCGATTATTTTATAATTTAGCTGTTACTTATCTATCGATTATTTGAAATGCGATTATACCGGTTTAAATAATAATCGGTTAATATAATAATCGATTTTAGCCAGCTAAGTCACATCCCTAAGACACTGATAAGTGACCGACATTTCAACTTCCGTTCGAAAAAAATCGATACAAAACATATTTCGATATTTTGTTATAAATATCGATATATATTTTTCGTCGATTTTTTAATAGATTGCGATAAGAGAAGATTTCTAGAAGGTGCAGTTCGATAAAACTTGAAAGAGTAGTTATTGGCACCAAGAAAGACCAGGAGGATAATTTTAGTTAGAGTATTATGATTTTCTATCGCTAAAAATTAAACAAAACCTTGAAGGGATGAAGAATAAAAAAATTTGGTGAACAGTCAATGCAAACGAAAATGAGACTAACGTTTATCCAAAATAAAATGCTAGTCTCTACAAGTTTATAAGAACTCGTTGAGACGTGCTTTTCATTATAAATAATAATTTAAGAAATAAAATAGTGGAAATTAATCTTGTTACTAGTGTTAATGGTACGCAGGTTACGCTACATCAAATTGCAACAGTGTGTGTGTGTGTGCGTGAGTAGGTTCGTGTTTTAAGTGCGGCCGTAGGTAGAGGTAGGGTAAGTAGGTATGCATAGGGTGTGCATACCGTTCGCACAAATTGAGGACAACTAATTTCTTAATTTAAAAAAATGTAATATATAAACATGTAATTTAAGTTCATGTATTATGATTATAACTCGATTTTCTAATTCGGGTGTTATAGAGAGTGCATTATTCCCGTTACATGTTGTATGTCATTTGGGCTTTGTTGGTACATATTATTATAACCGTTTGTGTGGATGATTAACAAAAGAACCCTGATAAACACATCGTTGGAAACCCGGTATTACCTCGACATAAAAACTCAGTTTTTTCCTGGATTTTTTAAATATTTATCTTGCTCAAAAACATTGCTTCTTCTTTACCCATGAGACAAAAATAATCAAATACTAGGACTACGCTGGAAATATCTAGTATTACCTACCTTACCTGGCGTGAAGATACATACATACAAACCTACCTTACCTGCAATGTTTGGAAACGCAACTTGACCAGTTAATTAAGGAATGAAAGTTGTTGTGTTGGAAAAAAAAAGCTATCGAAATTACTAAGTCTAACTACAGCTGTCAAAAAAATCTCAAAATCTCAGCGAATAAAAGAAATACTTTTTTTTAATATAATGGCATCGCTGTTGCGCAGTTTGCGTGTCAAGTAAAACAATATTTCGTATTCGTAATAAGCAGCGTAAAATATCAGTAAGAGTCAGACAGTCAATTATCAGTCAAAGTCAGTCAGAGTCACAGTCAGTAATTCGAGTAAAGCGATGGCTACTTCACCAGAACAGTTTACAATTAAGTTTTGGAGGGAACCTGAATGAAAGCCATGTTATCACACTGTTATTCACTACATACAGGCACTGTAATAAACCTATATCAAACAAAATGCCACCAACTTTATTTAATACTAGCTTTCCCGGCAAACTTCGTATTGCCTCACAATGAAATAATGTGTCAAAGGCTTTTGTTATATACGGACTATTTATAGGGGAGAATGAAATTGTGGTTTTCACTATTTTTCAATTCCTTCATATTTTCTTACCTTTTAAACCTTTTTTTAAGACTTTGGAAAATCATTCAAAATCAAAATTAGCAAAATCGGTCTAGCCGTTCTTGAGTTTTAGCGAGACTAACGAACAGCAATTGATTTTTATATATATAGATAACTCAAAAATGCACCAAGAATCTGAAATAAACTAAGAGCACCACACCATACGCCAGATCAAGATTCCCGCCAAAACTCCAAAAGTAATACTTGAATGCCGATTAAATTTTAACTATCGATATGTTGATATATCGATATTTTTTCCACATTTGCCCATCCCTTGCGCCCTAACTCCCTTAATGCTAATACATTGCCCGATAGTAAGGGCGTTAGGACCGGGCCGCTCCGGCCGCCCTAATTAGAGACCCTAACTTCCTAAATGTTATTACACTACCCTGACCCTTGCTATCGTACCCTGAATACCGTGCCGTGTAATAAGTCCTATAATCTGTACCACAATAGTGATGCTGAACTATCGATACTTCGCTAGGTCTCTAGAGTCACTATGCTCGGAATTTTAATTAGATTCCTGATTTGACATTTTGAGTGTTGCAATGTAATGACAACTGCTAAATAGTGACGTTGCGAAATTAATCGATACGAAAATGAAATATTCCCGAATCGATACAATTCGTTTATAATATTATCTAAACAACTACTTACTATTATAGCGCAGTAGTTTCGTTTTTCACGTACTTGTAGGTGTTGCGGATCATTACTTTTTCAGTAACCGTCAAAGCTTCTCGTAAACGTTTTTTCGTTGGGGACAATGTATTTACGTCTTTTTGTGATGTACTTGGCTGAGGATTCATTTTGATGGCAAAACGATACAAATAAATACAATTAAAGTTAAAGAAAACTAGCTATCTAGGTTTTTTTTTAATAAGTTTTGTTTTTCATATAATTGAAACAAAACATTAAATTTTAATAGTATATTGCAATGGTTATTAATCAATAAATAATTATTGTAAAAAATATTGTATTTTATTCAATAAAATCGATCAATAATTCTTAAAACTGGCACACCAATATTATAATTACATAAACATAAAATCGCGATTTTGTATCGATTGTTGAGGTCCATCACTTTTTAAGTTATTAGGTTAAGTGTGGTATCATTATTTTAAGAAGTGACAGTACCTAATGTCAAATCTGGAATCGAATTAAAGAATCGCGATTCTATGTTTATAATTATAATATTGCAGTGCCAATTTTAAGAATAAATATACATAATTATTTATTAATTAGTAACCATTGCATTATTTTATTAAAAGTTTATGTTTTCTTTCAATTATATTAAAAACAAAACATAACTTCACGCCTGTAAACCCCGAAGGGGTAGGCAGATAGTATTATTAGCATTAATACTATCAATAGTCCTATCGGTATTCTCACTATTGTAACACTATCGATAGTAGCTTAACGAGCGGCATGCGCACTCACACAGAAGTGCGTTAGACAAGGACGGACAGAGTGCCTAGTGCCAGATTTCCGATCGCGATGACGCTCCTTCAATTCCATACAAATCTGCGTTTACTCTTACGCGATCGGAAATCTCGCACTAGGCACTCAGAGCGCTACTACGTTTTGAGGCCATTTTATGTAGAACCCCGATGCTTATTTTAATATATTGATTTAATAACGTTAATTAATCAATAACGTACTTATTGGTGAAGTATGATATTTTCCGTCTTAAAATAATAGTTTTACGACTGTTGCTTCCATACCACTTAAGCGTTGTTTTAAATTTTTATTTCGTTACCTAATGGTACACATATCGCCTAGGTTCCCACGCACCCATATTAGCGACTGAATCTTATTGAAAACGCGCGGTCGCTCATGAACCGTCGACCCGTAACATATCGCTTCTTTACAAGAATAATGTGACATTTCATATAGAACGATTTAGATGAAATGTCACGTTATTCTTCTAAGAATAATGTTGCATTTCATAGAGAACGATTTAGATGAAATGTCACATTATTCTTGTAAAGAAGCGATATGTTACGGGTCGACGGTTCATGAGCGACCGCGCGTTTTCAATAAGATTCAGTCGCTAATATGGGTGCGTGGGAACCTATACAAGGACACCCTTTCTTTGCATATTTAGAGGTTAGGTGATCTGTGCTTGCTGCAAATACAATAAATTACCCACCCACAGTATAGTAAAAATACTGTTAACTTACTAAATCTTATCCTCAGTACTTTAGTAGGCAGTATTTAAGGAGAAAGCATCTTCTTTTGTCAAAATTGTATGTTCAAACGTGACTGGGCGCACTCGGCAACACTCTTGAGTGTGATCATGAATGAATGTAATAATCAAATACCTACAACATCTGTGGTCGGATTTCTCTATCTGTGGTATCGCCATCTCTATTTTACCCTCGGACCAAGAATTGTGATTCTTGGTCCGAGATTTTACCATACCTACATTATAAGAGAAACTGGGTCGACATTCACAGCGATAAACGATAGTTACATCGGTCTTCAAATATGTATTTAGGTTCGGTTGCGCCAAAATATTTGTTAAAGTTTTTGTAACATTTTATATCTTTCTCTAACTTTAGCAAATGTTTATCAAAAATGTGATCTTATCCACCCTCTTTAAATTATTTTTCAGGGTTGCCACCTTGCTACTTTTCAGGTCTTATCTCTCCTTTATGTCAAGACGTGTTTACGTAAATGACCTTGTTTAGCAGTCCGACGGCAGGCTCCGCTCCGCTTGACATTTTATACGTCTGTCAAAGTAAAACATAGGGCAACACGGGCCACCGGCCGACCAGAAGAGAGTAGCCATAGCGTTTATTCCCGATGCAAAATAGTCTGTGATTTTTTGCGGGGGGAAATGTGACACACACACACAACAAAAATCGTCTATTACTACGAAACTCACACCTTGACTTTAACAAAATACCTAAACACTTGTGCTTGTACTTTCGACAGACGGGAAAGCCTGCATATTATATGTCTACTCCACACCGGTCCGCCGAGGCCGGTGGCCCGTGTTGCTCTATAAAGTAAAGTCGTATTGGGGTCTGTGCATCTCGCCCTTAGTCCTAGAAAGCTCTAATTTGGTATGAATATACATATTAGTCATGCAGACGATGTGGTGCAATCAAATCTTGAAAAATATTTTACTAAGTACTATACTTATTAGTTTTTTAGGGTACCTTCCGTACACGTTTGTAATTTCTTTTCACGCGCATCCCTACGTGTGTTGTTGTTTGAAAGGTCTTTAATAAAATATTTAGGGTTTGAGGCGACAATTTTCCGATTGTGAAATAATTAACAAAAATGCAAATTCGAAACGAGAAACTAAACGGGATGGAATTTGGAATGGAGGAAAAAATCACAATGCCAATATAATATATATTAAAATGAATTAAAAGAAATACTAAGAAAACTGGGAGTTTTATATTTACTTATATTTTATTATCAACTTTTCGAGTAATCGTCGAATAACTTTCAACAAAAAAAATGTATTTGGAGAAATGGACACTACTGACTATGGACTACACTGAGCTTGGTCCGATACCCGCTTGGCTGATTTTTACAGTAAATTGTTTTCAATTGAATTCCTGATTCCATCAGTACAAAATAATTGCGCCTTTAGGTTATAATTATTTTCTTTTTAATCCTTCATGGATCGTACGGCCACCGGCGGCGAGACACAATTGAATTTCAATTGTCATATTTTTCTCGTGTCTGGAGAGATTAAGAATCAATCATCTTAATAGCAATAGGTACCTACATGATATTATCTGAATATTTTTTTTTTAATTTTCTGACACACTTTTTTAATTACTTTTCTGTCTTTGGCTAGTTTGCCAACTGGTGGAAAAAAACCAAATCCCGAGAAATTTTTACTCAATTTGGGACCAGAGTTTTGAGTTACTTTTCTGAAATTACAAGATAAATGGCGAAATCAGCGAGGTCCGAGACCGGACCTCCGGACTCTCTCGTGATATGTGTTGTGATGCTGAAAACTACTGGCAAAACCGCGGCTCACGGTCTAAATTTGTTGACTATCTTAAAATCACGATTAGCCAATCGTAACTAAATTGACTATCTACAATTGGTAACTCTTTAGGAAACGAAGAAAATATATGGAATTTTCTTTTAGGGGGTGTTCAAGGATTACGTAACGCAATTTGGGGGATGGGAGGTCTCGTAAAACGTTACTATGCGTTACAAGGGCGGGAAGACCCCCTTCTTTCTTACAACACATTACGTAACGGTGTTTTTTTATTTGGGAATTAAAACTTCCAGAACAGTCTTCGTCTGCTCTCTAGGGGCCAGTGATGAAAGAATCTGAGTGGCTAGCAAACCCGTGGACAGAGAAGCAGTAATTTCAATCGATTTGTTTTTAAAGACCTAATTAGAATACTAGTTGATTATTTTTTAAATTTGTTAATTCGAGTAAAATGTTTAATTTCAGTTGGGTTTCTGTTTAATTGCATTGCCAAAGGTTAAAATAAAAATGTTATTTTATTTTAAATGTGTTATTAAAAGAAGCTAAAATAAGAGAATGAACGACAAAAACAAGTGTGTATTAAGCCTAAAATTTATAAAAAAATAACAAAATACGCAGGCGTTGGATTTAGTTAGTATTAATACCGCAAAGGCAATTAAAAGTATACCAAGGATAAAAACTATAAGATATTTTTTTGCGACTTTAGGGCAAAAATGGTCACTTGAGTGTTACATAACGTTTAGAGAGGGGGAGGGGGGATACATAAAACCGTTACAGTGCGTTACAAGGGGAGGAAGGGGGGTTAAAATTCTTCAAAATTGCGTTAAGTAATACTTGAACGCCCCCCTTAGTAGAGAATTTCACTTTTGAGGAATTAGGAAAACAGGCATTGGAAATGATGGTAGTTACAAAACCATGAAGCTACAGATAAATATGGAGACAACACTATATGATTTGAAACTTACACCTTGTATAATACACGTTTGGAGACCGTTGAAACTATAGTTAGGTACCCCTACTATCGTGGTCTCACTTGCTCTGTCCAATGTATGATTAAAGACAGATCCGATCCCGAACAGGGATCCGATCACAGATGTTGTAGGTATTTGACTTGTTCGTAGTTTGGCTCTATTTTTATCTTCAGCTTCATATATGAAACAAATGTGATTAAACAAGGTGCAATCACGAGATATCATTTTCTAGATAATTATGTTTATTTACCTGCTCTGACAAAAACTGCGATATTGTAGTTTCAGGTGAGGTGGATCAAGGAGATGTAGGCTTGAGTCCTATGGCCCACTCCCCTTCTGGATCAGCTACTGATAACTAAACTTTGAAATAGAAATTAAAATTCACATACTTATACTTATCATTTAAATTATAGATATTTTCATCAACAATTAAGTACTTACTTCAGATTAAGTACTAATAATATGATGTGGTTTCTGGATTAAGTAAATCCCTACTAATATTATAAATGCGAAAGTAACTCTGTCTGTCTGTCTGTTACCTTTTCACGTCCAAATGACTGAACCTATTTTAATGAAATTTGGTACAGAGATAGAGCTGACTTTGAGAAAGAACATAGGCTACTTAGTTATTTATAAAACGACATCAACGCGGGCGAAGCCGCGGGCAACAGCTAGTAAGGAATATTTTCTAACATCTATCTGTAACAACCATTTTTTAGGTAAAAAGTATCTACCCAGTAGGTAGGTATAGTTAAAATAATAATAAGTAACTTAATATTATTTTAGTATTGGTAATAGGTAACTAGGTAGTAGCCCTTAGGTAATTCTCGAAAGGGCCTCTACGTGCGTATGTCCCCGCGTAAGCCTAACAAAGGGTCCGGAGTTCAAATTGGAGCCCGTGTTCACGAGAGTTATGATGTGGAATAACTTGTTTACACAAATAACCTGGTGTTTGAGCCCATGGGTGGGCTCGCGTAAGATAAGGAAATATTATACACTTGAAAATTCCACTCGAACCTCCCCCCGAACAATATAAAATATATCGAAAAAGGAAGTTACAAAATGAAAAACTCGAAATAAAGCTTCGCAAGTTGTTAATCACAGTGTCGCGTCGCGTAGAATAAAAAAATGATTTGTCAATGTTGTCAATTTATAGAGAAGACACCAGAAACAAACAGCCGGTTCCGTTTTTAAATTGATTTGACAGATATTTTGTATGATGTTTAACGTCGGCTGTCATGTTACTATGGGAAAGTGCAAATTAACACAAAAAACTGGAACCATGCTATCAAGGGAAAGCCAATCTAGTACTTTGTATATGTACTAAGGTCAATTTGATTGGTATATTTTTTTAAACTTATTTATACATTTTATAGTTCCTATTTCTTATTAATTTAAGGGAAAACAAGTGAGGGTAGGAAACACACGTCAAGCAAGAACGACCTTCACTAAATAGTAAATTTTAAACATAAAATTATCGTAAAAAAATCGTGAATAAACGGAACCAAAACGTGCTTTACTTTTACCTACTATTTCCATATCATAGATTGAAGAAAAGGTCTGCAAGAACCGTTAAATTTCTAGCTCCACGCTCTGTCTATCCCGTAATGTTGTTAAGAGAGGATAAGTGCTTTAATAAGACATGAAGAGAATAAGACTGATAGTGATCAGTTTGAAAGGAAAAATGTTTAACTATGTTTTATAGGGCACAAAATTGTGGATGATTTTACTTTTCGATTCATAACAGAATCTCAAAAGTAAAATAAGTTATCGCAATGTCTTGAACTCTGGTGTTTCAGCACAAGCAATGATCTTAATGATTGCAAAGAAATATGTAACTGTATCTAGGGATTCACATTAATAATAATAATGGAAACTATTTTCCTACTGTTGTGAATAATAGTACAATAAGAATATGTAACAAATCAATATAACTTTACAAATTATTTTGATGCTGTTTTGTTATATTGCCTATTTATAAAAATTGGTTGTACTTGTATTATTTTGGAATTTGCAAAGTATAAGATGCTTTTAAACACGAACAATATATATTTACAATACATAATTCCTATAATAGATAAAATTAACAGATTTAGTTGAAAATGAAGGATATTTATGTATAATATTAATATATTTAAATTATATCCACAATTCATTTGCATTTGGTAGTTAGAAACAATATAGCTACAGCCAGGTTTTATGTAATTAAAGGTTTACAGTCATTTTGACTACAAGGCCCAGTAAATGTTTGTCAAGTTGAATATACAATATTCAGATTTGAATATTTGGAATTATTTAGTGCAAAACATTAAAACTTTGCAGTTCACTCTCATTTACAATTTGTAATAATACCTGTAAATCTTCTAAACTCGTTATGTATTTGGGTGCGCCTAAAAATTCAATTGATTTCTCTTGAATTTTTATACTGTATTTCAAATTTTTTGGGCATGTTACAGTCTTGTAACAGGTACCATGCATCATTTTTTTAAATATCACATGTGTCACAAAATTATAGTTAGTTGAAGTAGAATCACTAGTTAGTGGAGTCATAGTTACTGAATTTTTTCTTTCAACATTTTTAGGTAGGGTCTCAGAATTTGTAATATCGCACTTAACTTTCTCATTATTATTATCACTTTCTTTTGATGGGTCATTAATATCTAAAGTTGATTCCTTATGTGACTGTTCTATAGGTAAATGTTGTTCAATACCTCCCTGTAATGCTTCATCCAAAATCGAAGGGCTCGGTGGATTTTCAATGTGGTTTATTTCATTGGAACCAGTTTGTTTATTATCATTTTCTGACTTATCTACTATGGAATCAGAATTTTGTTGATGATTTACATCATCTATTAATTTACTGACATCTGATGGGTTGTCAACTTCCATCGGAATAGGTTCAGATTCCTTAATATCTGAGTTACCCTTACCTAAAAGCATAGCCTCAACATCACTGGATTCCAAACTAAGTTTGCTCTCAACTCCTCCTGTTTTTGTTCCACTCGACTCTGTGTTATCATTCAAAATATCCATTATTGATGGAAAATCATCAACTTTATGATTGTCCACATCTTTTTTCTCACTGTACATCAAATCTTCAAGTTCTGCAGCGATACGATCATACACTTTATCTTCTTTGAGCTCCTCCAATTTAGGGAAATACTCAATGCACCATTCTTCCGTGGGTAGTATATCCTTGTTTATATTAGGCAGCAAATCAACCAAAGTAATGTGATTCTTATGATCATTTTTATTGCTAATGGTCGGATCGACAAAAATTATGGCATATTTTTTAAGGTTAGAATTTATATCCTTAATGTTATTATTTGATTTTTTGTCTTTAGCCACTACAGTTTTCTTTAAGCTATTATTTTCTTTCAATATATTACTTACTGGACGAGGACTTGCTGGTTGGATTGCTTTTGATTTTTTAGCATCTTTGACTGGGTGTTGATTGTAAGCATTTCTGTGGAGGAGTACCATACCATTTTCGTTGCTTTTTAACCTGGTATTAGTGGGCGAAGTAACTTCTGTCGACTTTTTGGTTTTAGGTGTCGAACTGCTTTCATATTGTATCTTAACTTTCGTAAATTTTCCTAATATTTTAGCGAAGTCCATTCGCGTCACAGCAACGGAGCACTCACGACACTTTCCTTCCAAGTAAACACGTTCTAAATTTTTGGTCATTTTAGATTGTCCCCTACGTCGGCCTTCACGCCCTTTGTATGCAATCATATTTATTAGATATTTTACGTTTCTGCTCTAAATAAATTATTGCAACTTGACGGCTGCGAGAAACGTAGCAGCGGCAGCAGCAATCAACATTTCCCGCGCAGACTATATCATCGAGATATAACACCGTACACTTTGTTATAATCGCTTCAAACAATACTTAAGCACTATTTAATTGAAAAACGCATTAATTTATGTTATGGAGAGTAAGTATTTTCTATGAAAACAATAATAAATGAAATCTATGACACAACAGACATTTCAGAATTCACTCAAAAATGGCGTCTCCGGACTACTCCATAGTGATGTACCCATTTCATTTTAATGTAGTTAAATATGTCGATACAGAAATGCTATAAATAAAAATAAATGTAACTAAACTGGAACACAGTCAATAAAACTCCGCTGCTGAAATTCGAAGTGCGTAAGCCGCAATTTGTGAGATCTGTATTAATTCTGTATACCATTACGATGTTCGCCAGATAGACAGTAGTTGACAGCAGTTGGTCTGTGGACAGCAGTTCAATGTAGCGAAAGCGACTAGCGAGGTTTGAAATTCCGTATTTTGTGAAAACTGAAGTAGGCAAGTACTATGTACCTTAATTCGAAATTCAAAACGTAAAAGCGCTCTCTAGGAGCTTATTATATGAAATATATGAAAAACTGAATAATTATTATCTTACAAAGGTACGTAATACAGTACTGTTATGACCGTTATAAGAAGTAGGTACCGTTTGATATCTTGAAAAGGCGTCAAGCCTACGCTGAAAGGAGAGTTCCTACTATGGACTTATCTGCCACTAATAGTGCGGGTGTCTGAAACACTACGTTACGGCGTGGATCCATGTCTACGGTGCGGCACCATCCGCCGTGTGGCGGCGCGGCATCGTCGACGCCGTCGTGCCGCGATTCTGTTTTTTCTTCATTCGTCATCTTAGTAACGGGAGAAAAATAATATGTCTTTCGCGGTCCATATCAAGATAAAAACTGAACCATGGTTGCAGCACCTAACAAAGTGAGGTGCATTAAGCCCATAAGAATGCCCATGCCCATAAGAATTTAGTTGTTATATATGTGCACAGTGTTCAAAATTTAAAATATTTCCTGAAGGTTTAACTAGATATGTTCCTGACTCAAGTGGTGAATTAAATTACATATGTCAACTGTTTGGGTGTACCCAAATAACAAATAAAAATATATTTAACTAATCCAACCAAAATGTAATGTGCATAAACGTGTAGAGTGCTATAGGTAGGTATTCATAGTAAACCTTGGTAATGTTATTAAAATTTATTAAATTTATTTTCCGTGTTTCGATGGACACTTTTTCATCCTTTAAGGCAGTATACTCATGAAGCTGAATGTAAATATGGCTAATAATCGCTATCAGCCAATTAGATTTCTCTTTAACATTAAGTTATAAATGGTTGTCGTCGAAAAAACTAAGACTTTACAAGATTACAATCATGTTAGCACAAATTTAGAAACGACCATTTTGTCAGAACAGACTTTCTTGTCAATACTGTCATCTGCCATAGTAAAATACCTACACATTTAGACAAAATGATGTTTTTACTTAGGTACCTACTCACTTCAATTGTCTTTTTTTCGATTTTTGTTAAACTCGTCTAAGTATTTTAAGATCTTATAAGATTTATTTTTTTCTGAACATTAGCAATAGTGCAATGCACACTTCCTACAAAAAGTTGGTCATAAATAAAATCTGTGCATCCCGACCGATCCGATATCGGTGTGGTAGTGATGACTTCGCGGCGCGTGCATAACTCGCGACGCGGTGCTGGCCTACGAGGCAGTCCTCTTTGCCTGGGCTTGATCTGCCCCCGCTGCATACCATGTCTGCGACTTGTTCTAGCTGTGTCGGTTTGGATGCCGGCTGTGGAGTGCCGACACAAGGTAGCACGACGCAACGTCTCATTAGCCTTAGCCAGGCATTGCGATCGCTACCTCAAGGAGAAATGCTACTCTTTGTCGGGGATTGAACCCGACCGCCAGTGGTGTAGGTGGGTGTATTTATCCGAGCTTACCAATTGGTGGCGTATCCGAATACGTGGGACAGGGACAGAGACATCATTAGCGTTATCGTCTCGACGCGCTCTTGGCGAGGCGCTCTGAAGTACTTCGCGTGGGAGGTCGTGGCCGTGCGTGTAGCGGGGCGAATCCGCGGAGATGGTGATGTGGTCCGTCGTCGGCGCGATCGAACATTCTCACGAATTCGACCCGTAAGTTGAGTCGCGGGCGATGACATCGTTGCGAAGATACCTATATACGCGCTATACGCGCCGGTAATATTTCGGAGAGTTACGTTCTGTTGGACCTGAAGTCTACATCGCTGCGCGGCGGAGCATAATGCATACCATGCCGGTGCTGCGTACGTTAACCTCAAGCGGATGTAAGTTTTGTAGAGCCGTATTTTAATACGCAGGGGCAGTTTAGAGCAAAGCATCGGATGCAGCCTCGCCCGCGCCGCCTCCGCCTGCCTCACTGTGTGATTGACAGTGGGCGTCGTGTGAAGCCAGCGGTCGATGTTATACCCGAGATACTTAACCGTAGACCGCCACTCCAGATCCTGACCTCTCAACCGGAGCGCCGGTAACGAGCGGCGGACTCGCATGGCTGTAGCAGCCGTTTTATCACATTCACGGCCATCCGCCACTCATCCATCCACCCCGGCAGCAGGTCTAACATATGTTACATTTTCGCTATTGCGGTATGCAACCGGGACGATGACGTTATGTAGGCGCTGTCATCGGCGAACAAGGATAGCATGACGTCTTCCTCTCCCTCGCGCAGAGTTGCGCGCGGGGTGGGAATATCGTCCGTCGTCCGTATAACACCAGCGAGCGGCAACACGCAGCTGCCCTGTGGTACTCCGGCTGGGGCGCTGTTGTGAGTCAGCGCCCTTCACCGTTACGAAGAACCGCCTGCCTTTTAAAAAGTCGGCTACCACCCTGTATAACCCGAGTGGTATTCGGTAAGCCAGTTTGGCTAATAGGCCTGTGTGCCACACACGGTCGAACGCCTTCTCTACGTCTAGAAAGACTCCGACCGAGTAACGGCCCTTATTAGCCTCACTAGCGAGGTGGTCTAACACCCCTGTCAGCTGTAGAGTTGTCGAATGCCCGGCGCGAAACCCAAACCAGAGAATATGTAATATACTACGTATAGAATGGACACTTCGACGTCCCGCCCGATTTGCACACATACACAACCCCTTCCTCTCTTATGGGCGATAATTGGTATTTTGTTCGTGCTACGCACACAGGTGCGCGTGTAAATACAAGTCACTGATGGATAAAAACCAAATTAAGCGTTTGTATGGAATTTTGGCGGAGTGTCCGCGGTGTGCCCAAACTGCTCTTACCTACATGGTAGGTACGGTCTCAGCCTCCGCAATCAAAGTGCAACGCGGGCCACCGGTCGCGACGGACCGGAGGGGAGTAGCCATACGCTTTCCCCTCTGTCAAAGTACAAGATTAAAGGCTTTAAAAAATCCTGTGCGTATAATAAAACTAGTTGCAGCTGGACTGCTCATTAGACTAAATCTAGTTGTGCGACTGAACGGATGTACAAAAAACTATACTCATGAGATTCTCTCTGCTATGTCTATGAAGTGCTGCTCCCTCGATAGCCACCGAGTCACCGACAAAAAAAAACGGACGTAGGCATTGAGTTGGCCTCAAAATCGGTCATAAAAATCGGAGGAAAAATCGGCCCTTTTATCTGTCCTACAAAAAGTCTGACGTGGGCGGGGAGCCCTACTGTTATGTCAGTCTAAGGTTCGGCACCAACGTATTTGTTAAAGTTAATGTATGATTTTATATCCATAATAGTAATAATAATGGCAACACATTATACGTCCCACTACTGGGCGCGAGTCTCTCCCCTTTTTGGGAGGAGGCCTAATTCGATACGATTCTAACTTAAAAATATATGTTAAAGTTAATATTTTTTTAACAGTTTGTTACCTTAGTGATCGACCGACTCATTTATTTGATTCTTATTGTGAATCAAATCATGTGCCCACCGATCTGTTTAGACGTGGTTAAAAATGGAAAACTATACCTATATTATGGCGGGTGTAGAGATATGTAAAATATTTGGGAAGGTAAATTGCCAAGAAAAGAAAAATAAGATGTAACTCGGGTTTTTGAAGTTACACTTTTTGGCATGATTGGAAAAAAAGATGCGGGTGAATTTTTACGATGCGCGCGCACACCTACAGTGCATACAACACCTAAAAGCGGCAGTCTGAAGCAGTATAGTGATCTGTAGTCTGAAGCATGTCTGAAGTTAGTTGCTAAACTTTATAGTTGTCGTTTTGTTTTATTTCTGGTATATTGGATTGTTACGCTTAAGAAGTATAACTTCTTACGTGCGTTCATGAGTACCGCATACTTAATGTTTTTATTTATTTATGAATGTTTGTAATGTTTTCATACAAAAAGTAATAGACCGACTTAAAAAAAAAATCACTGATATAAAGCTGCGTCTTTACTTAATGATTTAGACTACATATATTACATTAAAAAAAATGGAAAAGCTATGTAATAAAAATGCAATAACGTATATAACCCAATATATTATTAGGCTTTTTTTTGGTTTTGGATAATTTTATTGTATTTTTGGAAAATAAAGCAGTAATATTTATGAAGAATGTAAGCTTTGTTAGAGTCAGCGACTAGTGAAAATACCTAACATTTAATATTAACATTAATATTTCCTAGGTATCATAGAAATCATGTAACATTTACTTTCAACTTATCTGTTCTGTCTATTCCTTTCCAGCATATTTAATATAATATTAATTCACTCGGCAATTAGGTACTTATTCGTGGTCAATCACTTTAACGTCACTTAAAAGGAAAAAAATGAAATATCGATATCAATACAACCCTATAGCCTAACAATTTAATGTGACTGAATCGACCCTAGATGATCGAACACTTTTTTTATCTTTATGAGAAATGATTGTTTATGCACTTTCCACTTCAGTTATTTAACCAATCATAAATCGAGTAATCCTAAATCTTTTGTAGTTCAGCCAATCCGAAAGAGGTAAAATTTTAATGGCTCTATAGAGTGAGCACCAACGATGATTGTCTATTCCATTCTACTCTATGCCAGAAATGGCCAGAATGCAGAAATCACCAGAAAAGAAACCAGAAATCAAGTTTAGCAAAATGGCTGATAAGATTGTAATTTGTGATGGCTCTATGAAAGTATGAACAAATCTTTAGGTTTGAATTAACTCTCAGCAACCGTTCTTAAGTGTTAAATTCTGAATTTGTTAAGACGAAATAATTGAATAAAATTAACATGTCTTGGCCTAATATGCCAATCGGTCAGTGGAATACCGCGATGCCTGTGGCCGCCGATATGAATATGGGGTCTTACACTCCCGAGCAGTGGGCTCTTTTACAACAGCAGAATTGGCAACAATGGACACAGTGGCAACAGCAATATGCCCAGTGGCAAACTCAATATGGTGATAAAGTGAGTAATGGAAATAAACAAATAAGTACCTATTAGGTTGGGGAAAAAGTTTCTTCGCATTTTTTAAGATAATTCAAAACATTTTTTAATATAGTTTATTTAAAGTTAACTAAAGTATGTATGTACCATTTTGTTCGATAACCTTTTGCCATCTTGTAGGTAGGGACATGATCCCATTGCTATAAAAATTTTGAGACTTCTCATCAAAATACCGCGACAAGTGGATTTGGCAGTACTCTCGTGATGTTAACCTAACATTGCATAAAGGAGTCTGAAGAGACCGAACCAGGTGGAAATCTGAAGGTGCAAGGTCAGGACTATACGGCGGATGCATTAACACCTCCCAGCCAAACTCTTAATTTTTGCTGAGTGGCTATAGATGTGTGAGGTCTAGCGTTATCATGATGAAACACAACACCCCTTCTGTTGATCAATTCCGGCCGCTTTCTCTCAACTTCTTGCTTTAATCTCATCAGTTGTTCGCAGTAGAGTTCAGAATCGATAGTCCTGCCTGGTGGTAATAGCTCATAATTAATAATGCCCTTCCAATCCCACCACACACACAACATCACCTTATTGCAAGTTAACCCGGGTTTCGCCACAGTCTGTGCCGGAAGCCTGACCGGCCTTTGACCACGACCTTTTTCGCACGTTCTTGTCGTACGTGATCCACTTTTCATCACCAGTTATCAGCTTCTTCAAAAATGATTCAGTTTCAATACGTCGTAATAAAGAATCACAAAGGAGTACACGGTTCATTAGGTTTCTTTCAGTGAGCTCGTGAGGTACCCAAATATCGAGCATTTTTTTGTACCCAGCTTGTTTCAAATGCGCCAAAACTATTTTGTGATCAATTCTCAGCTACGTCGTAACTACTGATATGTCGATCTTGCTCCACTTTTTCAAAAATGGCATCCATTTTATCCGTAATAGGGTGACCAGAGCGAGGTGCATCTCTGACATCAATATTTCCGGATTGAAAACGCTTAAACCAAATTTGTGCTACTCTCACAGACACTGCACTAGGTCCATAAACATCGCAAATTTTTTTCGCGACTTGCGTTGCATTTTTACCTTTTTTGTAGTAAAATTTTAAAATGAATCGAATTTCTTCATTAGATTCACTCATCTTGACAGTTCGAAAAACAAATAAAAATCACTCGTTTGCCAAATTTAAATTTGGAATTATGTTCTTTAAAATTTTAACTTTCAATTATACCAAAACCAGCCAGATACAAATACTACAGCCAAAGAGATTTTATTACAAGTTCATACATACTCTAATGCGAAAAGACTTTTTTCCCAACCTATTATTTAAGTAAATAAATTATTTTAAGTTCAGATATGTAATTGTTTGTTTCTCATTATTATTGTAGTATGTGGAACAAATGCAAGCTATGCAAGCAATGTCCATGCCACCGCTACCACCGTCCACCAGTGCTCCTCCGCCGGCGCCACCACCGCCAGATAAGCCGCCACCGCCTCCACATGAGAATGATCAACCCTTATACGGTCAGACGAAGGCACAACCATCACCAGTTCCACCACCAGCGCCACTGCAACGTAACGTACAAACAACTGCTTCTGTCAACAGTGATTCCACATCAGGTAACAATAATTGGTCCTATAGTTCTGATCGTCAGACCCAACCAGAAGACTCGCTGCCTGCTGTTAATACTGAGGCTCTCAAGAAACTTGCTGAAGAGGAGAGACTCTTCGATATACAGTTTCAGAAATGGGAAGAGGAAATTGATAGATGGAAGAAAGACAATGTTAATCACCCAGACAGAAATGCTTATAAAGAGTATGAAGAAAAATTTGAGGCTTGTCGTGCTCAATTGTTAGAAAGACGTCAACAGATGAAGCTGAAAAGGGCACGACTGATGGGCGGTACAAATCAAGATTCAAATTCTACAACCACAGGTAATATTACATCAGTTATACCACCTCTGCCACCAAGTAAAATTAGTACTTTTAACAAAAATGTACCACCTCCAAATATGAATAAAAAACCAATATCCAGTTACTCAAATCAAAATACTTCTCACTATCCACCATATAATAGTAATCAACAATACTCAAATAATGGTGCTCAATCAAGTTATAATGATATGAGAACTAACAAACGAACTGATGAGCAAGAGAATTATGAGTCATATGCAACAGGTATGACTAACAATTTCTCTTCCAGTACTATAGACAACTTCTTACCCACAAATAGTTCTCAAAAGGGGATTCCAGGACTAGACTTAGTACCTGAAGCTGACAAAACACATGTTTCAAACACACAGATGGATGTTATTGATATCACTCAGGACCCTACAGAAACTGTAGATAATCAGCAATATCAGCATCCAAAAGGTCCTGATTACAGTACTATATCAAAAGGAATAAACAACATATTAGGGGATGAAAAAATCATGAACATACTTTCAATGGTTAGAGGCCAGAATGCACAAGACCAAAATGTACCATACAATGCTGATTATGGCAGTACTTCACAAAATATGCAATGGGACAAGAAAGAAAATTTTACTCATGATGATAATTATAATGATGACATTAAATTTTCTAACGACAATAATTATTGTAATGATAATAATTATTCAAACGATAATAATTATTCAAATGATAATAATTATTCAAATGATAATAATTATTCAAATGATAATAATTATTCAAATGATAACAATTATCCAGATGATAATAATTATTCAAATGCTAATAATTTTTCAATCAATAATAATTATCCCAATAATAACAATTATTCCAATAGACAAAATGTCCCATATGGTATGCAAAATACTGAATATGATCAGCCACCTGGATTAAACCAAAATTTAAGGCAAGATAGAATGCAAAATTCAAGGCTTGGTAGAATTCAAGAAGAACAGTATTCCAGAAATGCTCAGCAGTATGAGGGTCCAAACATGTCACAAAGGATGGGGCCTCAAGGAAGGCCAAATATGCCAATAAGACCACTTCTCCCACATCTTTTACAACCAAATATCAATGAGTATGCACAAGAAGATACAAGAGGCTTGCCCAATGCTCCTATTGCGAATCCGGAACCACCTAAGCCAAAATGGGCTGAGCAGCCTTTGTTCACTCCATCTATAATTGTTGAATATGATCACAAGCCACTAAGATTGAAAGGTAATTAGTACTAGTTTCAATATAGGTTTTATTATTTTTAGATGAACAACACAATTATGTTAACTTAGAGCACATTTTTAGTTTAGAGATTAAAACATAATTTCAATACCTCCTACGTACAATGAGTCAACTGACGTTATAGTAATTTATCAGGAGAGCAATTTGAAGGCTTGTTTATATTATTATGGAATTAAATCAAGTCGAAATAATTGTTTTTATATTATTTCGCATTAACACATGCTTGTGAAATATATTTTATTTAAAGAAAAATGGAAAGAAAAATTTTTGACTTCAGGCGAGACTCGAACTCGCGGCCTACTGGAAATCTAGTCCAGCCGCTCTTCCAATTGAGCTACTGAAGTCCTGCCCGATTTGTCAAATCTTTCCTTCACATTTTTTGCCTTGCTTTATGGTAGCAGTAGCGCCATCTATTACCAACTATGCTAGTTAGGCAACCGATATAATAGACTTTTCAGTTTATTGAATATCGTAAAGAAGTCGCTTTTACCCTTAATAATTGTTATTATATTATTTCGCATTAACACATGCTTGTGAAATATATTTTATTTAAAGAAAAATGGAAAGAATAATTTGACTTCAGGCGAGACTCGAACTCGCGGCCTACTGGGAATCTAGTCCAGCCGCTCTTCCAATTGAGCTACTGAAGTCCTGCCCGATTTGTCAAATCTTTCCTTCACATTTATTGCCTTGCTTTATGGTTGTAAGAGTGGCTGGACTAGATTTATATGTGGTTTTAATAACGATTGGATGCTCTTCCTTTGGTATATAATAATTTAGCTGAGTTTTGTTGTAGTGTCATTTTTGGTAGATGGCTGGGTATATGCCAGCAGGACTCAACGATTTAACTACTGGTTATCTTCATTTACGCTGTATATTAAAATCCATAGTTTACACTTAAATATTATGAAATATGATTGTCTATTTATTCAAAACCATCTTATTTTTGGTTGTAATCAGTATTTTCATTGCACTTTATTATATAATAAAATGTTGAAATTGTATCATTTGACTCATTATACTTGGAATGTATTTAGCTATATTAGCATTTGGGAATTCAATGTATACTAGAGTAATACCATTTACCAAGGTTTATTAAATTTGTCATATTTTGAAAACTTGCAAAATGTGGGATTAGTAAATTATGAAGAACAATGATAGAAGCAATAAAAACCCATGGATTTAATAATAATCACAATATGGCTATAATTAAGTAGGAATGTCATATTTTAACATTATATTAGCCTTCAAACTCAAACTCTTGATGTCATAATCGAAAGCTAAACGAAAGCAGTAGAGTTAAGCGGTCGGCCTCTGATCTCTCACCTCTGCCTTGCCTTCATTGGCCGGTCAGAGTGGAGTGCTATTAAATTAGATAATAGGTTGTTGTCTAAATTTCTCCGAGTGCCATACACTCGGGAGTGGAAAAGTCTAATGGCATAATAGTGGGGAAGCCCACTCCGAGCTTGAGATTACTCGCTCGCGATGGTGAAACCTGTGCTGCACCTCTCGACCCCCCAGTCTCTCTCGCCAATGTTGCCCCCCGTCGACCATCGGGTTCGCTATTTGTAAGTAAAGTAATATTAACTAAAGTAATATTCAATAATGTGAGATATTGAATATAGGCAGGTGCCGGATCTCTCCATGGGCCCAGCCAGCTAGTCCGCCCAGTTCATAGCCCAATGTTTGGCACGTCAGTTTTCATTACAATAGTCCCATGTGTTCTGCATTCATATTACACTTAGCCATAATGAACTTAAAGGTACCGACTCGCATACCGCGTACTTTGTTATTTGCACCAGTAAACGTTTTACGTATTTATTTCAGACTTGTAATTGATTTAGTATACCTACGTGAAATTATTTCGTGAATTATTGTTCTTTTTTTGTGTTTTTTTTTTAACACTACCATTTATTTATTTAATTCGATGTCACCATATACAGTTCTTTAAGGAATAATTATATCAGTAAGTATAATATAGGTCTTAAAAGTAAATAGTAGTGAAATTGTCTTTTTATACACGTTTGTATAGAAATATGAAAATACCTGAATTTCTTAGATGACTGATCTGTTGATACCTATTTTTATTATTTAGTATTTTTGGACTTTTATTTATTTTAATCTTGTTTACTTTTACATACTAACCAACGTATCAGTTGTTATTCGCTTTAATTTTATAGGTATTTTGTAATTAGACCTATCACAAGCAAATTCTCTCAGTTCCATGTGATTACATACATTTTTGAGTTTGACTCAGTATACGTAGTAGGTATCGATTTATGAAATTTCACACTTTATTTTATGTAAATGAAGTGATGTATACCAAGGCCTTTTTGGGAATTTACACCACCTTAAAATTTTGTTAAAATAGTTGAAGTCGAGAACATGTTGGACCACATTCAATGCAGTCAGTTTTCTGAAAATAATTATGATGCGCATAGTATGTGTTACTGAAAATATCCCACATCTGATAAATTTACGTATTTATATGTTGAATATATTCCTTATTATCTACCTTTCAATTTCCTATCCTCAAGGCTTTGCATGCCACACTTTTTATGACGATAATTATAATCATTGTGTAATACATCATGTTGAGTTGAAAGACATCCACTGTTGGACAAAAGCCTTTCTAAAAGATTGCCACATCAAACGGTCCTGGGTTACCCTCATCCAGCGATTGTCTACTACCTTCACCAGGCCATTCATCCGCCTAATGGAGAACGTCGCCTTCTGGTATCCAGTCACCATTTGAGAAGCTCCAACAGCCGTCACTTGCAATTCACTGTCACTTGAGTTTCGTCTTGCTGCTATTGCATAGGTTTCCATTCGAAAACTCCACTACACACAGTTGCGTTTTCGTGCAAGCTTCTCATATCTGTATGATTCGGAGACACCTCTGGAGTGCCTGTTACCATCATCATCGCATCAACCGAAAGACTGCTGGACCAAAGCCTCTCTATAAGGGGATAGATAAGATGCCATAATCCCAACACTTTGCATGTGGATTGGAGAACAAAAAAGTTGATAAATACCAATTACATTTTTTCCCACATTGGAATCTTTAAAATACTTGTTTATTTAACACTAACAAATATTAGCATGATATACAATGTATTACATGGTTCCTTTCAGCTCAATTTAAAAAGCTCTGCTTGTTACATGTATTTTTTTTCGATTTTTTTATGCATTAATGTTTAGAAGTTGTAGACACAAATTGTTTTAACCATTGTTGATGTGTTTGGGCTTAAAAGACATAGAAATTGGTTGGAACACACATTTTGTATGAAATATTTAGTGGTCAATGTGGTCATACCTATCAGTTGCCTCAAGTCATATACATGTTAAACTTTTTTTTTATAAACAAATCTAGACAGCATTAAATGTAAAGATGGTGGTTTATAACCAACTGTTGCTTTTAAAAGTTTATCATGAATATGCAGCTTCATATAATATAGGGACCTGGCGTGAAGATACATACATACATATAATATAAGCTTAGTAAACAGTGAAATATTTAAACTTTCAGCACGTGATTTCATTGAGCCTGCACATACATTTCATTATAAACATATTTCAAAGGATGATGGTTATAAAAAGAAGGATTTCGAAAGAGAAGCTGATGAGTTATTTGTGAGGCACCCTAAAAGAGTAGAAAATGAAGATAGAATAAGCTCAGAAAGGTCTTATGTTAGAGATAGATATAACAGAGAATATGAGCGACGGCCTGTTAGAGAAGAAGTGAGAGAAGATTATCGGCATCGAGCTCCAATTAGAGATGATTACGATGATAGGAGAAGACTAGAACGAGATGATTATGATGATAGACGTAGACCAGAAGAAAGATTTGACGATAAGCGGCGAGACACATATGACCGCGAACATTTTACTAGACGAGAAGATACTAATAGGGATAGAGATTGGGATGCAAATAAAGCTAGAGATAAAGAAAGATACAAAAAAGATTACAGACGAGATAACGATAGCAATCGCAGTAGAAGCCCAGATAGAGACACACGCAAAAGAGGTCCTAGCAAAGAAAGTCAAACCAGTGAAGTAAGTGTTAAAAAAAATAAAGAAACAAATCCACTTCCTGAAGTAGCCAAACATATAGTGATGATTGATGACCTGTTAGAATCGCCTGGACGTGAAATGCGACCTGACAAAATTGTTATTATATTGAGAGGTGTGTCAATATTCTATTAGTTTATTTATTTCTTATTTGTTATAACTGTTTCTAAAATCTCTTGCTGTAACTTGCTTTTCAGGACCACCTGGAAGTGGTAAATCTTATTTGGCAAAATTAATAAGAGATAAAGAAGCTGAGTATGGCGGCACGGCAAGAATTATGTCAATTGATGATTATTTCATGCAGGAAGGCGAAGTTGAAGAAAAAGATCCTAATACTGGGAAAACTGTATGTTTATATGATATCTATTTTTTATGAATACTAACATCTTAGTTCAGTTGGCCTAAACTCTAGGATCTTTTTGTAATAAGAACAAGTCGAGGCGAAACATCATCAATCTATGGCATTGAATCATAGACTTTTCATCAATCACAGAATTAATTGATCTCAATTTTTAAACTATTATACTACAGATTGTAAATTATTACAGATAGTCCTACTTACATGAACAACACTATCACAGTAAATAGTATTGCTCAATTAGCATCCACAAATATCTAGGAACACCTGACCATAATCGTGACTTAAGATATGGAGGATGAAGGCAAACCACACAAGTCACATTTGCACTCAGAAAAGGAGTCTGTCGTCCATTAGTACTGAATTGGGAGAATATTCCTCGTTCCGATTCCGACAAATAACTTTGTATCCTGTGGCATGCTGCGGGTTGCCGCAGGATGATTAGGTAGCATAAAGCGTGCTATCCTGTGCGACGCCGAGCCACGCGTTAGTGCCCGCCGGGTCATAAAGAGTCAAATTAGATGTAAAATCTGTGTCTTATCCTTTGGCGAATTGAGTTTTCATATATTGAAATAACTTTTTTATTTCAATGTGTTCATATGATATCCACGTAAAACCGTTTTTTATATACACTGTATAATTTTTTCGTTTATAATTGTAGTAATTGCTTGAACAATCATTATTGTAAAAAAATTACAAAAATATTATTTTTTACAAATTTTCAGGTTAAGAAGCCCATTCTCAAATATGAATACGATGAAAGATCAGAAGAAAGTTATGTGAATTCGTTAAAACGAGCTTTTAAGCGAAGTTTAACAGATGGATATTTTTCATTTTTAATCTTTGACTCAGTAAATGAACATTTGAAGTCCTACGCAGACATTTGGAACTTCGCAAGGCAGAACGGTTTCCAAGTGAGCATTGATGTATCAAAGTACAGTAAGCCTATGAAGAGGTCTGATTTTTATACACATGGTCTTCTGATTTATAGGTGTATGTCTGCACCATGGACCTCGATCCACAACTTTGTTTCAAGAGAAATATCCACAATCGACGTTTGGAGGACATTGAAGTGATATGCACTAAGTTTTTCCCTACACCCTCGCATCATATTCAACTAGATGCTACAACATTGCTACAGAATGCTGCCATCCCTGATGTGCATATGGAAGATGTGGATGATTCTGTTACAATGGAGGATGCTAAGGACCCAGAGGTGAGACATCGCTACTGAACTTGCAGGGATTATCACAAAACAGGTTATGATTTGTGGAAGTATGATGGTGTTATCGTTTTTATTTTACCTTAGAACTATGCTGATTTTATTTTATTTATTTCTAACATTATGTTTTAATTTTTGAAAAAATCAATAAGTTAAAGATTTCTGAATAACTTGACCTCATCTTGTCCCATACTGTAAAAGAACATGTCCCCTTGATTATAGTTTGTATATAGGCCAGGGTTAACAGATTTTATTTCAGCTTTGTCACTAAAGTAGCGAAGTATATTTCTACCACAGGTCGAAAATAGTTTTACGTCGAAATGGGAGAAAATGGACGACGCCGCTCAACTAGGTAGGTTAATGGTGAAAATTTACGTATTTTTATTCGGCTAACCTGTGTTTGTGTAGGATTAAAGCATTAAATGTTTATTAGTCTTTTGTCATTCTTGTAAAATTGTAAAATATTGTCCCCTCACATCAAAACGTGTCCAAATATACTTATAGTAACAAACTAATAATTTTCCTAATTATAGGTCTTCATTGAGTACAAAAATTTAAAACGATGTTGTCTCGAATGATAGTTGAAAGTCGTGATATTTTGTTACAGCTCGACTCGACGGCATCAGCAAGCCGCTTCGACCATCGCAATACTCCATGGAGGACTACCTTCAGCTAGATGACTGGAAACCTAACGTAGCGAAACCGGGGAAAAAGACCGTGAGTATACATTTTTTATATAATTTTTCTAAATGTTATACTTTTTTCGCGATTCCTTTGCAGAATGATATGGTTGTGGAAATGTATTTCATTGAAACATTCCACTATCCAAGGTGCGCATTTTGTACCGCCAAACGTTTCCAGTTTTATGTTGGATTTTATACGACTATACGAGGTTTACAATTTCCGTTTGGAAATTCGTTTGAATTACATTTGACGTTTCTGATGAATTTTGAACATTTACTAATCTTATTTATTTGTTGACTGTATGAAACAAACTACTAAAAAAAACTGTGTAACTCAAAAAATGGATTCTTTTTTTGTAATCCAATTAACCGATATTTTTCGGAGTTGTCGATTCTGTGACTCGATCTTTAAAATCTTCTTCATATTTAAAGATCTTCAGTCGTCATGTGAATGATTCTGCTAAATATTATTATCTTTGCGATTTTATATTTTTAAAAACGATATTTTTGCATATTATTAGGGACGACATATTGTGTGTTTTTAAAATCGTACAAACCTATACAATTTTACAACCATATCCCTATTTTTCTAACGAGGTTTCTACCTACGAATGTTGTTGTTAACGACCTAACACAATTTGGCGGCATTTAAAAAACTAATTTCTTAACTCGTACCATATAAGGCACGAGTTAAGAAATTCGTTCTTCAACGGTATTTATTTGAATTCTCGTTTTGTATCAATGATAAACAATGCTTCGGTTGTTTATAAATTAAAAAAATGGTGAGTATATAATGCACGTTATTCAGAAAGCGGGCTTTCATCATATTGTGTATGAAACAGGTACGCTGGGCGGACATTGAAGAAAGAAGTCGGCAAGAGAAGATGCGCGCCATCGGCTTTGTTGTAGGACAGACAGATTGGAACAGAATGACTGATCCCACAATGGGCTCAAGTGCTCTCACACAGACAAAATTCATAGAACGTGTCAGACGTCATTGAAGAACCATTTCTCCAACATTTATTTAAGGCCTCATTCGTAAATCAAATTAACCTTAATTGGACTATGACAGGTTTTGAATACTTTTTCATGGCCAATTTTCTAGAGATGTATTTTGTCTCCAAGATGATATCTTTGAAGTGATCGATATATATTCATATTACAACTAAATTAAAGTTTCTATATAGAAGAATTTAAAATTTAGAATATGGCATTTAATTAGATCACGTACCTACAGCTGTTTAAACCCGCGTCCCCGGATGAGACCTTAAAATGAACCTTGCATATGAATATGACGTAATGTGGATGAAATGCATTATAGAATTAATATTTCTATTTTTGTAATTTGGTTTATACTATTACTTTGGTGTTCGCCCTACCCGCGGATCTGGAACAAAATATTAAAGCGCTATTCAGACCTGCGCGGTAATCGCTGCCGCCTGCGGGATTACCGCGCGGGTTTCGTGGTATTTTGTATGAAGTTCCGCGATTATAACGGAACATGGGCGGTACACCAGTATTGTATCGGTAAGCGGTATTGTTAGGTTAGGTTCCCACTTTAGAATTATTTCGTTCATCCAGATATGCTGCAAATCTGATTATTACGTATATTTATGATCTAGAGAATATGTATCTACTAGGTTGCCTGTCAAAATATGGCCGCTAGTATTTTTAATTAAATTATTTTATCCTAACCTATAACTAACTAACGGTCATCGCTACCGCAGGCGGCAGCGATTACCGCGCAGTTCTGAATAGCGTTTTAGTGATATATTATTATATAAATTGTGCAGTTACCTACATTTTTTTATTTTAGACTAAAATCAAACAGGAGTTTTTCCAATTATAATCGAAATGTCGATGTTAATTCTCGTTTGCTTATTACTGTTAAATATATTTTTGTTACATCAGATAAAACATATATAATGTGTCAGTATTCTCTGGGTAGGGTGACTGCTAGTTGTTCTAGCGTGAGTATGGATTGAGGGATCAGCGTGTTTTTGTGGGTTATTTTCATAAAATTTAATATAAAAGCTTGAATTATATATTTCAATGACACCAAAAAAAAAAATAATGAAAAGTAATACAGCACGGTATATTAAGTACGTTCAGTGGCGATTTCTCTAAGATGACGCGTATGGCGCCGACATACAATGATTTTAAGCATTAAAATGTAAATAATTATATGTTTCAAACCTAATTACTTAGACCTATGTACAATAAATAATTGCATTTTACGAGCGCTGCGGTCGGTGTTCGGTCAGCGCCGAAAGCGGCCGAGTCGAGCGATGCGCTTCCGCCAGCACATGCGGAGTCCATACAAAGTCGTTCGCCGCCCGCGCCCCGCCCCGTCAATCGCCTAGTAATCCTAGTATAACTCACGGAGTTTGAAGCGCGGGTCTGGCGCTGTGAATGGTATCACGAAAAACATGCCAAAAATCGTTAGGTAGTGTAACGATTTTTGGCATGTTTTTCGTGATACTGTAGATTTGTGATAGTGTTTGTTACGTTTTCTATTGATTTAATTGACTTTTTATTTAGTAATTAAACCCAAAAATCGCGAAATATCAGCTATTTCATACAAAAATGAAAATGTTAAATTGTATGAAATTTATTTATTGCAAAGTAGGTACGTTCCTTATTGAAAGACTAAAAGTTGTTCAGATTGACCGTCTGAAAAAACGGTTTTCAGGTTTTCACTTAATAACCCTACACCCTATATAACAAAAGCTGGAGCCACTCCAGTTATAAACACCAGGAATCGCCACTGAGTACGTTATATACGTCCGTATTTATAAACGAATTAATGCGAACTAATACTTGTCTAGGTATTAGACTAGAACGAGCGAGAAGGAGCACAGAAACTTAGCCAATGGCTATTAACACAACTATGGCATACATGTTATGTATTGTCTATTTATGACTTATTTATTAGGCATCATGTCATTTGAAAGCATCACCTGGCACAATCTCATTGGCTCTAGTATAGATAAAAAAATATAGTGGTATTAAAAAGATTGCAAAGTTAATGACAGAAATTACGTTTTAGTCATAATTTCAGACTTCTGGTTTAAGAAAATAAATAAACGGAGGCATACAACGTGTAACGGGCATTACGCACACTCACAAACACCCCGATTAAGTTTTCCTCAATTTGTACGAACAGTATGCACACCCTACGCATACTTACCTTAACTCTACGCTACGGCCGCACATTAATTATCCAAATGAGACAGTTGAGCCGCGGATGGGCCTGATTCCTAGATGTCACAAACCTAGTTGGTTTAAAATGTAGTCTTTCCTTACCGCTTCTAGCATGTTACTCCCTCACCCCTGGTTCCATGCTTCGGGGCTTCCTGGCCCGATAATTCACAGATTATGTAAATATTAATAAACAGGTATGTGTTAAACTCTTCACATCTGTAATGAAATATTTTCACTTACTATTCCTTGTTATTGTATGTAAAATTAAATGTACATTGCACTAACGCCCTTTTAAATTGTATATTGGGTGTTATATCCGAAGAATTAAATTGACTCCAGTTGCTTTTCAAAGAAATCCAGTTTCATGCATTTCTAAAAATTTAAATGGTTATATTTTTTGAAGACTGTTTGTTGACTCTAAATTAAAAAAAAAAAACTTGAAAAGTATCTCAGACGGTATGTTTAGTCTTTGTTGTAGCCTTAAAAATACATATTTAAATTTTTAATGCAGTATAAAGTCCAGCTTTTCATCGGTGTCGGCTAACAGACTTTGTCAGTCATTAGATCGTATTGCGATGGTGTAATGTAAAGGTTGTAGATTCCATGAGTCTTGTTTAGATTTAAAACTTATTGAATTAAGACAAATGGCGAGATTCACAGACCGCACTACGACTTCACTTTGCGCATAATATGCTTAGAACTGTCAGTACAGTATGGGTTTTGACAGTTCTAAGCGTACTTTGCTCAAAGTAAAGTGAATCTCGCCCTTAGCCTGGGTTGCACCAAGATATTTGTTAAAGTTATTGTAACATTTCACATCCTTCTATAACTTTTACACATTTCTTTAAGATAGAGAAGGATGTGAAATGTTACAATAACTTTAACAAATATCTTGGTGCAACCCGGGCTTAGTGAAGATTGTTTGTCAAGCAAATTGTCTCAATTAACTGTAATAATATTCTGAAAAACACACTTGCTTTATACATCTTTAGCTTATTTCAGTCAAAATTACTTAATATTGACGAAATATTCTAGTTTGATTTTGACAAACAATTTTCACTACACCTACTATTTAGAAACCTTAAGGATATCTAGCATGTACGTAGTAACTAATATTTTAGAAATTCATGTTGCGAGAATCAGAGTCTACGTCTTATATGTTATTAATTAAAAGAAAAAATAAAAACTTTAAATATCTACATGTAATGTTCGTAGTGTTTAGCAAAAAAATATTAGGACAAATTTAGAAAATGTAACTAAAATGGACTCTTATTCTCGTGACTCAGCGTCTATAAGATTTTCTCTTGCTATACTTTAGCAATAAGTATACAGAAATGTATATCATAATAATAGTTACATTGAAATAAATGCATTCTCAAACTGTATAATCTATTTATTTTAAGTCTTAAAATTGACGGTTGATTGGTATTTTAAGTTTCGTCCATAGCATTTACAAATTCGGAAATTATTGGTTTATTCTTATTATTTTTATTAATACTTTTGTATTCAGGCTGACGTTGAGGAATATGTTCCTCTATATTTATTTTCATTAAATGTTCGTCATAATGATTGACATCCCCGTGGTTTTGGTTTGGTTCAATAATATCTTTTTTGTTTGTTGGATTTGTAATCGATTGTATTTCATTTTCTTCGCTCGTAATACCAGTTTTATCGAATTTGTTCGAATTTGACATTTTCATAATATTTTCTTCGCCTTCTCTGCCAGCAGTCATAATCATGATTTGAGGGTTGCTCATGGCTGTCATGTGATCCTTTATACATTGTTGGAGGATGTGTAGAAAGAAGAGAAATGCCAGCAAAGTGAGAGCCGACATTGCTGCGTTACTTTTGTGGCCACCGCCGCCGCTTCCTCCGTAATGACTGTAAAGATAAGCATTAAAAAAAAAAATACTCTACTAAAAGTAGACACGACACAAGCCTTTGCGGAGGTACCTACTTTGGTAAGCATAAATCGATAGACAAGAATTGATTGCTTAAGCGATTTCGTTTTCAATTCATTGTTCGAAAACAAGGTAAGAAAATTGAAATATATCACTTGACAAGCATGTTCATGCCAGCTTGTCAAGATTTTTTCATCAAAACCTTATTCAGCGATGTAGGTGGAACTATAACAATTAAAAAAAAAACATGCAAGAACTTTACAGTACAAAATAAATAACAGACTTTGAAAATAATGACACAGTAACACCGAAGTTACGGTCACATTGAATAACGGATTTATTGATTTCAAAACATGCTAAAAAAATAATTCCAAACGCCGTTATAAACTTATCTATATATATAAAAATCAGTTGCTGTTCGTTAGTCTCGCTGAAACTCGAGAACGGCCGGACCGATTTGGCTAATTTTGGTTTTGAATGATTTTTGGAAGTCCATGGAAGGTTAAAAGGTAAGAAAATATGAAGATATTGAAGGGGAATAGTAAAAAACAGAATTTCATTTTCCCATACAAATAGTCTATACAGGGCCGTCTTAGACTATGCTGGGGCCCTTGGGCACACAAGAATTCGGGGCCCTTTTGGATTGTAAAGAAAGCGAACTATACCTTTTTTTAAATCTGCTTTATTACACACATACTACAAACACTCACTCATACATACATACACTCACATACACATACCTACACACACACACACACCCAGCAGTGGGACGTAACAAGGGTTTTTGCTTTTTGTTATGTCCCACTGCTGGCCACGAGTCTCTCCCCTACTGAACATGCGATGTTGTAATCTCGATCTATCTCATTTCACATATAGTAAAATCGTAGGAAAGTCAAAACTATACGTTGAATATCTTGTAAAAGATTTTTTGGGGCGTGATCTCCAATCGATATCGAAGCCAAAATTATAATTTTTAGAGTTTTTGTCTGTTTGTCTGTATATATGTCCGGGCTAAACGCAAAAAGAACTGCATGGATTTACTTCAAAGGAGATGTTGCGTGCTCGGCTCTGGTTCGTACACGTCCTCTGAAAATGGGTAAATTAAAGAAGAATCCGAAAAAAATACAATGAATTTATTCATCAATATATTTTAGAGTTACAACCAAATTTAATTCAAACGATTTTATGATTTTCAACTATGTTAAACATGGCGGCGATACAGCCGACACTTGGGATCAATCGATTTCGATAGTATTTAGATAATATTACATTTTTCACCAAGTACTATATAATCAAAATACAATTTAAAAAATGAAAATGTTAAAATGACATCGCCCGCCATATTCGCCATGTTGGTTTTGAGTTGCAATTCTAACTGCAAATAATATTTTGTAACTGCAAACAAAGCTAAATAAGTGAAAATATGCAGTAAAAAACGTTTTTATATTGATTTTGCCTGTTTAATGATATTATGTACAATACATGGCCGGAGGTCCATACATTTTTGCAACATCTCCTTTGGCATGAATATTACTAACAGGTCGGGTCAACACATAAGCTACACAATATTATCACTAACTATGGGGGAAGTGCTGTGAATTATTATTTTATAAATGTTAAAGTGTGTTAGTTTGTCCGTCTTACGTCAAACGGAGCAACGGATTGGTCTGATTTTTTATGTAGAGATATTTGAAGAGGTGGAGAGTGACATAGGCTACTTTTCGCTTCACAAATTGCCTCATCAAGCCGTATAGCTAGCAAGGCGATTTGTAGACTAGTCTAGAAATGCCCTTGAAATATGCGAAGGGGATTTGTAGACAAAAAGTCCAAAAAACCCCTGCGCAGGGGATCATCGAAGGGGATTTGTGGAATAATTGACGTCATCACGAGTAGACAAACACACAGACAAACAGACATTTTTCCGGGATAAAAAGTACCCAGTGTTGTGCGCCAAAAGTTAAAGTATAATTATATCAAGTTTCATCGTAATCGGACCAGTAGATTTTGTGTGATGCTTGAACAAACAGACAGACAGACGGACAAAAATTTTTCTATTCACATATTTGTGTTCGGTATTGATCTAGTATCTAGTAGATCATCCCCTGGTATTTTTTTTTTATATTTTTAATGTACAGAATTCACACTTCTACAGTTTTATTATAAGTATAGATAATCCGTCACGAAACTTAATGTGGGAGACGAAATTCCACTCTAGCGAAGCCGTGGACAAAAGGTAGTTTATCACGTCGATCATTCGAAATAGTCGGTCCTTCGGGGCCCTCTGAGGGGATGGGGGCCCTGGGTACTGGCCCCGAGTGCCCTTATGGTAGAGACGGCATTGAGTCTGTATCTATTAAACCTTTGACACATTTCATAATTAATTTCGTTCTGTGGCAATACGAGTTTGCCGGGTCAGCTAGTTATCATTAAAAATGGTTATTAACATTTTGTTATATCTCAGGTCTCATTACCTAAAGCATCATCATCACCATGACGCAATGACGCCGTCAATATGAAAAAAGGAAAAACCATAGTACCTAAACTAGCTGTTGGCCGCGGCTTCCCCCACGTGGATGTCGTTTTATAAATTATTTAAATTTTACGATCCCGTGGAAATGTCCTAATCAAGTTTCCCGTCGCGTACCTCTTTGTGGAGTTCTTATTTTTTCCCAAGAGTATTAATATTTGTTTTATTGATAGAGGCCTGTTCATTAATATTCCACCTTGAAAATTGCTGAAAGTCCCATACAAATTTCCCTACCCATTTTTAGGAGTTAAGGGGAAGATTAAAAAAAATGATGCATTAAAAGAGTCTGGTAAACCAACTTTCAGGCATTAAAAACTGACAAAATACCCGTACAAACTATCACCTCCTCTCTCAGGAGGTAAAAAAAGTAAAATCCCTGAAGAAAAGAAAAAAAAATAAATAAAGGACCCTTAATACTTTCACGGACAGTAAACGTCTATAGACGTTATAACAATAAAACTTTTATTGTGTCTCGTATACTGTCCGGGAAAGGGTTAACCTTGTTTTCTTTAGTATGAATTTTGTATAGCGGTAATTAAGTTCAAATTGACTCTTTGACGTTAGGAACACACCTGCTTAGACAACAGTCAGTGCTTGTAATGTTATATTAACTTTATATAATAGCAATAAAGCTCAAATTAACCCTACGTTAAAAGTTTTCTTACTAAAAGTTAGAAAACTTAATGTAATGTATCTTCATGCCAGGTCCCTAACGGGGTAGGCAGCGGAGCGCCAGATATCCCGGTACTGACACACCTCCCGTGCCTCAAGATGAAGAAAAAAATACCGTTTTTCGTAAATCCTGCATAGAAATTAAATTATTTTATAATCATAATAAGAAATTAAATTATTTTATAATCATAATTTAATTTTACATCGGTTAACTCCGTTCTCATTGGTATGTTCATTTAATCCCATCCCTATAACTGAACGTCAAACTATGACGTCATAGCTGTACATAGAATTTTTGTACTGTGAGCAATGGAGCTTTCAAGTTATAGGTGCGGCCCGTGCAGCCGCTCGACGCTCTTTTGCAGAGACAATCTGAGTGCTTAGTGCGAGATTTCCGATCGCGATTTTCGATCGCGATCGCGTAAAGGTGCGTCTACGCTAGGAGAGCCGAGCACGGGCGGAGCACGAGCCGAGCACGGGCGGAGCACGAGCCGAACACAATTCGTCTAGTGTGGACCGACTTACAAGCCTCGAACGAGCGCGATGTGAACATTTCGTTCGTGCTCGGCTGCGTTTCGCCTGTTGTCGGTTCTTTGACGAACACAAAGGGATTTGCTTCGCGCTCGCAGTGCGCTCGTGGACGTGTTTAGTGACAGACGTCGGTCGCTCGAGCCGAGCATCATGGAAACGTAGACCGAAGATACTTCCGTGCATTTAAGTGAATTATATCAAAATAATCCATTGATATGGGACCCAAAACATGAGGATTACTATAAAAAAAATAAGCAACAGCAGCGGCTACTGCAATATTATTAATATCGTTCATATTCGCCAAGAGCCGCGAACTCACTGCGGAAAACTACGTTCGAGAACAGTGATCGTTGTAGGTTCGTTGTACGTCCACACTTGACGCCGCGAACGACGAAGCCGAGAACGGCTCCGCTTGTGCTTCGCTCGTGCTCGGTTCGTCTAGCGTAGACCCGCCTTTAGAGTAAACGCAGATTTGTAAGGAATTGAGGGAGCGTCATCGATTCACCGCTAGATGACGCTCCTTCAATTCCATACAAATCTGCGTAAATAAAATCTCGCACAAGGCACTCTGGTCACGTGATCCCATTTTAAATTTCCCGCGACTCGCATTGTATTTCAGAGCCTTTATATTTTGAAGTCAGCAGTGAGTGAAGTAGTCACAGCAAAATTCTTAACGTCGTTTTTGAGAAGCTAGCGCTGCTGTGGCAGATTCTGGAAACTTTATTTGCAAGATGAGACTTTTTCAGTTATTCTTTCCTTTATTCTCCATGGGGTCGCACAAAGTCAGTTGTTATAGGTACCTATACTAGAAAATATTTGTCAGACGAACCGTTGCATCCATAATGATAGATTTTGCGAGACGCTCAAATTGGTAAACCTACGGATATTTGTGTAAATAATTTTTAACAATTTCTTAACTTACTGCTTAGAAGTTGCGACATGTGTATGGTATGATGCAGGTGGCTCATATGTATAGTACAATTGTTGCTCATGAGCTGCTGCCGGGTACTCCGCATACCTGTAGACAAGAAGATGAAACTTGTACATGTACTTAGGCAGAGTTATTCATAATATGTTTCTTCAATTGAAATACCTGCTAATAAAAGATATCTGTCTACAAAATACCTAACAGTAGGTTCCTAACCATTAATCTGTAAAAGTAAAATTAAACATTTTGGAAATCCCGCCACGATTGTTTCTTATCATTGTAATAGGGATGATGACTAGCTTTTTTATTATAATTTCACAAAGTATACCTACTTAGGAAAACTGAATAAATAATGTCTGAAACGTCTATCAATAGCTAATAATTCTAAAGATAGGTATAACCACAAACTGTTATTTTCTACCCAAAGGTTGACTGGTAGAGAATACTTTTTAGCATTAATTCCGCCTCATGTACTATTTCATGCAAAGTTTAAATAAATAAATAAATAAATATAACGATTCAAAACGTGGCGAGTTGTGAAACGACTCAAAACGGCTCGTATAAAATGCACGTCATTTTATACGAGCCGTTTTGAGTCGTTAATGACGCTCTATTGTGACGACACGTTAAGAGTTAAAACCTGTGAATTGTATGGTGAAATGAAAACATTTTTGAAATATCTTCGTCAATACTGCGTTCTTTGTAAAAACATTTCTTTTTAAAATTTGTTGAATATCGTATTAAGAAAAATCGTAAAAATGAAATGATTTTTATTTTAAACTTAACTTTTTTGTACACGGATTTTCATCATTTTTAAGTTATACTACTATTTCGTACCATTCAACTCGAATTTTCATAATTTTTGTATTTTTATATCTCATTTGTAAATCGCTTTAATGTGATATGTAGTGAAAGTAGTGAATTCATACCTTGTCATCATCCCTCTTGAAAAAGGACGGAAATAGTGAAGAAATAAATTAAGGAAACACCTGACTTAATCAAAGTCATTAAAAACGTAATATGCAAAATTTAACAAATGACTATTTTGGAAAAAAAAATTCCATGACTTAAAAATAAAACTAATTTTAAATTAGAATTATCAGCCAAAAAAATATTTTGATTTGAAATGGCCAGAACCTACGACAGAACGGCAATTTCATAGATGGTTATGATTAATCTCTCCAGACACGAGATAAATATGACAAAATAAATGTATCTGAGTTGGTTATGGTTTATTAAATTTTAATTAAAATATATTTCAGGTCATTAAGAATAAATAAAAATCAAAAAATATTTATGCAAATTTTGTACTATTATGAGTATATATAATTAGTGTAAATTACCAATATACATCAAATATTTTAATTTAGTGTTTATGAAAATTGATAAAGTCAAAGTCTAACTGTTTATTTATCATTTAGGATTTCAAGCATCCCTTATAATATGTGAGGAAATTAATAACTATGTAAAACTAAGGTGAATAACAGTAGATAGGTTTATTATTTATAAAAATTGAGAATCAAGAATGTCACTGAGAATAAATGTACGTACACTTATGTATATCAGTAGAATGAGATGAGATGAGATATTGGACCGACTTACGACTCTTCAATTCCTCAGGCGATGAGTCGCAAGTCTTTTAAGTTCTTGAATTTGTTTAAGCCCTTTCACTTATCTAAGTAACTGCTGAGCGTTTCACGTTAAAAAACTTACGAGTAAAGGTTGGGGACTGAAATAATGAGTCAGTCGTGAGGCGTCAAAAATGAGATGAGTCTTTATTAAAAGCCTTAAAAACCTGAGTCTCTTTCATCATTATTCGGCGTGCACAAGATATTAGAAAAGTGATCACCATAATTTTTGTTAAAGCCTTTTTTCTGGTACGTTTTAATAGATATACCTTTTTTATGGAAAAAGAAGCAGACGGGCCACGTGATGGAAAGTGGTTACCGTCTTCTATGAACATTTGCAAAACCAGGGAATTTGCCAACGCACTGCTAGCCCTGAACGGCTCTTTTGACGCCATTTTTGAAGGACGCCATATTGTAGCACTGAGGGATCACTTCAGAGGGAGCTCGTTCCACAATTTACAGGCAGAGATGAAGGAACTATTGGGCAAAGCCACGTCAGTCCAGTCATCGTGCGGTGTAGGAAAAGAGCCAGTGGCACCATACCAAACAGCTCAGCATAGCACTCACCATCGTAGAGACGGTAAAAAACGCAGACTCCCAATGTCTCTGCGCAGACTCCGATGTTTTTTAGGGTTCCGTACCTTAAAAGGAAAAAAGGAACCCCATATAGGATCACTCGTGCGTCTGTCCGTCTGTCACAGCCAATTTGCTCCGAAACTACTCGACCGATTGAGTTGAAATTTGATGAATATATTATATGTAAATTAGTGACCCAAAGATGAACACGTCAAGTAAAATAATAAATTTTAAACAGGGGAGCCACTTTTGGGGGGTAATTCAGAAAAAAAAAAATCGTAAACTGTCGTGTGACATATCAAATGAAAGAGGTTGTTGTCAGCATCTCAGATATATTTTTTTTATAAGTTTTGCATAAACAAATTTGAAGTTATTTAAGAAAAACGACGAAAATTGACCATTCCCAACCCCTATCTCCGAAACTACTGAACTTAAAATTTTGAAAAAAATGTGGAAAATAGTTCTTTGCCTATAGATTACTGGAAAACCTATAAGAAGTTTGAGTATTCAAATTAAATCGATAATTCTTAATAATATAACCCGCCCTGCCGGTACCACCGTAACCGCTATGTCCCTGCATTTTAAATCTGTAATATTTTCGAAAATATTTATTTAAATTACGGAACCCTCACACCGCGAGTCGAACTCGCACTTGTCCGGTTTTTAACTCACAGCCCTACCCTAGGTATAAACCTATGTCGTGGGTGCGGTTGTTCACTCACAACAGATACATACACACACAGACTCGAAGCAAATATTACATCTGCCGTTTTCCGTGAAATAAATAAAGCGTATTTTTTGTTTTATGTTGTTTTGATGCTAACGTCGAAAGCTGCTGCTAATTCAGCTGTAGATTGAGTTACATCAGTTTCCAAAATCGCCTATAATTCGTCATAGTCGACCAAAGTTTTCGGACTACCACGGGGTTCATTATTCAAGTCCACATTTCCAGAACGGAAGCTGGCAAACCAATAACGGGTGGTACGTTCGTTTGTAGATAGTGTTCGCTCCGTAAACGTCGTTGATGTTGCGTGCCGCTTGTGCCGCTTTGCTGCCACGACGGTACTCATACTCCATAATTACTCGATTTTTTACGGAGGTATTCATGATGATGAATAATGTTCGAATGCGTTGAAAACAATACATTAAATTTTCACTGGTGGTAGAGCCCGAGTGAAAGAGCTCGCGGGCATAGGCACCACCGCATTACCTAATTTACTTACCGCTAAATGGTAGTGTTCAGCACTATCGTGTTCCGGTCAGGTGGTAATGTACGGCCCTGTAATTTCTGGCACAGAGGCATAACACCTTAGGCCTCAGGAGTGGTAACGCATCTGCATTGTGTGGGCATTTATAGGCTGCAGTCATCACTTAACATCAACGTGAGCTGCATTGTGCTTGTTTGGCACTTCCATTACATAATAAAAAAAATAACTATTAAACATAAGATTTTAGAAAAAAAAATATTTTAAATCGAAATTAAGTTAACATTAGAATTATCAGCCAAAAAAATTAATATATTGATTTGAAATGGCCAGGACGGCGGAATGGCAATTTCATAGGTAAATATCTATTATTTGTAGGCCATATTCCAAAGTCCCGGTAAGTTCGTTACGTTATAACTGTTGTAAGGGACATTCTGTCTTAATTTGTTACTGAACATCATATAGTGATTAATATCTTAAAAATATTTTATGTTTTGAATAAATTGATTAATTATCCCGTCGCATGAAGACACAATGTAAATACAAATTACAGTATCCAACAAGAAATATTGCACATCAACCTTATAGCCTTATTACACGACACGCTATTCAGGGTCCGATAGCAAGGGTCAGGGTAGTGTAATAACATTTAGGGAGTTAGGGCCCTAATTAGGGCGACCGGAGCAGCCCGGTCAGCCTAACGCCCTAACTGCAATAAGAATAATACAGCAATATTATAGGTAATTAAGAGCAATACTAATTTTTAGCTAGGTAGTACTCATTGAGCTATTTTTTGAAAGACTCAAGAGTCTGAGCTTGACAAATTTTTGACGGCAAGGTATTCCACAATCGCACTGCCGCAACTGTAAAAGAATTGGAAATAAAGGAAGAGGAGTGTAGAGGTATTTGAAGAAGAAGATTTTCTGTAGAGCGGAGGGAGAGGCAATTTGTATGACAAAGGAAATTGAAGCGACTTTTGAGGTAATCGGGGGTACGAGGTAAGAATAGTAAACAGTAAAGAAGAGAGAGAACGTGAGTATTCCTGCGAAGGGATATAGGAAGCCACTTGAGCTCAGCGCGAAATTTAGAAACGTGGTCATATTTACGCAAGCCAAATATGAACCGTATGCAAAGGTTTTGGAGTCGCTCAAGTTTATTTAGTTGCTCCTGTGTAAGGTCGAGATAAGATATGTCGGCGTAGTCTAATATAGGGAGTAGTATAGATCGAGCAAGCGCAACCTTAGTGGAGGTAGGCAAAAAGTTTTGCAATCGTCTAAGAGAGCCGATCGCTCCGAACATTTTCCTACTAACTTCGGATATCTGCGGAGTCCAAGTAAGACACCTATCGATGATCACTCCGAGGTCCTTAACTTTATCACAAAAAGGTATTGGCGTACCGTTAAGGATGACTTGAGGTATTCTAGTCCAGTCAATTTTGGACAGCATCCGAGAGCTGCCAACAATGATCGCCTGAGTCTTTAAAGGATTGATGTTGAGGCCCAAAGATTGACTCCATTTGGAAATGTGAGCCAAATCACTATTGACAATTTGAATAGCTTCGGACAAATCTGTTAATTTGGCTTGTTGATAAATTTGGAGGTCGTCAGCATACAGGTGGTAGAGAGAAGTAAGGTTTTGAGAAATTATATTGATGAATGTAGAAAAAAGGAATGGAGACAACACGCCACCTTGAGGTACACCGGCAGTAACGTCACACCACGAGGAAAAAGTACCGTCCACTTGTATACACTGCCGGCGACCAAATAAATAACTTTGAAACCAATCAATCACTGTCGGAGATATGTTAAGAGAACGGAGAATCGCAAGTAAAAAATCGTAATCGACATTATTAAATGCGTTGCTGAAATCCAATAACACAAGCACCGTCAACTGTTGGCTCTCCATGCCTGCTCTTAAGTCCTCAGTGATGTTGACAAGTGCAGTAGTCGTACTATGATCCTGCCGAAAACCAGATTGGAAGGGATTGTAAAGATGATGATTGGACATAAAAGAGTTTAACTGATTATGAACCAGTCGCTCAAGAACTTTTGATAAGAAGGGAAGAATGGATATTGGTCGAAAATCGGATAAAGATTGAGGATTGGATTTTTTAGGTAAGGGTATGAGGTGCGCATCTTTCCAACAGGATGAGAAGGAACAAGTGAAAATGGAAAAGTTAAGTAAGGAAGTTATGATTGGGGTTAGTATATCAATAATCGGCAGGATCATTTTACGACTCACCATATCACTACCAACTGCATTCGATTCAGTTCCGAGGATATTCTTCTTAACATCACGATCAGTGAATTGAGTAAAATTGAAGACGGGTGAGTTGGGAGTTGCACACAAAGAAAGAAGTTTTATTGTATTCTTTTTAGTGTCCCCATCAACGCAGGTGGACGAAGCAAAATGTGAATTTAAGAGGTCAAGATTAATGTTATTATTGAGAAGAAATGAAGAGTCAAAATGTGATTTTCCAACTCCCAATGACTTTAAAAATTTCCATACCTTAGCAGGATCATCAATAGACAGTGTAATAAGCGTACAACCCGACGCGAGGCCACGCCCACCCTTTCTGCCGGACCCTGGATACCGTGTCGTGTAATAAACTTTTTAGGCAGGAGACTTCGGCTTATTTCGGGTCTGTAGAGCGTTATCTCTTTCGCACCATACCTGTCTGACATTTATTGACCATTTTGATCAAGTTTTGACCAATACTGGACTACGGATGTTTACTAGGCAGTGTGCAGCAGAGATAACGCTCTACGAAATCGAAACTAGCCGATTGTCACTTTCATAGGCTCGATGTGCAATAAGTATTTCTTGATGTGCACTGTATATTATATACTTCCGTGCCCCGAGATAAGTATTCATACCTTTACAGCTTGCATTGGAGTGATGTCAAATATTAAGTAAGTACCTACATGGTTTTACAAATCTGACGAGGCTGTTTTAACAACACTAACGAGGATGTAGGTAAGTAATCATCATCATTTCAGCTCAAAGACCAGCGGCTTTTGTCTAGCAATGTCCATGCTGAAGTAAAATTTTGTAAGCGGGTACGCACTACAAAATCGGCGCTGCCCTAAACTAAGTTTAATACCTAGTCAGGTAGGTACTTACTTCAACTTTGGTGTGAGTTTGGATCCAAATGCTCGTAGCATATAAAATTCATTTAAAAAGATCGTAGAAAATCACAAATATTTTTAAGATTTGTATTTTTTGCAAGAAACGTTTTTGATCGTCCGTACTAATTTAGGGATTACAACTAAAGCGATTAACTAACTTGGTGGACAAATACAACAATTTACTGACCTCTCTGTGAGTTGCTTTGACATTCCCATTTGGGACAGCAGTTTTTCTATCGTCATTGTTACAGTCACGTAGGATGCACTTCGTACGAATGTCAAGGTTTGAATGAATTATCTGACAGACGTAGAATTTGTGCCCTCACGGGTGCGTTGTTCATACGCTCTGGTTCTTCCGTTTACCTACCTAAGTGTGTGTTGCAAAATGTCGCATGCTTGAACACAACGGTAACATCGCTAGATAACTTTCTGAAGTGCTGAAAGCACCGTTTGGTAGGCACCTAACTACCTAAGTATTATTTTACACATTAAAGGAGACCAACAAAAATAAAAACAAATTGTTTAAAACGATTTTATTTTACAATCACAAGCACACAAGGACGTCCTCATTCATTCGATCACATAAAAATATACACATTATTAATACTAAACTATGAGGTGATATAAATTATGATTCATATCACACAATTTAATTTTACATCAGTCGTTCATATTTTTTTTTGCATTTATACAAAAAAAATACTGTGTCAAAATATTACTTCAATTTGAAGATTCTAATTGGACGTGATTCTTAGGGTACAAAACGTACAGTTTTCTCAAAATAATTTATAATGCCTATTATTATTATTAAATAAGTTAAATAAATAATTTCAATAAATTAAAGATCACTACACTACACGCGTTCCTGAACCTGTGCGATGGGCTACATCTTTAGTACAACATACCTACCATTTTTTTAAAGGAATTCATGGAAAAATTCTCCTGACTTCATTTATAAAAAAATAAATAAACGAACTCAAATACACGACATTGTGAGTGGTTGACTAATGAAGATACGATAGATTTAATTTTCCATTGTTGTAATCTGAAACAATAATTCCGATGTAGAAATTCCGCACTGAATGTCTTTAAAATATTGTCGACGGCGAAATTTTGATGCACGACGAAGTTTGGCGGTTTTTTACAAGTGGACTGTGTGTTTAAACTTCGTTGCATTGGAGATATAATTGTCGGCAATCAATGCCTGAACGTCCGCGACGACCTGCCTCATAGAATTCATCGAAGGTACCACCAGACTGTCTTTCCAACACGAAACTTGCTGCGTATCTGAAAAGAAAAAATACGTTAAATTTCACTTTATCTACCTACCTACTTTAAATATGAAGTTTTAGGAATCGTAATTAATACTCACGTTCCGAGTTGACAGAATACGCTTTTTGGGCCAATATCAGATGAGCATTCGTTGTTGGCATCGCATACATATTTTTGCAGGCATTTGTCGTCATTTGTTCCAAAGGACCGTACGTAAGTTTTGAGCATGGCGATACCAGCGATGGCCGCGTCACTTACTGAGTCCTTGCGACCCATTGACCGAGCAGTCAGCGATCGATGGGAGAACGACGTCTTGAGAGCATCCAGAAGATTTACAACGATGTTAATGAACTGAAATTAACGAGTAACAGTGATAAATATAAATATTTTTTGTGGAGATGAAAATATGTTCAAGAACTTCAAATATCAAAATGATATAGTGTTTCACTTTTATCGGCATAATAATACGTCTCACTGGATCGTGGCCTGAGACCTTTCTTCACAGCGAAGGTGTGAGTGTTGAGACTACGCCACCATGCTGGTCCAGATTACTTTATAAGTGGAATTTATGAAAAGATGATATTAATGTACAAGTATTTGTTTTGCATCCGTCTGGAGATAAAAGGAAATGGAAGGGTAGGTCGTACCTCTCCAGCCTGCTTTGCCATCGAGGCGACTTGATCGGGATCTTTTGCACCGAGCACCGTCGACAGAACCGCAGCCAATATACCCTGAAGCAAGCGAGAAGCGACACCGTCTCCATAACCGAACTTTTCTATATACACTTATACAACAGGATCACCTCAAGTTTCGTAAAGTTAATCATGATTGTAGAAAAAAGATCCAGATTTTTTAATAAAGACACTTGAGACAATCCCGGGTCGTGTAAGGTTGTAGTTATTTGTAGGCTTCTATAATCTACTGTATGGATAAGAATTAGATGACCTACATATTACAGGTGAGGATACTTTGAGGTGCATTTTTACATTTTCGTCGTGACCAACAATGTACTAATTAAATAAATAAATGCGTATATCTACAGAAATAAATTGTTAGTGGATCAGTAAATATAAATAATGAAATTGCTAAACTGAAATATCTATATGATATGATACAATATCTAATAGTTGAATTTGATTGTATTTACGTGATAACAATTTCATGCGGAGATCTGAAGATATTAATTGATGAGAACTTATTTGGTACCTGCATGGGTGATGAGCCGTTGTCTACTTTGTCTATGCCGTCGCTCGATGCGCCGCCTCCTAGTATTGCGGTCAAGATTTTCAGACCCATAGAGAGCAAGTTAGCCCAAGGCGATGGAGACACTGTTTCGGTATCGATGTTATCGCTTTTGTTGGGTCCCGTACCGCCAGGATTGAAAAGCATTTGCATAATCATGCCTGTAATTTTCAAATTGTCCTTTACTGGTTTGGAGTTGAGACAGCGAACTATTAAATCAATTTAAATTGTAATTGATGATCTTACCGAGCATATTGGACCATGAAAATCCGCCATCAGATATCGAATTGTTCTGTATATCATCGAGATCATCTAGCGCCACCTTCTTTAGCGCGTTGGGTTTCTCGGCATACTTGCGTTCTTGAGCAATTTGCTCTTGTGGCGCTTGTGGTAACGAGTTACTGTAGTATTGGGGATTTTGTGTCCGGACGTTACTTGTCGCCTGGAAGAAGCAATGTCGATTTAATTTGCTGTATTGTGAAAAAAAAACATATACATTTATTATGTATTTAGAATAGCGTAGAACTTAGAAGGAGCAAAACTCTTGTGTGAGTACCTATACACTTGTTGGTAGTATTTTTGTATTTACCTGGGATATCAGAGGCGCATGTTGAGGATACGCAAGCGTGTGGAGTATTGCTGATGAGCTGATTAGGGCCAATAAAGCCCACCCGGTTACCGTGTGATGCATCCTGTAGACCAAAATTACGGTAGGAATTATTTAACAGAAATAAAATTTTAACGCATTAAATGTAAAAATTTACTGATAATGCGACGCTTCATCTAGAATTTTCTTTAATTTAATTGTGCACTCTCGCAGTGGACGTCGATTAGAAAGTGTTCAGATGAGTGATTCGCGTGGATTGATTGCCTGTGTTTGGAGTAACTTATAGAAAGTAGCCCCTTATGTTGCCATCGGCTCGTTTTTTTTTTCGAGTACGACGAGTCTTTAATTAGAGGATGTACATTAAAATAATTAGAAAAGTGGTGCCATTACGTTTAACAGCTATTACTTGAATTAATACCTAACTAACTGAAATTAAATAACCTTTATATAAGTTAAAACATTACTTTGTTACTGATATGGTAACGATGTACCTATTGAAACTCATATTGATAACATTATTGAAATATAAATTGAAACATGCTAAGATACGCTCGTTCCAAACCTATCCGGTATGGAAGTGTGTTAGCGGCCTGTCCGACAATCTCGAATACAGGTGACCCGGTCTTCACTAACTGTAGTTTGGATGTCACCTCTCGCACCTGTTTAATAAGGTGCTAGTTATATAAATTGAAGTAAATATAAAGTTTTGTTACGTTCACGAAATGGCCTCGGACTTTCTTTGGCCGACAAAAAATATAGGTATTATCGATCTTATGACTACGTCAAATTACTTGCAATATATACTTATTTCGGACTGTTACATTCTATTATGTTTTACAGTAGGCATCTCTACCTATATATATATATATATATATATATATATATATATATATATATATAAATCAATTGCTGTTCGTTAGTCTCGCTAAAACTCTACAACCACTGGACCGATTTGGCTAGTTTTGGTTATATTTTGAATGATTTTTGGTAGTCCAGGGAATTTTTAAAAGGTAAGAAAATATAAATAAATTGAAGGCATATAGTAAAAACCACAATTTTATTTTCCCATACAAATAGCTATCAAACCTTTGACACATTATTTCATTCTGAGGCAATACGAAGTTTTCCGGGTCAGCTAGTCATAAAATAAACTGTATCGGACATACCTATACGATTGCACGCTACCTAGGTACTTCATAACTTAACGTAAGCACTTGAAATAATGAGAAAATGAGTATTAACTAGGTATGTCGGTGCACGTAGCTATATCGATCGGAATAAGGCAAGTGGTGGTAAGTATCACCGGTCGGCGGTGACAGTGCGTCCGTCGCGATTCTCTCTGGAGAAATTTGTTGCCGCTAGACTCTAATTGCTTATGTTTTATGTATGTGCTTCTGTTGCTGTCGTATCAACTGCTTCATATACTCGTCTAGTTTATATAAAACCGAGTCCAATGAAAGCTGTTCTAAAATAACAATAGGTATCCCATTTGTCTCACGCACGGATCCACATTGCATGCGTTGCCATTTCAAAAATTGTTAAGCCAGCATGAATAAGAATGTATCGGAGAAAGCGGGAAATGTATTGTAAAGAATGCTCGGTTTAACAACCTACTGAGTAGCATTGGTAATAATTTAAACGATATAATTTTAGTTTTTTTTTTTAATTCAGCTGTGTCTACATTAAGTAAATGTAGGGATTGTGGATAGTTAGGATAGTGGCATAGCGCCAGTGATAATGAAGTTATAACCTAAATATTAGTGAGTATTGCTCACATTATATCCAAATAGTAAATAGTCGATTGTATGCGTTCTTAAGATTAAGCGATAGATATCTTTACAACACTGCAGGGCCCTCGCCTTGAAATTTACCTTAAGTACTCGCATGAGGCACATACATGTTCCTAGATTTTTGATAAGAAAGGTTAAAGAAGTGAAGTAAAACTAATGACAATAATAAAAATTTTTTTTTTTCGTCAACTAGTAACTAATTAACATTTTTAAAAGTATATATATTATTCAAAAACAAAATAAACTCGAGAATAATCTACTTATTTGGACTTACACATGATCTCTATGCAGTCTTAGATCTTAAGGAGCGTGATAATTATTGAATATAATCATTAAATTGTATAGATTATTCCTATTCAGTCAAACTTTCATCTCAAGTGGGGCACACAATCATTTGAGGGTCTGGACGAACACGCCCGTTACACTTGCCAAGTTGTTTTCAAGTCCTTTGGTCTGAGGCTCTACCTCTACTGCCAGAGACAAAACGTCCTTTTCTTCGTATCATCGTTGTAGACCCAGTTTGTTCTAGCTTGTATTTTTTTATAGGCGTATATTTTGTTGTCAAATACGGCAAAAATTGTGCAATCTCTTCATTTTACTGGTGGTAGAGTTCCACTGTAGGAGTTCGAGTGCGTTGGCACCACTGCATTACCTAATCTAACTTCCGCCAAATGGAAATATTCACCACTATCGTGATCCGGTTAGAAGGTAATGTATGGCCCCGTAATAACAGTCACAGAGACTTAAGAACTAAGGTCTCACGTGTATCAATGTGAAGTAAACTGCATGCTTGTTTGCCACCTTGATTACATAAAAAATGAGGATTTTTAAGTCAAAGGATTGACAGACAAGCAGACGGGCTACCTGATGGTAAGTGGTTACCGCCGAAGTAAATTAGTACTTAGTTAAAATAAATTGATTCAAGTTTAAAATCAACACGGAAAAGTTATGAAACAGTAAAGAAATAAAGAACTTAACGTCAGGCCTGTATATCGTAATTAGGCAGAGGTAAATGCATGCGTTCAAACAAATGCAAACACCCACGATTCGCCGGTTACGATTTGGCCCATGTACCAGGTAGCGAGCCTATTGACATCTCCTTGCACATCACCGAACGTTGAAGTATTGGGAACTGGGAAACATCCAGAAAATTGAAAAATCGCAATAGAACCAGAGATAAACAATTTTACACGGTTATTTCTACTATCCCCGACCCGGGCATCGAACCCAGGATCCCAGCGTAGTAGTAGTAGCCTGCTACCTCTAGGCTACTCGGGCAGTTAAAGATATAAAGAACTTAGGTATCCGAATTTTACTTATTTAAGTTCCACTCGCGAAACTTCTGACTCATTAACTCATAACGTTCCTCGAGAGCTCGCACGGGAGACATGCGCGTGCGCCACCCACATACTTTAAACTTGCCCTATGTATTTGAGTATGCGCACTACCGGTCAATAAGCTTGTAAACAGCAACACGTACCATATTCCAGGAGTACGTAAAAGGGGCACAACTAGTTTCATGCGTCAAAAAAAAATTCGACAATATTAGACCCTGGGTGACACAGGTCACCTGCGCGGGGCATTCTAGTGTTTATTCAATGGAGAAGGTTAAAATGACGTCGACCTCTTGACCTAGTAAGGCTGCGCGAGTGCTCAGGCGATTGAACTTCGCGCTGCAATGCGCAGGAAATAACCTTACTTTCGTTCATGGCGGAACTTACGGAGAAATGTAGGTCATTAATTTTAATAACTTAAATTACCAGTTATTTTCAAAAAAACAAATGGATACTGTTTTAAAGTATATTTTAAAATTTTATGACATTTAACATTTTCAGCTATACTTTAGAAAATGTAAGTTTTCCATCAATAGAGATGTGAATTTATTTTGTTAGCGGAGATAAACTACAGTTTTTGTAGAAGCGTGTATATTTAATTATATTGTCTAGTAAGGCAGAACAGCACATGAAGCGAGTTGTGAGGTGCGAGGTGCGGCGAACATGGCAATAGGTGAAAGCAACGTGAGCCGGTCGCGTGTGTGCTACTGCCGTGCAAGGTTAACGTTTTTCTAATTTCGGAGCGAGGGCTCAGACCTGCTATTACGCTGTGACCAACTCGCTCCATACTTTCATCGGAAATTCACCGTGGAAAAATAAGAGTCGCGAATTTCACCTCCCATGACAATATCCGCTGCAATTGCAGTTTCATTCTTTAGCGACGGATATTTCAAGAAAAATGGAGCATTTATATTAATATCTTGTTTTTGGGCTATTTGCGTCCACTCGATGACCGGTCCAGCGTGCAATCCGCTTTCTAAAACCGCGCGCAACTCGCCGAGTGCGTGATTCGTACGCGGATGTGACGAACGTTATATGGAATAACATTATTTTGTTCATGGGCCTTTTTTTTTAAATGGAATTTACTAATTCGTCGCATTTGTTTGGTTATTATTTTTAATCAATATTTATATTAATGTTTTTTTTTCATGAGAACTGTTGCGATATGGTTTTAATTTCAAACATGTGTCGTTTCAATCTCATTTATTCTATTCATTCACACATTCCTTTAGTCTAAGTATACAACATGCAATGAAATTACTCTATGTTCTACAAATGCTGTCCATGGGTGTGTGTTGACACCGTTAGAGTTCTCGATGTAGACCGAACGGTATACACCTGACTCGAGATGCCCATGCTTTTGAATGCTTTTAATTTGCGATTACAGGTCGAGCAAAGCCAATATTTTGTAAGAATGCAGGTTATACCAAGTCATGATTCTTAATCGTGCCGTTTACCTACTCTTTGGAAACTTTTGAAAATATTTTTTATTGTGTTATAATCATTCTAGAACTAAATATGTTAAAAGTAGAAAATGTATAAACAAGGTAACTACATACTTTACTTAATCTTTAAATGTATGTGAAGTCGAGTTACCACAAAGTGGGATTTCATATTACGTCCGTTTAAAGCAATATACTCAATTAAAATAATAAAAAAAAACGTAACTTCGCGCCTGTAATCCCCGAAGGGGTAGGCAGAGGTAAATGCATGCATTCAATCATACATGCAAACACCTACGACTCGCCGGTTACATTTTGGCCCATGTAACAGGTGGCGAACCTGTTGCCATCTCCGGGCACATTATCAAACTCCGGAGTTCTGGGAAACTTCCAGAAAATGGAAAAATCCCCATAGAAGCAGAGATAAAGGATTTTAAACCGTTATCTCTGATAGTCCCCGACCCGGGAATCGAACCTAGGACCTCCAGCGTACTAGTAGTGGCCTGCTACCACTACGCTACTGAGGCAGTTATATACTCAATTGCTATTATCAATTAATTAATTATTAATTATATTAGGTATTTTAAGTGTCCCACTTAAAATACCTACTCCATACCTACATTTAAGTCTTTAGAATACCTACTTACTAACGTTAGCATATTATTTAGAAAAACTTTTCAACATTAACATTTTAAATCGTATCATTAGCCTTGATAACGTGCCACCATGACACACAATCTGAATACGTCAGCTACCCTACTATCTGCCACTAAAATTAAAATAATGATGTAGTGCTATGTAATAAATAACACTAAGTAGCGCAAACGCAGTATTCATTGTCCATGTGATAGCTAGAGATTGTCTATAGGTGTTGTCTGAAGAATTATGATAAAAATATAGAATGATGACAATAGACGGAGCTAGTTCTGGGACTCCAAAAATTGCTCTTGATTCGTTTTCTGTTATGTCGTATCGTTAGTGTTGATTTTGTTTCGTTTCGTTCGCCAAATAATTAACACGTGTGTGTTTTCTTAGTCATTAAACTAAACAAATTGCCTCCAAGTCAAGTATTGAAACGAGTATGATGTACGTTTTTCGGGATTCATCTACTGTATTATATCAACAACCATAATATCGACACTCTGACTAGTTACTGGTGGTGGTAATCACTAGCCATAGTGATTGTACCTAAATCATCTCAGGACACTGGTTAACGCCGATTTCTTATTTTACCCTCTGGAGGAGCTTTTGCCGCTTAACGGAGTTACTTCAATCACAACAGGACTGCCTTTTTGTTTAAAACCGACTCCAGAGCATAATCTATTTCTGGGATAAGTTGAAGTCAGATTGTGTTTTAGACTTGTGTAATACCTACACGTTTATTGTGCTATTCTCCACGTTTTGCTCATACATTTTATTGATATTATTATGTAAAATTAAAAGAGCCGTCTGTACAAAACGGCGAAAAGAGAGTATGTACAGAACGGCGTTAATGAGTTATGTGTGAGATTGTAACGTTAAATAAAACTTGAAGTACTCAGACAGAAAGCTGACTTTCCAGTTACATGACCTAATAAAAGCTTTGAGCCATGATGAGCTTACATAAAAGTGGAAGTCTCTGCAGCATCAGGCAGCGCAGGGAATAACTGTTAAAATTATGGACATATTACTACTCTGTATTCTGTTGTTACTTGGATATCTACAAGTAGGTACGTTTTCCCATACAATATTTTTAATTACCAAGATTTGAGAATTTATTATCAAGATGAGAGTAAATTACCTATTTTCAAACCTATCTTTTCATTGATTGAATCCTATAATTCCGCATAGTTGTGGGTCGATTTACCCAAATCCCAAATTATCGACCATCTTTAAGCCTCTGTCCACAACAACGTAACCAATACTTAAATGCTGGGTGTGCTCTTTTATAATCAAATTCAAGTACATGTACCTACTTATAAATACTTATTCATTGACCTTTCACTTGGAATAAATAGGTATTTGACTATAAGTAATAAAATGTTATCTCGATAAGTATTTACAAAAGCCATTCACATAGAAACAATTTGATAAACCAAAAAACTGTCACACTGGATTCAGAAGCAGGTCAAAACATTCCATAAATATTCAAACAAACGAAATGAAGGGGAAATGAACTATCATTTTTGTTAAAAATGTTTCTGTTACCCAACGCTGGCCGGTGCCGGTGAATGACTAGATTCCTCTCGTCACAACTTTCACTTTAAAGTTTTTTGGACATGAAAGGAATGATTCAGAGTGGTTCTCGTCTCGATGCGAGTCGGGGAATTAATCATATCATTTAAGTAATTTCGAAAGTTTGTGTGCGCCGTAACAAGTTATCGAGGTATACCTACATCCCGTCTTTGTAAAGGAATAACTAGTTATTTTTATTACAAGATGACGATGATTTTTTATTACGATATTTAACGTCAAATCAAATTAAAAAAGAAATTGTGGTTTGTGTTGGTACCTATATCTACGTCTTGGGTAAATGTGCTAAAGTTCGAAAATGTTTGTCTCTGAAATGACACATATCACTTTAATTTTTAGGTATTTGTTTAAACCTAAGAGGCAATAGTGGGTAAACCGCGGCCACTTTTTAAAGATTGGGTAAACAAGTTACATATTTTTATAGCTAGGTAGGTACGTAAGAAACCTTAGCATAAATGATATGAATCTTTATTAAATAATACCTACTTAATTATAATTCCGTCAAGTAGTGTGCCTGGGGGTACCTACACATTATTATAAAAGGTATCTAAAATCAGCTGAAGTATAGTAGCTCTGTGACTAAGAAAGTAGGTAGGTAACACATCTGATTCAGCTTCCGTTTGACAAATGCGAAACACTTCTGTTGGCATTACATAATTCGGGTGTTGGTTCGGGTAATACGTAATTTCTACAAAGAGCGTGTACGAGAAACTACGAGCAAATGGCAGGCAATGGCGAGAGCACGCGACGCGGCCGGACTGTTTACACCGACGGTACAGCTTTCCTTGCCACTTTCGACACTGCCGGCATACGTTTCATGACTTCTAATTAGCTGCCCGTTAAGTTTGCCATGTGCTCGTCACCTTTGGATGTATATAAATAACAATAATACTGGAATTTTTAGTGTTCTGTACCTATCTTGAACGGAATCCCCATAGAATTACTCCTTTCTCTATCGTTTGTCACAGCTTTAAAATTAATGGGCCGATTGAGTTGAAACTTAGTACCTACACATATTTACCTATATGTAAGTCAGTGATCCTGAGAATATAACCTATATAAATTTCAAAGATAGGGGCCAATAGGAGTCAAGGGAGTCAACTGGAAAAAGAAAACATTTTTTTTTATATTTATGTAAAGTGCATTGTGTGTAAGACTGACACATCAATAAGACCTCATTGTGAGCGCTACGTGTCATTGGGTCCTTAAAATCGCAATGCGCTAGTAGCTAGCAAGCTATGACGTTCAGTTTTCTTATCAAACGCGTCAACAATTGGACGAAAAAGTCGATGCGATCCAGTTCAGTTCTGTTTACCTAAAAGTGGACCCATCTGCTATTACCGGCACCGGGGTACCAATATAACGATTATATTAAAGTGAATCTATTTTTTAAATGTTAATACAGTGGCACACAAGCATGCTCACATTGATGTTAAGTGATTACTGCAGTCTATAGACATCTACACGAAAACCAGCGGTCTAAGTGCAGATGCATTGCCATCCCTGAGACGTAAGTTGTTACGTCTCTGTGATAGTTATTACGGGGCCATACTACGTAGCACCTACAAGAAGTGGTTAAATATTGACTTGACTTGTTGTAACATCTTTTATCATTAGGTAAACAAAATTTATTCCGACTGAAGCAGTCCATGCATGAGACCTTACCTACAGATAACATTATTCCAATATGTAAATATATCTTATCTTTAAAGTCAATTATTATATTAGCGCAGTTACGTCAATACATAATTAATGAATTAGGTAAACATATCTGGCTCCCGATTTTCAGTTCATGTTTTTTTATGTAACGAAGGTGGCAAACAAGAATGCAGTACACATGGATGTTAAGTGATGACTGCAGCCTATAGACATTTACACAAAATGTAGACATTTTACCAATCCTGAGACTTTAATTGTTACGTCTCTATGATAGTTATTATGGGTCATACTGGTCAATGACTGCAGCCTATAGACATCCACACAAAATGAAAAAGTTCTGCCACCCCTGAAACCTTAGTTGTTACGTCTCTGTGATAGTTATTACGGGATATAGGTACATTACCATATAACCGGAACACGATAGTGCTGAATACTGCCATTTGGCGGCAGATAGATTAGGTAATGCGGTGGTGCCTACGCCCTCTAGTGCACTCGAGTACACCCTGGAACTCTACCACCCGTAGAAAATGTAAACTTATTCCAATCATTAAAACTGTATGGTCCCCTAATAACTATCACAGAGACCAAACAATGGTCTCGGGTGGCAACGCATCTACATTTTGTCCTCTGGTCTTTGCGTAGGTGTTTATAGGCTGCAGTCATCACTTAACATCAATGTGAACCGTATGCTTGCTTGCCACCTTCATTACAAAAAAAAATTGAACTCCAATGCTATCGACATTGACTAGTTAGTTTCGCTCTATTTACAGAATGGTACAATTAGAAGCAAACCGTTAAGATTTAAAAACAGCTACCGTTTTAAAATGCGCTCGTGGTCCGCGTACGGCGATTACTAGAGCGATGTAACTAGGGTTGCCAGATGAAAAACAAATTAAAAGAAAAAGTCATAATTTGTTTTCAAAAGTCCTGAAAAAAAATCTATAGTATACGGGTGATAGTGTTTTTTAGTAAAAATCTACATATTATTGAAGCTCTAAAACCCATAATCCGGCGTTATTCTAACGAGTCTGAAATATTACTACAAACCTTGAGATCTATATGGTAACCCTAGATGTAACACATGTCAAAATAATGAATCCAAATCATAAATTCAGTGTGTTGTTTAATTATTCACCATATCTAATTCAGGGATAAAAATGTATTGTATTTTCATATTTTAGAAAGTGAAGGCTTATATTTACATTTCTAAAGCACTCGAGAGGAGCATACGCCGCTTCTTAATTACTGTGAAATATCCGTAGTAAATTCAAGGCTTCTTCCAAACCAAAAGAACAGTACATGTAGGTACTTATGTATTAGGGAAATTTATGTCAAGATTATAGGTGCTCCAATTTTAGAAACTTATATTCTTTATCAAAATTTTTGAGCATTTCAACAAACATAAGTCCGTTACTATTAAACCAACGAAAATAAATTTTATTTTCCTACGTCCAAGCAAAGCCAAATTGACTTATTTAAAAAAGGTTGCCTACCCATACTTATAACAATAAGCGATATCTATTCCATAAACGATCATGAATGGCCGTGGTTCAAGAGGTACGCAAAGAGAGCGTTTCTAGTTTTGTGTCTGTTTGTTTGTTAAACGGATTGTGACGGAACTTTCACTGCTTAAGTTTATTAACTTGCTCTCCCAGGAATCATCTACGTATTTTACTGAACTCTGTTGTCTAAGGTCCGTTTAAGATTTGTCCTACTAAAATTATATACATAAGTTTAAAAATAATTATTAAGCAAAGATTCAGATTATTTAAAAAAAATACATGAATATTAGGTACGTGTCTATTACGTAACTTCACGCCTGTAATCCCCGAGGGGGTAGGCAGAGGTAAATGCATGCATTCAATCATACATGCAAACACCCACGACTCGCCGGTTACGTTTTGGCCCATGTAACAGGTGGCGAACCTGTTGCCATCTCCGGGCACATTACCAGACTCCGGGGTACTGGGAAACTTCCAGAAAATGGAAAAATCCCATTAGAAGCAGAGATAAAGAATTTTAAACCGTTATCTCTGATAGTCCCCGACCCGGGAATCGAACCCAGGACCTCCAGCGTAATAGTAGTGGCCTGCTACCACTACGCTACTGAGGCAGTTTGCAGTCTATTACGTTGACATATTTTGTCTTATCACGGAAAAATGGTGAAATGATTTTATAGAAACGGGCAATAAAATTGTGTGTCCCTAAAAGTATCTATTTAATATTGTTGAGGCTTGAACATGTTGGCATAAAATAGAGGAAATTGAAAAAGGCTGAAAAAAATATGTAGAATAGGTACCTACAATCGAAAAATGTCCGGTAGATGACGTCGCTACCTTATTTGTAGAATGTTAAAGTTTAATTTTCAACGGTTTTGGATCACCGGAAACGTCTTCGATGGTACGTATATTATATTATCTACTTAGATACTGAAGCATCGAAAGTGGCAGTTTATTGTTTTAGCTAAATTGATGTTAGACATGCGTATGCGCATGACTTGTGACCAATAAAAACTAAATGTCTCTTTATATAAGGAGATGTAGCATTAACAATTATTACAACTTTCATACAATGTTATGTAATTGTGTTACATCCGGAAACGATTTCCAAATTATTGTATTAACCAAAACGTTTTGATTTTTAAAGATTCTTAATAAGATTTAAGATTTTTTTTTAACAATTTATGTATTTAAACAGATATTTTCATGTTTCTAATTGATACTTGAACTGTCGTTGTATTAAAAACAATTCAAAATAATCTGAAAATCGTATCTTTTACGAACATGAAAGGTGTTTTAAAACCATCACTACAATATTGAAACACAAAATTATAAAATTGAACACTAATATTTTCACCAATATCACTAAAACACCTTTGATGTCGATATGATCACATCACTACGCATCAACGTTGATTCGATATCCCGTAGAACTTTCACAGGGTGCGTACACGATTTCACTCGCACTTCAGGGTTTATTCCAAAATTCTTACCTTTATCTTGTTCCTTGCAAGGGCAATCACTGAATCACTGAACACTAATCGTTATCGAGGAGATAGTTTGTCACCGGTGAAAGTGCGTGTTACTTGTACGAGAGTTAGACTTGCAATGAGTGGTGCGCCTTGAACTTCACATATATATAGGATGACCCAGTTAATATGGTGGCGACTAACTGTGCTAGTCGGATCGTCCGTCCATGTGTCCAACCTTCACCGTGTTCATCCCGTTGCGTCCCTTGTGGGCCTTGACAAGGACACCCACGAATATTGAGTGCATTTCCCCGTCCATATTATCTTAACACAGTGATTGAAGATAGAATAGACGATAGAAGTTTTGATTGAAAGGCAAGCTGATTGGCGTACGACAATATTTATGAATGTTATGTCTTCGATGTATTTAGGAATCATATAAGTAAATGTAGCAACAAATGTTTATTAAATCCAGCTCTATCTCTTTTGCTATTGTAGTTTATTTTTTAAACTCGCCGACATATCCATTAATGGATATATTTTATCCTCAAATGTCCCCAATCATCCTATCCCCAGTAATACGAGTACGACAAAACAACTGATTGAGTCTACAGAGAGAGCACATCTTTATCATATTACGTATATATGTACCTATAGTTATACTTCACTGGTGATAAAATTCCGCTGTTGGATGTTACATAAAAACCAGAGGTCAAAATACAGATGTGTTGCCACCCCTGAGACCTAAGGTGCCATGTCTCTGTGATAGTTATTACGGGGCCATACATTACCATCTAACCGGAACACCATAGTGCCGAACGAATACGAATTCCTTACGTGCCATTTAGTGGCAGATAAGTTAGGTAATGCGGTGGTGCCTACGCCCTCGAGCTCCTACACTCGGAACTCTGCCACTTGTATAAAAATGTACATTACATAACATATTCACCTAGTTTTCATGTAGGTAAGGTATAATCTCTGTCGTTCATTTTTAGAATCGAAACTTCAGTTACCACTAATTAGGTACCATACTACGGAATTTACGTATTAAGTACAAGTTTATTGACCTGATAACCCGTGAAAGTGAAACAAACAATTCACTTTCTTCATTTGTAATAATATAAATAAGTGAACGGAAGTTAAGGATATTAATTTATATATTTTTTCCTGTTACAGGTACAGGCGTCGAGCGGTAGTGGTAATGTAAAATGTTCTCAATTGATCATATTATTTACCTGTTTAGTTTGTTTTCTAGTGTGCTCAAACAATATAGAAATCTCCCCTACCCTACTCATTAAAGTTACGAGTAGGTATACCATTCATGAAACGGATGTAAGATTCGCGAACTCACAAAAATAAACAGACAGGTACCTGGTAGGTACTAGGTACCTAACATATACTGATAGGAAACTAATTATCATCCTTAAATGCCAGTATTGTGTATATGAGCTAATATTTTTTTGAGCTCTAAACGTATCATAATTTTTGGACGTTATAAAAAATATATTGTAATAATCCAAAGAGTGCATATATTACTTAACTGTAGGTATCTGCACGATGGTTTGAATTGTTAGCACCCTTGGCTAATGTCATCATCATCATTTGAGCCCAAAGAAGTAGTAAACGACTGCTGGACAAAAACCTCCCCCAGTGTTTGCTTGCGACCTTCACCAGGTCGTCAGTCCATCTCGTGGTCTGCCTACGTTTCGTCTTCGGGACGCGGTCGCTATTCAAGAACTCTTCTACCCGTCGGCCGTCGTGCCGAACGGCCGTCGGTTCTTCGAGCTATGTGTCCTGTCCACTGCCATTTGGCAAACACCGAGCATAGCTCTCTTAAGAGGCCCATAGTGAGTGACCACATTACAGTTCCAAATGTCATCATTGGCTACACACTGGTCAAAGATTTAGTCTTGAGACACTACGGTAAGTTGGGTGAGAAGATATATCGTAGCTTCCCGATCGCTGCCCAACCGAGTTAAATTCGACGATTGATCTCTTTCTCGAACTTCTACCCCGCCCTCGTCGGGACCCCCTACTGAGGACATTGAGCATTGGGCCAAGGTCTTCCAGTCCGCCGCGGTCTGCTAAAGTAGGCAGTCTGCGTAAACACGTGTCTTGAGATCTTAAACAAAAGCCGTAAACGCCACCGTTCTAAATAAGCTCGCGTATCTACTTCTAAATTGTATGAGGAGGTATCTTCCTTGTACATTTTTGGAAAAAATAAAGCCTCCAGCTACCATGCATTATTACCCACCTGTGCAATGCTTTGATTGTTTGCCCCCTTTACAAAGTATTGCCTGCTTTTCGGTTATGCGCACCCCGTGGTGGCTTTACTACTTTGTTGATTCGTTCCCAGTGGTCGATTGTTCGCAGGTTCACATGAATATCGCGACTTTCCGTGGAAAGCGATGCCGGCAACGCCTCCAACAGTCCGCCTGTCACCACATTCCCGTAAATACAACATTGTATTTACCACTGACACCTTGGGAATTGGTTTGTACGAGTATGTAGTTGTCATTCAAAAGTCTTAAGTTTGTTATCAGGCGTACCGTCACTTTATTTTTGTTGCGAACCTAAACAAAAATCTTTATGTTTTAAGCCCTTCGTGCAAATAAATAATTTTATTTCCCTTAATTTTAGTGGTCATAGTGCTCCAGTGACGGAGTCAGAGTCAAGACAAGACCGCATTACCTAATTTACTGAAATTATAGTGTTAAGAGCTGTCGTGTTCCGGTCAGGTGGTAATGACCCCTTAACTGCCGGCGCATAACAGCTTATCCCTGGATTTTGTGTAGATGTTTAAAAGCTCCAGTTTTTCCTTACCATCATTGTGAACTATATGCTTGTTTGCCACTTTCATGGCGAACCAACTGAATCGTAGACGTCATTGTACGGATTGTTTGAGAATAAAGAGCACGATACTAATCTTTTATACAACTTGACGACCCGGTTAGTCCAGCGGTTTGAGATGACCGTTTGATTCGAAGGGTCGCGGGTTCGATCCCCGCACCGGGACAAATATTTGTATGGCCTACAGATATTTATTTCGGGTCTGGGTGTTTGTGTATGTGTTGCACCTAATGTGGGGCTGTGAGTGTAAGCGTATTTTTTTTAACTTCATTTTCAATATATTGTGCGTACTCAAACGTGATATGGATACCCAAATATGCTGATGCGAACCCTAATGTTCCTTGCCTTCCTGTAAGATCCTTGGGCTCGAGAGCATGCTTTGGGAATCTCTGATGTAAATATTACTATTACATGGATATGCAAGTAAAGTTGAGCACTAAAACACTAAGGCCCGTATTCATGGACAGATCCCAGACCTTGAGATGATCTTCAGGTCACGTTTTTCCATGTTACATGGGATCTTAATTTCTACGAATTTGACGTTTATTTCTTCATGCCAAAAGGTATCATTGATATTTTTACAGAATTATATATTAGTAGTTTTAGTTACAATAACATGGTACGTAAATATGTATATCGACAACGGTTTGCCATTCCTAGTGCAGGCAATGACCGTAGACGGGATGAACGTTACAGAGCGTAACCGAAAATTCCATATGTATTTACCCAAGAACTGGACGTGATATCATAATCCAACAACTACGGTGCATAATAAAATAATGTTTGATCGTTTTTTATCAATAAAACCGGCCAAGGGCGTGTCGGCCAAGGTTCTGTGTTCTGTGTTCGTGTTCTTGTTACATTTTCACATCCTTCCCTAACTTAAATAAATCTGTTAACGTTAGAGAAGGATGTGAAATGTAATAATAACTTTAACTTTAGCAAATATCTTGGTACCCGTGCAACTCAGGCTTATTGTTAGATACCGTACTTTGTTTTGACGTATGACGAACGTCAACGAAAAGTAAGCTTTAGACCAGTCATAATATAATCTAAATTACATCAACACAAGGGAATTGTAAATAACCTCTGCCATAAGGCTTCATACGCATTATGCGGGTAGCCGCAATGCGGCTAGCCGTACGGCTCACCGCAGAAAGCGGTTGCAAATGAAAACGGACATGGTGGTCAGAGATGGTGGTATTGCCCCTGATAATAGATTTGAATAACATTAATGCATTTATCACGAATCTCCGTTGGTCCTATTCCAATAAAGTCGGGAATAGCCAAGATACTCATAAAGAATGACCACTGAACAATAGAATTCTGATGCACCGTAACGGTCCTTGATACTATTGGATACTTATTTATTATTTTGTGAGCAACAAAAGTTTATTGATCCCTGAGTCCTGTACCCACCGTGTTGTTTTATGTCTTCATGAAATAAAAATATCCAGGTATTTATGCCTCCGTTATATATTTATGTGTTAGAAAGTTTTCTTATGTAGGCAGTATAGTAGATAATTTTGTAATCTGTAATGTAACATTAATTATAAAATATTGTTTTATTTCACAGATTCGACCACGTCTCTACAGTGCTGTTGTTAATCGTGAGTATTTCGTGCTTTAAACAAGTTGCTTTTCAGCTACAAATCGATGTAATGATGTAATATTTATTTACATTATGTCCGTATTCTTAATTTGTATATATATTACTTATACATTTTGTTATGTTACTGTTTTAAATAAACAGTTTTTTACTCAAAAGCTGTGTGTGTATTCTTTTCTATAAATCTTTCTTTTTTTTTAATATATCTTTGGTTAGAAATAATTTTAGGCTGAGAGATTTGACACTGGGAGCATAAATCTCTGTGATCTCTCTTATGTAATGGAAGTGGCAAACAAGCATGCAGCTGACATCGATGCCAAGTGATGACTACAGCTTATAGACACCCACACAAAGACCAAGGTCAAATTGCAGATGCGTTACCACTCCTGAGGCCTAAGGGGTTATGTCTCTGTGTCGGAAATTACAGGGCCGTATATTTACCACCTGACCGGAACACGATAGTGCTGAACACTACCATTTAGCGGCAAGTATATTAGGTAATGCGGTGGTGCCTACGCCCGCGAGCTCCGTCACTGGAGTTCTACCACCAGTACAAAGCCGAACTTCCGTCGCATACCTTCGGCATATTGTGTTTACACACTAAGCCTTAATCTAGTAGATTTATTGTCTGAATGCAAGCATTTTATTAATAAGGTAATATTAAAACACGTAAGATTTGCCGTGGTTGGACTAAACTTGGATGATTTTTGGAAGGGAAGGAGCTTGAGTTAGCCTCCTCTGGAACTACTATTGACTGCTATTAAATAAACTAATGTGCCACCAAATAGTAGTGTACCACCTATTGAGTACCGGGTGTAGATAAAATTATGTATAGCACCATAATAAGTATCACAGAGCCAAAACAACTTGGCCCTCAATGGTGGAAACGCAACTGCATTTTTACCTACCCACTTTTGTTTACATTTCTATAGACTGCAGTACCTATTCAGTTGCTATTAATACTAACTTATTGTTTGCTATTACCATAACATACAAATAAATAAATAGGTAAGTACCTACCTACTCGAATCGTCTAAGTCCAAAAATAAGAAAACATACTAGAATTCGACCTAATAAAGTATATTCGCAGATAAATAGTTTGTCTTGGTAAAGATTAACAAAATAATTATTTGAAAAATAATCTACTTTTTGTATGTCAAGAGTTTTTCTTGTTATTCGACGATACATACTTACCCCCTTATTCATAAACGTATTTTAGCTAAAGTGTTGCTAATCTCTCCTTTGTCTTTTTCTGTCCTGCACATTTGACAATGCAACTGATAAAGACAAAGCATTCTATAGCTAAAACGTATCTATTGTACGTTTATGAATAAGGGGGTTAATATGAAGCATGCACATAACACATAATCCTATAAGGCTTTCACTACGAGTCACACATGATGTTGCACCGACAATATAGTAAGGATCTCGTATCGGACAAAAGGTAAGACGACGCAAACATGACTCAACTGCACTTTCTTTCGGGGAATTCCGACTGCTGGCTCGGACATACGTAATGGGACAGTTCTTTATTCAAATGCCATAACTTCACTCATAGTTCTGCAGCTCTCAAAATAATATTTCGAAGCTGTTACACCCTTGTTCATTTATTTTTACAAACCTTGCAATGATCTTTTGATGTTTATTAATTCAATGGAGAAATTATCTATGCTTCTTTTTATCGAAGTATCTAATAACAACCAATAGGTTTCTTTATTAGGTACGACGAAAAAGATGAACCAATGCCTGCCCTTTATAAAAAAGTCTACTACTCTTTATCAAACATTTTCTGTGAAATCATCTAACCGATCCCAAAAATCTGTTTAATCAAAAAGGGAAATGGCGATGCGGGGCTTCTGCTTCTTCTAGCTTACCAGTAAAGCGACTAGTTATCCTGAGCAGGTTCGATCCCTGCCCGAGGTCAATTTTTTCTTACCTTACACTTTTTTTCTATTATTTCTATTTATAACCTAAAAGAACTTAAGAAATAGTTTGAGCTAAAGATCGTAATCCCCCTAATAATGAATAATTTGAATTAGAAGATCAACCTGCAATCATTACAGTATAAACACCCAATCTTGTACAACAAAAAAATAATAATAAACCTAAACTAAATCTTATAAAATTTAAAGTTTTTTAGGTTCCATCGCCACACCACCACCTTCCTAGAATAAAACGTGGCACTTTTTCATATCTCTGGTGAATAACGTCGCGTGCGGGACACAGTAATTATATAATACCTACTACCAAATAACAAGCTTGACAACACGGTGACGAATTTTACATAGTTTTAACTTTTAGATATACATTGCATGCTATCACATGCAACAGTGCACGGTTACTACCTTACAGGTAGTAGCCGGCACGCGACTCAAGTCATGACACGTGACTGCTAACTCATATTTTACTGTAACAATCCCTACTAATATTATAAATGTGAAAGTAACTCTGTCTGTCTGTCTGTCTGTTACCTTTTCACGTCCAAACGAGTGAACCGATTTTGTTGAAATTTGATACAGAGATAGAGTTGACTTCGAGAAAGAACATAGGCTACTTTTTGTCTCCTAATATTATCCCCATCCCCCTAAAATAGGGGGTGGAAATTTGTATGGAGCATTCCACAATTTTCAAGATAGAAAGTTAAAACTCGGTATGTGAACTCCTTGGGTTTAACAAACAATATATACTTCATTTTTTTTAGAAAATGTCCCCATCCCTTTATAACGGGGGGTGAAATTTGAAGGTATTGGGTTAACGGCATTCTTCAAGCTGGAAAGCCAAAAATAGGTATGCGGACTCTTTTTTTCTAAAAAAAAAAAAACATCTGCTTATTATTGAATTATTTTCTTTAGAAATCTGCCTCACCCCCTAAAATAGGGGATGGAAATTTGTATGGAGCATTCCACAATTTTCAAGGTAGAAGGTTAAAACCCGGTATGCGAACTCTATGAGCCTAACAAACAATAAGTACATTTTTTTATTTTATCTACCCCCCAACCCCCTTAAAAGAGGGAGTGAAATTTGTATGGGGCTTTCCGCAGTGTTCAAGGTGGTAGGCCAAATATTGGTATGCGACCTCTTTCTTATTAAAAAAACAACGTTTACTTGATATTTATTTTTTTTTTAAATCTGCCCCACCCCCTAAAATAGGGGATGGAAATTTGTATGCAGCATTCCACAATTTTCAAAGACCAGAAGTCAATATGCAGTTGCATTACCACTTCTGAGGCCTAAGGTGTTATGCCTCTGTGCCGGAAATTACAGGGCCGTATATTACCACCTGATCGGAACACGATAATACTACAGTAACCAACACTACCATTTAGCGGCAAGTATATTAGGTAATTCGGTGGTAACTACGCCCGCGAGGAGCTCTACCACCAGAAAAATTGATTTTTTTAAAATTTGGTTTGCAGGCTCTTATGTTATATACGAAAAATAGTTGCATCAATATTTTTTTTTTAGTCTTCCCCAAATCCCTAAAAATGGGTATGGGACTTACCGCAATTTTCAAGGTGGAATATTAGTGAACAGGCTCTTTGGTACAAAAAAAAAGATAAAGCAATACCTATAAATAAAACAAATATTAATACTCTTGGCAAAAGATAATAAGCAGTGTTACCCATGGCCTTTAATGGATGGGGTCACAAGTTTATTAAAACGCGCTAACACTGTTCTTAAGCACCTAATTCGGGGCAGCGGCCGCGCTCCCTATGCTCTGAATTAGACGATTGATTCTACATTGATTATTTATTTGCTTTTGATTTTGTAATTGTATACGAAAATGTTATATGAAACGACTAGAGACTTAAAATTTGGTACAAAGGTTCCTTTCATGATGTATAAGAAAGGCTTTTTAGAGATAAATATAAAGGACTATATGACAACACGTATAAACATTTTGGATTACAATAAAAAAATCTGTGTAAACGAAATTGACAAATTCTGTCCTAAAGGGGGAAAATCAAGTGGTAATTTTTTTATGGAAAGTTTCTCATTCCTGAACTAAACAGTATAAAAATTAGTATACAGGCTCTAATAAAAATGATCTCTTTAAATGATACGGACAAAATGTTCCCCTAAAGAGCCAAAATGTGGAGGGGTATTGTTTGCATGGAATTGAGGTTAAAAATTGTGTGGGCTTTTTGGTAGTTTCTAAGTTAGCGACTTGAAAAGTGACGGAGGGAATAAATAAAATAAAAAAAAATCTAATTAATATTATTAAGATAATTTCATTGTAAGGGAAAAAACACGTAACCTATTAATTATTATTAGACAATTACTTATTCATAAGTTTGAAGTCCGTGTCAAGCCAAATAAAAATTTTTAGAGCCTATTTCACTGCGTTTCAAATAGCCGCATTTGGTAGCTTGACATAGTAGGTAGGTACTACAACAACACAACATTAGTCCTAACGCGCGGACCGTACTATTGGCTTGGCACCGACTTTCGAAGAATTGATAACCGCCTCCATTTTTCGAAGTCGGTTAAAATACGTGCTTCAGTATTATGTCAAAATCACCCCTAAAATTTTGAAATTAGACAGAGATTTTTCCACACATAGGTATGTAGGTACGCAACGGGAAACTTGATTAGGACATTTCCACGGGATCGCAAATTTTTTTTTTCTTATAAAACGACATCCACGCGGGCGGAGCCGCGGGCAACAGCTAGTAGTTTACATAAAACATTCGATCACTTACTTATTAAGTAAGTGATCGAATGTTTTATAGTTATAAGATAGCTTCATTTAGGTACTATTGTTATGCATATTACTCGTTATGGATGATGATCAATGAAAACTTTAGATCAAAGTGTGCTCCACGGAGCCCTGGACCTCTGCAAAGTGTCTTTTGGGGCTCCACAACTTGATCGGTTAAATTGTAATAACTATAGGGGCGCTGGATACCCATTTGCTCTATAATGCTGCACAGTAAAAAAAAGAAAGTGAAAAATGTAGATCACCTACTCCTACTTTAGAATCTGAAGCCGTGTCGTCTCTGCGTGTTTTGCCCTAAACTACCATGAGGCTTTTTTTAATGTTACAAAGGTGGCAAACAACATGCAGTTCACATTGATGATTAAGTTGTTTCTGTGGGTGTCTATAGACTGCAGTTACTGCAGTCTATAGACACCCACAGAAACACCAGAGGTCAAAATGCAGATGCATTGCCACCCCTGAGATGTGTATCGGTGATAGTTATTACGGGGCCATACATAAATTACCATCTAACCGGAACACGATAGTGCTGAACACGACCATTTAGCGGCAGACGGCAGATAGATTAGGTAATGCGGTGGTGCCTACGCCCTCGAGCTCCTACACTGGACCTCTACCACCAGTATAAATTGATATATTGATTTTTAATGTAATGGAAGTGGCAAACAAGGATGCAGTTCACATTGATTTTAAGTGATGACTGTAGCCTATAGACACAAAGTCCAAGGTCAAAATGCAGATGCGTTACCACTCCTGAGGCCTCAGGTGTTATGCCTCTGTGCCGGAAATTACAGGGTCGTAACGTAACTTGATTAAACTTTGTTTTGCTGGAGTCGGGACGTGACGAACCCACCGCACACTAGCGGAAGAATTTTCTTCTATCGGAACAGAATGCTTCCACTAGTGCTGTCAGTCAACAATTACGGCCAAACCATTGTAACGGAGCGATTGTAAGTGCAATAACGCGAGATGGGTTGCAGCGTCTTGTGAAAAAACTACCTCCACTACGATCGCTAATCCGCATGCCTATGGTGGCGATTATCATTATAAAAAAAAATACCAAAAAAATTGTGCGCTTTTTTGACCATACACAATAGGCGCTGACTTTTCGCCTTCGAATTATTAAGTGGACTGTATGAATTATGTTAAAAATGTATCTTTAATGTGATTTCATAGAATTATGAAGGAATATGTAAGATGAATCGCCTAACGCTGAAAAGGAAAAAGCAAATTTCACCAACCTTGGCAGATAGGCCTTCCTTTGCGATGGCCAGGGGCGGATTTGATACGTTGGCTGCCTTAGGCTTATGAAAAATTGCCGCCCCCTCCCCGTGCTGTAAAGCATAAAAAATTAGATAAACTATAGAAATTAAATTAAAATGAAAAAAAAAACGATAGTCAGTAAGTGATTTAATTAATTCTAATAATCGTAATTGCTATACATGTAAATTTTTTCGCGAGATGCTATATGAACACATTCTTGAGATTTTACACGAATGCGCGTAGGCAATTACTAAAATAAAAAAAACGACCAAATTTTGCCGCCCTAGGCCCGGGCCTACTCGGCCTATAGGGAAATCCGCCCCTGGCGATGGCTCAGGTAACTCGTCGCTGGTTTTGAGGCTTGGTTTCCTTTTCTTGATTGTTCCAAAACGTTTGGAAGAGGCCGACAGAAACACCGGTGTTTCTGTCAAGCGGGTTTCTTTCGCAGGAGGCGAACGTTGAATATCATATCCCCCTATTGATGAGGCTTTAGTCCAGCAGTGGATATCTTTCGGCTGACATAATGAAACTTTGTTTCATTCAATGATTACATAAAGTAAAATATATTATTATTATGTATGTTAGTGACATGATTGTGTTTCGTCTTCAAAAAAATCGAACACCACTTATTTAAATAATAAGTTAAGTATGCTACAACCTAAACATCTATCGTACATAAATAAATACAGGGATTTTTTTTATATAACTTCATTAATCTATACACTACTAACGCGAATTTTAAACAAATAGTCTCCGAGTAGCTGCGAACAGACATACGGACGGACATGGCGAAACTATAAGGGTTCCGTGTAGGCTATGAACCCTAAAAAGGTTTATTATGCATGCTATCCAATGAGCCAGTTACATAATCTCAAACTAGATGGCGATTTAATTTTGGGTACCTACCCTGTTACCACTTTTACCTAATTGTACCACCCTGTAGGTGTTTGCATGTGTGCTTGAATGTATGCATTTACCTCTGCCTACCCCTTCGGGGATTGCAGGCGTGAAGTTACATTACCCTGTTACCAATTCACTGGCTAATAAAGCTTGCACTTCATTCTTATAGGAACACATTTGCGATTAGTAAGTAGGTATAATAAGCAGCGTATGCAATATTAATTTAAAATGAATGTTATTAAATATGACTCATATAATCATAAATAATGTAATATTTATTCAATAAAAAATCTGTAGCTGTAGCTTAGAAAAGTGAAAGAGCGTTAATTGGCACAATTTTAATGTGAAATTTACTATGATGATTTCACGATGTAATCATAAATTATATTTACTCAAAACAGGTGACTAAAAAGAGGAAAGATATTTGAGAGGTAAAAAAATAAGTTAGTCTCTTTAGTTGCTATTTTTTAAACGCATTCTCAATATTCAGTCTCAATTCTCATATTGTAGCGCGTTGATGTTTAATATATGGGCGAACTAAATCCTAGCAATTTATCATTATACTAATCAATCTCCATAATTTCGAATGACTAGATCTTGTTAAATGGCGTCGAAAATAGGGTTGTGACAATATGAAATCGGAAAAACTGGTTTTAATTCCAAAAAAAAAAAAGGATTTCTGTATAATATAATTGCATAGGTATGACCAAATGCCAGTATGTTACGGTCTAGTTGCAAGGAGTAGGATGAAAAAATAATGGGAAGAGCTTCTCGTCTGTAATTAGTGTGATTTGTCATGACGTAACTTCACGTCTATATTCTCCAATAGAGTAAGCAGAGGTTGACGCATGCTTAAATAGCATACATTTTCGTATGTTGATTCAAGCATTCGCCTACGGTTCGCCAGTTACCTGCGTTTTGTCTTATGTAGGCAATGGTAGCTAATGCCTGCTATCAATAGACTATTAAGACTAGAGACCAGATTTTTTAAGACGTCAAGAAATCTGGTCTAATGTCTTAAAATATGGTGTTGGTATTCATCCAATCAGCTGGTAAAGTGAATGACTCACATACACTGGTGGTAGAGCTCCAGTGACGGAGCTTGCGGGCGTAGCCACCACCGCAATACCTAATATAGTGTTCCGGTCAGGTGGTAATGTACGGCCCTGTAATTTCCGGCACAGAGGCATAACACCATAGGCCTCAGAGAGGTAACGCATCTTCATTTTGTCTTTATGTGGGTGTCTAAAGGCTGCAGTCATCACTTAACATCAATGTGAACTGCATGCTTGTTTGCCACTCACACACACATTACATAAAAAAGGTGGCAACCCTAGTAGAAAGTGCAACTAGCGAGGCACCTGTGCCATGGCGTCCGGTAATATTTGTCAATTTACATGTGGTCGAGCAGTAACTGTAAACGTGGAATGCGCGCTTGGTTTACTTCTCTCCTCTACTGATCCAAATCCCGCCGCCCGTTAACTTTGATAACAACTTGTTCGACTATATTACACGCAGATTATTATTGGAGATAATTGCGTACAGTTTCACCTAGTAATTTTGTTGCTAATATCCGTATGCTAATATTTAGATAAATGTATTCCGTAAATACATATTTATTCTGTGTCGGCTTGTGCGTACTGGTAGTGCGACTTTCGGTGGTATAAATTATGATTGGTTTACCTGTTACTGGTATGGATATTCGATATTCAAGGACGTGTTGGTATATATAAAGTCAGGGAGGCCAATGTTTTTCAGTCGAAGATCTACTTTTCAGGCGAGAGTTTAGGTACGCTGATTGACTTTTTAAAATATACCTGTGATTTGGATATCTGCCTATTGGTTTTGAATGATTTTTTAGGTCAGCAGCGTTTCATATATACATACATACAACAATTTTTTAACCACTGAATCGTATATTTATCTTTCTCTTCAATGATCACTTAATATCGTAGGCCTACAAAAATAACAAGAATTACATTGAACGTGTGTTTAATGTTTTAGCCAATATGTTACTTGTAAGTTATGTCTCATTTTAAGCCGAATTATTATTATATATATTGTATCATATATACTGTATTAAGATATACAAAAAGTCAAAAAGTAAATTTTTACACAGTGATCTACGTACTCAATTTTTTTTTTGAAAAATAAAGAAAAATAACAATAACAATTGTCACAATAATAAATTTACACTACATACATGCATCGTAGAACGGCACATTGCTCCTCTACAGCATTAGGTTGTAATCGAAAGTAAATAGTTTTTTTTTTTTTAATTTTCAAACAAAAGCAGACAGGCTTGTATTTCACATTGTTGTTTCTCCGTGTTCTTTACTTTCATAGGAGTTATATATTTCTTTTGATTTTATATACTCGTAATTTTTATAATATCATTAATTCGTAAATATGATTTTATCCGTGTTCTGTTACCGGTTCCATTTTTAAGCGGATTAAGGATATTGTAAGAGAATGGAGATGAATGCGCTCATAGGCATTTACTTTAGTAATTGTAAACCAACTGTTTTTGGCAACTTGGCGTTATATGGACGTTTAGGGGAGAAAATTGATATCAGTTTTTTACTTAGTATATAACGATTTTAAAATATATGAAACAATTTCTTTTATACTTTTGTAAAGGACGGAGAAGGAAGACGAGAAAGTATCAAGAAAAGTATCTTGGTAAACAGTGGATGAAATAAGTATTTCAGTAGGTATTCTTATCCAATTTTATCCAAAAATGTAACTATATAAACATGTTAATGAGGAATCTGGCGAACAAATCTATTTAAATAGGTAGCTGTGGATAGATTGTAACTGAGTACTAGTAGAGCTAACTTATAATACAAAGTGTAAAAATGAGGAAATTAGAAATATCTAAATTAAACTGAGATTGAATGTAAGCGGAACTCGTTGGAATTGGGACGCGTACTCTTTTGACCTCCTAGAAGTTTCTAAGACAACCGCAAAGGGCGGGACTAATGTTGATTCAAATTACAACTTCAAGATGGGGGTCATGGGCATGGAATAAAGATAGTGTCGGAGATAAAAAGATGCCGGACTAAAAAGAAAGGAATGAATCGAAACGTAAATTTTACTAAACAGAACATGATACAAAGGCGAGGTCAAGCTTAGTACTATAGGGAATCGTTCATCCATATCATCTTGGTAGAGCTCTAATTAGTATCTCTCTGATTAGGTATAGCTTATATTCCAGTTAAAGAAAGTCAAGTTCCAACAGCAATACAATCTGCAGAAATGAGTATACATTAAATGCATTTTTTCTTTTTACCTCATTAGGTAATTCAGAAGTATGATGAAATAGTCTATACTTATAATAAATCTGTAGAAGTGTAAATTCTGTACATTAAAAATATTGAAAAAATAAATACCAGGGGATGTTACTAGATCGATACCGAACCCCAATATGTGATTAGAAATTTTTTTGTCTGTCTGTCTGTCTGTCTGTTTGTCTGTCTGTTTGTTCAACCATCACATAAAAACTACCCGTCCGATTACAATGAAACTTGGTATGATTATACTTTAACCTTTGGCGCACAACACTGGGTACTTTTTATCCCGGAAAAATGTCTGTTTGTCTGTGTGTTTGTGCATTCTAATATCAGAAACGGCTTATTCGATTTTCGGTTATATCGTGGTAAGTTTCACTTAACATTTAGTGTTTGTTTCATGTGAATCGGTTCAGAAAAAAAAGTTATATCAATTTAAAGAATCGTATCAAATATTTTAAAGCTATTCTGTATCTTAGTTCTATCTTTTAGGGAGTTTCGTACCTAATGGGTAAAAACGGACCCTACGGATAACTAATCCTCCGCTGTCTGTATGTCTGTCCGTCCGTCCGTCTGTCTGTCACCAGGCTGTATCTCATAAATAGTGATAGCTAGAAAGCTAACATTTTCACAAATTATGTATTTCTGTTACCGCTATAATGTAGACGCTTAAAATTTTCACAGAATTTTTAGGTCTTATCTTGTATACATCTATATCTATACAAATAAATAAAATTGGAGTGTCTGTTTTTAATATTAAAATAACCGCTTTTTACTAAATGCATATGTATGTATACATGGTTCATATACCAAAACAACATTTTTTACAATTTTTGTCTGTCTGTCTGTTTGGCGGGGCTAATGGGAACGGCTTGACCGATTTTAACGGGACTTTCACTGGCAGATAGCTGATGTGATAAGGAGTAACTAAGGCTACTTTTATCTCCATACATTTTTTTTTTATGTTATGGAAGTGGCAAACAAGCATGCAGTTCACATTGATGTTAAGTGATGACTGCAGCCTACCCATATGAAGACCAAGGCCAAAATGCAGATGCGTCACCACTCCTGAGGCCTAAGGTGTTATGCCTCTATGCCGGAAATTACAGGGCCGTACATTACCACCTGACCGGAACACGATAGTGCTGAACACTTCCATTTAGCGGCAAGTAAATTAGGTAATGCGGTGGTACCTACGCCCGCGAGCTCCGTCACTGGAGCTCTACCACCAGTAAAACTCTACATCCATACATATATACCTACATACAAATAAGTAGAATTGGAGTGTATCCGACTTTGACGGGACTTCCACGGGCAGGTAGCTGATGTAACAAGGAGTAACTTAGGCTACTTTTATCTCCATACATCCATACACACATACCTACATACAAATAAGCAGAATTGGAGTGTATCCGACTTTGACGGGACTTCCATGGGTAGGTAGCTGATGTAACAAGGAGTAACATAGGCTACTTTTATCTCCATACTACCATACATACATACATAACTACATACAAATATATAGAATTTGAGTGTCTCCGATTTTGACGGGACTTTCACTGGCAGATAGCTGATGTAATAAGGAGTAACTTAGGCTACTTTTATACTAGCTGCGCCCACGACTTCATTCGGGTAGATACTGAACAATCATATTTTTTCTCACGTAGACGAAGTCGCGGGCACAGCTAGTCTATCATATATGTATAGCACTACTGTTTGTTGTTATGTTTTATACTTCTGTAAGCTTTAACTGAATAGTGTGAATAGTGTTATAATACAAGCCAAGACTCTACTTATATAGTAGGTACCTATACTATTATAGTATCTATACATAAGTCATAATAATAAAGGGGAGCAGAGTAGCTTGTGGCGAGCAGTTGGTGAGTAGCGACACCACCACCTACCATCATCTCCAGTTCCTCCGAGAGAACTGGTCTCCGCCTCGTTCTGTACACAGGTACGGCCGGACAAAACATCAGGTTTTTCACCTCTGGCTTGCCTTCATTGGCCGGTCAGGGTGAGGCGCTCGAGGTATGGCATTTGCAGAAATTTAGATAATAGGCTGTTGTCTAAATTTCTTCAAGAGCCATACAGTCGGGGGTTGGAAGTGTCTAATGGCATAATAGCGGGGAAGCCCGCTCCGAGCATGAGATTACTCGCTCGTGATGGTGAAACCGATGACGCACCTCGCGACACCAGTGTTGCCCCCCGTCGACCATCGGGTTGGCTCTTTGGGGGGGTCCACCAAGGAGAGAAGGAGAGGCGAGTCACCACCTGCCTAAAGTAGGATTCAATAATGTGAAATGTTGAATATAGGCATTTGCCGGATCTCACTCCATAGGCCCAGCCAGCCAGTCCCTCCAGTTCACCCATGTGGGTGGGGTGGTGTATGACGATGACTGACTCGCCAAACTTTGGGCTATGAGTCCCATGTATTTTGCGGGGTCTGAATTAACTGTCCCGGCGAATATAACCCATTACAAAGTAAGTAGATCAAAATTCTCGAAAGGGCCTCTATTGGACATATTGAACCTCCCATTTCCCCGCGCAAGCCTGACAAAGTTCCAGGGTTCAAATTGAACGAGAGACATAATAATAAATAATCTTTATTGTATACATCAGAAAAGTCGGAAAATGTTTATTTAAACTATTGCGTATCATTTCTATTGCTTATGTAAGTTATTCAGCCTACTGAACTACCTACGTAAATAAATCAAAATACATAAATGAATATCTTTAACTCGCGTATCTGAACTACGTATACTTACTTGCAAGATACCATATACTTGGTGACGTATCTACAATCATTCTGTGCGAGTACTAAAGTAGCTATTATTTAACTGGGCTACGTTTATCGCATATTGTAGGTATGGCAGAGTATTCTAGGTTATGTTTATTACTGTAAATGTTGCACCTGTGGTCTGTTTTATTTACGGCTATACACGTTGCGAAATGATAAAACATCACATGTCACGGGAATTCAAAATAGATCGTCAATTCTTTATGTTCACTGTGTAACCTACTAGGTAGTGTACTTACCTATTAGGTAGATAGGTTAGGTAAGCAAACAAGCATGCAGTTCACGCGGATGTCAAGGATGATTGCAGCCTATACACATCTAGATAGGTACCTACATAAAAAGCAGAGGTCAAATTGCAGATACGTTGCTACTCCTGACACCTAAGTTGTTGTATCTGTGATGTGATGTGATTAAAAATGTCTAAACTAAAGATGTGGAACGAAAATTTCTCGCAAAGAAGGCGGTATGTAACGCTATTAAGCTTATAAAAATGTATTAAATATTGCCAAGAATTGTTTAGAACCGTTGGTTTAAACTTCTACATAGGTATATCCTTATAAATAACTTCAATTGAATTAGAAACACTATTTTTTGAAGTCAGTAAAATTCACTCATATTTTTATTAAAAAAAGTTTTTGATTCGAATAAAAAGTAGTCTGAATACGTAAATAAATATGACCTGTGTTAACCAAACCGCAGTGGGGCAGTGGGTCAGCGAAATGTTGGCTTTCGTTCTTACTGGTCAATGACAGCCTATTACAAACTCCAAGGCAGTAGATACTGACCTAGAAGGACACACCGCATTCCTATTATCGTAGCACCAGAGACTTAGGAAGCGTATGCTTGCTGTTTAGAATTATTTGAGCTACATTTGGCATGTAGGACAAGGAAAATAAACAAAAAATACTTTCACCCTTCAATATTTTCTGCAGACGCTTCTTGGTCGTGAATGCCAGCGTGTCATATCTACAATAATCTACATCACAAAGGAATGTGTAGGTAGAAAAATGTTGAATTGTTACCTTCGTAGATTTGTCAGTTTTGTCTTGAATCACAACTTGTACAAATAAATATATTTACTAAGTCTTGAGTATTCAGTTAATTAAACGTTCTTTTGGACCACTGTGTCGCTGAAAATTCATGAATTACAAATTATTTTTATATTACATCTCGATAGTCTACGATCATAATTATTTTTAGAATGGCGCCTAAGGGATTTTTTTTTATCTTAAGTTCTGTTTTTTTTTATATAGGTAAGTACCTACCTAGTTCGAAAAATAACAAAATTTTGAGGAAACAAAAATATTTTTTTTCCCAGTATCCTTAATGAGGCCCATATACGCTTACAAGTGCTCGGATATGTGTATATACGAACAGTGGTCTACCCACAGTGGTATTTTTGAATACCGGGGCCTTGATCCAGAATTTACGTTGGGAACAGGGCTTGACTTAGCCAAAGGCAGGTGTTACTTACGTAAAATAATTACCTTAGTGTTTTAACACTCAGTAATTTTTGAGAACACTCAAAAAATTCAGCAGTGGATATTATTCGGCTGAAATGATGATAAAACGACTCTTTCACACTGGGATCAAATCTCTTCAAGCATAGCAGAAGTGGAAAATATTGACAACTTAAGGATAGCCTTTCGTGTTTCTAGTCGCAGAGCTTGTGCATTACCATAATATGTTTTCACTATAACAAAAGGCGTGTCTTTTTTCATTATAGTATTTTCATGTGTCGCCATAGAAAGTGAAGTGGTCTCGATGTGAAGCAGGACGGATCATTAGTATGACAACAATGACTTATTTTGAGTCGTGAGCTTCTCAAATATTATATTCTGATATTGTATGTATAAACCTACTTATAAACTTTTATCAATTGAAGTAGGTACCTAGCTCATTGTTGTTTGAAATGGGTTGATGTTCGTATTTAAATTTAATGTAGGTAACTAATGATCGGTTTATTTTATTTGATAAGTATAAGATTAAAATGTAGGATATACAAAGATTGAGGACAGTCGAATCGAAGAGCGATTATTTGCAACTTCAGGTATGACTGCATGTATATTAATAGGCACATGCTGTAATCTATCTGCCCAATCTATTTTCTTTTGAGGTAGATAAATAATCATGGTGGCACAAAAAAAACACGTATTTCCCATGAATGGCAATTAAAAACCGCTACGTATAAAAATTTACACAAGAAGCCCGGGGTCAAACCGCAAATGCGTGGCATCCTGTGGGAAGTATAATGTATTACCTGCCTGTGGCCTAATTTGTTGCTCCTATGATAGTCTCTACTTAATTCGTTACAAATATTCCGCGATTCCGAGTTTCAATGTTGTGTACGATTCTGCAATATTCTATACAGAGGCAAAATTTTTAACACCTCCATCAATGCATACCTATATCTAAATAGAAATCTTTAGATACAGGCTTCAATATTTGCTATCTACGTATCCCATAAACTAATAGGTATATTGCTATTTATTTCACTCACACGTCGGCACTGCCGCTTTCTGATATTAGTAATAGCGAGTAGATAGTATAATTCGTCTAAGATGTTTTTTTTCTTTAGATAATCACGGACTTAAATATAATTGCGTATAATACACACGGCGAGGTGAATGTCCGCGCACTTGTACTTTTTGTCTTAAATACAATTTGGCTACTTTTAACGCTGCCTAAACTTTCTCTGCGAGTTGACATGCACAAAATACTCCAACATAACTGGTACTGAAACATAATGGGTCCTCGTTGTCCAAAGACAAATGCTTATGTGTTCAGTAGGTAATGATTTGTAATGATTGCATGAAAAAACTGATTTCGTAATACTTACAACATGACTATACGTATTAGGCTTGTGGGCACAAGCCTACAAAGTAAATGGATAGCTACGTTTCCAGCTAATAAAAAATTACGAAAACATTTATTTTAAAAATTATATGGTACGAAGGAGCTCAGGAACGTAGGCTCCACTGCATTACCTTATCTATAGGAGTAATATAGGTATTCAGCGCTTGCATGTTCCGGATAGATGGTAATAAACGGACTGGATATTTAGTTTTGTCTGTCTACTTGATGTGACTCTTGTCACTTTCATTTGAAAAAAGATTACAGGTAGCTAATTATCCGTTATGCAAAACAAGTCGTAAGTGCTGTTACTGTTACTTACGCTATCAATCGGCATCTTTTTATATTTAAACAGGGGTCTTATTCTCGTGACTTTGCACAAGTTCGATGGCAACAGAATCGATATGCTTTCTTGCTTTAACATAGAGCGCGCTCTAAGATTGAATCGAGTAAGCGGATCTATTTAATTGCGATTCATCGTCTATGATATCATGAGAATAAGGCCCCAGTACGTTTGAGCTTTTCACTAATGTCCACCGGACTTTCTTCATATAGGTACCTACTAAGATTCGTTATGTAACTCCGTTCACTGCTCGCCGCGGCCATCGATGTTCTATTATCTAATTATTACGTCAACTATTATTATGAAATTGACTTGTTGATATTTGTTTATTCGCTGTTTTCGGATGGTAACTGCATTTTTTAGCTCGTACGATTATTTAATTGATAGCTGCAAAGTATGCTACACAAGCTCAACACCCAGACCACATCTTACAGTGCTATAATCTGTTCCAACTCTAACCCGATATAATAATATCAGCTATAATACTTGAAGTGATAATATATTACAAGTATTTTCTTGTGGCTCTTCGTTATTCAGGTAGCAATCGATACTTCCGAGCATAGCTTATAGCTAAATATTAATTTAATTAGTCTCATTCTATTCACGGGTGGTAGAGTTTCAGTATGGAGCTCGAGAGCATGGACAGAGAATATGTAATAATACTACGTATAGAATGGACACTTCGACGTCCCGCCCGATTTCCCCGCATCATCCAACCTCCTCCCCTCTTATGGGCGATGGGTAGTATTTTGTACGTGCTACGCACACAGGTGCACGTGTAAATACACGTCACTGATTGATGCCTGTGTAATAGAGACCAAATTAAGCGTTTGTATGGAATTTTGGCGGAGTGTCCGCGGTGTGGCATAGATATCAATGCATTACCTAATCTATCTGCCGCCAAATGTTAGTTTAATGTATGGCCCCCTAATTTCTGTCACAGAATCAAAATATAAATATATAACTTAAGCCTCAGTGGTCGTTGATAACGTGAGGCCTAACAATCCGTCGTTTAAAAACTCTATGAATATGGATGTAAATCAATCGAAACAATATAAACACGCACATAATTAAGATGATTACTGTAAAATATGTTTTGTATTTTGGTATAAGTAAATGATGTTAATTTTTGGTACTTTTACTAAAAGTAAAAGCGGTAATTTCACGCGCTCTTCTCAACGCGGTATCGTAACAGTTTAATCGGTTGTGTTGTGTGTTAAATTTTCGGCTTTTTAAATATTTGCCATTATCAGAGATTACAGAAGTCATTTTGGTACGTATTCTTCAATTTACAGTTTAAAATTATTTAACATAGTTACTTTTGGAAATTAGACTGGAATGATACCTATATTTCTTAAATCTCAAATAAGTTTTATCACCAAAGAAGGTTTCGACATTAATAATACCTACGAAACTTACTCCGTTTTTAAGGTTCTGTTTAGTTTACTAAGTAAACATGACAGATCCCATACATCGATATGAACAAGAATTATGAAAAAAGTTCCAAGGAACATTTTCAGAATTTAAACCATTATGCATCCTAGCAATAGCAGTGGCAGTCCTTTTATGGACTCCTTTCCTTTTAACTTCCAAATTTTATATTTTTTTCCGGTGAGGTAAACATATTTCAATAATTGCAAAATTTCAGGATCCCGGAGGAATTTCAGGATTTGGGATCAGAATACCAAGGCAATTTAAACGTGACATGTTTGTTTATAAAAAGATCCATAAAAATGTCGCTGAAAATGATCTTTTATCCAGTTTTAAACAATGTTTTCGATTTTACCTCACTGTTACAAACAGGAATTAAGCCACTCACATCTCATCAATCAAACTCGCAATAAAATATAACCAATTCTGTTGAAGTGGTATATATTTTGCGAAACCAGAATGAAAGTGGGCGACAATTCCATGGAAAATATGTATGTGAGTTAAGAGGTAGATAATTTTGATATAACTGCACATCAACATACAGAGTATGTATGTATGTATCTTCACGCCAGGTCCCTAACGGGGTAGGCAGAGAGTGTAGAGCGCCAGAAATCCCGGTTCTGACAAACCTCTCGTGCCTCGTCTACTTTCATCATTCTCTTCATACATGCACGCCGATTCCTAAGACTTTTGACACCACCATCAGACAGAACTCGACCTATTTGGTCATGGTAGGTCAGCCTTGGTCTTCCTGGGCCTCTGCAACCATCCACATTCGCATTGTATATCTGTTTAGTCATTCGCTCATTCGACATACATAGTCTTGTGGTATAACGGTAAAGACGGTGCGGTGTCACGAGGACAATTAATTGTTTTTTTTTTATTGACAGGTTACTTAATTTCATATCATTAATGGCGGGGATTGGAGGGTAGTAAGTAAGATGATGAGTAGCCTACCCCTCCCGTTAAACTTCCGTCAAATGCAGGTAGGTAAGTGGCAAGAGCGACCCAGTTGGGAGAGCAGATTCGATAGGTCCAGGTGCGAAGTACCAAGCCCTGGATTGGGGTGCCGGAGTTGCCTATCACATGCCTCGCTGCGGTGGTATAGCATAGGTTTCAAGTTCCGGTCCTGAAGGCAAACCGACGGTGTATCGTACAAGCTTCTCGCTACCTCTATGTATCGGTAGTCGATTTGGCAACTCTGTAGTTTGTAGAGTAGAGCCGCTACGATTAATTATTTAACTAAAGGGAATTTTCTTTGTAAGTCGTGTAAGCGATAAATATGTCTTCTTTTCTGTCAAGTACAGATTTGGGTAGATCCGGTTTATCAAGCTAACAAAAAATCTCACAACCATACTCCATACTACTTATTGATAGGTACACGACACGCAGTCTCGGCCCACAGACAAGTTATATAATCATGTCAAATTAAAATATACATATATACTTACTTGACTTGTTGGTCAGTGAACTTAAGATTATGTAATTTTCTATGTCTATATTCAACACCTACTTGGTAAGTTAGTAATTCGCGTCGGTACTTATCTACCTATGAGTATATGAAATAAAACTACAGTGGACGTTTGCAGTAGCAATGGAGTTTGTTTCAAGTAGGTACCTATCTACTATCACAGTCTAAAGAAAATGAACGTGTTACTACTATAGTATATGAGTCCATTCGAAAGACTTAAACTGATAGGCAAATAATTTACTGAAGCTGGCTATTTAAAATTAAGTAGGTACCTACTAATGATATAATACAGGTAGGTAATTGTTCAAACTCAAAGTCATTTAGTCTACACATTTAGTATAATTTTCTGGTGATAGGTGAAATAACCAAAAGAGGTTAAGGTGCATAACATAAAATATAAAATACGCTAAAATACGCTTACACTCACAGCCCCACAGTAGGTATAAACTTGTGTCGTGGGTGCCGTTGTACACATACAACACATACACAAACACCCAGACCCGAAACAAATACCTATCTGTAGGCCATACAAATATTTGTCCTGGTGCGGGGATCGAACCCGCGACCCTTCGAATCAAACGGTCATCTCACACCGCTGGACTAACCGGGTCGTCGATAACAATTTATAATTTTTTTGATACGTCAATTTAAACCTTATAAATTTAATAAAGAATTAAAAGTAAGAATTAAAAAAGGGCTCTAGGTACAGAATGTTCCATTTTCTTTTTTACAAATGACTAAGATAAGAACGAAAAGAATTGAGACATTCTTTGTCATTCACAGGCAGAGTTCCAGCACTGAGAAAAACTTACGAAAAATAACTTAGTAAGTACGGTCTTTTCAAAATTACTTCACTTTTAACTAATTTTACAACAATGATACTGACATACAATAAGTAGTATAATGTACTTTCATTTCACGAAATCGGTCTTATTCGGCAAAGCATCTCCTCCTCTTCCTTCCTTCTTCTAAATAAATGTAAGTTTTTTCTAGAATACAATATATTTTCATAGATATATTCGTAAGAGACCGTCATTATATTAATTTTTTTGAACAACTCGTGTTTTGATACTTTTTGTAGTTATGATTCCTATATTTTCTATTCTATTTTTGTAGTTTGATTTTAGAGGGCGGGAGAGAGAAGAGACAGAATTTTCAATGATTTCATTTGAACACGCACAGAAAATGTGTAAGTTCTTAAAATCTCCTAAAACACAGGCTTAAACCGAAACAACAGTCACGGAAACGCCTGTGTATTTAATGATGGCAATAAGTGAATAGGATCTGCAATGAAGATTATGAAGGCGCATGGCTATAAAAGTGGAGAAAATTATCAATTCCTGTCAATTCCTTTAATAAGTATTACACAGTTTTTAGGGTTCCATAGGCTACAATAACCCTAGTATATAATAATTTCATCACGTCCGTCCGTCTATTCACAAATATGCTCGTAGACTTAAATACTAATAGGTAGTACTAAAACTAAAAAGCTGTAACTTCATACAAATATATTTATTAGCTAGCGGAGAAAGACGGGCAATAAAATTGTAAAAAAAAGTGTTAGGGAATATTACTTAATCTATCAGGTATTATGATTGTTAAAATCGGGCACTGGGTTATATAGACAGACAAATACGCATCTCTTTAATTGGGTATGTCACTTGACAAATAGAAATGTATACCTATATGTAAGTTATATTCCTCATATTCCATCTAAATAAAAAAACCGGACAAAGAGTAGGGTCGGACAAAGTCCGTACACAGGTGTAGAAGTCTAGACTAATCCGGACGGATGGTAACCCTACCTATATGTAGGTACTTAAAAATTAAGTTTAAAAACGTGAATTAATTATTCATTTAGATCACATTCTATGAATCGTTTCTCACAAATGTTGCTTCTACGAATGACTTCATCTGCGGACGGTAGATGACGGTACAAGATAGCTGCGCCTCGAATCTTTCCTTCTGATTCTTCAAAAGAATCTTTTTGATTGTTATTTCCAAATACAGCTTTCTGCATATTACTAACAAAAGGAGTTATTTTACAGATTAAGAGCCGTATACAACTTGTTTCTTCCTCTGTTTCACGTTCTTTGATAAGTTCTTCGACTAACTCCGGTAATGACTCATTTTTCGCTGTAGCTATAAGTTCCTGAAGTCTTCTAGAGTTTTTGTTCAAGATCCACGTCAATGGTTCATTAGATGGAAAGGGTTTTCTTGGACCTTTGGGACCTGCTAAGAATGTAGATATCTGTAACAATATAGAAAGAGGATTTACTAAAACTCTACAGATAGATTTCTATATACCTACACTTTTTTTTCTATTCACACAAAATATATAACTTGTGGAATATGCCTTTCTACATACTAGTACATAGTAATCTTGCTTCTCACGGATATCAACAGTAAAATCAGAGGTCTAAATGAACCTATGTGTGCCTAAAACTAGATAGTACCTATGTATTATGTTATTTAGCTTTGTGTCAAACGTTAGCACAACCTGGAATTGATTAAAATGAAAACAGGGATTTTCGAGTATCTGTTTAAAGTATAATTTGGTTAAGTTATCTGTAGGCATTCTAAAAAAATATAGAGTGTTTTATAAAAAGAGCACTTTACTAACCATCTGTGCAATAAAAACAAGCGCATTGACAGCCACAGCACTTATTTGATTCGGTTGGAGTCCTAGCAACCGAACTATATGTCTCCACGGTGATACAGGACTTTGGGCCTCAAAAATGTTATAATTGGGTCGTTTTTCATTTGATGTTTCTTCGCTGTGTGAAGATCCATCTACGAAACTATCAGGTCTGCTTTTAAAAGGTACCCGGTTGCCAGTTTGGAATGCGCGAACAACAAAATCTGCTACTTTCAAAGCTACTGATTCGGAACCTGAAATAAAAGTAGATATCTATTTATTTCGTTACTAAACAAGTTGCCACATACCTACGTTAGTTTTAGTAAGTGCTCAATGGTTGAAAGATGACTGTAATGAATGTAATCTTAATCAGAATTCTAAAACGAACCTCTGTACCAATCTGTGCTTTTATTTGTGTAACTGTTTCACCATAGTTACAGTACACGAACGTGTAATTTATTATGTTTCAAACGCGTGTACCTAATATTTTTATTAATTGAATGTTTTGTTTCTATTGGTGGTAGAGTTCCAGTGTATTAGCTCGAGGGCGTAGACACCACCGCATTGCCTAATTTATCTGCCACTAAATGGTAGCCCAGTTCTTGAAGACGAAAGTCTTTAATCAGTGCGTTTTGCCGGTGATGACCTACGGTGCCGAGACGTGGTCTCTCACTATGGGTCTCGTACGAAAGCTCCAAGTCTCTCAGCGGTCAATGGAAAGGGCTATGCTAGGCGTTTCCCTACTGGATCGAATCAGAAATGAGGAGATCCGTAGGCGAACAAAAGTCGCTGACATAGCCAAGCAGATTTCCAAGCTGAAGTGGCAATGGGCAGGGCACATAGCTCGGAGAACCGATAGCCGCTGGGGCAGAAAGGTTCTCGAGTGGAGACCGCGTATCGGCAAACGCAGCGTGGGACGTCCACCTGCAAGATGGACCGACGATCTAGTCAAGGCTGCAGGTACGCTGGATGCACGTCGCTTCCGATCGGTTCAGCAGTGGACGTCCTATGGCTGATATGATGAAATGGTAGTGTTCAGCACTATCCTGTTCCGGTCTCCTATAACTAAGGTGTCAAGGGTGGCAAAGCATCTACATTTTGACCTCTGGTCTTTGCGTTAGTGTCTATAGGCTGCAGTCATAACTTAACATCAATGTGAACTGCATACTTGTTTGCCACCTTCATTATATTAAAAAATGTGTGTCTGTCATTTCAGTTTTCTGTATTCCTTTCCCGTGTAAACTTGTGAAACTGTGCCAAACTTATAAAACATTTTGTACCCCTTTTAAATGTGTACAAAATTCTTCTACAGGTATTGAAAATGACATTATTTTTTAACGATAGGCTCAGAAATTCTGTTTACTTATCTTCATTCTCATCTTCGCAAACATATAGATTAGATAGATATACAGATTGTACTGTAATTTAATTTATGACAAATACCATAATTATTGTTATAGGTACTCTACAACTCTATATGATAAGCTCTAAGCACCTCTTTTAAATTGAAGTGGCCAAAATTTTTATGCCTGATTTTTGTTATGTTATCTATCGATTCATTTAATATTTGAAATAAAATAAAATTAAATTAAAAAAAAAAATAGAATAGTTACAAAAATAATAAAAAAAAGAAATATTTCAATTGAAATAGTTAACAGGAATGCAACATACCAAGAAAATCTGTAGCTAACTTCATTCCATTATTTTTCAGCCGTTCAATAAAACCTTCATTCCTGTTATTTGCTCTGACTGACACTATGGAAATAAATAAAAGAAGGCCCGCCGTACGTACCGCCATCTCTAGGTAATGCCCGAGACCACAATGAAATGTGAATCGTGTGGATACTACGGCTCGTTGGGCTGTATAATGGCTGTGCACTCTGCGCAGGCGCAATTGCGGCAGTAGAGCAAATAATTATTATTTTCTTCTTCAAATTATACATGTTGCTGTTTATTTAAAAAATATGTAACACTCAAATATTTTTTAATATTTGATGTAGGTAATTTACCCAAACGGGATTTTGAGTTGTGGATTACGCTCACTAGAAGGCAGCACTTTAAATTATGAACCACCAAAACCATGTTATCACTATCCAGTATAGTATAGTAGGTATAGCGTATAATATGCTTTTCGATAGTATACCGTATGAAATTATTTATTTGTAGGTTTTAATTTTAAAACTTACATAAATGATTTGAAGACATAAGAGGTTTCTCACACGGATCACCTAGATCTGTGATTTACTCCTAAACACTTGAAAACCCTTCTAAGCCACCGTCTTTCTTACCTTTATTACCTAAAATCAAACCTATGCTAAATCTGAGTGTACTTTAGTGTTCTTCAACTCAAAGTATATTGATAAATCATAACCAGGACCTACTGAATAATATTTGTAAGGTTGGTTTAGAATTAATGTTTTTTATGTAACGAAGGTAGCAAATAAGCATGCAGTTCACATGGATGTTAAGTGATAACTGTAGACATCTTCACAAACACCGTAGGTCAAAATGCACCCCCTGCCACCTAATGTTGCCACCCCTGAGACCTCAGTTATTATATCTCTGTGATAGTTATTACGGAGCCATACATTACCATCATACTGGAACACGACAGTGCTGAACATTACCATTTGGCGGGAGATAGATTAGGTAATGCCGTGGTGCCTACACCCTCAAGTAACTCTGGGTCTCTACCACCAGTGAAAGGTAAATTAACTTACTCGTATTTCTACATTTTGGATATAAAAGTTATATAGGAACCTATAGATTTTAGGTGTTACCTGAGCATACGACACGACCATATTAAGTAATCCGAAATCGCAGTACCTTCTATAAGAGTGATCAAATGTTATCAAACGGTCATTTTGTGAACGCACTGTAGATGGAGACATATTCTATATAAACAGAAGAGTAGAACAATGGTATAGTATATCTACGATAACTTTAAAAAATGTGTATATCATAAAATAAGGCATTATTGGAGTATTACATAAAGTTATTGTGTAATAAAACGGGTAACTCAAAACGTCGTTGCCAAAATACCTACCTGCTGCCTATTTGCACATATACTATTGCGGAAAGATATCAACAAAAATACAAACAAGGAGGAATAGGCACAATGTCAAGATAAATGTTGACCTAGATAGACCGTTAGTCTGGTTGTGCATCGTGAACCACGATAATCTTCGTATGCAATGTGGACCATCAGTTGACAAACATACATTTCTGCGATACGACGTTTTCCATCATGTTGGTGTATATACTCTTTATTTTATCAGTTTCATCTGTGTCTGCCGATATGACAACTGAAGAAGTACAATTCCTTAACGAACTGCCTCTGGATAGGTTGTTAACTCTAAGAAATTCCTTACAAGAATTCGTTACGAAGGTATACGATAACATTACAACTACTACCCCAAATTATTTGGAATCGTTCGGAGCACATGCCTTGGCGATGAAAGGGCCACCAATAAAGAGGACAGATTACGAAGAAGGACTGCACAAGAAGGATGAATTTAGTAAGATCAGCAACATCTTTTCTATGTCAGTGACTACGTTAGCATTTCTAGCTTTCGGTGGGTATTTGTTGTGTTTGATAGTTCAAGCGGTGAAGTCTAAACAGAACAGTGCTGCAGCGACTCCTCAACCGACGTTTTTCGTGAATGCTGGGATAAAGAAACCCCAGAGTCATTTTGTGTCGTCTTATGGCAGGCGAAAGAGAGAGAACCGGGATCTGAATGAACTACAGCTGCCACCAGATCAACTGTTTACGGCGTTGCTACAATTTTGTGAGGGTTATGCTAAATGGAGTAATAACACTTTGAGTAGTAAATAAATGTTTTACATTTGCCTTGGTTTTTTAACGATCTTTGTGTTGAAATAACGAAATTGTTAACGTGCTGCGTGCTATTTGATATCGTAATAGGTACTTTACTACCTACAAATGTACCCACTTATTCAAAACGAAGGCTATTAGGTATATATTGTTACCTATTGTCAAAACTAAAGGTAGATAACCACACTCTTGAGTTCCGTCGTTAGGTATACAACTCCGCCTCCACCGGTATGGAATATATGAGTAGGTGTAATTATATAGGTAGTGGTTTCTTGATAATATTTTATAATTTTAAACTCAACTCACTCATTTGCTAAAAGTCCGCGATCAACACCAATCCAAGACGCATTGACACATGTATCTACTTTATTGTTATAATTATTGTTTTGACAAAATAATTACCAACCTAATAAGTTCCCAGTTTACTGAAATCGTTCCCAGCCGTCATCGTTGCCAAGAGACATGTGGTGAGTGCCGGCCTTTATCTTCATTTAACCACCAACGTTGAAGGGCCCGTTTCTTCGACACTTCTAATCAACAGTTAACTTAAGTAAGGTAGAGTTATGCAGTACGCGTCGTAAAAGGTAAATAAAAAAAAATTAGAATGCCTAAGACGTTTAGAAATGAGTTTAATGATTTTTTAAATTACCGAACCAGCTTGAACTCTCATGGTGAGATTCACAGACCGCACTACGACTTTACTTTCGAGCAAAGTACGCTTCGAACTGTCAAAACCCATATATTTCTGATATATTTCTAGTTCTAAGCATACTTTGCTCAAAGTAAAGTCGTACAGCGGTCTGTGAATCTCACTTTATGACTTCCTCATGAATATGGCTGCCATTATTAGGTATATAAAATATATTTCATCTAATATTGAATATGTGATTGTTCCAGCGAAACTATTAAACATTATTATATGAGATTAATTTATAACCATGTCTATAAATAAAATACTCCAAAAAAATTGAAAAAAGTTTAAAAAAGTGGTAAAATATATTGTCTATTTAAATTTACTTTGTTGAGCTTCATTAAATTTTGGTGTTGATAACCCCTATGCATCGTTTAAAATTTAAATTTCTTCAGTTAATTGAAGACACAAACGTGTTTGCAATAGGTGCATTAAATTTCATGCTCCCTATGACTATCTAGAAGCCAAGGGTCTCAGTGTAGTTGCTAGGATCTTGTTGTTCAGGCATGAATGGAGAGATATAATTAATATAGATATAAATAATATTAATTATAATGGTTGGTAATAATATTAATTATAATGTGATAGTTATAACGGAGCCTAAGCTTGAAATCTAAGCTACGACACATTATTTTTTATGTCAACTGTAATTTTTTATTGTAACTTTAATCTATTTCTCTTCTATAATGAATGATATCGACAGCTATATAAACAATAGGTGCTATTAATTTTAAACAATAAACTATAAAGCGAATTCCGTTAAATGTTTATTTGATAATATCCCACTTGAAGGATCATATTGGAAAAATCAAAGCATTCTTGTTGAACGGATTTAATATTAAAATATGTTTAATGTAAAAATTAAAGGTAAACAACACTACCATCAACAAAAGACAGCTTTGAAGAATTTTCATTGCCAACAAATGCTAAATCTCACTTTATTATATTCTTTGCAAATTAGAACACATTACCAGTATAACTTTTAAAAACAAAGCTCGTTTCTTACATTAATATGTTACTAACGGAGTATGTAGGAGCTGGCCAATAAACAGTAGAGGCCGTGCGATGACAGATCGAACACAGAACCCCTCATTACTCGCTCTTACAAACAAAACGAAATACTTACATCCCACCAAAATATCATAAAAATCTGCTACTATAAACATGAAAGTAAACCCTAAATTTATATTACCAAGACTCGTTTTACGTAAATGGTTTTGAAGCAAATCTTGAGTGGTATATACAATAGTATCTTTAAAACGAAGATACAGCTATTATTAGGTGTTAGCTTGATTATTTGACAGTTTGAAAACGTTTACAGATTGTAGGTATATTGCTGGGCAATCTGGCTTCCTGTTTTTAATGTAAACACTGTTTTGTAGCGCATATTCAGTAAAAAATAATAGCTATGTTCGTGTTATGTGCTGATTTTTATAACGAGCGTTTATTCAGTAGTTTATGGAAACTTGCCTTTACTAGGGATATTAACATAAAAGTAAATATTTTAAACTATTGTTATGTGTATATGTTAAGATACCTATTTGTTATTGATAAATAAGAGTCAAAGGCATCTAATCAGAACATTCTTTGATCTAGTGATAGAACCACCGCATTACTTAATATACTTGCCGCTAAATGATGTTCAGCACTATCGTGTTCCGATTAGTTAGTAATGTACGGCCCTGTAATTTCCGGCACAGAGACATGACACCTTAGGCCTCAGGAGTGGCACCGCATTTGTATTTTGACCTCTGGTCATTGTGTGAGTGTCTATAGGCTGCAGTCATCACTTAACATCAATGTGCACTTCATGCTTGTTTGCCACTTTTATTACATAAAAAAACTCGAGGGCGTAGGCACCACACCGCATCACCTAATCAATCTACCAATTATCAGGTAGCATTACCTACTAACCTTATCAATTTGCCACCTACATTATATAAAAAAAGCGTCGGCGATCTGTTGTACTTAGTAGTCATACGAGAAATGACCATTACCCTCAAATTCCACCACAAGAGGGTCTACCAATTTTATCCTAGTTTAAGCCCAACTAAATTAAACTTTACTGAGCGTTTGACACCACAGAATAGATAAATAAGTTATCTATTCCGTATTTGACACTAACACAAACACACTTTCTTTCATATTTTATGTGAGAAAGAGAGAGAGCTAAAGTTTCAGTGTAGGAAGTTGAGTTGCTCTCAGACCACAGTGGACTCTTTGGATATGATGAAAATGTCTACGGGTTACATACAATATTCTCTTACCTACCCTACCTATCATCAACCGCAATAGTAGGTACGTCGGTTTGCTTAATATGCAGATTGGTATACCTAACCGTATACAGGGCAAAGTAGTGAGGAGGTGCTTTAGGCACACCGCGGACACTCCACCGAAATTCCATACAAACGCTTAATTTGGTTACCCATTATACAGACATCAATCAGTGACGTGTATTTACACGTGCACCTGTGTGCGTAGCACGTAGAGAATACCAAACGTCTCCCGTAAGAGGGGGGAAGGTTAGGTGAGGCGGGGAAATCGGGCGGGACGTCGAAGTGTCCATTCTATACGTAGTATTACTGCTCTGCTTTAGGTACGAATACTAATGTCCACGAATGTAAGAAACGCTTTTTATGATGTATTTTAGAATAATGATTCGATTTATTCACTTGAGTATGAGGGGGATTAGTGGAGACGTAAATGTGTTCAGGTCAGAGGTTTATGACTAAGGATCCCCTGAACACTAAACTAAATTGAATTTGACTCGAAATCGCGTCGTAAAACAGTTCATGGGCGTTTACAGTCAATCGATTCAACTCGTTAAAGAGGACGATTTACAAGGCACTGTTAAAGTAATAACCTTTACTAATCTACCGTCCATACATCAACTGCAGAGATAGCCTCTATTGTTCTTGTCGCAGAATCATAATCTGAAGTTTATTTATTCATTTAGGGTGACAAGCACCACTTATGATAAGTCAAAAACAAACAAAATAAATTAAACCGAATTAGGTACCATTAATATTACTAAAGTAACTAACATGTGTTTTGTACATGAGATGAGAAAGAAGAGAGAGAAGAGAAGAGAATTTTATGAACCTACATAGAGAAGAGATACCTATATCTGACATTTTAGCGTTGTTTATTAGCTTAATTTATATAAAGACTCACCTTCTCGTCTAAAGAACTAACTTATAAGTATTATCATAGATCGGAGAGTATTAAATCTCTAAATCTGAATTTTAATCTAGACTGAGAGATACTGAACCCTCCGAGCACCGTTGGTCCTGTAAGGCTGGAAATTTTTGTAGGGATAAATTATAACACAGCCAGACACGTCACCAACCCCACATTTTTGAAAATGTAAAAAAAAATTAAAAAATAAACTTGAACATGTAAGGTCGAAATTTTTATATAATGTAGTTAATATATAGAGAAGTTTAAAAAAAATTGACAGGCGATTTCGATGAGCACAAGTGCCTGCCAGGCGAACCGAAAGGTGTGCTATATGTATGAATCAAAATAAACTTTCTTCTGTAAAGTTGAAATTTATATAGGTGTTTGTCTAAGATATTTGAAGTAAGTAGGTTCAATAACAGGCGGGTCTGGATAGCATAAAAAAATCGGATAAGTGCGAGTCGAACTCGCGCACAAAGTGTTCCGTACAAAAAAAATGCTTAAAAAATACGTTTGTTGTATGGGAGCCCTCCCTTTGATGTTTACTTTATTTTTATTTAGTTATTTATTATGAAAGGTAATATAAAAATCAATATTCTGTGAATATTTTAAGAGTCTACCTGCTACCGTAGTTAAAATTGAGCAAAAATACGAAAAAAAACACGTTTTTAGTATGGGGAATATTTTTATTTTTGTAATTTTAATTATTTGCTGTTATAGCGGCAATAGAAATACATAACTAGTAAAAAATTCAGCTTTTTAGCTATCACGGTTTATGAGATACAGCCTGTTGACAGACAGAAATCTGATCTTCAGCGTCACTTGACTCATTTTAAGCAGCATCATCCAGTTTTGCAAACCGCTTATAAGGTATCTCATATGCCGTTATACTCGTAGCAAGAAAGCTGAAATTTTCACAAGTTATGTATTTCCGTTGCCGCTATAACAACAAATATAAAAAAATATTAAAGGCGGTCTCCATACAATAAACTGTGAAAATTTCAGCTTTCTTGCTCTAACGGTATATGAAATACAGCCTGTTGACAGATAGACGGACGGACGGACAGGCAGACAGACGGGTTCCGTTTATGTTTTAGGTACGGCACCCTAACAAAAAAACAGTTCCTTCTTCTATGTACGAAATATTATTACAACAGCCGGCAGATGCTGCTGACAATGAGTCAAATGAAGCTGAAGAACAGATCTCTATCTGTCATCAGGCTGTATCCCATAAACCGTGATAGCTAAAAAGCTGAAATTTTTGCTAGTTATGTAGTTTTATTGCGACTATAACAACAAATAGTAAAAATATAAACATATTTAGGGGGGTCCTCATACAATTAAAGTGTTTTTTTCGTATTTTTGCTCAATATTCATAACGGTAGCAGGTAGACTCTTAAGATTTTCACAGAATATTGATTTGTATATTATCTTTCATAAGAAATATCTAAATAAAAATAAAGTAAACATCAAAGGGTGGCTTCCATACAACAAACGTAATTTTTAAGCATTTTTTTTGTACGGAACACTTTGTGCGCGAGTCTGACTCGCACTTGGCTGATTTTTTTATGCTATCCAGAACCGCCTGTTATTGAACCTACTACTTACTTCAAATATCTTAGACAAACACCTATATAAATTTCAACTTTACAGAAGAAAGTTTATTTTAATTCATAAATATAGCACACCTTTCGGTTCGCCTGGCAGGCACTTCTGCTCATCGAAATCGCCTGTCAATTTTTTTTTAACTTCACTACATATATTATGAACTACATTATATAAAAATTTCGACCTTACATGTTCACTTTTTTTTTTTTTTACATTTTCAAAAATGTGCGGTTGGTGATGTGACTGGCTGATCCTTGCCAGGCGATGGTTTTTGTACTTGGCGTGTTATGATTTATCCCTACAAAAATTTCCAGCCTTACAGGACCAACGGTGCTCGGAGGGTTCAGTATCTCTTGGACCAATCGTATTTGATCAAACGCGACTCACATTTCCGGTAAATCATATTTATCCCATGTAAATTAGACTATGAGAAACGCGTGTATAACTAACATCTAGGAACGAATACTTAGACTAATGGTACAGGCAGTTGCCACATTGGTACAGGCGTATGCCCACTTAGGCATTACATTAAGAAACTAACAATAAATATATCAGGCAACAAAATACATCGCACGCTCTGTTGACAAATCCTGCAATAAAATATAAGCATTTACAATAAAATTAATTATTATTTACACGGCGCGCTGGACTCGAGACCTACATTGTGTTGCTATGGATAAGCCTTATCATTTATCTTTAGTTAATATTATTGTATTTGATTATGTTTTAGAGTAGGTAGGTACTTCGTAGAAAAGATATTACGATGGAATTCAGACCAAAATACCTACTCTTGTAAAAGCTGTAACTTATGTTGTGGCGTTCTTTGTTATTCGTAAACTTTTGGCATACGTACATGAAATGCCCATTAGGATTCCATGGCATCGAACATTGAACTCTGCTACTGTTGACGGTAGTTTAGATCAGTCAATCAATCAATGGGTCTATCCTCTTGATTCTACGATACGATTATGGAAAATGAAAATATGAAAAATTCTACTTAACTGCCACATCATTCTTGTCGAATTCTTCTTCGGAAAAAATACTTGTATAATCTAAGTACCTATTGTAGTAGCGCAATGTTGAGTAATTAAGATAGAAACTTAAAAGCTACATATTCAAATATAGCTCGAATTTTGCAACAAACTTATTTCCGACCACCAGCAGTAAACACTTTTCTTATGCTAATCGTCATATCCCCGAGACTCAGTAACGCAGGAAGTTCATTGTGACAAAATAAGAAAAACCTAAGAAAATGTCGAGTATGTCCATGCTATTCAATCGTCAGTTCCGCCATGCTGGAGGTCTGGGGACCCCGCGGCGCCCTGGTTTATCGCACGCTGCGCGCGCGCCGGACACCTCGCACCCCCTCGCGCCCCCACCACTAGGGTCACCATGTTACTTACAAAACACTATTGGAATCCATAAAATTGATTCTGAATTAATCAAGCGGGATATTATCGGATAATCGGATAATATATTACATTGAATCATGGACAACATGAAAAATTAAGAATCATGGAATAAAACATACAAATCAGTAAAATGAGACTTATTAATTAATGGTTTTAATAAGATCTATGCTTTTGGTCAATAATACGTTTTCTTTCCAAGTTTTGATTAATTATTTAAAGCAGCACTTAGTCTCATCACAATATTATTTTCAACATTATGCAGCCTTTACGAAAGTTAGTCTTTTTAATACCTAATTCACAAACATGAATACAATCAAAGCTCACAGCTCATTTTATCACGGACTTATCGCTCATTAAAATTACTTAGCCCTTTTTATAATCTTACAATATTGCAATGTGTTTTTTTACATGGAATCCGAGCTGCGTATGAATTAACGTGCACCATACAACGCTACCCAGTACAAGATGCTTTACGAGGGTCCCGCGGCAATCATAATTCGTCTCCGCTGCCTCCGCCGGCCTCTGAGGCGTCTCTCTCGACTTTTATTGTGATTTACACTCGCATAACCTTTGCAGCTTCTTGCATGCTTTTTTGCACACGATCTGAACTTATGCTAGTTGCCTCTTACGGTACTTGTTTGGTTAACGGTATAAATCTGGGCGGTTTTATCTTTTAGGTGTAGCTGTTAGTCAAACCTTTCGATATTATTTACAATGTTGGTACCTACGTTAAATAGAAAATGTATTTAATATGTTACTGGTGCCAATTTAAATCAGTAGGTACCAAGATACCTACTTAATATTATTTACCCATGAAGTACCTAATTTTCACATTTGACACTGAATAATATCTAATACAACTTTGAAGGTTTAAAAACGATTGTAGTTACTTAAATGGATACCTATTACCTATACTCATAGAGCAACACGGGCCACCGGCCGCGGCGGACTGGAGGGGAGTAGCCATAGGGTTTATTACCGATGCAAAACAGTCTGTCCTTTTTTGGGGGGGGAAATGCGTGCGACACACACGCACACTACAAAAATCGTCTATTTCACGCACACATTTAAACATCTAGGCGACAGCTATAGGACCATTTGGGCTTGTACTTTGACAGAGGGGAAATATGCCTGCATATGGCTACTCCCCTCCCTTGCTCTATGCCTATACTCAACCGGCACTAAGATAGCGTTGAACTTTATCGAATACTAGCGGCCCGCTCCGGCTTCGCACGGATTCAATGTTACAAGATACCTACTTTACAAATACTTAAACATAAAGTGGGTACCTACATTTTTTTTATAACCATAACCACACCATTCATTGAGTAGGTACCTATAGAAAAAGATAAATAATCCCATCCCTTTTTCAGATACAGTAGCGGGTCGCATAAATTACGTTCTTACTTTGCACCATGTGTTGTCAACACCGCATTGTTATTATCTGTATTGAGGAGTATTTGGCAATTATTCTTCTCAGTGGACCGTGATATGACAACTTGTTGTACAGTGCAACAGTTTTTGTAAATTTTGTTTAATTTTTGGGCAATGAATTTATCCTATTAAACCTATTAAAATACGCTTACACTCACAGCCCCACAGTAGGTATAAACCTGTGTCGTGGGTGCCGTTATACACATACAACACATACACAAACACCCACACCCGAAACAAATATCTGTAGGCCTTACAAATATTTGTCCCGGTGCGGGGATCGAACCCGCGACCCTTCGAATCAAACGGTCATCTCACACCGCTGGACTAACCGGGTCGTCATTTAAAAGATGAACGGCGACAGTTTTACAAAAAAATATATCTATGTTTGTTTAGTCATGAAAACAAAAGAGATTCGTTTAAAGTATTCCACGTATCTTGTCCGTATTTCCATTTAACTATTGCTAACTAGGTATTATAACTACTGATGTCATATAAATTATTATTTTTCTCGCACCAGGAGGTCGCAGATTGAGTTTATATTAAAGAGTTTCAAATATATTAAAATGTTTTATTAACGTAGTTACGATTAATCAACAATCGATATCAAATCAACTGAACAAGCAGTTTACTAACCAACTCGCATACCTGTTTTAAGTTTCTTTCATATTTAAACTTAATCATCTAAGTATATCTATTAATTAGTGATTTCCAACTCTATCCCTAAAAACTCACTCTGTAATAAAAATCTAATAAAACTTATTTGCCTATAATATTCCTATCAGAAAGCAATGAGCGTAAATCATAATTTTATTGATCAGAATTAAATGCCATTTGTGCATTCGGTATTTCTAAGTATTGAAAAAATCGTTAAATATGTTGATATTGAGCTAATTCTCATTATTAATGGTCGATTAATATTAAATTTCATATAGACGAACGTTATGGGCGATTATTATGCAAATATTATTAGTTCTTAATAAACAGTTTAAGCATTTGATGGGTGCGCCCCACGAGAGCCGCGTTCGGGAGATAATTACAATAAAGGTTTATTCAGACATGTCAGGGCAGGCCTGGAAAGTGTTGTGAATGTGACAACAGTGATCTGTAAACAACATTGACGTGTTCCGCCACGAGTTCAAAGACACATAGGTATATTTTTTTCACACACATCACGCGTGGTAATGACTTGTTATAATAAAACTGTAGAAGTGTAAATTCTGTACATTGAAAATATCGAAAAAAAAAAATACCAGGGGATGTTACTAGATCGATACCGAACACAAATATGTAATTAGATTTTTTTTTGTCTGTCTGTCTGTTTGTTCAAGCATCACACAAAATCTACTGGTCCGATTACGATGAAACTTGGTATAATTATACTTTAATGTTTGGCGCACAACACTGGGGCTTTACTACTTTTTATCCCGGAAAAAAATATGTGTGTCTGTGTGTTCGTGCACGCTAATTTCAGAAATGGCTTATCCGATTTTCAGGTTCACTAATATATTGTGGAATGTTTCACTTAACATTTACTGTTTGTTTCATGTCAATCGGTTCAGAAATTAAAAAGTTACGACAATTTAAAGAATCATATCGAATATTTAAAAACTATTCTGAATCTATCTTCTATCTTTTTAGGGTATCTAAAAGGTAGAAACGGACCCTATTACTTATCCTCCGCTGTCTGTCCGTCCATCCGTCTGTCACCAGGCTGTATCTCATAAACAGTGATAGCTAGAAAGCTAAAATTTTCACAAATTATGTATTTCTGTCACCGCTATAGCGACAAAAAAGAAAACTAAAAATAAGAAAATGAAAATATTAAGGGGTCCGAGGGGGCATAGAATAAACGTGTTTTTTTTTTAAATTTTTTGTTCGTTATCAATAACGGTAGCAAGAAGACACGTAAATTTTCACAGAATTTTTAGGTCTTATGTTGTATATTACCTTCCATCAACGAAGTTTTTATGCCATTTTTTGTACGGAACCCTTCGTGCACGTGTTCGACTCGCACTTGGCCGGTTTTTTCTCTGTTAGTAACATTAAGCATACCGCATAGCAGCGTCCCGGTATAAAACAATCGCCGCTATGATCACCATTCAGCATGCCAAGCGTGGCAATTATGGCGTATTCTTTCCTTATGACGCACAACACTTTTAGGAGCATCTTCGAAAAGGCTTTGTCCAGCGGAGACGAATGTACGTCTTTCGGATGTAATTATGATGATGGTGATGGTGGTGGTGGTGGTGGCCTTAGTGGTGATGGTGGGGTTGGTGTCGTTGGTGGCATAGGTGTTGTTAGTGACTCTGGTGGTGGTGTTGGTGGCGTAAGTGGTGCTAGCGGTGATTTTACTGGCGATTGAGGCATTGGCGGCGTTGGTGATGTTGGTGGTGTTGTTGATAGTTTTGGAGGCGTTGGTGGCATTGGTTGTGGTGGTGGTGATGGATTTGGTGGCGTTTGTATCAGTGGTGGCATTAGTGGCGTAGGTGTTTGGTGTGGTGATGGCGTTGGTGGCGATTGTAGTGATGGCGGTGGTGATGGTGGTAGTGATGACATTGGTGGTGGTGGTGGTGATGATGGTGGTGGTAGTGTTGGTGACATTAGTGGGTAAAAATGCGCAACGTTAATATTCATTTTTTCTCTTCTATCGGCTCTTACGGAATGCTTATAATAAGCATTGATCTATCTTTTATCTTTAAAAATTGACTGAAAGTTTACAAAAGTTTGTAATATTTTTCTATAAAAATTATTATGCATAGAAGTTTAAAAGGCCTTTTCGAAAATACGGTTCAGCATAGGATGGATGCACGTTTAAACACATAGGTAATTAGCAATTTTTCGCAATTCTAGCAGCCTGTGTGCTTTTATCCCCGATGGTCATACGTCTAATATCGTTTACAGAGAAGCATTACTGCAAAATAGCTACCCAAAAGTGTTTATGATCCAAAATTAACCAAAATGTATATCCAAAAGCGCTGCCTAAAGTCCCAAAGCCATTATTCCACGCAAACAAAGTTGCGGGCACAGCTAGTATCATAATAAATAAGTCATCATCGTTACGATTTCAGCCGAAAGACGTCCACTGCTGGACAATAATTGTCTCCACCCAAAGATTGCCACAACAAAATAGAAATTTCTTTCTAAATTCTCTCAATATTATGCTGACTGTAGTCTCGGAAATAAACTTAAATAGGTATATCCACGTCCTGTCCTTCTATCAAGGTTGACAAGCTACAATCGTTAACGGTGCAGAAAATACAGCAAATGTATGAGAAATTCATGTCGCAATCAATATGAAAAAAAATAATTAAAAACAAAATCTGGAAACTAACATAATATCTAAGACCAAAGGAGATGTTGTGAGCTCGGCTCTAGTTCGTACACGTCCTCAAAAAATGGGTAAATTAAAAAAGAATCCGAAAGAAATACAATTAATTTATTCAAGAATATATTTTAGAGTTACAACCACATTTAATTCAAACGATTTTATTATTTTCAACCATGTTCAACATGGCGGCGATATAGCCGACGCTTGGGATAGTACCTATGTATATAAAACAAAACTAATGCTATCTGTATCTTACTAGTGCATCCGCAAGTTCCGATGAATTTCTTTTAATTGGAAATCGATTAGTATTAAGTTCTAAGTATTAACACATGAAATCGATTTCGAAAGTATTTAGAAAATATTACTTTTTTCTCTAAGTCAACAATCAAAACACAATAAAAAAATTGTAAATGGCAAAATGACATCGTTCGCCATATTCGCCATGTTGGTTTTGAGTTGCAATTCTAACTGCAAATAATGTTTTGTAACTGCAAACAAAGCTAAATAACTGAAAATATGCAGTAAAAAACGTTTTTATATTGATTTTGCCTGTTAATGATATTGTGTACAATACATGGCCGAAGGTCCATAAATTTTTGCAACATTATTATATCAAAATCAAAATCATTCGAAAATGGCGTAATTTCGTACCGCCTAACTACAATGCACGGCTCATGAGATCGTCCCATTCCTGACGAGTGGTATCGGAAAACCCTTGTCGATTCCCGGACACTGCCCTGATGTGTGTAAATAGACCATAAATATAATACAACAACACTACACATTAGAATCGATCACATAGGATAGATGGTCATGTTATTTATCGGAACTAATAAACATGATGTACGGTTATCGGAATATATATTTTTTATTGTTCCAATGTATGCACCGATAATATTAGTTGTTATAGTATACGTGGCGGGCCTCACGATGAGCTATTATTTATTGTTTATTTCGTTTATTGGGTGAAGTTTTCCTGAGGCGACACAGTTGTATGCATTACGGGTCCTTATTCTTATGTTGTTATTCAAATCAAACATTCGTTAATTCCATTATAATTCATTTTGAAATGTGTAGGATGTAGATTGTATGTTAGGGAAATAAATAGAGGTTGCAAATAATTCAGTCAAAATATACACTTGGCTTTATTTGCTTCCTCCTTTTATCAATCATGCAACAAAAGAACATGTGATTGCATAATATAGCCCCATAGATAGGTGTTTGTCGTGTTTTAAATTTAAACCCGTACGGTTTCGAAGATGAATAAGAAAGAGCTAGTAGCAATAGGAACCTACTACCTACGCACGTACCTAATCAATCTAAACCCTGTGTTAGAAAGGTTGTTGGAAGGCATTTACAACAATTCTCGACATAAAGTAAGTAACAATCGGAATGAGCAATATTGGAAACGGAGAAATAAGCCCGAAAAAATAGTGTTTTGGGACGCTGAAATAACAACAGAGAATTACATTTTTAAGACGAAATCAAGTTTTATTTACCTACAGTAATTCAGAGTTTTGTACAACGCTAGGTAATATCATTATTGCTCATTTCATTGCTTACGAAATAAAAGCAAGCGATTGTGATACAGAAATCTAAAACAGAATCTGAAAAAAAAAACGTTAATGGAGATACAGTTGGAGTAGATGAATGTATCACACTACTAAATTATCTTATTTTAATTAAATATACCCTCCACGCTCCATCGCTTTACGCTGACATACAGTTGAGAGACATTGGACTGGACAGCATCTTCAATCTGAAACAATTCGGGCATCTATACAAGGAACTGATGATGGCTGCACCAAGTTGAACAGCATAAGAATTATACTGATAGCGCCTGAAGAAAACATTTCATAGAAAACTGATATTCGAAAAGAACCGGCTAACCAGCTCCAAAATTATGAGACTCACAAAAATAACACAATCTTATATCAACAACACAAAATTAAATATCCTAAAAGACATTTAAGCGTTACAAAATTGAGTGATGTTTCAATAGGTATGTATGTATGTATGTCACTTCACGCCAGGTCCCTAACGGGGTAGGCAGAGAGTGTAGAGCGCCAGACATCCCGGTTCTGACAAACCTCTCGTGCCTCGTCTACCTTCATCATTCTCTTCATACATGCACGCCGATTCCTAAGACTTTTGACACCACCATCAGACAGAACTCGACCTATTTGGTCATGGTAGGTCAGCCTTGGTCTTCCTGGGCCTCTGCAACCATCCAATAGGTATTGTGCCGTAATCTTATTATTTTAAGTAATTCCTGTTTTTCGAGACAAATTGAATAAAAATAATAATATTGAATTATTTTGTTCTTCGTAAATACTTATTTGTTTTCCGCTTTTCATATCCATGCATCAAAAACCATCTTCGTGTCCTTTAATCGATACGAAAGTGTTTGAGGATAGTCACCTCCCTCGCGTACTCTCCCTTCAGACTTATGAGGATAATTCACGTCAACAATACACTTTATTAACAGTTAGTTATGAGTTTCGTGATGATATCGCGCCTACAATTAAATATTAATGTGTGTTCGAGAGGTCGTAGGCGGTCGGGATTTATCGGTCTGCTTAACGGCTCTTTAGATGCCGATTAGTAATTGTGAGTTAAAGGTGAGAAATGTACTTAATTCAAGTCTTAGATCGAACTTCGTGCAAGTACCTACATTACTTTGTTGATCGGTAACGGACGTAATACCACTGAAGAAACTTGTTGAACGATTACGTATGGATTGGTTTTCTTTAAAGCCTATTAAAAAAACTGCATTTATATTGCCAAATACACAGAGAAAAATGCATAAGTTCATGCATACATTCAAACATATAATATATGATCCACCAGTTACATTATTATGCCACATCTCCTCTATATAAATAATAAATAAATATAATATATAAAATTCTCGTGGCACAGTGTTTGTAACAATACTCCTCCAAAACGGCTTGACCGATTATCATGAAATATTGTGTGTGTATTTGTTAGGTATGAGAATCGGTTGTACAATATTTTTTATCGCAAAATAGTAAAGGTGGTCATTTCAATTTTATTTTCTTACATTTGGACAGAATTTTTTGTTTTTTTTTCTGAGGTATGTAGGTATATCATTAAAAAATAAGTTTAATCCTTAATTTTCACATTTATACCACCAACCCCTTTTTCTTAAGCGGTATTAGTATCTCCACTTTTAATCTATTAGGCGACACGAAGTTCGCGGAACGGCCCCACCGCTCACGAGTGGAGGAGATTAATTCTTCCGCTAGTGCAGCCAGTCCACTGAACAATGGTGGTCAAACCATTGCAAAAGGGTGATTGCAATAACGCGGGGTGGGCAGCAGGATGAAGGAATCTTTTGTCCCGTAGTGAACGTCCTACGGCGGAAATGATGATGATCATGCATGGAAATAGGTATGTAGCGAATCGACATCACCAGGCATATTACCAAACCAATGTAAGAGTTAAACTCGAGTCCAGCGTAACTTGCGTAACAGAATATTTCATGTCTTATAAATACGTTTATATTAGCTCTCTAAACTCTCTATATACCTACTTACTGCAGTGGAAATTTTTATTAATATCCAAGCATTATTTTAAAAAAATGTAACTTTACGTCTGTAATCCCCGAAGGGGTAGGCAGAGGTAAATGCATGCATTCAAGCATACATGCAAACACCCACGACTCGCTGGTTACGTTTTGGCCCATGTAACAGGTGGCGAACCTGTTGCCATCTCCGGGCACATTACCAAACTCCGAGGTACTGGGAAACTTCCAGAAAATGAAAAAATCCCAATAGAACCAGAGATAAAGGATTTTAAACCGTTATCTCTCATATTAGTTCAACCCAGGACCCGCAGCGTAGTAGTAGTGGCCTGCAACCACAGTTAAGCCAAGCATTATAACTTTTGGAAATCACTAATGTACCTACCTATTCAGTCCTTTTTTCTAAAACTATTCTCCAGATTCCAGTAATTTCATCTCACTTAAACATGACAGCGGTAAACACTACCATTTTTACAGATAAGGTACAGTAAAATATTATTATATAAAGTATTTATCTCCATCATCAGATCTCCAAAAAATTCTGTCTAAGTCTGTAACGATTTTGAACTTTTAACTTCGAACTTCGAACTTAGAAACACTCAAAGCAGAGTTCTCATTATATAGCATAATGAAAACTCTGCTTGAATGACTATGAGGTCGTTAAGCCATAACACACAATTAACAACGGCTAATTCATAAATCGAAAAAGTAGTGTTATCAATTAGTACGTATCGATATCGGTATCGGCGTTTACAACACGATTACCTATATAAATCGTGGGTTCATATTGGATGTCTGTGTCGCAATAAATATTAAATATCGAAGCCGTTAAAAATATCCGCTTACAGTTTACGAGAGCGATCAGTCGCTCACGGACATATTTACGTACGGGAGGAGGCAATCAATTGACTTTTTTTCATTCATTCTACATATTTATGGTCTTTTTTTCAAGTATGCACGCTTTCTCGATAATGCTGCTCAACATTTGGTTGGCTCAGCGCCGATATTCCATTTTGAAATGAGTAATTGAAATTTAATTAGATATTTTTTTCTTTACATTTGTTTTGCATATTGTTTTAGGTTTTAGGTATATTTATGTAGAATGTATCATAGGCGTTAATTATTTGACTTACAGCATTTTAGAGAAAAATACCGACTTATAATAAAAACATAGAACATAGAAACTTTCTCCAGTCGTTTAAAAGTTAGGTCAATGGTGATGTCGATTAGCGGGACGAGAGTATCTGTTTTAGGAAGTGTGGATGGATTATTATAATTTATTGGCGGATTTTATTCAAAACAAAAATAACATACTAGAAAATTTATTACTTTCTGATGTAGGTATATAATATAGAATATAATGAAATGACTGCTAGGTTAGTTAACCTATGAAGTCATCCGCATAACTCTACATAATAAAAGGATCTTCCATAATTTTCCAAAAAAAAAAAAATGCTTTCTTCTATTCTATTACCTACCTGTATTTCATCACCGTTCGAGCATATAAGATATGATAAACAAAATATGATAAGACTCTACATTTGTCAAAACTATGGAAATTCATGAAAAAGAGGTCAAAGAAATTTAAGTCACTGTCGTATAATTTCGTTTTTTTCTGGAAAAAACTAAACGACGAAAATATTTGACCAATGAGACCATTACACTGCTGAGGTACCTACTTTAGGACTTCGAATCGATAAGACAGGTATAGATTTTTTTTTATTGTACACCAGTGGGAAACGAGCATAGAGTTTACATTGAAGGTAGAGGAATACTACAGTGTATAAGGCTCTTCATAAAAATGATTTCAATGTAGGTTACGTTGCCACTTTTAAGATATTTTATGAGCTGTAACCCCGTAAAACTAATAAGATTTCAAGGCGGTACAAAACCACCTGATCAGAACACGATAGAGTCGAACATTCATTGGCAAGCATAGAACTATTTACAACGCTATTTCTTACATGCCAGTCACCCGTATTCACAAACAATATTATGAGGTCTCACAGGGTTGGCAAACGCACAGGGTCATTAAAATCAATTAATAAACAATACTTGAGTGAGAACTACCACTATGCGTCCATGTAACCGACGCACAGCTAAGATAGTCGCCGAGCTATTTTAGAGAACGCATAGTGTTTGCATTTGGAGAAAGTTAGGTTATTCTAGGAATTGATATAGTATAGACAATAACTGAAAACGTCATGGACTATAGTCATGAAGAAGAGTATGATAATAATGATGAAATAAATAAAGAAAGATTTCAATTTGAGAACTAAAGAATGTGTGTGGTTTTCCAAATCCTCCAGAATATTATAACAAAGAAGAGTTTAGGAAGCGCTATCGGTTCACGAAAGATGTTGTTATTTTTTACTATTACCACTTGTATCAGAAAGCAGTTTAAAAATAACACGAATTAACCTATTCCGTGTCCCATTGCAAGCACATTAGCTTAAACAATGCAAATTCTCACATGTGTTTCCAGGGACAGGGTACCTGCTATGAACAATAATATCGTTTAGAAAAAAAAAAACATTTAACATCTGCAAACAATAGAGTGAACTATGCAATATAAAACAGACCAATCACAGAGCACGATTAAACTCTGTGAGACTGCATAGTAAAGTAAAGCTCAAGTGTTGTTAACGAAGAAGATAATAAATCTATGGTTGTTTATAGTTGAATAGCCTGACATGACGACCGCATAGCAAAAAAAGATCATTCTTTGGATAGCGTTTCTTCAACACTTATGCAAGTGTACATCTTGAATACGGGTATTAGTTATTATGGTAATACAAAATGAGGGGGAGAAATGAGGCAATATAAGTTAATTAGCCCATTGGAATCCAGATCTTCAACTTTAATTCATTAATTCAAAAAGTGGCCAAGTGCGAGTTCAAATCGCAGTTTCGTAAAAGTTTTATCAAATTCCTATGTTATCATAAATACCACAGATTTCTTGGTGTTCCTGTTTAATGTGTAGTTGTTTACCTAAGTATGGAACTATTTTTCAGATATAGCACTCGAGCTTCAAAAACATTACAACCAGTAGGTGTATAATGCAACGTGCAACCACTTTAAAAAAAAACAAAAAAGTTTAATTATAAACACAGCAAATGAAACTTGAAACCTTAGGACATCGCTCCCGAGTCCCAAGGAATAAATGTTATTCTGTTTGTTGATTCAGCTACTTCGATACGGATGGCCTAATTGTGGTCCGGTGTAACTCGGTAGACTAATCTGGACATTAACGGTTAATTTTATTGTCATATAAACAGTGTGTACTTATAATAAATCTCCGAGAGACGTGATTTCCGGAAAACCATTCGAATCAAAATAGCAATGAGAAGGAAGTCATTGGATGCACCCGTTCGTCTCGATTCCAGTATTGCGACTGTTATAAATTATATTGATTTATTCACACTTTAGTTAACGTTTTTTAAACTTTTATTTGGATCTTTGATAGGCACCTATTAATTCAGTTTTGTTTTACAAGAATGTTTATATTTTGTAAAATTTTCACTCGTGGTAGAGTTAGTGTACCTACTACCCCGCGAGCGTAGCGCGTAGGCACCACCGCATTACGTAATCTATCTGCCGGTCAAATGGTAGTGTTCAGCACTATCTTATTCCGGTTAGATGGTAATATTATGTAACCCCGTAATAACTCTCACAGAGACATAACAACTTAGGTCTCAGGGGTGGCAACGCATCTCCATTTTGGCCTCTAGTTTTTGTGTAGATTTCTATAGGCTGCAGTGATCTCATCACTCAACATCCATGAGAACTGCATGCTTGTGTGCCATGCCATGTTGGTTACACAAAAAAAAAAATGTTACACACTTATCTAAAATCTAAACAAAGAAGCACGAATACTTAGTCACTAACAAGCTGTTTAATCAAATATATTATTTTTTGTAGATTTTAACTTTATACCTTTGAAATATTCATGTTCAAATATCTAAACTTTAATTTTAGTGGGTATCGAACGCGGTCCAAATGAAAGTATCCTCGTGATCAGTCTATTATTTAGGTATGAAAGTTTTGTATGTGATCATTCATTACCAACTTCATGTAGGTAGTAGAGTAGAGTCACTAAAATCTTTAACGTATTGTCAATTTTTTTTGAGGAATAGTGTTACTTACTATCAATGTCTTAGATTAAGTACCTATAGATGTAGCCAGCGTGTGGCCGCTCATGAGACGGCCATATGAAATCATGAGTGTTGCTAGTAAATAAAGTTTCCAATTTTCTTCCTAATCATTTACTATATCTCGGCAAGTTTTTATGTTAAACATTCCTAAGCATTTTACTTTTATTCAGATTAGTTGAATTGTAACGAATTGATTGAATGATAAATTAAAACATGTGCATCTACCATTCAATTAATTCTATACATTTTGCTGAAAGATCAAGAACATATCGAGAAGAAAAGAGAGAGAAAATGTACATAATTTGAAATAGGTAACCATGAATTAGCATTTATTATGCTGCGAGTTGTGAATAATCTAGAACCTAGATTATTCACAGCCCGCACTCTAGAACATCATCTACAGGGTATTATTTCTTTGGCCGCGATCTTATAGATAGTTTATCAGAACTATTGCTGTATCGGGTAAGGCATTCAATATTTGCGTGTAAGTAATAGTTAAATAAAACTAAGAGTTTCAGTGTGATTATAGCTTTAATATTCAAATTATAAATATCAAAACATAAATCATTATCCAAATTTAATGTTAGTGTCCTGTCATGAAATGTCGGAATGTGGGAATGTTAGTACTTCCGTGGAATGAACGGAAATACTAAGTTCAGAAGGGTCTCGACCATTATTAATAAGTTTTTAAACCCAACCCAATAAAATATACCCAAAAACTTATTAATAATCGCCGTTATACGTTGAAAACGATAAATAAATGCGTATACGATAGGATCTATTACAGCAATTACGATGACAGATATTTGTTTGGCTAACTTTTGCTGTCACTTACGAAGTTCGCCAAGCAAAAACCGGCACGCCGTAAGGGACAAAAGATACGATGCTCTATTTCAACTTTCTTATGTTCTTTGTATATAACTGTCTCACTTCCACAAAGCATATGGCGAACATGGCTACGTCTATAGGTACTTAGTCTAAGATCAATGTAAACTGTAGTTATGCTTGATTGCCACTTCATGACTAAAAAAACAGTAGAAAAACTTGAATACTTCGAACACATTCTACTTAGTTTGTATCGGTCACTTATCGCATTTAATTCATAACCATTGTAAAATAAATGGAGAACACAAGAATAAGTAGATTCTCAATGAAATAGAGTATACTTTAGACCATATTAAACATACCTACTATCTATTCACAAGTAGGTACTTAAACAACAACGACAACATTACTCTTTATTGTACACCAAATAAAATACCAGTAGTAAGACAAAAGAGCACAGTACAAATACACGAATTATTTCATCAATATCCAAAAGATGTAAAATTACATAGGTATCCTAAGTAGGTAAAAAACTTTCAGATTTAAGAAAGAGGCTGCATATATCTTCCAATTAGTTCAAGTATTTTATGTGTTCCCAATGTGTCGGCGTTATTTGTATCCAAAAGAGAAACATTTTTGCAAGAAAATTTGCAGATTACGAAACATATAACAATATTGGAGCAGAAAGTAAATGATTATGGTTGGTTATAACTCACCGTTCTCACGGTTGCGTTGATATCTCACACGTGTGGTGCAATACATTTCGAGGCAAATCTTTTGATCCTATTGACGTTCGGTTTACCGCAGAGTAGAGGCGATCATGATAAGTATGCTGATTTATGTGATGATAGCAAAGGCTAAATATTACTTATGTTATCTCTACGTAACTGTACAATCTAAACTTCTGTATTAATACTATACTTCTGTATTAGCGACCCGCACGGGCTTGTTATTTATTGTTTAATAGGGATGTTTCCTAGGTACAAAATCATTAAAAACCTAACTTCGTTTTTAAAACGTAACTCCATGCCTGTAATCCCCGAAGGGGTAGGCTGAGGTAAATGCATACATTCAAGCATGCATGCAGACACCCACAATTATTCGCCGTTGGTTACGTTTTTGGCCCGTGTAACAGGTGGCGAGCCTGTTGACGTCTCCGGGCACATTACCAAACTTCGAGGTACTGGGAAATTTCCAGAAAATGGAAAAATCCCAATAGAACCAGAGATAACGTACTTAACACGTTTACACCATTATCTCTGATAACCCCCTACCCGGGATTCGAACCCAAGACCTCAGTGTAGTAGTAGTGGCCTGCTACCACTAGGCTACAAAGGCTTTTTATCTCATCTGAAAGTTTAATAATTACTTGGAATTTTATAGTATGATGATAAAAAATATTCTAAAATAACGAAAAAAGTTAGCTTAAAATAATTTCACTTTACATCAGACATAAAGGACGAAATTTCTTGATTTCATCATCCAATTTACCGACTACCAGGCTGTGCGTCATAACGTGCTTAAATTTAGATATAAGTACCTACTTAATATGTGCCCTTTTGAGTCATTTTACTACTCGCAATGTTTTGAATGGTTACATCCAACTATTAGATACTTATTGACTTTATTTATGCTTCCAAGACAAATAGTATTTATTTATTCAATAGTTTATGAATAAAAAAAAAGTTCGGTAGCTTAGTGGTTAAGCGGCTGGACTGGTTATCCTGAGGTCGCAGGTTCGATTCCTGCCCGAAGTCAAATTTTTCTCTCCATTTTTTCTTTAATTTCTAAAGTTCACTCGCAAATGTTATTGCGAAAAATAAAATATTACAAACGTAACTTTACGCCTGTAATCCCCGAAGGGGTAGTCAGCAAACATGCACGAAACACCCACGATTCGCCGGTTACGTTTTGGCCCATGTAACAGGTGGCGAGCCTGTTTACATCTCCGGGCACATTACCAAACTTCAAGGTACTGGGAAATTTCCAGAAAATGGAAAAAACTCTATAGAACCAGAGATAAAGGCCTTTACACCATTGTCTCTGATAACTCCCTACCCGGGAATCGAACCCAGGACCTCAGTGTAGTAGTAGTGGCCTGCTACCACTAGGCTACCGAGGCAGTTAAAACTAAAAATGACTATCAAAATACCAATATTCATACATATTCATAGTGGTAGAGTTTCAGCGTACCTACTCTACCACTACGAGACTCGGCGTAGCGTAGGCACCACTGCACCTACCTGATCTATCTGCCGCTAATTGTAGTATTGAGCACTATTTTGTTCCGGAAAGATAGTGTAATGTGGTGGTAATGTGTGTCTCTGAGATAATTATCGCGGAGCCTACGGGTCCCTACACTGTAACTCTAGATTGTCTAGATAACCAGTATTTTTTTTTTATATAATGGAAGTGGCATACAAACATGCAGTTCACATTGATGTTAAGTGATGACTGCAGCTTATAGACACCCACATAACGACCAAGGTCAAAATGCAGATGCGTTACCACTCCTGGGGCCTATGGTGTTATGCCCCTGTGCCGGAAATTACAGGGCCGTACATTACCACCTGACCGGAACACGATAGTGCTGAACACGACCTACCATTTAGTGGCAAGTATATGAGGTAATGCGGTGGTGCCTACGTCCGCAAGCTCCGTGGATTTTACTGGAGCTCTACCACCAGTAAAAAGTAGGTAGTAAAAATGAGTCAATTTATGCCCTTATTTTTTAGTAAGCAAGTTAGTGGTGAACAGATATACTATAGATAAATAGGTACATACAATTACCAACGATTTACTGAACCCCAGTCACATAAATACTTGAGTAGGTCCTTGATCACGAACAGCATGAGCGACACAAATAGGTAGGTAGGTATATTTTATGATAAATTGCAGATAATTTGGGTAAATAGTCTTAAAACAACGGTTTTTGTTATAAAAAGTCTTTGCAATAAAATAGAGTATCGAGTACAGTAAACATAGTATAGTACGAGTACCTACCTAACATTAAACGTTCAATATTCAACCCGTTTCAAAAAACGAAATCCCTACTAATACTATAAATGCGAAAGTAACTCTGTCTGTCTGTCTGTTATCTTTTCACGTCCAAACGACAGGACCGATTTTAATAAAATTTGGCACAGAGGTAGAGCTGACTCTGAGAAAGAACATAGGCTACTTCGTTATTTATAAAACGACATCCACGCGGGCGAATCCGCGGGCAACAGCTCGTATAATTATATACCTACCTACTACCTTTTGTCCGCGACATGGTACACGCATCGTACCCTAGAAAGTCTGGGAAATCCTTTTGTACCGTCTTCAAAAAAAGGAGGAGCTTCTCAATTCATCCGAATATTTTTTTTTATGTAACGAAGGTGGCAAATAAGCATGCAGTTCACATTGATGTTAAGTGGTGTCTGCAGCCTATAGACAGTTACATAAAGACCATACATATCTCTGTGATAAGTTATCACGGGATCATACATTACCATCTAACCGGAACACGACAGTGCTAAACACTACAATTTGGCGGCAGATAGAGTAGGTAATGCGGTAAGCACCTAAGCAGCCCACAAGATGGACCAACGACCTGGTGAAGGTCCCGGGCAATCGCTAAATGAGGGCGACCCAGGACCGTTCGTTGTGGCAATCTTTGGGGGAGGCCTTTGTTCAGCAGTGGACGTCTTCACGAGGACCGCGCGGCGCGAATTTTGAACATGCCGGCGGCGGCGGCGGCGCGCCGTCTCTTCATGGCGGCGGCTAGCCGGCGCGGCTCGCATGTCTAGTCATAATTCAGCTTTTTACGTTCAGTAGTTTCAGCTGAGCGTTGTTTTCAAGCCACTCAAAATTAAGGGAAGCGTTTTATGTATTGATTATCCGATAAAATATTATTTTTCCGTAAAAGCGCGCACATGGGAAGTTTATAATAATGCAGATTATTAAAGTACGTGCGTGATGGTTTGGTTACCGGCCGATGATTCTCGTATCACGTAAACATCGCTAACGTTGGTGCCTCAAGCGATCATGGTAATGATTGCATCTATATCGGTGGCGCGGATGTACTGCAGGTGTTTTCTGACAAGCAAAATAAACTCGCCCGAAATCGATTTTAGAGTTCGAGCGAACAGTTGTTCTTGAATGAAACATTTGATGTATTCAAGTACTGTAATGTAGAGTAAGCTATATTATCCGATTTAATATGTTCCGTCTGTTCATTGGGTGGTCGGGTTTTTTATTGTTTAGTGTTGTTTGAAAAATATAAAATTGGATTAGGACTCGCCGGGTCCACATTTTCAATTAAAAATGGATTTAATGAAAATACCTATTTAAATTTTTTATCATCAAAACACTTGGGTAATTATAAATCTGTAACTTATTAGTAACAGCACTTTCACACAGCCACATAAGTAGGTAGGTAACGTTCCGGTTCATATTTCTGTTTATCATTGTACCTATCCTTGCATGTTACCTACATGCAGGGGCGGACCCGGGCCTCGAGGCGCCAAAATATAGGGGGCGGCAAAATTGTGTCGTTTTTTTTAAGTAGTTGCCTACGTGTAAAATCTCAAAAATGTGTTCATATAGCATCTCGCGAAAAAATTTTCATGTATGGCAATTACGATTATTAGAAGAATTAATTAAGTCACTTACTATCTTTTTTTTTCATTTTAATTTAATTTCTATATATTATCTGTTTTTATATGCTTTACAGGACAGGGTGTGTGGGGGCGGCAATCTATCATAGCTCTAGGGCAGCCAACGTATCAAATCCGCCCCTGCCTACACGCTTATATGGATGCCTTTATCTCTACCTACCCCTTAGGCGATTACATGCGTGAAGTTACTTGTTTTTTAAATAAATTGAAGAAATTGTTTTGAAGATATTTAGAAAAAAAAACGGACTACGAGCCTTATTGATGACGAGGCTTTTAAGAATAGCAACCCAACTAGGTAGGTTTACTTAGGTACTTAGGTAGGATCGAAATCTCTGGATTGTTTTATTTGAACTTTTACTTATGCGGGATACCTACTAGCACCTACTTTCACTTAATAGGTACCTATATGAAGAATGAAAATCGTCCTATACCTAAGCTTACTACACAGCTTAGGTATTTAGGTAGGTAAAGGTACCTACCTAAATAATCTGTAGCGTGCATTGCATATAGGCAAATATAATAAATATAAAAATATAATTACCTAAGTATCTACTGAATAAAAAAAAAACTGAAAACATCCTTTTTTTTAATGTAGATAGGTATCTACAGATAATACCTATTTAAAATTCAGTAGGTACACTTAGGTTTAATTAGTTGTTAGTTAATGCATTTCTAAAGAAAACAAGTAGGTAGGTACCCCATACCAATTCTCGAGCAAGATATCTACTGAGGTAGGCTCTGCCCTTCCTTCCTATAGGTAGGTATGCAATGCACGCCACTGGTTAGTACCTAGGTACAGGTACCTACTTGTTAATTGTAATACATAGTTACCTACTTGACTACTTGTAAGTATGTAAGCACCTATTGTTAAATATTAAGGGTAGGTAATAGTCAAATAGATACCTATAACTAGTATGTAGAGGTACCAAAGTACCAACGTAAGCTTTCCAGCTACCGTTTAGGAGTTGCATTCGAATAATTACCTACACGAACGAATAGGTACATTTCTTTATTCTTTTAAAAAAATGATTAGGTAAATATCTAAAAAATATTTTTATTCAGCCTCACCTAAGTAGGTACCTAGGTACCTATAGATGCAAATGAACGCTAAATTGGTCGCTTAGATACCTAAATTACAATATAGGTACCTACCGCAAGTTTGCATTTTCACGACTTTACATGATAGACAAAAGCGATCTTGTTTCTTTGTTTCAATGAAATTAATATTATAGTGAAATTTGTTATCAGGTTTTTAAATTAAAACCTTTGATTTACTTACCCGATTTTTATTGGTGCAAGAGAAGCAGGAATATTTTTTCTATACAATGTAGGTAGGTAGGTATCTTAAAAAAATGCATAGTGTAAAAAAACATATTCGCGGTGTGCGACGTTATGCGTTCATTTACATACATTGGACCAAACGAACCTACGCAAGATACGCAGCAATAAAATTAAATTGAACTTGCAAAGCCATATAAAACATATTAAAGAGACAGTTTATTGTAAACAACTGCAGTGCTGTTTGTAACATCAGTTAGTACTAGCTATAAACTGACTCCATTACATTGTGCACACACAACGCCCAATAGTGGTTGTCCAATAGGGGCACACCATTAATTTAGACACGCCCACTGATTGCGCCCGCGTCGATAAGTTGCCGTGGAGCTTGTCAGTTTTTCAGTTACGTCCGTGAAGGGAGGACCACACGGTGGGACACTTGAGTGCGATGACGTCGCTGAGTGGTGAAGTTAACCAAGGGAACAAATTAAAGTTTAGTGTGGATAGTATATTGGGGAACAATGATTCGGCGGCGAGTCCGCCGGTTAGTGAGACGCGGTCGCAGGAGCCTCCGTGCGCAGGATGCGTGGCGGCCCTGTACCGGTGCTGCAGGGACGAACCTCCTCTTCTGCAGCTACAACTGCCATTGCCTTATGCACATTTACATCCTGCTTTGAGACCTACAACTGGTATGTTCATATCTATCTTGAATACGCGTCAAGTTTAGTTACCTACCGACTCATTCGTCCGTCCCCTGGTCTTCTCTCTCCGTCTGATTGTTGCAATAGCTGCATTAGTGAAAAAAAACTAGTTTTCTAGTTCACGAAGGCTTTATTTTTTTGTTATGGTCGTATTTGTTCATACCTAACATTAAAGTTGTCTAATCTAATAATGCTCAATCCAATTTATTCATAGCCCTCGTAGTAAATACCTAGCATTTCATATTACACCTAACATTTAAAAACCCCTCATTTCTTTGTACAGTACTTTTGTTTGATACAAAAAACATTATAAATGGTCTTAACCAAATAGAGCCTCTTTGTTTGTCATATTCGCAGTAGCTGTTAGTCGGGTTGACCGAATCAGTGATACCACAATAAGCCTGGGTTGCACCATGATATTTGTTAAAGTAAAAGTTATTGTATAATTTCACATCCTTCTCTAACTAATAACTTTAACATTAATAACAAATGATGTGGTACAACCCAAGCTAAGTATTAGAAATCTCCGTACCTAACTTTGTAGAGGCTTTTAACTGCCTCGGTAGCCTAGTGGTAGCAGGCCACTACTACTACGCTGATGTCCTGGGTTCGATTCCCGTTTAGTTATCAGTGATAATGGTGTGAAGTCCTTTATCTCAATTGCCCAATACCTCGAAGTTTGGTAATGTGCCCGGAGATGTCAACAGGCTCGCCACCTGTTACGTGGGCCAAACAACGTAACCGGCGAATCGTGGGTGTTTGCATGTATGCTTGAATGCATGCATTTACCTCTGCCTACCCCTTCGTGTAATCCCTACAGGCGTGGATTTACGTTTTTGTAGAGGCCTTCCGATTGATTCGATAGTAGGTAATCACACTGGTAGCCTAGCAGAGCCTTTTGCTGGTAGTACAATACTATTGGTGCAGTATTCCGAATGATATCTACTGGTAGTGTCAGAGCTCTTCCAATTGAGCTACTTGGCAATAGATGGCGCTGCTGCTACCATATAGCAATGCACTATATGTGAAAAGATTTGACAAATCGGGCAGGACTTCAGTAGCTCAATTGGAAGAGCGGCTGGACTAGATTCCCAGTAGGCCGCGAGTTCGAGTCTCGCCTGAAGTCAAATTTTTCTTTCCATTTTTCTATAAATAAAATAAAAATTCTTATTCTTTGCTACGACAGTAATACAAGCTCTCGTAGCTATGTAGAGCCTTGCCAATAATTAATCGCTCGTAGCTCAACAGAGTCTAAAGCCCGTATTAATATACCTACAGATATCAGTCCTAGAACACGGTATTAAGATCCTGTGTTGTTGTTTCAAGAACTGCGATTTGTCCGTTAATACGGGCCCTAGTGTTGATATGATAATATTAGGTAAAAGGTCCCGTAGCCTTGTAGAGTACTTACATATACCACAATATTGAATGCGCTTGTTTAATACTACACATTATTTAAAGTCCTCGTAGTTTATAGAGCTTTATGTTTGACTAGCTGTTGCCCGCGGCTTCGCCCGCGTGGATGTCGTTTTATAAATAACTAAGTAGCCCTTTTTTTTCTCAAAGTCAGCTATATCTCTGTTCCAAATTTCATTAAAATCGGTTCTGTCGTTTGGATGTGAAAAGGTGACAGATAGACAGACAGAGTTACTTTCGCATTTATAATATTATAATTAAATAATTAATAATTATATAAGTAGGGATTAAATATTAATAGCGTAGATATGTAGCCCAGCAGAACCCTAATGTTCTTATATCCTAGCCTCGTAGCATTGTAGAGCCCTTAATCATATCAGTCGAAAGATGCTGAACCAGAGCCTCCCATAAGGGGGAAAGGTATGCCATAATCGCCACGCTTGGCATGCGGCTTGGCGATCGCAGTGAGGTAGGTTTTATCGCAGGACGCTGCTGCCCGTCTTGTGTTATTGCACTTACTACCGCCGCCCTATTGGATTGGTTTGACCGCCATTGTTCGGTTCATTTCTCTTCCAGTAGAAGAAAATTATTCCGCCTATTGAGCGGTGGGGTCGTCACACGTACATATACCAAAACAACATTTTTTACACATCTTGTCTGTCTGTCTGTCTGTTTGACGGGGCTAGTCTTGGGAACGGCTGGACCGATTTTGACGGGACTTTCACTGGCAGATAGCTTATATAATAAGGAGGCTACATTTATACTAGCTGCGCCTACGACTTCGTCCGGGTAGATACTGAACAATCATAAATTCTCACGCGGGCGAAGTGGCAAGCACAGCTAGTTTAATGTTATATTAAATGCGTTTGTTTAATATGACACAATATTTAAAGCCCTCATAGACCTTATGCATAAAAAAAAATATTAGACTCGTAGCCCTACGGAGTTAGGGCTCTGTTACGTTTAAAGTATGTACCTAATTGATATGATAAGGCAACATTATGACCCGAAGTAGGCCGAAGTCTCCTTCCTAGGCTCGATGTGTAAAATTTATTGCTGAGCACTGTTCATTCATAGTAAGTAGGTATAGTATCCAATAAGAAATATTGCACATCGACCTAAAGAAGGAGACTTCGGCATATTTCGGATCTGTAGAGCGTTATCTCTTTCACAACTTACATAAGTGACGTTTGTCGACCATTTTTTTTTTTTTTAGTCATACATTTATTTTGTACAAAACAGATTACAATCACATACACATAAAATAACATAATAATTATTAAGAACTAGATTGCAATACATATCGCACCACCTTTCTAATCTTACATGAATGACCCCATTTTTATTATTTATATGTAAAGCACAATAAGAAATTAAGCCCAAAGTGCCATGTCCAGTCCGTCTCCACCGTTCAACGTCCCCAGCATACTGGCTACTATAAGAGTAACGACCATTTTGATCAAGTTTTGACCAATTCCGGACTATTACTGGTTACGTAGGCAATGTGCATTAGAGATAACGCTCTACGAAGTCGAAACTAATCGATTGTCTCTTTCACAGGCTCGAGTTGCAATATTTATTGTTGGGTACCGTAATACTGTGATCTATCAACATCTACCTATATGAAACCAGAGATTACAATGCAGATGTGTTGTGTTGCCCCTCAATCCCGAGGCCTAAGGTGGTATGCCTCCACCATGTCTCTGTATCGGAAATAATGAAGTCATACATTATTACCACCTGACCGGAACACGATAGTGCTGAACACTACCATTGAGCGACAAGTAGTTTAGGTGATGCGGTGGTGCCTACGCCCGCGAGATCCGTCACTGAAACTCTACTACCAGTAAAAAATAACTACGTTAGACAAAAAAGTTCTTTAGAAATTCACAATATTTTTTTAAGATATATTCAACGATATCTCACACGATGGAGTAGGCGAGAATATAAAATCTTACTAGATATCTACTACTTATTAAGTAGGTATAAGTATGAAAGCAAGGATGTTGCTTATTTGTTCGTTTGTTGCTCAATCACGATAAAGCGGCTGGACTGGACAGGTGAACAAAATCCGGGACTAGTTTATTCCCATAAGTTCGATTCATTAGTTCGATTGTCGAACTAGTGAGATTTTTTTTCTCATCTGTTCGACCGTCGTACTAGTGGGATTTTTAAATAATAATAATTAGACTGTAAAAATCGAGTGTCTTTATTAGGTTAAAATTACTACATTAAATATTTTTCCAAAAAACTGATAGGGAGCGATTAAAGAAGAGTAACAGAAACCATGAAATTTTTTTTTTGTAATTTTTGTCCGTCTGTCTGGTACGTTATAACTTCGAAACTAGGTACTTAACGGATTTGAACGCGGTTTTTACAGATGGATTAAGTTTTTAATTAAACCAACATAAATCGTCGCTTGAATATTTATACTTATACGGACGAAGATAACTTTTTTATGTAATGAAGGTGACAAACAAGCATACGGTTCACAATGATGTTAAGTGATGACTGCAGCGTATCCCACACAAAGACCAGAGGTCAAAATGCAGATGCGTTGCCAGCCCTGAGACCTTAGTTGTTATGCCTCTGTGAGTTATTCCGGGGCCGTACATTAGGTACCACCTAACCGGAACGAGTTAGTGCTGAACACTACCATTTGGCGGCAGATAGAGTAGGTAATGCGGTGGTGCCTACGCCCTCGAGCTCCTACACTAAAACTCTACCACCAGGAAAAAAAATGTTGAATATTGGGCTGACATAATGTTATCTTGATTTAATTTGAAGAACAGGTTTGCAGGTTTGTAAGGAAGGTGGCAAACAAGCATGCAACTCACATTTGATGTTAAGTGATGACTGCAGTTTATAGACAACTACACAGAGGTCAAAATGCAGATGCGTTGCCACCCTTGAGACCTAACGCTAGATTAGGTGATGCGGTGGTGCCTACGCCCGCGAGCTTCGTCACCAGAGCTCTACAACCAGTAAAACCAAGTAAACTACTTTTGAGCAAAATGTGTATTGACGGTAGTGATTCCAGATGTAACTAACTATACCATATGGAACTCGTGAAAAAAAGTGTAAATCGGAAATATTTTTGCCCTATTTTACTTATAATTATTATTTCGTTACAAGAACGCTTAGAAATCCGAGGCATAAGCAATAACAGTATTCAAGTGGTCGTAGGTATAAACATAGCCACACGCGAGAATAAGTGGCCGCGGCAAATTGTACGTCTTCAATGAATTGCCCCCGTATGGCCACATGTACTATGTGTCCGTACGTCAGAAACCGACCGAACAACAGCCTATTGAAATTTGATAGGCCATAAACACGGATCCGTGGAGCCGGCCTCCCGCGTATTACACGGATCCGTGTATGCGGCAGTGAAAGCGTTTAATCTATCCTACTAATACGCCATTGCATGACGAGCTTGCGGGGAAACGATTTCAAAACCATAGGTGAAACTGTGCGCCAGATATAACTAATAACGTAATGAGAACCATATTTTTTGCAATTTTGTTCCAGTGTACCGACTGCCTTTGCCTACATCATCACCGCCGCAACAGTCGTCAGCGCCGCGTTGTGACGTCACGTCGAGCGGGAAAAGGAAACGGTCTTGGTCTCGAGCTGTCTTCAGCAACCTCCAACGCAAGGGCCTCGAGCGACGTTTCCAAATACAAAAATACATCACCAAACCAGATAGGCGGCAGCTGGCTGCTACTCTTGGACTGACGGATGCTCAGGTTGGTTGAGATAAGGTAGGCAAATATTTGGGCTCTCCCGAGGGTTTCTGCCTTGTCATGGAGGGAGGGATCAGTAGTCGGTGGTTGTCCCCACACCGGCGAAGCTAAGAGGAACCTAGCGAGGTAGCGGCGTTTGGCATGGCTCTGCCCGCCATTCGCTGCAGTGAAGAGGAGACGGCTGGGGAACAGGTGTACGGGTATGTGGTTGGCCTTGCACCCTATCCCCAGCCGCCCAGCGGTGGTTCCGCTGTCCAGCCAGGCACGTGGTGGGGCCACGGGAGGGCGGTTGAGGCAGAGAATATGTTATACGAATGAACTACGTATAGAATGGACACTTCGACGTCCCTCCCGATTTCCCGCCTCACCCAACCTTCTCCCCTCTTATGGGCGACGTTTGGTATTCTCTACGTGCTACGCACACAGGTGCACGTGTAAATACACGTCATTGATTGATGTCTGTGTGTTGAAAGTCGAAATTTTTTGACACTTCCTATATCCCGGAGCCCGCTACGCCGAATAGACTTGACTACCTACATTTTTTTACAGCCCATCTTAACAAAAATACTACACCTACTCGTGTCATAGCTTATGAAAAAGTGCACGTTTTTAAATATGTTTTATATCTACTTGATATATAGGAACTTATAGATAAATAGTAGGTACTCGTATCTATCGTCAACCTAGCGCATGTTTTTCTTGCCCATATTTACCTACCTATACAGCACCTACTATTAAACAACATCGTGGAATCGTATATTGAAATTGTAATTTCTTTGTTTCTAGGTGAAAGTATGGTTTCAGAACCGACGCATGAAATGGAGGCATACGAAGGAAGGTCGAGCGGGGCTGGCGGTGACGCCTGGTAGAGACCCCGATCCATCCGCAATTCCAGATGATGAGGATATCGACGTAGATACGCTTAGTGATTAGCCATTTAAACACTACGGACAGAGTCCCGTTTGTCTTTACGTATAGATTTAGTATAGTACAATACTACATCTATGATCGCAGCCACACGTAGCTATAGATAGGCTACAGGAGCGGTTAGTGGGTATAAAGCTTAAGAAAAATGTGTAGGCAAACCTTCGAACAAGCTGCTTTAATCAAATACCAATAATAACTAAAAATAAAAATATAACATACATACACAGAAAGAGCTTGTGGTCCAAGCTCTTTCTGTGTTGTTATATTTTTATTTTTAGAGCTTGGACCACAAGCTCTTTCTGTGTTGTTATATTTTAATTTTACTTTACATTAGAAAGAGAAGATGCGAACACAGTAACAGACATCGATATTTTAAGATTTCTTTTAGATTCCATGCCACTGGTATCGGGAATTATCATTATGAAGCATTGGATCAATCTGCCGGTGATTTCAGTCTCCCAGCCTAGTGACCTGTGCCGGATCGAAGTAAAAATCATCAACATTTCACTCCATCTGAGCTAATGCACTAATTGCCACAAAATCCACTATATGACTTCCCATTGGAAAGTTCCAAATGTTAACGTAGCCTATCATGGCGTCGTTTTAAGGCATCGTAAAATAAAGCGGAAAAATGTATCTATTACCTACATGCATAGAGCAACACCAGAGGGGAGTAACCATATGCAGGCTTTCCCCTCTGTCAAAGTACAAGCCCAAATGGGCCTATAGCTGTCGCCTAGATGTTTAAATGTATGCGTGAAATTGTTTCTGTATTTTGTTAGTCAAGGTGTGATTTTCGTAGTAATAGACGATTTATGTAGTGTGCGTGTGTGTCGCACGCATTTCCCCTTGCAAAAAATGACAGACTGTTTTACATCGGTAATAAGCGCTATGGCTATTCCCATCCAGTCCGCCGCGGCTGGTGGCTCGTGTTGCTCTATGCCTATATGTAAATACTGTATTTTTTCATGGACTTAGCGTTGTTATATAATTTTGTTTAAGAAAATTTGTTCATACATCTAGCCTATTTAAGGTCATAAGCAGTAGGATTTCCGGTCTTACACTAATACCATATTTATTTATCTGTACATACATTTAGGTAAGTAAAAGGAACTGATTATAATAAAACAATTTATTCAAATAGTTTTTGTCTTTTATTACAAAAAATCTTTGTGTACATATAAATTTCAGTTGCTTTTAGAGTTTACATTGCTTACAGAAATTATCGTTGTAACATTCCGGAGGCTTGGCATTAAACATTCAACACATAATCAATTATTTTATCATCAGGAGCAAACAGAAATGTAAGTATAAATAATAAACATTTGTAACAAGTTACATTACCTTTATTCATTTAATAATCTAAATACACTATATACAATAAAATTGTAATGGAAGTAGGTCATTGAATGTGCACAAAAGACAATTTTGATATAATTCTGGAAGGTCATAAAGTATTTTTTACTTATAATTTGAAGATTACAACCTTAAAACAGTTTTCAAAGCCGAAAGTATGTTTAATAAACCTGCTCATGGATTAATGAACCGTCTCCACACTCTCCTTAATTAAGAATTGCCTTTCTGAATAACAAAAACTGTTTTTTTATGTTATGGAAGTGGTAAACAAGCATGCAGTTCACATTGATGTTAAGTGATGACTGCAGCCTATAGACACCCACACAAAGGCCAAGGTCAAAATGCAGATGCGTTTACCACTCCTGAGGCTTAAGGTGTTATGCCTCTGTGCCGGAAATTACAGGGCCGTACCTGACCGGAACACGATAGTGCTGAACACTAACATTTAGCGGCAAGTATATTAGGTAGATTATATATTATTAGTATTATGTATTATTATGTATTTAGACTGATTGTCTGTCATCCGACACTTGTTTACGATCTCCTAGTTTATGAGCCCGACGGCGGGCTTTTGCCGCTTTACCCTTCAGCTAACACTAAATTCTTGAAGTATTCATTGCTTTCGTTATTTTGACACATTAAGGTTCGGTTGCACGAAAATAATATTTCGTGTAACCAAACCTAAAACTTTATTTGTAACGGTTTTACTGTATGAAAGAATTTGGTTTTAAGAAATAAATAACCAACATTTAAAAAACTACAAGTATACGATGGCGTGGCCATAACTTCAAAGGTGAACATTTCGTAAACTATTGATTGAGAGTCAAGAGCTTAGTTATTTTTTCAACGAACGAATTTTCAAAACGATTGTTAACAAATTCAGTCTTCAGTTGACAAAAAAAATAATCTCTAAAGCAAGTAGTTTCTGAGATTTATAAGTTGTAAGGGTATTACGGTGGCCGCACCATCGTAACGTGGAAGATGGCATGGCCACTTATCTTTACAACTCCTATATTTAATGTTAGTGGATGAAATACTACGAGAAGATATTTAAGTAGCTGCAATTTCTTTTTTATTCTAATTAATGTATATAATAGATGATCACAATAATATGACAAGCTGAAAATAATATTTCCGGGTAAAATATTCAACCTTAGTCAATATATAATTCAACAACATTTCAACTTTCGGCTTAGCACTCTGCACTTATTAATCTATAATATCTATTTCAGAGCTATAAATAAACTAATCTTGTACAATTACATAATGCTATACATAAATGGATATGTCGTGACTAATTAACCTACTCCGAATTTCAATAGTCTACAAGTTTCACCTTATTTTTCGAATGACTACTTGAACTATCTCTGCTATATTCACTTTGATCGTTACGAGTCCAACTGGAAGGTCCGTCACTGTAACTGTCCGTTTGCCTGTGGCTCCCTCTGTAGCCTCCTCTGTGACCGTAAGGCCTTCTTCTGGCTGGTCCGTAGTTTTTCTCTTGCTCCCATCTGCTGTCTTGGTGTTCATAACGATTGTAGCTGTCATAGTTACGTGCATGGTCTCTGTTAGGGTATCTCTCGTACCTGTTGGGATATGTGTTCTGTGGCCGCTCCTCGTCGTATCTGCGGTCATCTTTGTGGTATGACTCACTCTCTGGGTACCTCCTCCTCGCTTGGGCCTGGTAGTGGGAAGATTCGCCTACCTCGGGATACTTCGGTCTGGGAGGTGGAGATGCGTCTCTATTGGTCTCCCAGACTGGGATACGTTTCTCTGGCGGTGGTGGACTTTTGGATCTTTTCTTTTCTTCTTTAACTTTTTCAATCGTTGGGGATTGCCTGCTGAGTGATAATTCCATTGTAGAGTTTGAAATATTTCTATTAATTGTACGCAAATTAAAAAAACAAATCTGTATTTTTTAAAGTTGTTAATAATAATAAGCAATAAATATTTCACTCTTACGCCAAGTAAGAGACTAATTCAGTAACAATTTAAATTCAACCTAAAATAACTGTTGATACGATTGTACTAAAAAACATTTTGCATCAGTCGGCGCTCACTCCAGTTGTACAATACGAATCAGTAATTCAACACACCTCGACGACGACCCACTTCGGCTTCTATCGGAGTCTTCATCACTCGAACGTCGATTTTGCATATGTCGCATTTCACGTTGCCTGTCGGTAAATAATAAATCAAATGAATCTACAATTATCTAACACCATACATTTATGTTCTCAATTTTAATGTTCTACGTATCTATCTTTAATTTGATCGTCTGCTCCAATACTTATAGTAGATGCGCACTCAAGTTGTGAAAAAATATTCAAACCATGGTTTCAACGTGGTTCAACTTGGTTTTCGTTAACACACAAAAAAACACGTATGTACAAATTATATGTGAACACAATATTTAGAAATAAAGATACGTTTTCTGATAGATAAGAGGATTAGAAACGAATTACTTTTGATCGTTAATGGAGACTGCCATTAACACCATTAAAATACACTGTATATACTACATCTATATATATAAAAATGCAACCCGTTTTCCTTGGTCACGGCATCACGCGTGAATGGCTGGACCTATTTGGCTAATATTGATTTTGAATGATTTTTTAAAGTCCAGGGAATGTTTAAAAGGTAAGAAATAAACAAACACATAATATATGTATGGAGAGAAAACAGTTATCTAATATTTACTCTAATAGTTCCAGTGAAGGAGCTCGAAGGCGTAGGCACCACCGCATTACCTAATTTATCTGCCGCTAAATGGTAAGGTCAGCACTATCGTGTTCCAGTGGGATGGGTTTGTATGGCCCTGTAATAACTATCACAGAGACATAATAACTAAGGTCTCAGGGGTGGCAACGCATCTGCATTTTGACCTCTGGTCTTTGTGTGGGTGTCTATAGGCTGCAGTCACAGATCAGATCACTTAACATGAATGAAAACTGTACTCTTATTAGCCACCTTCATCTATCTATCTATCTATATATGTATAAAAATCAATTGCTGTTCGTAAGTCTCGCTAAAACTCGAAAACGGATAAACCGATTTAACTAAATTTTGGTTTTGAATGATTTTTGGTAGTCCAGGGAAGGTTTAAAAGGTAAGAAAATATGAAGAAATTGAAGGGAAATAGTAAAAACCACCATTTCATTTTCCCATACAAATAGTCCGTATCTATCAAACCTTTGACACATGTCATATTTTTATTCTGAGGCAATACGAAGTTTGCCGGGTCAGCTAGTAATCTATATTTCTTTGCATATTTTCAATTTCTTAAATTTTTTTGCTATTTAATAACTCTAATTAATTAATTTGCGAAAAAATTTACGATAGCAAAATAATTTTATTGAGCAAGACCAATAAGTGAAATCGGCTTGTTCCCATGTCGCTATCAAAAACTACAAAAGGAATTGTGTAAATTGATTAAATTATGCCGATCATTATTGAAGATCATGAAGATATCAAAAAATCATGCCGACTCGGAGATCTAAAACAGTCTTAAATATAATATTATGAAAACTATGTAAAATAGAATTATTCCGTTACGCTCTGCTAGCCTTGCGTAGTCAGGGCGGTTTTATATTGTATGTTGTAAGTACATGTATACAGACTTGCGGCGTAATTTGATAGCCAGTTCCCTCATCTCTTCATCGCGTCGAGCTTGTCTTCGATTCTCGCGTTCCATGCGTTCCGCCTCTGCCCTTTTGTCGGCGCGCACTGTCATCAAAATAAATAAAACATAATTCGGCTGAAAAACTTAATAGAAAACATATTGTTTTCAGGTAAGTGATAATAAGGAGCATCTGTGTCTAGAGAAATATTATTTAATTGTAAATGAATATGTTTTCTGGCACAAACTAATAAAGGATTAACAAAATACGTCGTTTTAGCTTTGGGTGTGGTTGACTAATATAATCGTTTAACAGGTTCGCTATCCGAATACCAGGCACAGTTGTTTTAACAATAAAACAGACAAAATATGTGGTCTGTAAGACTGTGAACCCTTAAAAAAACAGTAAATGCATGTTAGTCAAAGACTTATAAGTAAAAACTATTGAAAAATGTAAGTGGAAAGCAACATAAACAAATGTATTATTAAATTCCCAAATATGTAATCAGAAATTACAGCAATATAATAATAATAAATAATAATGGCAACCAATTATACGTCCCACTGCTGGGCACGAGTCTCTCCCCTTTTTGGGGGGAAGGCCTGGAGCTTACTCCACCACGCTGCTCCAATACGGATTGGTGGAAGTGGGTGAGTTAGTGGCCAACCCGCTGTCGGATGTTTTCAAACCGCCCATAAGGCTTCCGGCAAGGTTAAACGACTGCTCTATCTATCGATAGCAACCGGGACCGACGGCTTAACGTGCCCTCCGAAGCACGGAAACGCGCATTTAATTTACCACTCCCGGTCACCCATCACACTATCCGACCGCGCCCGCTATGCTTAACCGAGTAAATCGCTTACAGCAATATACTACATGGCAAACTCACACTGCTTCGACAATTGGGCTTGCATTTTCCTCTTCAATTTCTCTTTCAATGAAAGCGTCTCACGCGACGGACCCTGTAATAATTTCACATGTTAACAAAAGCACTGCAATTAAATAAGCTTTAGATTTTCACTTTCATTTTTATTCAAAATAAAAAAAGTATATTTTATTGATCTCCACTAGAACAGCTAAGAACTTGCATGTTACTGTCAATTAGTGGAAGGGCAGTACCTAAACAGATAATTGGAATAGATAGAATATAATAAATACATTATGAAGATAAGAGATTGAATGGATCCGACTCTTTCAGACTATTACGATACGAGTATATCTGTATATTTTATTTAATTATTTATCCTAAATCTTTTTGCACTTTTGAAAATCATATTAAGATTCACAATAATAACCTTAACCCTCAAATTATGGTACTTTAAAGTTTGTTTTAAATAACTTAAAATGGGGAATTTATCATTGGAATCCTCTCTTATACACTTGATGTACGGGAAAACAAATATTTTATAATTACGGTATTTCATCACAGTTAATCTACATATATAAAAATCAATTGCTAAAACTCGAGAACGGCTGGACCGATTTGGCCAATTTTGGTTTTGAATGATTTTTGGAATTCCAGGGAGGATTGAAAAGGTAAGAAATTATGAAGATATTGAAGGGAAACGGTAAAAACCACAATTTTATTTTCCCATACAAATAGTCTGCATATATCAAACCTTTGACACATTATTTCATTCTGAGTCAATACGAAGTTTGCCGGGTTAGCTAGTTTACAATAAAAATAATATGGAGCAGAATGATCTCATTAAATAAATAAATCACGTCGAGGGATACTAATCACACGTAGAATGTATCATTAGTCGACAACGCAAGCATCTTTGGCAATTAAATATACTTAAGCAAATGCCAAAGATTCACATTTCTAATAATAAGTCTAAAAACAAATTTGCAACAAATAAATCTTAATATAATTATTCATAAAATGTTTAAGACAATGGATAAACATTTTGTTAGGAGCTTCCGGTACCAAAATTGAGGATGCGTTATATACAAGGACCAGTATGAGCCTAGGTTGAGACCTAGTTAAACAACGTCAACGTCAAGTATGTACCGCAGAAGTCAGTGGTTCTCAAGATATACAACGTTATACATTATGACCTCTAGTTTTTGTGTACATGTTTATAGCCTGCAGTCATTAACATCCATGTGAACTGTATGCTTGTTTGCCATCTTGGTTACATAAAAAAAGCTAACTAACTAACGACGCCCGCACGAGCGCAACGCACACAATATCAAAAATATCAGTTCAACAATATCAGTTATCTTTTTTTAATATAATACTAAAATTATATAACTTGAAAACCACTGTTGTTTAGGTAGGTCTCAGCCTAGACCACACAGTTTCTCTTACTACTTACTGGACTTCTTTACATAAAAAATGCACAATTTTTACCAATGAAATTAATGGATGGGTATAATAAAATTGGAGTCCACTTTTTAGTTTTGTTACCATCCTTTGTTCTTGTACCAAATATTCATCATGATACACCAAACAGACCGATCGACAATCACTTTCAATTTCAGTCGCAAAATTGTTGTTCATAAAATAAATCTATCCGCGACAGGTCTGAATGTTGTTGACAGTCAGAAAAAAAACACAGTGTAGTATTAAAGGTTATAGATACATATTTTAATTATAAACTTTTATGGTTTTTCCATAGAGACAGGCTTTGAAATATCAGTATGGAAAAAGAATAACTGATAATTTCGAATGTATCATAAAATAGTTTTATCTCACGTTATTTTTTTACTGTCCATGTAATAATGGACTTATGGTGGAAGTACGAAACGCATATTTAAACGAAATGTAAACTTAATTGCTAAGCATGACAATCACATCCTTTCATATTCAACTATCATTTAAAATGAAAGCATACAAATGTTAAAAAACAAATGATTCTTACTGACTTTGGAGCTGGATCCAGTTAATCGTAACTGATTCTGGTATGTCTTTGACTTATTGCCCACAGCTGATCTGAAAAGTAAGACATTGATCAGACAGTGGATCAGTGTTATCACAAGTAGGCATTAGATGATTAGAAATTTAGGCTGTGTTCCAAAAAGCACTGCGGCCTCTGCGACTGCTCTACTGTCGTTCCGATATAGCCGACAGTATACTGCCGCAGGTGTCATGTCAAGAGTATGACGTCATAGCCGACATCATTTTAATACTGTGACCACTGGAGCTTTTAGTTGCAGTGCTCTCTATGGTTTGATCACGTGATCAACCTGAAACTATTGTTTTATTAATTTATTGCAAAGAAAGATTCCATCGATGCAAAAAAAAATTGGAAAATTCAAAGAAATTGTTTTTAGTGTAGTAACTCAAAAAAAAACATAATGGTGGATCCATCCTGGACCACTGGACAGCATTCTGTTTTAAACAATAAACAGTAGTAAGCAGTGCTGTCCAATAAAACGGAACAGCTTCACAGTACACTATACTGACTTCACCTCTTGCAGTTAAGGAACACAGCCTTTATCTTATTTCGGCGTTATTTTTAAAAGCATTTTTTTATTTTTCACTTTAAAATTCAAGTTAATGATTTACTAATAGTAAACACAAACACCGCCTTCTTTCGAATCACAATCGCAATCAAAATTTAGACCAATGATTTTTGTCTTTAGGCTATAATTAATGACCTGAATGCTCTTGTTTGACATATATATGTATACATAAAAAAAAGTAAAGACATGAATAAAAATATATTTTGCCAAGTCCCTGTTCGATTGTTTGTCGCCATCACTATGTACATTAAATTTTAATATTTAAATAGTAAATGTTTATTTATATCTTCTTCAATGCACCGAGTTCATTAGGCGGACTTAATGCCATTAGGCAATGCGGTATAGAGCTATCACTTACTTATTTTTGTCATCGTCAGCAGAATCGCTTGAATCTGAGTCTAGAGAAAGCTCGCTCGACGACTTGTCTTCTTTACGACGCCCATAATACCTTGGCACCGCCGGCTTACTTTGACTGCTGTTCCTATCATTACTAGAACGTAGAAAGAGAAAAGCATATGTTACATACAAAATGGTACTATTTTAATGTAAATATTTATAGGCTACAGTACAACTTACCATCAATATAAACTGTATGATCGTTTGCGACTTCATGACATTGAACAAAAAAAAATTGAGACTACTCACCTTTTTTTTTAATATATAAGATCAAAGAAAACGAATATAAGCTTACCTTTCATAGGACATCGATCTGGATTTATTACGGTTTGCATAGCCACTACCATGACTGTGAAAAATACAATACAATATTATTCTTCTTTAACTACTTTACATAATTTAAGAAAGCTTTTATATAGGGCAAATACAAACTTTGACACACTGCGGGAGCGTCTTCTGTTCCGTGACCGTGACCTTGACCTTGACCTCGACCTCGACCGGCGGTAAGGGCTGAAGGATTTGGAGCGCGACCTCGATGATGCGGAACGGGACCTTGAAGAGGATCGGGATTTCCTCCATGGTGACCTCGACCTCGAACAGGAACGCGATCTCGAAGGTGACTTGGATCGTGACCTTGAGCGAGACCTCGAAGTTGACGTCGAATCCGGACCGCGTGGTCCGATTTGACGAGGCTTTTGCGCTCCCGATCTGTGAATTTATACGTGTTATGTAATCGAGATGCAGTACCTACTCTAGAAATATTGTAAATATGTATTGTTAAACAGCATATTTGCCTTGGACCACTTACAGCAGGAACTTTTCCGTTTAATACAACCGAAATATCCTAATTCCTTCCGAGAATCCAATATTAAAAAATAATTGCCTAATAATAATGTTGTTCAAACAAAATATTAGTAAGCTAATAATATATATATATATATATAATATATATATATATATATATATATATATATATATATATATATATATATATATTAATTGCTGTTCGTTAGTCTTGCTAAAACTCGAGAACCGAATTGGCTAATTTAGGATTTGAATGATTTTTGGAAGTCCAGGTACGGTTTAAAAGGTAAGAAAATATGAATAAATTAAAGGGAAATAGTAAAAACCACAATTTCATTTTCCCATACAAATCGCATAAGAAAATTGCGGACAACTTATTTCTTAAATAAAATATATATAAACATGTAATTTCAGTTCATGTATTATGATTAGAACTCGATTTTCTAATTGGGGTGTTAGAGAGTGAGCATTATTCCCGTAACATGTTATATAGAACAGTTCAGAGTACAGTGGTGATAGAAAATCCAGATGGCATTGTAAAGCTATGTAATGCATTTATTTACCCAGTTTTTGGTTTCTGAACAACTTCAGAGTACAGAATTTCCTTTTTCAAGTTTTGTTTCACTTTGTCTGCATACAGAGGCTTCGGGATTGCTGCTAGTTAAAAAAGATGTTTATATTAACATTTACCATTTTTAACCACTCTTTCTTATTAAAGAAATTCAATAATTTAGTAGCTTCAATCACTACAAATAAATAAATTAAATTATAATATGTGACGTGTCACATACACATGTCAGCATAGTCTATGGACTGCAATATACACACCTCTCTCACTCAAATTTTCTTGGAATTTTACAATTTGCATCTTTCAATTACAAGGTTGATTCTACCAAAATACTGTGCTTGTAGAGGAACAGCTTCCACAATAAATTGAGTTACAATGATTATTTAGTAATGTTTGACGACGGGACATGATGTCTTTTGGCTAAGTGATGATCATCTTCATTCATCATTTCAGCCGTAAGATGTCCATTTCTGGACCAAAGCCTCCCCATAAGCGGGATCTGCCATAATCACCACGCGTGTGGTGGTAGTTTTATCGCAGGACGCTGCTGCCCACCTTACTACCGCTCTATTGGAATGTTTTGACAGCCACTGTTCAGTTGACTGACAGCACTAGGAGGAATTCTCTTCCAATAGAAGAAAATTCTTCCATTAGTGGGCGGTGGGGTCGTCACGTCCCGATGCCATGAGTGATGATGATGATAAGTAATGAAAAACCAATTCCATGTGATGTTTACACTCGACTCACGTTGGTCGTCGTCCTGGCCGAAGGAGGTGATGAACTCGATCTTCTCGGCCTCCGGCGAAGGGCTGCGGCTGGGCGAGCGGCTCGGGGAGCGCGCGGGCTCCGCTGAAGGTGCCGCGTACGACGGCGCGCTCACTACGCGTGTCGCCAACTTCTTGTCACTACACACCCATATTTATGTAATAGTCGAGATGTAATATGTAAAACGTATAGAATGGACAATTCGACGTCCCGCCTGATTTCCCCTCTTGCAGACCGCACCTCCCCTTTAGTACCATGCCGAAAGCCTTGTGCGCTGAGGTTGCAAGTGGGAAACCGTGGGTGCGTGTAAAAACACGTTCTGATTGATGTCTGTGTAATAGGTAACCAGACTAAGCGTTTGTATGGAATTTTAGCTGAGTGTTTACAGTGTGGTCTCGCCTGAAGTCCCATTAGCTTCAGTAGCTCAATTGGAAGAGCGGCTGGACTAGATTCCCAGTAGGTCGCGAGTTCGAGTCTCGCCTGAAGTCGAATTTTTCTTTCCATTTTTCTTTAAAAATAAAATATATTTCACAAGCATGTGTTAATGCGAAATTAGTCACACGGCGTGCGTGTAATGACGTACCAGTGGATTGATGTCGATTACACGCTAGGCGTATTTTCAGTAAAGAACAGGTTAGTTTGTGAAAACCATTTTTCGATAAAGGGAGTTGTTTTTGATTGAATTTTTATTCAGACTTATCTGCCAAGTAAATAGTGTTTTTTTTACTGGTGGTAGAGCTCCAGTCTTGAATCTCGCGGACTTAGTCACCACGGATTACCTAATCTACTTGTCGCTAGATAGAGGTGTTCAGCGCAATCACGATAGTATGTACATTTAACGAATTTAGATGGAAAACTATGACGCCTAAGTAGACTCAAAAACAGAGTAATAGTGGAGTTATAAAATGAACATGTGAAAATGGAACCATTTGAGGATTGTGCATGTTCCGACGCGCATTTGGCTTTTTTCAATTATAATAATTGTAGATAGCAGTATTAAGAAATGTATTATCCACTAACCGATGCGCACGTCTCTCTCTTCTACTCTTGCGACCAGAAAACATGGCCTTCTCCTTTTCCTCACGAAGGAGTTGCTTCTGATGTTCAGCATCGTCGGCGTCACCGGTTAGGAATGAGAACAAGTCACAACCGGCCATGCCAAACTGTGGCCCCACTGCATTCAATTCATGAGCCTGTTCTCCATACATGATTAATTTTATGTCATGAAAATATTTAGCAAAAGCAATAGAATTAAATTAACAGCAACTTTCGACATATTACAGTCATGTAAAACAAAAATAAATTCACAATAAAGCAAAATAATACTAAGTAAAAACATTATTACACATTGTTAGGGCGTTTGTGCACGCACTACAAGGAATTTTACTGTTCGGCATTCCGATTTTCTAAGGTCCGGTGTGGCATAAAGAAACGAAGAATTGGGAAAATTGAAATTTCGGACAGTAAAATTACGTATAGTGCAAAAGCTAGTATTTAGATTAATGGTGGGCAACACCGGACGGTAAAAAGTCGCCATGCCGGAGAGTAAAATTCCTTGTAGTGCACAAACGCGCGTAAGCTATAGTTTTGTAGTCTTATTTAAATTTCTTTTACTCTTTCTATTCACACACTAAGCCTGGGTTGCACCAAGATGTTTGTTAAAGTTATTGTAATATTTTACATCCTGCTCTAACTTAAAGAGATAAGTAAGAGAAGGATATGAAATGTCATAATAACATTAACAGATATCTTGGTGCAACCCAGGCTTAATAATTCACACATTTACTTCTACAAATAAAGTGGTAAAATACGAAAATACGAATTTAAAAGTAAAATTAACAGAACTAAAATTTATTGTAGGTAATTATGAAAAATACAATACCACATTTTGACTAACGATCCATACTTATTTGTAACAATTGACTAATTGATAAATGGTAAATTTTTGTAGGACCAATATGTAAGTATGAAGAAAAAGATATCATCAAGACATTTTTATAAGTAACACTTTTTACATGGATAAGTTTTTTTAGTTACAATTATTATTATGAGCATGCCAGAAATATTGATTTTATACAAAATAATAGTATACTTCTAAACAATTAAGAACATTGAGCTTGAAAAAAATATTGAACACTGACCTGGGGTGCTTCCATTTTGTTCACATCAATGCTCAGATCCACATCAATGATTTCCAGATCAGAGTCATCATCAGAATCTTTTGCTTCCACCTTTTTTGTATCTGGGCCTGTAATTTAACACTGAATGCCATAAAATAATCCAGGGTACATTATACACATGGTTTTGTAGTTCCAACGATACCCAAATGTCTATTAGCCTTCAAGCGTCACAGTGGATTGAGGTGCAAGAAAAGTAATGCTGAATCTACCGTTGGACGAGGAAGGCTGAGCACCCGGATCATTATAATTGTATCCTATAGCAGCACCCGTCCCTTTCTTTTCGCCCATCTTCTCCTTGTGCATCTCTTTCTCTTCTATTGTGACACCAAACTGCTCTTCTATTGCCAGCTGCTGGAGAAACTTGTCTTCACCTGCAAAGTTATTACTTTGTGAGAAACAGAAAAAAATAATTTAAAAAGTACAAGGTAAAACAGTATTGAAATATAAGGTACTTATTTAGGAAACCTAAAGAACATTTGAACCTAAAACAGGTGTTTAAAATATTTGGAACTTGCCATGATTCTATATAAGTAGTTGTGCTAAAAAAACATGTATTTTTTGTTTTTTTGAGCCCATGAGCACTTTTTTGGGTGATCAGCAATTTTGCATCACGCTTGTTGAGATTAACAAAAGAAGAAGTGTGTTGGATAAGTGTTTTAGTAAAAAGGGATGTATATTTATAGGGATGTATGTTTATTCATAAACGTACATAAAATTCATTTTAGCTATAAAATGCTTTGTCTTTATCAGTTGCATTGTTAAATGTGCAGGATAGAAAAAGACAAAGGAGAGATTAGCAACACTTTAGCTAAAATATGTTTATGAATAAGGGGGTTAGAATCTAAAAAAAATTTAATAATGTTACAGCAAGCTTGGAATTGTGTTTAGTTAGTTGAGCTCACAGGCACAGATTGCATCGCATGTGTATTTTACAAAGAAAAATTGTAACTTACTTATGCCAAGGAACACATTTTGAGCTAGAATTCTGTATCTTTCATAATTGCACTGTCTCTCCTCCTGACTGAGGTCTTCTGGTGGTATATCTAAGTTCTTCACTTCGGGAATCATATCTAAATGGGCTCGGACATCAAATCTGTCAATCATGTTACTCGGATCACCCTGCCAAGGCATCCTGGAAACAATACATATTAGAATTCTTTGACACATATTTTAATATTTAATATAGTTTATACTAGATTTTGTCATCACATGGTACATCACACACAATTCTATCCTTGCAGAAGATTAGCATTGCAGCCCTAAGTTTCATTTTATTATTATATATTTTAACTGCCTCAGTAGCATGGTGGTAGCAGGCCAGCTGGGGGTCCTGGGTTCGTATTCTGGGTCAGGGACTATCAGTCAGTGTAGCCAGCCAGCGTTATGGGCTGGTTTACATAGAAGTGATGTGAAATTCTAGGATGTATGTATGTAAATTGTATGTATGGCTTTGTAATTAGGTACATAATGTTTTATTGGTTATTTAGGTTTCGTATAGATAGTATTGGTTGGTATGGATTTATTAGTTTTACTAGAAAATTTCAAATTATAGGTCAATAAACAAATAAAACTTTTATTTTAAGGAAGTGAAAATAAATCTTACGCTATAACAAAATTGGCTATCAGATCTATGAATCAGTCAAAAATAAAGGTGATAAAATATTATATACTGACATGATGGCTGGGCCTTCTCCTGCAGCAGCTACAGCTGGATCTAAATGTATTTTACATGGTCGACCATGCAATTGTAAAAATTGAGTCGGTTCCGCTTTCTGAAACATTTAACGTTCATGCACAAACACAAATAAAACAAAAAAAAAACACATTCTGCACTACACTAAATAAAAAAACCAACAATTTTCTCATAGAAGTCCTTGCGGCGCTCCGCCCTGCGTCGATAGTCGACAATCATACCACGAATTATACGTTCTTGCTTCCTTGCTTCGTGCCACATCTTGAATAATTACAAGAATGTAATCACAAAATAAATATGCTCAAAAACTCAACAACGCATAAATTCAATCTTTTCTCGGTTTGCTTTTCTCTTCGTCGCCATTTTCTTTTACTAGTCTGTGGCTGTCTGTGGCCATTTTCAATTTTAATTTATTTTTTTTATAATTGTTTAACGGCCACGGATTCAAGTCCTTAACAGCCAATCTTCAGTAATTTTTATCTTCATTTCTTATGATAATGAATATCCATATGGAAGGTGGCGATGATTGGATGCTTCCATGTGAAATATGATGAGATGGCTCCAGTAAAGTGATGGGGACTTTACTAGGAGATTTTACGAAATTTCGGAGGCAACTTAAAAAATCACTTTTCACTTCATAATTTCACTTTCCTACACCTGTGAACGTTATCGAATGTTTTATGATAAAAATCCCACCATTTTCACACATAAAAACGCGACTATACACTTTCGAAAATAATATCACGCAGCGACACTGCTCTTTTCCGCGTTCCCGCCAAAAACCCTTTTTTTTTTTTTTTAATTTATTTATGACCATAGATACAGCGTTTTTTAGTCGTATACATATTGAATTTCACATTTCTTTAAATTAATGAATATCCTTAAGGAAGACGACGATGATTAAATGCTTCCATAAGGAATATGATGAGATGGCTCCAGTAAAGCGACGGGGACTTTACTACGAGTTTTTACGAAGTTTTGGAGGCAATACGATAAATCACTTTTCACTTCATAATATCACTTTCTTACATTCGCGAACGTTATCGAATGCTTTATGATAAAAATCCCACCATTTTTACAAATAAAAACGGGATACATAAATTTCGAAAATAATATCACGCAGCGACACAGCTCTTTTCCGCGTTCCCGCCAAAACTGATTAAAATTTTTAATTATTATTAGGGTTGCCAGTTGCCAATAGCCAATTTTTTTTTTTTTTGGTCGTGCTTTATCTGCCTGTCTCGAGACGGCACTAGTCTTCTTCTAGACCTGAGTCGATCACTCCTCCGTCGAGATTCGGGTCAATCGCGACCCATTGACAAGGTGATCGAGTCTAAATGACTCGATCGTTTGGGTCATTTGGGTCGCGACTCGATTTCGCTCAAACGTATACTGTAGCTCATGATTCTGGTGATTCGAGACCCATCTGATAAGGATGCAAGACTCGAGACCGCGATCCACACATTATGTCGCTGGCTTTTTATCAATTAATTATTCAATTATTTAACTATAATTTACTTTATAAGTAAATAGGATTAATTTATAGGGAAAAAAATCGGCATTCAGGAACTGCACCGGTAAAGCTATTGCATAGAATGCAATGCAATTATATGAAGCGCGCATGGCCCAGCGGCTGGTGTAGATCGTAAACGATCTACTCGGTTAAGCACTACGGGCGCGGACGGGTAGTGTGATGGGTGACCGCTAGTGGCAAATTAAATGCGCGTTTCCGTGCTTCGGAGGGCACGTTAAGCCGTCGGTCCCGGTTGCTATCGATGGATAGCAGTCGTTAAACCTTGTCGGAGGCCTTATGGACGGTTTGAAAACATTCGACAGCGGGTTGGCCACTAACCCACCCATCTCCACCAATCCGCATTGGAGCAGCGTGGTGGAGTAAGCTCCAGGCCCTCCCCCCCCCAAAAAAAAGGGGAGAGACTCGTGCCCAGCAGTGGGACGTATAATGGGTTGCCATTATTATATTATTATTATATAGAATAAACTACCCTTAAACCGTAAATAGACGATTTATAAAAACGAATATATAAAAAAAATGTGTTTAGATTACTTGCTGGGATTTGAACCCGAGCTTTCCGGTCTCACTTTTATGCCATTTGTCTATTTCTTGACACAACGAATATTACATATATATATATAAATTGTTTCATGTTTTAACCGACTCCAAGAAAAGGAGGTGGTTCTCAATTCGCCCAGATATTTTTTTTTACAGTTTATTTTCATTTGTATGTATGCAAAATTCTAGTTCTCGTAGATATTCTGCTCGCAATACATAGGTACCTACGTGGTAAGCGGAGTGGGAGGTAATAGGTTTTATTTTCTTTACGGAGTTATACAAGCATCCCGAGCAATCAAAATAATTATGTTCATGAAATGAACATAATTATGTTGATTGAAATGCTGTAATATTCATGCAATTTAGATCAATCTAGCTAAAAATTTTAAATCCTAATCCACTTCATAACTATGTTAACCATAATATAATAAAAGTGTTTTTATGCATGTGTCTTCAGGCCAAATGCTTCACGTGGTAGGTAACTTAGAGAATGTAGAATCAACCAAACACACACAATATTCAAAGCAATTATTTTATTGCCAAAATCTAATAAACATCAAAACGATATGTAATGGGTTTTTGTGTAAAGTATTTCATCAATTATCATTCTAGTCTTTCTAACAACTTTATTATGATCAATATTTTATGTAAGATGGCGCTATTCTACAAAATAAATATCGCCCTCGCGCTCGATGTCTTTAACGACATCTAATGAATTATGTGTGAAGGATTTCATCAACTACCATTCTAGTATTTCCAACGACTCTATCATTTTATGTTAGATGGCGCTATTTGCAAACATCGATCGCAAAAGATCATCGCGCTGCGCTGGCTGCCATTGGTACGCGATCGCCATTGGACAACGAAGTAATGTTCTGTTTCACGTTAATCGCCCGTATTAGAGTGAAACAGAACATTACAATTCGTTTTAGTATCTTTCTCCGTTGGAAAGTGACAAACTTAAGTGGAACCATGTGAAAGAAAGAAATAAAATATGATCAACACCTGTACCATGACCTTTCTTTGTCACCATAAGCTGCATCGCTTTTACCTTTGTCTCGTTTTGTCATACGCGGTGTCATACACGACAAAATGAAACAAAATTTTGGTAGCGCATAAATTTTACAATTAGATGACATGGTGCAGAGGAGCATGATCGATAAAACTGTAAACAAACTGAAGTGTACTTTATGAGTATGGTAATAGAATTCACGAGAAACAAAGTACCCAATGACCCAAAGGATCCAAATGATCGACTTTTTTTCTACGTCACGACTCGATCACTTGTGTTTGGATCGTGATTCAATCAAAGTGATTCTATCGCTCGCGATCGACTCAGCTCTATCTTCTTCACCGGGCAATCGGCGAGCGCAGAAGTCTACTGTCTAAGGCAGAAGGCGCTCCAGCCTAGAACCAATAGCCAATGCTATTCACCTTCTATTCACAGACCTCATATTCCCCACAAATCTTAGTCGAATTGAGAAACTGAGTCCCCGAAATAAGGAATTTAAATTTTCTAAGCTTATTGCAAAAATAAACTACATCGGCCCTGCAAGATTTCTACAAAAAAATGTTTTTACCCTACGAGACCATCTCAAAATTAAAACTGGGAAACTACATACACTATTGTCAAAATCCCCGCATTTTTGCCAATACCAACTATGTACCAACTCAGCCAATACTTAGCTCTCAAGAAATTGGCCATTGGCAACCTTGATTTTGTTGTTTTTTTTTTAAGACTCAGGATCTCGCATATTCGTCTCTCGTCTTAACAAGCATTTTTGCCCTACTTTCCATAGCAATGTATTTCACTTCTTTTCCTACATCCGAGGAAGTTATCGAATGCTTTATGATAAAAATCCGACCATTTCTACCAATAAAAGCACGACTATACACAAGTTTTGAAAATAATAACAGACTGGGATACGGCTCTTTCCACCGTTCCAGCCAAATATTTAACTATTTTCATGTTTCAATTTTTTGAAATACAAATTTGAAAGGACGAAAATTAATTAAAATTAACATGTCGTTAAAATTATAAACATTGGCTGCAAAGATCTCGAAACCATGTTCGTTTATTAATTAAAAAAAAAGAAGTGGCACTTAATTTTGCCCGCGTATCTTTGAATTTAATGTTGCAGACGAAAACCCCGAAAACCTAAGCTGATTTTAGCTCATGAAAAATAGTTTTATTTTAACACTTTCACAGTCCCCATACAAAAGTTTCCAAACACTTAATAAGTCCCAACTGTTTTACTTCTCCAAGCTGTTCAAAATTAGTTTTGTGTATTAAATGCAGTGCATATTAGGTCTCCGAAAAAGAGGAGGGAAATGGGGGGTGGGTTCCACATGTGGGTCCCGGACTCTCAGGGAAAAAAACTGACTGAGAGTTCGAGGTCTCACATATGGTTCCCACGGTGAAGACCGCGTTTTTGTGTTTTTGACATTTATGACAAGACAATTACATTATTATCAGTTTTTATTACATGGCACGTAACCTATCTTTAGTTAGGTCCGTTATGTCAGTGACCTAACGGACCTAACTAAAGATAGGTTACGTAAGGTCACACGATTTTCAACATGCCGGGACCAAACGAAGAAGATATTTTGCGTAATTTAGAAAATAGTGATATTGAGATGGAGACGGAGAGTGACTCTTCAGATTTGTCTAGTATTGACGAAGATGATCCATTTTCTGGAGACGACGACGTCGATGATCCGGATCACAGATCACTATACTAGATCCGGATTACGAACAGTATATTGATCTGTGATTACGAATAATCTAGGAACGAAACACCAAGTTCTGATCAAGAAACTATCGACAATATTGCGAAACTTTTTCTAAACTAATTTGTTAACAAAAAAAAAAAATTGCCGGTACAAACTTGTTTTATTTTCTATAGAATATGCCTGACAAGTCCAACCAAAAATAAAGGCATTTATCTCAAGTCCGGCAAAGTTTTACCAGTACCGAAACGTATACTAGCTGGGTACCGCATGTGGGCCCGGGACTGGCGTAGCTTTGTCACAGGGTCCCACATGAGGGACCGTGGAAAGAAAAAGTGTTAATTCTGTGACATTTTTGTCATTTGTCCTCCCATTCATTGTTTACAATTTAAAAACAAAACTGTGAAGAGGTTTTTTTTTTTTTGTTATGGCATCGCTATTACGCATATTGCCAGTGTCAAGTAAAACGATATTTCGTTTATATTTAAGCAGCGTAAAAGTAACTATAATATAGTCATCAAGTATATTAGTAAGTATCAAGTATAATATGTCAGTCAAGTGAGTTACAGTCAAGTTATTCGAGTAAAGCGATGGCTACTTTACCAGAACATTTACAATGAAGTTTTGGAGGCAACCTGAAAGGTCGTGTTTTCGCACTGTTATTCTATTTCACTATACACGGGCACTGTAATAAACCTATATCAAACAAAATGCCACCAACTTTATTCAATATAACTTAAAAATAAACCAAGAAAATGAAATAAAATAAGAGCACCATACGCCTCTTTCAAGGTTCCTGCCAAAACCCGAACAGGTATTTACATAGTTGTATAATAAATGTATCCAAGTATCCAGAATGTGCATACAAGGGATGCTTTTGCTAACAGAATAACATTTCTATGGGTCTACAATTATTACTAAACCATCTTTTACATATTATTATGTACTGTCTTCTATGTATAATAATACAACAAATATCATCTACAATAAATCTACACAATCTGCATTACCAGGAAATAAAGGTGATTTTAATATTTTTAAAAAGTTTATATTACTTTTTAATACAAAAATTATAGAATGTAACACAAAAATATAAATTTACATTAGAACATACATATAAATGTACTCTGCGCAACAGACTTTAGGCACTGCTCAATTAACAGTATATAAAAATAGTTCACTATAATCTTCTACATCAAAAAATTTTTCATTTTCCAACTGACAAGGTTTACAAATGCTTAACCAGTTCATAAGATCTTCAGCCATATCCAAAAAACTCAATGTGTCCATCATACTCCTGTTTGATACAAGATAACTTCCTTTCCTTATATGTTTCTTGAAAAAACACCACATTTGCTTGTGTTTTTCGATATTTACAAAGAAATCTAGTACATTGATTATAATAATATTTGATGATGCCACAATGTCACTCCGTTCAGTTATATCTGCAGGCACTACTTTTATTCTGTTGTTATCCATTGAAAATTGACTAATAATTTTTTCTTGTACCTCACAACACTCTTTGTTCATTTCAACACCTACAATAGTAGATGCATTTGAATAATAATATGCCTGAAAATAAAAAAAAAATATTATAAATTAATCTAAACATGAATCCACCTATATAACCTTTTTACAGGAGTAAAGAAATGAATGAAATAAAATGAACTTACTGCATATAAAACAACTCCTAATCGTGATCCTACATCCAAGACTTGTTTATCTTCTAAATCACTTGGTAGTAATACATTAAATATGTATTGAACGGCTTTTCTTGACATTGAATGTGAAATTAATATGAGTTCCTGAAAGAGGTTTATAAAATCAGTAACATTAAAATTGTGATGATTCACACAACTTATAGTAAATAATCTTTTGCCCGCAGCTTTACTCGTGTGGAATTTGTTCAACAAAATGAAGTTTCGTGATATAGTTTTGGCGCCCACACCATTTCCCATGCCCACTCTCAAGTTCAGTCCCACACCCACGCCTGTCTTCTACCTTGAACAGTGCGGAAAGTCCAATACAAAATAATACCCCCTATGTTTAGGGGAAAGGGAACCAATTTCTAAGCCTATTTCAAAGAATCTTCATACCAAGTTTTAATTTTCTACCTTGAAAATTGTGGAATGCTCCATACAAATTTCCACCCTCAATTTTTAGAGGGGTGGGGAATTGGAATATAAGAAGACAAAAAGTAGCCTATGTCACTCTTCACCTCTTCAAGTATTTCTACATAATAACATCAAACCTTTCACACATTATTTCCTTCTGAGGCAATACAAAGTTTTCCGGGTCAGCTAGTTTAAAACATTAATATTAATAGTAAAATAACAATCCCTACTAATATTATAAGTGCGAAAGTAACTGTGTCTGTCTGTCTGTTACCTTTTCACAACCAAACGACTTAATCTATTTTAATGAAATTTGGTACAGAGATAGAGTTTGACTTTGAGAAAGAACATAGGCTTCTTTTCAAACGATTTCCACGCGGTCATAGCCGCGGGCAACAGCTAGTATAAAGTATAATAAAGTAATAGTAATTTCATACATTATAGTACGGATAAGAGGCTGTACCTGTACATTACGAGAATGGCAATCAACACAATAATGCCTTGCTAATTTTCCCTGTTTTACTAACTTATCAACTTCTTTCTCGTCGTATAAAAATTCATCAACATGGCAAGTGTTAAATGTTTTACAATCAGCTTGATCTCCAACTGTAGGAGGAATAATGGTTTCAGTCGGCATTTCAGCTTCGAAAGGCACAAGCTTTTGTAACACTTTTCCAATTTTTATAAGTTGCTTTTCAGAATTCAGGAGTTGCTGTTTTTTTTCCAAATCTGTAATACAAAATATACAAAACGAAGTTGCTTAGAGGTTAGGAACGAAACGAAATATAAGGTTTTTAGGATATCTGTAGGTTCATTGGCAGGTACCTTTTTTGTATGCATTAGAACTAATCCAGTGTTCGATATTTTCCAATTCAGCACCATCAAGTTCAGAAAACAAATCTAATATGCGACATTTAACGCTTAAAGCGTCATCCGACGACGACGACATCGTTAAAATCAAAGAGTATAATAATCACAGAACATACTACTCTCTTACGAGATAATAATGTTAAAATACTTTAATTATAAGTCAGTCAAGTTCAAGTCACAGTTCACATTCAGTCACTCTACAATGTACTCTGTGGTCATTCTGCACTCCTAGTCAGTCTCAGTCAGGTTTTTATTGTGGTCAGAATATCAGGATATCTATTCAAAACTGACAATTTGTAATTAAAATATTTTGTCTCAAGGAAAAGATTCAATAATCTATTTTCAACAATTTCAATATTTTTTTTTATAATTTATTCATTACCATACCACATACCACATTTATTCATTCCCATATATTAGAGCTGAGTCGATCGCGAGCGATAGAATCACTTTGATTGAATCACGATCCAAACACAAGTGATCGAGTCGTGACGTACAAAAAAAGTCGATCATTTGGATCCTTTGGGTCATTGGGTACTTTGTTTCTCGTGAACTCTATTACAATACTCATAAAGTACACTTCAGTTTGTTTACAGTTTTATCGATCATGCTCCCCTGCACCATGTCATCTAATTGTAAAATGTATGCGCTACCAAAATTTTGTTTCATTTTGTCGTGTATGATACCGCGTATGACAAAACGAGACAAAGCTAAAAGCGATGCAGTATATGGTGACAAAGAAAGGTCATGGCACAGGCGTTGATCATATTTTATTTCTTTCTTTCACATGGTTCCACTTAAGTTTGTCTCTTTCCAACGGAGAAGGATACTAAAACGAATTGTAATGTTCTGTTTCACTCTAATACGGGCGATTAAAGTGAAACAGAACATTACTTCGTTGTCCAATGGCGATCGCGAACCAATGGCAGCCAGCGCAGCGCGATGATCTTTTGCGATCGATATTTGTAAAATAGCGCCATCTAACATAAAATGATAGAGTCGTTGGAAAGACTAGAATGATAGTTGATGAAATACTTCACACATAATTCATTAGATGTCGTGTATTTATTTTGTAGAATAGCGCCATCTTACATAAAATATTTATCATTATAAAGTTGTTAGGAAGACTATAATGATAATTGATGAAATACTTTACACAAAAACCCATTACATATCGTTTTGATGTTTATTAAATTTCGGCAATAAAATAAATGCTTCGAATGTTGTGTGTGTTTGGTTGATTCCACATTCTCTAAGTTTCCTACCACGTGAAGCATTTGGCCTGAAGACACATGCATAAAACCACTTTTATTATACTATTATAGTTAACATAGTTATGAAGTGGATTAGGATTTTAAATTTTTAGCTAGATTGATCTAAAATGCATGAATATTACAGCATTCATGATAATTATGTTCATTTCATGAACATAATTGAGAACATCTCATATTTTTAACCCACATGTTTTATGACATTATTCAAAAGTTAATCCAAAACTAGGGGACCCGTGTTTAACCATTTTTCGAAAATTTGTACTTTTTATTCATAATTTCTACTTTGAAAGTAAGTGTATTCTAAAAAGACGTTTGCGCCATTTCTACGTCACACATAGGGTGGAATGGCGATAGAACCATTGCTTTGTGCCGTGACCCTTTAAAAAAAATTGTAGATGTCACTGTCTTGTCGTTGCCAGCTTGTCAAATTGATTTTGTTATTTTAAAAATATCAGTACCAGTGTCCGATATATCGAAAAAAATATCGATATAACAATAAAAATTTTAAAAAATTCTTGACCCTGCATGTCGTCGATTAATCTCTTCCTTGATCCAACTTCAAAATAAAATATCAATATTATATCAACAGCCTAAGGGCTAAGTCGATGTTGAAGACTTCAAAACTTGTTTTTTTAAAATAAATAAGTTCGTGGCATCATTTCATAGACTTAGTAGTAGAGATGGCGATTCTTTCTGAAATCAATCAATGTTCGAATCGAAGTGTTCAAAATCCTTTGACAATTAAATCGACATTGAAAAAATCGATCTTCGATTATCGATATATTTTTGATTTGGGATATGTAATACTAAATTTCGAGGAAAACAGACGACCAAAAAAAAAGCAACTCAACAGTGTTCAATGCTGGTATAATGCTTTCTATACTCACGTTTAAACGTTAAATCTTATGATCTGTATGTTTCATATATTATGTCCCTATGTGAATTAACCAAAAAGATCGATCTTCGATTTTCCAGGGTATAGTATCGATTCACTAGATCAATCCGGTACTGTGGATCGATTTAAATAAATTAATATAATTATTTAAATAAGAACCGTATTTTTGGTTCGTAAAGATCACTTTTCCGATTAATCGATCTCAGGTCTCGGATCACCATCCCTACTTCCTAGTTTTATACTTTGACATTGACGTATCCGTATCAATTTGACATATCTTGTCACAGAGAATGTAACAATAATGTTTTCATCTAAAGATAAGCAATGGTAACTACTTCATTCCACCATATAAGTGACGTCATCACATGTTTTTCCGTTTTATTTTTTTTTCACAGAAATTAAGATATAAAAAAATACAAAAAATATATATTTGAACTCAGAAAAGAAAAACAAAGAAACGGTATTTTTCTTTTAGGGTCGTGTCAAAGGAGATGTTGCAAAAATGTATGGACCTCCGTCCATGTATTGTACACAATATCATTAAACAGGCAAAATCAATATAAAAACGTTTTTACTGCATATTTTCACTTATTTAGCTTTGTTTGCAGTTACAAAACATTATTTGCAGTTAGAATTGCAACTTAAAACCAACATGGCGAATATGGCGGACGATGTCATTTTGACATTTTCATTTTTTAAATTGTTTTTTGATTATCTAGTATTTAGAGAAAAAAAAAATTTAATTACTATCGAAATCGATTGATACCAAGCGTTGGCTGTATCGCCGCCGTGTCGAACATGCTTGAAAATGATAAAATCGTTTGAATTAAATGTGGTGGTAACTCTAAAATATGTTCTTGATTAAATTAATTGTATTTTTTTCGGATTCTTCTATAATTTACCCATTTTTTGAGGACATGTACGAAGCAGGTCCGAGCTCGCAACATCTCCTTTGAAATGTTGTCAATTTATTTTGATTGCTCGGGATGCTTGTATAACTCCGTCAAGAAAATTAAACCTATTACCCCCCACTCCGCTTACCATGTAGGTACCTATGTATTGCGAGCAGAATACCTACGTGAACTAGAATTTTGCATACATACAAATAAAAATAAACTGTAAAAAAAAATATCTGGGCGAATTGAGAACCACCTCCTTTTTTTGGGAGTCGGTTGAAAAATGAAACAATTTATATATATATATAATATTCGTTGTCAAGAAACAGACAAATGGCATAATAGTGTGACCGGTAGGCTCGGGTTCAAATCCCAGTAAGTAATCTAAACACTTTTTTTTATATATTCGTTTTTATAAATCGTCAATTTGTAAATGTTGTTTATTCTAGATAATCGCATTGCATTCTATGCAATAGCTTTACCGGTGCAGTTCCTGAATGCCGATTTTTTCCCTATAAATTAATCCTATTTACCAATAAAGTTGAATATAAATTAATCCTATTTACCAGAATGAAATTATAGTGAAATAATTGAATAATTAATTGAATTGTATTAAAATGAAAAATAGCCAGCGACATAATGTGTGGATCGCGGTCTCGAGTCTTGCATCCTTATCAGATGGGTCTCGAATCACGAGAATCATGAGCTACAGTATACGTTTGAGCGAAATCGAGTCGCGACCCAAATGACCCAAACGATCGAGTCATTTAGACTCGATCACCTTGTCAATGGGTCGCGATCGACCCGAATCCCGACGAAGGAGTGATCGACTCAGGTCTACCATATATTAGTACGTCGACGATTTTTTTTTTTTTTTTTTTTTTTTTTTTGTTGTTATGGCATCGCTATTACGCATATTGCCAGTGTCAAGTAAAACGATATTTCGTATTTATTTAAGCAGCGTAAAAGTTAGTATAATATAGTCATCAAGTATAATATGTAAGTATCAAGTATATAAGTTATTAAGTATAATATGTCAGTCAAGTGAGTTACAATCAAGTTATTCGAGTAAAGCGATGGCTACTTTACCAGAACATTTACAATGAAGTTTTGGAGGCAACCTGAAAGGTCGTGTTTTCGCACTGTTATTCTATTTCACTATACACGGGCACTGTAATAAACTTAAATCAAACAAAATACCACCAACTTTATTCAATATAACTTAAAAATACACCAAGAAAATGAAATAAAATAAGAGCACCATACGCCTCTTTCAAGGTTCCCGCCAAAACTCTCATAAGGAGTCTTTCAGTCTATAAAACTTTCCAACAGTGTTGTTGCAATAGTAATAGTCTATCGATAGTATTGTGAACTATCGTGACCTCGAAAAAATACTCGATAGCGCGATAGTACTATCGAAAATATCGCCGTACTGCAATACTATCGATACTATCGATAGTATCGATAGTTTCGATAGTATCGATACTAGCTAGTAACTATACCAGCTGCGATAGTATCGATATTTTCGATAGTATCGATACTATCGAAACTATCGATACTATTGACCATATTGACTATTGTTTATAACAATATAGGTCGCGCCACGTAAAAAGAACGCTGGAAGAAAGTAGAAGGGATGTGTTCGCGCATCGGTACACTCGCGCACGAAAGTACTAGCCCTATTGGTTTATTTTTGATCTAGCTTTCGCTTGCGGTTTCGTGTATTGGTAGGCAGATTGAAAACAATATTACATAGAATAACATAAAATGAAATAAAAACACATGTTTATTTCAGACTATAATGTTTAATTTTCATAACTACTATAAAAATTAAACTAACGGCGCAACCCCTTCCATTATGTCGTCGCGGGTGGCGTGAAATCCAGCTGACGACGCGGCGTTGGTACTAGATTCGGCCACTTCATCTTCGTCGCTGTCGTCACTTGAGCCTTCATCATCGTTTGAGTCCGAATCATCATCATTTACGCGAATTATACATTTTTCTGTCATCATGTCGACCACATGATCACTTTTAAAATACCCGGCTTCTATTTTCTTGACTTTAGTGCATAATTTTCCCCATTCTGTAGCTTCCATTAGATTTACTTTTTCATTAATTAATTCATTTATTCGTGTCAGGTTCCAACTCACATTTTTACTGGCGACATATCCCTTTATTTGGGACCAGACCATTTCTATAGGATTCAAGTGCGGGTGATACGGGGGCAAACGGAGTACAGAATGGCCTGCTTCGTTTAAAATAGCATCGCTATTAAATTTCTTAAATTCTTCTTTGTTTTTTTTATTATGTTGTACAACTCCGGCTTTAGCATGCTTTCTTCAAATGGAATTCCTTTTTGACGGAGCCAGAGTTGCATGTCTGCTTTTTTGTGTTGGCCGTTGGTGCAGCATCGATTTGTTTATTATGATAAGACGCATTATCCACTACCACGACTGAATTAGGCGGTAAATTCGGCATTAGTTTAGTACGCAGCCACCGCTCGTAATTATCAGAGTTCATGTTGTCCTGGTAGTCGCCGCCTTTTGAGCCGGCTTTGAATGTCAGTACAGCATTCGGCACAAAACCTCCACCCGCATGCACTATGACCAAGCGGCTACCTTTGGAGATAGGTTTTTTAATGCCTTTTGTGGGACCGTCTGTCCAAGAATGATGAGACGTATGGGAACTATCCACGTATGATTCATCAGTGTAAATGATTGGTCTTCCTTCTTCTCTATATTTTTTTATCTTTCTCAGATATTCAATCCTCTGAAAGCGTATTTGTGACTGCTCAATTAAAAGCTTTCTATTGCTTTCTGTTTTTGCCCACTTAAAACCCATTTTTTTATTATTCGCCTGAGACTTGTAGCAGATCCTTGGAAATTTAGGTCATCCTGTAACTTCCTTCGTAACTTGCCTATGGTAGGCCATTCTTTTTCCGGGTCGTGGAAATTGAGGATCATTCGTTTTATTACACCCTGGTCAAAGCTGTCCGGTTCTGTTACTGGTTTATGTTTAATTCTTTTATTTTTACCGGGAGTTCGGAATGCAGTAAGAAATTCCGAATCTTTTGAAACTTTTACAATTCGTCTCACTGTAGACTCGGAACATTTTGTTGCCTCAGCTGTCCGTTTCATACATTGTTTTAAATTAACAGCTGCATTATTATCAGCCTCTGTCTTCATAAAACAATATACATTGTAAATCATTTTCCTTTCTTTTCTATGTAGAACCATTTCGTAAGTAAACACTTTTGTGTGCGATGGTATTAACTCGAGAACAAACGTAACGTGGACACAGGGCGGATAGCAAAGGTCGACTGACGAACCAAAAGCGCGGCGGTAAGCATGCGGCGCGTCACCCGCCCGCCCCGCGCCGCACCTCATACCACCAAATAGATCGATAAATCGTCTACTGCGCAGCTTGACCGCCAGCGTTCTTTTTACCTGGCGCGACCTATACTATGGATGCTATCGATACTATTGATCTTTGGCAATAGTATTGCTTATTTTAACTATCGATAGTATCGATAGTATTGCAGCATGGCGATATTTTCGATAGTATTGCAGCATGGCGATATTTTCGATAGTACTATCGCGCTATCGACTATTTTTCGAGGTCAACTATCGATAGCCCAACTATCGATAGTTTAGCAACACTGCTTTCCAACAACTGACGATGGTTTGTGGGGGTAAGGGAGGAGGGGGGGAGGGAGGCAACCAACCCCCTTATACCTTCCTCCCCCCGTCGAAACCCCAGATTTTAGGTGAACGCACATTGGGCGGAGGCGAACGCGCCGAAGGAGCCGAAGTCAAATAAGCATCGCACCCTTCTGGTGAACGCACACTTAGCGGAGGCGAACGTTTTTGGAGCATATCCTACGCGTGCTCTATGGGGTTTAGGTCAGATGATTAAGTGGTCCAGCCTAAGACCGATACATCATGTTCTTGCAACTATCTCGACACCACTCTCGCTATGCGGACGGGCGTTATCGTGCATGACCGTGCATTCTTGGCTCATTTGATGTATCGATTATAAAATAAAAAGATCAACAGCCCTACATCGAGTTTGACAAGCTTACAACGACAAAACAGTGACATCTACATTTTTTTTAGGGTCACGGCACAAGGCAATGGTTCTATCGCCATTCCTCCGTATGAGTGACGTCATATGGCGCATACGTCTTTTTAGAACACACTAACTTTCAAAGTAGAAATTATGAATGAAAAGTACAAAATTTCGAAAAATGGTTAAACACGGTAGCCCTAGTTTTGGATGAACTTTTGAATAATGTAATAAAACATGTAGGTTAATTATATGAAATATTGTCAAGTTTCTATTTTTTTTTAATAATTATTTTACGGCGACGGATTCAAGTCCTTAACAGCCAATCTTCAGTAATTTTTATCTTCATTTTATTATGATAATGAATATCCATATGGAAGATGACGATGAGTGGATGCTTCCATGTGGAATATGATAAGATGGCTCCAGTAAAGTGATGGGGACTTTACTAGGTAGACTTTACGAAGTTTTGGAGGCAACTTAAAAAATCACTTTTCACTTCATAATATCACTTTCCTACACCTGTGAACGTTATCGAATGTTTTATGATAAAAATCCCACCATTTTTACACATAAAAACGCGACTGTACACAAATTTCGAAAAAAATACACGCAGCGACACAGCTCTTTTCCGCGTTCCCGCCAAAACTTGACCAACAATTTCAACACAGACCAGTGTTACCAACTCCGAAATCGATTGGGTGGTAAAAATCTTCTAAAATTACGGTAGATTTTCCAAAATTATGTGGTACCTATAATTTGAAATACCGGTAAAATTACCGTGTTTATTTTTTTCTTTGTGGCGTTTCATTACACTTATTTCGGCACTGAAACTATTGTCAATATTATGAAAATGATTTAATTATATAATCTTTACGATGCCATTCACAGTATTCTATTAGTAGCATCCATTCCTCTCGGAACTCGGGTTTTTTTAAACTAAAAACTTCAGATAACACAAGAGATAACAAAATAAAGTATGTACTAACAAGTGAAATAAAAATGAAATTAACACAGCGAATTATAAAGTTCGAGTAATCATCTAAATTAAAATACACAGTACTTCTACCAAACTTGTTCGTGTAATATCTCTCATCTCCCATCAAGGGTTATTTATTGGTGGGGAATACAGTGTTCCGCTAGATTATTAAGAATATTGTAATACTACTAATACTCCTAAAACATGTAGGTAGGTACCCAACTACTTAAATATATTTTAGTTTTGTTAACGTTTATCAAAATGTTTATTCATTCTATACTCGGAATTTTAATTCGATTTCTGATTTGACATTTTCAGTGTTGCAACGTAATGACAACCTCACACCAAATGACAACTGCTAAATCCTTTTTTTTTCGCCAGCGGAACGTTTGAAAGTCAACATAGTAGTCCGCGATTGTATCGATTTTATCTGATAATTCCGTGTCTAAAGTCACAATTTCTGTTAAATTAATATTATGTAGTTATTGTGTGTTGGTGACGGGGTAAGTTTTGTTTTGTGCGTGTCTGTTTATTAATCGTCCTTATTTTATTGTTAAATTATAGCATCCATTTTTGTTTCCTAAGTACCCTCTTTTTGTTATTATAAAAAAAAATGAATGAACCTCCCGATCCGGGGGATCCTGATCCCCGTAATAATTTAATATGTCAAAATTCTTTTTATTCGCTAATGTCCGTTGGAGCAGAGGAGTTTGAATGCCATGAAAGTTCTTTAAATAAAACTAAAAAAACAATGCGTAAACCAAGGAGGAATTCAAAATCGCCTCATAGGTCTCGCTCAAGTTCTAGACGAAGGAAGACTCCACTGGATAAAAAAGTAGATTCACAAAACATAGTCTCATTGAACTCGGAAATTCCCTCGGGACAAACTACCCCTCCATCTTCCTTCTCGCAAGTGCCAGCATCTGTTTTAAATTTGGCTAAATCTCTATCGTCAACTCCAATCGGTCGTTCCGATTATGGCCCTTCTGATAATAGACCTTACATCATACATGTTCAACGTATCGAAAATTCAACAAATGATGGCACAACGCTTCATCCCGTTACATTTGGTAGATTCCTCCATAAGAGGAGATTTGCTAATATTGTCGATGGAGGCATCAAAAGTATCGGCCGAAATAGAATCGCTTTGACTTTCACTTCTGCAGATAATGCAAACTCATTCAAAGCAAGCCCATTACTTACTGACAACGGCTATAAAGCTTTCATTCCCACTTTTAATGTAACCAAAATGGGTCTTGTCCGTGGCATTCCAGCAGACTGGTCTCCTGAAGAAATTTTAGAATATGTTTCCCTTCCCAATAACTGTAAAAGTCCGATATTAAAAGTAAGACGCCTAAATTACAAAGTAATCGTAGATGGTACGCCAGTATGGAAACCCTCCCAGTCTGTAGTGCTACCCTTTGATGGGCAAAATCTCCCAGACAAAGTTTTTGTATGCTATAATTCAATCCCTGTTGAATTATACATCTTCCCAACAGTCCAATGTTTCCAATGTTGTCGCTTCGGACATACGAGAACACAGTGTCGTTCGAAACCGCGCTGTTTCAAGTGTGGTAACGAACACACAGGTGATACTTGTCAAGTAGACGAAGAGGCTGCCCACTGCCTTTCGTGCGGTGGAGGCCATTTTGCTACTAACAAAACTCGATGTCCTGAATTTTCCCGTCAAAAGGCTATTAAATGCTCTATGGCCGAAAGGTCTATCTCTTATGCTGAGGCTACGAAACTTCATGTCCCGGTCAATAGATCCTTCGCTGATGTCGTAAGCACAAAGAGTATCCCTCGTAATGGTGGGACTAGCCATACTCTTGTTAGCACTCCAGTTTCAAAATCATACAAGAAAACTGTTGTCTCGCAGCCTCGTAGTCCACGTAAATTATCAAAAGGCTATGATCAGGTCGCTCACAATGCGATCATTAATTCTGTACCTTCTCAGGCACCCAATGGGTGTGCTTTACTCGACCGTAGCAATACTTCATCTCCAAATGTAACATCCATATCCCTACCAGTTTTTCTTGCTTCCCTTATTTCTACACTTACCAACCTTTCCAACAATACCCAACCGTCCAACGCTGACTCTATCCTTCAAACTTTAAACTCCATGCTTAAAAATGCCTCCACTGGAGAAAATTCTACAGTGGAATTGCCAGAGCATTAGGTCTGCCTGTAAAAAGGCAGACCTAACCTTTCTTATACGCGATATTAACCCTGTAATTATAGCCCTCTCTGAAACATGGCTCAGCCCGAATAGCTCCTTTGGGGTTCCGGGCTTTGCATGCTTCAGAGAGGATAGACCTGACGGGTGGGGTGGTTCAGCCCTGCTCGTTAAAAACACTGTCCCCTCTTCTCAAATTCCCATTCCTCCTCACTGTGATGGCTTTCAAGCTGTTGCTGTCCAGATTAGCAATATTTCTGTCCTCTCTTTATATATTCCTTACCCTTCGGAAATTGAAAGAAATAATTTCCTCTCTTCCTTCCCCCCGAGTAATAATGGGTGATGTTCTAGAAATGACGGCATGGGTGAAACCCTCATAGATATTGTTGATGAGTTAAATCTATGTATTTTGAATGATGGTAGTCCTACATACCGAACTAGGCCATCCGAGAATACTAGTGCTATTGATCTATCAATTTGCTCACCTGAACTAGCGTCACAAATAACGTGGAACGTCATGTGCTCGACACACGGGAGCCGCCATTTCCCAATTATTCTGGAATTCCCAAACACAAATGCTTCTTCTCCTAACCAGCCTCCACTGCTAAAGTACCGCTTAGAGAATGAAGATTTTGATAAATATGCCGATTTACTTAACTCTAAAATGGAACTTCTACCTCCAATCAACTCTGAGAACATAGATCTAAATTTCGAAAGTCTACTCAATGCTATAAAAGATTCAGCAGATTCAGTTTTTCCTCTCAAAAAATATTACCTAACAAACCTCCTTCCCCACCTTGGTGGGATAGGGAGTGCACTTCAATAACTGCTGAACGTAAAGAAGCCGAAATTAACTATGGTCATGATATGACCATTAGCAACTATATTGAACTCAACAAGGTGACAGCAAGGTATCGACTTACTTTAAAGTATAAAAAGCAGGAGGGTTGGAAGGATTATTGTTCATCGATATCCCCCGATACTCCCGCTTCCACTGTATGGAAACAGATCAGACGCTTCAGGTCCTCAAATTCTAAAAAACCCTCTTCTATCCTTCCCGTAGATTTATCAGAAAAATTTCTTGATAAAATGGCCCCACCTTTTGTCCCTACGTTTTACGAACTCCCGTTTTCTCCTACTTCCGTAAATGTCTCCTATAATGACCCTCTAGAAGCTCCGTATTCTTTACAAGAATTACGGTATGTCCTTAATAATGTTAAAAATTCTTCTCCCGGACTGGACGGCATTCCGTATATATTTCTATCTAAAGCACCAGAATCCACCCTTATTTATTTCTTAGGTCTCATTAATACTATTTCGGATACAGGAACTATTCCAAAATCTTGGAAAACTCAGTTATTAATACCGATTCTTAAGCCTAATAAAAATCCGAATAATGCCGATTCCTATAGGCCAATTGCTCTTTCATCTGTCTTTGTAAAAATCACTGAACATCTACTCAAGAACCGACTAGAATGGTTTATTGAGAACAGAGGCATTCTTGGTAATTCACAATATGGGTTTAGAAAGGGCAAGAGCACGATGGACAGTCTTAGCATATTGACTTCTCAAATTCGTCTATCCTTTTCCCAAAATCATCACGTTGTAGCTTCCTTTTTAGATATATCCTCCGCATATGACAACGTTCAACTGCCCACCCTCAGGAAGAAACTTCACCAGCTGAGGATGCCAGGCAAGTGGATTCGTTTTATCATAAATCTCTTTTCAGAACGTTCAATCAAACTCCGAAATTACTATCATTCTCCTCGTTCCGTTTTTAAAGGATTACCACAAGGCTCCGTCCTTAGTCCCATTCTTTATAACATCTACACCTATGATTTAGAGTCCTGTGTTTCACATCCCTGTCAAATTCTTCAATATGCTGATGACGTCTTACTTTTTGTTTCTAATCCCTGTATAATGAAAGCTGCTGAGGCAATGAATCTTTCTTTGACTTCTTTGAGTGAATGGCTCGGTGCTAATGGTCTGGAACTGTCCGCGGCTAAGAGTACCGTGGTGATTTTTACAAGGAAACGTTGTCTTCCGGCTGTTGATATACGAATTAACAATTCCCCCGTTCCCGTTAAAGATAACGTTAAATTCCTTGGCCTTATTCTGGATTCCCATCTTACTGGTAAATTACACTGTGAGTTCATTGCTGCAAAATGTGAGAGAAATATGAATATACTAAGATGTTTATCCGGGGTTTGGTGGGGGGCTCATCCCTTCTGTCTTAAGCTCCTTTATAACGCAATTATTAGAAGTGTTCTCGATTACGGGTCATTTTTGTTGGACCCGGCAAATAAAGCCGGGCTCAGGAAACTTGACCGGATTCAGTCCAGAGCACTTCGCATCGTAATAGGTGCCATGAAGTCCAGCCCAATCAATGCTCTACAGGTTGAGTGTGTAGACCCGCCGCTCAACTGCAGAAGACAATTTCTTTCCGACAAATACTTGTTTCGTATAAGCCGATTTTCTCACCATCCACTACTCCAAATTTTGGAAGAACTATCCCATCAGGTTAGTTCATCGACATATTGGTCTCATAAAGACACTCCTCGACTGGTCTACAGCTTCCATAAATTCCTGGCCTTTGATGCTCCGGTTCACCGTTCTCCTAATCTGCCTTTGCATAGTTACCCATATGAATCAGTAGTATATCAACCGAGTATTATTTTCAACTTTGATGTAAGTAAAAGTGACCCATGTGCTAAAGAGCGTTTTATATCAGCTATGAAAGAAGACTGGCAAGGGTGGCATTCTATCTTCACGGATGCCTCCAAACAGTCCCCTGATAGTTGTGTAGGTATAGGTATCGTTCATGTGGAGTTCAATATAGTACAAAAAATTAAATACCCCCCAGAAACAACCGTGTTCTCAGGAGAATGTATTGGCATTCTCGAAGCTATCAACTACGTTATCCTATGTAAATTACCTCGTTCCCTCATCTTTTCAGATTCACTTAGTGCTCTGCAGGCCCTTTTATCCAGCCCCTTTTCCCAAAAGTCTCATAACCCTATTATATTTCAAATAAAAGACTTGCTTAGACGCTGCTCAGTAAACAATCAATCAGTAATCCTTGTCTGGGTACCTGGGCACTCCGGTGTGTCGGGTAATGAGCGCGCGGATGAATTAGCCAAGGATGCCGTGTGTTCCGGGGATATGTTTCCCTACAAAATATATCCTCAAGATTTAACTCTGCAACCTAAAGTCTACCTAAATGAAGCTTGGTCAAACCACTGGCAAAAAACTGACAAATCTCGTGGGGGTTATTATTCTAGAATACAGCCAACTATTCCTCCTAAGCCGTGGTTCTTTAAACAAAAAGTATCTAAGAAAGCCACTTCGATAATATGTCGCCTTCGTCTAGGACGCTGTACTTCTCCCCGATTTCTGTATAAATTGAGGATTCGGGACACCTCCATTTGCGAGTGTGGTTTGGACGAGGGAGATGTAAATCATATTTTCTTCTCTTGTCCCTTATATGATCGCAGTCATTTCATATCCCTTCTTATTAAACTTGTTCCCTTCCCAACTAATATTCCTACTCTTCTTTCCTTGTCTAACCCTGAAGTTCTTAATGCTATTGTATATTATGTACATTTAAATAACATTAAACTGTAAATATGTATATATATATATATACTTATATTTTTGATATTATGAATATATTGTATATATAATAATCCAACTATTAATACTAACCATTGTTTGTCCGTTGACTAATAATATACTTATATTTTTTTTTTCCAGATTTTGTGATTTTTTTGCTCCGAGTAGCTATTATTTTGTTTCTTTTTAATTATTAAATGTATATAAAAGCTTATTTTCCATTTCTTTGTAAATATTAATCAAACGTGATGCTGGCAAAATGCCTGCGGGCAATTGCCAAAACGCAAAAAAAAAAAAAAAACTGCTAAATAGTGACGTTGGGAAATTAATCGATACAAAAATGAAATATTTCTGAATCGATTCAATTTAGAAATAGAAACAGAAAAATATTTATTCTTCGTCAGATAATATTAAGATCAGATAAATAAATATTCATTATTCAGTCGTTGAGACCTCCCATTAAGTAATCTAAGATACTTGTGTTGGGAGTGACTCGCCTCTCCCTTCAATATATTTTTTTTAACTTAAGCTATTACAAAAACAGTTTTATTATTATATTAAGTTTTAAGAAATTTTAAATACTAATTACTGATCCCTTTCAGCACGGATATAACTAAGCGTGCGCTCATAGAAAAAAAAATCTAGCGAACGCATATATCAGTTTAGCCGCTCCGAAACGGCTCCGATAGTTCGTGCGTTCATTTAGTTACTTTCTTTTGAGAGGCCTGCAGGGAAAAGAAGCGCCAGTATCGAGTTGTGACTCGTTCGAGATGGACGCTGCGTATTTGGACGACAACGAGCGAAGTAACTATTTTGATTTTATGTAAAAACTATTGTTATATAGATTTTTTGTACTTCATCTAAAAACACTTTGTGATACCACTTCAAGTTTTTAGCGACCGTTCGTGCGTTGTCGTTTTCAAAAGTTAGAATGCAGTTTTTCTTTTGAAACGTTAAAAGTCATTCTTTACTTCCAGGACGACTCTTAGATGACTATTTGTTGGAAGAATTACTTGGTGATGGGTGTCAGTTAGATCTGGACTTTCTGAGGAAGAGTCTGAACCAGCTATCCATGGTTGAAGATTTTTGGGTGAAGCTTTACCCAGGCAAGATTTGCATTCCAACGACAAAAGAGATAGTAATCCAGACCTCAATGACACACTGTGCTCAATGAGGTATAACGAGAAGTACAAGGAAATATGGCACCAGCAAATCCAACCATTTCTAGAAACAACCGCCACAGTCGAAAGAAATGATCAAGTTTTTGGAAATCGACCACGTATGCTGATGCAAGTCACGATTTTTCTCCTCGTTCTCAAGCAGAAGAAGTGCTGACTCCGCTACAGTATTTCGATGAACACTTCAACGAAAAATTCTATGAATAACTTGCCACTTGCACGAATTTATATTTCCTTCGACATACTGGTGTAGTTTTGAAAACGAATAATGCAGAAATGCGTAATTTGTTTGGTACATTTATTTTCATGGGCTGTATACCATATCCTTACATTTATATGTACTGGCGCGATGGCAGACAATTAGACATGGTCGTGAATCAGATGCCTAGGGATCGGTTCTATATATGCAATATGCATGTCGAACCTTCAGATGATCCGTCATTAAGCAACACGAATCCACTGTGGAAGGTTCCTAAATGTGGACATTGCCCAATCTTAATATATATAAATCTCGTGTCACAATGTTTGTCCTCAATGGACTCCTAAACCACTAAACCGATTATGATAAAATTCGCACACCATGTGCAGTTCGATCCAACTTGAGAGATAGGATAGTTTAAATCTCAATTCATAGTCGTAATATTATGTAAGTACCTAAATTGCAACCGCGCGAAGCCGGTACGGGCCGCTAGTATTTATATATATTCTTAATTTAAACATCTCAAGAGGCAGAAAATGTAGAGTCGAAGGCTGTAATTACTGCATATTTGTGCATTCTTCGTCATCGGAACTGTTTTTAACTTAGGTACTGTTGCAAATAACCTACGATTAACTTAGATTTTTCACATTGTCGCCTTTTGTTATAATTTTAAGTCAATTATTATGTTATTTCGATCTGCTATGATATTTAATGTTAATTAATATTAAAATAATAAGTACACATTAAAATTGATAAATAATGATCAGTTTTTATTTCCCTTTATCCTACTAAAGCCCGATAGTGCGCTACTACAATATTAAACAACAACGCACGAACGTGCGGGGGGGCTCACGTGCGTTTTGAGAGGGGAGAATTTTTTTTTTATTTTTTCGAGCCATGTTAGATTAACTAGAACTTAAATTAGGCAATATAACAGTAAAAATTAAAAATATTTTTTTTCGTGCTGAAAGGCTTATTACTATTACTATTACTAAGAGCCAATAACTGTGTGCGTGTGTGTGTGTGTGCGTGTGTGTGTGTCTGTGTGTGTGTGTGTGTATGTGTGTGTGCAGTATGTCGATGTTTTGCGTTGTATGTATATAATTCATATTTATTCATGTGTGTAAAAGATAAATAAGATATTGAAATAAAACTATTTTTACGGATTTATCTTGCGTATATTAAACTAAAATGATTTTTAAAATCAACCCGACGTTTCGGTCGCTTTTCAGCTTCCGTGGTCCCGGGCAGACTGAGGTGACATTTGTCTGACAGAAGTTTGAAAAAATTATATGTAGCTACCTCCATCGATTTCGTAAACGCCGTGCGTAGCGTTCAGGATTAACACAATAATTACTTATGGTATCTTGAGGTCTTGCAGACTGCTGCGGCTGGGATTTAATCTTGCTAAGTATGGGATCCCATGATGTTGATAATCGCCATCCATCTTCTCTATTGAAATTTGGGTGTTTTTTAATTTCAATAGCCTCGCGTACCATTCGTGGAATGGGTTTGTGTTCTCGCGAGATAAATCCGTAAAAATAGTTTTATTTCAAGGAGTGTAGCTCGCGAAAACCTAAGAACATATCATAAATAAGATATATTTATCTATAACTGTTGTAGGTATATAAGATTATTATGACCTATCAGTACATACTTATATCAATGACGTATTTTATTTTATTTATTTTTTTATGAAAGTTTCGATTTCTACATATGAAAGTTTGATCAGCCAGTTTGTCACAGTTTTTTTTGCATGTGTACATTTGCATCGGATGTATCTGAAGAAGTCTATTTAATTTGTTATATGTAGTAGCTGATTGGAAAGCGTATTGTCGTTTAGCAAATTTAGAACGTATATTTCTACTTAGTTAGAGCAACAGCATAATTGCGTCTTTTCTTTAGTTTTTCTGTTTTCAAAATTTATAGTTTGATGACACTTTAATGTTGTATTTAAAATAAAAAGTTTTCTCAAAGATAGTATACCACTGATTTCATACAGAGTGTTTGTTGGAAATCTGTACGGCTTAAAGTACATTACCTTGATCAGTGCTCTCTGTGCCCTTTCTAAATAAAGAAAATTGGACTTAGAAGAGCCACCCCAGATCGGGATACAATAAGTAATTACAGACTGCACAAGTGCAATATAAGTTTCCTTTCAATAATTTCCTATGCATCACATGTCTAAAAGTTTTAAAGACCCATATAACTTTCCATTATAAAAGTAATACGGGTCATTAGAAGTTCAATATGAGCCGTCCAACACAGTCTTAGGTCCAACATAATCCCAAGGTATTTTGTGCTAGCAATTTTCTGTAAAATGGGACAGTTACAAGAGGTATGGTCCTGAAGCGAGCAAAAGTGAATCTTCAGACAAAAATCAGGATCTGGTTGTGTATTGGCTATATACTTTGTGAAACAAATATAGTTTGTTTTTTGTACGTTCAAAGTTAATACATTTACACACAACCACATAGATACCTTTGCTAGACCTGTTTCAGCCTTTTTTTTTACATCCAGCCAAGAAAGACGATGGCCGTGTCATCAGCATAAGAAAATATGTTCTCTCCAACGTCATGAAGTTTACACAGTTCATTTATGTAAATGAGAAATAGCGTTGGACCAAGGACACTTCCCTGAGGTATGTCATAAGTAACACATTCTTCACTACTTAAGTGTTTCCCAATCTTGACCACTTGTTTTCTATCGCTGAGATAGCTCTCAAAAAGATCAAAAAGAAAGAAGAGAGCTTTATCTCTTATACCTATTTGTTCCAGTCTGCGCACAAGGGTGGTCACAGAGACCGTGTCAAAGGCCTTTTGTAGGTCTAAGAATACTACGAGACATTTATTACCATTATCTACTTCTTTCACAATGAGAGATGTAAGTGCCAATATAGCATCTTGTGTAGAGCCCCTTCCTAAAACCATATTGTGAACTGCATAAGATATCAAAATTATTCAGTTAGCTTATCAGTCGATTATTCATAAGTTTCTCTACAATTTTAGAAATAGACGTTAGAACCGATATTGGCCTATAGTTATTTACATCGGTTCTGTCCCCACCCTTGAACACAGGTGTCACTATAGATCGCTTAAATACTTTTGGAAATATGCCTACTTGAAAACATAAATTAGCTAGTGAACTGATTAGCGGGACCATAAATGTACTAGACATCTTCTAAAATTTGGTTGTGATACCATCCCAACCCGGGGCACTGTTTGAGTCAAGACTCATAAGTATTATGTTTACTTCTGCAGGATCTGTGTCGAACAAAACAAATGATGATAAGTTTGAATTCTGGCTATGTGATGTCACCGATGCATTTTGAAACTGATCTGAGCTATAGATTACCTCTGCCAATTTTTGGCCAATACTGACAAAGTACTCATTAACATGGTTCACCGACGCTTGAGAAGTGTTTTGTACTGTTAACAAGTTTGTATTTGTAGTTTTTTCGGGTTTATATTCGGCAATGTTGTTAATGGTAGACCATAATTTTCTAGGTTTTTTGAGATGTTTAATTATTTCGTTTTTATCGTATTATATATATATTTATTTATTTAAGTAAGCAACAAAGCTCATTATAGTGTTAGTAACAATATTACTTAATTCTATGTTAGTATTCCTATTCTAAAATTACACATGAATTAATTTCACTATCATTATGTGAATCACTGCTACACGTCCATTACAGAGGTGGATAGCTTGCAGCAGTGATTCACATATAGACAATCCAACCTGCTCGAAATACAGTTCAGGATAGTGTTAGGGCTGACCCGCACCCGGCGCACCAGGGAAGCGCATCGTTTTCTCATTGTCGTATAAAAACAGTCGACACGAGCTTCAGCAAACATCCCTGATGCGCTACAGAAACGAGACAGCCCCATCAAAACCCTGAACGCATTATTATATTGGACGCGAAAGGCGCCGTACGATTTTTGCGTATAATCTGCCCACAGGCTGCACGTGTAAAAAGAAGTACAATATGCACGAAATAAGGTCTTTTTTACACCTTGTGAGCAACGTACAAACCTGCGTGCTATCATATTCGCTCTAACCGACAGCGCCCCTCGTTCCCGCTCAATGTCATCATTATCTTTGCCGTCGGCGGCCAATACATGTCCTAGGTATTTGAATTTGTATACCCTGTTCAGGGACACTCCGTTTAATTTTATTGGAGGTATAGTTGTAGAACAACTTCGGCCGCCGGCACCAAAGACCATGATTTCGCTTTTGGTTGTATTATATATCAACCCATGATGCTTAGCATAGTCTTCACAGATAGACAACAACTTTCTAATTCCACAAACTAAGGCGCTCAGTAAAGCCATATCATCGGCGTAACTGATGTTATTTACACACACCCCGTCAATGTAGCAGCCGGCTCGCTCTCTACTGAGCGCTTCAATTAACTCATTGACGTACTTAAAGTTAAAGAAAACTAGCTATCTAGGCTCTTTTATTATAAGTTTTGTTTTTAATATAATTGACACAAAACATTAACTTTTAATAAAATATTGCAATGGGTACTAATTAATAAATAATTATTGTAAATAATAATGTATTTTTTGTCAATAAAATCGATTAATAATAAAAATGACACACCAATATTACAATCACATAAACATAAAATCGCGATTTTTTAATCGATCGTTAGGTCCCTCGCTATTAGGTTATATGTGGTATCATTATTTCACGAAGTGACAGTAGCTAGTAGCTAATAACAAATCGGGAATCGAATTCGAAAATTCGGATTAAAAGTCCGAGTTTAATCCAAGAATGTGAACGTTTTTTATAACTTTTCTATATCTTTTGTGTGTATTAATAGATATTGTGAAGAGATAAAAGCGGTTGCGGTTCGTGTTTAGGTGTTTAGCAACTATTAGTTGTGTACTTTTATTAATTGTCATTCCACTTCTGATTTTCTTCGTGCTTTGGCGTGAATTTAGTGGTCCAAAATAAAGTCGCCAAATATTCCAGTAAATAATTCAACTGTACGTGAGACATTTATTTTACACAATTAAATTGAAGGTTATATACAAACATCAAATACAAAATGATTAAAAGTTGTTTAGGTTTGTGGATGTCCGAAAAGAAGAGTCAAAAATTTGATTTCAAGGAGCTGTTATGTGCTTGTAAATCACATGGTTACAAACTTATTAGGGTGAGATTTTTCTGGTTGTTCGCTGATTTGCACTTTGGATTGTATTTTTTATTTCATTGTTATTTATTACCATTTCAGTTAGATTTGGAGAGGCCGCTTGAGGAGCAAGGTGATTTCGATGTGTTTCTACATAAATTGACAGATGTTATAGCAGCTGCTGACCAAGGTGATCCCAAGGTACCTATTACATTTTATCCTTAATTTAATGTATCCAGTAATTTTCTATGTTGCAAGAATGTTTGCAGTTTATATTGATGTTATTAAGCTCTATGAGATTGTTTCTGATAAATGATCTCATGCTGATGTGATTCTCCTTGAGGCCAAAAGACATTGTTTAAATTTGGCTTAGTGTGAATATGGTGCTCAAAAATTTAAGATCAGTTTCTTTTTGATAATTTTTATAAATAATAGGCATTTCTTTTTCTTTTAACCCGTCAGCTTGTGAGAAAAACATGACAACTGATTTCCATTGTTAATTCGCTGCCGGCGGTCTCGTGTTCTTGACAGTTTGAGTAGGGAATGTTGGGATAAATATGGGGATAGTTTTTATTCTAATTTATTATTTGTCAATTAACCTACTACTGATGCTACTTCTCATATGTTTAGTGGTTTTTTATCTTTACTTCTTTAATCACCAGAATCCAGATTATTAATTTTGGCTTGAAAGTCTGTTAAAAGTGGACATTGTCCCCTAACTCCTTCTTGTAGAGCCACACAAATGCATACAATAAATTGTTACATTATAGGTTTTTTATTACTGTCACATTTATTAGAAGAACATGCTGATTATGAAAAAATCTTTCCTCTGATTTTTCTGATTGCAAATCTTCTTAGAAGACAGTGTCTTTCCATGAGAGTGACAAATAAGTAAGCACTTCACATAAATGGTAAGTGATGACTGCAGACTATAGACATAAAGATGCAATGCAACTCTGAGGCCTTAGTCTTTAGCTCTGTGATAGTTATTTCATGGCCATTCATTACTATCTAACTGGAACATGAAATTGAGGTGAATCATGGTGGCAGATAAATTAGCTAATGTGGTGGTGCCTATGCCCTCAAGGTTCTCAGTTCGGAAACTCTATCACCAGTCACCATCATCATTTTGACATAAAATAAATGAGTGATTAGGTATTTCAAATTTTTCATGATTTATTATTGAATCAGAGTTGTCTTTATTCTCAGGCATCAAACTATATCAGCCATGTGGAGCAGTTCTTGTCTAATCACCCACACATCACTGTCATTGATCCATTGGAAAATGTGAGAATTCTTCTGAACAGGTATATACATCTTTATTTTATGAAATTTTATAGCTTTTATATTTGTTTCTGTTATTCATTATTTTCGCTGATACCTACTTTGTAAGTTACAAGTTTATTAGCTATTAAGTAGACATTTGAAAGACAATATTTATTTATTTTGCCTATACTTTTTGAAATTAAAACTAATCATCACAATTAGAAAAAGTATAGTAAGTATCATCCCTTTTAACTAAATTGTTCTGTGCTCAGAGGTGTCAATTAGGTCGCCACTTATTACATTATTACATGGGATAAAAATATAACTGGTGAAACATTGTCTAAAGATAGATAGACTCCTGGAGAAGTTTATAGGATACTTTTTGGTATTATATTAGGTATGTCTAGAACCTATTATACCAATTCTAATCAGTGTCACTCTCAAATGGATGGCACCTGATGGGGGGCCCCTTGTCATCTCCCTTGACCTGCATTGGTTGATGCAAATGAAAATGAATAATGATCATGTGCTTGATATGATTGATGAGTATTCCACTTATATTTACTTAGTAGGTAAGTATAGTAGTCTCATAATTTTGATGTTTTATACTTAGGTTCTTATTTACATTATTTATATATCTTATTACATTACATAATATATTTCATTTATATACTTATATATTTATGTGAAGATTGTTTGCTTGTTCGCTACTTCTCTGATAAAAACGAACATTTTTGTAGCATAAATTGAGGAAAATTGAGGCCCAACAATTGCAATGTTTTATACTGATGTCATTTTGTGTATCTAGTTGACCTTGTTGTTCATTAGCCTGTATATTGACCTAGAATCTTTGTTTTGTATTCAGAACAATACTCAAGGTTGTTTCTGTTAACTGAACATTTCTTAAGTTAAAGGGAACTGAGATCCAAGTTATTTGCAGAAGTGTCAGAGTATATAATACAAAAAGTTTTATACCTATAAATTGTTCAAGGGTAATATATTTTTACTGTAAAGTATTTATGAATGTCTTTCACATATATAAGAATTACGAGTAAAATATTATGACTAACAGTTTAACACACATAATGAATGAATGATTCATACCTATATAGGTATCTTTACTTTATGAATTGTTTACTTACAATAAATATGATTACAGTGTTGATGCAAAGTATAATTAGGTATAAGTAGGTATATTAATGTAATTTGCTTTAATTAAGTAATATTATTTCTATATTTTTATTACAGTCTAATTCATGGATTCGATTCCTGTGTTCAGGGACTACCAGATAACGGTTTTAAATCCTTTATATCTTTTCTAAGGGTTTTGTAAAGATTTTTAATTTTTAGAAGTTTCCTAGTATCTCGGAGTTTGATAATGTGCCCGGAGATGTCAACAGGCTCGCCACCTGTTAAATGGTACAAAACGTAACTGGCTAATCGAGGGTGTTTGCACGTATACTTGATTGCATATGCCCACTGCCTACCCCTTCGGGGATTAGAGGCGTCAAGTTACGTACGTTAAGTAATATTAATTACTTACTTTTTACTTTGTTTTTTTTTAGGTATTGTTACTACACAATATTACAAGAAGAACCTTGCTTTCAAAAGCAAGGGATTTTCACACCAGCATTTGCAGAGTTCACCACAAACAATATAGAACAAAATACAGAAATAATGAGACAGAGGGGTGTGAAATTTCCTGTGATTTGTAAACCGACAATAGCCCATGGGTCCAAATCTGCACATCAAATGGTTGTTATATTTAATGAGAGCGGCCTGAGCGCGTGCAAACCACCCTGTGTAGTTCAGAGCTTCGTAAACCACAATGCTGTGCTCCATAAAGTATTTATTGTTGGGAACAGGTTGGTATTTTAATGTTAATATAATTATATATTCTTTCTTATTTTAATCAATTGTAGTAGAGCTCTGCTGACACAGGCGCCACCGAATTACCTTCTACCTGCGGATGTAGACGGTTACAGAGGCCAATACCAAGACTGGTCAGGACATTGACCAAATAAGTCGAGTACAATCTGAAGAAAGTGATGAATGTAGAAGAGGCAGTGGAGGTGTATAAGAACCAGTATATTTGGCGCTCCATGCTCTCTGATTACTTCGTAATGGATTTGTCTACATACTTATAAACCTGCTTAGGTTGAAGGACTTGACCTGTGCGTGTTGCTAGTTATTGTCACACGGCGACTTGGCGAAGGTCGCGGGTGAGGGCGCAATCGTGGGATGAGGGCGGCCCAGGACCATCTTTGGGGGGAGGGAGGCTTTTGTCCAGCTTTGGACGTCTTTTGGCTGTTTGATTAACTTTGATGCCCGTAAAAAAAGAATTTAATTTAAGAAGATTAATAGTAGAACTTTGATGTTGATGAAATACGAGTATCTCTATTGATTGGACTTGGGAACACTACTACGCACTAAATAAGACAAGGTCTAGGACATGTCAGTTTCAATCTCGGGTTTTTAATGTAATAATCTGATTATACTGTGGACATGGTGATTTTTCAATGGCACCCTCGGAGTTTAGTAATCTGCCTAATAGACTCGCTATCTATTCCATTTAACTGTGTATGAATGTCTGCATCTCCGGAGAGGCAATATGGATATGAAGATTTATAAGAAGTTTTTTTTTTCGCCCATTGAGGCTTTTTTATGTTCAGCTTTTACGACGACCATTATAAGGAAACAAAATCTTAAACAAACAATTTTTATGACTTACGAGATTATTATATAACATAGCCAAAATAATAGGTTTTTAGTTGTATTATATAATAACTCACCTCGAAAGGTCAAGGAGGACTAGACGGACCTTGTGTTAATATTCATACAATTTTAATTTGAAATTCTACTTGTTTGTTAATATATTTGCGTAAAAAGTTGTTATATGTATTACTTTCCAGGTATCAAGTCTGTGAACGACCGAGCCTTAAAAACTTTTATGCTTCGGAAGACTTAGAACCAATATATTACAGCACAGGAGAAGTTTGTAAAGCAGATAGCCAATCAACTCTCTCCATTCTGGATCCACATGATAAGGCTGATATCAGGATGACTGTGAATGAAGAGAAAATTAAAACAATAATACGGGTACTCAAGAAGAAAATTGGTTTGTTACTAGCAGGTGTTGATGTAGTTATAGACAATGTTACAGGTGATCATGCTGTCATAGATATCAATGTGTTTCCTAGTTATGACATTTTCCCTAATTTTTTCGATCATCTATTAGACTGTATAGATGAGGCCGAAAATAAATCAAATGGTGATTTTAATCACAGCGACAGTAATGGCTTTGAAGTGATTAACCACAGACCGAATGGTTTGGTAAATGTAGGCATCAATCCCGTTAAATTTGGTGTGACCGGCATGAACATTAACTAATTGATAATTAATGATGTAGTTACCCTAAATCCTATAAAAATTATGCTAACTGTATAAATGTTAAGTATTTTATACTCTCTCGTAAACATGTTTTTAGGTTTACAGCCTTATTGTTATGAAATTCAGAATTTTAAATCATTATTGTTATGCTATTAAAATAGATGCCAAATATTTAACGAATTATTTGTATATATGTACAGAAGCTTCGATTGGCTAAATTATTTCGATAATTGAAATAAGAATATTTTCACGAATTTGTATGTGTATATATTTGTAAAATAAGAATATTTTCACGAATATACTCACGTATATTAAACTAAAATGATTTTTAAAATCAACCCGACGTTTCTGTCGCTTCTGCGCATCTACGCAAACGAAATCGTTGCAGGTAGCTGCATAATTTATGAAACTGCTATCAGACAATGTCAACTTACTCTTTCAGTTTCGGTCGCTTTTTAGCTTCCGTGGTCCCGGAAGCTGAAGAGTGATCGAAACGGCGGTTGATTTTTAAAATAATTTTACTTTAATATACGCGAGATAAATTCATAATAGTTTTATTTCATTGAGTGTAGCTCGCGAAAACCTTAGAACAAATCATATGTCGATAAAAGGTATGTGGCCAAAATTAAATAGGTAATATAAATAAAAATCACCATTTGTTTACCGAAACCTGAGTATGAGATGCATACTAGAATGTTAATTGGAAATCCACAGGTTGACGTTGATCAAAAAGCAATACTCGCTTGCATATTATAGTTTTCCAGCACGCCACTAGAGGCATTGCTAGATAGAGCCTTACCCAAACTAAAAAAAAAACGGGAGAAAATAATATATATATAATATAATTCAGTACATAAAATGGTTGTTTTCCGGCAGCTAAATGATTTTGTCTTAGCACAATCGATCCATAATATTCTTCTACGCCGATTCACAAGGCACGTGGGCTTATTTTGCTATGAACATTATTGAAAATTCACTATATTTTTTATTATTTTACCTTTTTGGCAGCACGGTGATTTGCGTATGCTAGTTCAAGTTATACATATGTTACGTTTAGTGAATTACTATCATTTCTCACATTTTCGAGTTGATGACATATTGTTCGAATTACTTATTTGAAAACAAAAAAATTACTTTTTAAAGTTAAACTCTTGTTTCCACAATACTACCTACTGAAGGCAACTTGTTCTGCCGCGGTAAAGCCAGCACTATAAATTTGACCCTACATTATTTATACTTATTTAGATTTATTTTATCAATCAAATGAATAACAAAGTTAATCTTTATTAGTCGGGATTAATGAGTAAAGTATGTATATTTAAGAAATATTGTAAGAATAGTGTTAAATTATTACTTAAGGGCAATATATTGTAACATTGGTGAAGTTTATCTATTTTGGGGATACGGACTACGGATTTATCTCACGTAGATTGAACTAAATTGATTTCTAAATTGATCCGACTTTCGGTCGCTTTTCAGTGACCCTAGTTCCTTTGATGAGTGTAACTCGCATTAACCTCAAACACACACACACACTCAAAGGTCACTACAGCCCTAAGATGCCCAGTGGCGGGCAGTTAAACTAAAATTTGCAGTTTTTGAGTGTGTAAATTGTGTTAAAAGTCCAGTTTGAAACAGTGATAAAAATGTACCTAAATATAATAATAATATATGAGTAACCACAATAACATGTACAATCAAATCGCATCACATTTAATTACTTTTTAATTGAACAATCCATTTCATTAAAAAGTAATTAATCAGCTCTTGAACAATTTTGGCTACTTATGGGATAGATAAAAATGTTGGGCATTGATTGATTTGAAATATTAATTTTCCGTGTACGGTTAATAAATGTCCACAATTAGGTTGTGAATTCATTATGCAATCCATTCATTGTTATATAATCTATCAGATCACCCTACCCATAACTATACATACAGAATGTATGATGTCCCTGTATAACATAGTGTCATACATAATATAGTGTGGACACTCAATTTTTTCACTCAAAATTAATGCTTTTATAATTTTTCGCATTCCTATTTCGTTTGCACTTTCATTTAAAAATATTACAAACACAAACAATCTTTACTAATTAATTTTTAAAACCACGTGCTCGACTTGAATACAAGACGTGTCGTGAGTAGTCGTGACGCGTGAGAACGATATCGGTTTTACACATTTAGTATGGTAACGTTCACACTAGTAATGCGTAATGTGTCGTGATGGCTTCTGTTGTGTCGCATCAAAAACGATCCCGGTCGAATCAGAGCGGAGGGGCGTCAGATACGTCAGACACATATGCAAACGCCTATGTTGTGTTATGTCGCGTCAGAATAGGATAACTCTTGGGAGGACGGTAAAAACGTTTTTTTCACCCTTTTTAGATCTGCCGTTGTATTGATTCAAATTATCGCATAAGGCGTCACAATACGGCATATAAATGTAAAAACTAATCATCACATCACGACACGACACATCACGTCACGTCACGTCACGTCACGTCAGACAAATATAACACCGCCTTTATTGTCGTCGATCAAGGTCGATATTTTCCTCATATTATTGTGTATGCGGGTAGCTTCAAAAGGATGACATCACATTTTTATTAAACTATAGGCCTTAAATAATGGAATTGATAATTGAAATCTTTTAGTTTTGAGTGTACATAATAATAAATTATATTTGTAATAATATATAATGTAGTCAAATTAGCAAGTGAATAAATGTATCACCTATTTCATTATTTTTAATAATATTTTGTTCAGTAATTTCATTGAAATAATACACATCGGCCAAATTATATATATTATGATAATTATAAAATAAATATAGGACATAGCGATACTTTATAAAAATCTCAATTATATTTTTTTCTTTTCTCTTTAATTAAATCAATAATTACTCATAGATCTACTGATGTAATGACGCCACAACTGCCTTATTTGAATGTATGAATTACACCATGAAATACCTCTTATGATATTTTTGTTATTGAGAAAAGAATAAAAAATAATACAAAATAATTTAGTATTATATTCACCATAACGTACCTTAAAGTCTTCACGGATGTACCTATGTATAATCGTAAATGAGAATTTTCGCCCGTGAGTGAAGATTATGAAACATACCTACATGTTGAAAAAATAAAAAAAATATGATTACTTATCGCATTTTAAATAATTGATAAAGATGTTTCTATTTACTGAAAATGGTTTAATTTTTTATTTCAATATGAGAAAAATTTATGATAAAAGCCGAATCTAATTTTTTGGGACACGTTATGCTTAGTTTTTAAACCTCTATTGTATTTTATTACATATTTATTTAACGGGCCGTATTTAAACACAAACGGTTAGATGACTAATTTGCACTTTTAGCATTTATTCTAAAGCGTAGCTATTTTGTATGGTTTAGTATAAAGAGATTATATTTAATTTTGTTGTTTTAAACGATACTTACCACTAACTTTATGTATTACTATTTTAAAAAGCTAGATGTAGTAGCTTTATAGTTGTTAGTTGTTATAAGTAAACAAAACTGAACAATCTCTTGAAAAATGTAAATGAATATATAATATTTTTAATGAATCTAATGTATTTTTAAATTTGTACATTGTTAATTGTTAGTGCTGGATAATTCTTAAGAGGTTGTAATTTTGCATTTGCAATAGTTGTTATTTAGATAAACATGCCTTAACTCTATCATATTTGATATTGTAAATTAGATTAGATACCTATTAGATCTAATGTTTCAATAGATCTACACTGCTCAACAATAAATATTGCACATCGAGCTTAGGAAGGCGACTTCGGCTTATTTCGGGTCTGTAGAGCGTTATCTCTTTCGCACCGTATTTGACGTTTGTCGACCATTTTGATCAAGTTTTGACCAATACTGAGTCAGTGCTTACGTAGGCAGTGTGCAGCAGAGATACGAAGTCGATACGAGCCGATCGTCTCTTTCGTAGGCTCGATGTGCAATATTAATTGTCGAGTATGTATTTTATTATGTATATTATGCATAGCAACGATTACGTAAGGTTCGGTCGAGTATTGGCTTCTGGCTCAGGAAACCTTTGCATCGGTGTTTTTAGACAAACAGAAATGTTTACCATGATAAGATAATTTAAGTCCTACATATTCTGATTTGGGAAACCACGTCTGTGTAATAACTTAGACAAACATTAATACCGCCGGCTTAATACCCTGACGGGATCGTAAGGGTCACCTTATTTGAGAAAATTTAATGTCATTTTTTTTTATGTAATAGCACTTCTGTTACATGAAAAATGAAAAATATGTATACAAGCATGCAGTTCACATTGATGTTAAGTGATGACTGCAGCTTATAGACACCCACACAAAGACCAAGGTCAAAATGCAGATGCGTTACCACTCCTGAGGCCTAAGGTGTTTTTGCCTCTGTGCCGGAAATTACAGGGCCGTACATTACCACCTGACCGGAACACGATAGTGCTGAACACTACCCATTTAGGGGCATGCTAGGTGATGCGGTGGTGCCTACGCCCGCGAGCTCCGTCACTGGAGCTCTACCACCAGTAAAATTGTCGTTGTTCATGTTTTATGTCCATATCTCTGTATATTTACGGGATGACTGGTTTTGTCGGCGAATCGTTCTATAGAGAAACGTTTGTCAGAGATAAATTTCAGAATCGAAATTACTTAACCCTTTATTCATAAACGTATATAGCTAAATATATAGCTGTAATAAGCTTGGTCTTTGTCAGCCGCATTGTCAAATGCGTTAAATTGAAAGAGATAACACAGAGATTGGCAATACTTTAGCTAAAATAAGTTGTTGACTTAGGAGGTGAGTCTCGATCGGACCTTACTATTAGAACAACAATCAATTTCCGTTCCTATTCTATAATAATGATCACGCTAATATCATTCCATTGTAAGTGTATGATAAATGTATTATTGGGAGACTGATTTATTTACTAAGTTTCGATCTTTGTACTGGAAGTTATTCAAAATATATTGGGATATAATCAAATATAATTTTCATTTTGTTTTTAGTCCTTTTCATTTATTTTTAACATGTAATTTTTTCATATTTTTTATAATGTAACCTATAAACATTTATGTTAAAACCAGGTATCTTCCTAGGAAGAAATCGTTCTCAACGAGCAATCGAGGTAAGAGACAATCGGCTAGTGTCGACTTCGTAGAGCGTTATCTCTGTTGCACACTGCCTACGTATGTACATAAGTATTGATACTACGGTGTTGGTCAAAATTTATTCAAAATGGTCGAGAAACGTCGTATAGATACCTAGGTGCGAAAGAGAACGCTCTACAGACCCGAAATCTCAATATTTCATGGTGGACTGTAGAGAAAGAAAGAAAGAAGGAAAATTTTATTTCGTTTAGATCTTTACTGATACTTTATAGGTTAAAATCCCACTGCAGAATCTTTCGTTAAATTTTTGATAGGCAACCTAGTGGATATATAATAATATATATTCTCTAGAATCTAGATTATAAATATGCGTAAAAATTAGGTTTGCAGCATATATGGACGAACGATATGATTCTGCAGTGGGATCCCAACCTAATAGGTTGGGGAAAAAGTCTTTTCGCATTATAATAGGTTGGGGAAAAAGTCTTTTCGCATTATAATAGGTTGGGGAAAAAGTCTTTTCGCATTATAGTATATATGAACTTGTAATAAAATCTCTTTGGCTGTAGTATTTGTATCTGGCTGGTTTTGGTATCATTGAATATATAGCCTATAGCCTTCCTCGATAAATGGGCTATCTAACACTGAAAAAATTTTTCAAATCGGATTAGAAGTTTCTGAAATTAGCGCGTTCAAACAAACAAACAAACTCTTCAGCTTAATAATATTAGTAGGTATAGAATAATACTGTATTAATAATTATTTAATAATATACCTTCTGAGATTTTTGGTTTTACTATTTTCCTTACAATTTCTTCATAATTCTTTTCCTTTTTCAAGTTATTTAAAAAAAAATTATGTGTAATGTAACATACATCACACATAATTGATTTTTAAATAACTTGATAACGTTCAGGGATTAAAAAGCGATACCTAAATACTTACCGTTACCACTGTCCCAAAGAAACTCTAGGGTGTAGACATCACCTAATCAACATGATTTTAAATCCAAATAGTTAAAGAAAGAGAAATAGATATTTTACCAACTTGATGATGATGATACATATTATGTATTGTGATTTTTAATCTTTATTTCAGGTGAAAAATGTCCACTGCTTTCGTATTCCAGTTAGGTGGTGACGTACAGCTTCGTAATTTTCCATGACAGCTTGGGCTTAGGAGACCTAGGAGTAGCATCTACAAAAGAGCTCTTACTGAGTATGTTGGGTAGCGGAATTCTTCTCAGTAGTGACTGCACTTTGAACTCTGCTAAGTAAATAACTTTGATCTTGACGAATAAGATTTTCTGTTTTCTTCACTTATTATCATTGAAGGAATTGAAAAATTTTGTGATAATTATATTTTAACTAAGTACTTTAAATTCCAATTTACTATTAATATATATTATGTTTTTGCTTTTAGTATATGTAATGGTTATTCACTCTAGCTAAAGGTTATAAATATTAGGTTGGGGAAAAAGTTTCTTCGCATTTTTTAAGATAATTCAAAACATTTTTTAATATAGTTTATTTAAATTTAACTAAAGTATGTATGTACAATTTTGTTCGATAACCTTTTGCCATCTTGTAGGTAGGGACATGATCCCATTGCTATAACAATTTTGGGACTTCTCATCAAAATACCGCGACAAGTGGATTTGGCAGTCCTCTCGTGATGTTAACCTAACATTGCATAAATAATTCTGAAGAGACCGAAACAGGTGGAAATCTGAAGGTGCAAGGTCAGGACTATACGGCGGATGCATGAACACCTCCCAGCCAAACTCTCTTAATTTTTGCTGAGTGGCTATACATGTGTGAGGTCTAGCGTTATCATGATGAAACACCACACCCCTTCTGTTGATCAATTCCGGCCGCTTTCTCTCAACTTCTTGCTTTAATCTCATCAGTTGTTCGCAGTAGAGTTCAGAATCGATAGTCCTGCCTAGTGGTAATAGCTCATAATGAATAATGTCCTTCCAATCCCACCACACACACAACATCACCTTATCACCTTATTGCGAGTTAACCCGGGTTTCGCCACAGTCTGTGAAGCCTGACCGGCCTTTGACCACGACCTTTTTCGCACGTTCTTGTCGTACGTGATCAACTTTTAATCACCAGTTATCAGCTTCTTCAAAAATGATTCGGTTTCATTACGTCGTAATAAAGAATCACAAATGAGTACACGGTTCATTAGGTTTCTTTCAGTGAGCTCGTGAGGTACCCAAATATCGAGCTTTTTTTTGTACTCAGCTTTTTCAAATGCGCCAAAACTGTTTTGTGATCAATTCTCAGTTCTTCAGCTACGTCGTAACTACTGATATGTCGATCTTGCTCCACTTTTTCAAAAATGGCATTCATTTTATTCGTAATAGGGCGACCAGAGCGAGGTGCATCTTTGACATCAAAATTTCCGGATTGAAAACGCTCAAACCAAATTTGTGCTACTCTCACAGACACTGCACTAGGTCCATAAACATCGCAAATTTTTTTCGCGGCTTGCGTACAAAAAAGGTAAAATTGCACCTTTTTTGTAGTAAAATTTTAAAATGTATCGAATTTCTTCATTAGATTCACTCATCTTGACAGTACGAAATACAAATGAAAATCACACATTTGCCTAATTTGAATTTGGAATTATGTTCTTTAAAATTTTAACTTTCAATGATACCAAAACCAGCCAGACACAAATACTACAGCCAAAGAGATTTTATTACAAGTTCATACATACTATAATGCGAAAAGACTTTTTCTCCAACCTATTAATATATAAATGAACCTAATTTCATTTGCTATTTACAGCGAGCCTTTCTCGTAATATTGAATAGAGTTCTCTATAAATTCTGAGATAAGTTGTGTCTATTTCGTTTATGATACGGGATGAACTTGATCTGGGTAGCGAGTATAAATTAACTATATCAAATATGCTACCAATTGTTTATGAAATAATATAGTGGGCAGCAGGCAATACCTCTTATTGCGAAGCGTTTACAACTTAAGTGTAATCTTTAGGATAATGTAGAGTCACGATATTTAATGCGTCTATATTTACGTATTGAGATATCGATATTGTTAGTTATGTAAAATATTATGAGAACTGATTTCGCTAAGATCTACCTACCTACGACTACGATTACGATCGATCTACGACCTACCTTCTAGCATTCACCCTTTGCTATTTTGTTGCTATTTTATGATTTTTGTCAAGCGGCAAAAGCCCTTCCCCGTCGGGCTGATAGGTAAACTAGGAGATCTGTGTAAACAAGTGTCTTGAAATTTAACTACATTTTTTTATGTAATTGAAGTGGTAAACAAGCATGCAGTTCACATTGATGTTAAGTGATGACTGCACCCTATAGACACCCACACAAAGACGAAGGTCAAAATGCAGATGCGTTACCACTCCTGAGGCCTAAGGTGTTATGCCTCTGTGCCGGAAATTACAGGGCCGTACATTACCACTGACCGGAACACGATAGTGCTGAACACTACCATTTAGCGGCTAGTATATTAGGTAATGCGGTGGTGCCTACCCCCGCGAGCTCCGTCACTGGAGCTCTACCACCAGTAAAACATATATGTAGCGTTCACCTTACCTTTTTATTAAACTTACAATAATTTGCATACATGTCTGAATTATAAAATGGACGTCGGTATCCTCTCGGTCATACAATCATAACGGTGATATTCTAGCGGACGCTATATAAGCAGTAATTGTTAATTCGACACAGTTCTGTGCATAAATCACACCTAGTTGCAGAGAGAGGCCAATCTGTACAATTTATAATACATTACCGATGGAAACTACTGCGCACCGTGCCCCGGCGTCACCGACAGGAAGTCAGCTCTTCATAGCAAATGTAATATCCGACATTCGGGAGATCCATCACCGGCTAACGGTGATCCGTGAGGCTGTTAGAGAAAAATTGGTAGCTTGTAATTATTGTAGTAGTTGCGTTGTTCCGAATTGCGATTCAGTCAGCTGTCGGCATATGCCGCAAATGCACGCGAGTCGCGCGCGCACCGGTCGCGGCCTCCGCGATCGCGTTCGTATATTTCGCGCAACGAAATGCGGCTCGCCATAAGAACTATTTACCGGTTTCGGAAATAAATATGTACCCTATGTGACACGTGCGTGATTTTTTTTTGGTCGATAAAAATATCGACTTTCTGTTCTACTGTGCACAATGAGTCGTTTTCGACTTTAATCACAATCGATCAGTTTTGTTTTGTACGGTGTTACGATAACGTTCGGTAGGCAGTTTTTTTTTTGTGTTGTGTGCACAAGTCGATAATTTTCAGTGTAGTGTATTGTGCATAATGGAAATTTAATGCTGGATGTTCTAACAAAACGCGGGTAAGTTTATAGATTTCAGTAACATTTACACAACAGCATAAAATATTTACACGATGAAAACATTGGCTGTCAATTGTAGATAGGTATAGCTTTCGTAATTTTATTTTACTTTGCCTCTTATCATAATATCTAATGGAAATTAGATATTTTCATCAATTTCCTCCATGCAGTGATCATGAATCAATCAAATGTCAAGGAAAACGCACTGCTTATTATGATGCTAGACAGTGTGTCTACGGCTCTATGTAGAGCACTATTTGGATTCATGTGTATTGTATTCAGGCTGTACGCTTTTTCAGTCTAAGCGTGGATTTACCTAGTAGACGAACAACTGAATTTTTACATAGTGACAACATTTATTATCTACCAATTTCTTCGCGATGCTCCTAATCGTATAGGCAGATACCTACCTATTTTTATAAACAACGATATGACGACTTATGATGACGAATGACCCCTGCTTCAGAATAAATTAAGTCTACTTAGGTACCTACGAGTATATCTCAGCTTAGAATCTACCTAATTAACTCTTTTATTTCTGACAAGTCTTTGATGAATCTCATAACAATTGCAAAATACTATTGCATTTTCTGTTTCCGTATTTTCTAATCCTACTCACCTTTTTACTGGTTGTAGAGCTCCAGTGACGGAGCTCGTGGGCGTAGGCGCCACCGCATTACCTAATATCCCTACTTGCCGCTAAATGAGTGTTAGCACTAGTGTAGTGTTCAGCACTATCGTGTTCCGGTCAGGTGGTAATGTACGGCCCTGTAATTTCCGGCACAGAGGCATAACACCTTAGGCCTCAGAAGTGGTAACGCATCTGCATTTTGTCCTTGGTCTTTGTGTGGGTCTATAGGCTGCAGTCATCATTTCACATCAATGTGAACTTCATGCTACTTTGCCACTATCATTCCATAAAAAAAAAAAAATAATAATGGCAACCCATTATACGTCCCACTGCTGGGCACGAGTCTCTCCCCTTTTTGGAGGGAGGCCTGGAGGTTACTCCATCACGCTGCTCCAATGCGGATTGGTGGAGGTGGGTGGGTTAGGGGCCAACCCGTAGTCGGATGTTTTCAAACCGCCCATAAGGCCTCCGACAAGGTTTAACGACTGCTATCCATCGATAGCAACCGGGACCGATGGCTTAACGTGCCCTCCGAAGCACGGAAACGCGCATTTAATTTGCCACTAGCGGTCACCCATCACACTACCCGACCGCGCCCGTAGTGCTTAACCGAGTAGATCACTAACGATGTACACCTGCCGCCGGGCCATGCGCGCTTTAAAAAAATATATGAAAAGCTTGAATTTTAGATACAATTAAATCATGAAATGGAAAAAACGAAGCAACTAAAAGAGAGGAAAAAACCACTCTGTGACTCTGTAACCACTGTGCAATGAAAGTTGAAACCCTAGCGGCCCCTAGGCTTGACCATGACGGTTCAAGACGATGCTCTTAGCTGTCTCCCGTCGATGGCGGCGCCCGTGTGCATTGCACACCCTACACTATAGGTTATGCCGCCGAGGTTATACATTTAGAACATAGAAATAACAGAATAGGTACAATTTCTATCTTCTGACAGGCCGCTCTGTCCGCTGAACATTTTGGTCTTTTTGTCATAATTGTACAGTACGATTGAAATGGAATTTCACGCAATTACGATAAATTCGTTTGGCTTTAACATCAGTGCAATAGACATTCTGCGATTTATTTAATTTGTCCGGTAGTGTACGATGTACGTACAAGTTATGTTTCGACTCTTTCGACGGTAATTTGTATTGTTTCTACTAGATAGGTATAACCTACTTGTAACAGATTCTTTCATCTGGTCTCTCCGTTATTAGTTAAAAAGTTGTGAAGATGTTTATTGCTGACTACAATATGTTTATAGTCTTTGGAGTGTTAGTAGTAGGTTATGATTAGTCAGTAGGTATATTGGAAATTAAATAGTAAACGATTCAACTGATTGTAGTGCAAGGGTACCTATTTGTTAAGTTAGTAAGCGAAGAGTTATGGGGATGTTAGTTCTAGATTAATTGCTATCCCCTGTTAGCTTGTAGATAGTAATTGCCTTGAAAATATATAAAATGGTGTGCATTGTATGACATTATGTACCTAGGTATATATATTTTTGTCTGAATGTTGACAGACAAGCAAACGGGCTACCTGATGGAAAGTGATCACCGTCACCTATGAACATTAATTGCAACACCAGGGGAGTTGCCAACGCGCTGCCAGCTCTGAAGGACTCTTTTGACGCCATTTTGAAGAACCCCAAATTTTATCACCTAGGAAACAGAGGGAAGTTCGTTCCACAATTTACACGTTCTGGGCAGGAACGAACGTGAAAACCGCACCTTTGAGCACTGCCAGGTGTTCAGTCGGTGAAGGTGGAACTTCTCTCTTCGACGGATAGTACGGTGTAGGAAAAGAGACGGTGGCACCATGTCAAACAGTTCAGCAGAGCACTCACCATTGTAGAGACGGTACAACACGCACAGTAATACGCACACGCACACGCATAATAATATATGTATTATCACGCCACTTTCCATACGATAACGGTAGAGAGCGCTGAGCAGCAGTACACAGCACACCCCTCGTGCTTCGTATACACTTGTCTACTTACCGTTTTTTATTTCTTCATCATCATCATCATTTCAGCCAAAAGACGTCCACTGCTGAACAAAGGCCTCCCCCAAAGAATGCCACAACGAACGGTTCTGGGCCGTCCTCATCCAGCGATTGCCCACGACCTTCACCAGGTCGTCGGTTCATCTTGTGGGAGGCCTGCCTACGCTTCGTTTTCCGGTTCGTGGTCGCCACTCGAGAACTGCTCTGCCCCAACGGCCGTCAGTTCTTCGAGCTATGTGCCCTGCCCACTGCCACTTGAGTCTCGCTATTCGGTGAGCTATGTCGGCAACTTTGGTTCTCATGCGGATCTCCTCATTTCTGATCGATCTCGCAGAGAAACTCCAAGCATAGCTCTCTCCATTGCTCTCTGAGTGACCTTGAGCCTTATTACGAGGCCCATAGTGAGTTTTATTTATTATAGACCACCAATAACTTGCAACGTTGCAGTTCTGTACAATCATGCCTATTATTTCGTGGGCAGAAAGGCAGATGATACCTATAGTGAATCCAAAGAACATTATGTTTACACATTTTATGTAAACCTATTAACTATCGTAGGCATTTACGTGATAGCTTACTTTTTATTGATTTATAATACAACGAAGACTAATAACAATATAGGTACGTTTATTGCAGATTTCATCATCATCGTATCTTAGTTCAAAAGGTTTATGTTGTTGCCTGAAAAGGATGAAAAGACGAATAATTATTACCATAGTAGGGAATTAAACATGACTTTGCAATAGTTCTTAATAAATTAAATCAAATGAATTCAAATAGGTAGGTAGTTAATTGCATGTCACAACAGATGGCAGGTATTTGTAAATGACACGCTGTAATACCATATGTATTGTCCATTGTAAGTATTTATGCTCCAGTCCGCCACGGCGGCCGGTGGCTCCTGTTGCTCTGTGTATTTTAGTAGGTAATACCATGGACTAAATCTTAGTCTATGGTAATACACAATATCTCGTGTTACTCCATCGAAACGTCTCCACCGATTTTTGTATATTTTATAGTTATGAGAATAGATTGTAAACTATATATTTCATACCGCGGAAGTGATACCAAGTTCGCCGAAGCAGCAATAATAATTCCTTAATTATTTTCATTCAAAAATATTATTTTAATTACTGCTCACGCTGTAACAATTTACAATATTTCTATAATTCCTATAAATTACCTAGTTTAAAAAAATATTTATAAAAATATAAACACTTTATTTACATTCAGCTTTTAATACGTGAGAAACGTAATACTTAACATGACACATGTATGCAAATGCGGTCGTTATGTGAATTCTGGGCTAGTTTATTTTATAGCGTATCATCTTATACAATTTTATATCATTTTTATTGTTTTGATAAGTATTCATTCAAACCAACTTCCATTTAAGGTCACATATTTTATTCATATCTTACTCTCTCGTACAACAATATCACGAATTTTACTTTAGTCACGTGGTTCTATAATTGACACCTGCTAGCGACAGTAGATATCCAATTTTTTGAGTCATGAAAGTGGCAAATAAGTTCACAATTGTGGTACCTAAGTGTGTCCGACCGAAGCGTCAGCTTCGGCTTCAGCCACCGTTGGCAAAACTTTCGGCTTTCGGTCAAGGCGAGAAGAGAATCAAAAAATTTGGGATTTCAAAGTACATATTCCTAAAATCTTAGCTGTTATTTTATATTTTTTATTATTTTTATATTCCTATAGACACCCACACAAAGACTTAGGTCAAAATGCAGATGCGTTACCACTCCTGAGGCCTAAGGTGTTGTACTTCTGTGCCGGAAATTACAGGGCCGTACATTACCACCTGACTGGAACACGATAGTGCTGAACACTACCATTTAGCGGCAAGTATATTAGGTAATGCGGTGGTGTCTACGCCCGCGAGCTCTGTCACTGGAGCTCTACCACCAGTGAAAAATGTTATGCTTCTGTGCTGAAAATTACGGGGCGGTACATTATTTCCTGACTGGAATGCGATAGTGCTGAAAACTATTAATTATCGCCAAGTAGATTATGTAATCCGGTGGTACCGCAGTCTTTGAGCTTCTTCCGGCTTTGCTTAAATAAATGATAACATTTCGCTAAAATATCTGTTTTCTAAAGAAACATCATACCATTGGTCCCGGCCGATAACTTTAGTTACCTATCTTAGCTACCGTCACAGAATCAGATTATTTTTGGGCATCTGGTCCTGGGTGCCTTTTAAAGATAATTTCGTTGCTATACCTTTTCGACCAACCCGCACTACATGTGTGACCTACATCTCACGAACAATAATTTCCAAGAATAGAAAGTCTTGCAATCAAGCGTATATCACTTCATTTCAAATATTCATATCCAGTTAATCCAGTGAATGAGAAGATATCTGTGGTCTACGTTGGTAACACCACAGTGAACAATATTATTGTTAATTTTTTATTGACATTTTTAGACTAATGTTTGGCTACCATTTCATCTGATGAAAAGTGAACATTAACCATCCATTTTTGAAAATTTACGAGACTCACGTAGTGTAATTGAAGATTAGATTAATTTATTAGACATTGAAAGTTAAATTATTAAGATGATGTCTTGTAGTGATGATACAAATAAGAGTGGTTCTACCATAGCTCTACTACGAGTAAAGTTGTGGACGTGAATCTCCTTAGAAGACTCTACCAGAAAATAAAACTCTAGCATCTGGAGCGGGTCTCAGATTGGGATCGACTCAACATAGTGCAGTTCAACCCCTCAAAGACACAAGTCTGCGCGTTCACCGCTAAAAAAACACCATTCATTCCACCACCACACCACAGTTCCAGGACACTCCGCTCGCCATTGTTAAAAGTATCGGTATCCTTGGCGTTGACATACCGAACGAAGTGCAGTTTGGGAGTCACATTGAATGTAAGACCAAGTTGGCATCCAAAAAGTTGGGGGTGCTTAACAAAGCGAGGCAGTATTTCACATCGGGGCAGCTACTACAGCTTTATAAGGTCCAAGTGCGTCCCCATCTGGAATACTGCTCTCATTTGTGGGTGGGAGCCCCCAAATACCAGCTTGGACCACTTGACTCTGTTCGTATTGTTCGCGCTGTTCGTATTGTTAACGATCCAGGACTTACAGACAGGCTCGAACATCTGAGCCTGCGCAGAGACATTGGGAGTCTGTGCGTGTTATTCGGTCTCTACAATGATGAGTGCTCTGTCGAACTGTTCGACATGGTGCCACCGTCTCTTTTCCTACACCGTACTACCCGCCGAAGAGAGAAGTTTCACCCTCACCGACTGGACACCTGGCAGTGCTCAACGGTGCGATTTTCTCGTTCGTTTCGGCCCAGAACGTATAAATTGTGGAACGAACTTCCCTCTGAGGTGTTCCCTCGGTGCTACAATATGGGGTTCTTCAAAAATGGCGTCAAAAGAGTCCTTCAGGGTTGGCAGCGCGTTGGCAACTCCCCTGGTGTTGCAAATGTTCATAGGCGACGGTGACCACTTACCATCAGGTGGCCCGTCTGCTTGTCTGTCAACTTAATGACATAAAAAAAAAATATCTAAAGAGATGTAAGTTACAAAATTATTTCAAACGTAGCTATAAAACTTCTTGATCATGAACCGCTGTGAAACGCAACCGAAAATATTCGATTTTCGCGCATCATTGCTGATACCGATACCGATGTATCGATCATCTAGCCACTGACTTGCAGATCGAATTCCGAATTAGCTCCGCTCGAGTTCCCGCGACCTTCGGCTAAGTATCGTCGCAGAATCGAATCGTCTTGTCGTAACTGTAAAGTGAAACTAGTTTGGTTGTCGGCCGTTTCTCTAATAGGATCGAGCGTCCACGGTAGGTGCTCTTTCTATACTTTTTCTCGGACAAGTGCGTAGCGGATGGCGGAGCTCGTGGCTTGGCCGGGTTCATTACATCCGCCCCCATTTCTATGCCGGTGTTTGTTTTCATACATCTGAGACAACTTATGACGGTTATAACGTAACCTAGATTCGGTGGGACCAGTTCAAATGCTAAAAAAGCGTTTTGTCTTTCAATTTTATAGTTAATCTTAGATCTTGATGGAAAATGTAAAAAAATATCTTCTAATCTTCAATTTTTCTTATATTTCACAATAAGAATTCATGGGAGTAGTGTCAAATCCATTGTTGTATATAACTTGCGACCCGCCCCACTTATGTGTTGACCTACCTATTATAGGATAGGCACGAAAACCTTCCGGAGGAAATCATCTTACCATAGCAATGTCGAAAATTCTATGTAACTTTAAAAGGAATAAGGATTTCAACTTTACAATCTCGGATATTGAGGTCTCTGTGGTTCCAAGCAAGCAAAAAGCAACTTCAATTTATAATTATTATTACTAAATATAACTTAACACTACATTCTAATGATTGGTATTGAAACATATATAATCTTTTGATTGAATATTGTGCTTTATCTTCATCAGTGATAGTCTCTTTCAGAGCGCTAAGTGATTTTTTCGACATTTGACCTACAAATTGAATGCCATTAAAATGTATAAAAGGAAAAATATAAGTACACACAAAAATAACATTCAGAACTGGTGATCATTCAACTGTTCAGTTGTTTATTTAGATGATATTAAATACTAAGGTAGGCATAGGTATGCTTAGATAAATATCAGATGTGGAGTTAACAAGATCAACGACCTCGAGCAAGTGTACTGACGGTGATTGCATCAATTTCGTATCTTCAGCCTCATTTTTTGTTGTATTACTTATTTGAGTAAGCAAAATAAAATAAAAACTGATATTAAAATATCTTTATGTATCTCAGATATATTATTGATCGTCTTTTTATCGTAACTATACACTTACACGATCAGATAATCCCAATCATTGTTAGCTTGCTAAAAAAAAACAAATTTAACACATTCATGTCTTTTTTTCGATTTTAAGTAATGCTAGAGTTTTTGAAAAATAATTAAGTAAGGAGATTTTCGGTATCATTGGTTTGATTGATCCATCTCTTAAAACTTTGCCATCACGATGTCATATTAGCTTTTACTACTTTGCGTTTTTTACTATCTCTATAATGCTCCGCTGAACTGTTGATATGGTGTCACCGTCTTTTCTATATCGCTATACCCTCTGAAGATAGAAGTACCATCCGCACCGACTGGACATGTAAGTAGTGATGTAGATTTTGCGTTGGTTTCAGCCCAAAACGTGCAAATGGAACTTCCCTCAAAAGTGCTCCCTCGGCGCTACATTATGGCGGTCTTTAAAACAGGGCAAAGAAATTATTGAAGGCGGTCAGCGTGTTAGCAACTTCACTGGAGTTGCAAATGCCCTTAGGTGACGGTGACCACTATCCATCAAACTACTTGTCTGTTAACCTTGCTTTAGGAGCAGGATAGCATTTGCTTCAAACCATCGGTCGCTGCTTCAAACCTTTGGCTCATGTATCGGTCAACAGCAATCAACTCAATATAAATTTATCCAACCGATTAGGGCACGAAAAAAAATAATGATACGTTATGTAAATTAGAATGGATTTCGTACTTTTATCAGATCGAACAACCAAATAGTTATTCACACGCGTCAAGATTTATGGCAAACAATCTGTTCCACAGTAACCTCTGCTCACTCAGAGGCACCTTTCAGGTTGGTGGCGAAGTGAGAACAAATATTGACAATGCTCGCAGTACTCGCAAAATGACGAGTCGTGTTGGTTGAGCATAATACGAGTATATTTCGAGTGGATAGCTTTTTATAGCGGTTACTTACATTTACTTTAAAAGGTTTCGACTTTGACGGGCATGCGAGAAAATATTTACGTGTACCTACAATATCTTTGATTATTACTGATAAACTAAGTACCTATAAGTTAGTATAAAGTCTATGATATTAATTTTAAATATTAGTATATAAAATACTGAGCTGGTACTAAGTAGTTAATAAAAACAGATAGGTAGGTACCTAATTTACTACCGTTTGTTATGGACGTTAAAATATGACAGTATAGGTATTTTGACTTTATGAAAGAAATTAGTTTTTTCAATATTGCACAGTTGCACCTACGAGATAGATTGAATCGTATTTACTTAAGTGCCTAGTTAAGTACAATCACACTGTACAGTCGCCGTCCTTCCACAAACACTTCTAGGTAGGTATAACTGATCTGCCATTTTCATCAACATAAAAATTACAATTTCTATATCATTTCGAGCTATTATACCAGACTTGCTAACAAGTCCGGTATAATAGCTCGATAAGATATTTAATCACTCATCAAACTGGGCGAGTTTGTTATTTATCGACATTATAAGAAATAGACCGACTATACGCACTGTCGCTAAGTGTGTTGTGTTAATGCCATTCGGCCACCGAGTGCATATTTAGAATAAACTGCAAGAAATACCACATTGTTGTGGTATCGTTAGTGTCGTAACCGAACAAATTTCAATCACACACAATAAGTTATTCACATTGTCGCACCACAATAATTTCTCTCCTAACAAAAAACAGTTGATGCACTTTTCAAAGTAAACTAGTGTACATAACTACTTACTTACCTAATCGATCTGTTTCTTGCAATGTCTTTCGTTGTCGTAGGTAATTAAGATCGTTTCTTTATTGGTTTACAAATTGTCTTCTAATTTTTGAGATATTTGAGATATACAATCGTTGGATTCACTGACTAAACTAGTAAATAGTTGCTACGTAACCTTGCCTCGCCTTCTTTCAAGTAGCTAGAGTCGATGATCTTTTCAAAGTCATGGATTGTTATTTTGCCTTAAGGTCATAATAATTAACGTTACGTTCCATGTTTTAATTCTGCTATCGACTCTACATATATTTGCGCATTAAGCAATTATATTAAAATTTGTCTTATTTTCGATTTCAGAACTTATCCGCCATAGTTTCGCCCTGTTCTAAGTTTTTTCATATTTTCAAATCCTTCTACACATAGGATTTAATTAATAATAGCCTTTAAAAATTTATAATATTTTTTCTCATATTAAAAAATTATATCTTAATATATGTGTCAGTAGGTACCTTCTCCACACACACTTTTTTTTGGAGTCGTACTTATATAAAACTAGCTGCCCCGACGAACTTCGTATCGCCTTAAAAATATTTTTAAAAAATGTTCAAGTAATCGGGTATGAAAAATAAAGGTTAACGTTGGCCGATTCTCAGACCTGCCCAATAGGCACAGAAAATTCCATGAGAATCGGTCCAGCCGTTTCGGAGGAGTATGGTAACTAACATAGTGACACGAGAATTTTATATATGTAGATATATGTATAGAGAGGAAGATACCTTTTCACAGCTTTTGTTTCAAATATTTGTACTATTTAAATGACAGCAATCTCACAAAATGATTTTCCAGTACCCTGTAGTCATCTGGCAAGACTGTTTTGTTAATGTTGACAGGTCAAGGCAACGCTCGAGGTGGCTCGAGTGTCGACAGTAATTGGTTCTGTACTGAGCTTGAAAGATTGAAGATTGACAGACTTGTCGAGCTCCGCACGCACTTTTAACAACGAACTGTGACGTAACAGTTATTATAATATAACAAAACAAAACTGAAAAAAAATCCTGTGAATTCTTTTAATGGTTCCGTAGCGAAACGACTAAAACCGAATCCATACATATTTTTAAAGTTTCCTATTTTTAGTGTTTATTTATTTGAACATTATTTCAGGCCAAAGACGTCCACAGCTGGACAAAAGCCTCCCCAAAGATGTCCACAATGATCAGTTTCGTGTATTATGTGGATGTGGGTGGAATATGCCATAATCGCCACGTTTGAAATGTGGCGGTAGTTTTATACGCGGGACGCTGTATTTACTACCGCTCTATTATTCGGTTGACTAACTGTAATAGCGCAAGGATTTTCCTGTACTCGTCGAAGAATTTTATTCCACTTGTGGGAGCGTCGTTTAATTTTTTCTTAATCTATTGAAATTTGGTTACTTACTCTAAAACCCTAAATAGATAAACATAGGTAGGTACTAATAATACATTATACAAACATTGCAAGTATTAGGTATAGATACTAATAACACATACAAATTTTGTATGTATAATGTATGTAATTGTTTACGCAAGATCCTTAAATACAATTTTCACAATGTATGAAACTCGCAAAAACCTGCTTAAACGAAATTTTGTTGTTTTATTTTTGCTACAGTGCCAATTTGGGTTTATGAAGAGTTTGTGCTAGGAAAGTCATGTTGCCAATAAGTCCTACGTTAGCTATCATACCTACTTCAGGTGCAGCGGTCAATTTTTTTCGGTATCATGACAACTGGCAACATTTCCCTTATAACATGACAAATATTCTTTATGTATTTGATAAAAGTTAGGCAGGAAGAAGGCAAAAAGACAAATTCAGACATGCCTACGATTTAAGCCCTATCGCATAAATATAGAACGTTGTCAGGTCTGTTATGTACGGGAACAACCAGGAACAACAATGTTAATAGCACGGACGTATTTTTTCTCAAATTGCGGACACAAAATTGCTTTTCACAGGAATAGTTCCGTGTGACCTCGGTTTTATTGTCACGTCCATAGTTTGCTACTACAATTAGTGGGTCCCAGGGAAACAAAGGTTGGTTTATAGTAGGTATGTACTAATTTATTCTATGGACAGTGCATTAGATTAAGTTGAAGAATACGTAACTTCATACGTACGTAACTTCAAGCCTGTAATCCCTGAAGGGGTAGGCAGAGGTAAATGCATGGATTCGTTCTTACATGCAAACACCCACGATTCGCAGGTTACGTTTTTGGCCCATGTACCAGGTGGCGAGCCTGTTGCCATCTCCGGGCACATTACCAAACTCCAAAGTTCTGGGAAACATCCAGAAAATGGAAAAATCCCAATAGAACCCGAGATAAAGGATTTTGAACCGTTTTCTCTGATAGGCCTCGACCCGGGAATGGAACCCAGGACCTCCAGCGTAGTAGTAGTGGCCTGCTACCACTAGGCTACTGAGGCAGTTAAAAAATGGGGCTTAAAATCTGATGCAAACATATTTTCTCTTAGTCAAGTTTGTCGTATTATAAACAGGTTAAGACAGGAAACATGGATATGTTTGTGTATACTTTAACTTCGTAAATGTACCTACCTACCTACTTACTACACTGGGTGACTGTTGAGTTGTTAAGTTAAGGCTCTGGATATGCTAACGACTGCTTCGTAGGACGAGCGAGCGCATAACTTAAAAAAAACCTATTGAGCGTTATTGATTTTAAAAATAAAACGTATTGATTTTGTCAAAATCTAAGAATACCACGTAATATCAATATGCTTTATGCAATGACTAGAAAAATATTATATTATGTTGATAAGAATTGAGCAGGATAATAATTGAGAAAAATGGTTACAAGTAAAAACAGTAGGAGTGAACTTTGTGAATTGATTATATCCTTTTTATAACCACTGAAGAGACACGAAAAAAAATCAGGTGAAGTCAAAGTGGAGGCTGTTACAGCTCTTGCAAAAAATGGTTAAGGTATGGAAGATCAGGTATTATTGGCGGTTTTGCGTGAGATGGGCGTTAAATTTAAAAACAAGTGAAAATCGGGCACCGTTTTAATCTGGAATGCCTAATTCCAAACTAAGGACTGTTTTATCATGTCCCGAATCAGAGCGGTAAAATATAGATAAAAGTCATGGGATTCTTCGACGAGTTTACCAAGTTTAATCAGCGTTCATTACGATATAGTTTGACGGTTGTCAAGTTAGAAAAAACAACGTTTATGACATCTGAGATTAGATCGAGATATTATTTCGAATGTTTTTAATTGCAAGAATTGGGCCCCGTATTTAAAGATTTATCTTAATTAAGCGACAAAATAGGGCTAAGCGCACGGAAGCGCTCGAGATTACCTTATTAGCGGTCAATAAAGTCCCGGAAGGTTGTCTAATTATGTGATCGTAACGAATCTACTTTTTTCCAGTAACATGTAGTGCACGGTCAGCGTGTACTGTCTAATGATGTACCATGTACTATTTTGCTGTCTCTACATTTTTCTGAATGTTAGAAAAGTAATAAACTCGCATGTAATTTACGTGGATGGTAAATAAAAACTGCAACCTATAGATATTTACACAAAAACCAAGGGTCAAACTTGCTTGCACGGGTTTAAGTTGTTTTGCCTCTGTGACAGACACAATGAGGCCATGCATGTGTAAAATAAAGTGGGTACTAATTATAAATCTCTCACGGCCAAATACTCAAACGTCACTTATGGGGCTTAAAAGTCTTCTGTCTTTATAAAACACGTTCAAACGATAGACATAGCGCACATTTGAGCGTTGCTTAAAATTGCCCATCAGTGATTTAGTGTAGTAAGATTTCTCAGCGCTACAAAATGGTGCTTTTTAAAACTGAGTCCTCCAGCGTTTTGGCTACTAGTCTGATGAACTCTGATGTTGCAATGTTCATATAGGCGACGATGATCACTTTTTATCAGTTGGTCTGTCTGCTCGTCTTTCAATCTTTTGCCACAAAAGGAAAAAATAAAATATTATCACAATGGGAAAAACAACTTAAACCTAAGGGCAACTGTATTTTGACCTCACGTTTTTATGAGATATCTACTGGCAGTATTGGATTACAATACCCATCATGCAATTTCGACTTGGTAGAGCGTTATCTCTGCTGCACACAGCCTAGGCATAGGTAAGCATTAATAGTTCGGTACCTATTGGTCAAAACTTGATCAAAATGGTCGACAAATGTCAAATAGCGTTAAAATATCTCTATATTTCAACGCTCTACAAACCTAAACCCGAAATAAGCCGAAGTCTCCTGGGGTTGAATTGCACTTTTTTATGTTACAAAGGTGGCAAACAAGCATGCAGTTCACATTGATGTTACGTGATAACTTCAGCCTATAGACACTAACAGAAAGACCATAGGTCAAAATGCAGATACGTTGCTAGCCCTGAGACCTTAGATGTTGCGTCTCTGTGATAGTTATTACGGGGCCATACATTACCATTTAACCGTAACACGATAGTGCTGAACATTATAATTTAGCGGCAGATAAATAAGGTAATGCGGCGGTGCCTACGACCTCGAGCTCCTACACCGGAACTCTACCACCAGTAAAAGGTATTTCAAAAGGTAATCAACAAGAAATACCTGTTTGTTGACCATAAACATAACAAAAGGAACTAAAGAAACATTTCACATATAAAGATACGAAGTTGTCCATCACTGCGGGACTTCGTAATGCCCACGTAATGCCCCAAATATGAAGTTATGCGCGAACTTGTGGTTTCCTCTCAGATAACGTAGAAAATTTATGTATTCTATGTTTCATATGATCTATATTCAAAAGCAAACTTTATCTTTGCAGGTCATATGATTTGATTTTAAAGGAGATGTTGCGAGCTCGGCTCTGGTTCGTACACGTCCTCAAAAAATAGGTAAATTAAAGAAGAATCCGAAAAAAATACAATTAATTTATTTAAGAATATATTTTAGAGTTACAACCACATTTAATTCAAACGATTTTATCATTTTCAACTATGTAAAACATGGCGGCGATACAGCCGACACTTGGGATCAATCGAGTTTGATAGTAATTAAAAAATATTACTTTTTTCTCCAAGTACTATATAATCAAAATACAATTTAAAAAATGAAAATGTAAAAAAAGACATCGCCCGCCATATTGGTATTGAGTTGCAATTCTAACTGCAAATAATGTTTTGTAACTGCAAACAAAGCTAAATAAGTGAAAATATGCAGTAAGAAACGTTTTTATATTGATTTTGCCTGTTTAATGTTATTATGTACAATACATGGCCGGAGGTCCATACATTTTTGCAACATCTCCTTTCTCGTAATACTGGCGAGTCTATTACCATTTTGGCTTTCATTTTGGGAAAAAACACATTATTATGGATTGCTTTTGAGAAAAAAAAAACACACACAGTATCTCTTATTTCATACACCATATTTATTTCATGAGCCTCCTGTAAAATTATTAATACTAATATCAACAAGCTGAATAGGCAGTTGGCTTAGATTTTTGTGGGTTTTAAGTGAGAGTATTATTTATTACATATTCTCTGTCAGTGGGTACTCTCAACCTGCTAACGGGAACAAGAACGCATGAACCATAATTCCATAATTTTTGTCTAATTTGCAATTACACAAGTGAGTGAATTTAGAACTGAATGAAATAATTGAAAGAAAAATTTGACTTCGGTCAGGGATTGAACCTGCGACCTTAGAATGATCAGTCCAGCCATTTACCCATTAACTACACTTTTTGTAAGATTTCGGTAGCTGAGTGGTTATCCCGAGATAGCAGGTTCGATCCCTTCCCGAATTCAATTTTTCTTTAATATCAACTCTTTCATAACACAGATTTCATTTCATCCAGACCTTTTTCTACAATTTTTACCAGTTTTTCTGTCTACAGTCAGACAACTAAACACTGACTAAACCCGCATTCAATTAAAATGATAGATAGCTTAATGAGGTTGTTGGCTGTTGGCATATCATGATAATGAATCTTGATGGTGTACAAGATGCTTTCTCTTTGATGTTAGCAATTTACTTGAATCTGATGCAAGATAGAATATCACGTTGCACTTTTGATTACAAACCAGAAAATAACAATTTGCACTCATTATTCATATGTTCTAAGTGGAATTTAATCTATGATAGATTAAATAATACAAAGTTATTTCTATAATAGAAGCGTATTGAAGGCAAAAACAGATATCGATGTTAAATGAAAGTTTTCACACATGTATGTATACTTGATTATGTTTTTATAAATGAAATAAAATAAAATACACTTACACTCACTCACTTATCTGTGTCGTGGGTGCCGTTGTACAAACACAATACGTATACAAAGTCACAAACATCCAGACCCGAAACAAATATCAGTAGGCCATAGAGCAACACGGGCCACCGGCCGCCGCTGCGGACCTGAGGGAGTAATAGCGCTTATTACCGATGCAAAACAGTCTGTCATTGTTTGCTATGAGGGAGCTTGAAGGCTGGCGGTATACTTTGTTTTTCCTTGGAAAGGTTTTTTAAAATCCCAGGAGTAGGTATAATGACCCTAGTTGAAACCACGGTTATTAAGCTAGTTACGTCATAAATCGTAACAAAAATATTTAGGTACCTACCTATACAAATGAAATTGTTAAGGTCAATAAGTTAAAGAATATTTCTTTGACTTAAACTAATATTTCATGTAATATTTTGTGAAACGTAAATTTGAATTTTGAAGTAAGTATTAGAAATCATCATAAATCAATTAGGTTTCAGACGAGACTGGGCCTGCTATAATGTATGATGTCCATACATCTTCACCGGCCCGCGGCACCTAACTGCCAACCATTTCCTGTAATTCATCATAGTCTTGATATAAATACTGAAGATTTTATGCCACATAATTTTCCTAAAGAATAATAAATATTGGATCGGTCGCCATTACAGTTTACCATAGTAACTTATTAAAATGCATAAAAATTTCAATGGCTTTAAATATTTTAACTGGTTTATATTAAAAAACCGACTAAACATGTGTCGGATCACGCATAATCGTTTGATTGTAAAGCAAAGCTGTGATATTTTTTCTCTTAATCTCGTTATACTATCCTACTTAGGTATACTATACTCTAAAACTTTTTAAAGATCTATCCAACGACTCTTGCAATACTGGATACATGAGATGGTACACGAGAAAAAAAAAAAAACCCATAGAGCAACGCGGGCTACCGGTCGCGGCGGACCGGAGCGCCACGACCGGTAGCCCGCTTTGCTCTATGTACCTAATAACCTCATTTTAGGTACAGGTAGAGCTCCAGTGACGGTGCTCGCGGGCGTAGGCACCACCGCATTACCTAATATACTTGCCGCTAAATGGTAGTGTTCAGCACTATCGTGTTCCAGTCAGGTGGTAATGTACGGCCCTGTAATTTCCGGGACAGAGGCATAACACCTAATGCCTCAGGAGTGGCAGAGCATCAGCATTTTGACCTCTACTGCATGCTTGTTTGCCACTTTTATAACATAAAAAAAAGGTAAGCTACCCCAAACAATTTTTATTCAAGGTTTTATTTAAGCACTTTGTAAAAATTACTAAATAGTATCTGATTGATACCAAATTACAGCTTTCTAACAACAACGACGTTTCTGAGTTAACCTGTGGACGGACGGACGGACATGGCGAAACTATTAGGATTCCTTCTAGGCTACGGAACCCTAAAATGTCATGAAAATACCAGTAATTACCTACCACTTTAACTACATACACTAGGTATTTATTATAATATGCTAATTACTTTAGCAGCGACCTCGCACGCGTTGAATTATGCTAATTCTCTGCTAATATTATACTCGTCAAGCGTAGTTTTGTCATTTTTGGCGATACTATACGTTACTGCGCCTATAACAAATGTGTATTAGAACTGGGTTTGGATAATAATGCGATAAATTAGCATTTAAATCTGTTTATTAATTTTGTTTTTACTTTCAAACAATATAAAGCTAGGTATTGTACAGAAGTGACCTAGAAATATCTTTTTAACCGAGTTCAAAAAGACGAGAAGGTTCTCAATTCGGTCGGTATATATATATTTTTTTTATGTATGTACGCCAATTTCGCCGAGATTTCTGGACCGATTTACGTAATTCTTGTTATGTTTGATGCGGAATAGTTTCGAATTGGTCCCATAAACATTTTATTCAGGTAGGCACATTACTTTTTATTTTATGAGCATTTTTTACTTACTTTCACCTCAAACTAAAGGAATAAGATTAGACAGCGTGTTGTCATAACAATGCGTTGAATCCACTGACGTCCTAGATAGTCCTAATGCGCATGACAACAAGTGACAATGACATATTTACTCATCGACGACACAACACAACTTATTTACTCCTTCGTGGATAAATGCATAGAGTTAACAGTCCATGATTACTTTCCCCAAAATCAATATTTTTTTTCATTGATTTTGTATAGTCGTGTAATAATTTTGTATCGACACATCTAAACAGTTTTAATTATGTACCTATCTTATTATCACGAAGTTAAAAGAGTCAGATTTTATAAATTTAACAGATGTGAACATTAATCTTATTGACAATGCAGCAATAAACTAAAAAGTATTAAATATAAATAACTAGGTTAAGAAAAACCGACTTCAAATCTAAAAAGTAAAAAGTAATACAGATTTAATATTAATTATATACTACCTATTATTTATATGTGTTATTAACTAATAGGATTGAAGTCGGTGCCAAGCCAAAATCATTAAAGTAGGAATTTCATTGTATTAAAACGTAACTTCATGCCTGTAATCCCCGAAGGGGTAGGCAGAGGTAAATGCATGCATTCAAGCATACATGCAAACACTTACGATTCGCCGGTTACGTTTGGTTCATTGTATTCATATTTAAGTAATTAAAATATAATTATTTGTTTAAGGCTTGGCAGCGACTTCAATCCTATTAGTAAATAACACATATAAATAATAGGTATACTACCTAATAATTAATATTAAATCTGTATTATTTTTTACTTTTTAGATTTGAAGTCGGTTTTTCTTAACGTAGTTATTTTTATTTAAAGTTCAAAATGTCAAAAACCAACGTTTGGTGTTGATTTTAAAACAATTGTAAATTATGTCAACATAGGTGGATCATTTAAAAGGAGTATTTTTTAATCAACAATAAGGGAGCTTTAGTACCGTTTCAGTGCTAAAATCTATGAGGTACCTACTTAAAAGGTTTTCTAGACCTGTGACGGGTTGCCTGTTTGTACTCATAATGATTGCACTCTCACGTGGTTGCCGTCGATTAGGGCTGCTATCACTTAAATTACGGACATCGGATAAAACTTTGAGAAAGCTCCGAACATTTGTAATTGCGTATTTTTGATGGACAAACAAGAAAAAATCATTTCAATAAAGAATTTAATTTTAATTTACTAGTCAGGCCTCGGACGCTATCCTTGAACAAATCCCGGGAAACCTGTAAGGCAGCCCTACTATCGATGATTGTTTTTCTCTATTTCTCCACGGATGGCCGTAAAGTCAGAAACCAGAATGCGCACCTGCTCTGTCAGTGCCGGAGAATAATTTAACGCCTAGTGAGTTACTGTATGGACGTTGCCAATTATGTGCCATTGCTACTTATAAAAGATATCAAAAGAAATAGACCGATGATGCATGCCATTCCGTCGTCGAGCGCATATCTTTGTATATCATCATCATTTGAGCTTAAAGACGTAGGTACACTGCTGGACAAAAGCTTTGTAACACTTGCCATATGCCATAATCTTTGGCTAAACTTGGCATGCGGATTGACGCGGGACGCTGTTGCCCATCTTGAGCCGGGTACTCACTAGCGAACCGTAACTGTAACCGTTCCATGTACTGTAACCAAAAAACATAGTGTGTACGTGGTTCGCAAAACTGCTGCGAGCAGTACGCGTGCGGCTTGCAGCGAGCCGACGTTTACAACGTACTCATTTCTGAACCCGTAACGTCGCACGTCACTGTAACCGTTACTGTTACCAAAAACATAATGTGTACGTAGTTCACGAGCCTGCGACGAACGCTACACGAGCGGCTAGCAGCGAGCCGACGATTGTTGGTTTTTGCCGCGAATCAAAGGGCGCCCGCAGTGCGTTCGCGGACGTCAAGAGGAGAGGTTGTTGCTAGCCGCTGCAAACCAGCTATATTTTCGATATAATTATTCGTCAATCATGAGTAATGGTCAGAGGATAAATGTGCTCATAGACGGCTGAGGGCAGATCACCTCCCCGTTCGTTTCGTTACTCCCCGTACACACTAGAACCTCGTTACTGTATCTGTTTGTTTACAGTTACAGTAACGAGGTTTTTAGTTAGTTAGAAGGCGTTCCGGCGACGACGTGAGCCGTATTTGTAAAGCGCGTACACACTAGAACCTCGTTACTGTATCACATAAGTTACGGTTACAGCTCGCTAATGAGTACCCGGCTTTATATTATTGTATTTAGTACCACATTTTTGGAATGTTTTGACTTCCATTATTCGGTTGACTGACTCCACTAGGGAAAGAATTGTCTTCGCTAGTCGAAGATCGCGGTGGGGTCATCACGTTATTCTCCTTCATTTTTGTATATGCCAACTGTTTTGGTGTCAAAATTGAACAGTTTAATACAGTTCTTGTTTTCTCCTTACAAAAAGCAGTGGCAAGTTTCTGAGTAAACCTGTGTATTGTCGGTTTATTTCTTATAATAGCTTTGGTTACTGTGATGTAATTGTCCGTCGGTTGGCGACGTGATGTGTTTGCACAAAATCGAAGTTGTTATTGTTTTGTCCTTTTTTAATTGCAGTTAACCAGACATACTGGTTCTTCAGGCATCGGGTGAGGATGCCGGGAAATTACCCTCACTTTTGATGAACTTTAAACTTGCAAATTGATTTTAACGTAAAGCTTTTACCTGTAACAATATTTTTTTTTTGAATTAACAAATGACTTAAAAAAAAAACATATACCGGACGAATTGAGAACCTCCTCTTTTTGAAGTCGGTTAATAAATACTTAGGCTTTATATATACATCCGTCACTGGCGCTCTACCACCAGTAGATAAGTGTTATGGTTTATATATCATACTAACATTCCGCAGGTCGTATAAGCTAGAAAATGTACTTTTATCCTAAAGAACTGCGGACTATGGACATTCTTGGGGCCACGTAATGAGACTCTAATTCGCTTGAAAAGGATTTTTCCTAATGGGACAGCCTCTCCCAATGGAACAATTTATGTTCGTCCAACCCATTGCCTGAATAGTCCTAGAAGATGTGGTAGTCTATTAATTTGAGCAAACAGAGAACGTCGAAGGAATTCGAATATTTTTTAACTAGTAAAATTTGATTTCGAAAATGCTTCACATTAGATGGATTTATCTATAATTTTTTTTTTTAATGATAGGAGTATGATTTTGCTTGCTTGCTAGCTATAAAAAAATCGGAAAAAAATGGATATACAAATAAAATATTATTAGGTAATTCGAACACTACGAAAAATCTATTTTAAAGAAAAATTTGACTTCAGGCGAGACTTGAACTCGCGGCCACTGGGAATCTAGTCCAGCCGCTCTTCCAACTGAGCTACCGAAGTCCTAACTTCGGTAGCTCAGCATATTTCACAAGCATGTGTTAATGCGAAATAATACAAAAACAACTACGAAAATTCATTTAACATACATGGCGATAATTCTGATAGCTCTCTATATGAGTCATCTAAATTTTATCTTTAGACGTCTTTCTTTGTGGCCTTTAATTATAATTTATGCCTATAGGTTGGGATCCCACCGCAGAATCATTTCGATCATCCAGATATGCTGCAAACCTAATTTTTATGCATATTTTTAATCTAAAAAATATTTATCCACTAGGTTGCCAATCAAAATTTGGCCGCAAAAGTATTTTTTTATATAGTTTTTTTGGGGAAAGATTTTTTTTTTGGGGAAAGTTTTGCAGCATATCTGGATGAACGAAATGATTTTGCAGTGGGATCCTAACATACTAGGTTATAGGTTATACATGTATAAATGATGTAGCAAATGAAAAAACCATGACCACAGGAAAAAGATTTGTTCTATATACTGTGCCATGACCGTAAAATGTAATCCAGATTCCAGTATACATGTTGACTCTGAGATTGAATTTCCGTTATTGCTGAGACTTTAAAATACTTAAGTCTTGTAAGAAGTCAGTGGTGACATGATGATTAGGTATGAACACTGTAATTTTAGGGTGCCTTGCGTGCGACCGGTGCGACTCGAGAGCACGAGAGAAAATGCTGTCGTGTAAACACTAGTAAAAACTGTTTCTCTTATTGCGATCGGTGAACACATGAAGACTTAATTTGTAAATAGTTTAATGACCATAATTACAACTTTACCGATACGCAAACACGTTCATTGGCAATACCAATAATGTCAAATGTAATGTGGAATGTGGACACGCTCTAAATTATATTGAGTTGAAACAGTTAAAATTATTTATGATATTGCAACTTAATTCTTCTATTACAAATTGCAACATATGAATGTTTGATCGACCTTTTATTGGTCCAGGGGGTCCTGGCCACGGTTTAATGTAAAACTTATGATCTATCAAATAAAGAATTTTTATCTTTTTAATTTTTAATGAATCCTTCTTTAAATAATTATTAATAATTTATTATTAGATTCAAATCCATACTAATATTACCTATTCATTATTTATTTTTTAATCTTTGAATAATACAAATTTTATCGCACCTCAAAGTGAATTAAGGAAAAAGTTTTATAATGGTGCTTCTATCCCACACTTTCTAATAGGTAGGGGAAAAAGTCTTTTCGCATTATAGTATGTATGAACTTGTAATAAAATCTCTTTGGCTGTAGTATTTGTATCTGGCTGGTTTTGGTATCATTGAAAGTTAAAATTTTAAAGAACATAATTCCAAATTCAAATTAGGCAAATGTGTGATTTTCATTTGTTTTTCGTACTGTCAAGATGAGTGAATCTAATGAAGAAATTCGATACATTTTAAAATTTTACTACAAAAAAGGTGTATTTTTACGTTTTTTGGGCGCAAGCCGCGAAAAAAATTTGCGATGTTTATGAACCTAGTGCAGTGTCTGTGAGAGTAGCACAAATTTGGTTTAAGCGTTTTCAATCCGGAAATTTTTATGTCAAAGATGCACCTCGCTCTGGTCGCCCTATTACGGATAAAATGGATGCCATTTTTGAAAAAGTGGAGCAAGATCGACATATCAGTAGTTGCGACGTAGCTGCAGAACTGAGAATTGATCACGTTTGAAAAAAGCTGGGTACAAAAAAAAGCTCGATATTTGGGTACCTCACGAGCTCACTGAAAGAAACCTAATGAACCGTGTACTCATTTGTGATTCTTTATTACGACGTAATGAAACCGAATCATTTTTGAAGAAGCTGATTACTGGTGATGAAAAGTGGATCACGTACGACAAGAACGTGCGAAAAAGGTCGTGGTCAAAGGCCGGTCAGGCTTCACAGACTGTGGCGAAACCCGGGTTAACTCGCAATAAGGTGATGTTGTGTGTGTGGTGGGATTGGAAGGGCATTATTCATTATGAGCTATTACCACCAGGCAGGACTATCGATTCTGAACTCTACTGCGAACCACTGAAGAGATTAAAGCAAGAAGTTGAGAGAAAGCGGCCGGAATTGATCAACAGAAGGGGTGTGATATTTCATCATGATAACGCTAGACCTCACACATCTATAGCCACTCAGCAAAAATTAAGAGAGTTTGGCTGGGAGGTGTTAATGCATCCGCCGTATAGTTCTGACCTTGCACCTTCAGATTTCCACCTGTTTCGGTCTCTTCAGAATTCTTTATGCAATGTTAAGGTGGACTGCCAAATCCACTTGTCGCGGTATTTTGATGAGAAGTCCCGAGATTTTTATAGCAATGGGATCATGTCCCTACCTACAAGATGGCAAAAGGTCATCGAACAAAATGGTACATACATACTTTAGTTAAATTTAAATAAACTATATTAAAAAATGTTTTGAATTATATTAAAAAATGCGAAGAAACTTTTTCCCCAACCTTATATTCAAATGAACAATGCAAACTTGCTAAAAACTATCAAGTTCAGAAGCGGAGGAGACGTATGGCGGCGTGTTAGTTAGGGGTGTAAACATTGATATGACAGAAGTAAAACATCGATAATGTCGCACATGAAACATACCTATATATTTTATATCGAAACACTATTCGATGTGTTTCTAACACATTTATATCGACAGTATTTACCATATTTTTGTTAAATCTTATAGTCTTTGTTATTGTATACAGTCCTCATAGAAAATGGCCACTTCTCACTCTCGGTGCTTGAAATACCTACCAGTTAGGCCATGATGACAATAAATAAATTTACAACGCCGCAGCGACGAATTCTTACTACCGGTGGCGTTACACAATCTTCACCATTGATGCTCTATAGTCGATGTCTCAGAAATATTGATGTATTATTCTCATCCCTAGTGCTCGGGCGCAGCATTTTACAGCGACGCGTGAAATAGGTAGGTCAGTGGGTAAAAGGTGAGTGCGCTAAGTAATCTGAGCCGAGCCGCGCTGCGCTACCTGGTGGGATGTGCGAGTGGGTTCGCCGTGCTTTCTACACTGTGATGTACCTACATACTACTAATGGTTTTCTTATTCTTAGCGTTCTATATTGTTGGCCTTTGCTTGATTACATTAAAATGATATACATATATATTTCCTATTTTTATGTAGGTATACTAGGTATTGTAAGCGTAAAAGTTGGAAAGATCGTTTTTTTTTTAAACTTCGTTCGAAAAAAAAGGAAAACTTGCATCAAGTTTAAAAAAAGAGTATTTTTAGTAAATAATTGTATTATGATAGTGAGGTAGGCAGATACCGATTGTTTCCTTGATCAATACATTCAATACCTACCAAAGTATTTTTTTTCTGTACATTTTTTGTGAATCAGGATTTACTCACATTCAGAAATGCATGTGTTATTGCCAAAAAAAATTACAATACCAACAGCGTTTAAGATTTTCGGATCCGGAAAGCATCTACTAAGGTACTTTTCAAATTTCACTATGTAAGGAACTTGAACGATAAGCATATCCACGCATTAGTTATAAAGTACCTATTTGTTTTTTGTATCTATCTATTTTCAAAGAAAATTAAGTAAATGAGAACATAAGTTCTGAAGAAGTGTCATCATAATACCTCAGTTGTACGACTAAACTTTACGTTATGTGAACATTGTGAATAAATTTCTGAGCGTGAGGTAGATTTGAAAGCCACAAAGTTCCCAATATGGAGCCATCGTATATCTCTGGAAGCCACGCGCTGAAATATGGTCAAGTCATTGTACTTTTGCGTTTACATTTCCCATAGAAGTGAATGAGTAGGTAGAGTTGTATTACACGATTTTAAAAACTTGAATTCACGTCTGTATTCTCCGAAGGAGTAAATGCACGCATTCAAACATACATGTAAACATCGACGATTCGCCGGGTACAATTTGGCTCATGGAACAGGTGGCGAACCTATTGACATCTCCAGGCACATTTCCAAATTCCGAAACTGATGGGTGGCACTGCAAAACTGCCAGAAAACGGAAAAATCCAAATAGCACCAGAGGTAGAGGTTAATATTAATAAGTATACCTTAATATCTGATATTCCCCGGGATTCAAACCCAGAAGGCGTATGTACAATGTACCTCGGTCGACATAATTTCGATAGCAACTTGAAGTACATTTATGTTTTGACGTAACGTAACAATAATTATATAAAAAAATATCAAACTAAATCAAAATTATCGAAAGGGCCTCTACGTGTTGGATCCATGTCCTCGCGCAAGGCTAACAAAGGTTCAAATTGGAACCCGTGCTGACGAGAAACATGATAATAAAAGAAAACAGTAATGTATTACAGAGTGGCTTTCCATTTGATGGTTTCCCAGTTACACAATAGATACGCCTGCTGGACCCCATCGTAGAAGTAGTCTACTGAGGCAGTTTATCGTTTTTAGAATACAGTAACTTAATAGACATTTTTAATGTATATGATGTGTCAAAACTGCCGTATAAACCGACTCATTTGCCCTTAGAAGTGAAAGTGCAGCAGTGATACGATCTTGGCCTTTTAGTCCCTCAAAGTAATCTTCGCTCGATCTAATTGGTATTTCGTTCGTTCTATTATTAGTATTTTTCACAAGTAGTAACAATTCAGACCTAAAATACACGATTAACGCAAAGTTCAGCGAAGTGTGTTTTACTTGTGGTAGAGCTTCAGTGGCGGAACTCGAGAACGTAGGCGCCTAACCTTCTTGCCGCTAAATGGTAGTTAGTATTCAGTACAAGTTGGTAATGTAGATTTAACAGAAGCATAACAGTTTTCAGATCTAGGGAGTGGCTAAATGTTATTAGGCTACAGTATTCACTTACCATAATTTCAAATGTATGCTTGTTTGCTTGTAAAAACTTAAAAAAGCCGGTAATATTAAGAAAGAAAGAACCGCACGAATAATAAAAACAAGCGAAAAAAATAGTGTAGGTACTATAGTCTCCAATGTACGACGTGTCACATCTGCGATACATACTCATTTGCCCTTAGAAGTGAAAGTGCGGCCGCGATACGATCTCGGCTCATTAGCCCCTCACGCTCGATCTAATGAGGCTCGCGACACCTCCATGTGCCTCCATTGTTGCTCTTTGACTCTTTCCGATCTCTAATTGTATTATGACTTTAGAAACTTTTGATGACGCAATTGATCTCGTTTTGATATTGATACGTACTGCTTGATGGGACAGCGCTGAATGTAATCATGTTTTTATGTGAATGAAACGCATATTGCTTTTTGGAGCTTGAGCGTCCGAGGTGATCATTCAGCTAAAAAGCTTTAATCAGTGGACAACATTGATGGGATGATTAAATTGAAATTTTCTTGAGCATTTCCTTATTTTGACAAACTCTTATCGCTCTTTTTTATAATAAAGGTGGCAAACAAGCATGCAGCTCACATAGATATCAAGTGATGACTACAGCCAATATACATCTACACAAAAACCAGAGGTCAAAATGCAGCTACGCTGCCAGCCCTGAGACGTAAGTTATTATGTCTCTATGATAGTTATTACAGGGCCATACATTACCGTCTCTGGAATATAGCTTGTTCCTTGTGGAGTGTAGGGAAGGACTAAGAGAGGATTGTTCGAAATTCTGATGGATATGGGAATTTTGCGTATCTACGAAGCGGGCAAAAGCTAGTTACGTTAATAAGAAGTCTCAGTAAGTTGGATTTAATAACAAATCCTCTGTGGACCAGCTGTGGGATGTTCGTAGGCTGATTTTTATTATTATGTAAAAGAAATAGCGAATGGTTTACTGATGGTATATCAGTGAAAACGCTTGTAGGTGTAGACATAATCGATAGTGGGTAGTGTCGATGCTATGTCCGTTTAGATGATATCTTCATTATATATGGCCTAATTATTTCTGGCGCTGAGGCCGTTAATATGTACATTTTGGCAGTAACATTTCCTTTACTCATTAACTACACATCTGCATACGGGCTTGAAGATTTTTTTACAAATGTTGAGGGATTGCAATATAAATGTAAATACTTACAGTAACTTAGACGAAAACTCCGTTTGTTATTTTACTCATAAAATGTTTATAGAAATGGAACTGAATTAAAAGAATTACCCCTTTAACCCTTTCCCGGACAGTATACGAGACACAGTAAAAGTTTTATTGTTATAACGTCTGTAGACGTTTACTCTCCGTGAAAGTGTTAATACCACAGAATAGATTTATCTATTCCGTGGTTAATACGGTGTGGATAGATGTAAGTAGCTAAAAAGTGAACTTTGTTTCGGACTAGGATACCTGTATCAAAAGTTGTTTAGAATAGAAACTTTTAGAAGCCTTAATCATAAAAAATGATTTCGTTCCAGGCCTGATAAATGTGACTTATTAATTTCTGAAATAAGTGCAAAGTATCATCGCAACAAATTGCCCCTCAACAAACAATGGGGTGTCATGAATCCCACGAAGCTTAGCGTGAGAAACCAATAAGGCGATGGCAGTGTTAATGAAATGGTATTGCAATTACATGTGTTATTAGAGGTTATGGTTAAAGGAAAAACTAGAACATTATAGGAATGACAAAGACTCATTTTAAAAAAATGTTATGCTTTTGGAGTTCCATACCTCAAAAGGAGAAATTGAGTTGAGAATGATACACATATAATAATATCATTATCTAATAAAGTGGGTACAAATTTAGCTTCTTTTTGTTTCTTATCATTATAAGTATATGTAATCAAGCTATAGAAAATATACTTATAATGCTTATTCAGTTGATTACTATTCCGAACCATGCAATCACTAAACCCTATTATATTTCACACCCTAGTCGACTGCTGGCTGTGACATTAATATCCATAAGAATAATGCGCCTAATCGTCACTGTAAGTTTTAATAAAATTTGAAAATTTGTATATTCCTATGAGTTAATCAAAACATTCAAAACGCTCAGATTATCACCATTTACAAGTAGATAAGAATAATAAAATTGGTGTAATCAAACTCAAGATCCTGGTTCAGCAAGTTACGAATTCCTGCGTGCCTGTGGTTTGATCCATGTAAGAACTTACAATTTTATTAATACGTGGCAGATGGTTAAGTGGCATCTTTATTCATAACTTTACTGAACGTGATGAAGCATAGACTTGGAGATCGTAAAAATGTCGTGGGTATTTGATGGGTTAATGCGCTTGATAAAATTTTATTTTCTTGAGAGATCGTAAACCTCAATATCGAGAGGTTTTAAATGCAAATAGTTTGAAAGAAAGAGTGATAAAATAGAATAGAATAGAATAAAAGAAATAGAGACAAACGGTCCAGTTCGAGAAAGAAGGAGGTCGGTCCAACTTCGAAAAAGAGGTCAATCGTCGAATCCAACTCGGTTTGGCAGCGTTCAGGAAGCTACGATACAACTTCTCGTCCGGCTTACCGCAGTGTCTCAAGAAAAAGGTTTTTGACCATTGTGTGTTGCCAGTGATGATATATGGGACAGAAACGTGGTAGCTTACTATGAGCCTCCTAAGAAGGCTCAAGGTCACTCAGAGAGCAATGGAGAGCGCTATGCTCACTCCGAGCATTCTCTGCGAGGTTGAATCAGAAATGAGGAGATCCGACGGAGTAGGCGCCTCCAAAGTGTGGTGGTGCGCTGATGTAATTTATTGTGTGTTAAATGTCTATAGTGTGTTTAGATTTTCTATATTAACTATAGCTGTTCCAAATTTAACTCCTTCATCCACGTAATTTTTTTTTCAAATAAGATATAATCCACACAAAATTGTCATTACGCTTAATTTCAATGATCAAGTCATCTGTCAGTTAACTGTTTCATTGTTACTAACTTACTCGTTACGACGTCTGTATGTAGCATGCACACCTCTATTTATTAGCTAAATAGGTACCGTTGTTTTTTTAATTATTAACTGTAACTCGAGTAGTTCGGAGGTCAGTGACTGCGCCGCTGTATATTTTATTGTTGCGTGTAGATAATTGATAAATTACTTCGGATAGATGAAGAATATTTTATCACTTCACACCAATTATCACGTGCAATGCTTGAGGCTGTCTATGTTTTTGTTTATTCTACGCGAATTTTGAGTGTCTGTGTACACCATGAGCTTTTGTTCGAAATTTTATTTTATAATGGGTATCTTGTAATAACTGTGACTTAAATGATCTGCCTTAAATTTATTATTCGAATATTGAAAACGAAAAAAAGGTGTATAAGTATGAAGATATAGAATATTAGATTCAACTATGTTTTATGTTACATTCTATTACTGTTAACGTAATTATGGAATTAAGAAAAAAATAATCCAGTGACTGAATTAATGCGTTCAACATAAGAGTTGAATGCATTAATTCAACCAGCAGCATATCGCACCATAATAGCAACTTTAGCGCAATAAAATCTTTCTATTAGGTTTAGACGAGTTGCAAACATTAAACTGTTTTAGTAAAGTAAGTAGTCATTAATTTTAGAAATCAAATTAAGACGCAGACAATAAAATTCCTTTGTCAAATCGCGAGGCAGTTGCTTTTAAAATTAAGTTTTTATTGTTTAATCGGAATATTTGCTTTCTTCGCAGGAGGAAAGCAGCGATAAATTAAAACTGTAAATAACATTAACAGCATCCCTACAAATTTTATTATTATTATTTTTTTTTTTTTTTTTATGTAATTAAAGTGGCAAACAAGCGTGCAGTTCACATTTATGTTAAGTGATGACTGCAGCCTATAGACACCCATATTAAGACCAAGGTCAAAATGCAGATGCGCTGCCACTCCTGAGGCATTAGGTGTTATGCCTCTGTGCCGGAAATTACAGGGCCGTACATTACCACCTGACCGGAACACGATAGTGCTGAACACTATCATTTAGCGGCAAGTACATTAGGTAATGCGGTGGTGCCTACGCCCGCGAGCTCCGTCACTGGAGCTCTACCACCAGTAAAATCCAGTATTGAATCCAGTTTTTCTAAATGAGCATTTTTTTTAAAGTAACGGGAATTGTGATAACTTGAAACTTATATTGTTTTGGTAATAAATAAAAAAACTGAACGGATGAGAGATTTGATTGCGCTTCAGCATGCAATCGATCGTTGACTTTTAACAACTACCTTTTTGAATGCCTTTTGTTTTAAAATGCGCAGACGTAATCAATTTTGATATTTTCTTTCAGAAAATTGCTTCCTCTTCGTCCTTTTTCCTTATTTACTCGCAAAGCTTCATCGCTTCCATCAATTTCTTATAACTCTTCTTTGCTCTATTTTTCGAGATGCTTTGTACAGCGCCAGTAAGAAATTTCATAAAATGGGTTGATATTTGATAAATTAAGTAGGATACACTTTACTTTTTTCGAAAGTATTTTATTAATATGTCACTCAATGCTGAAAAGGATACCCCTATCATAACGTCAGCTTATGTTATTTAATTATGGTCTGTTATGACTTGAATTAAATAAGTAGGTACCTACTCGAAAGTTTTGTTAAGGATCCGTGTCTTTTTATTTTTCACATAATTTAAGATAAACAATTTTTCTAATGCTCTGTATGCCTTATGATGTAGTATAAAAATCTGTCTCTACTTTAATAAGGGACGGTCAAATATTTACCTACATATGTTTTAGGTTGCATAACTTTTGTTGATTGGTAGCTATATTAAATTCAACCCTCGTATAGACTGTAATATCCAATTAATTCGTAAATACGATTATTTTCGGCACTAAATTCTGCTCTTAATCAAACTCTGATGATATTTCGATCCGTGTCTTAACTGTAAATAAAAAAACAAAATAAAAAAAGAGACTTTATTCACAAACAGTTGATTGAATCATAAACTTAATTTTTACGCCTATTTTCAAGTTTTCGTCTCGTACTCGTAGAAAAGAAGTCTCAGAAAAAGTAATTAAACAAAAAGTAAAACACGACTATAATGAATAATTTATAACGATGGTGAATTTCTTGTGATAGCTTGATTTTTTTTATTGATTCAAGTGACATTCTTATTATTTGCAACGTACCTACATTGTATTCAGCATGAACTTATACTAATTCTCTCCAAGAAACCGTTGAATAAAAAACTGCTTTCCTAAGTGGAATAATTATTATGTCAGTGATGTAGCTAAACTAACCACACAACGGATGTATCGAGACGGTTGAATCGATACGTAGTTTTTACTCGATTTGCAAACTCAATAGTGCGTGAATAACTACCGCCGTTAAGCTACCCTCATTTACATAGTATTACATCCATGGGTTCTTGTTTTTGTTGAGTTCAACCGTGAAAGTTAGATGTGGGCTGAAAAAATAAACTGACTGTGGACCAACCTTAAGCAAACATTTACGCAGATGCTAACGTGTTTTGCTGCCTTGTAACAATAGTAGGTAGATATATGATTGGTAGGGTGAATTAGGAAACACGTTATTTCCACATGCACTTATTTGACTGAATTGAAATTATTCAAAAATATGTCACGTTTCTGTTTCAGGTAGAATTTATCGCTAGAATTAACTTTCATGCTATATATCCTCCAGTAGACAAAAGCCTCCAAATAAATTTAGATTTAAAAAAAACTTTCATGTTAATGGTCATATACATATACAGATGTATAGTCGGTCATTTAAAAAGTCGATCTTGCTTTAAAGCATCTTTTAAAACAGCTAAAATACCTATACTAATATCTCTTTTGGAGCTATTCATAAGCTAGGTTACGGTAAAATAAGCTATTGCTGACCCCCACCCTCTTATTGTCACGCTGTGTCACACTATCTGAGATCTTGCCTAAAAATATTACGTCACAAAAACTAACTCCTCCTGAATATGATAAATTTCAATTAAAAGTGCATAAATATTGAGCTAGTCATACATAATGCTGTACTTACTCCAACGCTATTATATGGAAGCGAGAGCTGGGTGTGCAGGAAAGAGCATGAAAGTAAATTAAACGCGGTCGAGATGAGATCTTTGCGCAAGTTCTGCGGTGTATCGCTCACAGATCGCTTTCGTATTGAAGATGTAAGAAAGAGGCTGTGTGAATAAGAGTATCGGTGTAAAGATGAAAAAAGGCATGCTCCAATGGTTCGGGCATATAGAAAGAATGTCGAATGAGCGAATGACTAAACAGATATACAATGCTAATGTGGATGGCTGCAGAGGCCCAGGAAGACCAAGGCTGACCTATCCCGACCAAATAGGTCGAGTATTGTCTGAGAGTGGAGTCTTAGGAATCGGCGAGCATGTATGAAGAGAATGATGAATGTAGATAAGATACGGGAGGTGTGTCAGGACCGGGATATCTGGCGCATATATATAACTATTATATATACACATAAATATTGATAATTTAAAAAAAAATATTTAGTTTTATAATAACATTTCTAATGAACTACGAACGACACTTGCCGGAGACCCCCCCACCCAGACAGGGTAGAGCCTGTCACATCTTGTCACGCTCAGCGAGACCCCTCCCTCCCTTGTCTGCGGATGTACTTTATGAACGGAAGGAACGGAGGAATGAGGTCCTCAATTTATTGGAATAATATATGTTCTTATCTTATTATCATATCATTTTTCAAGCACATAATGCATCATTTCAAATATTTCACGAAGCTTTATAAAATCTTGAGAATCAAAGTCAGGTTCCTCAATCAATTTAGCCTTCCGATATCTATGCAAAATCTTCATATATCGGACGACCAAATTGATTGACCGGAAAAAAAAAACTCGTTTGTATAACCACAAACCTCGAGCACAGTTACTTCAAACAATACAACACAAACATAAGAAAACCAGTGAACAATGTTATGTTGTCGCAACACGCGTGGGTTTAATCTACAACTAATGAATTGAAACACATTTTGAACATGTCCGGCAGTGATGTTAGAAAGTGGATGAATGAGATTGGTGTTGTTGCTGAAAGTTTGTATTATTGGTAATATTACTTTATTACGAGTAAGTAAAATCTTATTTTATTGGTAGCACTCAAGATCGTCAACACCTACGGAACGGATCGATAAAGGCAAAAAAGAAAATCGAGCAGGTACGTAATGGCATTGAATTATTTTGTCTTTGCCTATATTGATTAGTGTGTGTTCGTTCATAACATAAGAACAATGAAACTTACCCACACTTACGTGACAAGGACCCGTAACATTATATCGTCGATGACCCATAATAACAAATGGGAATCGTCAGTTAACTGTAACGTTTGAGTTATTATAACGTTTCGCTTGATTTTGAAGCACTCCCACATGTAGACGTGGGCGCGCTCCTCCACTGCACTTAATTTTCCCATTACAATAATAATACTGTTTATTATGTATGAATGCAACACTCAGTTGTCAGTTTGCGTATCAAGTATCGAGTCAGCAAAAAGTGGCTTCATGAATACAGCAATGACTCCGCCTGTCAGTAATTATACATATAATTTTAAAGTGAAATAAATAGCGCATGAACAACGACAGTTTTTCGTTTATGTTCTGTTAAAATGTACATTATAGGTTCTCAGTACCCAAAGATGTGCAATTTTATTATATTGTCTGGATACACACGATATGGATCGTTGGAGTCACTTTTTAACTAGTTTCTTTCTAGCATATCGCTCTGCACTACACTGATAGTTTTTGAAGATTCCTAAACCCATTTTGTACTTCCTCTAAAGGTGAGCTTAAAAGCAGATAACAAGTCAGTTCAGCCCGCGAATATATATATTTTTTAACATTACGACTAGTGGCTATCGATCCTGGTGCGTGGGCTATCCCAAAGGAGAAATGTTCCAGAATTCTGGACTCTTTGCACTGGGGCTGACTAGGTGCAGTTTTGTTGATTAAAGGGTCAAGTAGGTATTTATTTTTAAATTTTATTATATTATATTTAAGTATCTGAATTTCATTTTTACAGGATATTTTTAAAATTTTTTTCGAAATTTTGCAGGAACTTTCAGTTTATATAACTATACCAATATAAGAATAATTAACTTCCTTAAGTGTTGACGAAGGATTCATACAAGTTTTATTAGTGAGCCTATTTTCTTTTTTCAATTCTTGTGTTTGGTGGAATGTTTTACAAAATAAAGAAAATTATTAGAGCTTAAAAATAAGTGACTAAGTTTATAACACCTAAAAATGTATAACACAATACTGCTTAAAAATCCTGAAATTGACGGTTAAAATATATTTAGAATCAATTCAATTTTACTATACCTAGATACTGTGTATAAACTGGGTCCGCTCAAGCAAAATACATTTTTAGAACGTCTCCTTTCCTGAAAATCTGTTACATAACTCACTGACTTACAATTTTTACGTAGTAAACAAGGAACCCTTGTAGTTTCGCTATGTCCGTCTGTCTGTCTGTCTGTGAGTCTGTCCGTCCGCGGTTTAGCGCAAAAACTATTGGTACTAGAGACTTGAAATTTGGCACAAGTATACACACTTAATCACTCCGACAAAGTGGTAGAATAAAAAACATGAAAAAAGAAATATTTAGGATACCTCTCCTATATGTAGTTTTTTTTATATTTATTTTTTATGTAGTGTGGGATATCGTTGGATAGGTCTTTCAAAAATGTTAGGGATGTTCTTTTATCATTTTTCGATTTAGTTAACTGTTCGTGACTTATTAAGCTTTAAAGTGCCATTTTCCTTAAAGTCAAGTGTCCCTCCCTCTACCAACTAAACGGTTATTGTTACAAATTTAAGCGTTACGGCAATAGTAGCTATATATAACGAAATTAAAAGGAAAACTATCACAGTCAAGTGTCCCTCCCTCTACCAACTAACCGGTTATTGTTACAAAGGAGATGTTGCAAAAATGTATGGACAGAATAGGGTTTTTTAACGCCAATGGCATGTCAGGCCTCCGCGATGAGCTGGGAGAATTTCTCCGCGATAAAAATATTGATGTCTTCCTCATCCAGGAGACTTTTTTAAAACCCGCCCGCCGTAACCCAAGCTTGGCCAATTATAGGTTAGTACGAAACGATCGTACAGACGGTGCCTTCGGAGGCACCCTTATATATTACAAGAGGACGCTGCATTGCACGCCTCTATCCCCCCCCGACGACCTGGAGAACATTGAAGTCTCAGTTTGCCTATTAGCGATGACCGGTCATCAGCCGATCACTATAGTGTCGGCGTATCTATCTCCCCAACGCGATCTCTTAGTAGGCGACCTAGATCGTCTATTTAAGCTTGGCGACTCCGTCATAGTGGCAGGAGATCTCAACGCCAAACACATAATGTGGAGCTGTAACTCGTCTAATGCACGAGGGACAGTTCTTGAACGTTATCTTGACAGAGCACCTATAGACATTCTAGTGCCACTCGAACCCACCCACTATTGTTATGACGACAACATGGGACGACCCGACATACTCGATCTAGCGCTCGTAAAGAATGTAAACTTGCGTTTACACTCTATACGAGTGCTACACGAGTTAGACTCTGACCATAGACCTGTTATCATAGAATTTATCCCCCATAGCGGTCCCACTGATACAGGTCGTAGCGACATCCCGATGAGAGTGGTGACCGACTGGTCTCAAGTGAGATCCAAGTTGGCCGCCACCACATCCGCAGACTTAGATACGATCCCCTCCCTGATAGAGACCACTGACGAAGTCAATAGTGCGATCCTTACTCTCACTAATCACGTACAATCTGTCGTAGACGGATGCTCAGAGGAAAAACCCGCGACTGTACCCAGTCACGCCGTTATCCCTGAACACGTACGGGAGATAGTGAGGGAAAGGAATGCAACTACCAGAGCTTACTACTCTGCCCCAACGGCCGATAGAAAATCCACCATGCGATACTGGCAACGTCAGGCCAAGAAATGCAAGGTGGAAGTCTATAACGACCGCTGGGAGCAAAAGCTCACTGACCTTGACCCCTCTCATACAGAGTACTGGAGGCTTTTCAAATGCTTCAAATCCCCTATGGAGGCATCCATGCCTCCCCTCATTCGCCCTAACCAACCGCCAGCCTTCGATGACTTCGAAAAGTCCGAATGCCTGGCGAGCGAACTCGAGATTCAATGCTCTCCAAGTACGATGCCGATAGCTGCCGTTCATTTAGACAAGATCAACTTTGAAGTCGAAAGTAGGAACGCGAGACCGCCAACCCCCCCGCGCGAAACCGGTCCCATTCCCGACACGCCAGTCGATGAAAACGCTAACGGTAATAGCGAAAATAATGATGATCCTCTCAGACCTGTGACAGTCGCAGAGGTGACAGACCTGATCAAGCGTCTAAAAGTGCGGAAAGCGCCGGGTGCGGACGGCATTTCCAATCGCACAGTTAGGAATTTTCCCCCTTTGCTCATTGCCCTTTTGGCTGCGATACTCAACGCAGCGTTTAAAAATAGTATGTTTCCACCCGCGTGGAAAGAGGCCACAGTTATCGGGTTTAAAAAGCCCGGTAAGCCGAGCAACCAGGCCTCGTCATACAGGCCGATAAGTCTGCTCAGTTCTCTAAGTAAACTCTACGAGCGCGTCGTGTACGCTCGACTCTTAGATTTCACCCGAGTGCGGCACTTGATCCCGGACGAACAGTTCGGGTTCCGTGCTCGCCACTCCTGTGTCCACCAAGTGCATCGAATCACTGAGCATATACTCAGTAAATTCGATACAAAGATTATGACGGGAGCCCTCTTCTTCGATATCGCTAAAGCGTTTGACCGCGTGTGGCACAACGGCTTATTATATAAGCTGTACACTCTCGGAGTGCCCACACAAATCGTGCACATCATTCGCGATTTTCTGTCGGACAGAGGCTTTCGATATCGAGTAGAGGGTACCCTCTCGAACCGTCACACCATAACAGCCGGTGTTCCCCAAGGATCCGTACTCTCCCCCCTCCTGTTCACGCTATACACTAGCGATATCCCTGTCCGCCGCGGCGTTCAGTTGGCAATGTACGCTGACGACACCGCTATTTACGTCTCTGGTAGAAAACCAGAGATCATAAGGAAAGCCCTGCAAGCGGCGGCCAAAGACCTTGAGTCTTGGTTCCGCCGCTGGCGTATAGAGGTAAATCCGAGCAAGAGCGCTGCCATACTCTTTGTACGGGACCGCGCTCCCAGACCCAACGTAGCCCCAGTCCTTATGTTTGACGAGCCCATCCCCTGGATGGACAAAATCAAATACTTAGGAGTGACGCTTGATCGGCATCTGTCCTTCGCTGCACATGTAAAAGCAGCGCGCGCAAAGGCTGCATTCGTGCTATCCCAGTTACATTGTTTATTAAACAAAAAGAGCAAGCTATCGGCCCGGAACAAACTCCGTGCCTATACGTCCTGCATAAGGCCCATTTTATGTTACGCGTCCCCAGTATTCGCCCACGCGAAAAAGACAATATTACAAAAACTTCAAACCTTGCAGAACCGATTCTTACGTAGAGCCGTAGGCGCGCCTTGGTACGTACGTAATAAAAACTTGCACATTGATGCAAATCTGCCTACCATCCGGCAGTTTATGAAGCGAGCTTCAGCTCGCTATTTCGATCGGGCGAGTCACCACCCGAATCCGCTGGTCAGAGCGGCCGCGATATACACTCCTTTTGATCGCGCCAAAAGGAGACGTCCAAGGCACGTCTTAAAAGATCCGGACGATGAGACCACGTTGGCCATCGCCGCAATGAACAATCGATTACAGAATCACACTGCACAAACCGCTAATAATACAACGCGCCGACGCGTTTCGCGCCGCGCCCGCCCCTGATCCCGACCCTATCTCCGGCCCCGCGAGGCCGATGACATTCCGGTTATCGCCAACCGAATGGAGTAGAGCGAAAGTTGCACCGCCCATAATCGCATATGTCTCATATGTCTCTCCGCAACGTCCTAAGCCGAGGCACGGACCCGCATGGGTCACCCTTAGGCAGTTGCGCTAAATTTTAGGCTGGAGCGCCCTCTGCGCTCGCCGATTGCCCGGTGAAGTAGACTAGTGCCGTCTCGAGACAGGCCGCCTACACAAAGCCCGACCTAAAAAAAAAAAAAAAAAAAAAAAAATGTATGGACCTCCGGCCATGTATTGTACACAATATCATTAACAGGCAAAATCAATATAAAAACGTTTTTTACTGCATATATTCACTTATTTAGCTTTGTTTGCAGTTACAAAACATTATTTGCAGTTAGAATTGTAACTCAAAACCAACATGGCGAATATGGCGGGCGATGTCATTTTGACAAATGCCACTAATAATCATATTGAAAATGATAAAATCGTTTGAATTCAATGTGGTTGTAACTCTAAAATATATTCTTAAATAAATTAATTGTATTTTTTCAAGTACTGTACGTACCAGAGCCGAGCTCGCAACATCTCCTTTAAACGTTACGGCAATAGTAGCTATATATAACGAAATTAAAAGGAAAACTATCACACATAAGTTGGCTTTACAATTTTGCGAGTAATAGTCGACCAAATGTATTTTACTCGAAAATTTTGAACAACTCCATAGAAACATTTATTTAGTTTTGTGTTTACATTATTCAAACCTTTTTAGGTTTGAATAATGGATTGACAACAACAAAAACTACGGAACCCTACACTGCGCGTGGCCCGTCACGCACTTGACTGTTTTTTTCCAAAAAGAGGTACTTATATACTATGTCATAAAAAGTAGTTAGATATCATTATATGTGTCATTGTTTGATTTGCCCAGTAAAGCTAACCTTTAACAAGGAACACTTTAGCGTATCTAAACAATATATTTCCGACCATAAACAATGCCTATGGTGAAATACAATTTGAAACATGTCCATGTAATTGGTATTTCCGAAAATGGCATGTTAAACTGAGTCCGCATATAATTATATTGTGACAGTTGATATACTTTATTGATAGCTACGTATGAAATGTTTCATCTCGATTTATGACTTACAAATAATTGCGTATTGTTTTAAATATTTATGGGTTTCGAGGGCGTTGTCTTTTTGTTGTTATTGCCAAGGTTGTCTCGTTAGTATACGCTAGATTTATTGTGGTTGAGTGCGTCTAGTGTGGGTTTTAAACAAAATTAAAAGTACGAATTAGTACACCTATTTTTTGAGATACTCTTTCAAAGCGCTCTTAAATCTTTCTCTACTTGAACAGTTGGCCTTATTGCTATCTATATAAATAAAAGTGAATTGCTTAATGTGTTGCTATGCGCAAAACTCGAGAAAGGACAAATTTCGCTAATTCTTTTTTGTTTTATTTCCAAATGTGCGGAGAAGATTAAAAAAAATTGGTAGTTGCGCGTAACAATAGAAACCATAAGAAAACTTAACGATGATGTTAACTTTTCTATTGTAAACTTTATAGCGCTTGACATAACGGTCGAAAATGACATCAAATTATAATAATAATTAAAGAATAAATATTATAATACATCTCTATGTGTTGAGGAGCTTGTTCGACGCCTTGTACAACAACTTGTAGACGCCATCATGTCAGTTCGCCTTTAGGACCAGAACTCGAACACTATCCAACTGTAGCGAGATGTCAGACAGGTAGATATCATATATATATATATATATATATATATATATATATATAACTTAATATAATATGTACCGCCATTTACCGCTGAATTGGAAGATTCCAGAGAACAGGAAAGGACGGGCCTCAACGTTAACGGGGAGTACATATCCAACCTCCGATTTGCGAATGATAATGTCAAGGCTGAGATCCTGGCATATCGTAGGTTAGCTAGCAATGCTCGATGACCTGAGTTGGCTCTCAAAACGAGTGGATATGGAATGAACATTTGTAATACCTACCATTCTTGGTAAAATTTCACGAGTCAAGTTATGAAGGTCCGTCCAGCATAGTAATATAATCTTTTTTTAGCTAAAAGATGTCAACTGGACCAAAGCCTTAAGGGTGATATTTTGACCTAATCGCCACGCTTGGCATGCGGATTGGTGATCGCAGTGGCAGTAGTTTTATCGCAGGATGCTGCTGCCTATCTTGCGTAATTGCACTTACTACTGCCGCATTGGAATGGTTTGACCGCCACTGTTCGGTTGACTGGCTGCACTAGTGAAAGAATTCTCTTCCAGTAGAAGGAAATTCTTCCGCTAGTGGGCGGTGGGGTCGTCACGTCCTGACGCCAGTAATATGATGTTGTCTACGAAACCTCATCAATTTTGGACATTAATTCTATCATACTGTCACACCGCGGACACTTTGCCAAAATTCCATAGAAACGCTTAATGGTCTCTATTACACAGTGACGTGTATTTACACGTGCACGTGTGCGCGTAGCACGTGGAAAATACCAACCGTCGCCCATAACAGAGGAGGTGGTTGGGTGATGTCCATTCTATACGTAGTATTATTATTATTACATATTCTCTGATACTGTCTCAAAATATTTATTGGTTGTTTAACATGAGACAGAAAACAGCCGAAACCAGTCCTCTTATATTTAATATTGTCCAACGCAGATAAAAATCAGCTTCACGAAAGTGTAACTTCCAGTATGGAGCCTATAATACTTAGCATAATCACGCATAAAGTCAATCAGAAAAGATTAGTGTTGTAAATATCTGCCACAAATACCTACCTAATATCTATCCCCTCTGTCAAAGTACAAGCTCAAATAGGCCTATACCTGTCGCCTAGATGTTCAAATGTGTGCGTGAAATTGTTTCTGTATTTTGTTAAAGTCAAGGTGTGAGTTTCGTAGTAAAAAACGTAACTTCACGCCTGTAATCCCCGAAGGGGTAGGCAGAGGTAAATGCATGCATTCAATCATACATGCAAACACCCACGATTCGCCGGTTACGTTTTGGCCCATGTAACAGGTGGAGGGCCTGTTACATGGGCCAAAACCTACCCGGGAATCGAGGTCCTGGGTTCGATTCCCGGGTAGGGGTTATCAGAGTGAATGGTGTAAAGTCCTTTATCTCTGGTTCTATTGGGATTTTTCTATTTTCTGGAAATTTCCCAGTACCTCGAAGTTTGGTAATGTACCCGGAGATGTCAACAGGCTCGCCAACTGTTACATGGGCCAAAACGTAACCGGCGAATTGTGGGTGTTTGTTTGTTTGCTTGAATGCATGCATTTACCTCTGCCTACCCATTCGCGGATTACAGGCGTGAAGTTAAGTTTAAATATTTATAATGATACCACGGCGTATACAAAAGCCTTTTTCAGAAGTACCTAATTTAAAAACATGCGTCGATAGAGTTTAATTATTCGAGTGTTTTACAATTAGATTCGTACCTTATGCAATTATGCAAAGCCGTTTGCCATGCAAATTAATCTTTGCGATCGTCGATCAGTGACAGATGTTGATTTCAGTACGTTTGAATAATCGCCTACGTATGACAATCTGCCATATCGTTAGCTGCCTCGAAATCCGCTGTGTACATTTGCCCTCTATTGTGGATTGTGGTGCAAAATGTTTTTTTATGGGTTAAAAACTCCGTACCTCAAAAGGAAATGAACGGAACCTTTATTGCATTACTCGTGTGTGTGATGTCTGTCTGACCGTTAATCACCGCCAGTTTGAAGCTGGATATATTCTAATCAATCTATATTTCTATACAAATACCTAAATAAAATTGGAGTGTCTGTTTGTAATATTAAAATAATCGCTTTTTACTAAATGCATATGTATGTTATGTATGTATACACGGTAGATAGATATACCGAAACAACATTTTTACAATTTTTGTCTATCTGTCTATCTGTCTGTTTGGCGGGGCTAATGAAGGGAACGGTTAGACCGATTTTGACGGGACTTTCACTGGCAGATATCTGATGTAATAAGGAGTAACTTAGACTACTTTTATACTAGCTGCGCCCACGACATCGTCCGGGTAGATACTGAACAATCATAAATTCTCACGCGGGCGAAGTCGCATCATTGCTTTGAAACGTGTCCAAAACAACTGAGAATTCAAGAGTTTTGAACATTACTGTCTGTTAGTCTTCACAATTCATCTTCAGTCGCCCCTTTAGTTACAGTCCTAATAACTAAGAGCTAAGACGAATAGCATAATTAAGTAATGTTTGTTTCACTGCTCATTTCATTGACTAATTTCAAAGGCGAACATAATGTTGTTCCGCCATAAACACATTTTAGTATCTAATTTACGCGGGCAGAATACCAGGTGGTATTTATGTTATGGCGGAAAATTGTTAACAGTCTTCCCACATAATGAAATGAAATTATTTTGTTACTTGTGGGCGGCACCCGTTTAATGGTCTTATGAGAAAATGTTTCATTAAGTGTTTGCAAATCTAGACATCATGTTAAGCTGAAAATTAGTAAAAAAATAATACCTTTGCCGTATTATTTTTTCCTTATATTTGTCTTTTCTTTTCGGATATTGTGTAAGATTCAATAAAACTAGAATTATCTAGTGGTATTGAATCTTACCCAATCAACTTGGCGATAGAAATTTATAAAAAAATATGCAAATCGGTACAGGCGTTTTCAAATTATCGGTATAAATAAAAAAAGAGTTCCGAACGAATTGAGAACCTCCTCCTTCGAAGTCGGTTAAAAAACCAAAAATATTTTAAAATTATGCTCGAATTGTTATCTTGCTGGCGGTAGTTCCTATGTGACTCGAGGGCGCAGGCTACTACACTACCTAATCTATCTACCATTAAATGTTACTATTCAGCACTATCGTGTTTTAATTAGGTGATGTATGTCCCCGTAACATAAAGCAACACGGGCCATCGGTCGCGGCGGACTGGAGGGGAGTAGCCATAGTGTTTATTACCGATGCAAAACTACATTTTTTGCGGGGAGAAATGCGTGCGACACACACGCACACTACAAAAATCGTCTATTACTACGAAACTCACACCTTGACCTTAACATAATACAGAAACAATTTCACTCACACATTTTAACATCTAGGCGATAAGTATAGGCCCATTTGAGGTTGTACTTTGACAGACGGGAAAGCCTGCATATGGCTACTCCCGTCCGGTGTTGCTCTATGCCCCGTCATAACTATCACGGAGACATTTCAGGAGTGGCAACGCATTTGCATTTTAATTTCTGGTTTTTGTTTAGATGCAAATAAATAAATCATTAATTCATTCATTCATACCAAACGTCATTTGAGGGAGAGCCGGGAGAGGGGCCAATATTGGACCTAAAAGAAGGTCCAATATTGGCCCCTCTCCCGGCTCTCCCTCATCCTCGGAATAGTAGTACAAGACATAACTTCACTCCTATATTAAGTTTTGAAGAACAATCCTTATGAATATATGTAATTAAATTAAAGAATTGTTTACATCCCTTATAATCCACCCTTGTGTGCGACTGCAGTGATGGTCAGGAAGCCATATTCGAACTATTGGAAGCCTTGCGTTACGGTGCATAATAACACTGCATGATGGTAGAAAAATACTGAGCTTAGTTTATTTACAAACTTACTAGACCTTCCCCGCGACTTCGGGCGCGTGCACTTTGAGTTAGGTTCTAACTCTAAAATAAGCAATCTAAGGATCCAAATTAATAATAATAATAATTTATATAATATAATCATTTATTGACAAAAACATTTTTACAATGGTTAATATTGAAAATAACCGAATATGTATGTAATGTATCCGAACTAGTCTACACTGTATTTCGGGAATCAGTGGCTTCTCCGAGTTATAACTTCACTTAAAATTATGTTGTCATTTTGTTACATCTCTAATTACCATCGGCTCTGTGAGTTTGATTTCGATATCGTATTAAACGAACAAACAGAGTTATTTTTATATTTATAATGGTACCTGTGTGGCTGTTCGTGAAGTAGGTGTAGTAACATGAGGTTGAGCTGTGTTCAGTACTTTTCCAGATAGGCTCGAGAGAATGTTAGGTAACATTGCATCCAATCTTCACGAAATGTAGCAATATGATGCTATTGGTAGATACTGTCGTAACATGGCTGACAGCATTATTTGCCACAAAAATATTGGTATAATATTTTACTGGTGGTAGAGCTCCAGTGACGGAGCTCGCGGGCGTAGGCACCACTGCATTACCTAATATACTTTCCGCTAAATGATAGTGTTCAGCACTATCGTGTTCCGGTCAGGTGGTAATGTACGGCTCTGTGATTTCCGGCACAGAGATATAACACCTTAGGCCTCAGGAGTGGTAACGCATCTGCATTTTGACCTCTGGTCTTTGTGTGGGTGTCTATAGGCTGCAGTCATCACTTAACATCAATGTGAACTGCATGCTTGCTTGCCATTTTCAATACATTAAAAAAATGATGTAAACAATGAAAATGGTAGCTCGATCAGAGAATATGTGATAATACTACGGCTCGATGACATTCAGACGCATATTCGTATATCTCAGAATCGTTTCTGAGTTCACTTGTGGGCGAACGGGGTTTGAGTAGATACCTTATATGCCTTAAATAAGCTATTATGTAAACAATACTACAAGTACTTATAGTTGTTTTCAATACAGTTTCACACTTTGCTTTTCAATAACATTATAAAATAATAGGTACACCCACGGACTTTTTTCGAACAGGATGCCAAGTTTCTTCTACCTACGCTCTAGAAAGAACTTCAATTAACATTGTAATTTTAATGTGTAAAATAAAAACGCAAACATATATGAGTGAAACGAGTTTAGCCCGTTTCTTGTTTTGGGGAATCCAGTGGGAGGGCGATAAAATTTTGCAAGATATTGGATACATATTGCACCAATTTTGTTTCAAAATCAACGGTTTAAATAGACAAAATAAAGAGACTTTTGTTTTTGTAATAGTTGTTCGCATATTCCTTTGTGTGTGATCATAATTTATTTTATTACACCTAAATGGTTTTACTAATTTGCTTATTGTCTTTACTTTAATATTAACTAGCTACTTCGCAGGACAAGCTTGGCTCTCATTTATTAGAAATGTATTATTTGTATAGAAAAAAAGACACGAATATAATAATATCAATTAGTTTATAGCCATAGCAATGTATAAAATAAAACGTATCTTATGATACAAAAATGCACATGGGGTCAAATTGTCAATTCGGCGTAGGCCAATCCACGAGCAATGGGACATTTGGATCGTTCACGAATCGATAGAGATGTACCTATTGCAAAAGCAATTCATAGTGTTCGATCAGATTGTAAGTATGGGCACTTTATATGATGGTGTTAAAAGCTATATTCGATTGTATTTGTATTGAGGGACTTCTCTTTGGGTGTACGTGAGGACACGAAATCAATTTCGTGGCACGCGCGACTAACTAACCGTTCGTTGTAATAAAATCGTAAATGGAGCAGAATTGATAAGTAAGTTGTGAAGAAAATGAGCATTATAATGGTGTTTACGCTTAACTCGCTTAAAAATAGAAAATCGTCTAAAAGATGGTGGGATTTATGACACAGTGATGATGATGAGAGATTTTGATAAGGTTTGAAGTTCATTTCGAAAGTAACTATTTTTCAAATAAAATTTGTCCCCCAACCATGTTTAAATTATTTTTATTAGGTACACATCCATGATGGGTCACTGATTTATGTATTGTGCACTAAATTTCAACTCAATTGGCCCAGCAGTTTCGAAGCAATTTAGCTATTATTGACAGATAGACAGACAGTTCCGAGTTTTCCCATGAGGCAGAGAACCCTTAAAATATCAAAATAGCTACCAAAAGATATAAACATTAAAATATATTGTAACATTCCACATTTGAAGCGAGATCAAAGTGAAATTGAGATCATTTGCCAGAGTTGCCGCACTGTCTTATATTTCCTCTAAAAGGATGAAATTCTATTCAAAGACAACCGGCGTCTTAGCTGATGCGCTGCTTTGATATAAATATCTTTTAACATTTTACGTAAATTGTAAGTAAGTGTGATATAATATAATATAGCATAATTATTTTGATGTATTAGGCGTCTGCATGAAATAGGTAGGCACAAAGATTTAAACGAACATTTACATAATTTCAGGCACTTCTATCCCCAAAGAACTAATTAGGTAAGTACATAAAAATATTTGATTTCCAAATACCGAGATAAATTCAAAATATACCTGCTAATGCGCAAAAAATCTTTCAAAAAACTTCATAAACATAAAATCAGAAGTAGCTCCTGGTGGTAGAGCTCCTGTGACGGAGCTCGCGGGTGTAGGCACCACCGCATTACCTAATATACCTACTTGCTGCTAAATGGTAGTGTTCAGCACTACCGTGTTCCGGTAATTTCCGGCACAGAGGCATAACACCTTAGGCCTCAGGAGTGGCAACGCATCTGCATTTTGACCTCTGGTCATTGTGTGGGCGTCTATAGGCTGCAATCGTCACTTGACATCAATGTGAAATGCATGCTTGTTTGCCACTTTCATTATGTATGTATGTATCTTCACGCCAGGTCCCTAACGGGGTAGGCAGAGAGTGTAGAGCGCCAGATATCCCGGTCCTGACATACCTCTCGTGCCTCGTCTACCTTCATCATTCTCTTCATACATGCACGCCGATTCCTAAGACTTTTGACCCCACCATTACATAAAAAAAGCAAGGACTATATTTTACTGGTGGTAAAGTTACATTGCTGGAACTCAAGGGCGTAGGTTCTACCTCAGTACCAGTCTATCTACCACCAAGTGGTTCAGCATTATCGTTAGATGGTAATATGGCCCTGCAATAACTATTACGAAGACAAAACAACTTAGGTCTGCTTTTATGACTACCCATGAGTGCAATTTGAAAGGAGATGTTGCGAGCTCGGCTCCGGTTCGTACACGTCCTCAAAAAATGGGTAAATTAAAGAAGAATCCGAAAAAAATACAATTAATTTATTTATGAATGTATTCTAGAGTTACAACCACATTTAATTCAAACGATTCATGTTCAACGTGGCGGCGATACAGGCGACGCTTGGGATAGTGCATATAAAAAAAAAAACTAATGCTATCTGTATCTTACTAGTGCATCACATACCTATTATCAAAAAAACGATGTATTGAATCGATCAATTTAAAGAAGTGCCGATGAATTTCTTTAAATTGGAAATCGTATAGTTATAAGTTCTTAGTATTAACACATGAAATCGATTTCGATAGTATTTAGAAAATATTGCTTTTTTCTCCAAGTACTATATAATCAAAAAACAATTTAAAAAAATAAAATGTCAAAATGACATCGCCGGCCATATTCGCCATGTTGGTATTGAGTTGCAATTCTAACTGTAAATAATGTTTTGTAACTGCAAATAAAGCTAAATAAGTGAAAATATGCAGTAAAAAAACGTTTTTATATTGATGTTGCCTGTTAATGATATTGTGTACAATACATGGCCGGTGGTCCATACATTTTTGCAACATCTCCTTTGAAATTTATTTTAATAAACAGAACCCAAGCCGCTGCTCGCTCTCAGTATGGTATTTTGTATAATAATAATTGCTAATAACACTTTTGTCATAATTTAAATTACCCATACAAGGTGTTCCTCCATTACCATCAACTAAGTAGCATTTACTTAATATAAGTGCCACTTAGGACTATCAGCCGCTTTCATAACGTTGCCGCTTCAATTATAGATATCAGAATGTAGTAAAATCTACACTTAATGCTCACTTCTAGATAGTTGGTATCGTTTTGCTCGAATTGTAGACAGTTTGTTTCTTTTAATCGATGTTGACATCGATTTTATCGGTTTTCATTATTTATAATGTAATGTATGTAATACAAGTGAAATATAAAAGTGATTACAAACCATAATGTGGTTGTATTACGTTAAGCTATCATATTACATCCAGCTTTCATATTGCATTCATTCTTGCAGTAAGAGCTAATTTATATAAGGCGCGTGCTTGATTTTTCGTTTCAAGAAGTATGTAATGTACAAAACGTAAAACCTTTTATTAGATTCTAGCAGACGCGTCGAACTTTGTATCTCCAAATTGGAGTGTCTGTTTGTGATATAAAAATAACCGCTTTTTACTAAATGCATATGTGAACGGCTGGACCGATTTTGAAGGGACTTTCACAGGTAGATACCTTATGTAATAAGGAGTAACTTAGGCTACTTTTATACTAGCTGGGACTTCATCTGGGTAGATACTGAACAATCATAAATTCTCACGCGGACGAAGTCGCGGGCACAGCTAGTATGCTATAATTTTCTTTATATTTTTTTCATACAAACCTTCTTTTGACAATAACGAACACAAAAACTTTGGTTTTGCATAAAAAGTACCCCCTGGCCTGTATAAAGAATTAAACTATATCTATTCGTAAAATGGTTGAGAATCGGTTGTCGTGATGTACCGCTACATACATTCTGACAAACACACTTTATCGTTTATGAATATGAGTAGGTACGGATAGTGCATAAAATGTTGCACAAAACGAATATATACGAAATACGTAATGGCCGTAAGATGCACTTCGTTTGAATAAAACAATAACAGTAAGGAAGCGACAAAGCTGCACCATTTCACGAATTTTCAACTCGACGCCAAAGCTTTTCGTGATCCTGCCAGTCTGTGGTTTGGCGTATACGTTTACATGTTAACTTGTGGCGAGATTAAAAAACAGTCTCATTGTGCATGATACACAGACCCGAGCCTTTTGTGCAACATTCGTTTTGTCTCTGTGCACATCCTGAACGTATGTCGTTGACCTCCAATGAAAAGCTGATCTCTAACTCTATTGTTGAGTCGATGTAGTTCGCTATTTTGCCTCCAGTCACATAATTACAATCGTGATGTAAATGTGGAAATATCACATGTTTATAATTTACTGTCACCTTTTTAGGGTTCCTTGTAGGCTACGGAACGGTACGGTAAAAAGAAGGAACCATTATCTATTTTATTCGGTTTTGCTATTAAGCTGCTTTACTTACCAAAATATTACCTGATTCATCTCTTTAGATGAACTTTTATGTGTTCTGTAACTTATTAACTACATGACCATAATATATGCTTGTTTTCAATGCAATTTTTACTAGTTCCAGTGAGCTTATAACATATAAAATAATTGGTGTTACCTAATCTACTTGTCGCTAAATAGTAGTGTTCAGCACTATCGTGGTTCGGTCAGGTGGTATTTGTACGGCTTTACTTTACAAGCCATCGTGTAGATGTTTATAGGCTACTATTACTTTCCATCAATGTGAACTGCATGATTATTTTCAACGAAAAATCACGTTTTTACTCTCAAAAGAGTATCTATGTACGTGGATTCTCTTATAAACATGGCTCATATAATATATGCAACGAAGTCATGAATGCGAGTCACGTAAGGAAATGAGAGGGATAGCTAACAAACCATGCCTGAAAAGAGATGTTGCAAAAATGTATGGACCTCCGGCCATGTATTGTACACAATATCATTAAACAGTCAAAATCAATATAAAAACGTTTTTTACTGCATATTTTCACTTATTTAGCTTTGTTTGCAGTTACAAAACATTGTTTGCAGTTAGAGTTGCAACTCAAACCAACATGGCGAATATGGCAAGCGATGTCATTTTGACATTTTCATTTATTAAATAGTTTTTTGTACTTGGAGAAAAATGTAATATTTTCTAAATACTACTCGAAATCGATTGCATGTGTTAATACTAAGAACTTAAACTAATCGATTTCCAATTTAAAGAAGCGTCGGCTGTGTCGCCGCCATGTTGAATATGGTTGAAAATGATAAAATCAAGTGAATTAAATGTGGTTGTAACTCTAAAATATATTCTTGAATAAATTAATTGTATTTTTTTCGGATTCTTCTTCAATTTACCCATTTTTTGAGGACGTGTACGAACTAGAGCCGAGGTCGCAACATCTCCTTTGTCAATTTTTTTTTCTGTTTGCAAGTAATATTTACATCTTGCATATTTTTTTTAGTGTAAATAAAACTACTTGAGTAATCTGCTGATAGAGGCCCATTGAGCTGAGGTTCTGTGTCGGCGAGTAAGTATCACTGGAATTTTCCCAATAAACATAATATTTGGTAAGGGAAAGAATGCATATTACATGACCCGTTTTTATATTTTTTACTTTTTATTTAAAGCGCTTTTTATAAAAATTCTAGAGGTTATTAACTACATGACGAAAATCTAAGACCACCTCCGCCAGCCCTGTAACCAAGCATGGTATTTTAAAGATTTCTCCCCCTGAATGGATCACGTGGTATGGTACATTTCCTAATGTGATCGGGGATGTCAATAGGCTCGCCACCTGGGACAAAATATTACTGGCGTAGGTGGCGTATGGTTGCATCTGCTATATTCTCCCTTTCTCCTCTAATCGCGCACAACTCTGTTGTCGCATCCTTCGATAAGGTTTTTGTTCAGCAGTAGACGTCTTATGGCTGGGGTGATGAGTGAAAACGCATAATAAATACATCCTTCCAAGTTACAACCCTTCATCAGTAAAAATATTAAGTTGAATTCGAGTGTCTTCGTCTCTTACGTTGCAAGAAACAAACATGGTTATGGTAAGTGCACTGGATCTTGAATTTATGTTGAGACAATAAATTCTAGTCAATAGTCTTAACACTTTGACCTTGTACCTTGTAATGCCCGCACTGCACTGAAGACAGAGTTCAAAAACGAAGACTTCACCGCTTAATGCTATTGCACTTTGCTAATGACTGGTAAAGGCCCTTGTCTTGTTGTGTTCATGCTTGCTTTACGTTAATTTATACCCTGGAGCGGGGAGTTCTAAGTATTCCATTGTAGCGAATATACGGAGCTTATTTATGTACTTTGGGAATCTAGAAAGGTTCAGGTTCACGGAAACAAGAATATAAAAGCTGATATTTGAATAAATAATTATCTATTTATATTGAATGTCACATATTTGCCTCAGTAGTCTAGTGGTAGCAAGCCACTACATCTACCCCTGCGTAGTCCTGTTAATTGTAAGGGGTTATGAGATGTATGTATGCAGATATGCCTAGATATCGATAGAAAATTCTCAACAAAAGTACAAAAGCAATGTAGGTACATAATTTACTTAATACGTTAATACATTTTTATACCTACTAGTAACTTCTAGAAGTATGGTCAATTACTTTTTTATTTTTATTTTGTTTTTATTTTCAAGGAAAATAAACAGTGATTAATTGTTTTTATATTATTTCGCATTAACACATGCTTGTGAAATATATTTTATTTTTAAAGAAAAATGGAAAGTAAAATTTGACTTCAGGCGAGGCTCGAACTCGCGACCTACTGGGAATCTAGTCCAGCCGCTCTTCCAATTGAGCTACTGAAGCCCTGCCCGATTTGTCAAATCTTTCCTTCACATCTATTGCATTGCTTTATGGTAGCAGTAGCGCCATCTATTACCAACTATGCTAGTTAGGCAACCGATATAATAGACTTTTCAGTTTATTGAATATCGTAAAGAAGTCGCTTTTACCCCTAATAATTGTTTTTATATTATTTCGCATTAACACATGCTTGTGAAATATATTTTATTTTAAAGAAAAATGGAAAGTAAAATTTGACTTCAGGCGAGGCTCGAACTCGCGACCTACTGGGAATCTAGTCCAGCCGCTCTTCCAATTGAGCTACTGAAGCCCTGCCCGATTTGTCAAATCTTTCCTTCACATCTATTGCATTGCTTTATGGTAGCAGTAGCGCCATCTATTACCAACTATGCTAGTTAGGCAACCGATATAATAGACTTTTCAGTTTATTGAATATCGTAAAGAAGTCGCTTTTACCCCTAATAATTGTTTTTATATTATTTCGCATTAACACATGCTTGTGAAATATATTTTATTTTTAAAGAAAAATGGAAAGTAAAATTTGACTTCAGGCGAGGCTCGAACTCGCGACCTACTGGGAATCTACTGGGAATAGCATAGTTGGTAATAGATGGCGCTACTGCTACCATAAAGCAATGTAATAGATGTGAAGGAAAGATTTGACAAATCGGGCAGGGCTTCAGTAGCTCAATTGGAAGAGCGGCTGGACTAGATTCCCAGTAGGTCGCGAGTTCGAGCCTCGCCTGAAGTCAAATTTTACTTTCCATTTTTCTTTAAAAATAAAATATATTTCACAAGCATGTGTTAATGCGAAATAATATAAAAACAATTATTAGGGGTAAAAGCGACTTCTTTACGATATTCAATAAACTGAAAAGTCTATTATATCGGTTGCCTAACTAGCATAGTTGGTAATAGATGGCGCTACTGCTACCATAAAGCAATGCAATAGATGTGAAGGAAAGATTTGACAAATCGGGCAGGGCTTCAGTAGCTCAATTGGAAGAGCGGCTGGACTAGATTCCCAGTAGGTCGCGAGTTCGAGCCTCGCCTGAAGTCAAATTTCACTTTCCATTTTTCTTTAAAAATAAAATATATTTCACAAGCATGTGTTAATGCGAAATAATATAAAAACAATTATTAGGGGTAAAAGCGACTTCTTTACGATATTCAATAAACTGAAAAGTCTATTATATCGGTTGCCTAACTAGCATAGTTGGTAATAGATGGCGCTACTGCTACCATAAAGCAATGCAATAGATGTGAAGGAAAGATTTGACAAATCGGGCCGGGCTTCAGTAGCTCAATTGGAAGAGCGGCTGGACTAGATTCCCAGTAGGTCGCGAGTTCGAGCCTCGCCTGAAGTCAAATTTTACTTTCCATTTTTCTTTAAAAACAGTGATTAATCTAAATAAGGGCTTAATTAAAGATGTTTTTTGTTTAGTTCAAAATTTCGTTGCAATTCGCAACACTTCTCATGCACATATCACAGTATAAGTCACGTTCGTTTTCTTTAGACTGTGCACATATTATATAGATCGTGATAGGGTGGACGCATTAGAAATCTTCAGTGTAACTGTTACTCGTCATGTAATTTCGTGGATTCAAAATGTCAAATTACGACAATGAAACGTAAACGACGCCGCGCCGTGTCGATATCGATGCGATCACGAATATTCGTGGCGTCTATACAGCTTTGCGACTTGAGAGAGGTTTTGCACTGTGTCCGATAGATCCCATGTATAGAGCAACACGGGCCACTGGCCGACCGGAGGAGTGTTTGAAGATCGTGATAGCGTGGACTCGTTAGAAATATAATAATCTTTGCCAGAGCAACACAGTGGCTCTTCCTCACGCTTCTAACTTGAAGGCGCCCTTTTTGTTGTGATGTGGCAACCAAGCATACTGTTTACATTGGTGATAAGTAATAAGTAGCCTATAAAGATCTGCATGAAACCAGGGATTTCAATGCAGATGCGTTGACACTCCAGAGGCCTAAGTAATATATTATGCCTCTGTGTCGGATATTACAGGGCCCTTATGCAATAGATATTATTGTATATTCTCAGTTAATACTGTGAATCATACTCGTTAAATTCGAAGTATTATCTCGGAATCGGATTGTGATCGAATCCACTGCACAAACGCGTGAAGTTTCCTAATAATGTGTTACCGACACACAACGTCACTAATGTGAAGAAGCTGGCAAATAACTGAGTTAGGTTAAAGCAATTGCAATTTTGCTGTAAACGACATAAAGTTCCGTTTAAGTTGGTCTGTGACGCTTTTGGCTTGACGTTTGTGACAAATAAGCTCTCAAGCTGTTTCTGCTTATCACATGTGATTGCGATTCGTAGGAATGCACCTAAGTGGGATGTAAACAAAATGCATTATTGAATAGTAAATAATTATACCAAGGTTTAAATTATGGTTCGTAATTTGATATCATTATTTGGATCAACCAGATTTATGTCCAAATAATTAGTAATTAATTAAGTTAACAAATATCAAATCACGCTATGAATGTAAATGACTACACTCACTGTGTGATGAATTGAATCACTAATTAAATGTTGGAGCTAAATTACAATTCCACAATCCAATATTCTAGGCTTGTGTGATAAATAATAAATTAATTTGCAAAGGTTCAAATAGGACTGCTAATATTGATGTCACCCGTGATGACACCTAACGTATACTGAATTACAAGTAATAATACGTGGGAATGAATGCAATATTAAATTTAAAGTAGCTACTTTTCATAGTGAGAATATTGATAGTTGGAAGGATCAAGATTATTATATACTAGCTGTGCCCGCGACTTCGTCCATGTGAGAAAAAATATGATTGTTCAGTATCTACCCGGACGAAGTCATGGGCGCAGCTAGTATAAAAGTAGCCTAAGTTACTCCTTCTTACATCGGCTATCTGCCAGTGAAAGTCCCGTCAAAGTCGGATATACTCCAATTCTACTTATTTGTATGTCGGTATGTATGTATGTATGTATGGATGTATGGAGATAAAAGTAGCCTAAGTTACTCCTTATCACATCGGCTATCTGCCATAGAAAGTCCCGTCTAAATCGGTGGAGCCGTTCCCAAGATTAGCCCCGCCAAACAGACAGACAGAAAGACAGACAGACAGACAAAAATTGTAAAAATGTTGTTTTGGTATATGTACCGTGTATACATATGCATTTAGTAAAAAGCTATTATTTTAATATTACAATCAGACACTCCAATGAACATTGGTCAAATCGTACCTGATTGCGAACAGATAAGCCATGTATATGTAAAAAACCCGAATATTTTTATTAATACTAAAAGTTATACATTTTTTTTTGTAAAGAGCCAGAAAAAATAGATATTAATTTATTTCTAATTGTACGATAATTTTTAGACGACATCTTGTTCGGATGTTCAGAAAGTACCGTTAACGTTTCATTTTTATACGATATGACTGTACTTGAAATATTTATGAATGGTAGTCGTTCATTATATGTGATATGATTATTTGCACATTCAAATGTATTTAAATAATTATTTTGCACTGTTACTATTTACTTTTGGGGTTATTTTAATAAAAGTAATTACGATAATGTGTTTATTTATTTCACTAATTGCGTATGATGGAACGATGACCTGCCGCGGTATTTTTTTTTTATAATTGTTTTACGGCTACGGATTCAAGTCCTTAACAGCCAATCTTAAGTAATTTTTATCTTCATTTCTTATGATAATAAATATCCATATGGAAGCTGGCGATGATTGGATGCTTCCATGTGGAATATGATGAGATGGCTCAAGTGATGGGGACTTTACTAGGAGATTTTACGAACTTATGGAGGCAACAAATTATTTTCTTGTAATATTATTAGATCTTGGCTCTAAGGATATATTTTTTTTATTGGAAATAAGTTTGGGTAATGAAAACAAACACAAATCAGTTTAATTTGATTCTGTATGGAGATCTCCAGTCTCTATGGAGATTTGGCCATTCTTCTTTTTTATTTATTTGCAAAGATTGGTATCTTGACCTAAGAGATACCTATATGGCCGAATACTCAAACGTCACTCAATTCTAAGCAACCCTCAAATATGCGCTATCTCTATAGTTTGAACGTGTTTTATAAAGACAGAAGACATTTAAGTCGCACTTAGATTTAAGTGACGTTTGAGTATTTGGCCGATAATGTATGTGTCTTCGAAATATACGTGTCACAAATTAGGTAGGTACCTACGTTGCCTACAAAAAGTAGATACTAGAAGTTAGTAAAAATTGTAAGTGAGATATATTTGAAACTGCATATTTGTTGTACCTATTGTATACATACATATGGCTATAACCATACCATTATGTGATGCTCATGTTTCTTGTGCGAGGGTAGTTGTAAAATATTAAGTACCGAGCGCTCTTTCTCATTTCCGGATTTACGGAGAATCTCGTATCCTGGTTGCATTAAACCTAGAAGATCCTTATATTGAGACCTTGTATTTGATGTGTTACTAAATATTTGAGAATTTTAACAATTAAAAAAAAAAAAAGGGCAGAGGGGCACCTTCGGGGGTTAATTAGACACCCCCGAAGGTGCCCCTCTTCCCTTTTATAACGTACGTAACTTCACGCCTGTAATCCCCGAAGGGGTAGGCAGAGGTAAATGCATGCATTAAATCATACATGCAAACATCCACGACTCGCCGGTTACGTTTTGGCCCATGTAAACAGGTGGCGAACCTGTTGCCATCTCCGGGCACATTACCAAACTCCGGAGTACTGGGAAACTTCCAGTAAATGGAAAAATCAAAATAGAAGCAGAGATAAAGGATTTTAAACCGTTATCTCTAATATCCCCCGACCCGAAAATCGAACCCAGGACCTCCAGCGTAATAGTAGTGTCCCTTTTATAGTTTCATGTATTTTGTTTGGGTGGTTTGGGTTACTGATTTCCATGTGTGTATATGTATAAGTAGTACGTAGATACTTAGCTCAACATGATAATTGATAACCAAATACATACCGTATTATATCAAGTACCTGTGTTCTATCTATGCTTAAATGAGTAAATATTCCCCGTAATCCCTACTTCCCTACTAATATGATAAATGCGAAAGTAACTCTCTATCTGTTTGTCTATTTGTCTGCCTGTTACCTGTACCTTTTCACGTCCAAACGACTGAACCGATTTTAATGAAATTTGGTACAGAGATAGAGCTGACTTTGAGAAAGAGCATAGGCTACTTAGTTATTTACAAAACGAAATCCACGCGGGCGAAGCCGTGGGCAACAGCTGCTATAACATAAAAGCTACTAATAAGTGACGTTTAAATTTCTTCGGCGAGGGTAGATATAAAATATTATTTAGCGCTCGCACGAGGAAGATCTCGTTTCCGGATTTACGGAGAATCTCGTATCCGGATGGCGTTACTAGAATATTGTTTATAGCTTCTCTCGTAAGTTGTAGGTCAAGTTTCAGTGACCTGAAATAACCTTTTCCTAATGAAAGTTCTTTGCTGCGATTTAATTTATTTCTTAGAAAGTGACATGTCATATTGTTATGACATGCATACGATACTATGTCGTAAAATTAATCTTTTTGGGACGGATTTATGCAGACGGCACTAGTCTACCTACTACATCAAACAATCGGCGAGCCTAGAAGGCGCTCCACTTCAGCCTTATTTGTATTGCCCATCTTGTTTTGGGTCTGGGTGTTTGTGTATGTGTTGAGTGCGTACAATGGCACCCACTATTTCGGTTTTTTCACGTGGAGTTAAATAAAAATTTCAACATTCATTTAAGGCTCCGTAATAAGAACCACAGAGACATTACAACTTAGGTCTCAGCGGTGCCAACGCATCTGTATTTTGACCTCTGGGTTATTTGAAAATTTTCACTTTCATTTTCCAGGTAATAATAGTAAGTTTGAAATAAGAAGTTAAAAGGAAAATTATCATAGCTATACAAGTTTACTTAGTAAGTAAGTTTTTTTATATACTTGGAACGGAACCCTACATTGAATGTGGCACAACACAGACTTGGACAGTTTTAATTAATTATAAAACTTGACACTCGATGGATCGCTTTTTAATGGACGTGGTTTTATTTTCCAGTATTTAAAATTGGACCGACTTTATAACAAGAGAGTTGGTGAAGAAATTATGACAAAGAAATGGAAATATAAAATCGTGATTCCCACGGGAAAACCCTTAATCAAATAACTTAATTATATTAAGTCGGTGCGAGGGATGACGGGATAAATAATCTTTTCTATTTAATTTTCGCAATTTATACTTTTTGCTTCTACCGAAACTCAGTTAACTGTATGTGTAATATGTGTTACGCCATATATTATATTTATTGAAAGTAAAATTGCTTCCAGAAGATAATAAAGTAGCTTTTAACAGATCAATTCTATTGAAAGTTAGGTAATTTCATTGCTATTAGGTACATGTGCCCATTCAAACCCTATTACACTAGAAATTATGTTATTTATGTATTAGACGTGGGTGACAATATCGACACATCAATAGCCATGAGTAAAGTGACCATGTTAGTGGTTATTAAAAACGGGACATTTAAACAGAACAGAAACGTTACGGGCTCCTCCCCTCCCAGTTCTATATAGGTATAAAGAGTTGTTTCTATGTTCATCCCCGTGACATTCCGGTTATCGCCAACCATTGAATGGAGTAGAGCGAAAGTTGCAAAGCCCATAATCGCATATGTCTCATATGTCCCTCCACAGCGCCCTAAGCCCAGGCACGGACCCAGATGGGTCACCCTTAGGCAGTTGCGCTAACTTTTTTGCTTAGGATGGAGCGCCTTCTGCGCTCGCCGATTGCCCGGTGAAGTAGACTAGTGCCGTCTCGTTGATAGGCACCCAAAACTAGTCCGCCCTAAAAAAAAACCTTATCCCCGTGAATCAGAATGGAAGGCTATTCAGAAGTACGATATACGATATAATATGCACCAAGTTAGCTGCTTACTCGTAGAAAGCAGAAAAACAACACGTCAGTAAATACTACGTAAGTTGTATTTACCTACTGACGTGTTGTTTTTCGGGCGTGTTGTTTTTGCCTACACAGTATTAAGGCTTACAAAAACTATAATGTCATTTTTTGTTTACTACTGAGTAGATGTAGGTACTTAGTCTCCGTGACTTATGGATAGTGTGCCTACTAATCTTGATCCGTCTTCGAATCATGAGTGGGGGGGAGGAGGGGGCACAAGACAAGTAGCACTACGACAGATTTTGAGGATCCGTGCCTCAGGAAAAGAGGAGCCCGTATAAGATCGAACCTGAGAGCTCAGGTTATCTAGTCCAGCCGTATTACCACTAAGCTACCGAAGTCTTACATCCTGGCATAGAGTTTCTCTTTCCTTTTAATTTAACTGATTTATAGGATCGGTGATAAGTTATCAATGGATGTCGTTCATCGACACCGTAATTCACTCGCATAGGTATGTTATAAGATTAGTCGTGCGTACTTCTGTCTTTCTGTCACAGCCGATTTTCTCCAAACTTGACACACAGGCCGTGATCCAAACATTAATATATATAGATAACAATAATAAGTGAATTTCAAACATAAAAGCTTTTACGAGATAGGTATATGGCCATTTTACCATTTTCAGTTGTTTAGAGTGCGGTGTATTATAATGATACCTACATTAAATCCATGTTCCATGGTGAATCTTATGCCAGTAAAACTGGAGCCTTTTCGTTATCATATACATATGAGTGTACCTATGTAAAAATATATATATCATTTATTTATTTACAAGTACCTATGTTAAGTGTTAATAACATTTGCAGTGTATAATAATATCCGTTCTAACCGAATAAAATATTTTTATTTAACACTAATGAACTTCAACCAATAAAATAGGTAAAATTTGGCATTTGAAACAAATCTGAGTACGTACATCGACTTATGTAAATAAGAGATGAATCATATTACAAACTCTCATAATTCGGAATCACGCTCTGCTAAAAATATTTTTTATCAATGTGAACTGCTTAAAACTCACATAATACGAGCGGGTGTTATAATTAACGCCGTTTCAATTTGCAATACACTGCTGTTTTATTTATTTTTAACAGATGCGCCAATAAAAGTAAACAAAATATAAAAAGGGAGGTAGTAAATATAATTTTATTTATTTATTTATTTATGAATACACAGTAAAATATATATTTGCCGATCAGCTTCACTCCCTTAAACCAGAGATGGTTTGTACGGAAGTTGCAATTCCTCATTAAACTTATTATTAGTAATAGATACGTTATACAAGAATAAGCAAAACATGTTTGTTTAACAAAATGTGAATCACACGCGGGTTATTTGAAATAATTAATCTAATGCGTAAACAACTCAGTAGGTAAGCAATCGGCGACTCGGTGCCGAGCAGACAAAAGAAACAGTTTATCGGACTTGCACCTACAGGCTGTTCCAATTTTACGGCACTTATTTTTTTTTCTCATAATTTTTCTGAATTTATAGTGTAGAAAAGTAGTGTTGTTAAATTACGTTTTTAAAATTTTTCTGGTTTAGTTTATTTTTAAGGTCGGGGGGCAGTTTGCTTATTAATCTCGGCAATAAAAAAGGTGTAATAACGTGGGATGGGCAGCAGCGTCCTAAGATAAAACTACCGCCACTGCAATCGCCAATCCAAGCGTGGCGATTATGGCGGGTACTCCTTTAATGACGCATAACACAACACTGCAGCGAACTATTCGGTACTCCTAAATTATCTAGTAACTTCACGATACCTAGGTACCTACTTCAAATATTCAACAATTCTATACATTAACAAGCTTTCCTACTGGTGGTAGGAAACGTTCCGCCCGTGAGCTTCAGTGACGGAGCTCACGGGCAAAGGCACCACCGCATTACCTAATATACGTGCCGCTCAATGATGGTGTTCAGCACTATCTATACTGTGCTATCGTGTTCCGGGCAGGTGGTAATGTACGGCCCTGTAATTTCCGGCACAGAGGCATAATACCTTAGGCCTCACAAATGGTAACGCATCTGCATTTTGACCTCTGGTCTTTGTGTGGGTGTCTCTATAGACACCAAACAGGCAGATTTTTACATTGATGTTAAGTGAGGAACATCAATGTAAACTGCATGCCTGTTTGCCACTTTTATTATATTAAAAAAATCTGTCCTAGTTAAAAATGCTTGAGGACCATGGCTGGGTTATATATACGAGTATGTACATACCGTACATCTATACAGATAAATAAAATTGGAGTGTCTGTTTGTAATATAAAAATAACCGCTTTTTACTAAATGCATATGTATGTGTTCACGGTACATATACCAAACCATTTTTTTTTACAATTTTAGTCAGTTTGTCGGTCTGTTTGTCCCCGCTAATCTCGGGAACGGTTGGACCAATTTTGATGCAACATTAACTGGCAGATTGCTCATCTAATAAGGAGTAACTTAGGCTACTTTTATACTGCCTGCGCCTACGACATCATCCGGGTAGATACTGAACAATCACGTGGACGGAGTGGGCACAGCTAGTATATCCATAAAATCGGGCAAGGGCAAAGCCACTCCCAAATGGTAGCCCGTTAGATTAGGTATTGCGGTATCTAGATAACTGCCATCAAAAAAAAATATGTTCAAAATAAAAAAAATCTAATGTTGGTCTAATTAATTAAATTTATCTACTTCCTGAGAAACAGGCGTATACCTAATTAGTTATACATACATCATACTGGAGTATTAGTCATTACTACGAGTATTATCGGGGTACATCGACATTTGAGTTTAAATGTGCCTTGGCCGAGACGCGAGGTGGTCGAAATGTCACGCAAATGACTATCCAATGAACATCTAGCCTGTTTTGTTCTCGTGCTTTACGGGTTATTGTAGGAAGACATTGCGTTGCGATAGTGTTCATAAGATCATTTATATTGTTTCACGGCATTTTATCTGATCATGATTTCGTGTGAGACGTTGTTTATGGATTGGGGAAGTTGCTTATTCATATTATTTGTGTATTATCACAGCTTTTTGACTCACATAACATCTATCTATCTATATACGATATTTATAAAAATCAATTACTGTTCGTTATTCTCGCTAAAACTCGAGAAAGGGTGGACCGATTTGGCTAATTTTGGGTTTGAATGATTTTTGGCAGTCCAGGGAAGGTTTAAAAGGTAAGAAAATATGAGGAGGAAGAAATTGAAGGGAAATAGTAAAAAACACCACTTCATTTTCCCATACAAATAGTCCGTATCTATCAAACCTTTGACACATTATTACCTACATTGTGAGGCAATACATACAAAGTTTGCCGGGTCAGCTAGTATTCATTATAAATACATGGTGAAATTCATTTGTTTATGGTCTCGAAAATCCTGAGTGGTGAGAGTGAAATAGACGAGGCTGAGTTTGATGCGGAAAAAACTTAAGTAGATGTAGTTTTCGCTCACTGAGCGCGTTCGTAATACTTTGTGATACAGATTTATTACAGTTGTAAAAAAATGTCTTTGTGTAAATGAGAGTAATGTAGGTAAAACATACACGTTAACGTGTAAAAGAAACTTTATATGAGAGAATTACTACACAGATATTCAATGTGATCGTAACAGAGCCCAATATAGCCTTAGAAAGACACAGGTCGTTCCCTGGACATGTCAGATATCTATTATTCAAACGGTTAGGTTTTTGAAGGAGAAAGGGAAACGGAATCAGGTTGTCAGTTCTAATCTTCTTCGCTTATTTTTTTCTCTTTGTCAGTAGTGTCGTTACCTCCTATAACGACAATACTGAGTCTATTGCCTTGCCTTAAGGTGTTATGCCTCTGTGCCGGGAATTACAGGGCCGTACATTAACACCTGACCGGAACACGATAGTGCTGAACACTACCATTTAGCGGCACGTATATTACATAATGCGGTGGTGCCTACGCCCGCGAGCTCCGTCACTGGAGCTCTACCCCCAGTAACTAACTAACCACTAATCTACATTTTGTTTTACTCATTTCTTTCAAGTACAAATACACACAAAGTATTTTTAAATCTGTATACTTTAGGTATCTACTTATGTAAATTGTGTACTTTTAAAGATAATGGTATGCACAATTAACATTGTCATGCGATTCGTTTCATGGCCAATTTTGCTATAACGACTACTCGATGAATAAATTTACTCATGTTACGCAACTCACCTCATCATCATTTGATGCGACATCTCGTTCGCCATTGACATAATTTTGCTCGAAAACCGCGACTAAATTTGCACAAGGACAGTAGGTGACCGTTGCCGATATAAGGTATATTTTGAACATGATCTGCCAAACCGCAAAATGCAATTGGATCTCCTGCTCCACTGTAAACGACACCGTGACACCGTGCGGCCCCGATGCCTGGCTATGTTTTGCTTTATTTCAACAACTTTTTGTCCTCAACATTAAATCAACTTTCGTAATGCGAATCAAAAAATACTGCCAATTTTGTAATCCGACCGGCCACGATATTGTGGACTGTGGACCAATGGTGCATAAAAAGTAGACCCCAAAACGTGATCTTGAATAAACATGGCTGGATTTCAATGACGTTTAATTGAATAAGTGTTTATTTGGTGCTGTTTAAATAATTGTTGCGCAGATTTTATTTTTTTATTACCGAACTAGTTTTTTTTTTTGGCAATTTTGTCATTACTGTAGAAAAAAAATGCTGACTTCTTAGTGCGTTAAAAATGAGATTTAGATAAACCGTAGTGATCGATATCGATAGTGTCTTGTGACTGTCGAAGTAGATCACGTAATTAAGTTTTCCAAATCAACATTTTTTTAAATAATTACTTACATATTAAACCTAACTTAGTGTGTTAACTAACAAAATGCGCATTCAAGGCGATTAATTAAGAAGTAGGTACAAGAGACTAACTACTGTCTAAATGATTAAAAAATCTCAATGCATTTGGAAATTATACTATCGCCATAAACTTAATTTATTTTTTACGAGCGAACCCAACCATCTTTATTCACATTGTATGTAGGTAATATCTCTCTGTTTTGTCATTCGCTCATTCGACATTTCGGCTGAAGTGATTTTTGTTTTAGAGAATTAAGTTGTTCTTTTTTGTTCAATAATGCAGAAAAACAGAATTCATTTAACACTGTAAGAATGTTATAGCTGCTACAAGAATTAATGTAATACTGTATATAACAATATCAATGTCAATTTGTAATATGATCTAACTGCGCGTCCTTCGAGATGTTTACGGCTGTTCGCTTGTAATTGGAGTATAATTTGATAATAAAATATGATTAATATTGAAATAGAATAGTTTGAATGTAGGTATTAAAATTGAATATGCTATCATTATAACATATATAATATAATATGTTGATATTTTGTTTACCTATAATATTAAAAAAGGCCAATGTAATTTGATGGCATTAAGGTAGATGACTGTGCTTCGAGTATTTTTTTTTAAAACAAAATTAATTGTAAATGAATTTTATTTACAACACGAGCACTAAAACTGGCAAAGAAATACATTTGACTTTGTTAACAAGGATAAAGTGCACTGAACAGATAAACATCTCCCAAGTCGATCACTGTAGAAGTGATGTTTGAATTACTTCGGTGGATATCATGATTAGTATTCTGGAAACAGACAGTTGTGTACTGGCAAGTGCACTTTATTGGTTTAGTAGGTATTTGAGGGCATTAACACTATTTACTAATGTAAATTGTTATTGAGTTGGTGCACAATCTATAACTGATTGTCTTGCAAAGTATGCGAGTCTTACAAGGGTTTCGCATATAACGCAATTTTGTTTGCAGAGAAAAATAATGCCAAATCTTGTGGACCACTTTTTCTTTTGTCGTTTTTACATATCCCATCCAGGAAGATAGCCAGTCTTCATGAAATCTAGTAGGTATGCACGGAGCTTCAGTAAAGGCAACCAAAATACAAAAGAAAAAATATCTTGTTACATTGTTGTAGGTAGGTATATAAGTTCATTATTTTTATTAACTTTGTAGTGCTGCAGATAAGAAGTTGCGTACTTAACGCTACAAACACATAGGTAGGTACCTATCTACCTACATGCATGATAATAAATTTTGTAATAATTTTGAATAAACCACGTAAGTATTGACATTGGTAAAAAAATGATTTGAATGAAATGATTTAGCATTCATTTATTCACTTGCATTAAAATTTAAAATTTTGTTATTTAAATTTGGATAAAATGTGACCGAACATAAATACGAAATAAATTTACTGGTTTTGGTAGGTAATAAAGCAGTTGATATTAAAGAAAAATGAAGACATGAAAACACACAAGAAATGGATATTACAAAAAGGTTAATCGAAGCTAAACACTTAGTTGATCTTGATCTACATGTACACGCAAAGACTGCACATGTTTATTGTGATTCAGAAAATATGTTAACTAGGATAACAACAATGGTCTTTCGCTTCGATTTTAATGATCAAATTAAAGGTCTGGAGTCCTGACGTCTGACACGAATAAATCGAGTGGGCCCTTACCTATTGTTCTTTGCATGTCTGCCTAGCATTCGCCCATGTAGTTAGAGGGGCGGGGATCACCTTAATTTGGCGATGGTTCAGATGTGATGTTCGAGTGAATAATGGAGGCTGTCACAGTTCCCCGACATCAGCCATTTGCAATCGTAGCTCATCTACCGGTCAACGTTTATGGGTTTTGCGTGCGAAATTATTTTGTTTTGCTGACTAAGATGAGCTCGTTTTTTTGGAAATCATGATTTTTAATTATTGTATTTTTTTTGTTACATTATCTCTTCTTTTGATGTTTGTTGTATCATGATTCTTAATTTGGTTTTATTGTTTTAAATATTTATTACCTTTTTAATGTACCTAATGTTGATGCAGCCTCTCGAAACTGTGTAACTTCAGTAACATTATATTTTAATTTGGTAAGGTTTATATTATACGAAGTGGGTAATAATATGTCTAAGACTTAATTCAGAATTAACTTATCATTCTCTTGCAATATTTATGAGATTTGTTTCAATTTCATAATTTCTTGACAAATACGGTTTAATTTATATAATAATTATATTCTGTGAATAGGCATTACCTACTGTAAATATATTCGAGTTTATTAAAATCAAATAGCTGCTTTGTTGTGTAAACTAATTTAATCTTACTGCTGTTTAAACGAATTAATATTTCATCATACCAAAAACACAAATTTTGCCAAATTTGGTCTACAGCCACGATATAAGTAAGATAAATGGTTATCCCTTTACGTTCGTGCTAGATAATTTTGTTAAGGGAAATATATTACTAGTAGTCAGTATCTATTCCATTGAAATATAAGATTTGGTGTATGACCAATTTAGGTTATAATCTGTAGCGAGTTTATTTAAATCAAGCATTTCATTATACGTTACCAGTAGAGATAATGACTGAAACTGTTAAGTCGGTGAATACTTAAGTGGTCGCAAATCGTGTGAAATGCCATTGTTACCGATCTCTCCTATTATCTTTAGCACTAGAGTTACGTAAGCGTCGCATGTTTTCGTGATTTCATAATTTCTGATTCCGAGCGCTCTAGGCAAATGCTAATGTATCCACGGGTTTTATGAATTCTGCAGTATTCATTTATAATCCCTACTAATATTATAAATGCGAAAGTAACTCTGTCTGTCTGTCTGTTTCCTTATCACCTCCAAACGACTGAACCGATTTTAATGAAATTTGGTACAGAGATAGAGCTAACTTTGAGAAAGAACATAGGCTAGTTTTTTTAGTAGACTTAGTCTAAACTAATATTATAAAGAGGTAATATTTTTTTGTTTGTTTGTAATGAATAGGCTCAATATCTACCGGACCGATTTAAAAAATTCTTTCACAATTCGAAAGCTACATTATCCACGGGTAACATAGGCTATATTTTATTTTGGAAAAAATAGGGTTCCGTAAGATATTTGAGTTTTTCAGATACAAGGTGTAAAAAATCAACCAGGAAAGTTACTTATTTTGCGTACGCTGCCTAAACTATAAAAGATATCGAGGAATATCTTTTATACTTTATTTCACTATTCGAAAGCTACATTATCCACGGGTAACATAGGCTATATTTTATTTTGGAAAAAATAGGGTTCCGTAAGATATTTGGGTTTTTCAGACACAAGGTGTAAAAAATCAACCAGAAAAGTTACTTATTTTGCGTACGCTGCCTAAACTATAAAAGATATCGAGGAAGACCATAGGCTATATCTATGTATGATCATCACGCTAAGACGAATAGGAGAGGGTAGGCAACAATGCACCGCGCGAAGCCGGGGCGGGCCGCTAGTTATTTATAAAACAACATACACGCGGGCGAAACCGCGGGCAACAGCTATATTAAGATAAATTGGATTTCATCATTGGATACAAGAGGGATCACCTATCCAACTGTAGCGAGGGTATGAGATAGTTAGAAGTCATGTCTGAAACTGTACACCGCTACATTGGGAGAGAGTCTTCAAGTTTCTGAACTAGAACCGACCGCCTAACTCAAATGCTTTCGTTTAGCGTTCGATTATGACAACATTTTAACAGTTTCGTACCACCTAACTTTTTCTTGGAAGTGTTTTCGTCCGCATACTTAAGAGCACAATGGGATTTTCAGGCGGTACGAAACGGACAAGATAACATCCTAAACGAAAGAATTTTAGTTAGGCGGTCAGCCGCCAGGAATGGAATCAGCGTCAACATCAACGACGAGTCTCCCGTCTCAGATTTGCGGATAATATCGTAGACATAGCTGAGACCCTGGAAGAGGTTGGTGTAATGCTGGGTGGCTTCAGTAGGCCCCTTACTCTCCCCCCTGGATCTCAAAATGAACCTGAACAAGACTAAGATATCCTGTCAAACCAACCTCCACAGAGTTGCCACCTGCTTCGATTATGCCGGGACAGTCCCGAATTTATGTAGGTACCAATTTTTGACAACATGAGACAATTGCTGAATTGGAATTGACATAGTATTTCCCTACGCCTTCAGTTCCATCTTATTGTTTCCATCCGTGAAGCGTGCAAACAACAAGATGGAAGGGAACCACAAGGGAAGAGATATGTGGGCGAGCCAATTTGACGGTGGACTGATGCTTTAGTCGGGAAAGACTAGCTAACCCGACGTAAGAACAGGGACTTCTGGAAAAAGAGAGTAGAGGCCTTCACCCAAAGAGGGATCCATGTCTCACAACCTAGTGGTAAAACTAACAATTAGAGATAAGAAAGAAAAAAACTAACACAAGAATATTAGGTATTAATTATATTTGAAATGTAACAATATGGATGTAGAATAGAAAATCGTACCTTCACGCCTGTAATCCCCGAAGAGGTAGGCAGAGGTAACACAGAGGGTACATGCAAACACCCACGATTCGCCGTTTAAGTTTTTGCCCATGTAACAGGTGGCAAGCCTGTTGCCATCTCCGTGCATGTTTATTACCAAACTCTGAGGTACTGGGAAACTTCATGAAAATGGAAAAATATTGGACCAGAGATAACGGATAGCCCACGACCCGGGCGTCGAACCCAGGACCTCCAGCGTAGAAGTAGTGGCCTGCTACCACTAGGCTACTGACTGAGGCAGTAGAATAGAAAGGCTTTATTATAGTAAATTATAGTTATACCTATTATTATAATATAAATATGATGTTTATATTCGTAGATACCTGCATTACGTAATATCAATTGATTGAAAGATTAATGTTTAATTTAAACGTTCTTTCTTCTAATAGATGTAGTCGAGTGATAGTGAAATGTGAGCCATTAAGTAATTCAGCTCCATAAGAAATAGGGTACTCGTACAATCCATATACAATCACCGATACTGTAATTGGATTCAGGCGACTACGCGGCAACGCTAGTTACACTAGTGCACGAAGGGTTTCGTAATATCAAATTAAAACTAAAAAACCGGCTAAGTGCGAGACGGACTCGTGTTCACAGTATTCCTTACAAGTAACAGCTTTCCCATGTTATAATAAATACCACAGGATTCTTTCTTATCGTATACCTAATCGTTTAGTCTATAGGTCTGTAATCGTGTAGTCTATAGGTATAGGACTATTTTCTAAATATTTTTCAAAATATTAACCCCAATAATTTCTGATATATGGGGAGGAAGTGTAATGGTCAATTCTCGTATATTTTCTTAAATAACTTTATCTATATCTATATCTATACTTATAATAAAACTGTAGAAGTGTGAATTCTGTACATTAAAAATATTTAAAAATTATTGTCCCGACGCCCAGCGTCCCGACGCCCAGCGTCCCGACGCCCAGCGTCCCGATGCCCAGCGTCCTGACGTCGAGCGTCTCGACGCCCAGCGTCCCGACGCCCAACGTCCCGACGTCGAGCGTCTCGACGCCCAGCGTCCCGACGCCCAGCGTCCCGACGCCCAGCGTCCCGACGCCCAGCGTCCCGACGCCCAGCGTCCCGACGCCCAGCGTCCTGATGCCCAGCGTCCTGACGTCGAGCGTCTCGACGCCCAGCGTCCCGACGCCCAACGTCCCGACGTCGAGCGTCTCGACGCCCAGCGTCCCGACGCCCAACGTCCCGACGCCCAGCGTCCCAACGCCCAGCGTCCCGACGTCGAGCGTCCCGACGTCCAGTGTCCCGACGCCCAGCGTCCCGACGCCCAGCGTCCCGACGCCTAGCGTCCCGACGCCCAGCGTCCCGACGCCCAGCGTCCCGACGCCCAGCGTCCCGACGCTCAGCGTCCCGACGCCCAGCGACCCAACGTCGAGCGTCCCGACGTCCAGCGTCCCGACGCCCAGTGTCCCGACGCCCAGTGTCCCGTGGCCAGCGTCCCGACGTCCAGCGTCTCAACGCCAAGCGTCCCGACGCCTAGCGTCCCGACGCCCAGCGTCTCGACGTCCAGCGTCTCAACGCCAAGCGTCCCGACGAATAGCGTCTCAACGCCAAGCGTCCCGACGCCCAGCGTCCCGACGTCGAGTCTTGACGCCCAGCGTCCCGACGTCCATCGTCTCAACGCCCTGCGTCCCGACGCCCAGCTTCTCGACGCCCAGCGTTCCGACGCCCAGCGTCCTGACGCCCAGCGTTTCGACGCCCAGCGTCGAGCGGGACGTCCAGCGTCCCGACGCCAAGCGTCCCGACGCCCAGCGTCCCGACGCTCAGCGTCCCGACGCCCAGCGTCTCGACGCCAAGCGTCCCGACGCCCAGCGTCCCGACGTCGAGCGTCTCGACGCCCAGCGTCACGACGCCCAGCGTCTCGACGTCAAGCGTCTCGACGCCCAGCGTCCCGACGCCCAGCGTCTCGACGCCCAGCGTCTCGACGCCCAGCGTCCCGACGCCCAGCGTCCCGACGTCGAGTCTTGACGCCCAGCGTCCCGACGTCCATCGTCTCAACGCCCAGCGTCCCGACGCCCGGCTTCTCGACGCCCAGCGTTCCGACGCCCAGCGTCCTGACGCCCAGCGTCGAGCGGGACGTCCAGCGTCTCAACGCCAAGCGTCCCGACGCCCAGCGTCTCAACGCCAAGCGTCCCGACGCCCAGCGTCCCGACGTCGAGTCTTGACGCCCAGCGTCCCGACGTCCATCGTCTCAACGCCCTGCGTCCCGACGCCCAGCTTCTCGACGCCCAGCGTTCCGACGCCCAGCGTCCCGACGCCCAGCGTCCCAACGCCTAGCGTCCCGACGCCCAGCATCCCGACGCCCAGCATCCCGACGCCCAGTGTCTCGACGCCCAGCGTCCTGACGCCCAGCGTCTCGACACCCAGCGTCCCGACGCCCAGTGTCCCGACATCGAGCGTACCGACGTCCAGCGTCCCGACGCCCAGCGTCCCGGTGCCCAGCGTCCCGACGCCCTTTGTCCCGACGTCGAGTCTTGACGCTCAGCGACCCGACGTCCAGCGTCCCGAAGATCTGCAACCCGACGTCCAGCGTACCGACGTTGAACGTCTCGACGCCCAGCGTCTTGACGCCCAGCGTCTCGACGCCCAGTGTCCCGACGCCGAGCGTCCCGACACCCAGCGTCCTGACGCCCAGCGTTTCGACGCCCAGCGTGCCGACGCCTCGTGTCCCGACGCCCAGCGTCCCGACGTCGATCGTCCCGACGCCCAGTGTCCCGACGCCCAGCGTCCCGATGCCTAGCGTTCCGACGTCGAGCGTCCCGACGTCGAGCGTCTCGACGCCCAGCGTCCCGACGCCCAGCGTCCCGACGCCCAGCGTCCCGACGCCCAGCGTCCCGACGCCCAGCGTCCCGACGCCCAGCGTCCCGACGCCCAGCGTCCCGACGCCCAGCGTCCCGACGCCCAGCGTCCCGAAGACCAGCATCCCGACGCCCAGCGTTCCGACGTCGAACGTCTCGACGCCCAGCGACCCGACGCCCAGCGTCCCGACGTCGTGCGTCTCGACGCCCAGCGTCCCGACGCCCAGCGTCCCGACGCCCAGCGTCCCGACGCCACAGCCACTATTCCACGCGAACGAAGTTGCGGGCACAGCTAGTTCATAGTAAAATTCTAAAGTAGAAATGTTTTTAGATTTTTTTTTATGTGACAAGCAGACGGGTCACCTGATGGAAAGTGGTCACCGTCGCCTATGAACATTTGCTACACCAAGGGAGTTGCCAACGCGCTGCCAGCTCTGAATGACTCTCATGACGCCATTTTTGAAGAACCCCATATTGTAGCACCTAGGGAAAGTATCTACATAAAACACCCAGGATTTATTAATATATTTTTCCCATTTGTAGCTTTTTGATAACCATCGGACATATTTGGACGTGTTATAGCGATTCAATTGAAAGTCCGAAATAATGTTGATTCATGAGATACTTGCAACATTTTCATTTAAACCCCTCAAATGAAAATGTTTTCATTTTATTTTATGAGCTACTTTTATTATGGGTCCAACCTTGAAATAACGAAAAAAATAAACTGCTCCACTGCTTCATATATTTTGCCGTGCGTTGAACATTTTGTATGGAGCAGCATTGCAGATAATTTTTTAAATTTCATAGCTGGCCCTATAGGTAGAAAAAGTTGTTTTTAATGATATGTTAAACTATATGCCCCTTAAAATGTAGAAAGAGTCTCACAAATCACCTAGTGATACGATTCAGTTTAGGTTCGCAAGTAGTGGTCCCATCTGTTCGCCTATAGCCGGACATGTTCGACTTTATTGGACCGTGTCCGGCTAAATATTTATGTGTCCGGCCAGTCCAACTTTTGGTTCGTTTTTTATTTGTAGGGATTCCGAGGTTCACGCAGCGTTTGCAGAACGCATTGCGCGCGTTATTGTTTGCTAATATAAGCATTACTTATGTATAAATAAATGTATATATACTTACATTTGACTTCTTAAGATATATATTCACCATAAATGAGATAATGCTGTGCTTTCAGTGCAGTAAGTCCGGCCTAATTGAGCGCCAAGTCCAGTTTTCAAGTCAAGATTTTTGTTTTAACAGAACCCTGTTCGCCAGTATAGGTTGTTGAGTATGGCAAAACGATTGTCAACAAGTACCTAAGTATTACAAATATAAATATAAATAATTAATATGTAACAAAGAATAAAGGTGAATCTCTGTCATAAAAAGCTTACAAATGAGTAAAAAAATAAATAGAAACTGTCCAAAAACTTATTTTTAAATGATTTTATCACAAAGTCAGTCGGCCGTCCACTTGTTTACTCTTGCACGCGCTACTCTCAGTATACCTACATACATATAGTTCAAGTAAACATCTCGAGATATACCTAGTGCTATTGACAAGTATCGAACGAGATAATGTCAGGGTACCACTTAAGTCGTTGTAGTTAGACCTACGACTTGAGCAACCTTACCCTAAGGTCGCTAAAAACTCCTTTTAACAAATCATAACCATGCCATGTACCTATGTATATATGTAGATATTATTGGCAAAGATAGTGCAAAAGCGCATAAAACTGAAGTTGAAATTATTCCGACTCTACCTTTTTTAATTCAACTAGTTAATCAACGTACTTGAGTTGTTAGTGCAAACTGAATCCGAACCAGTTTTATGGCATAGATTTTTCCTGTTTTATAGCTCACGATCAAAATATTAATTAATCCCATATCGGGCCCAGTTTTCTATACGGTTGAGTACGTTATGGAGAACTAGGTAGGTAATTTTTATTTTATTACGGGCATAGAGATACACCAATACCACTTTAAATCCAAAAACATAACTGACGAATCATGGGATTTCACATGAACATAAGTATTTTCCACCACCTTCTTGCGAAATTTTCCAAAGAACGTGTATTTTCAGTAAATAGGACGTCAAACTAACATAACTTGTATAATGAGAACGTAACCTAATAAATGCGTTATCACGAAGCTTTTGCGTTTGTAAATTGTCAATTTACCGGATTTGCCTATACTTTTTCCACTAAAATAAAGAAACAGACGTTATGTAATGTTACTTATCAAAAACAACTGGCGAATTCTGGATCATTGCAATATAAATATTTTGCTTTATCTATTGCTTTGGCCTGCCCTCAAAAAGGGGAAAGACTCGTGCCCAGCAGTGGGACGTATAATGGGTTGCCATTATTATTATATTATTATATTATTATATTATTATCGCTTTATAATTTGGATTTCTACGAGCATGTACCTACTGGGTAACGTGTTCTGCAACGTCAGCAATTTGTACACATTAACTTAGTTACATATTTTGGTGCTTCGCATGTTCACAAGTATGAAGCCAAACTCACGAAACATGTGTAATGGGAACGCACCCTAAAGGGGTTTTCATGAAGCTCTCGCGTTTGGTTGTTGACAGATTTACTGCTTCATGTTTCTGTGTTAATCTAGTGTTAATGCGGTTTCGAAACATTCGACACTTGTGTTATTCGTGAGTGACGTTACTGCTACAGTACGTTTTGCGTCACAAAGATTTTGGCTGCAACTACCTTGATTTAGACTTTTGAGTTTGATATAAACGATAAAAAGAATACCATGCTTTTATTTATGGTTCTTGAGATGGTAAGCAGCGTCTACCAGCAAAGCAATCCTTTTAGCAGTCCCTTTTTAAAGTTTGCGTTAGTCAGTTATACTTAGGTAAGTACATCACTATCACTTAACTACATATTATAAAGTAAAGACCACCTATTTTCGCCGTCTGTATGTATGCGCTAATGTACAATGCGCTCGGAAAATTGTGAACAGAACAAATTCCTATTTGAAATTTTGTAACGAGGGTTTCCTGAGGAAGGTTCACATCTACAATTTATATTTAAATATAACATATATTTTTTTATATAGCGTTGGCGAATACGTGAGGTTCAACTTTCAGCAAATATTATTTTTCAAGGACTTTCAATTTAAGGCGTACCTACATTGTTAAATCTTGTTTTGTATACTTTACACCACAAGTTTGAATAACCGTGTGTTTGTGTAGGTTCGTAAAAAATTCTGAGAATGTCTATTTATCGCCCAATGGACACAATTTATTAGTTTTTGTGGGCGTAAAAAAGGTTTAATGGTCAACTCGATATAAGATATGTATATAAAAAAAAGAATTGGATATCTAAACGTTCGATAAACCTATTCATGTCTCGAAATGACCTTTTTTGCCGCTTACAATTAATAAAATTAAGTTGTATCTTGTAATTAAAATCTGAGATTCTTTCAACGTAATATGTTACGCTTAGTTAAAGGTTCTTACAATATTTCTTGGTTTTGCATTTTTTTATATATCATTATGAAAAACTTATTTTATGTATTTGTTTCGTTAGTATGCTTTAAAATATTAAGTTGAATGAAGCTGTCGTTATGTAAAGAGTGTGTGTTCAGAATTCTAATAGGTGAGACATATTATTGTACAGGTATTAATGCTCCTCAACAAGCGATTGGGGTATTTTAGAAGACATAGGTAGGATGTTGACCTGTCTGGTCTTTGTGGGGGTGTCTATAGGCTGCAGTAATCACTTAACATCAACGTGAACTGCATGCTTGTCTGCCACATCACAAATAAATGTAGGCAAATTAAGAAAATAAGTAAAAAAAAAATAGTCAATTTAACGATCTGTCTATTTAAGTCAGTGGTAGCGTTGAGCATTATCGTGTTTTTATTATATTCATGTAGCTATAATCCCCTACTTTCCATCACAGACCCCAAAATATTCACATTCCTCAGGGGCGGTCAGGGGTGGCAACGCATCTATATTTTGACCTCCGGTATCGATGTTTAAAGTCTGCAGCAGTCATCATCCTTGTAATGGACGACATTCTTGTTTGCCACATTCACAACATAAAAAAAAACACAGACTTCACAAGAAGGCCTGAAACAAATTAAGAGAAGTAGGTAGGCCATACAAGAATAATACGAGTATTATGTGCGGGGATCGAACGCGCGACCTCTCGTAGGTACATCGCCGAATAATTGGATCCAAAGTAGGTTTCTAGACTTGCTAGTAATTCATAAAGCAATTTAAGTTTCTCATAACACATCGTTACTTATGCCATTAACTAAATATAACTTGAAGAAAGGTTCGCGTGTGATATTTATGTGTCTGACTGTACAGCACACTATGAAACTCTCAACGAAATGTCAGCGTAAGTGAAGTTGCGTGTTGCGAGTATTCAAGATAGGAGCTCATGTCATCATGTTACGTATGTAGTCTCTGCTATCTGAATTCTAATTAAACATTGAATATTTATGAACGAGGACCTTTATTTTTGTTAAATGCGTGTTTAGACGATTTAAACAGACACTCGCTATAGAATACCGACCCATTCCACAAATTATACGCCCCTCGCGTATAATTTGTGGAATGGGTACCTACGGTACTGAAATTAAGAAAATACCCAAATATTTACAGACAAGGTGGACGGCGATCCTCTACATAGTGGAATCCCGTACTTGTCAAAATTAAATCCCATCTGCACCAGTCGGTGAGACCTCACGATATCAATTTCGCGTTAATCCTGAACCCTACGAAAGGCGTTTTCGAAATCGATGGAAATATGTAACTGTTAATAAATTTCAAACTACTGCCAGATAAATGTCACCTCAGTCTGCCCGGGAACACGAATTCTGAAAAGCGACCGACACAACGGGTTGATTTTGAAAATCATTGAAGATATCACGGAAAATTTCAAGGTACGATTCCGAACTCGGCAGCCCGCAGCTGCCGCTGCAGTGCTGCCGCAGCACTACTAGTCTATATAGGAGTTTATATGAGATTACATTTCGACCGATCTGCTCGGTTAAGAACTACGGACGCGGTCGGGTAGTGTGATGGGTGACCGCTAGTGGCAAATTAATTGCGCGTTTTCGTGCTTCGGAGGGCACGTTAAGCCGTCGGTCCTGGTTGCTATCGATAGATAGCATTCGTTAAACCTTGTCGGAGGCCTTATAGGCGGTTTGGAAAACGTCCGACAGCGGGTTGGCCACTAACCCAACCCACCTCCACCAATCCGCATTGGAGCAGCGTGGTGGAGTAAGCTCCAGGCCTCCCCCCAAAAAAAGGGAGAGACTCGTGCCTAGCAGTGGGACGTATAATGGGTTACCATTATTATATATTACATGAGATTACATTCCGAGCTACGCGCCACTGTCGCGGCAGCAATGCAATAGAAAAAAGAGAAATGTGGTGCTGCAGCAGCACTGCCGGTAGTGATTGCCGAGTTCGGAATCGTACCTAGAGTAGTGGTTCACAACCTTTTAATCACGAAATTCTCAACGAAATGAACGAAATGTCGGCGTAAGTGGAGTTGCGTGTATTCAAGATAGGAAAATATAATGCAGCTTTATACCTAACTAGAACGAAATTGTTGTTCTATGAATCTTTTATTTGTAGTATCTTGTCTCATACAGCTCGGTGATAAAGCATTAGATATTTAATAATCAGCCTATTTCTTAATAAATATATTAATCGATTTTTATTAGAAAGCACCAGTGACGAAGCTTAGGCATTATCTACCTTATCTATTTGCCGCTAAATGGTAACAAACGCCTTACTTCAAAACAAATATATACTAGCTATAAAAAAACTCTATTGAGGCCCCTCAGGTAAATGCATAAGTCTATGGTGAGTAATATCACGAAATCTATTTCAAGGCCAACAACTAAGCAGTTAGCATTATCTACTCTTTAATTTGACTTAAACTAAAGATGATTGTCCATTTGTTCTAAAAAATAACCTTGAATGGAGCTATTATGTTCGCGGATGAGTGAATGACACTGAATGAAAAAAAAAACATAATTGATACATTATTTTGACTTCATTTCCGGGATGTCTTTAACTTGTTATAAATAAATGTTACGCTACATTTTCATAGAACTTCATTCTCGATGATATGTTCTTAGGTTTTCGCGAGCTACACTCATTGAAATAAAACTACGGAAACAACTATTTTTACGGATTTATCTCGCGTAGGTATATTAAACTAAAATGATTTTTAAAATCAACCCGACGTTTCGGTTGCTTTTCAGCTTCCGTGGTCCCGGGCAGACTGACTTCATTCTCGATTTTTATGTGTACTTAGTCTTACTTTTTATGTCATGAAGTGGTAAACAAGCATGAGATTGATGGTGTACCTAATATTGTGGCCTATAAACATCCACATGAAACCAGAGATTTAAATATAGTACCTACATTGCTAGTCCTGAGGCCCTAATGTGTTATGCCTCTGTACCGGAAATTATAGGGCCGTACATACCTACCACTTGACCGGAATACGATAGCACTAAACACTAAAATTTAACTGCCTCGGTAGCCTAGTGGAAGCAGGCCACTACTGCGACGCTGAGGTCCTGGGATCGATTCCCGGGTAGGGGGTTATCAGAGATAACGGTGTAAAGTCCTTTATCTCTGGTTCTATTGGGCTTTTTCCATTTTCCGCAAATTTCTCAGTACCTCGAAGTTTGGTAATGTGCCCGAAGATGTCAACAGGCTCGCCACCTGTGACATGGGCCAAAACGTAACCGGCGAATCGTGGGTGTTTGTCTGGTAATGCATGCATTTACCTCTGCCTACCCCTTCGGCGTTGACAGGCGTGAAGTTACAAAAATTTTGCGGCAAGTAGATTAGGTGATGCGGCGTTGCCTACGCCCGCGAGCTTCGTCACTGGAGCTCTATCACCAATTGTGTGCCAGTTTTCCACTAACATAGCAAAAAAGACTTACAGAGTAACAGAGTAGTAGTTGTTTGTCACCATTTGACACTTTCAAGGCGTAAAAATATATAAGACACGGTTATGATTAATAGTCAATAAGAACTATATAATAGTACTAACTATATATAGTAGTTAAAGCAAACAATAGTAGTAACTATGTATAGTTGTTAAAGCAAACTATAGTCCTTATTGACTGACTTGAAAATGATCTTCAATAAAAACGAAGTGATTTAAGGAAAAACATGACGATTTTACAACAAAACATAATGTTTTGAACATTCGTAAAAAAAGGAATGAGAAATTTAATCTCAATATGAATAATGTATTATTTCGAAACAAAAACAATGAACGCTATTAGTTTGTGCGCATTAAAGTTTTTTTATAGCATGATAAGAATGTAGGCTAAATCGTATCGAATCTATAGTACGTAACTAACGTGATAGGAATTTATGGCAAGATTAAAACCAGTATCGAATGGCGATTTCCATCGAGGCCTTTTTGTCTTCCGCATGTCATCAATTAAAATGTTTACACGTGGCCTGACGCAAGGCGGATTCTTTGGAACCGGTCTTTACAATGGATTTGTGGGGGAAACAAATTCGGTAAGCGCCACGCAAATTCATGTTGACCACTTGACCTTTCATCGGTATCATATTGGCAGAGAATATGTAATAATACTACGTATTGGTATGTAGGTGTACCTTCGCGTCAGTACGTCGGGGTAAGCAGAGAACGTGAAGCACGAAATATAGCGGTCTTTATACACCCATGGCCCCCCGGCTGGTGTACATCGTAAGCTATCTACTCGGTTAAGCGATACGGGCGCGGTCGGGAGTGTGATGGGTGACCGCTAGTGGCAAATTAAAATGCGTGATTCTGTGTTTCGCAGGGCACGTTAAGCCGTCGGTCCCGGTTGCTATCGATAAGTTAGCAGTCGATAAACCTTGTCGGAGGCCTTATGGGCGGTTTGAAAACATCCGACAGCGGGTTGGCTACTAACCGGTATCTCCACCAACACGCATTGGAGCAACGTGGTGGAGTAAGCTCCAGGCCTCCTCCCAAAAAGGGGGGAGAGTCGTGCCCAGCAGTGGGACGTATAATGGGTTGCCATTATTATACACCCATGGTACACACTCTGGTGCTCCTTACACGTCCGGGGTCTAAGGGTGAGATTCACAGAACGCGCTATGACTTTACTTTGACTTCGAATCGATTTTTCGTATATAAGATAATTTCAATTGATAACGTCATTCATAAATGGATAAAAAAACAATTTCGAATACAAAATGTTTAAAAATTGCCTGAAGAGTAAATGTAATAGAATAACAATGAATATTTTTTATAGCTTTAATTGTCCCACTGCTGGGCAAAAAAAAAAGAAATAAATAATTTATACAAAAAAACTATTTTTACGGAATCAACTCGCGTATATTAATCAATCAACCAATCTTGCGCTAATTATGAACTCTCAATAAATTAATAACATATAATTTATATAGACGTATTAATTTCACCCTAAAAACGTTATTATTTCATTTTAAATTGCCCCATGTGTTTATTTCTCTAATTCCACTAAATTACATATTTGCCTTATGACCGTTCCGAGATACGCTACCCATCTTCCGTTAGCGGCATCTTAATCGGATTAAGGACAATCCCTTAACCTTATACGGATTAATTCTGCAGACCATTCGCAGCCATTTTGTAACATATGAAGCGAAGAGATTACTCCGTTTTCCCTGAAGGCCGACCAGTCTTGTTAGAACTACGTGTGATGTGCTGACATTTCTTACAATTTAGTATCCTTGTGCAAATTATCAGCTGCATGTGTTTAATAACCTGCAAGTTTAGCCTGAATTTCTTGAATAGCTGTCATCTGGTTATGAATAACTGATTTCAGCATCGTTCCGTTATCCATGTTTCTAGATGCGCGCCATCATGGTACTAACGGATCAATTTAATGCGATTGAATTGTAGATTCAATATTTTAGGAACCGATACTGAAACTAAACTTTTGTTTCACTTGTTTATACCTCGGCGTGTATAATAGAATGAGATAAAGCATGACCATTCAGTCTAGTGTCGTAATTTAAAACCAGTTAGAGGTCATTTTAAACTCGCCTTTTAATTGTTTGAGATTTTAAAAAATGTATTGTTTTCCTGACTTACTACTACATCTTCGTGGAAAATGTAGTAGTAAGTAGTAAGTCAGGCGAATGGACAGATCTGGAGGAAACGGTAACCGAACATAGCTTCCAGATTATCCCGCTTCGTAAAATTGCGCTATTTCCCTACCGATAGATTAAGGGCTTAAACTCCAGTCTGTAGAACTGTAGGCTGTAGAACACGAACTTCACTCTATTCGTTGCGAAGCAAAATGTTTTTAGTTGTTTCATTTGATATGAATAAACAACAATAATGTTAAAACAATTGGGTTTTTTATGTGTTAAGTTTTTAACAAGTCATAAAATATAATACCTGTACTGTGCCATTTTTAGAAGGATAAAAGGTTATAAAGACTACTTGCGTTGCATAATCATGTCGAATGTCGGAATATTTCAGGATCAAGAGCAGCGCACATAGCTTGACTTCTAATAGCAAAAACTGAACGGCGAATGCTTTGTCTCATTTCTTCATAGGCGTTGTGCTTAAAATAAACGAAAGAAAATTATGGTTCCTAAATTGAATTATAAAATATTAATACGTCGTAGTAAGTACAGGCAAAAAAACTTACTTAAAGATTTTGCTGACACTATTCTTGTATGAAAAGAATGCAAAATATTGATGAAATATTGTCACCAATGAAATAAAGGAGATTTTTTTATTCTTGTTCTACTTTATTTATGAGATACACTGGAAGAGAACGTATTTGTAGTTTTTTCAGAATAGCCAGAATAGCCAATGATACATAATAACGCCAAGGAAAATGATGTCGAAGATATGTTTAGTACATTTTTCTGAATACCGTTTTAAAAAATCGCGTTTTGAACGATTTGACGTATGATAGCATTAGTGGCGAATCTTGAATAATTTTCTACAAGAACGCATTTTATAACTCTGCCTACTCCAACTGTGAAATACATAGTATATAACGAAATATGAAACTATAATATTTCATACATCATATACAAGTCTTGGTTTCAAAAAAAATATGGTTCAAAAATAATCCCGCATTAAAATGCATAGTTTAGAATGACAAGAGGTCATCTTTAAATGGTTATGTTTAGTGACGACAGTCGATCGTGAATGTCCTCAAGGTGATATCTCGTTTCGAGCACAATAACGTTCGTAATGTTTTTGTGTTCCATTCACGGAGGCTGAACAAACGTTTCTTTGACTTTTGACTCGAATACATACAGAGAAGTGGTTCACAGTTTGCTTTATGCAAAATCAACAATGGTATTCTGTGAAAACGAACTCATGGGAAATTGTACATTAAATTGACTAAGTATACCTTACAAATTCAGGACTTTATCCTTTGGTAATAGAGCTTAATTTGTAATTGAGAAGACCTTTAATATTGTACATTAACAAGTAGGTACAAAATAAGCATAATTTATCAAAGTCTTATACGCAGTTACAACTGTCATCTATTAAAGGTCTGATTATAACATGCGATTGTTTATAATAAAATATGGATTGCTATCTTAAAGCTGTTATTGAGTACCTAGATGCTACTTTTTTAATTGAACGTGCAGATTGTTATAATTTCTAAAAGTATGGGATCTCTAGTAAAAGAACAACGTCACAGCTGTAATTTTATGTGCTTATGCACTTATTCTTTCAACATTTTTTTAGCAGGTGTCGCACACTCAACAATTCGTAGGAGTAATGTAGGTATACCTACCTACTTGTCGTTTGTTTTGTTTCATTAAAGACGGTAGAGTTTCGCAAACTGAGGCTCAGTCACTATCTAATAATCAATCTCAAAAATACCTCAAAATGGTAGAGGTCAACACTAACGTGTTCTGGTTAGATCGTAATGTAGATATGGTGGACCTCAAAATGATATACGCGCCTAATATGTTTTTAGATGCCTCTATGACACTTATTAGAGGCCCATGCCTTTTTTACCATTATTGCCATAAAATGTAATTTGAAATTAAATCGTCTTTAATAATTAATTCAGAATTATTATGCAATAGGTAATATTTAACCGAGTTCAAAAAAACAAGAAGGTTCTCAATTCGGCCGGTATATATATTTTTTTTATGTATGTACGCGAATTTCGCCGAGATATCTGGACCGATTTACGTAATTCTTTTTTGTTTGATGAGGAATAGTTTCGAATTGGTCCCATAAAAATTTGATTCAGATAGGCCCATCAATTTGTATTTTATGAGCATTTTTTACTTACTTTCATTCACCTCAGACTAAAGGAATAGCCGGCGAGTTGTCATACAGTGCGTTGAATCCACTGACGTCCTAGATAGTCCTAATGCGCATGACAAGATGACAATGACACATTTACTCATCGACGACACAACACAGCTTATTTACTCATTCGTGGATAACATTTTTTCAATGATTTCGTATAGTCGTGTAATAATTTTGCATCGACACACCTAAACAATTTAAATAAGGTATCTAATTGTCACGAAGCTAGAAGAGTCAGATTTTACAAATTTAACAGATGTGAACATTTATTTAATTGGCAATGCAGCAATAAACTAAAAAAGTCTTAAATAAATATAACTACGTTAAGAAAAACCGACTTCAAAACTGAAAGGTAAAAAATAATAGAGATTTAATTGTAATTATATACTACCTATTATTTATATGTGCTATTTACTAATAGGTTTGAAGTCGGTGCCAAGCTAAAATCACTAAAGTAGGCATTTCATTGTATTAAAACGTAACTTTACGCCTGTAACCCCGAAGAGGTACGCAGAGGTAAATGCATGAATTCAAGCATACATGCAAACACCCACGATTCGCCGGTTTTACGTTTTGTTCAGTGTATTAATTTGCTCGTATTCATATTTAAGTGATTTAAATATAATTATTTGTTTAAGGCTTGGCACCAACTTCAAACCTATTAGTAAATAGCACATATAAATAATAGGTAGTATATAATTACAATTAAATCTCTATTATTTTTTACTTTTCAGTTTTGAAGTCGGTTTTTCTTAACGTTACTCGTATATTTATTTCTATACTCACAACAACTATATTAACTGACCTTATTAAATTAAAAGTAGATGAAAAACATATTAAGCGAGTAAGTACATAGTACAGAGGTCTTATTTAGTGATTTTTTTTAAATATAAAATAAGTAGTTTTGAAGTTATATACCAATGCTGACCATTTTCCCTCTTCACCTCCAAAACTACGGGGCCAACATTTGGAACGAAATGTAGAAAATTGTATAAGGCGCTTAAAAAAAAACAGATTTTTTAAAAATTTATCTTTATTTTCGTACCCTGTGCGCCCGTGTCTAACTCCCAATTGTTTTGTGTAAAAAACCTACTTATTAACGATGTCATATTTAACTGCTAGCCTTGACAAAAGCCTTGACAAGTCAAACCGAATGGATAACATCCTTGAATTCGGTTGCGAAGAGAATTATTATATGTTTTGCTCACCAACATTTCATCCTCATAAATTGTCAACCTTCAACTGTCAATATCAACAGGTGGCTCTTTGCATGTATATATACTTATGTATTATGGACTAAATCTTGGTCACAATTTCGTTATCGTAGGATTAGGTAGAGTTCTAGTGAGCTCGTGGGCGTAGGCACCATTATCTACCGAATCTATCTTCTACTAAATGGTAGTATTCAGTACTATTGTGGTAACGCATCTACGTATTGTCCTTCAGTTTTGTTGTTTATAGGCTGCACTTACCATCGATGTGAACTGCATGTTTGATGCGTTGTAAGGTTTTCGCGAGCTATACTTCAATGAGTGTCGCTGGCAAGATAAATCAGTAAAATAGTTTTATAAGCTAATACGCACACCAAGGAGTCTATTGAATAAAAAAGGCAAAACAGTTTGTGTGGAAACTTATGATTTTTTTTAATGTAAGTTAGGTGACAAGCAAGCATGCATCTCACATTGATGTTAAGTGATGTGTGCAGCCTATACCTATGTATAGGACACATAGGTACTATATAGTACCTATGTGTCCTGGCTCAAAAAAGGAAAGAACAAAAAGTTGAAGTATGTTTAAAACCTGAAGAGAATTTAAATTTTCGTTTTTCTATAAGAATGAATGCTAAAAGTATGTGATACACACAATAAAAGTGCATGCTCGGTTTTACCCTTGCAAAGCGTTTTGTTTTATTCATAACTCAGCGTTGAATGATATTACCAAATTGAAAGAAGCGAGCCGTTAAGAAGAACGGCCTTTGAGTGTGCTGTATATTGTAATTTCCGCGATACTTTCAGTCGGAAATTTTCACGGCACCAAAAAAATGTGTAAAGGTATGGTCGTAATGCTAAACTCCACCACGCGACTTACATTCAACAAAACGGAAACAAATTTGTATGAAACCTCATATCTTTACCGTGTGAATTTTATGTACGACATATATGTTTGAACGTCTTTAACTCGTTTTATATCTACAGACAGTGGACGAGCACAGACAGTGGTCGCAATCGCGATGCTGAGCGTGATGTCCTGCTTTCGAATCTCAGGTCGGGAAAAGCAGTTATTAAGTTTTTTCTAAAAGGGAAAAGTATTAAGTAAGTAAAAGTCCGGAGTATGGTACCCGTGCCTCAAAGAACATGTAAACCTCATAAAGTAAAGCTGTCGGTTTTACGTACGTCCGATCTTTTTTCGGTTGTGTCGGATTGCTGTCCCACTGGGCTATGAGTGGGGGAATAGACAGTGCACCTGTGTTTGTGCATACACCTGGGGATTATAACATCTCCTACAACGAAGACGACTAGTTGAAATTAACCGCCCTGATCGAAATTTGGTCTGGAGGACATTAGGTATCTAATTTGAAACTTTAGATAATCGCGGAAATAAAATCGCGTGAAAATTGTTTACTATGTAACCTAGACCTTACGTTAGATACGTACAGAATTTATGGTATATTGTTCTTTGTTCATTTTTTTCGCTTTCTCACATACTTAGTCATGCAAAGTACCTTGACCCCAACTTTTTGCTTTAATTTGGCAGTCTATGGCCTTGGGTTAGCCTTTAGCTATTTCCTCAATCAACGGTTCGGACCAACTCTGTTATTGGATATAAATACTTATTTAAGTACACAATGACTTATTCATTTCTCGCTGACGTTTCAAAAATACAACAAAAAATGTAGGATATAAAAAATGTAGGTAATATATGTGTAGGTTACCCCCTTTGAATTAAAATATATTTCATAAATATTATACTGACGTTTTCACTTCTGATTACATTCCCTTATCCCTTATAGTTCATAACTTGTTATCTATGCCAACTGGGGTATAAGATTATTCACAATATTATTTAAACGCAACGCATCGGCAATGTTTTGTCTATGTGTGGATGTCTATAGGCTGTAGTCATCACTTGACATCAATGTGAATATGCATGCTTGTTAGAGACACTCATTACAAAAAAAAAATTTTTAGTTTTTTTAAACAAAAATCCACCCAAAGTGATACCAATGAAAACTTGAATTACATAAGAACAAAATCAACAGCAAAAATTTGTTACATCCTATGAATTAGTACCTCAAAATTTTTATTGACTTACGCAGATAAGAAATAACACTTTCAAATCAAACAATAACCCTGTGTAGTAACAGTTTAGTACTATAATCTCAATGTTTGCTTACCTACGTTAATTGAAAAAAATCCACTTTCGACTGCTTATGATAATTAACAGGTGTAAGTGAGGAAGGCACTTTCTAAGTTCAGAGCGATCGTTGAGATAGGCAAACTATCGTCGCATTACCTGCTGATAGTACCTATCATCACATTTAGTAGATAGTTGCAGGAGCTACATCACATTTAGTAGATAGCAGTTTATTTGCATCTATGCTATGGACGTTCACATTATTTGATTTTTCACGATAATCTGTACTAGATTTAAGCTCTCATTTAAAAGAGCTCTTACTGAGTTTGTTGGGTAGCGGAGTTCTTCTCAGTAGTGACTGCACTTGGAACTCTGCTAAGTGAATAACTTTGATCTTGACGAATAAGTTTTTCTTTTTCTTCATTTATCATCATTGAAGGAATTGAAAAAATTTGTGATTATTATGTTTTAACTAAGTAGTTTTAATTCTAATTTTTAAAATACTATTAATATATGATTTTGCTTTACTTTATGTAACGGTTATTCACTCTAGGTATTTTATATATTTCTTGACGTTTTGAAAGATCTGTAAAGATCTATTCGAAATAAAAATATTTTCTATTCTATTTCTATTCTATTCATCGAAGAAGTATCTGGTGATCCAAAACCATTGCAAACTTAGCGGTGGATGAAAGTTTGTTTAATAAAATTTTCATTGATGATTGGTCTTTTAAAAACGCACTTGTTTTTTAACACTGCGTTATCAAATCAAATATACCATTTGTGTCAAAATTCTTCGAAATCGGTTAAGCGGTTTAGATTTTTTATACAAACATTCCTTCCTTATTTCCTATTTGAAAAACATGTAACCTTTATTTGAACCTAAATTTACATGATAACAAGCGAAGTTGGCATTTTGAGTTGATACGACAAGGTGGACTATAAGTGTATGACTTCGAATTATTAAATATTAACCGGCCTGGAAGACTATACTGGGCCCGTACTTCGTATACTTACTATCTCATTGCGATTCAGTGCAGGAACTGCCGAAATGTTAATTCATTTGTTTATATGACGGCGCATCTGGAGGAACGAGGCAAAGCATTACAGATAGTTTAGGTTCGCAATAATAGGGCATAGTACGCTGCCTATCACTATGCACGTTGCGTAGTAATTTTTGCCCCAAATATTCATGAGTATGTCATTTATACAATCATTGTTACTTGAAGAGACTGATCTACAGAATCCATGAAGAATTCGTAGGTTCGATTTGCAATATTTCTTGCTGGGTACATTTTTTTTACGATAGTGTAAAATCATGACATTTTACCATAGAGCAACACCGGAGGGGAGTAGCCATATGCAGGCTTCCCCCTCTGTCAAAGTACAAGCCCAAATGGGCCTATACCTGTCGCCAAGGTGTTTAAATGTGTGCGTGAAATTGTTTCTGTACTTTGTTAAAGTCAAGGTGTCAGATTCGTAGTAATAGACGATTTTTGTAGTGTGCGTGTGTGTCGCATGCATTTCCCCCCCCAAAAAATTACAGACTGTTTTGCATCGGAAATAAACGCTATGGCTACTCCCCTTCAGTCCGCCGCGGTCGGTGGCCCGTGTTGCGCTATGCATTTTACAAAACTGCCATGCCAAAGTGAATAAGACCCGATTTAATTTGAAACTGTTAAGGTCATTAAAGTTGTGTTTTTTGACCAGTTAAAGTGAGCAGGCAGTTAAAGTGAAGGCCGCCATTTGTACTGTACATTATTTTGTGTCTTTGTATTGTCTATGTTTTCATACGGTGTACAATAAAGAATATTGTATTGATTGCATTATATTCACACTGAATAAAAAAAAATATTGTGGGTCACAAGAAAATATAATTATATACCGTTTATAGACATTTGTATCCCGCCAACTACAGTGAAAAAGGTAACAGAGCCAAGTTCTAACTCTACACGCCCCAACTTCTCAAACTCTAACTTATCAAAATGCGTGCATTAACTGTTTTGCTATCGTCACAGAGGCGTAGGGAAACAAAATCATAAAAACGCAACTGCACGCCTGTATTTCTCGAAGGCGTAGGCAGAGGTAAATGCATGCAGACAATCATACATACGAACACCGCCGATGTAACTAACTGGTGGCTGTAATTAAGCCTTTTGAAACTTATAACGACCAATTTATGTGAGAAACTAAAGAATCTATTGAATTTAAATTGGCTCTGTATAATCGAATAAAGTACCCCGGAATAATCGATGAAAGATATCATCTGGCATTAAATTGATTTGAAGCATGGATTTTGTTGTTCAAGCAGATAATATATAGGTATACAATATTTAAGTTATCATTGACAAAAATCGATATTTACTCTGAAATATCGTTGTATTGTTTGCATCCCTATTAGCGGACGTTTCCCACGGGGCCGGGTGGATAGCTTGACAACAAGATTGTGTAAGTACTGAGATCCCGCACCTCTGCCGCTTGCTAAATGCAACCATTACATTTGGCATCCGAACACGATCATGTGATGACCCTGAATGCTAAAAAAACTGAAACGAAATTTCCGGCATCGATCGAGTTGCGGCAAAAAAAAAGGTGCTTAAGAATTGTAGTGAACATTTCGTGTAAGTATTTTGAACAATTTAAATTTTAAAAGATATATTGATTTCGTGTGAAATTAATTTATTCTCTTTATTTCTCAGTTATCGCCATAGTACCTATAAGTTGTTCATGATCATTTGTCTATTCCGTGTTCATAATAATGAGTTATTAATTACTTACTACCATATCTACAACATACTTCATACATTATTATATTACCGAATTTAAAACAGAGGAGAAGTAATCGTATCAAAGTCTACCTTAATTAAGATAGGTACCTACATCAAATTTTTAAATCAAAAAAGTTTTCGGTTTATAACCATCAAATAATTTTATCTGTATATATAAAAACCAATGCCATTTTTCATTGTAATTATATAACTCAAGAACGGGACCTATAACCAAACCAAATGTTTAGGATTTGTTTGGACTATTTAGTAGATGGTTTATGTGAAAGGAGATGTTGCGAGCTCGGCTCTGGTTCGTACATGTCCTCAAAAAATGGGTAAATTAAAGAAGAATCCAAAAAAAATACAATTAATTTATTCAAGAATATATTTTAGAGTTACAACCACATTTAATTATAACGATTTTATCATTTTCAACTATGTTAAACATGGCGGCGATACAGCCGACACTTGGGATCAATCGATTTTGATAGTATTTAGAAAATATTACTTTTTTCTCCAAGTTCTATAATCAAAATACAATTTAAAAAATGAAAATGTCAAAATGACATCGCCCGCCATATTCGCCATGTTAGTTTTGAGTTGCAATTCTAACTGCAAATTATGTTTTGTAACTGCAAACAAAGCTAAATAAGTGAAAATATGCAGTAAAAATCGTTTTTATATTGATTTTGCCTGTTTAATGATATTGTGTACAATACATGGCCGAAGGTCCATACATTTTTGCAACATCTCCTTTGCACAAAATCGGTACAACAGTTCTTCAAGCATGTATGTCAGCAAAATTTTCTTTTGTCTGTAGGTTGACAGACAAGCAAACGGGCCACCTGATGGAAAGTGGTCACCGTCGCTTATGAACATTTGCAACACCAGGGGAGTTGCCAACGCGCTGCCAGCCCTGAAGGACTCTTTTGACGCCATTTTTGAAGAACCCCATATTGTAGCACCTAGGGAACACCTCAGAGGGAAGTTCGTTCCACAATTTACACGTTCTGGTCAGGAACGAACATAAAAACCGCACCGTTGAGCACTCCGTTGAGTTCTCTCTTCGGCGGGTAGTACGGTGTAAGAAAAGAGACGGTGGCACCATGTCAAACAGTTCAGCAGAGCACTCAACATTGTAGAGACGGTACAACACGCACAGACTCCCAATGTCTCTGCGCAGGCTCAGATGTTCGAGCCTGTCGGTAAGTCCTGGATCGTTAACAATACGAACGGCGCGTTTTTGTAGGGAGTCAAGTGGACCAAGCTGGCTGACCAAGCCCACAAATGAGAGCAGTATTCCAGAACAACATTGTACCCGTGCGAAGCCAGGGCGGGCCGCTAGTAGGTACTTGATATTTTGAACAGTACGTTTCTTAAAAGTACAGCCACCCACGTAACGTTTCAAAGGCAATGTTCCTATGATATTAAAATTCATTGACTGGTGGTTGAGCTTCAGTGACGGAGCTCGCGGGCGTAGGCACCACTGCATTACCTAATATACTTGCCGCTAATGGTAGTGTTCAGCACTACCGTGTTCCGGTCAGGTGGTAATGTACGGCCCTGTAATTTCCGGCACAGAGGCATAACACCTTACCTTAGGCCTCAGGAGTGGTAACGTATATGCATTTTGACCTTTTGATTTTGATCTTTGTGTGGGTGTCTATAGGCTGCAGTCATCATTTAACATCAATGTGAACTATGTGCTTGCTTACCATTTCCATTAAATTACAAACAAAAAAATATTTTAATTAATTTTCACTGGTGAACAGTTAAGTGCACGACTGTAGGCACGACTTCGAGGGCGTAGACACTACTGCATTATCTAAATATATTAATATATCTTCCGCCAAAAGGGAGTGCTATTATTCCGCACTATCATATTCCGGTAATAGATGGTCCCATAATAACTATCACATGTCATAGGCAGAACAACTTAGGCTTCAGGGGTGAAAACAAATCTGAATATTGACCCCCAGTTATTTTGTGTAAGCTATATATACTGCAGAATTCACTTATTATCAGTGTGAACTGCTGATGAGATGAGATGATGGTGGCAAATTAGCCACCACTTTAATTTGTTACCTTCATTTCATGAAAAATTTATACATAGTATACCCAATGTTGCTGTATTAGTAGTTTATATACGTATAATATCTATGTACCTACAATATTATAAATATCTATTACTAGCTGACCCGGCAAACTTCGTATTGCCTCACAATGAAATAATCTGTCAAAGGTTTGATAGATACCTACGGACTATTTGTATGGAAAAATAAAATTGTGGTTTTTAATCCAAAAATACAAAACCAGAATTAGCCTAATCGGTGCAGCCGTTCTCGAGTTTTAGCGAGACTAACGAACAGCAATTCATTTTTAAGGTTTGATAGATACGTACTATTTGTGTGGGAAAATGAAATTGTGGTTTTTACTATTTCCCTTCAATTTCTTCATATTTTCTTACCTTTCAAACCTTCCCTGGACTTCCAAAAAACATTCAAAACCAAAATTAGCCAAATCGGTCCAGCCGTTTTCGAGTTTTAGCGAGACTAACGAACAGCAATTCATTTTTATATATATATATATATATATAATACTAGAAATTTATGATCAAAATCTACCAATAAATATTTATACTGATGGTTCTCTGCTGGGTGTTGGAGCAATTTTAAAACAAGTACAACTAGATGGTAAAGAAAAACCAGTAGCCTATTTTTCAAAAAAACTGAATGGAGCGCAAAAGAAGAAAAAGGCAATATATTTAGAATGCTTAGCTATTAAAGAAGCACTAAGATATTGGCAGTACTGGCTGATAGGTAAATCGTTTACAGTCTACACAGACCATAAACCATTAGAAAACATGAACTTAAAAGCTAGAACAGACGAAGAACTAGGTGATTTGACTTATTACCTTTCACAATATGATTTTAAAATCAAATATTCCCCTGGAAAAGATAATTTAGAAGCGGACTGTTTAAGTCGGAATCCTGTATTAGAACCAGAGGATAATCTAGAAGAACAACTGAAAGTTGTGAACTTAATTACATTAGCAGATATTGTAATAGATCAGAATCAAAATAAAGAAATACAGAGAAACAATAATAAAATAATCAAAAAACACAATTTATACTTCAAAAGAATTAGGAACAAAGAGAAAATAATAATAACAGAAGAATTCAGTATTAAATTTATAAAGCGAATACATGAAGATCTATGTCACATTGGAGTGGGACAAATGCTAACGACTATTAGTTCACTGTACGCAACAAAAAATTTAACGAAAAATATTAAAAATGTTTGTAGGAATTGTGAAATTTGCATAAAAAACAAAACAAGAGGACAACACAAATACGGATTAATGTCATATTTAGGCCCAGCGACAAGACCCTTTGAAATAGTATCAATAGACACAATTGGAGGTTTTGGTGGTTCTAGATCAACCAAAAAATACATACATCTTTTAGTGGACCACTTCACTAGATATGCATTTATTATAACATCAAAAACCCAGGGTGCACATGACTTTATAAAGCTAATAAATAAGGTCGCTGAAACCGAAGAGATTGGGATGCTCCTTACCGACCAGTATCCATTAATAAACTCTAAAGAATTCAAGAAATTCCTTACTGACAAACAAATAACAATAATTTTTACAGCAGTGAATGCACCGTTTTCTAATGGCCTAAATGAAAGGTTGAATCAAACGATAGTTAACAAAATTAGATGCAAAATCAATGAAGATGGAGAAAACAGAGCGTGGACTACAATAGCACATGAATGTGTAGAAAAATACAATCAGACTAACCACTCAGTAACTGGCTATGCACCATGTTATTTGCTATACGGAACAGATGTTAAGGTTTTACCAAAAGAACTACAACAAGGAGGTATAAATAGTGACTGGATCGGAGATAAGAAAACAGCGCTTAATAATACCTTGAAATCACATTACTATAACAAAATGAGGTATGATAGGAATAGAAAACAAAGAGAATTCAGTGTGGGAGATCTAGTATATATAGAAAATGGGAATAAACTAAATAGGAAAAAGCTAGATGAATTGAGAATTGGACCATATAAAATAATTAAAAAGAAATCTAATACAATTTACGAGATAGATACAGGACATAGAAAAACAGAATCAAATCTTTTTCATATCACAAAACTAATTCCAGTACAGATAACAGAGGATGAGAATGTGCAAGTATCAAATGGAGAACTGGAGTGAAAATTCACGGGTGAATTTTCTTCCCCATGGGGGGAGATGTAAAGAAATACTATTTCTTTCTTCGCACTCTGTGTGTTTACTTACCATGAAGTTTGGTTATAGTTTTTAACTTTTTAATTGTCTGATTTTAAAGAAGAAACGAATTCAGAATGTCAGATGACAGATTTAAATACGAGTTGATTGACAATTCGAGAATCAATGAAAATTTTAATATTATATTATTTTATGTTTTAAAAGTGAAAGAATAAACTTTCATTGTCGTTTCTTCTTTACAGGTTTGAGTTCATATTGTTTTATATTACCTAAATAAAATAGTCTCTGTATAAAAAAAACTAACAATAAATCTTCTTTACAGCAACACAAGGTTTATTTCTTTCATGTAGTAAAACAGACTTATATATATATATATATAAAAATGAATTGCTGCAGAAGATAGATATGACAGGTAGCTCTAAATACTCGTACATTTTTTTATCTGTTTATAACAGAAGTACATTCTTAAAATAATCCCACACCTGTAATATATTCAACACAGCTCAAGGTTAGTTTATCGAACATTTGATATTTCACACCGTGAACAAATAAAAAAAAAAGTTAATTGATTTTTTTTACTGTTTATCGCAGTATGACATTAATCTTTATTTCTGAGCCGATAATACTCTCAGGGTGGTCGTGGCAAGTTTGTACTTAAAAGGTTTTGACTTCTAATTTGGTAATTTGATTAGATAATTTTATTTTAGTAAACAGATAACATTGAAGTGAGCTTTTTGAATGAAGATAGTTTTTAAATGTTATCATCATCGTTCATATTAGAGTCAGTTTTTAAAATGCTTGATTATTGAAACAATGGGTATAAAGATATCATGAGTTTAAGATATCGATGTGTAGGTATGAAGAGAAAAGTTAAAATAAAAGTAAGTAGAATGGACATAGGCAAGACAGTGATTAACGCTTTACGTTCTATGTCCCCCGTAAGTGATTTGGAATATAGAATGAATGAATAAAAAGTTTTTATTGGTACCTAATTAAAGACACATTATTTACTTTATTAAACCTTGGTGGTAGAGCTCCAGTGACGAAGCTCGCGACATCAACGCATTACCTATTATACCATTACCTATATTTTTCTATTTTTATTTTTCTACTGTTACAAGGTACCTATTTCTTTTTATATTAACAGTGTTCTTTCTTTTTTTTGTGTTCTTATGTCAATGATTTCATAAATGTTGTTTTTTTTTTGTCGTACCAAAATACTTATATTTTAAATGTTTAATTTTTTTTGATCGGCTGCGCCAATAAATGTTTTTTCTTCTTCTTCTTTTTTTTTTTTTTTTTTACCTAATTTACTTGTCGTTAAATGGTAGTGTTCAGCGCTATCGTGTTCCAGTCAGGTCGTATTATATCTACGACCCTATAATTTCCGGCACAGGGTCATAACAATTAAGACCTCTGAGTGGCAACGCATCTAAGTACATCTCTGCTTTTATGTGGATGCTTATAAACCACAGTACCACTTACCTTCAATGTGAACTGTATGCTTGATTACCAGTTCATCATATAAAAAATAATTTTAAGAGGTTCAAAGCAAAGACAGGGCGTGTCGCGTACGTAACTAAATTCAAATCTTTTTTTTAGACTAGGTAAGTAGGTACCTACAGTTTAAATGCGAGCAGAGAATTGATTTCTCAGATACAATAGTTGACTCGACAAGCGAGTACAGCCGACAGCCAGTTCTATAACTGTAAACAGATGTAAATTAGATCGCACTCCATAGGTAATTTCAAATTTCACTTCGCCGTTCCAACAATAGTAATAAAATATCGGATATAAGAACGGTACTTCCGAAATGTTAGACGCCCGGGCTTTCCATTCGTCCCACCCTCGATTGTGTCTCTTCATTGTATGCAAATGTACCGCGCCCATCGCTACCAAATATTTCACGCAGCCTTGCAACTAAGCTTGCCAGAGCAAAAAAATAATAACCGACAAAATTCAGGACATTTACGGAAAGGAGATGTTGCAAAAATGTATGGACCTCCATGTATGGGCCATGTATTGTACACGATATCTTTAACAGGCGAAATCAATATAACAACGTTTTTTACTGCATATTTTGACTTGTTTAGCTTTGTTTGCAGTTACAAAAAAAATATTTGCAGTTAGAATTGCAACTCAAAACCAACATGGCAAATATGGCGGAAGATGTCATTTTGACATTTTCTTTTTGTTTATTGTTTTTTAGGGTTCCGTACCTTAAAAAGAAAAAGGAACCCTTATAGGATCACTCGTGCGTCTGTCTGTCTGTCTGTCTTTCTATCTGTCCGTCTGTCACAGCCAATTTGCTCCGAAACTACTCGACCGATTGATTTGAATTTTGATGAATATATGTAAATTGGTGACCCAAAGATGAACACGTCAAGTAAAATAATAAATTTTAAACAGGGGGGAGTACATTCGGGGGGTAAATCAGAAAATTAAAAAAATATATATATTTTTTTTTCGTAAACCGTGTCGTGTGACATATCAAATGAAAGAGGTTGTTGTCAGCATCTCAGATATATTTTTTTTATATATTTTGCATTTATTCCCCCCTATCTCCGAAACTACTGAACTTAAAATTTTGAAAAAAATGTTGAAAATAGTTCTTTGCCTATCTATAGGAATACTGGATATCTATACTGGAAAACCTATAAGAAGTTTGAGTATTCAAATTAAATCGAAAATTCTTAAAAATATAACCCCCTCCCCTGCCGGTACCACCGTAACCGCTATGTCCCTGCATTTTAAATCTGTAATATTTTCGAAAATATTTATTTAAATTACGGAACTCTCACCACGCAAGTCGAACTCGTACTTGTCCGGTTTTTGATTACATAGGGAGTACTTGGATAAAAAAGTAATATCTTCTAAATACTATCGGCATCCGATAGTATTTAGAACTTCATACTAATCGATTTCCAATTTTAATAAATTCATCATAACTTCTTTAAATTGATCGATTTGATACATCGTTTTTTGATATTATGTGATGCACTAGTAAGATACAGATAGCATTAGTTTTGTTTTATAAACATAGGTACTATCAAAAGCGTTTGCTGTCTCGCCGCCATGTTAAACATGGTTGAAAATGATAAAATCATTTAAATTAAATGTGGTTGTAACTCTAAAATATATTCTTGAATAAATTAATTGTATTTGTTTCGGATTCTTCTTTAACTTACCCATTTTTTGAGGACGTGTACGAACCAGAGCCGAGATCGCAACATCTCCTTTCCGGACGTTTACGCAAGACTTTGTAAAAGTTTAGTGTCAATTTCTTCTTACCTTCAAACTATATTTCATATATATATATTGGTACAAATGTATATTATAACTTCTAGATGAGAATTTAACAATAATAAAAGTAAATCCATATTTACCTACCTAAATACAAATACAACTAAATAAGGACAATAGGCATTGTATTTTTTTATATGGACCATTAATCAACTAAGATTTTTGTTTTCTTAAAACTTCCCGTCATCTTATAACACTCTCATGCTTAACAAGTTCGATTGATTCTGACCAAATGGATTTAAAGCTTGCATTATAACTGTAATAATAATATATTAATCGTAATAATATAATAATAAATCGGATTGTTTTCTAATCTTTCCGTACGGATACGGAAAAATCCCATCACATGGCAACTCTACATGCAGCCGCCACCGACCGGCCGAATTACACGACCCCACTATCGAACGCTCCCTTAAGCATTCCACGAACCACGACAACCGATTTGTCCCTTCCGAGTCGCTGATTTTGTCGCGTGGGTGTCACGTAATAAACATTCTCTATGCCCAATCCGACTCGATAATGGCGGGAACCATGGACAGCCTTTCAGGATCCGCTCAGGCTTGACATGAGACACAGTGGATGTAGATTATTGGGAAAAGATTAGTTTAATCCATACTGACATATTTTTACCCTGGTAAACGATGATCGGCGAAACAGGATCAATGGCTTATCACGTCTGAAATATAAAAATTACTTTCTCGCTAATTTTTTGCTGAATTGTGTCATCTCCAGTGCTGATTCACGAACCTTTGTTTAGTTGTTAGTTGTAACAGAGATTTTTGCTCCACTGCTTTATTTTGAAAATGTCTAGAACTCCAGGTTTCAGTCTACTAAAGTTTAAAAATGCGCTGATCTAATCCGTAGTTTTATTTATCACAGTTATTACTATTAGATATATACTCAAGGTGAACTTTTTGTGAATGTGAAAGGAACGATCTATAATATTCATGTGAGCTTATTTTGCTCAGAAAAATTATGTATATTCACTGTATTTTCACTTTATTGACAGCGCACGCTGGTTTGCTTAACTACTATACTACTACTATTACTATTTGATATCTTTTGTTTAGTGAATAACTATCACTTTTCACGCTTTCGAAATGTACTTTTATTTTAACTCTTGTTTCGATAATACGAAAACAAATCGTTCCGCCGCAGGAAAGCAATTAAATTTTACCCTGTACTGCCTGTATAAGTTTCAATATATATATATTTTTTTAATTTAATTGAATTGGCAATCAAGCATGCAGTTCACATTGATGTTAAGTGATGACTGCAGCCTATAGACACCCACACAAAGACCGAGGCCAAAATGCAGATGCGTTACCACTCCTGAGGTCTAAGGTGTTATTCCCCTGTGCCGGAAATTACAAGACTATACATTACCACCTGACCGGAACACGATAGTGCTGAACACTACCATTTAGCGGCAAGTATATTAGGTAGCGCGATGGTGCCTACGCCCGCGAGCTCCGTCACTGGAGCTCTACCACCAGTACAGTACAGTACAGTTATATCTATTTAAATAGAACAAGTGATAAAGGAATTCCTTTATCTCTGATCTGATAATTCGTATCCGTTATCCGTGACGAGAAGGCTTGAGAAGTTATCTTAAAAGCAATTTTTCTAATGTCAGAAAATTCTATCCGTCGCCATTTGAAGTCGCTCGATAATTTGTATCATCACTGTCACACCACGGCATGCAAAACAACATGTGAGGGATCACATGGGATATGACTTTTGCTTTACTGGCTTGATTTCATAGTTGTGTCTTGATTTTAGTAAAAACTGGGAATGCGCTGATCCGCAGTTTTTGCTACTACTATTCGATATATACGTTTCTATATTCAAAAAATACGTAGGTAACCCTTATCCGCATTGTGGAAACTGTGATAAGGCATTAGCAATGTATCATTATCGGCGAAAGATAAATCGATTGTCAGAAAATTCCAACCGCCAATGCCATTGAAGTTGCGAGGTAATTTGTATCGTCACTGTCACGTCCCGACGTGCTAAACAGTCGCGCCTGCAATTCCTCACATCGGAGCTGCCTTTACAACGACATTATATTAGTGATGCGAAGAATACTTTACGAATACGAATACTTTTTTATACGGCAAATTATATTTAACTTAGAATTTAGTTGCGTCAGTACGTTACCCAACACATCTCATCTTCCCATTCTTCCCTTTGAACATTTGTTCTTAATTGAAATATTATAATAACATGTATTAGGCAAACTCAAACTCAAACTCAAAAATTCATTTAATCACTTGGAAATAATAGAATTTGCTTGTGATAGGTCAAATTACAAATATAAAATTAAAGCGAATAACACCTGATACGTTGATTAATATGTCAAAGTAAATAAATTAATAATAGTCCAAAAATACTTAATAATAAAAATAGGTATCAACAGAATGTTCCATACTCTCTTTTACAAACGACAAGATAAGACTAAACAAAAAAATATGGGACATTCTTTGTCATTCACTGGCAGAGGCGACTCCTATCCAGATTTTTTATGAATTATATCCTTAACGTATTCTTGACATTTGAATTTAGTAAAAGAATAGCAAAAAATTATAATATTGTCAAATTCCAATGATTGACTTCAACAATGACGTTGATTTTTCGGACTACGAACGTTAATTGCGGCAGGTAGCTCTCTGTAGTTTATCGTACTACAAATCATGTCTGGATAATATTTGACAACTACAAATAATATTCTCGTTGCATCACTACACTACCCAACGAATCTCCTTCCCATTCTTCCCATTGAACATTTAGCGGGCGACGCGACGTCGGCCGCGGTTGTCTTTAAAGTTGAAATCTTAATAACACGTATTATGCGACTCCTACACAGGGGGGCCATCGAGTCGTTTGTAGTTTGAATTTATGAATATTTAGCGCGTTGAAACTGTTCCTTGAATTCTTATGTGAGCTGAAGGATCTTAGCGACGCGAGCTTTGAATGGGCTTCAAATGCGGTCGCATTTGAATATTTGTATCGTTTGACTCACAATTACCTACCTTTACGACTTGCAATGTCGTGCGCCTGTTTATTATCAAATAAATGTCGAAATCAAAACGTTCAGGTTTACGTGTCAATTGAAATCTCGGTGTACCCAAATCGGTTTAGGTGTTGTTGGAAGATTAGAGTACGCGGTTTCTTGTAGCTTTTGCGCTTGAAACGTTTATCGAGATTATTTTTGACGATTATTAAAGAATTATTTAAAAAAGTGTTATAATTATTATTGTTATACTTTTACTTTTACTTTTTGTGAGTATTCAGGAGTAATATAAATATAAATAAAACTATGTCTATGTCTGGTCTTTTTTTGGATAGTGCTTATCGCGATAAATTCCTCATTCTCAATTTTTTCTTGCAACACAAGCATTAACTAAACGTCAATTTGAAGGTTACCTATTGGTGGAAGTGATATCAAATTCTAGATTTCTAGAGAACAATCTTTTGAGTAGGTATTTGTAGACATAGGAAAATAAGGTAGGTACGATCAACAGGGAATCAAGTAGGAACTTAAATCTAGATTGTGTGTGGCCTATTTCGCACCACAACACGGCAACTTATGAGCATCATTGCTTATTCAACAACAAACTATACAGAATTATTTATATTTATAACATTATTTACTCTCAACGTATTATAATTCTGCGTAAATTCTCAATAATGGCGCCCAAAATTGTATGAAACGTGACTCATATACCAGCGAAGGTAAAATAATGTATACAGCTAATGTAAGAACATAAGCGAGAGACAGAAGTGTAAATGCGGACGCCGAGCCGAGGTCGGATTAGCGTATAATATACGACTTAACGTTCTAATACGGTTATTGAAGCCGGCTTAGCCGGAGACAAACAATGGCACATACCAACCCACACCGCCGAAACTAGGCAAATAAGAGCCATGGGGCACGCTGCTACCTTGTATATGATGGAATCACATTTGTATCCTGTGAGACCATACCATGACCTCTATCACGAACCTAAACTGAATCGTTAGTTTTTTGTACGCACTGTATGTAAGAAGACTGACTTACTTTTTACTTACATAGGTAGGTATTTGTTTTTTTTCGAAATTTCCCTTGTTTAATGTTGCTTCAATTCAGCCAAAAACAACTAGAGCGGCTATCATTTTATGTTTATAACTATGAACTAGTATGTAAGAAATGTAAAAAGATCTAAAGAATTTTAAAAATTGTGTATGCGTTATGTTTTTTTTTATACTTACCGCTTTGAAGATACAATTAACTCTAATTCTAAATTGCAATGATTTATTCGAGTCACATTCAAAATATAGCGTGCGATTTTTAATGAAATAGCCACAATTGAAAAAGTCGCTACATTAACATTAGAGCTCGTCACATCGTCGGCTCGCTGAATACCCTCGCATTCACTGGTACGTGAAACGGATTATCTTTACGTGATGATGGCTCTTCTTCAAATTGTGTCAACGCGGTTCATACTGCAAACAATTTTTGCTTCTCCTTATGTTTAATTGGATAGTTATCCAATTTAACAGAAAAATAATCATAATGCATAAAAACCTTCCTTGAATTATACGAGCTTCATAGTAAGCATTACATTAAATTGAAAACATAGAGTGACCTAAATTGAATTGAAATATTTTATAGCTCTATTTTCAAATTATACTAATAGTTGAAGTATTAGTACCTAGAATAGTCAAATTAATGATGTTTGTGTATGTGTTGTATGTGTACAACGGCACCCACGACACAGGTTTATACCTACTGTGGGCCTGTGAGTGTAAGCGTATTTTATTTTATTATTATTATAATGATACACTTGTAAAAAATGTATAGGTATTTAAAATGAAATCTCTGATATATGCATTCATTCTCTGAAGGTCGTATGCTTAAGGTTATGCAACTGTAAGTTATTAACAATCGGTTTGTTAGCACAGTCTTATTCAAGATCATGAATCAAGCTTTATAGTAACAAATAGTTATTACCAGGAGTACCTGAGCTTAACTTCCTTTGACGAAAAAAATAATCTTCTAACTATGAGCTCTACATAAGAGAAGCTCCACTAAAATGTGTATTATAGCTCTACGAGTGCAAAGACTCTGACAGTAAATAGTCCGATAGCTCAATCAACACACGGGAGCTTTGCAAATATTATTATTATCATCATATTATTATCATTATATTTAAAGCTTTACCACAACTGTTCGGCCATGTCATCCAAATCATTATGTAACGACTAATATGTCACATTATGAACCGGATCCTATTATTTATTTTTGCAAATCTTCTTTGATCTGATTAATAATATATTATCACACATCATAATCATACAAACAACGTAGGATTACTGCATATTCAGTGAACTGCACAAATGAAATGCCTCATAAATATACGAGTGATTAACATTTAGGTAATAACCACGATTACGACTCGTCAGTGCATTGCTTAGCTGGTAATTAATATGTTTGGCCCAGGCTCCCTCAAGCGTCATTCATGTATAGGGTTGTCGCAAAGGTTTATTAATTGAATTTCTTCCATACACAAGTTTACTGAACAAGATTTAAGTACGGATGACATAATCGTTTCTGTCCAGTTTCTTCTGTGGTGTTCCCTCGCTGCTCATTTGGGGTTCTTTAATAATAACGCCAAAAGAGTTCTTCAGAGTTTCTTTTTTATGTAATGGAAGTGGCAAACAAACATGCAGTTCACATTGATGTTAAGTGATGACTGCAGTCTATAGACACTTACACAAAGACCAAGGTCAAAATGCAGATGCGTTACCACTCCCGAGGCCTAAGGTGTTATGCCTCTGTGCCGGAAATTACAGGGCCGTACATTACCACCTGAACAGAACACGATAGTGCTGAACACTACCATTTAGCGGCAAGTATATTAGGTAATGCGGTGGTGCCTACGCCTGCGAGCTCCGTCACTGGAGCTCTACCACCAGTTGGCAGGACGTTGGTTCCCCTCTGGTGTTGCAAATGTTCATAGGCGTCGCCTACCACTGACCACTTTCCATCAGATGACCCGTCTGTTTGTCTGTCAAGTATATGACATAAAAAGCCTAACTCTTGTAATGGTCGGTACATGAAATGCCCAGATTCTGTCAGTGTTATAATGGATACTGTGCGGATTTATCTCGTGTGTATCACCCAAATGGCATGTAAGACCTTGTCATGCCAGTTTGGTTGCTTCTTATCTAACTATGAACACAGCACAGTCAGCCTGTGACCACAAAAACTACGCTGTGTTACTTTCGTGAAAACATGATAAACGGAAACGTTATTTCGTCAATGTGTGTAAAAAAACTATTCAATTATTGATTAGGTTTCGTACTAATAGTAGTAGGTTAGTTAGGTAGGTTTACAAACGGTGGGTTACCACACCAAAACCTGTGCCAAAACCGTGTGATACACCGACCAAAGCCGGACGTGTGTTACGACTACAAGAAGAGATGGATACCTACTTGATAAAAAAGTAGAAGGGTTTTTTTTCTTAAATTTTTAATAGGTGGGTGGTGGTGGTGTTCCTAATTGCGCACTTCTGCCCGCACTCCCGGAGTGCAACGATGTTGTTTTATTTATCTGTTCTAAGCAAATCATTTGATTATTTATACAATGAAAACCCAAGTTATACCAGTTTTCGTACCCAATTTCCGAGCTCATATGTAAGACAACCCTAACTGAAGTGCCATGTCAGCATTCCCGCAGAGACCCGAGGCCTACCCTGAAGTACAAATCTTAGTTTAGGTATTTCAGACAATTGAATGGAAATCTGGGTCAAGAAATTCAAATCTTAATGTCCTTCAAAACTTATAGAGTATCTACCAGAAGCTCTAGGGCGTTGACAAAGCTGCGTTATCTTATCTATATGTCGCTAAATGAAGTTTACAGAGCCTGTCAAATTGTGTTATGGCTTTGTAATTTCTGGCACTGAGGGAAAGGATCTAAAGACTTAGAAGTAGCAATGAAGAGAGATCTCTATTTTTAAAGCAGATTTCTAGTCGCTGACAGAGTATTCATTGATCATGTGTGTCAACTTAGCACTTGTTTTATGGCATGATCAACTTGATCGATAAACATCCATGTTCCAATCCATTTCTTTTTGCTTGTTGTGTATTGATAAGTTTTCAAATAAAGAATTAAGTAGACTTTTACCCCCTTATTCATAAACGTACATTAGATACGTTTTAGCTATAGAATGCTTTGTCTTTGTCAGTTGCATTGTCAAATGTGCAGGACAGAAAAAGACAAAGGAGAGATTAGCAACACTTTAGCTAAAATACGTTTATGAATAAATGGGGGTTACTGTTTAAATTTATTATGATAACAAGGCCAAACTATTATAACAAATAACACTGTCGATTTGATTTGATTCATTTGGGCGACTCTCTTGTATTTGCTTATATGTATTATATTCAGTGCACTCTAGAGATTTTTATAAAAAGAAAAACAATAGTAGCTACACAACATTACTTTTGAACGAAGTTGTCCATTCAAGTGCAAATTTTATGTTAATTATTACTTAATTTGCATTTTTTCAGGCGGCCCGGCTTAAAGGAGTAACCACACATGTCCTCCGAAAATGATTCCGGTGAGTTAATTTCATATATAAACATTTAATTAAAATGTACGTCAAATAAAAATTGTAATAAACATTCACAGCCTCTGCGCAGTGGTCATATTTTTACATTCGTTTAAACCCGCTTATAATTTTTACGAACGCTGAAGTAAATTAATATTTAACGACCAACTCTCTGACCTGTTTCCACCTTTGATCATTAGTAAAACAATCATACAAAACGGCGTTTGCTTAATGCCAGTCAACCCTTCGAAATAATTACGCTACCATCTGCTCACTGGCAGCTGGTAAAGACGTATTGCTAGGGTACCCAATAAAGGATGCAAAACCTTCTACCGACTGAATACCAAGCCCATACAAGTTTTTTGTTTGTTTATTATTAGACTTAGACTACCTATCCATCTAGACACAAAACTAGTCATGCGTCTAAGCGCAAAAACTGTGTTGCAATTATAAATACTGAGCTTATTTCATTAGGGGGGAGCAAGGGACTCCTTTAATGTTAGCTTGTTTTTTAAACCAACATGCTACTGGTCTACAATTCTTTAGCCTGAGTCATAAGGGGTTTTATTTAATTGAAAAGTATAATTCAATAACTATAAAGACGTGCCTCGGTAACTTAGTAGAATTGTTGAGACTGGCGAGGCAGGTTGACGGAGATAGTATTTTTTATAAATTGGGAAGATTTTCAGTACCAGCTCGAATTTTAGGAGGAAGCACAGTCCTGCAGATCACATATTTAAATATCATGGTCTGTTTTATTTTTAAAACAATTGTGTCGGTTTTTGGACCGTTAATCTGTTAAATTTTAATATTATCGACTCCTATTATCTGGAACACAAAAAACAACCGATGTTTCTAGTGTACCTACCTAAATTTCTGTCCCTTTTCCTTCGGGAGGTTAGGGATGTGATGTAACAGGTGTAATAAATTCTGTTCCCGGGTGAGATATTGTTTACATAATAAAATATATAAAATGAACATAATTTACGCTACGTAAGGTAATGGGAAGACATTAAATAACTTATAAATAGTGAAATGCAATAAATCTCGCGAAGATTAAACTTGTTTATCCATATATAGCGCGTATGTTTATAGACTACGTATGATACAGGAAGGCTACTAGAATTTAATTCGCCATAACTGGTTGGAGGCATGGTTATGTTTGCGGTTGATGGTCAAGGAATTCGTTTGTCTGTTGAGTGCGCCTAAGATATACGGTCGAAGATTGCGTGGCATATTTTATGAGGAAGATAGCTGTTGGTTTTGGATATGCCTACTTTAACTTGCTGACAGAAGCCTGCATTTTGACGTACGTAAAGACGGCCTGTCAACAGATGACAGTGATTATGTTGAAATTTACATGATGGCTAGATGCGACATATGGCCACGAACAGGTATGTTGGCGAGTCGTATCATCAAAGAGATAAGCACTTTGCATAATCATGTTTATATGCACACTACGACTGTGATTATCTGGAGATACTATCGGGATGTTTGATGAACTAAGTTGACCACTTTGTTTTAGTGTCCGTGCTATAAAGTTTTGTTTTGTTGTTAAGGTTTCATGCATATGTTTATTTTTGTAACTTTTCTAAGGGCATATGGATTAGATATACCTACTTAATGTTTATTTTAATTTGAGCCCGACTTAGTTTTTTCTTTATTATATAATAATGGTGGAAAACAAGCATGCAGTTCACATTGTTGGTAAGTGAATACTGCGGCAGGCTATAGATTTTACCAACATACAACGGAAGGTCAAAATGCATATGTTTCGTATGTTTCGCCCTGGGAATCGAATGAGTACGTCTACTACTACGAATCATCGATAGATTGATAAAACATCAATAACAGAGAAATATACAAGGCTGATATAGATAGTTGCCGAGACTTAGGCAGACGAATACTGATTATAAAAATAGGTCGAGTTCTATCTGAATTTGGGTAAAAGAGTCTCTAAATCGGCGAGCATGTATGAGGAGAGTAATTCTTAGCAAAGAGGCACGGAAGATGTTAGAGGACCAGTAGCGTAGCTATGGGGAGGGGGGCTGCCCTCACCGAGTGCCACCCATATGGGGGTGACACCCTCTCCAGTGATCATCTATGTAAATAACCAAAATTGGTTAACGGTTTAGATCTGCAAACGCCAAAGAATGGGGAGTACCTAATTCCTTTTTTTTTGCTTTTCCGCCCCTTATTGCCATCCATGTTAGCTACCTACCCCACTGTTGAGTACCGATAGACATGTGTGGCGCTTCACGCCCTCGGTCTACCCTGCCTTGGCAAGACGTTACATACCTACAAAGGTACATAATTTTTACGTACCTACTATCGAATCCATGTGGAATGTGTAAATGAATAGCAACCAAGTGCTAGTCGGATTCGTGTTGAATAAGAAGTCTGTGGTATTTTATCATAATAAAATACCATAGACTTCTTATATGTGTTTTCTTGTGATCTATAGGTAAATAACTTTTTTCTGGATTTTTACAAAATAAAAGGTAGTGTCGTTAATAAGGGGAGTAGGGCAAGATCAATTCACGTCTATTTTTTTGAAACTAATAAATAAAATTGAATATCTGAGAAATCCTTGCAATTTCAAAAGCGAAGGCCACTTAAAAAATGCAAGATTACTATATGAAATCAAATTTACTTATTTTTGTTACACGTTCATGTTTAGGTTACTGATATACATGTGTGTCTTTATCATCATCATCATATCAGCCATAGGACGTCCACTGCTGAACATAGGCCTCCCCCAATGACCTCCATGCCGACGATCACTCGACATGTGTGAACCTACTAAATTTCAATTCAATCGATCTAGTACTTCCGGAGAAAGCCGGTTGTGATAGGCGGACAGACAGACATACGCACAGCGATCTTATATGGGTTCCGTTTTTTCCTTTTAAAGTACGAATCCCTAAAAAGACAAAATTACCAGTCGGGCGAATAAGTAAACTTTACGATTTAAAGTTACTTACTTTAGGGAGTCCTACTCGACGACGCTGTGTATCATTCATTAAAGTGAAATAAAATGCTTTAATGTAATTGATTCCCCGTAGTCACCTGGAGCGAGTCCCTTGGGGATTATTTATTAAAAAAAGACAAAAGGTGGCCTCGTTGAAAGGGCAACGGAAGCCGCGGGGCGCTATTCAGGCGTGAGATTTTTTTATCTTTTTTCCATACCACATACCGCCTTTGAGTACGTTTCCTTCCTAAACAAGGTCGTATTGTGTGCTCGTAGTAATTAGAACAGTGACGTCACTATTGTAATCTATATGCTAATACATGAAACACTTTTCATTCTTGAATACAAATGTGTTGAATTAAAACAGCGATGGATTGAGCAATAAGAATAATTCAGTTGTGTTTAATTAAACAGCTATTACCTTTTTTTTTGTACTTTTGGAAATAAAGGGGCTAAACTATTTTGAAAAACCTCAAAACTATTTATGTATTTAAAAAAAGTCTTTAAGATCCTTACAATAAGACCTGTCTCACATTATATCACACAATATAGTTCTAAAAACATTCTTAAATTAATTTCTTCATTTATCCCCCAAAAGAGGATCTATGTGAAATTCATTTATTGATGTAACACGTTCATGATTGGGTTAGTGTATGTGTCCCGGATTTCAACTCAATCAGTCTAGTACTTTCGGAGAAAATCAGCTGTTAGAAACACGAGAAATATTACAAGGGTTCTGATTTTTCCTTTTGAGTAACGGAACTCCAAAATTTTAATAATGTACAAAAATACTGTTCAAAATCACTTATCGTTGACTCGTTTGAGTTGAGATAACTTGAGGTACACCACAATACAACTAGTGAAGTTGCATTGTGCTTTTAACATCTATAAAAGATTCTTTAATTTGGCTTATCTTCTAGCCTTTGTAATTTTACCTCAACAGGGGAGCGCTAAAAAGGAAAATCCGTTAGCTAACTTTCGTAACTCAAATGACGCTCTATAGAAATAAAATAGCCTTAACAAATGGTAACCTTTTAGTGTTATGTCATGAACAACGGACCAGAACTACAGATTAAATAATATGGCATAGTGCACTCACAGCTTTACTGGTAATGTCTTAATTCTGTTTTGTTTTGCGTTCTTCAGTGTAATGGAAAATAGAGGTATGACTAATGATAAGTGGTAGGAAAATATTTTTAATAAAACGTAACGTAATTGCACGCCTGTAATCCCCGAAGGTAAATGCATGCATTCAAGCATACATGCAAACACCCACGATTCGCCTGTGAGAGCCTGTTGACATCTCCGGGCACATTTCCAAACTTCGAGGTACTGGGAAATTTCCAGAAAATGGAAAAATTTCAATAGAACCAGAGATAAAGGACTTAACACCATTACCTCTGAAAAGCCCCTAACCGGGAATCGAACCCAGGACTTCAGCGTGTTAGTAGTGACCTTCTACCACTAGGCTACCGAGGCAGTATTTTTAATAAATATTTTTTTCACATCAACCAACTGTTCCAAATTTAAATGATTTAACATCAACTTTAGTCATACGTCAAGTGTAAGTCAGATTTACTGTTTTACAAATTTGTTTTACAATCAACTTCGATATCTATATATATAAAAATGCAACCCGTCTTTGTGGTCACGGCATCACGCGTGAATGGCTGGACCGATTTCACTAATTCTTTTTTTGTTGTATTTCTTATTATTAGGAGAAGGTTCTTAAGGAAAAAAATATTTAAAAAATCTCTCAGAAATATTGAAAAATATACATTTAATTTTGCATATTTGCAAAAACGCGCGTAACGAATGTCAATGTCATTCACAGCCATAGACTATATTGAAAGAGCATCGTTTGTTCGGAAACGTGATTACTTAATTAAATTCGAGCATCATTTGTTCGTATCGGCGCGGTATAGGCTTCGAGGGCGGGGGTGTCGTCACGGCGCGAAGTGGCGTCGCTGCGGCGGCTTCCAGACGTCGCCCAGCGTCGAGTTTTGGGAAGCCAACAGGGGCGAGCATCCACCACTCCAGTGGCAACGCCCGCAGATATTGCGCGGTCGTAGCCCGGACCGTAGTCGGACCCGCGACCGCATCCCCGATGAAAGCCCCCACGTCCGGGAATCGAACCCGGGTCGGGCAGGTTACGTGACATCGTCACAGAGCTCTGCATCTAATGGCGAGCCCGGCCGAGCTTGGCTCACTAACTTCACTAACTTTATATTATAAATTAGATAGAAAGCTAGAGTTATATCAGAGCGTCCGTGTTGCTCTATGGCTTAGAGCCTTTAATTAACCGACTTCCAAAAAAATTAGAAGGTTCTCAATTCGTCTGGATTTTTTTTTAATGTATTTTCACCGATAATATGAAAACGCCTGCAACGATTTGGATAATTTTGGTTTTGTTTGAAAGGGTGTGCCTCACAGTTGGTTCCATTGTAACCATGTCAATATGTGACAATGGGATCCTGGAGAAATCGAGGGAACTCTTCAAATTTCATAGCACACTTAAATGATTTTCGATATTTTTTGTAATAATAATGTTCCGTGTCTTGTGGCCGTATACAGGCCTCACAGGTAGGCCCATTGTCACCACACTTGAAAGGTTTTCGATATTATATAATGTTCCGTGTGTTTGCTTTCGGAAGGCACAATTTGATGAAGTGAAACTGATGATGAAGACTATATATGGTACCTTCTAAGTTGAAATACCTACTTTTACTGTAATAATACTAATCATAGTTACACGTTTGTTTAAAACATTGTTATTATAAACCGCGATTGTTCGAAAACGCCTGTACCAATTAGGACATTTTTTTTTGTTTGAAGGGGTATACTTCACAGGTGGTCATCCATTTACACCATGTCAAGATGTGATAATGGGATCCTGGAGAAATTGAGGGAACTACTCAAATTTCATAGCCCATTTGAAAGGAAATGATGATGTAGGTGACGATGATGGAGGTGATGATGATGGAGGTGATGATGCCCGTGGTGATGATGGTGATGATGATGGTGGTGATGATGGCGGTGATGATGGTGGCGATGATGGTGGTGATGATGGTGGTGGTGATGACGATGGAGATAAAGATGATGGAGGTGATGATGAAGATGGTTATGATGGATGATAGAGGTGATGATGACGATGGAGGTGATTATGATAAAGATGATGATGATGGAGATGATGATGATGACGGTGATCATGATCATGACACGCATAATAATATGAACATCTCCTTTATTTCTAACGCGCGGGCCGTATTGGCTTGGCACCGACTTCAAACCTATGAGTAGGTAGGAACGTAGCCCATATTAAAGTAATTGTCTTATTATAATTATAAAATACATCAAATACACCAAATAGCAGATATTTGGTGTATTTGATGTGTGGACACGTAACCTATTAATTATAATAAGACAATTACTTTAATATGGGCTACGTACCTACCTACTCCGCCCGCGCGTTAGAAATAATGATGTGTTGTTGCAGTGTTAACAAATGCGGCTAAATGAATCGCAGTGCAATATGCTCTAAATTTAAGGTGTCATGTGTGGCATCACATTTGCATTTTGGCCTCTGCTTTTTGTGTAGATGTCTATGTGTATAAATGGCTGAAGTCATCACTTAACAACATGCTTGTTTGCCACTTTCATTCCATATAAAAAATGAAAATCTTCATACAAACTTGCAAATTTAGATAAGGTAAGTATTGTCTACTTTCTTTGTATTTCCTTTCTTCTACCTTTTTCATCTAAAAAAACGATCCAGACCTGCAAACTTTGCTCCTTATATTATGAATTGGACAGAAAGCTTGAGCTAGCTTCGTCACCTACAAAATTCAAGATATTTCGACTTAGAAATTACAAACTTCATTGACATTAAATATAGCGATGCCAGCACTACGACAAAGTTTCCATAAAGCGAATTTCCGCCATTTTACTCCAGGTGGCGCTAGTGTGCCTGTAGAGCGATAGTTCGTAACTCGTTAACGTCGAACTCCTAACCATGCTCCTAGTAAATTGCTTGCCCCATGCAGTTTTCTTCATATTTCACACCGCGCTCGATCGAATTGTGACAATCGCCATTGTTTCAGGCGGACATATTGTAAGGCGAATGTATATTTATTGTTCTAAATTTATATTGTGTTATAAAGGGCAAAATTTCTAAGAGTATGAAGGCGTACGTAACTTATTTATAAACAACCGAGACTGTTATTTATTTACATATAAAATATGACGATTGTTCGCATCGGTTGCTTTAAGTTTGAATTGTGTTTCGACGTGTTTGACTAAAAAGTTAGTTCTGGGGGCTTATTCGCCTAAAGTAATATAAGTCGTAATTGATGGATTCTAAGTCGTGATTGTAATTCGGCCGCACAGGTTAAAGCAAGACAGGAAAGATTCAATCGCGATCCAATAATCATTGTTAAAGTCTTTACATTTCCATTCCTAGTTGAATAAAAAAAACAGTATCTGTACTTATGCACGCTTATAAGAAGTACGTACGAACGATATAGTCCACACCACGGTACGGTATAGACCACACCACGTATACCAGAAATAAAACAAAACCACAAAAAAAGTTTAGCAAATAACTTCAGACTGTTGCTTTATCTGTTTAGCAACTAACTTCAGACTTATCTGTCAGTGTGCGCGCGCATCGTAAAAATTCACTATCATGATTTTTCCTAATCGCGTCAAAATAAGTACCTACGTATAACTTCAAAAATATTTATTAAGAAAAAAAGGTTGCACGATGTGAAAGATGCTGTAATCAATGTTATCTTTTAATATCGGTTATAACCCTTAAATTAACGTAAAAAGCGAGTTGTGAATAATAATCAGCATTCAATATAATTATGAAATTACAACATTCGCACTGGGTTCCCGAGAAACCATCAAGAGTGATTGCGTAATAATGAATTCCATTGAAACGTGGATTTGCAATGAATTACCAATTGATGGAGTAATTAAGACGAAATTGACTTAATTCCAATCATATCTGTGTTAAGTTAGATTAAAATATTGAAATAAACAGATCAACAGAATTCTAAATGCCAATAACAAGATAAATAAGAGCATTTCAAGTTGGGGCAAGAAGGTTTCTTTGTCTACAAAAGTATGGTCATTTAAAAAACCGTTAGGAAAATTTTAAATGATTATATGGTACCTACTTTTTTCTTACTGAAGAACTGCCACAGTAGCCAGTAGTAGGTACTACTACTACGCTGGGCGCTGGGGTCCTAGGTTCAGATCCCGGGTCTTTAGAGATTACGGTACAGAATCATTCATCACTGGTCCTATTGGGAGTTTGGTAATGTGCCCGAAGAGGTCAATAGGCTCGCCACCTGTTACATGGGCCAGAAAAGGTGGGTGTTTGCATGTATTCTTGAATGACTGCATTAATATTATGAGTTCAGGGTTCCGTCCCAGAAAAACTATTGGGTCAAAAAAAGTGGGTGTTTGCATGTATACTTGAATGACTACATTAATATTATGAGTTCAGGGTTCCGTCCCTGAAAAACTATTACAATTTCGGTATTGTTCCATCGTACTAAAGTTTCTTAGGATTCTCTATTCCACAAAAAAGATAATGATTTATGGAGGCTGAAAAGGAAAATAGAATCAATAGCAACCTCTATTATATTAAGTATGTACCTATAACAGCAATGTACGAAGGAAATAAACATAGAATTGTAAATTCAATTTCAAAGAAAACTTGAAGCAATAATGTAACTACATGAGACAGCGGGTGGAGAACTACTGTTAGCAACTTTATGGTGCACAAATAACAACGTTTAAAAGTTTGCTATGTCTTCAGAGAACGAAATAAACTGTTGTTCGATGCATCGGAAAGACAATTTCTTGCTCATATGATAGTGCTGTGTTTGCTTGGTTATTTGTAAAAGTTTAACGTTATATTTCTTAGAAATTGAATTTCTTTATTTCTCGGTATCACCGATTTGTTGTTTATTTTCTCAAGATTTTCTCTGTTTGTAATTTAGTTCGTGTAATCGTTCAAATTGAGTATAAATAGGCAGGTTTTTTTTGTAAATATTATTAGCTCGTCATCAAATTGCAAATATTGTTGACTAGCATAGTTTCAAAAGCATTCTAATTATTGAAGATTTTTATAGAAAAAAAATGACTTTCGGTGGGATTTGAACTCGCAACCAATTGATCACTAGCCCAGTCGCTCTCGAAATCTCAAACTCGAATTTATTTTTTACATTTTATTACGTTGCCTTGGGGTGACGTTGGCTACATCTAGTGCCAACAATTCTAGTTATGTGAGTAACCTAAACAATAACATTATCACAATAGACTTACAAAAATAAGCTGAAAATAAAAATTTTATATTCCCGAAGTCGATTTTTTCTTCTTAATTTTTCTATAAAAATCTGTAATATATTTCACTAGCATTGTTTGATATTATTTCGCATTAACACATGCTTGTGAAATATATTTTATTTTTAAAGAAAAATGGAAAGAAAAATTTGACTTCAGGCGAGACTCGAACTCGCGGCCTACTGGGAATCTAGTTTCACTAGCATGTTATTGCGAAAAATACAATAAAATCTTGCAGCATTCAATTTAATCTTCTATTGTTGAAGCTCGTTCACGAATTTGTCTTTTTGTTACACTTTAATTTCCCGCTCTATCAATCATACAGATTTTATAAAGATGCATATTTCTACAGATGATAGTGCGAGTGTGGTGCGAGAGCGGCACCGGGTGGACGCCGACAGCGGTGCCGGTGACGCCCGCCACCACTTGCCGCGACGTGCTCGACTGCTGCCGGGAGCCGGGAGACGAGCCCTGTCTCCTTTTCAGCGTGCACCCCAACCATGGAGGTAAGTAATTACGTCCTCCAGACCGAATTTTGATCATGTTTACCAATCTCAACGGAGACTAGCCAAATGCGAAGGAGATGTTGTAGTGCATGAGAGTATGCGTAAAGAGAGGTTCAGCCTCCATATTTTCTCACTTTGATAGGGAGAAAATAGAGAGACTAGGAACTGAACTATCGACCCGGGACCTCAGGCTTTAGCATTTGCAACCACTGGAATAAGTAAGCAGTACAACAACCACTCAGTCAATCAATGATATGGAGACATTATGATTTGTGTGATGGAGACACTGTAATTACCACATGCCGGGACGACCTCAAGTATTCCCGGAGCCAAGTGAGGGCGCCTCACTTGCCTCCCGGAAACACTTGAGGTCGTGATGATTCCAGTTCATTGTGCACCCAAACATGGTACACTATGGAGACACTGTAATCACTATTTATCGAGGCTACGACCTCGAGTTTTGTCAGGAGCTGTGCTATGATCTCTGTCTACTGATCAGTGTATACCCCAACCTTCGAGGTATGTATACTCTAGAGGCACTGTAAGCACCACTTGCCGAGACGACCTCGAGTGCTGCGGGGAGCCGGGTGACGTGGCCTGTCTTATGTTCGACGTGAACTATAACTATGTGAACGAGATATTCTCCACCTGTCGCAACGAGTTCTAACTCCAATTTATTGTTGGGGTGCAACTATGGAGGTGTATGGAATGAAGACACTGTACGATGCCATTGAAGACTATCACCAGCTGCAAGGCAAATCGACTCTTGCCACGTGATGCGTTCTATCTTCTGCGTGGACTCCAGGCATGGTAGTAGTATACGATGCTGGCGAAGACGTCTTGCCGTAAGGCGGACAACGGATCCTGTAAAAATTATATAATTAAACATTCCAGTCTTGGAGTTACAGATTTTATGCGATCAAACTACGATAATTTGGCAAATAAATATTACACAGTTTATTAAACAGTTCTTGAAATGCATGGAAAACAGATTCAATCAATAATTCAAAGACAAATAACTTAAGTAGTCTGTAACAAGTGAACTTGAGAGGCAAGCGTCAAGATGAAGTAACGTGCAAGTGTCCCTCGAGTACATCTAGCATAGTTAGTACGTTGGCGAATGCAATTGACATTGTAGCACGTAGGTTCGACATTATCTTAGTGCCGTCAGATTGATCGCCAACGCATGTAATGTTATAGTATATTGATCATATTAAAGTCAATATTAGGTAGAGATGTTGTCGTAATCATTCACAAATAACGCAAAATACATAGAAGATGTTGATACGAATAATTTCCAAAACCTATCATTACTCATAATCTGGAATTCTTATTGCTCTAAAATCCGTGTTAGAGTTATTTTTACGTGTTTCGTTTTTCCTTCTCTGATTCCTTCCCGCAGAATGTTTATTCAGACATTTCCAGTTCATCAAATACACTTGCTTTTTTAATAGAAACAATCACATCATCGATTGTTCGTTTTAGGTGTCTACAATATATTATAATGTACATGAATAAAACAAAACAATTGTAAACAGTACGATCGATGGCTATTCAAAGTCGAATAGCGTTCTAAAACCAATCAATCCGTCTAAATCTGAGAAGCTTACGGCAAGATGAGTTAGGGTCATAGCTCACTACAGCCACCCGGCACCCGATTAGCACCACCTCGTTTTATGGCGTTCACTCGTTGTCGACGGGTGGTCCACGGGTGAACGACGCGATGTTAGGTACTTGTGAACCACTCACGGACAGTGTGCGGTCCACTTGGGAACAGCGTTACGAAAAACTAGATTGTTTTTCGTTGACATTGCATTGCCAACGCGCTGTTGGCAATGCAATGTGTGAGCGCGCCGCCCACGCGTTGACGGCTTGCGATCGAGGCTTGGTCGAGGCGATCTAGTGCCGATACGGAGCGGAGTTGATGTATGAAATGAGCTCAGACCGCTCGAGGCGGTCGGACGCTGGTCGGGTGCCGGGTGGCTTTAGTAAACTATGGCCCTTAATGTGCAAGTGTCCCTTGAGTGCATCTCGGTACTCAGAGACATGGGTGAATACTATTGACGTAGTATGTTTGCCATTACCATAAGTGCTATTAGTTTGATCCCGAAGTCATCTAGCGTTCTACATAAATAGTATAGCCATGCTCTGGAGTAGCAATGTATCTATATAGATTACAGTATTCACTTACTATCAATGTGAAAACTAAAAGAAATAGAAAATACTGTTACACGTTCAAATTACAGGCAAAATCTTTTCTGCTGACGAGCAATATGATTGTCTCAAATCCATTTTATGAGGGGATCTTTTAGTCCAGCTCGCTGACATTTACAATATTAACGCAAAACGTAAAAAAAAAACGTAACTTAACGATGTAAATACATGCATTCAAGCATATATGCAAACACCCACGATTCGCGTTTTTGGCCCATGTAACAGGTGGCGAGCCTGTTGACATCTCCGGGCACATTACCAAACTTCGAGGTACTGGGAAATTTCCAGAAAATGGAAAATCTCAATAGAACCAGAGATAAAGGACTTTACACCATTATTTCTGATAACCCCCGACCCGGGAATCGAACTCAGGACCTCAGCGTAGTAGTAGTGGCCTGCTACCACTAGGCTACCAAGGCAATAAAAACATTTATAACAAAAATGTCTTACTTCCATTTTTGTGACATTTAGTTACACAAATATAATCGGAATGATCGAATATCTATCCAAAGCCAAACAGCTCAAGCGTTCTTACTTAAACTGATGACCACCTAAGTCTGAAAGGTTCACGTCAAGATGATTTAGCCTGCAAGTGCTCCTTGAGTGCTTCTCGATACTCAGCTAAGACGTCGGCGAATGTTATTGACGTGATATGTTTGTCATTAAAATAAGAGCTCTTAGGTTGATCCCCAAACCATCTACCACACACATGATATCGTCTTGATCGAGTTATCTTCAAGTCAAAATAAAATTTTCCTGTCGAAGATGCAGTAAAATAAAGAGATGACACTTAAAAATGATGTAGAACTCGATCACATGTCCATCCATAAGTATATTACGTTTTTCATTACTTTAAGAGAAGTAATAATATAATATTGATCCTCAAATCATCCAGCATTAGGTATATTATAGTGTAGAATCAGCGATGCCGACTCCAAGTCTATTGAAAATGTCACTCTCATTCGTAAATATAAAGAAAGAAATAGAAGATGCAGCTGAAACCACAAAGACCTTTTTTGCCGACACACAATACGACTACCGGAAATCCATTTTATGTATCCTTTGTAACAAAATTTGTTACGAAAATGTCGTATTTCTCAGTAAACAATTACTTACAATACAATCGAATGCCTAACCAGAGCTTAACAAACCGATGAACAGTTTACCTTGAGGGGCTATCGTCAAGATGAATAATGTGCTCATGTCCCTTGAGCTCATCGCAGCATTCAAATTCAAAGAGCTTAGTTAGTAACGCGTTGGTGAATGCTATTAACGTACTTATTACGTTCGTCATTATTAAGTGTAGGTATACAGTGTATAAGATCGATCTAGCATCTCTAGTCATCTAGCATTATATATGTGATGGTATTGGCGATGCCAACTCTAAGTCAATTGAAAATGATGTCACTCTCATTCGTAAACAAAAAGACAGAAATAGAAGATACAGTAAACACGCTTAGATTACAGAAAATATATTTTGCTGATATGATATGCTGACATACAACATGACTACCCGAAATCCATGTTATGTAGCAATGTATAAATAGAACCAAATTAGTCACGAAAATATTTACCTATGTCCACTGTTTACCCAGTAGTAAGCAGTTCTTTACACAACAAATTACAATACAATCGAATGCCTATCAAAACTCAAATAGCCTAAGCGTTCTCAAACTGATGTCCACCTAAGCTTGAGTGGCTCACATCAAGATGAAGTAACGTGTAGGGTCCTTTGAGTGCATCTCAGCTCTTAGCGAGCCTAGCTAGACGTTGGCGAATGCTATTGCAAATACGTTCGACATCACCTCAAGTGCTATTAGTTCGATCCTCAAGATGGACAGTTAGAGGTAATATAGGATGAACTTCATTTCTGGGCTGACCGATTTGCTTTGAATTATTTGCTTTCAGTAGTATTATCGAAACATACTACTGCGATCGCCAACCCGCAGGCCAAGCGTGGCGATTATGGCATTTTCCCTCCAAATGATACACAACCAGAAAAAACGGCCCCTAGTCCCCGGCGGCTCCGCTATTCCTGACCATAGTGGTACCGGTCATGGTAACGGCGGGGCAGGGGGTGCGAAGAATCTCCGGCAGATGCCAGGGTACCACAAACAACGACAATTGGCCCTGGCAACATACAACATTCGGACACTGCGGACCGACGAGAAGGTAGCGGAACTAGAGGAAGAATTGAGCGGTTTACGATGGCACATTATAGGTAAGAAGCGGGCTTGCCGGAAGTGGACCTGGATCAGTCCTGACGGTGCGACCAAAAATGAGATAGACTTCATTATGTCCACAAGGCGGCATATATTCAGTGATGTCTCTGTGATCAATTCGGTAAAAACCGGCAGCGATCACCGAATGGTAAGAGGCACACTGAATATAAATGTCAAGATCGAAAGATCCCGACTAATTAGGTCTACGCTCCGCCCAGCACCTGCCCAAATCTAAAACCCCGAGAGCTTTCAACTTGAGCTACAAAATCGCTTTGAATGCCTGAGTGAGTGCGTAGATGTGGACGATTATAATAACAGGTTCGTGGAAACTGTCCGGACGGCGGGGTCTAAGTTTTTCAAGACCCGCCCTTCAAACAAGACCAAGAAGATCTCCAGCCCAACTCTCAAGCTCATGGAAGAGAGGCGAGGTATGGTTCTGAATTCCTCTGAAGATGCTTTAGTGTACAGACGGCTCAACAGACAGATTTCCAAGTCATTGACTCGCGACCTTCGGCACTTTAATACTGATAGTATTCAAGCAGCCATAGAGCGGAACCAGGGCTCTAAAGTGTTCGTCAAAGATCTGTCCTTAGGGCAAAGCCGTCTCACTAAGCTGAAGACAGAGGACGACAGAATCGTATCGTCAAAACCTGAGCTTGCAGAGGAGATCGAACGGTTTTACGGACAGTTATACACGACAGCACGACCACCTGTTAACAGTCCGGCAGCAGATCCTAGAGCCGGACTGACCCGACACTACACCGAAGATATGCCGGACGTCAGTCTAGACGAGATTAGTACGGCTCTCAAACAGCTCAAAAACAACAGGGCGCCGGGTGATGACGGAATCACTGCTGAACTCCTGAAAGCGGGCGGAAGGCCAGTATTAGAAGATCTTCAGTTGATGTTCAATTCCGTCATATCCGAGGGCAAAACGCCCCAGGCGTGGCACAGAAGTGTGGTGGTACTGTTCTTTAAGAAAACCGACAATACCCTTCTAAAAAACTATAGGCCCATCGCACTTCTAAGCCACGTCTATATGTTGTTTTCGAGAGTGGTTACGAACCTCGCAGACACGACGACTTCCAGCCTCCCGAACAAGCCGGTTTCCGTAAAGGCTTTAGCACCACAGACCACATTCACACGCTGCGGCAGGTTATACACACAGAAGACAGAAGAGTATAACCAGCAGGTTATACATACAGAAGACAGAAGAGTATAACCAGCCCCTATGTCTAGCGTTCGTGGACTATGAGAAAGCCTTCGATTCGGTTGAGATTTGGGCTGTGCTACAGTCACTCCAGAGGTGCCAAGTTGACTACCGATACATCGAGGTGCTGAGGAGCTTGTATAAAAACGCCACCATGTCGGTCCGGCTTCAGGATCAGAACTCGAAACCTATCCAACTGCAGCGAGGTGTGAGACAGGGAGATGTTATATCTCCGAAACTGTTCACCGCTGCATTGGAAAACGTCTTCAAGCTTCTGAACTGGAAAGGACTCGGCATCAATATTAACGGCGAGTACATCTCCCACCTCCGATTTGCAGATGATATCGTAGTCATGGCTGAGACCCTGGAAGACCTTAGCACAATGTTCAATGACCTCAGTAGGGCCTACCAACGAGTGGGCCTTAAAATGAACATGGACAAGACGAATATCATGTCAAATGTCCATGTTACACCCACTCCTGTTATGGTCGAGGGTACTACACTCGAAGTTGTTGACGATTATGTATACTTGGGACAAACGGTCCAGTTAGGTCGGTCCAACTTCGAGAAAGAGGTCAATCGACGAATCCAACTCGGTTGGGCAGCGTTTGGGAAGCTACGGTTCATCTTCTCGTCCGACTTACCGCAGTGTCTCAAGAAAAAGGTTTTTGATCAGTGTGTGTTGCCAGTGATGACTTATGGGACAGAAACGTGGTCGCTCACTATGGGCCTCATAAGAAGGCTCAAGGTCACTCAGAGAGCAATGGAGAGAGCTATGCTTGGAGTTTCTCTGCGAGACCGAATCAGAAATGAGGAGATCCGCATGAGAACCAAAGTTACCGACATAGCTCACCGAATTGCGAGACTCAAGTGGCAGTGGGCAGGGCACATAGCTCGACGAACTGACGGCCGTTGGGGCAGAGCAGTTCTCGAGCGGCGACTGCGTACCGGAAAGCGAAGCGTAGGCAGGCCTCCCACAAGATGGACCGACGACCTGGTGAAGGTCGCGGGCAATCGCTGGATGAGGGCGGCCCAGGACCGTTCGTTGTGGCATTCTTTGGGGGAGGCCTTTGTTCAGCAGTGGACGTATTTTGGCTGAAATGATGATGATGATGATGATCGAAACATAAAAGTACACCTAATTATTTTTGTTTTCTAAAAAATATTTACTTAAAAACATGAAAAATGATAAGAACTCACTAAACGTAACGTAGAACTACTACTTCGACTAGTGCATGGACACCGCCGTGCGCTGTCGGAAACGCTGTCGTAAAAAATACTCAATTTACAATTAATGTTCTAAGCAAAATAAACTCATGAACGTTGTGATACGGCACAACTAATAAAAAATATGTTAAATCAATATTTCACGATTACACTATAATTTAACTGATGACAGAGCTCTGAATGACGCAGTAAGAGGATGTGGACACCGTTGAATTAGCAAATTTTTCTGCCCCTAAGAATTTATTTCATCGAACGTAACGTTTACGTAATAGGCTTAGGTAGTAGTTTTTTTATGTTATCGAAGTGGCAAACAAGCATGCAGTTCACATTGATATTAAGTGATGACTGCAGCCTATAGACACTTACACAAAGACCAAGGTCAAAATGCAGATGCGTTACCACTACTGAGGCCTAAGGTGTGATGCCTCTGTGCCGAAAATTACAGGGCCGTACATTACCTCCTGAACAGAACACGATAGTGCTGAACACTACCATTTAGGTAATGCGGTGGTGCCTACGCCTGCGAGACGTAGAAGAATCTTTAACTCGATCAAACAATAAAATGGACTACATGTATGAAGATCGACAAACCCAGCGAATACATTATTAAACTTGGATATTAATCTTTCTTAAGCAGTGTAGAACTGGCCATCTATACTATGTAAGGTAATTAAAAATTAACTAATTCAAATATACATAAAGAAGCTTTTTTCTAAACTAAACTTGTACTGAGGAATGACATTACCGAGGCGTTAACCCGTGCTTCACTAAGATACGTATGTAGTTCCCCTATTTTACTGTATTTATATCGATACTTAATAAAACTATAAAACTAACCCAAGTTTACGAGTATGACAGGTGTTTAAACGTGTAAATGTTTTTTTTTTAATAGTACCATGTTAATGCAACACCTAAGTAGATAACGTTTTGTTTTCGGTTTAAAATAATGTCTAATAACGAGCTTTACTTCATAATTTATTTTATACGAGGTAAAGTTCCAAGCAAAAGTTTCGATTACAAGCAATATTTTACCTCGAAAGGCAGTGGTTAGCGCACCTAATAATCAAGTAGTTACGATACTTCTAAACATTAATGGAAGATTTCACGCTATTACAGGTAATATACCCTTCTATTGTACTATAAATTGTTATTCCCTTTCAAATCACAAGTTTATTAAGCAAATATCGTAGTGTTTTGATTACTTAATTACGTATTAATTGTGTCAAATTACGCTACCCTTATTACGGCTAAGATCAATGTTGTCTTACGTGAGGTACGTACTTACTAGAGAACGTAATACGGGGAGATTAGGGACATGTTGTAATAACGAGCTCGGAATGAATGTTTAATCGAATAATAAATGATCGCAATGACACACGATGATTTATTAATAAATGAAATATGTAAGGAGCGATGAATTTACGGAAAGCTTGAAATTAAATAAATAGTCACCATAGCAGTAGAGTAGTCATAACAGAGTAGTAGGGCGTAAATTTTTGATTAACTGTACTTTTGAATGAAAATATTGATGAAAAATGTGTCATAAATAAATGTAATGTAAAATTTTGTCAAGACGAGACCATATTAGGGCTCGCACTGTTAAAAAGTTCCCCGATCTCATACAGAGCCAAGAACCTAAATCTACAAGTTTGACTCCACAAACTCTTCGCCTTAGTCAAAATGCGTAGCTTGTCCGTTTACTCCTACCGTCTCATGGGCTTATGGTGAAAAACGAATCCACTGTCGATGACTTTTTTTAAATAATATTTCTTGTGGAAACGAATACGCCTAGACACGCATTTTGGCTACGGTGTAAAGTTTGTGAATACAGGCTTGTAATCTACAAAACTTAAAATGACTCTATGAGTTCTGAGAACTTTTTAACAGTGCGAGTCATATCAATAAAATATGGTCTCATGTTGGCAATATTTTATTTTAAAATCTTTTTGGTGGCATAGTGTAGGTATTTATTTTAAAGAAAAATTTGACTTCAGACGAGACTCGAACTCGCGGCCACTGGGAATCTAGTCCAGCCGCTCTTCCAACGGAGCTACCGAAGTCCTGCCCGATTTGTCAAATCTTTCCTTCACATTTATTGCATTGCCTTATGGTGGCAGCAGCGCGTTCTATTGCCATACTATGCTAGTTAGGCAACCGATATAATAAACTTTTCACTTTATTGAATATCGTAAAGAAGTCGCTTTTACCCTTAATAATTGTTTTATATTATTTCTAGCAGCGGGAGCTCAGTTAGAAGAGCGGCTGAACTAGATTCCCAGTGGCCGCGAGTTCGAGTCTTCCCTGAAGTCAAAATTTTCTTTCCATTTTTCTTTAAAATAAATATATTTCACAAGCATGTGTTAATGCAAAATAATATAAAACAAAGAGTATAGGTACATAATATTGAGTATAGGTACCAATATCAATAAAAATCTGGACGGTGGTTTAGTGTGACAATACACAAATAAAATGAGATTGCATGGTAATTTTTAACCAACGGTTTTGATAAAATATAATATCAAATGTTACAGTATCTATCATATTCTTCATATAAATGTTTACAACTGATATGATATTCATAATTGAATGTTAAGAAGGAGTGCTGTGAATTGAATATATTCGCATATTCGAATTTAATCATTGTGGTTAGTGCAGCATAGGCGTTATCTGGTCAGGTCAGTTTGTAATGGAATCGATTTAACTGACTACAAACATATATATTATATATATTTAAAATAAGATAATATCGAATACATTTCATTTGTATTTGTACAGGTAGATGAACCTCGACGCGACGTTTGAATGAATATGAGCATTATAACAATTCATTCTTTAAAAGTCCCTTCATCAAAATCATTTAGAAATAATAAAACGATGGAACTGTAGTAGACCCCCTAGTGCTAAAACGGAACTCTATAGGGGACAGGCAGCGGCAAAAAGTGGCACCGTTACCACGATGTCACTTTAATTTGCTGTAACAGTTCTTGGTGCTCACCCTGGCACGAATCGTGGGACAAGAAGACTGGTTGTGCCTTACACGATTAGACATAATGGTCCACTAATGCCAAGCGCAGTGGGAGACGGCATGGCCGCAAATCTTTATTTGCCATGTCCTTTTTAAAGCACACGTATTTAAAGTGCGAGATGTAAAACTTAAGGTTATAACGTTCTTGTGTATACTTGCCTTACATGATGTTAACAGCATCAATAAGCACTTGATATTGCGATGAATAGATATGTCTATGAATATCTAAAAAAATAAATAGAAAAAATGTTTTAAAGCGATTAATGTTTTACAAAATACGAATTTCCTTTGTTCCGAAGTGTTAACCACTTGCTCAATTAATACTTGCTCTAAACTTTTGTAAATAAATTGTACATTTCATTTTCAGTATGATTGCCAATGTCAACTTCATAATAATTAATATATTTTTTTTATTTGATTATTACTACATATTTTATTACTATATTTTGCGTTTGAAAATAAAAAAGTCACTGTTACGCTAATTATCCTTCGCTAATAACAGAAAAAGAATCGATATTGTTTGTTAAAGCTCGGTATATACGGCTTCGAGTGATTCGAAGCAAAAAGTCGAGAGACGAGTGTAATTGCGACCGATCGAGTCGCCCGTGGGAAAGATATGTCCGAAATGTCATTTTAACTCGACTACGGTCAAGGAAATGTTACGACCTCTACCGTTTATTTATTACTTTAAATTCAATTATGATAATCACATTGTTTTTGTTGCATTAATTTTACTTTGTTGTTGGGATCGGTAATTGGGTACTTGCATATTTGCGAGTCCTTTTTAAAGTGCTGAATGTCACTTACGAAAGACAATATGTTTTAATTGTATTTGTAATGATTTTACTTCGGTTCTCCTAATTAGCTCGTAATTTTTATAAGGAAACCTAATGTGTTGGACTAATAAGATGAAACTTTAATAGAATTACTTATTATAGTGATGTTATTATTTTTGAGATGGATTTGGTTTTTAATATTTGATAGGTGGAGTAGACGAATATATACTAAATATTAGAAATCTATGTGTAACTTTCTTCAGTTCGTTAGTTTTTTTTTCGTTAGACAGACTGGATCTGCAAAAATACACAATAAAAAACAGCCCAATTAATTTTGATATTTATCGAAGTTACTGGAATGAATGGAAGCTCACAAGCAGCGGACGTCCCCTTGTATGAAATTAAAGATACTAACTTTGATAATCATTACGAAAATCTTAACCTTCACATAATTGTGTTAATGGCATGTAAGTTTAATTTGCCGCTGCATTGTAAATTATAAATGTTGATGGTATCATGTTGACAACCCTTCACAGAGTATTATCGTGAAAGAGCTTATAATAAAGGAGCAGGTGACAGAGTTCTAGTAACGGAATTCGAGGACGTAGTTATGCTCCGCCGCATTACCTAATCTGTCTGTCGGCAAATAGTAGTGTTCAGCGCTATCGTATATTGGATAGTAAGGTATGGTCCGTAATCACAATCACAGGGTCAAAACAACTTAGAACTACGCATCTGCATTTTTACGTGCGGTTTTTATATAGACGTCTATAGGCATAGTCCCGGTAAGCATATCACCGGGCCAGTTCAAACTTTTTTTTCCCCATATGACCCGTTGCCGGGCCAGGTCACCGGGGCAGATGGGATACAGCCGTGTATTCGTCGCTGGTTCTCTACCACCCGTAAACCGTTCCCTAATCTTTGTTATTATACCTCAAATACCACTACTAACACAGATCACCTCTGAAATGTTTCTGAATTTAATAACAGACGTCGATCATCAACAATATAGTATGAGAGAATTTGCGAATGTGCGAACTTGCTTCTAAACTCACATATAAAAAATGCAATAAGTAAAACCAACTTAAAGGAGAATGACCAAAAGCCGCCCTGATTGGCGTCATAACAACTTGTATGTAGAAAATTGTTTTTTGAATTAAGATTTCACTCACATTTTTTTCACGTTAAAACGAATGGGGACTTACAAGATATTTTTTTAAAGTTAATAAATTATTTTGTAGTAAACTGCCAATCACAGCCCAATAACCAAGCTGCCAATGTCAACACCATTGCATTATTTACTTTTTAGCGTTGGACACTGGTAATTTTAGGACCTTTATAACTTTGTCGAAATAAAATCGATTTCAACCATCGATTGCTTTATTATCGATATATAACGGAACAGATTATTCATGTTTACTATTTGTCTTGTATAATCACTAGGTATCGAGTGGATATAATTTGAACAGTACCTTAGTTTTGACTTAGCTCAAATTCATCATATAAATGTCTCACTTTTTATTATCATGAAGCGGCAAATAGAAAAACAGTTTACATTGATGGTAAGTGAATATATAGCATAAAAACACCCACATGAAAACCAGATATTTATTTATTAATTGTTAAGTATTTAATATTTGTCTGGTATTACTACCTGGAGAAGAATCATGACTACGCCATGCGGCTAAACTATAATACTGAATGTAAGTATAACAGCTAAGATGCTACACAACCCTTTAAAATAGTCTTCGCTTATTTTAGTAACCTCTGGCAGGTACACCACACAAAACTTAACCTCAAAATAACCAAAAGTTCGTAATGCAGTTTTTTTAAAACTCCTATTGATACCTTTTTTCTTTTCCTTTTTTCTTTCTTTTTCTCACGCATTACTTACGATATTGCCTATATTTTGAGTAATCCCGTTGAGACGCAAGAAGGGCGAACTCTCATACAATATTGGTCATTCTCCATTAGATTCTTCAGGTTCCATGTTGAGGAATTAACAATCTCAACTAAAATCAGGAAGGGACTCCAGGGACTATGTTTGATATAACACTAAATAATCTTCAATTGGTCTGTGTATTTCTGATGAGATCAAACTTTACTACCGTAACGTACCAAGAATTTTAGTTTTGCTTTGAAGATATATTAAACTAATTTTGTGTTAAGGAGGTAGAGATCCAATGGTGTAGGTAACGTCCTAAGTACCCACATGGTGATATTAAAAGGTTTATCATATCCTGATTTCCGGTTAGGCAATTGAGTGGTAACTTAGCGCAGCTGCAATGTGTCGTTCAATTTTTATGTAGATATCTGTAGAACTCATTTACCATTAATGTTATTTATACTCATTTACCAGTTTTGACTAATGCAATTACTTAATTAGTCCATTTTATTTATCATTATGAACATCATCACCTTTACCCACATAATTATTTGAATGCCATGTAAGTTTAATTTGCCTCTGCACTGTATCTAATTATAAAGGTTGATGGTATAATTTTAACCCCTTCATAAGGGGAATATCATTAACTCTTATACATATTTACAGTCCTCAGTGTATGTGAACTTTAGGGCCCCATCCCATAACTAATTTTATGTTTTGTGTTATTTATAAGCCAACTTTATTATGAAAATGTTTAAATTACTGATGCAGCATAACAGTTAATAAATATTTAAACTTTATGCAGTATATTTTTTGACAAGTGACCGCCCACAGCTTCACACACGGGCATTTTGTAGCTTATAACCTTTTTACATAGAGCAACACGGACCACCGGTCGCGGCGGACTGGAGGGGAGTAGCCATAGCGTTTATTACTGATGCAAAATAGTCTGTAATTTTTTGCGAGGGGGAAATGCGTGCGACGCACACGCACACTACAAAAATCGTCTATCACTACGAAACCCTTGAACACCTTGACTTTAACAAAATACAGAAACAATTTCACGCACACATTTAAAAATCTAGGCGGCAGGTATAGGCCCAAGGTCAACGTACAAGCTCAAATGCTTGTACGTTGACAGAGGGGAAAGCCTGCATATGGCTACTCCCCTCCGGTGCTGCTCTATGCCTTTTTTTAAACTTATCATGGGCTCCAGCCATCAAGGGGAAGGTGTGTGAGACTTGTACATACCTACATTACCTACTCACTCTTTAGTTAATTGGATTTTCTTTAAACTTCCATTGCTGGACAAAGCCTTCCCACGGGCGAGGCAAAGACGCCCACGGGAGTGCATTATAATGCAATAGTCAGATCTCAGTCCTTGAGTGAATTTTAAAATCATGTTTTTCTATTTTATACAAGATCTTAATCTTAATGATCTTCCGTTCTCTGGGACTGAGGATGACTCCAATTTTTTTTTATTAACACGAGCCTTGGCTATTTAGAGAACTGCCGATTTTTAAAGGATTAGAGTAAACTTTTAAAACAATATGTTTCAATATTATTACAAAATTTTACTGATGGTGCTACTACCGCATTAGCGAAACTATCTGCCGCCAAAAGACAGGGTTCTGTACTATCGTCTTTCGGTTAGATAGAAATGTATAGGCTTGTAATTTCTGTCAATGAGTCAAAAAGTTTCAGGTATGACATTCTTCTTTTAGCAACGGTTTGCCTACTGCCCTATACTTCTATTAAAATTAAATCTGAACGATTGTTGATATTATTGGTAGACTGGTGGTAGAGCTCCAGTGAAGGAGCTCGCGGGCGTAGGCACCACCGCATTACCTAATATACTTGCTGCTAAATGGTAGTGTTCAGCACTATCGTGTTCCGGTCGGGTGGTAATGTATGGCCCTGTAATTTCCGGCACAGAGGCATAACACCTTAGGCCTCAGGAGTGGTATCGCATCTGCATTTTGACTTTGGTCTTTGTGTGGGTGTCTATAGGCTGCAGTCATCACTTAACATCAATGTGAACTGCATGTTTGTTTACCACTTCCATTACATTAAAAAAAAAACTGACACAGGAAAAACAATAAAGTCTTAGAGGTCTCAGAAATGACAATGTATCCAAAGTACACTTTTCTGAAGTACATGAAGTTATGTCACTTTCATGATTAAAAAAAAAGTGAATTCTGCACGGTTCAAGCCCAGAACGCCTAAAAAAATAATTGTTTAATTTTTCCTCAATGTAAAAATGTAATTAACACCTTAATGATCAGGAACTGCGCATAATTATTTTGTTTCACACAGGAGCTCACGTTAATGTGGTACCTCATTAGAAAACGTGTGATTGCGAATTGCAACTTAACTGCAGTAATTTGAAGTAATTAAGTCATATTCGCTGAGAATGTCCACAATAACGCTATCTCCTAGATGTATCTGATAAGAACAAACATATTTCCATATCACCCTTTTATAAGGGGTTTACATCCATTTAATTATCATAAAGAGAAACAAGCGAATCGTTTTACAGAGTTATAAAGTTCCTACGGAATAGTTAGCTCAATGCCTCAAAGTTATGATAATTATTGCTTCCTCATTTTGTTTAGGCGCTGCGGTGAGATAGATTGCTTTATGAGATCGTTTTTTTTATGTAATAATGGTGGAAAACAAGCAGTTCACATTGGTGGTCAATGAGTACTGCAGTCTATAGATAGATAATTACCCAAAAATTGGAGGTTCAAATGAAAATGCGTTGCGGTCTTTTAGGCCTATGTGATTTTTTCTGTGTACTTATTATTACCTACAGTGCTATTTATTACCATCTAACAATCGCATAACTATCGTGTAGTGCTGAATATTACCATTTGGCAGAAGGTATATTAGGTAATGCGGTGGTGCCTACACCCTGGAGCTCCAAGTGCTACAACACTGGAACTCTACCACCAGTACTACAGTGGTGATACTGCTGTGGTTGTTTTCACACTTTTTTTTCACACAAAGACCAAGGTTAAAATGCAGATGCGTTACCACTCCTGAGGCCTAAGGTCTTATGCCTCTGTGCCGGAAATTACAGGGCCGTACATTACCACCTGACCGGAACACGATAGTGTTGAACACTACCATTTAGCGGCAAGTATATTAGGTAATGCGGTGGTGCCTACGCCCGCGAGCTCCGTCACTGGAGCTCTACCACCAGTAAAAACACTGCTTTTAATAGATCTCTGATATATCGTGGGGAACATTTTACTTAGATTTAATTAAAATTACCATTTTAACACGACTCTGCGAATCGTAAAATGGCTTTATGTTCGCAATTAAGACGGTCTCGTTATTTTTAGGAGATGCATACATACGACTATCTTATATTATTTAACCGAATGTTACCGATTGTTCGCAATTTTCTTTTCCATGTTCTAATTTAGGTAAAGTGACCCCTCATGGTTTAAGAATCTAAGCCAGTTTCATACATTGATTTGTACATAAAATATGAATAAAAGGTACAAGGTAAGACGGCATTGAAATATTACCTAGACGCCCTATAGAACATTGTACCTACCTTCTTTGCATTTCTATTTCGACAAATCTTGCCCTGATAATTTCTTTTATTCAATTTTAATTACACGTTTGAAATTAATTCATTTATCTTTCATGTCCTTGTTTGAATTACTGAATTACCTATGTGTACCAAATTCGACTAATTTAGTACTTTCGCAGTAAATTTCCTAGTGCGAGTGGAGTTGCGTTCACAAATTCAGGGTTGTCCGCATAATCTATTTAATAATGCCCACTTTTTTATGTGACGAAGATGGCAAACAAACATGCAGTTCACATGGATCAGTCTATAGACATCAACACAAAAGCTAGAGGTCTAAACGCAGATGCGTTGCCACCCCTGAGACCATAGTTGTTATGTCTCTGATAGTTATTACGGGACCATACAAAACTGAAAGTGAATACCACCATTTACCATTATAATGAAGAGTTTACATAATCGTGAAAGCCTTATTAATAAAACTAGCTGATTTTTGGATCGACTGCGGAAGTCCCTGCAGCGTACTCCACTGAGATGTTAGTCGAACCTGTTTTGTCAGTAATTCAGGAACTTCCTCAGAGCTAACGCGAGCTTCTTGTTCCACTTCGGACGTTATACAATAATGAGTGTGCATATTCAGTGCTGTGTTATTCTATATTTATCACACCTGGCTTCGCGTGCTATGTGTAAGTGAAGGTGTTATAGAGAAATAACTAGGCACCACCGCATTACCTAATATACTTGCCGCTAAATGGTAGTGTTCAGCACTATCGTGATCCGGTCAGGTGGTAATGTACGGCCCTGTAATTTCCTACACAGAGGCATAACACCTTAGGCCTCAGGAGTGGTAACGCATCTGCATTTTGACCTCGGTCTTTGTGTAAGTGTCTATAGGCTGCAGTCATCACTTAACATCAATGTGAACTGCATGCTTGTTTGCCACTTCCATTACATAAAAAAAAATCGCTATTACCGCGTTCGTAGGTACATAGTCGAAATATTTCAGAATTCATCTATTTTGCAATGTTATTTATTTTAGGATACCGTACATACCTCAAAAGGAATAAACGTAACCCTTATAGAATCATCTGTCCCTGACGTTTTATCGTGTCTTTTTGTCTGTCTGTCACAGCCAATTTGCTTCGAAACTACTAGGCCGATTGAGTTTAATTTGGTATACTTAGACAAATCAACAACTCATACAAGAACATGTAAGGTTAATTAATTTATTTCGATCATGTTAATTAAACGCAAAAAGAGGATCGCTCAATAAAAAGTCATACGAGGACAAAGTCGATAAATATTGGTACGTGAAAGTTCTTGAAAACTTTAAACGTATAATCTATCGGTTTTATACTTGCGGAGAAAATCGGCTGTGACAGACAGACAGATAGTCGCAAGAACGATCTTATAAAAGTTCGTTTGAGGGTTCGTTTTTCAAACGATCTTCATACGAACCCTCAAAATATATCAGTAGGTCATAGAATTAGCAATAGGTATATTTAGCATCAGGTATGGAATACTGAAACATGACATGTTTTCACGTAGAAACAATTACGGTACACGGTTTGCCGAGTCTATTGATTTATGCCAGCGTGGTGCAATATTGTACGAGACTTCACATTTGCTAACTTCATACGAATCTAGTTAACACCGTCATAATTGGTGCAGTTCTGTCATACTCGTTAAACGTAAAAATATACTAGCTGTGCCCGTGCCTTCGCTCGTTCCGTATTCCGTACCTCTGTTTGTATAGATAATCCAAACCCAAGTCCTAAAGGGTTCCAAAAATTACGACGGTTTCGAGGAAAGGCAGGTTGTGCTTCGCTGGCTCGTCTTAGCGAAGGCGCTACCAGACTTTCAGATTAAAAATTTGGTTTGGTATTTTTCATACCGCTAAGGCGGCAAAAAGTTCGCCGGTACAACGAGTAATTCATACAAAATTATCCAGCAATAACCCGTGGGAATATTTTAGTTTATTTTATAATTTTGTCGGAATACCCTTCATTTCCCTAACATTTTAAAGTGAGTTAGCATTAAACATAGCTGTTTCCTACTGCAGCCGTATAAAAACCATCCCATCTTATTTGACGACCATTTTAGAGAGGATTACGGGGTATCTCTGGAGTGCCTCCTTGAAGCCAAATGCGGAATGAGAGCCTTTTTTAGTCGTAATGTTTTTGTTTAGTAACCTATAAAACTGAAGAGCTCGTAAACTAATAAGCACAGTGAAGCGTGGTCTGCATTCTGATGGGTGGAATTATTGGTAACTTGAGTATAACTTTCTGTGTTTCTGAAACGTTTTTAGGATACCGTACCTCCATAGGAAACCCTTGTAGCATCATTCGTGTGGCTGTCTATCCGTTTGACCAATAAATTTATCATACGAATAAGCCACTGACGTGATCAACCGGATATTTCTTTGATGGTACATAGATCAGTGGTCAAACAGCGACGTTGCAGCATATACAAAGTATTCCACAGATAATTAAAATACTCTAAGATTTTTTTTTCTTTCAGTGCACGTTCTACGCGACACAGAGCTGCCATTAGAATTGGCTTCAGCGTTGGGACCAGATGTTCAATTTGTTCTCAAATACATTGATGTGGGTGAGTATTCAAAATAAATCAATTATATTAATTATACATATAAAACAATTCATAACTCATAAAACAATGGTAATCTCCAATTACCAATCAAAGTTTATATTGCTTATACTCTTTACGGAGGCGTACTATGTAGGTACTAGCCTATATTAAGGGATAGCCTACTAGGATTATCTACGATTATATTCAGTATGGAGATGATTGAACAATAGGTATTTCGAAGTTAAAATAGCTTGTACATAAATTTATTTTTTTGATAAATTATTCAAAATGAAAAATGGTTTGAATAACGTAAGTAATAATGATTTTTGACCTACTTATTCCATGATACCCCACTTCAAGCAGTTGGTCGACTTATTTTTTTTCTGTTTCACCATATGGCACCTAGTGGTCGCCATTGTAAGTTTTGTTCACTATTTTATCATTGTTTACACTCGTAAGGACCAATTTTGACTTTTGAAAAGACGATTGATATAAGAATCATGACAGAAATGACCCCCCAGCGGCAGCCCGCAACTATAGAAAGGAGGGCTCGCTGCCAACCATAGTTCAGACCATCGCCGGCAGTAAAAGGGTCGGCCCAGGTTACTAAGTACCTTTATCTTACCTTAACTCGAAGAGTTACGTCTCAATTTTGAACTCAATTTAAAATATGCTATGCTATAAGCCATCAGGCAGCCGCAAAATGCATTTGTACTCAGTGAGCTTAAGCTAATGTGAAAATAATCATACATATCACAACTTCAGTTTGCTTATGAAATTATAGGAAAAACGGAAAGAAAAATTTGACTTCGGGCAGGAATCGAACCTGCGACTTCAGGCTTACTAGTCCAGCCGCTTTACCACTAAGCTACCGAAGTCCCACATCGATGCGTCAAATTTTGCTTTCCCTTTTTTATTTAAACCGATTTAGGGTCGGTGAATTAGTGAACTAATTTCCGTTTTTTCTTTAATTTCTTAAGTTCACTCGCATGTGTTATTGCGAAAAATAAATAGTACAACTCCAGTTTGAAAATTCATGTAGAATATAAATCGTTATAGATTATAGTAACAAGACGAATAGATCATTCGTGACCGGTGTCACAAGACATAGAACAATCTTAAGATTTACCTCAATGTGTTCGAGTACGCTGCAACTTTGCAGGGTTGGTACGTGATGATTTTGAAATTATTTTTTTTGTAGTTTGAGATATATTTCTTATCACCTTTTAGGTGTGTAAATGGATACGCGTACCTAGAGTAAAAGTATCGGCACGTGCGATACTGACTAGTCAGTAATAGATAAAGACTAACGCTATTAACGCAATGCATCTGTCTAGTTCATTTGTGACGAGCAGTAAGCGTAAAAAGAACACGACAATACAACTGATATACACTCATCATATAAGTAAGGTAACTACAAATGTATATATTTGAAATTCCACATACTGCACGCGCACCATGCGTCTGCTCTCCTAAATTATAAAGATCGTGTCATGTGTCATGTTCACCGCCCACTAGCCCGCAGTCAGTCAAATAATGGCGGTCAAACCATACGATAAAACTACCGTCACTGCGATCATCAATCTGCCTGCCAAGCTTGGTGATTATGGCATATTCTCCTCTAATGACTCACGACACTATTCATCATCACTGGTCTTCGCGCGCACCATTCGCGCGACGCGGATGCAGCACCGGGGCATCCCCCTCTGCTGCAGCTTCTTCTGCCCTGCGGCTGCCGGGCGGCGTTTGGCACCCCCTTGAGGGCTGTGATGGAGAAGGTGGGCACCGTGGACTCGTGTCACCATGGTGCTGGTATCCAGGTCCGGCTGTGCTCTCAACCTCTTCTCTATTGTCGGTGGTTGCAGCGGGCTTCTTCGGCACTCAGCTGCAACAACAAAGGGTGGCGGGCGTCCCCACCAAGATGACGACGCCCACAGTTATACGGCGCAACCGTTGCCCTGGCTCTAGCTGGGCTTATGGCCGCGCCCCAGGGCAGAACCTTCTTCACCCGGGTCTCGAGTGATATCAGTCCTACCTATCAGCAGGTTAGATCGAGTCAAACTCACTAGCGCTGCGGGTCGCGTAACGCGGGGTCACACCTAACTACCTAGTCGTCGTCCCGGGGTGCTCCGACTGTTGTAGGCGTCTTTGGGTAAGGTTTTCTCGAGCAGTGGACGTCATTCGGCTGGAGTGATAACTTTATAATATACTAACCAACGACAACATGAAACCTAGCCAAACCTAATAAAAATTAAAAATTAATAATTAAATATTATTTCTGATACGCTGCTGAGCAAAAACAGTGCAGAGGAGACGAAGTCGGTATTTATGTATGTGAGAGGTTAGCGCGTAATTGTTTCGTTTATGTGTTCCACCCCTTATTGACGGTTGCCATAAAGCTGTCTCGGGAAGTACCAATCGCATGATCAGCCGTTTCATTAGTGAGCGGTAAAGGTCATTGCGTACTCGCGGCTAAATATGGAGTATTTGTTTTGATCGTGTTTTCCACACTATGCTGATATGTGAGCATTTTTAATGCCATTACGCACTGACGCATGCAAATAATAAGCATCAAACTTGATATTTTCAAATAATCCGAACGCGATAACATTGTAACGATGATATTTTGACACAGGTGATTCTATGAGACTTACGTCCTTGACTACTAGTGAAATATTGACTTGTATTAGGAAAAAAACATTGAAATACGCAGTTGTAAAGGTAGAGTTAGCCATTTATATAAGTAGGTATCAGTGCGACTTGCTTTGTATAAGTGTTCCACCCCTTATTGACGGTTACCATAAAGCTCAGGAAGTAACCAATCCCATGATCAGCCGTTTCATTAGTGAGCGGTAAAGGTTGTAGCGTCCACTACATTAAGGCGCCAACTAGTGGAACACATATGAAAACCTCGCAGTACTTTCTAGTACGGTAGATGGCGTGCATTCGAATTACATCGCACATGCGAAGATTTCTCAAGAGTTGGCATATATACAACTTCCCAACGTCAATCGTTGGGCCTCGGCCCGCCAGGCGCTACCACCTTGCCTGGTCGGAGGATCCTCCCTTTTCGCCGGAGGAACACTTCCACCCGTTCCTCCACAAGGTCATTGCATAATGCGTAATGACAGCTGGAGCATTTATTTTGCTCGTGCTTTCCACACTGTGTTGAAATGTGACCATTTTTAATGTTGATACATGCAAATTATAGCATCAAATGCATCTCGGGAAGTACCAATCGCATGGTCAGTCGTTTCATTAGTGAGTGGTAAAGGTCATTGCGCACTAGCGGCTAAGTATGAGATATTTGTTTTGCTCGTGTTTTCCACACTGTGCTGATACGTGAGCATTTTTAATGCCTACTAAGGTCTCCGGGGTGGCAACGCATCTGCATTTTGATATTTGTGTGGCTGTCTATAAGCTGCAGTCATCACTTAATATCAATGTGAACTGCATGATTATTTTCCGCCTACATTACATAGAAAGAGACATGAAAATCATAGCATCGAACTTGCAACTTCCAAATAATTAACCCGAATGCGATAACATTGTAACGATGCTATTTCGATATATCCGATTCTATATGACATTCTATGAGACATACGTTCTTGACTACTAGTGAAATAGTGAAAAGTATCGAAAAAAAAAACAAGGCAATACGTAGTTTTATACGTAGAGCTAGCTATTTATTTATCTGTGCGATGTTAGAGCGTAATTACATTGTTTATGTGGGACCTCTTATTGACAGTTGTCATAAAGCTGAAGAAGTACCAATCGTGTAGGTAATCAGACGTTTTATTAGTGAACAATGGGTTAAATTTACTTCATACACGCGGCTGAGTATAATGTCAAAAATAAACAATTCGAGAAAGGTGGTGCTTTTACTTACTATCGCGATTTTAGGCTATTGTAACCTACTAGGAACTCATAATGTTTGACAATAGATACGTTCTTTAGACTGGTTTGACTGTGTCCGTCCGTCTGTCCGATCGCGTTCGCAGCTTAGGTCAAAGACTCTTTCTGTTAAAAAGCTGGTATTTGGCATAAATATAAAGGAGACGGGTGATTTTGAGCCTGCAAAATCGTTACTGGTTAACCCATTACACAGTAAGTACATTTTGTAATATAGTTAACAATTAGCAATCTTTTTTTTTTTTTTTATCCACCTTAACCCACCCCTCACCCTTGGGGAGAGGGGTGGGTTATGTGGGACTCCGGACAAAGTGAAGACGTCCGTCTACCCACTAAAAACCCCTGGGTGTTCCGACTCGTCCGCACTAGGTGGCGGGGTCGCGGGAACGCTTTAGCACACATCCGCAACCCCGACGGCGGCCGCCCGCAACCAGGCCCAACACCAAGAAAACGGGGTCATGTTATGACCCCCTGCCGCTTTAGTGGCGTGCGGAACACGTGCACGCCAACCAGCTCGGGACCCATTTCAACCCGGGCGATAGACGTCCCCTAGTCCATCACCCGGAGGTCCCAGTTAGGGCGGCAGATGGTTGGCATATGCCAACCGCCGCCGCCCAGTTCGCCTACGCCTTATCGGGGCGGAGAGGATCTTCCCGATCTCTTTCCGCCGCCTCCTTCTGCGATATCACGATCTCGCAGAAGGTAAGCATGGCTTGCCACGATTTCTCGCTGTTGACCATGGATTCGACCACTGCCGACAGCGAGAGATCGGCCCCCAAGATCGTCACGAGATCGGAGCGCGGCTCCTCCCATGCCGGGCAATCGACCAGCGTATGCTGCGCCGTGTCGTTGGCGCAGCCACACTCTTGGCACGTAGTGGTCGGCTCCCTTCCAGCCACATTACACAGGTATCTCCCGAAGCAGCCATGCCCCGAGAGAACCTGCGTGAGGCGGAAGGTCAGTCAGCACGCCGTGCCTACGATTGACCCACTCACGTAGAATGGGCCGAACAACCTCTACCAACTGCCGGCCGAAACCCAGCTCACCAAGCCGGTCTATCCACTTCCGGAAGATGGCACGACGAGAGTTGTCTCTCCATCGTCGAACTTCCTCCGGAAGCGGCCGGGATCCTTGAGCTCGCAACTCCGAGCCGCGCTCATAAACCGCCGCTAGTACTTCGGCTTCGAGGTCCCAGGGCGGGCTACCAGCCAGTACACATGCCACATCACAGGATATGGTGCGGTATCCTCGTATTACTCTGACCGCCATGACCCGCTGCGGTCTCCGCAAAAGGGTCTTGTTCTGGGCGGTCAGAGCACCCACCCATATAGGGGCACCATACAGAGCCATCGACCGCACCACTCCCATGTAGAGGCGGCGACACCCAACACTCGGACCGCCCAGGTTAGGAAGCAACCTTCCGAGCGCAGCGGCGGTATTCACCAATTTGGGGGCAAGACGGCGGAAATGTTCACGAAAATTCCACCGGCTATCGAGGACGAGGCCCACCTAGCGCATCGTCGACTCGACGCCGATGGAAACGCCCCCCACCACTATACTGCTCCCCGTTGGCGGGGCATTCCGCGGCCCATGGAAACAGAGGGCCGCGGATTTTTCCAGGGCAACATGGACATCCTTCGTACGACAATGGCCGTGCCAGCCGTGGCAAGCAAGGCCACATCGGTGTATGTGGTGTGTGATAATGCGGTGGTGCCTACGCCCGCGAGCTCCGTCACTGGAACTCTACCACCAGTAAAAAGCGTACGTAAAAGTGACGTAATTTGTATTTAACACCTGGGCCCAGAAATGTATGGTACAGTATCATTGTCCTTTTAGTAAATCCAATAAAGTAGGTAAAAAAAACTAAAGTAAAATCGTAATCAAAGGTTTTTTTTATTACTTTTCTCCTATAGGTAAATGGGGTATATTTATTTTTATCGCGTACCTACCTATTTTGCGGTGTTTTTGGAGGTCTTTAAAAATATTGTGTGTAGGGTTTGAGAGTGATTTAAATATCTCCTATGTTTGCCAGCTGAAAATTGCGATTAAAAAATCACCGGCATAAGTCTCGTATATAATAGTCAATGTATCAATGTTGCGGTACCCTATATGTCGCGTAGCCCGACACGCACTTGGCCGGTTTTAGAGATCTTCTCATCTATCGCATAGTGTATATTGCACCGGTTCCGGTCACACTCGTTATATTTACGGTCATTGTATCTAGTCCATCGTATCTGTTGCATGTTGCATTCAAATTGATTTTGAAATTGACTTCCGTAAAAGTTTCATTTACCCTAATTTTGCGAAATATAGAAAGTTTGGGTGACAAGACACCATGCATGAGCATTACGCACACAGTTGTCTGTCGCTATCACAGAGCAACATGGGCCACCGGCCGACCGGAGAGGAGTAGCCGTAGCGTTTATTACCGATGCAAAACAGTCTGTAATTCTTTGCGGGGGGAAAATCGTGTGATACACACACAACAAAATTGTCTATTACTACAAAATTCACACCTTGACTTTAACAAAATACATAAACACATTCAAACATCTCGGCGACAGGCATAGGACCACTTGTGCTTGTACTTTGACAGAGGGGAAAGTCTGATGATTACTCCCCTCCGGTCCGCCGCGGCCGGTGGCCCGTGTTGCTCTATGGTCGCTATGAACAAAATTATAATGGCTAGAGAATTAAAACTTTAAAACTTGGCCCACGTTTTTGTGCATTAAATAAATAATTTAATTCTTCCTTATAATATTTTGACCTCATTATCAGCATGTGTTTTGTGACGCGTATAACCACAATAAATGTAGCTAAAGTTTAGTGGTTAAGGCGGTTGTCCTGAGTTGACTGGTTATCCTGAGATCGCAGGTCCGCAATCCCTGCCCAAAGTCAAATTTATCCTTCCATTTTTTCTACAATTCCAAAATTGACTTACATTGTGTTGTTGCGAAAAATAAAAATATACTTATCAATAAATATATGAAACAAATTAATTTATTAACGAACTAATTATTCACTCTTATAGAATTAAGGATACACTAACCCCCTTATTCATAAACGTATTTTAGCTAAAGTGTTGCTAATCTCTGCTTTGTCCTTTTCTATCCTGCACATTTAACAATGCAACTGACAAAGACAAAGCATTCTATAGCTAAAACGTTTCTAATGTACGTTTATGAATAAGGGGGTTAGGATTTAATAATTAACCGAATATTACTAAAAACTCACATAACTTGAGCTTATTAGACCGCCAAAGACGACCAAAAGCATTAAAACCGTCTAGTATAAAATTACGATAAAAATGTAACGGTATTCAGAATATTATATATACCTTGTACAATATTACAAATGATTCTCATAAACACATGTCATACGCGCTGGGACTTTTTTATGAAAATAATTTTAGGTTTTGTAATTGTGGGCACTTTATACTTTACCGGTGGAATGCCTTCATAAAATACTGCGTAATGAGAGTTACACCTCTTGTGAGCTGCAATTAATAAACTCTAATGCAAGAAAGTAGCTTTCATTTCAATTATATAAATCTTTGGTAATGATAGTTCGTGGTGGGAAAAAACGAATTCAATTTTGTAGAAAGAAGATCAAGCATTGCTGCTGAGTGAGACGCCACCTGGAGCCTTATTTTGGTAACTTAATAGTAATTGAATTGCTTTGCTATCTTCCTTTAACCATGCGCGCGGCCTATGCAAGACCAAGACAGCGAATCAATTCAAATGCATTTCAACGACTTTTATTTGTGTTACGAGATAAGGCCCTTGGCTTCCTTGTTTATTTGCTAATTATATACAACTGAAAACTTTAGAAGCCGTAAAACTACTTTCCTTACTAGTAAGTATCATATCGACGCAAGGGTTAAAAAAAATTAAGTCAAATCTATAAGGATAACTTTCAAACGAAAATATTTATTTATTGACATTTAACACATAAAATCACCTACCTTATCTACCCATAGATGTGTAGTGTAGCTAGTGCCACATTATTACCACATTTAACTAAGTATTTTATTACGTACATTATAGAAATGCTGACGGCGCATTTGTTCGTCAGTTTCCATCACCTTAGTGGCGCGCACCTATTAAAAGTAACTGTGGGGTCCTCACGTCCCGACACCAATTCTCATTAACTTATTAAAATTCAACGGACTCATACAAACTATGAAGGTGTCACTGAGAATGTTCACGTTTTGGGAAACACTTCTCAAAAATCACAAACCTGGTTTGTATGCGTTGGGTGTTGATTCCGGGATCTCGGTTATACTTTCTTTGTCTTTACAGTACAATAATATTTTGACCTCAGGTTTTTGTGGAGATATCTATAGGCTGCACTCATCACTTATCATCAATGCATGCTTGTTTGCCACCATCAAACATAAAAAATCTATGTGAACTTCATGCTTGTTTGCCACCATCAAACATAAATTGGTCAAGCTGTTTCAGGGCGACAATGACACGAGCTTATATAAATTATTTGTTCTTAATATTCAATAGTCTGTAACCGAATATATATTTTTAAGTTACTTAATAAATTGTACTGCGATATCAATAAGCATCGAGTTCAAAGAACGACACTTCAATAAAGACTAGAAGCGTCACCGGTGACAGATCCATGAAAGTATCTTGTACTGAGATCTCCCAAGGACAAGGACATTTCGCGTTACAAACGGTATCTCCTTATTTTTCGACTTTTCCGCGTGATGGATGGATAAAGATTAATGGGAAGAAGCACTCCTTCCAAATTGGATGGCTCTGATTTCGAATGGATTATTAGTTTTCCCGCCGCTCTCGGCTAACAGCGTTACAGAGCATCTAATTACAATATTTATTCATGAGCACCCGGCGACCAAATTTTATTACAAAACCATAAATACTGAGGGGCTGACTTAACTTATGAATTCAAGTGAAGATATAATAACAGTGCCTTTATTAACGGCACATATCTATTTGTTAAACTATAAAAACCATACGTAACTTCACGCCTGTAATCCCCGAAGGGGTAGGCAGAGGTAAATGTATGCATTCAATCATACATGCAAACACCCACGACTCGCCGGTTACGTTTTGGCCCATGTAACAGGTGGCGAACCTGTTGCCATCTCCGGGCACATTACCAAACTCCGGGGTACTGGGAGTACTGGGAGACAATAATTTACCTCGAAGGTAAATTATTGTCTATGTCTTTGGATATCTCATCATCAATATATAATGTTGAACATCTCAATAAAGTTACCTAGGTAGGTATATATTTATTATTTTTGTATGTTTAATCATTTTATACAGGCCGCAGAATTCTTGTGGAGGAGCTCGAAAACCTAAATATAGTGCAGCCATAAGTTAAATAATTACCTTATCTGGTTGTTATACCAGTCGCTATAATTAATAACAGCAGAATTAGGTATATTTTCATCGGGGCGGACCGCAAGTAAAAATATGTGAATTAGATACGTTATTGTGTGTATATGTCGGAAAGTAACCTCTCCGACAAACTAGATGGCGCTAGTAGTGACATTAAGTCACTACTAGCGCCATCTAGTTTGTCGGAGACGTAACCTAATTGTGACTAGGGTGGATTGTTTAATAGAGAATGCTAGGTGGCGCCACGGTCGGCTAGGTACTTGGATTTGTTACCTTAGAGGGGATAGTTCCTTGCCAACATCGGGTTTATAAAGGCTAGCAAATAGTTCATGACGTGCAGGTCGTGCAGTCATAGAGTAATGATCATTCAGTCACAGTCACACAGTTGAATCGAATTATTGTAAGGCAGTTATGCTGCCAGTTAGAATAGTGAACGTCAGTGATATTAAAGTGATATAAAGCGGGTAGTCCTGAATTAAATGGGCAGAAGTCTTGTGATAGTAGTAGTATCGTATCTTGATAAATAAGGTTTCCCGGTCCGAAGGGTTACTTGCCCGTTCTTCCCTGCCGGAAGTAATCGAATGGGCGGATCTTTAGCAATATACGACTTTCTTCTGCCAACCTGTGCTTTATTTCATCATCCGCTCGAGTACCCACCTACAGATGCCCACAAACACGAGTAACATATCGGCTTATGAAAAGACACGCCTACAACATTACCTACATGTCCTGACTGGAGAATAGGCCCTCATGCCGATATATATGTTGAGTTATGCAACTGAAAAATTCAGCGATTATTATTCATCCAAACTTTTACTCTTTTTATTTAAAGACAATAAACAAAGTAATTAATTTTATTGAGACGTCATGAATATTCAAAACAACAATATATTCTGGTAAAAGTGCACCGTACTTTTTGCTTTCTTTGAATGTATGAATAATTTAATAAATGTAATTTGTTTATGTAATTATTTTCATTACGTTTGCTATAATTTTGTTAGTTTGTGATGAAGTTAGCAAATAGGTTAAGGTTTTTTACTGGTGGTAGAGTTCTAAGTGTAGGAACTTGAGGAAATAGGCACCACCGCATTTCCTAACCTATCTGACGTTAAATGGTAGTGTTTAGCACTATCGTGTTCCAGTTAGATGGTAATGTATGGCTCCGTAATAACTATCACAGAGACATGACACCTTAGGCCTCAGGGGTGGCAACTCAGCTGCATTTTCCGGTCTCCTTTGGTTTTTTTTATGTAATGGTGTTGTAATATTAGTAAATATTAATAATCTTATGTTAGCTATTTTGATACTCATAGCGCCATCTATTATTTTATAGACGCAAACTTATTATATATTATCTATGCTAGATAAAGTTCAATCATTAACTTTTTTTTCTTCTTGTCAACTACGTGTGCAATATGTCATAAAAAAAAAGCACAAAGTTTTCTCCAGCAATTTATGTTCTTTTATTTCAACATGGTAGCAGAGCGTGGTTGGTCAGTTTTCATAGTAATGTCCGTAGTTTTTTGAAATCAGTCAATCAGTCAGTACAAAAGTAAAATCAGTGAAATATCAAGAAAGTGAAAATGCGAGTGAGGTTATACCGCGTGTCTGTGCAAAATTGAGAAAGATTCTAATAATTCAGTAAAATCAAACGTAATTATCATCAAAATGGCCACGCAGGCAAGAATTGAGGACATCATGTTGCCTATTTTTGATGGAGCCAACTATTCGAGCTGGAAATTGAGATTGCTCACCCTACTAGAGTACAAAGAATGCCACGAGCCGGCCACCGCCATGATGCCAGCGCCGAGTAAAAATGAAAATGTTGAGGCGGAATGGAAAAAGAAGGATTTAAAGGCAAGAACGATTATTATGAGTACAATATCGGACAAACAATTGGAATATATTAGTTTACTAGCGGCCCGCCCCGGCTTCGCCCGCGCTGCTCTGCTCCTATTAGTCATAGCGTAATGTAAGCTATCCTATCTCTCAAGTTGGATCGAACTGCACATGGTGTGCGAATTTTATTATAATCGGTTAAGTGGTTTAGGAGTCCATTGAGGACAAACATTGTGACACGAGATTTATATATATTAAGATGTAAAACCGAATTTGAAATGTTGAACAAATTTGACAAGATGTACCTAACTCAGTCTACAGCCATGCAAATAATATGCAGAGGAAAAATTGAAGAGATAAAAATGAATAATTATAGTACAGTAGAAGACTTCTTTGTTGATTTTGAGAAAATAATAAATGATTTCAAAGTGGCTGGAGGAAAGATAGATGAATCTGAGAAGTTGAGATATTTACTTAGAGCCCTGCCACCGAGCTATAGTTATATTGGAGATTTTCTTGATGTTATTCCAGAAGAACAACGAACCGTTGATTATGTACAGTCAAAAACAAAAATCATAATAATCGTTCTTGCCTTTAAATCCTTCTTTTTCCATTCCGCCTCAACATTTTCATTTTTACTCGGCGCTGGCATCATGGCGGTGGCCGGCTCGTGGCATTCTTTGTACTCTAGTAGGGTGAGCAATCTCAATTTCCAGCTCGAATAGTTGGCTCCATCAAAAATAGGCAACATGATGTCCTCAATTCTTGCCTGCGTGGCCATTTTGATGATAATTACGTTTGATTTTACTGAATTATTAGAATCTTTCTCAATTTTGCACAGACACGCGGTATAACCTCACTCGCATTTTCACTTTCTTGATATTTCACTGATTTTACTTTTGTACTGACTGATTGACTGATTTCAAAAAACTACGGACATTACTATGAAAACTGACCAACCACGCTCTGCTACTATGTTGAAATAAAAGAACATAAATTGCTGGAGAAAACTTTGTGCTTTTTTTTTATGACATATTGCACACGTAGTTGACAAGAAGAAAAAAAAGTTAATGATTGAACTTTATCTAGCATAGATAATATATAATAAGTTTGCGTCTATAAAATAATAGATGGCGCTATGAGTATCAAAATAGCTAACATAAGATTATTAATATTTACTAATATTACAACACCATTACATAAAAAAAACCAAAGGAGACCGGAAAATGCAGCTGAGTTGCCACCCCTGAGGCCTAAGGTGTCATGTCTCTGTGATAGTTATTACGGAGCCATACATTACCATCTAACTGGAACACGATAGTGCTAAACACTACCATTTAACGTCAGATAGGTTAGGAAATGCGGTGGTGCCTATTTCCTCAAGTTCCTACACTTAGAACTCTACCACCAGTAAAAAACCTTAACCTATTTGCTAACTTCATCACAAACTAACAAAATTATAGCAAACGTAATGAAAATAATTACATAAACAAATTACATTTATTAAATTATTCATACATTCAAAGAAAGCAAAAAGTACGGTGCACTTTTACCAGAATATATTGTTGTTTTGAATATTCATGACGTCTCAATAAAATTAATTACTTTGTTTATTGTCTTTAAATAAAAAGAGTAAAAGTTTGGATGAATAATAATCGCTGAATTTTTCAGTTGCATAACTCAACATATATATCGGCATGAGGGCCTATTCTCCAGTCAGGACATGTAGGTAATGTTGTAGGCGTGTCTTTTCATAAGCCGATATGTTACTCGTGTTTGTGGGCATCTGTAGGTGGGTACTCGAGCGGATGATGAAATAAAGCACAGGTTGGCAGAAGAAAGTCGTATATTGCCAAAGATCCGCCCATTCGATTACTTCCGGCAGGGAAGAACGGGCAAGTAACCCTTCGGACCGGGAAACCTTATTTATCAAGATACGATACTACTACTATCACAAGACTTCTGCCCATTTAATTCAGGACTACCCGCTTTATATCACTTTAATATCACTGACGTTCACTATTCTAACTGGCAGCATAACTGCCTTACAATAATTCGATTCAACTGTGTGACTGTGACTGAATGATCATTACTCTATGACTGCACGACCTGCACGTCATGAACTATTTGCTAGCCTTTATAAACCCGATGTTGGCAAGGAACTATCCCCTCTAAGGTAACAAATCCAAGTACCTAGCCGACCGTGGCGCCACCTAGCATTCTCTATTAAACAATCCACCCTAGTCACAATTAGGTTACGTCTCCGACAAACTAGATGGCGCTAGTAGTGACTTAATGTCACTACTAGCGCCATCTAGTTTGTCGGAGAGGTTACTTTCCGACATATACACACAATAACGTATCTAATTCACATATTTTTACTTGCGGTCCGCCCCGATGAAAATATACCTAATTCTGCTGTTATTAATTATAGCGACTGGTATAACAACCAGATAAGGTAATTATTTAACTTATGGCTGCACTATATTTAGGTTTTCGAGCTCCTCCACAAGAATTCTGCGGCCTGTATAAAATGATTAAACATACAAAAATAATAAATATATACCTGCCTAGGTAACTTTATTGAGATGTTCAACGTTATATATTGATGATGAGATATCCAAAGACATAGACAATAATTTACCTTCGAGGTAAATTATTGTCTCCCAGTACTCCCAGTACCCCGGAGTTTGGTAATGTGCCCGGAGATGGCAACAGGTTCGCCACCTGTTACATGGGCCAAAACGTAACCGGCGAGTCGTGGGTGTTTGCATGTATGATTGAATGCATACATTTACTTAATACTGGATTGTATGGTAGATTCTGATTATGCAGGAGATAATGTTGATCGAAAGTCTACTTCAGGTTTTATTATTAGATTTTTTGGAAACTTATTTTTTTGGAAAACACATAAACAAAATACTGTAACTAAATGTTCAACTTTTGCAGAATATATAGCTATGTCAGAGGCAGTCTCAGAAGTACTTTTTGTTAGAAACTTATTATGTGAATCATTTGATATTAAGTTATGTAAACCAATTAAAATGTACGAGGATAATTCAGGTGCCATTGCTATTGCTAAGTATGGTAACTTCACAAAAAAATCAAAACATATTGAAGTACAATACCATTATATAAATGAGAACTATGAAAATAAGATAATTGATATTGTAAAAATTGATACAAAATTTAACTTAGCAGACCTTTTAACTAAAAGTTTAGATAAAACCAAATTAAAAAAAAATAGATTAGAGTTAAATTTAATGTAGTGTATTTGAAATTATTGTTTCTTTTGTATTTTTCATGTAAAAGATATAAGATTATAAATTTAAGGAGGCGTGTTGTAATATTAGTAAATATTAATAATCTTATGTTAGCTATTTTGATACTCATAGCGCCATCTATTATTTTATAGACGCAAACTTATTATATATTATCTATGCTAGATAAAGTTCAATCATTAACTTTTTTTCTTCTTGTCAACTACGTGTGCAATATGTCATAAAAAAAAAGCACAAAGTTTTTCTCCAGCAATGTATGTTCTTTTATTTCAACAAATGGAATTGTCAATCAACCATGCAAGTCACATTGATGTTAAGTGATGACTGCAGCCTATAGAATACCTAAGTCAAAATGCAGATGCGTTACCACTCCTGAGGCCTAAGGTGCTATACCTCTGTGCCGGAAATGACAGGGCCGAACATTGCCACCTGACCGGAACACTATAGTGCTGAACACTACCATTTAGCGGCAAGTAAATTAAGAAATGCGGTGGTGCCTACGCCCGCGTGCTCCGTCACTGGAACTCTACCACCAGTAAAGTTTCTATGAAGCTTGTTATCACTTTTTAATAGGGTTGTTGAGGAAGTGATTATGAGGAAGAGGAGGAGGAAGAGGAATTGTGATGCGCCAATTTAGAGGATGCGGATGAGGAAGAGGAAGCAGATGACATAATAATAATAGCAACTCTTGAAACGTCCCACTGCTGGGCACGAGTCTCTCCCCTTCTCGAGGGGAGGTCTGGAGCTTACTCCACCACGCTGCTCCAATGCGGGTTGGTGGAGTTACTTGCAAGGGTTAGTGGCCAACCCGCTGTCGGATGTTTTCAAACCGCCCATAAAGCCTCCGACAAGGTTTAACGACTGCTATCTGTCGATAGCAACCGGGACTGTCGGCGTCCTGCTCTCCGAAGCACGAAAATGCGCATTTTAATTTGCCACTAGTGGTCACCCGTCACACACCCGACCGCACCCGTATCGCTTAATTGAGTAGATCGCTTGCGTTCTACACCAGCCGGGAGGCCTTGCGCGCTACAGAAAGATGAGAAGAGGATGATACGAAGTTATAGAGAATACTAGCGGACCCAACCTAAAATCCGCTGTCCTGTCTCTATCTACTTAACTTTGTATATATATATACAAGGAAAATAATTAAAAGAGCATTATGTAGTGGTTGGTCCACTACAAAATGCTCTTTTAATTATTTTTACTATGAATCTAAAATGTAAACCATTCTCAAAACACATACGATACAGAATCATCAAAATTGGTCCAGCAGTTAAGGACGAGTTCAGTGACATATCTACACAACGACATTGCTAAGGCCTCTGCCCGGGTCTGGCACAGGGCACTTCTCGCGAAACTTCCATCCTACGGTCTTCCCGAGAGGCTATGCAACTGGACAGCCAGCTTTCTGTCTGAGTGTTATATACAAGTCTTAGTTGACTGTCAGCGCTCAGACAGACTACCTATCAACGCTGGTGTGCCGCAAGGCTCTGTGCTATCTCCCACGCTTTTTCTTCTGCACATCAATGAAATGTTGGAGCAAAACTCCAATTTTCATTGCTATACCGATGATAGTACGGGATATGCACACTACACTAGCCGTGCAAATAAATGCCTCTCGGACACTTATCGAGGAAAGACGGACTAGACTTGTGTCTGAAATCGAGCACTCTCTGGAGCGGGTCTCGGATTGGGGTCGACTTAATTTAATGCAGTTCAACCCCTCGAGGACACAAGTCTGCACGTTCACCGCTAAAAAAACGCCATGCATTGTAGGCCCACAGTTCCAGGGCATTCCGATCGCCGTTGGTAAGAGTATCTGTATCCTGGGCGTTGACATATCGAACGAAGTGCAATTCGGGAGTCACATTGAGTGTAAGACCAAGTTGGCATCCAAAAAGCTAGGGGTGCTTAACAAAGCCAGGCAGTATTCACTTTCACTTCAGGGCAGCTACTACTACTCATACTCATTTGTGGGCGGGAGCCCCCAAATACTAGCTTGTTACCACTTGACTCCCTACAAAAACGCGCCGTTCGTATTGTTAACGATTCAGGACTTACTGACAGGCTCGAACATCTGAGCCTACGCAGAGACATTGGGAGTATGTGCGTATTGTACCGTCTCCACAATGGTGAGTGCTCTGCTGAACTGTTTGACATGGTGCTACCATCTATTTTCCTACACCGTACTACCCGAAGAGAGAAGTTCCACCCACACTGACTGGACACCTGGCAGTGCTCAACGGTGCGGTTTTCACGTTCGTTTTTGCCCAGAACGTGTAAATTGTGGAACGAACTTGCCTCTGAGGTGTTTCCTAGGTGCTACATTTAGAGGTTTATTCAAAAATGGCGTCAAAGGAGTCCTTCAGGGACGTTGGCAACTCCCCTGGTGTTGCAAATGTTCATAGGCGACGGTGACCACTTTCCATCAAGTGGCCCGTCTGCTTGTCTTGCAACCTACAGACATAAAAAAAACACACGCACACCAAAAAAAAAGATGAGTGAATGACACAATTTCATTTAGGAATTGAAATGAAAATAAGAATGCAGTCTTTATTTCTTTGTGAATTAGGTATTTAAGTCGAATATTATTAATCAAAATAAAAGAATTGAATACTATTAATCGAAATTTATTTTAAACAGGGAGGTTAATATTTATAAAAAAAATATTTGGGCGCTGTTTCCCCAACAACCGGTTTTATAGCTCATCATATACCAATACAGCATGGTTTGCTGGTACATTTGATGGAAGAGAAGATAGGTATTGTAAAGATACAGTTCTGTAAAGCCCCGAATATTTCGATTTTTTAAGTTAAGTACGCGTATAAACAAAATAATGTATGTCAATAAAATTAAAACAAACAATCAAGGAACAGCGCCGGTGGCGGGTGGGAAGGTCTCGCTCGCCTGTTCGGCCTGGCACCGTGCTGCGGCGTGTGCGTTGCCATCGATACGCGACGCGCATGCGCAACAAAATTCCTCATAAATTCCTCTTAAATTTTGAGGAAGCGGTAGCGGAAGAGGATTTTTTTATTTTAATTTTTGAGGATGCGGATACGGTTGAGGATCCCAAAATATTGCGGAACTTCCTCATTACGAGGAAGAGGAAGAGGAATCCTCAGCAACCCTACTTTTTAACATCCGTGTGAGCTGCATGCTTGTTTGTCCTCTTCCTTAAAAAAGGTAATGTAAAATAGTAAGCAAAACAAACCTGCAAATCCCGCAATGACCATTCCTCCCTTTCGTTCCGAAACTTTTGGACTAAAATTTTTAGCATTTTTAGGAATATACCTAAGCTAAAAAGCGCTCTTTTCCAGTTAATCATCGGGAATCTAGAGAGCTATCCACGGAATAGATAAATAAAGATGGAATGGTAATGTAAGCGTGGCAAGCGCACGACATCTATGCGTGTACACACACAGTTTGGCAGAACCATTCGTTCGCCGCTCGTAGTGTCGTGTAGACTGCTTCGAACGACGCATCTCTTGGTAAAATACCATGTAGTGCCAATTTTAACATGTAATATGAAATGTCAGACCTCAAATATAAAGCGAGGAGGTATATCTTTTGATCGGTAAGACACAAATAACATTTATTGTTACACTACTTCTATAAAACATATAAATATACAAAGGAATATGAATATTCGAACTTAAACTGCATTATTTAAACGTTACTGCTAGCGAATACATTGCTCGTTAAGCACTCGCTCAATTAACGCTATTACTGTCTCCGCTGGCAATGTACAGCATGTAATGCGTTCGCTACACTTCGACTAGTTTATTGGTGAGTAAATTGTTGTGTGCGTGCGAGTGTTTATTGTCTACGGGCGTTACATCTTAGTATGCAAACTTACGCAAACGAATAGCTGCCCTGAGATTAATATGTGGGTGATTGTCGAGATGGTGTTACATTTGTGTAAGAAATTGCACGGTGGGAGAAAAGCGGCGACACTGGTTCTAATACTAAATTGAAGCAAAGGCCTTTCCATCCTTATTTATCTATTCCGTGGAGCTATCTGACGGGCGCATTAGTTACCCTGAGATTCTAATGATATTTTATATCGATTCACATTAAATAAAAGTGGTCCGGTGAAACTATTTTATAACAACAAATAATTTTACAGGATGTTGAGTTTTATAAGTGGAGCAAACTTCCCTACAAAAACGGCATTCTCCCTTCAACACAATAGATCTCGTAGTTTTGAAAAGTAGGTAGTAAATGTGTGTGACAGACGGACAGACAGATAGACGAGTCCTATTATGATTCCGTTTTTCCATCTGAGGAATATTAGAATGTGATTTGATAATAAGATGACCTACACTGGGCCTTTGCTTTCTAGTATTATCCCTAGAGTTCTTTAATTATTAATAAATAACCAATTTAGTATTTTTTTTCAAGTAAGTAGTTAGAATCATCAAGTCCTTTTGAGGTATGGAACCCTATATTTTTTTTTATACATACATACACTTACACTCACAGCCCCACAGTAGGTATAAACCTGTGTCGTGTGTACCGTTGTACACATACAACACATACACAAACACCCAGACCCGAAACAAATATCTGTAGGCCATACAAATATTTGTCCCGGTGCGGGGATCGAACCCGCGACCCTTCGAATCAAACGGTCATCTCACACCGCTGGACTAACCGGGTCGTCACATTAGAATATGATTTTATAATTAGATGACCTACACTGGGCCTATGCTCTCTAGTTTTATCCCTAGAGTTCTTTAATCTATACTTAAATATAATAAAACTGTAGAAGTGTAAATTCTGTACATTAAAAATATTGAAAAATAAATACCAGGGGTTGTTACTAGATCGATACCGAACACAAATATGTGATTAGAAAATTTTTTGTCTGTCTGTCTGTCTGTTTGTTCAAGCATCACAGAAAAACTACCGGTCCGATTACAACGAAACTTGGTATGATTATACTTTAACCTTTGGTGCACAATACTGGGTACTTTTTATCCCAGAAAAATGTCTGTTTGTCTGTGTGTTTGTGCACGCTAATATCAGAAACGGCTTATTCGATTTGCGGTTCTCACTAATATATTGTGGTAGGTTCCATTCAACATTTTGTGTTTGTTTCATGTGAATCGGTTCAGAAATAAAAAAGTTATGTCAATTTAAAGAATCATATTGAATAGTTTTAAGCTATTCTGTATCTTAGTTCTATCTTTTAGGGGGTTTCGTAACAGGGAAAAAAGGGACTCTACGGATAACTAATTCTCCGCTGTCTGTCTGTCTGTCCGTCCCTCCGTCTGTCTGTCACCAGCCTGTATCTCATAAATAGTGATAGCTAGAAAGCTAACATTTTCACAAATTATGTATTTCTGATACCGCTATAAAGACAAAATTAATTACTAAAAATAAGAAAATGAAAATGTTAATCCAGGGTCCAAGGGGGCATACAATAACCGTGTTTTTTTTTCGTATATTTTTTGCTCGATAATAATAACGGTAGCAAGTAGACGCTTAAAATTTTCACCGAATTTTTAGGTCTTATGTTGTATACATTACCTTCCATAATAAATATATACAAATAAATAAAATTTGGAGTGTCTATTTGTAATATTAAAATAACCGCTTTTTACTAAATGCATATGCATGTATACACGATGTTGTTTTGGTATGTCTGTCTGTCTGTCTGTTTGCCGGGGCTAATCTGTGGAACGGCTCTACCGATTTTGCCGGGACTTTCACTGGCAGATAGCTGATGTAATAAGGAGTAACTTAGGCTACTTTTATCTCCATACAGCCATTCATACATACATACCTACATACAAATAAGTAGAACTGGAGTATATCCGACTTTGACGGGACTTCCACGGGTAGGTAGCTGATGTAATAAGGAGTAACTTAGGCTTCTTTTATCTCCATACATCCATACATACATACATACCTACATACAAATAAGTAGAACTGGAGTATATCCGACTTTGACGGGACTTCCACGGGTAGGTAGCTGATGCAATAAGGAGTAACTTAGGCTACTTTTATCTCCACACATACATACATACATACATACATACATACCTACATACAAATAAATAGAATTTTGAGCGTCTCCGATTTTGACGGGACTTTCACTGGCAGATAGCTGATGTAATAAGGAGTAACTTAGGCTACATTTATACTAGCTGCGCCCACGACTTCGTCCGGGTAGATACTGAACAATCCTATTTTTTCTCACGTGGACGAAGTCGCGGGCACAGCTAGTTATTAATAAATAACAAATTAACTATTTTTTTGTTGTACCTAACTACTTCGTTATCAGGTGATTCATAGGTATTTCCTATCGAAATGAAAAACAGTAGTCGATGAACTTAATACATCGAATTGAACTAACTGCCGAAAAACAGAGATAAGAAAAACGAATGTGAATTTAAAATCGAAATTCAGAATCTTCATTCATTAACCCATTTACATTTTAAATGGCATTTAACCTGAATAAGACCTAATCGCATACGCATTTGAACGTTACTGTTGCGGACTTGATAAAAAATAGCTCTCAAATACAAAACCTTACTCTACGCTTATTTTTCCTGAAGGGGTATGCAGAGGTATACAAAAATATGGATACATGTATGCCAACACATCTGTAATAGATATATAGCCTATTGGCATTCCTCAGACACATGATCTTTAATGAGAAAACCCATAGGTAGGTACATGTTTCGCAATTTGGGGATCGAACCCGGTACTCAAGCATAGCAGTAGTGGGCTGCTACAACAACACCACCGAGATAGTTACTAAAAACTTAAGTTGACTAAACTAACAAAATACTATTTTATCACTAAACCACAATCGAGGAAACATTCACACATAGACGAAAAAAAACTCGCAAAGATGCACGCACACATATACACTATTCACCTGTTGCTATGGTTGTATTGAGAGGCTTCGCCGCGTCAGCGCAGGTTGTAACTTCTCCCACTATGCGTCGGTCCGATAGCACTGTCTCGTTCCACGCTCTCTTGTTGAAGCGAGAGGACTATACGAGTTTGTATATGTGTGTAAAGTGGTTGGTAAAGCGGTTCGACTGTTTTGCCGACGCAATGGATCAACGGTCTTTCGTTTTATAGCGGGCCTTAGTTTTAACTTAACGCCGTAGCGTAGCGATTGTTTTATTCGATTCAATCGTCGGTTTTTCAGCAATGTTGTGTCTTACACGTCACGTTATGAATTAGATATTGTTTGTGGTGTTTACAGTGACACTGTGTATATTTTCGGAGTGTTATTATATTCGGATCGAGAGATATGTGCTGATACGAGCTAAGTGTATGGCAAATCACGCCATGTACCTCTGTGCACCGTAAGTTCGTTAAAAGTGGCTGTGTTCGAATTTGTGTTCAACATCGAAAAGTTTTATACGTACTGTGTGCGACTGTGTGTGTGAATAAGTGTCTCTGATAAGGATTGTCGAAATATCTTCAAAGTAAAACCAGGGTATGTCACAGTTTATAGCTTGAATCTACTTTCTAAGTGGTATTTAAACGACGTAGATCCCTGGCCGCCTAGCCTAGAGGCTTCGTATGGAAGATTTTTGTTGGCCAGTGATTTTAAAGCTAGTTTTCAAATATATTGACATGAATTTTAAAGGTGTTAAATACCACGATGTTTAGTGATGAGGCTCTTTCGTTTCAAAGTATGTCTTACGTTCATGGTTCTACGGTGAATGGATTAGGAATCGTGAGGAGTTCCTTTGTTTACGTTTTGGCGCTATTATAATATCCACATGTTAATTTGCACACGTATTCAAAAGAGATTGTTGACCACATACCTGCCTACTATCAAATGTGTTATGATACCGCTACGCTACGTATCTATTGGTGCCTATAAAATGTTATGTTTTTCTATAAATCTAAAATGTCTTGCAACAGATGTAATATTATCTTTAATGAAGCGATTCATGTTATTACTGAATGTATTATGAAGTTCGTAATAAAATTGCTTTTGTATTTCATAAATTTATCTCAGTCTCTAATAAAAAGTCGTGAGCGAATCTGCCTTAAAAAGAACATCAACGCGTTGCGTACACAAAACGTATTAAGATAGGTACATCCTTTCGTCCTGGACGTTAAAGGAGGATTATTGAATTTATTGTGTCTCAATACCTACGGTAATGATGGTTGAGAAATTATAATAGGTATGTACTTGATGATGATGGCGTGTAATAAATGGCAATATACTTACAAAAGGGATGTATTGTCGGTACATTCTACAGTTTGAATAAAAAATGAAAAAAAAAAATTGTTTGGACGACATTTATTTTATTTATGAAGTCAGTATATGATAATAGCCGGGTATGACTACCCGGTTAGTCCAGCGGTGTGAGATGACCGTTTGATTCGAAGGGTCGCGGGTTCGATCCCCGCACCGGGACAAATAATTGTATGGCCTACAGATATTTGTTTCGGGTCTGGGTGTTTGTGTATGTGTTGTATGTGTATAATGGCACCCACGACACAGGTTTATACCTACTGTGGAGCTGTGAATGTAAGCGTATTTATTATTTATAGTATCCAGAGGCAGAGCTAAGTTGCATTCTAACGAGGTTCCTACCTTTTGTATTTTCTACTAATTTCCAGTTTTCTTCGTTTTAGATTAACAATCAATAATCCACTTAAAGTAACTTATTCATCTGATTACACATTAATAGTTAACTTAGAACTACTACTCTCTGCCTACCCTGTTAGGGACCTGGCGTGAAGATACATACATATATGGATAGTAGGTAGTTGGATATAAGTTAGATTTTGATATAACATTTCAAAAGTGAAGTTTGAATAAGGTTTATTGTTTACGAAATGAGGAGGAAACAATTGAAAACGATAGGTAAACTTACTTCATCGTGCATGAGTTCGTTTAGGAATTTATAGTTACCTACAAAACCAAGGATATGGGGATTTCTTGGACATCGTCTTTTACATCAGGTAGGTCCCTAACAGGTAGTAGCAGAAGATACCCTGTTTTGAGAAAAGCTCAAATAGACTCAAAAACGACTGGACTGATATTGAATTTCTTTCAAAAAGAGTAAAATAGACCACGTTTTTGCTTGTTAACTCACGGGGGACTCTTTGGGATGACCGGGTGCTTCATAGGTACCTGCATTGAGTCCTAACGGGCCCACGACGTCAAAAAAATATAATATTTTCTTTCTCATTGGGTCCATGACATGGTTTGGAATAATGGGCAGCATATTTTATGAAGACGGACAATAAGTGAGTAGTTAAACAAGAATTACCTATATTTTTACAAAGCATTTAGGTATCCATACCTATTTTTAAAAATCTCAATTGCAAACCTTAAAAAATATAGACTTAAACAATTAATATAATCACAAGTTTAAAATTGTCACAGTAAATCAGTTCAATCCTTAATTAGGTATAATACTTACATTTAAGCATTACCAATATTAAAATAATAAAAAAAAATCTCAATAGCATACCTAAAAAAATTGTCCACAACATTAATATAATCACAAGTTTAGAATTATCACAGTAAATCATCTTAGCTTTGGACCATTAAATAAAATTATGAGAACAAGAGTCGACTGTACTTTAAATTCTTTTCATGGACTTACATGTACCAAATAGGTATGTACGCTAGGAATAGTAGAACAATAGATTAGTGGACCTATGGAAAGCACCCGGATGACCGCATGCGAAGCCGCGCTAAACTGCTTGTGTCTTGTGTCAGACCTACCTATATTATTTGAATCAAAGGATTCGAACGTTTTTGGCTGAATTCGTTAGGCAAAACTGCAAACTGAACAGTAACTAGGCATTACTATCAACATATTTACATATATTTAACAAGTATAATATCTTACCAAGATACAGTTGTTTAGTACTTGAACTTATTCATTAATCATTTTGTTTGTTAATCGTAGGTATATCTAACATGATAACTAAACACATTTCGCGCAAACTCAATTAATACTTAACTTCATCATCATGATAACCAACCTACAAACGTGATTGTTCAACACGTACATTATCTAGATTCTATCTAGATAATTAGACTTAGCTTGTTATATTAAAATTATTCCACTGGTGATAGAGTTTCGGTGTAGAAAATCAAGTGCGTAAGCACCACAGTATTACCTAAGCTATCTGCCGCCAAATGGTAGTGTTCATCACTATCATTTTCCGGTTAGATGGTAATGTATAGACTTTAACAATTATTATTTCCCAGATTTTAAAGCCAAAATAAACTATAGATAGCGTATCCATACTAAGCGTTCTCTAACCAACGCAGCACATTCTAAGGATGCCTTTAATTAGTGCTACATAATGCCGGCCGAATACCGCTGTATTGGGCGTCATGACATTTCTATCTCGAAGGCTTATGGTACCCATTTCATAGGGCTGCCTAGCTGTCTGGACAGATTAATTGCTGTCCTTCATTCCGTTGGTACCTTTTGACTATACATTTTTAAGTGTTTCGTTGTTACTAGTGTAATGCAAAATAAACAATGCTCTTATAACAGCATTGATAAATAGAAATGAATAAAGATCGTGCTCATATATTTATTGTAGGTGAAAATGATGTAAGACTAGTCATTGCTATAATATGGAATTCTCGAAAAATGGCGTCAAAAGAGTCCTTCAGGGCTGGTAGCGCGTTGGCAACTCCTCTGGTGTTCCAAATGTTCATAGGCGACGGTGACCACTTTCCATCAGGTGGCCCGTCTGCTTGACTGTCAACCTTATCACATAAAAAAATAAATCATCATAAAATACGCCACGAACATGAAGATAGTACAGAAGAACTTTCCATTAAACACAGTTTGCGTACCTAATTTTGATGGATAGGATAATGGTAGATCAAGTAAAAGTTTTTTTATGTCATGAAGTGGCAACAGCAGACAGTTTTAATTGATGGTAAGTGAATATTGTAGCCTATAAACGTATACATAAAACCCTATAAATGTAGATGCGTTGCAACTCCTGAGGTCTAAGTGGATACAATATATATATTTTTTTATGTAATGGAAGTGGCAAACAAGCATGCAGTTCACATTGATGTTAAGTGATAACTGCAGCCTATAGACATCCACACAGAGACCAAGATCAAAATGCAGATGCGTTACCCCTCCTGAGGCCTAAGGTGTTATGCCTCTGTGCCGGAAATTACAGGCCCGTATATTACCACCTGACCGGAACACGATAGTGCTGAACACTACCATTTAGCGGCAAGTATATTAGGTCAGAAAAGGATTCTCTACAGTTGACCACATCCACACACTCGAATTAATTATAGAGAAATATCAAGAACAACAGAGATACATACGTACATTGATTATCAAAAAACTTTTGATACGGTAAAACACGTAAGCATATGGGATAGCTTAAAACAGCAGGGTTTAGAAGATGTTTATATAAAAGTAATCAAAAGTATATACAAAAATACGAGTAATAAAGGCAGAATCAAGCTAGAAACTCTCGGACCAAGTTTTGCCATAGAGAGAGGCGTAAGACAGGGTGACCCCTTATCTCCAAAATTATTTATAGCCATTCTAGAAAATATCATCAGCAAGATAGATTGGAGTAAGTCAGGCCTATATATAAATGGCGAATACCTAAGTCACTTGAGATTCGCAGATGACTTAGTCTTGCTATCTGAATCCAGCACCCAGCTACAGCAAATGATGAAAACTTTACATATAGCAAGTGCCAAGGTGGGCTTGAAAATGAATCTCTCAAAGACCATGGCAATGACAAATAGATGGAGAAGACAAATCACAATAAATGGAGTGCCACTCGATTATACAGACTCATACATCTATTTAGGGAAGCGAATAAGCTTTGATCGGAAAAATAACGAACTGGAAGTGAAAAGAAGAATACAACAAACTTGGAACAAATATTGGAGTTTAAAGGAAATTTTCAAAAGCAACCTCCCTATCTCCCTTAAAACAAAAGCTATGAATTCCAACCTTCTACCAAATTTGCCGTATGGGTGCCAGACGTGGAAGTTTACTTCAAAAATAAAAAGCCTTATCACTACCTGTCAAAGAGGACTGGAACGCAGCATTCTAAAAATAAAAAAAACTAGACAAAATACGATACACAAAAATAAGGTCAATAACTAAAGCAACAAATGCATTTAATTATGCACAAAAACTAAAGTGGAAATGGGTTGGCCATGTCGCAAGGCTTAAAGACCAGAGGTGGACCAAAAGAGTTACTTTTTGGAAAGGACCTCATGGTAAAAGAAACAGAGGAAGACCACTGACACACTAGGACGATGAGATCTTAAAGACAGCCGGTCCATCCTGGAAGCAGACTGCACAGGATAGAGACAATTGGGCAGCTTTGGAGGAGGCCTTTACCCAATAATGGGGTTCCAAACTATGCTAAGTTAATAATTACATATAGGTATTTATATTTATGTAAAATAAACTAAGTAGGTATATAGCTCAAATCTATAAAAGAAAAAATATATTAACTCTGTAAAAATATATTAAAATACACTATTTTGGTTTAAATGCTAAATACATAATACAATAAATAAATTTAGATTTAAATATATAAAAAATAGATTAAACATGTAAATTTAGGTCAATAAGTTAGTAATTAAAAAAAAAATAAAAAAAATATGTAGTTGGAAATAAAAAATAAAAATAAAATAAAAAAGCCTTTTATTTTATTTATTTTTATATTAGGTAATGCGATGGTGCCTACGCCCGCGTGCTCCGTCACTGGAGCTTTACCACCAGTAACAATATACTGAACACTACCATTTAGTGGCAAGTACATTAGGTAATCTGATAGTTACTGGAAAAGTGGAGGGAAAGAGGCCGCAGTCCCAAAAGGTGGCCAGATGTAATATCGCAGGCGCTGGATTTCATGGAATCATGCTTTTCTATTATTTTTGCGTTTAATTCTAATATTATCACTGATTACGTGCCGTCACATAGAAACACTCAGGTATTTATCAGGGACCTAGATCTGGTTTTGAGGTTGATACCGATGCTTCTCGAAAAAATGAGAAAAAAGACTTGTACATAATATAACATTTAAATTTTATATATTTATTTCAAAGTAGGTAGCTATCATACATTGGTTTGCGGAAACTTTAAAAATTATAACAGACGTATTTAAAAATTTTTAGTACATATTTTTATATGAATTAAAAACTGTACAAGATTTCATGTTCCTAGGTATTAAGCAAAGCAATAGCCAGTCCTTTGTCGAGAGTCGAGACACAAGAGCGAATAATTAAGCCCTCCCAGTGCACCCATCTGACTGAAAGATAAAATTAGAAGCCGTAGTGGCCTACGATTTCATTCATTTTCAATAAACTGTACCTACTTCTATGATTTAAGTATATATGTATTTTATTAAAACGTTTGTAATTTTCACACAGACAAAATTGAGTACTTGAGTTGACAATAAATAAATTGAATTAAATAAAAATGAATAAAAATAAACAATTGTTGAAATTAAACTTGCGGATTTTCTCGATAAATGGATGTTAGGATATACTCGTACCTAGCCTTCCTCGATAAATGGATTATGTTACACTGAAAGAATTTTTCAAATCGGTCCAGTTGAGACTAGCGCGTTCAAACCAACAAACACACAAACTCTTTAGCTTTATATTATTAGTACAGATGAACGTGAATAGACATAAGCTATTCTTGTCTATTATACGAGACTTAAAAAAATACAAGTAATGTGTGTTTCTGAATGCACGTGTCTTTCTCATTAGATTTTGGGGAAATACTAATGTGGAGTTATGTTGTACGCATATTCTATATTTGTTCCTGTTAAATCAAGGTAAGCAACAATATTCTAACGGAAGATAATATTCAAAGTACAAAAAAGTACTTCCATCATAATATAATTCATTTATTAAAGGCGGATTAAAATTATTAAAAGATTCATAAAGAAACATCAAAAAAATTAAGTAACAAAATTAAAACTTGAAGGCGCGAACGTGCTCACAGAAATGCTGTTGATAGGTAATATCAATAACTTAACTTGGTTTACGACACGCAATAATCTTTAACCCTTACCCGACCATGGAAAGGTTGTAAAAGTGGAAAGTTTGAGGATGAAGATGGCATATCGACCCCGTAACCTGTCTATATCGACAATGTCGTATTCTCACGATGGACCGAGTGTGGAGATGGGAACATCGTAAAGATAATATCGATGAATTGATAAGTACGTAAATAATTAACAGAGAACACTTGTACAATAAATCATCGTTTAGAAAACGTTACTATAGGTCCCAAAACATTGTAACATGTTGTATGAAATCTATAAAAGCAGAGCAGTGGACATGCTTAAAGTGAGCGTAGACCCACGCTCAGGCAGAAATGTAGGTGAAACTGCGGTGTATAGCTAGTAACAACTCACCTTAGTGCCTTAAGATTAAAGATAAGGCGGTAATAATCACGTCAAGAATTACAACGACATATGGAAAATTAAATAAAAATTCAAACTATGTTATGTATACATCATTTAATGTTATACACCTACACAGTATGTTGAATCATACGATATTGTACCTATTGTTAACGTCAATGTTTTTTAATCAAAATATCGATGTTTCTGAAGCATCGATATATCGTTTGCATCCCTAGCCTGCGTGGAATCTCGTGAAAGTTGGCCACACTCAAGATCAAGTGGATGGCTTGCGTCGAAAACCAGTTTCGTCAATCGGCAAGAGTAAGGAAACGCCAATGATCATGTATTTGAATGAACCAAGTGTGAGGTGACATTGAAATGTGTTACGAAGCGTTTGTAACTACGAATTTGTTAATTTAAATTGTACATTGTGCAAACATGTTTGTTTTAAAACAAAAGAATTTAATTTAATTTGTGCTGATTACCGTAATGACGACCCAGTTGGGAGGAGTTAGGTAATGTGATTTTGCTCTAGTTACAGCTTTTCAACTGACGAAAAACATAAGACGAGGAGGTTATCAATCAATTCGACGTGCATATTTTTTTTATGTATTACCACGCATATTTTTTACTGTAACTGCCTCAGTAGCGTAGTGGTAGCAGGCCACTACTATTACGCTGGAGGTCCTGGGTTCGATTCCCGGGTCGGGGACTATCAGAGATAACGGTTTAAAATCCTTTATCTCTGCTTCTATTGGGCTTTTTCCATTTTCTGGAAGTTTCCCAGTACCCCGGAGTTTGGTAATGTGCCCGGAGATGGCAGCAGGTTCGCCACCTGTTACATGGGCAAAACGTAACCGGCAAGTCGTGGGTGTTTGCATGTATGATTGAATGCATGCATTTACCTCTGCCTACCCCTTCGGGGATTACAGGCGTGTTACGTTTTTTACTGTGTGGTCCGATTTCCATGACTATTTTTATTCGATAAATGTATGCATCCAAGTTCGTCCCGTTTGAAATTTATAAAAAATAACTAGAAGAGTACGAAAATCAAAGATGATTCTAGATTCACGTACCAATTTTTTATCGACCTTTGTCTTCGTATTACAGTTTTTAATAAGTAATCTAATTACCCATGATTCCTGTTTTATTGAATACGGTATACTTTAAAATTTTTATTATGTACTTTAAAATAAAATGCAGCTCAAAGAGTAGAAAATTGGAAAAGATTGATTAGGAATTTTTAGGAAACGTAAATTAATAGCCATTTTCGACATTTTATATTCATATTTGTTATGGCAATGTCTAAATATAATAATAATAATAACAAAGAACACGGTTTTTGCATCTAAATTTTTAATGAAGATTCAATGTTTTGAAAACTTTTTTTTTCATCGCGGAGGGTCTGACACTCAACTTTTGTGAGAGATTTGGACAAACAGATTTAAAAAATGTTAATTCGTTTTAAAATAATGGAATTTTTAAGTTAGTTGTTGCTAGCCTTATTAAAGAAAATGGAAGATAAGATTGTGATAGTAAATTCCTACGTGTAGAAGGCCGCACCCAGCAGCACGTGCTAATCACAGTGAGCCATGCTTTCTCGTGATCTTGTATCATATAAAGGCCGGCGTCTAATAGGATTGCCGAATCGAGTCGAATCGTAAAAAAATTGCCACCCATAGGAACTACGTTCATGAGCGTTGCTATGAGGCCCAGCACTCGCAGTGCGCCGTATAGATTCGCTCGCAGTCTATAAAACTAAAAATGATTCGCCAAAATGTTTATACGCCCATAATTTCCAAACGATTGTACCAAATTCGATTTTTCACTATTCTCACACCAAATTGGTTTATGTGTTCGTTATTGTCAGGAGAAGATATGTAATAATGTATACAACATATAAAAAGCGTCTCAAGCAGCGGTGTATTCTGCTCTCTACACTTTTTCTGAGCCTGCTTGACATTGCTGGTTTGTTTTATTGAAGGTTGATTATAATTTGCTACTAACTTAACTGAAATGCTACCCCTTGTAACGAATTGTATTTCTAAATTCATACCCATATTTCTAATCAATAGTCGTATGCAGGTTTTTTTTTCAATAAATTAATAAGTGATTAATAAAACTATTGCCCTACTGACTGAGTCATTGAGTGACTGACTGACTGATAGTCAACTGGTGATAGAAAACTGGAATTTGGCAAATGGATTCTCGAGGAACCTACATATCAGTTAAGGCATGATTTTTGATGATATAGATAAGCATGATAAGTTATTACAGGAGTTATGCGCGTCGACAAATATGAAGCCCCGACTTCAAATAGCTCGTTAAATGGGATTTCTGTTTTGTTTTTTGACGATGTCCCCATGGGCACTCACATCTACACTTGACTCAACGCGCTTCAATTCGGCTATAGTCGACGCTAGACTTTATCGTACTTCAAGTCGCAACTGGTCTACACATCGACACATTTTGCGGTTATAATAAAACGAAACGTAGGCGTTATAGCCCAGTACATGTTATTTTAGTGACGAAACTACACCAGTAAAAAAAATATCTATCATATACGAGTAGGTGCTCAAAAAATAGATAACATAGCGGTGCTCATAACGGTGTCGCCTTATTAATTCGCGCCTGACGCAGTAATTTAATGGAGTGGGATTTATCTTAACGAAAACGTTGTTGTAAATAATTTGCTATAGTAGATTATAGTATTTGCTACGCCCAACTTTTTTCGCCTTTTTATGTCACGACGAAGGCTAACAAAATAAGCGTGCAGTTCACACTGATGCTCAGAGTATGTCGATATTTTCTTTGTATTGGTGTAGGAACCCAACTAACCTCGATATCGGTATGTCCATAAGAAAACTTTATATATACATATATCAGTGTAGATGTATGGGTTTATGATATTTTTAGTATTTTTACTCTATTGTACATTACCAACTCATATGGATGACGTGGAGCACAGCGTTTCTAGAACTACTTCAAGAACTAGTAGACACTAGTACTCGTAGGTAGGTAGTAGGCTTCGGCAATAGAGCTTATTTAATGTTAATAATATCACTTCGTCTTATTTCTGTATTTGGTGCGATTTTTAACTGCCTCGGTAGCCTAGTGGTAGAAGGCCACTACTACTACGCTGAGGTCCTGGGTTCGATTTCCGGTTTGGGGGTTATCAGAGATAATGGTGTAAAGTCCTTTATCTCAGATTCCATTGGGATTTTCCATTTTTTGGAAATTTCCCAGTAGCAGATGTCAACAGGCTCGTCACCTGATACATGGACCAAAACGTAACCGGCGAATCGTGGGTGTTTGCATGTAGGTATGCTTGAATGCATGCATTTACCTCCGCCTACCCCTTCGGGATTACAGGCGTGAAGTTTCGTTTTTTTATCTTTATTATCCAATAACAAAATTAACACACGGAAATCAGTAGTCATGTAGTAATATAAAGTACTACCTTATTTAATAATTGAGATCAGCGAAGCAAATCAAATATAAATAAATTCAGCCTATCGTAACAGCGTAATTAATTAGTTTCTATACATACCTACATTAAATTGAAAATAGCAGAATCACAAAGTGTTTGCAGTCTTCAAACGTGATTGGTGTGAGAAACGCGCTAATTCCTAGCCAAGCAACCGTGACTTACATTACATAAGATCGGTAACAGTAAATTACGAACGTCCGTGCCGTACTATATCAGCTCTTATAATTACAGTCGATATAATTGCTATACGCCAGCGTATCCGTAGCGTAGAATGAAGTTTTGTTCCTCTTATTCAAATGAAAAAAATCTCCCATGCGATTCCTCTCACGTACCATTGTGAATTGTTTCAGCTGTCTAATGGCAACATTTAATTGCTATGGCCTCATTGTCGCAGGTATCTTGATCTCGCCACTATAGTACTGGAAAGTAACAATAGATAGCGATCCCTCAAAGCAATCCCTATAGAAATCGCGTTTTTTATGTAATGTAAGTGGCAAACAAGCATGCAGTTCACATTGATGTTAAGTGATGACTGCAGCCTATAGACATCCTCACAACGACCACGTCAAAATGCAGATGTGTTACCACTCCTGAGGCCTAAGGTGTTATGCCTCTGTGCCGGAAATTACAGGGCCATACATTACCACCTGACCGGAACACGATAGTGCTAAATACTACCATTTAGCGGCAAGTATATTAGGTGGTGCATACGCCCGCGAGCTCCGTCACTGGAGCTCTACCACCAGTAAAAAACGCGGCTATAGAAAACGCGTTGCAGCAAAAGGATTAGCAATTCGAATTGGTATCGGACTTGGGTATTACACATTGTTAGCGTTTCTCACCTTGCTGGCGCTGCTGATTACATTTTGTGGCTTGGAATTTATTGTTATTGTGTTGTCTAATTGAAATTTATTGATATGAAGTGAACTTTGTTCTTCAGTAATAGTGGGAGAGAAATCTTTTCTTGCTTTGTGTCGCTTGAAGTTGTAATCAATTCTTAGGTTTGACTGTTTGTACTAGGATTGTGCGATACCATTAGGTCCTATTAGAAATATAGAAATAATTACTATGATCCATAATCATTTATAGCTTTTAAGAGAAAATTCATTATACGAATTGTGAATTGTGTCATTCACACATCGGATGTGTGAATGACACGTAGACAATCTATGTAGTAGACATAGCTAAAGCAAAACTGATATTTCAGAAAATAAAAGTTATTGGCAATATGTTCTCTGGAATAAACTGAATAAAACTTAACTTTTTCAAATCGAGATACTAAGATCAAATTTAAATAATACATTCATATATATGGTGTCGTTATCTATATCTACTCGTACTTAAGGTTCACTAAGTGGTTGTGGGCGTTGGCATAATCTATGAATCTAATATATTGATACATTATCTCGGCTAATTTATAATATTTCCTATTACGGTTTAAGGTAATTTGAATTATCGAGTGATGTAGTTAACAATAGCTGGTAAATAAATCCATTTTCGAAGTTAAGGTAAGGTATGTGGGTGACTGGGTGTATTGTTTCCCTATAAACAGATAACAAATTACCCTGGAAACGTAATGAAACTTTTAAAGACATTTGAACTTGCAATTTGACATACAACCAAAATTAGTACCTATTAGCATTAATAGAGCAGTGTATTAAATTTTATCATGTTATATATTATTTATGTTCGAACTTAAGAACTATTTTGGTAAAAATACCTATATCTATTATTTAAGATAATTATGATTCATTAGTGACAATCTTGCTAGCTAGTTACTCGTATTTTACAATTTTCTTCGTGTATTGACTGACTTGGATGAATTGGCAATCGTCATTGTAGAAATTAAACTTGCGGATTTTCTCGCGTATACAACACTCCCAAACTTCTTCAAATCCGCAAATCAAAAAATCCCAAACTTCTTCAAATCTGAAAATCCGCAAGTTTAATTTCTACAATGTATGAAGCTCGCGAAAACCTACGAAAACGTTATTGGCAATCATCGTTAATTTTCTCTCATATTCTTAATTTCAGAACTGTGTAAGACGATGAATCAACTAAATATTTTGAAGACAATGTGCATTGGGATCATAAGCATATGATCATGTCACTAAACATCGGATTATCTTCAATTAGCCCGTATATGGATGTGTGAAGACGGACGTTGTGGGGACTAGAGATGTTACGAAGCTCCGATTTCGAAGAGTCGAAACTCTCGATAAATTTTGCATCTCTTTCTAATTTGGCTCCGATAGTTAGGTACTGATACATCAGAGCTATCAGGAGGTCGATCGAAGAGAAACTTAAGAAAAATTTAGTTAGCTTTTTTCTGGCTGAACTGCTGTTGGTAATGTTTTGTTTTATTAGTTTTTCTAGGGAGACTTCGTTTCTGTAACATCCCTGATGTAGACCATTTTGAGGTCGAGTTATGTAAAATCTGTATTGTTGTATGGTTGGTACTCGTTCAAACTAGTTTGAAGTGGGCCGAGTGGTCTCATAAAATTATTAAGGTCAGTCTGAGCCGTAAATCCGTATGAGGCTATTATACGTCTCTGAGGATTACCATAGCTTATTCTCAGTACGACGTGGTTGCGTGACTATTAAATATACTAATTTTGAATGTAAATACCTGGAATACCTACATAGGTTCTTATTATCATAATTTCTTATTTCATACATTTTGATTTAAAAATATCTTTTAGAAATAGGCGAAGACTAGTAGTATGTACCTACAATATATTCTTTTTTCTGTAGACAAATTTGCTTTTTTGCTATGGGTGGGTACCTATTAGGTACCTACTTACTGTAACTAATAGTCGATAACAAAGTGTAAAACATTGACATCATACTGCTTACCTACAATATGAGAGCCATAAGAGTAAAGTTAAACAAACCATTATTAATGACTAAGTTATTGATCACCTGAATAACTATCGTAGTGAGTAAACGCTACTCACTCCGTACATTAAATTAATCGAAAAACTTTTTAATTAACGCTTGAGAAACTCTTTCTTTGTTTAAATTTGTCTCAAGCTTAGATAAACAGAGTACAAGCCTTAGGACATCTTTATTGTGAATAAGTTTGTTCCCTTGTAACAGAATAAATTATTAAAGTGATTTAACATTCTCAACAAATAAGGTATCCTAGTTAAGTTTCGTCTTGAGTCAGAGAATTTCGTAAAGAACCATGGAGCAACTCGGCCCAGTGGCCGCGGCGGTCCGGAGGGGTGTAGCCATAGCGTTTATTACCGATACAAAACCGTTGTCGTTAAACAGTCTGTTGTTTTTTTGCAGGGGGAAAATGGGTGTAACACACACACACACAACAAAAATCGTCTATTGCTATGAAACTCACACCTTGTCTTTAACAAAGTTCATAAATCTTCGTCGTTTTTCTGCACTACCCAATGGTTGAAAGTATAAATAAATAAATAAACAATTTCACGCACACATTTAAACATCTAGACGACAGGCATAGGCCCACTTGTACTTTGACAGAGGGGAAAGCCTGCATTGGGCTACACCCCTCCGGTCCGCCGCGGCCGGTGGCCCGTGTTTTCTATGGAAAGTACAAATTATGTGAAACTCAGTTGATTGTATTTTAAATTTGGGTACCTAGTTTATTTCGTAACCAAATTTTAGATTTATCTATCTTACGGCCTAAACTTACTTTCATAGTAGAAGTTTCTGCCCTCTTGTAACCCAATGAGATATACCTACAGTTCTAGGTATATTTGTAGGTATGCGTCAGATAGTGAATATGTTGCAGGACAAGTAACCTTAAATATGATGTAAATATGTGTATCGATGGGGCATGCGTGCAAATTACACCTGCATTGTTCAATGCATACCTACGCAGCTGGCGTGTGTGCATTTATTTGCTTTAGATTAAGGCGGGTCTTTAATCGCTATGTCGGGTAATACGTTTTCAGATTTACGCTTAGATAATTATTATGGAGTGTCGATAAGGATTTCTATGGAGGCTGGCTCGGATAGTCCGAGTCTTACTCAATTACTACCCCTCAGCCTTTCTCGATTATTGGGGTAGACCGGATGATATTATAAATTATTTTATGTATAATAATCAGAACATACGTTGCATTGGGGTTTAATTATCGCCTCCCATTATTGCTTTCGGCATGTAAAAGATGTGTGACTACTAACGCCTTCGGCATTTCGTGGGATTACTAGTGCAACAGTTGGCCAGTGCAGTAGCACGACTGTCTGATTTGATGAGCTAGGGTAATGATTTTATTTTGTCATTATTACCGCCATTGAAAGCAATAGCAATCGATTTCTTACCGTTAAAGAAAGTGATTTAAACAGATTGGTATTGCTTACATTGGCGGTGCTTTTTTTCCGTATTTTTTCATTAAAGCTATAGGGATACAATAAGTTAAACGTGTAGGTACAAACATTTAAACCTAGTTAGTTCAAAAACGAACAAGTTAGATGGTTGACTCGCAGCGTCGAATCTACATTAAGTACTCTCCCTTCGTTAATTTATTTTGTATTTATCTTGCTTTATAGTGTTCAAAACCATGTACGTTATTCGCAAACCAATCCATAGTCGTGTAAAGCTGCTTGCTCATTATAATAATACTGTTATTATCGGATTTTTCTTGTGTATATATTAAATAAACTAAAATGATTGAATCAAAATCGATTTTCAGCTTTCTGACCAAAGCTACTTGCTTTATCGATATTTTTCTATGTTTATGACGTAATACTTTATCAGGAAGAAGTATGTACAGGTTTTAAGTATAATAAAAATAATGTTGAAGCGTTCATCTCGCAGCCCTTTTATGACTTTTTTATATGTTTAGTCATAGTTCAACGTGTAAGTAATAAACGTATACTTAAGTGGTAATAAATAGATAATCTTCACGCTTTAACGTGTCAGTTTTAAATTTATAGCATTTACACAAAAACATAAACATAATTCATGTCTGTACCTACACGAAAGGGTTGCTATATATGTGATATGGCTATTACATGTCAATAGGTAATTGCATTCATGCATACATGCACCCAATTTGATATGATACATATCCATACACACACTGACTTTACATTACCTGGCATATTTTTAAGCTCCGAGTATGCTCGTCTTTAATTAAATAGATATAATGAGAAAAACCCCGACACAAAATAAACTTAGTACCATTCCTAACTTTTTTTAAATATCCAATAACTCAATACATTATCATTTCGCAATAATATTTTGTTTTATAATTCTTGTGGAGGTGGATCAGCCAAATAAATGCCTAGCATCTCAATGACTGTCATCGAGTTTGTAATAGGTGGGCATTTTTACATAGTGTGCGCTTGATATAGGTTTTTCATTTTGTTGTGTGATTTACCCATTAAAAATACATTCGAATAAACAATATTCGTAGTATCTTTTTACAAACATTTATTGTGTTCTATTAAGTAGTAAGTATATACTAGGTAGGTATATACTCGTATAATCTATGTTTGTCATCAACCTTAACACAATTAATTATAAGTTTCGATGTGTCCGCTACAATAATTTATGCACTTGACTGAGGCACCTCACCAATTAGTGACAGTTTCATCGCGTGTGAAGCGTGACTCATGAATGTGATTACCCTCTCTATTAACAAATGTGTTATTCAGAATTAATCACAACACAATATAACATTAGCGTTGATAGCCGACATATGACATTTTAAGTGCTAGACTTACATTATTAATAGTATATTAGCTGTGCCAAAAACTAAAGTAGGGATGTGACTTTGTACCTACTTTAAAATAATCTAAACACTAACTAGTTGACTAGAATCTAATTGATTCTTTAGCATCATAGAGATGATTTATATATAAAAGAATTTAAGTGTGTTCAATGAATTTCTAATTCTTCATTTTACAAACTTATATTATAAAGATATATAATGTAAAGATGCAGGAATAACTAAATTACCTTCAAGTTGGATATAGGTACTTCACTCCGAAGTTTAGTTGGTGATTGAGAAAATTAAGTAAGAACGTCGGGTGTTTTATTTCCCTTAATAAGTGCATTTTCCCATTAAGGAAAGGATACCACATCCTTTTTCCGCGAATTCGTCCGCGTGGTATTTTGTTTTGGCATAAAAATGTCCTTTCTTTGTTTTCAAACTAGTTCCATGTTAATTTTCATCATAATTGGCTTAGCGTGTCAGAGTTATTTTGACACCTCATTTTTGAATCTTTGCACATGGTTTTCCTGTAACGAATGTAGTTCAACATTTATTTAAAGGTAACACGATCGACATCAAGCGGCGTGTCACGCGAATATGTAATCGAAGCAAACACTGCCCCTTGTTCCTGGGAATTACGAAATTGTTACTGCCTTCTTCGAAATTTGAAAGTGTTTGTGATTATTTTGATCAGATTTGGTGTGCCAACAAAATTAAAAAAGGAAGACCGTTTTATGATTTTCACTGTTTAATTTGAGTTGTTTCAGAAACGAATACTAAACCTATCAAATGAAATTGATTACCGATAGTATCATGGTAGTATCATAGTAGTTTCTTTTATGCTTTTAATACGAATAAACACACTATCTCTCACAAAATCGGAACATAATTATGCCAACAATGTAAAGGGTTTCGTTAAAATATGGTTGTAATGTTAAAATTATTAATCATACACTTGAATAAGTATGTTAATAAGTATGTAAGAATGTTTTGGTTATCGTAAATGGGTATTTACAGTAGTTGGCTTAGAGTAAGTAGTTGACTAGACATGTATCAGGATGAAATCTCTGTTAATGCCAGTTAGTTAATTGCATTTGTTTCAGTATAAATACATTTGTGTATAATGAGCACTGAGAGTAACAAGAATAATATGTCACTTGGGACCATTTCACCAAGTATCAAGTAAGTAAATGGTACCCACTCTAGTGATTTTCTGCCGCAATGTTGGCAACAGATAGCTAGTTACATATTGTGGAAAGCGGCGACCACTTAACATAAGAAATCTCATGAAGATATACATAAAATAATAACATTTCTTTATATTTAAAATTCCAATTAACATTTTCACATACATCTTTAACGTTTATCAGTAGATTATGTAATTTATGTTAATTGACAATATTAATAAGTTAAGATTAATGAGATTTAAATGACAGTCACCAGTATCATTTTTACTACTAATGAAGGAACTTTCCCATGCACATAATATGTAATATATACAAGTGAATATTTACATATCTCCGACCACATTCATGATGCAATGTGGTAGTTGTTAGAAAGTGAACTAGGTAGCGACTTATCTGTAGATAAGGATTTATTACCTCATACGTATTGTATAGCCATTACATTAGAATTTATATGTGAACCTGTGGATGTTTCGAGAAACGAGTAAGTTCCCGAGTTCATTTTCGTTGTAGCCTTTATTTCTATTCGGATACATTTACAGCTGACGTTAAGATGCAGTGGGGTTTAGGAGGAAACAAATGTAACTGGGGTTAATACGGATGATAGTAATAAAAAGGGAACTGTAAGGGGTGATATGCTCGAATATCTACCTACATATTTATGGATATAGGGTTGCTGGGAATTGTCAGTATTAGCTCGGAACGGTGTACGGATTCGAGAGATACGATTACTATTCGAATACTCTGACCATTTGGTGAGATCAAGGTTAATATTAGGTTGGGGAAAAAGTTTCTTCGCATTTTTTAAGATAATTCAAAATATTTTTTAATATAGTTTATTTAAATTTAACTCAAGTATATATGTACCATTTTGTTCGATAACCTTTTGCCATCTTGTAGGTAGGGACATGATCCCATTGCTATAAAAATTTTGGGACTTCTCATCAAAATACCGCGACAAGTGGATTTGGCAATCCTCCCGTGATGTTAACCTAACATTGCATAAAGAATTTTGAAGAGACCGAAACAGGTGGAAATCTGAAGGTGCAAGGTCAGGACTATACGGCGGATGCATTAACACCTCCCAGCCAAACTCTCTTAATTTTTGCTGAGTGGCTATAGATGTGTGAGGTCTAGTTATCATGGTGAAACACGACACCCCTTCTGTTAATCAATTCCGGCCGCTTTCTCTCAACTTCTTGCTTTAATCTCATCAGTTGTTCACAGTAGAGTTCAGAATCGATAGTCCTGCCTGGTGGTAATAGCTCATAATGAATAATGCCCTTCCAATCCCACCACACACACAACATATTATTGCGAGTTAACCCGGGTTTCGCCACAGTCTGAGAAGCCTGACCGGCCTTTGACCGGACCTTTTTCGCACGTTCTTGTCGTACGTGATCCACATTTCATCACCAGTTATCAGCTTCTTCAAAAATGATTCGGTTTCATTACGTCGTAATAAAGAATCACAAATGAGTACACGGTTCATTAGGTTTCTTTCAATGAGCTCGTGAGGTACCCAAATTTCGAGCTTTTTTTTGTACCCAGCTTTTTTAAAATGCGCCAAAACTGTTTTGTGATCAATTCTCAGTTCTTCAGCTACGTCGTAACTACTGACATGTCGATCTTGCTCCATTTTTTCAAAAATGGCATCCATTTTATCCGTAATAGGACGACCAGAGCGAGGTGCATCTTTGACATCAAAATTTCCGGATTGAAAACGCTTAAACCAAATTTGTGCTACTCTCACAGACACTGGACTAGGTCCATAAACATCGCAAATGTATTTCGCGGCTTGCGTTGCATTTTTACCTTTTTTGTAGTAAAATTTTAAAATGTATCGAATTTCTTCATTAGATTCACTCATCTTGACTGTACGAAAAACAAATGAAAATCACACATTTGCCTAATTTGAATTTGGAATGATGTTCTTTAAAATTTTAACTTTCAATGATACCAAAACCAGCCAGATACAAATACTACAGCCAAAGAGATTTTATTACAAGTTCATACATACTATAATGCGAAAAGACTTTTTCCCCAACCTATTATGTTATTTATATAATATATTTACCTCAGACTGAGATATTTACGTGTTTTATCTTCAAATAGGTATATATAGAATTCCCGTGTCACAGTGTCTATAACAATACCCTTCAAAACGGCTTGACCGATCATAATGAAATTTTGTGTGTATACTCGTACTTGGCAGGTATGGGAATCGGTTGTAGTGTATTTTTAAATGATAAAATGGTAAAGGTGATTGGTGATCTATTAAAAAAAAAATTATTTCGATTTTTTGGACATTGTTTTTTAATACCTCTAAGGCGATACGAAGTTGGTCGGGGCTGCTAGTTTAATTGTATTTTTGCAATATCTATCACATGGAAGTGAAATATTAAAACATTGAAAAGAAAAACTTGATGTCCCTTGCAACCCGTAATCACATTTTTCTTTAATATACGCATTAAAAAATCCACAAAAAAGTTGTCTGGCGCTCTACACTCTCTGCCTACCCCGTTAGGGACCTGGCGTGAAGATACATACATACATACATACATACAAAAAAGTTTGCCGTTAAAAAGACAGTGCTTCATTTTTTACCTGCAAATGAGTAGACACAAATTGTTTAGACCCAGTTTTACCTTCTTAGAAGAATGCGAGCATTTTCAATCAGCCTATAGGTGGCCTCTTGAGAAATATGAATAACATTTCAATAGAACGCTTCACGTATTCAGCGTCTAACAATGAAATACTTAAGGATGTGAATTTGAATACAGAAACGGAAATTAATGACGTTTCATATAGATCAAAAAATGCTTTTGTGCTAAAGGATTAATGAAAATAAATATTGTATAGTTATAAGGTACAACAGCTCGAATACAGCTATTCTTTTTACTAACAAATTTAAATTTTACTATATGGTCTTGTATTCTAGAAAATTTATATCTAACTAGGTATAAAATTGTTATGAAGAATTATATTGAAGAACTGAATATTAACCACCTTATTCATAAACGTATTTTAGGTAACCTGTCGCTAATCCCTCCTTTGTCATTTTTTATCCTGCACATTTGACAATGCAACTGACAAAGATAAGGCATTCTATAAGTAAAACGTATCTAATATACGTTAATGAATAAGGGGGCTAGTTTTTAGAAATAACTAAGCAGAGATTAATTTATATTGAAGTCAGTTTTGAAGTAAATATGAAAGTTTGCTACAAAAAAATTTAATATGTGATTTCAAAAACAGTACCTATTGTTAAAACTGAACTTCATTCCACGGTGACGACCACAATTCAACTGCATCCCTCTTATTTTTTTTATTTTTTTATTTTTTATTTTTTTTTTTGGTCGGGCTTTGTGTAGGCGGCCTGTCTCGAGACGGCACTAGTATACTTCACCGGGCAATCGGCCAGCCTAAAAATTTAGCGCAACTGCCTAAGGGTGACCCATGTGGGTCCGTGCCTCGGCTTAGGACGTTGCGGAGAGACATATGAGACATATGCGATTTTGGGCGGTGCAACTTTCGCTCTACTCCATTCGGTTGGCGGTAACCGGAATGTCATCGGCCTCGCGGGGCCGGAGATAGGGTCGGGATCAGGGGCGGGCGCGGCGCGAAACGCGTCGGCGCGTTGTATTATTAGCGGTTTGTGCAGTGTGATTCTGTAATCGATTGTTCATTGCGGCGATGGCCAACGTGGTCTCATCGTCCGGATCTTTTAAGACGTGCCTTGGACGTCTCCTTTTGGCGCGATCAAAAGGAGTGTATATCGCGGCCGCTCTGACCAGCGGATTCGGGTGGTGACTCGCCCGATCGAAATAGCGAGCTGAAGCTCGCTTCATAAACTGCCGGATGGTAGGCAGATTTGCATCAATGTGCAAGTTTTTATTACGTACGTACCAAGGCGCGCCTACGGCTCTACGTAAGAATCGATTCTGCAAGGTTTGAAGTTTTTGTAATATTGTCTTTTTCGCGTGGGCGAATACTGGGGACGCGTAACATAAAATGGGCCTTATGCAGGACGTATAGGCACGGAGTTTGTTCCGGGCCGATAGCTTGCTCTTTTTGTTTAATAAACAATGTAACTGGGATAGCACGAATGCAGCCTTTGCGCGCGCTGCTCTTACGTGTGCAGCGAAGGACAGATGCCGATCAAGCGTCACTCCTAAGTATTTGATTTTGTCCATCCAGGGGATGGGCTCGTCAAACATAAGGACTGGGGCTACGTTGGGTCTGGGAGCGCGGTCCCGTACAAAGAGTATGGCAGCGCTCTTGCTCGGATTTACCTCTATACGCCAGCGGCGGAACCAAGACTCAAGATCTTTGGCCGCCGCTTGCAGGGCTTTCCTTATGATCTCTGGTTTTCTACCAGAGACGTAAATAGTGGTGTCGTCAGCGTACATTGCCAACTGAACGCCGCGGCGGACAGGGATATCGCTAGTGTATAGCGTGAACAGGAGGGGGGAGAGTACGGATCCTTGTGGAACACCGGCTGTTATGGTGTGACGGTTCGAGAGGGTACCCTCTACTCGATATCGAAAGCCTCTGTCCGACAGAAAATCGCGAATGATGTGCACGATTTGGGTGGGCACTCCGAGAGTGTACAGCTTATATAATAAGCCGTTGTGCCACACGCGGTCGAACGCTTTTGCGGTATCGAAGAAGAGGGCTCCTGTCATAATCTTTGTATCGAATTTACTGAGTATATGCTCAGTGATTCGATGCACTTGGTGGACACAGGAGTGGCGAGCACGGAACCCGAACTGTTCGTCCGGGATCAAGTGCCGCACTCGGGTGAAATCTAAGAGTCGAGCGTACACGACGCGCTCGTAGAGTTTACTTAGAGAACTGAGCAGACTTATCGGCCTGTATGACGAGGCCTGGTTGCTCGGCTTACCGGGTTTTTTGAACCCGATAACTGTGGCCTCTTTCCACGCGGGTGGAAATATACTATTTTTGAATGCTGCGTTGAGAATCGCAGCTAAAAGGGCAATGAGCAAAGGGGGAAAGTTCCTAATTGTGCGATTGGAAATGCCGTCCGCACCCGGCGCTTTCCGCACTTTTAGACGCTTGATCAGGTCTGTCACCTCTGCGACTGTCACAGGTCTGAGAGGGTCGTCATTATTTTCGCTATTACCGTTAGCGTTTTCATCGACTGGCGTGTCGGGAATGCATCCCTCTTACCATTGACAAGCCCATTTATACCATTGACAAGCTCATTTCTACCTCCAATTACTCGACTTCGTAAACAACATTCGAGTCGTTATCTTTACAATAGCTAGCAGGTGAGGTTCAAAATGTAAACAACCTAATTCCAATTAGGCACGGGTTTTGGCATAAACACCACCTGCTTTTGGACAAACACCACGTGATTTGGCACAAACACCACCTGTTTCATCTTAAATGATGCCTACTATATTTTAGGCACTTACACTATATTTTCCATTAATTTGTTAGTCATATTTTTCTATATTATAACCTGTACCTTACGGTAATGAAGTAGTTAGTACCTAATCTATACAAAAATATGGTGCACGCTATCTGTATTGACTGTTCTTCAAATTACCTAATATATGCTATTAGACTGGCCGTGAGCTCCAAGTTGAAAGAAGGCTACACTCCAACGACGTAAATAGATCATTAGACCGATTGTCAAGGCGTGCGTAGGAGCGATGGATGGTTCGAACGAGTCTGTGAAAACGGGCAATTTGAAATACCATGTATGCTCTCCCATTCGTAACAATGTAGCAAGTGCCCACTCGTCGCCTCCAGATACCGTTATTGTATTTAAAGGTGTTTCACTCCTACATTGCTTATTGTAACATTAATTTTATTCTAGAATTGTGTTTGAGTGATTTTGAATGGTAATAGTAAGGTAGTTCTTAGTAAGGTCCCGAACTAGACAATAAAGTACATCGGGTTTTTGTATTATCAGTGTCACATGTTTACAGATTATAATAAAATAAAGTTAGTAGTTAATAAACTGTTAATTTATTGATGCAGTCAGAGACAGTTCTAGCCGAATGCAACGTACCTAGATCAAAATTCTCGAAAGGGCGAGCTGACGTGAGACATAACAGTAAAATTATGTATATTCAGCTCTCACACATAGGTAGTATAAGCATGAATTCATAAACAAGTTCTGATAGCAAAGTTGACAAAAATAAATACATCAACAAATTACAAAGAGTTATTGTGGAAAGAATATAATAATGAACCATTTAAGTCGCCGCAAAGGCAGTTAAAAACTCATTAAAATTATTGAATGCGTCGTGTCAATATTTCAACGCTACACGATTTCGTCAAGCATCGTACTTTTTCCGGGAAACAAGAAGAAATAAGACCCACCGCGGATTGAGCAAGCGAAATTCCTACAAAAGCGATTTTATGCAATTACGCTTAAGTTGTCCGTAGATTTATTACTAAACGGAGGGTACGGTCACGCCGCCGGAGTCGTAGTGTTCCCGTCGCTTGCTCGAGTCACGAGCCTCACCCAGCCTTATTCAGCCCCAAGGTACGAGGATTTCAAGGTGCTTTTTTACTCTTTACGTATCATGGTACATATTTTTTTATGTGAGGTAGATGGCAAACAAGCATACAGCTCACATTGATTTTAAGTGACTGCAGCCTATAGACATCTACATAAAAACCAGAGGTCAAGATGCAGATGCGTTGCCACCCCTGAGATGTGAGTTGTTATTTATTTATTAAGTCTTTATCGTCACAAAACACATACAATATTGTTACAAATGGCGAACTTAACGCCAAGAGCGTTCTCTACCAGTTAAACTACGAGTATTACTGATGGTTTATGTGAGGACTTTATATTTTTCCACTTCTTTGAATTTTCGTGATTCGCACACATGTGTTACTGTGACAAATATAAGGAAAATAAATTAGGCAACATGTCTACGCCCACAGTTTAACCGGAGTCCTACAGCCAGTGAAATAAATATATCTAAGCTAGCTATAAGTATGATATAGTTGAAGCCCAACAAATTAGGCCTTAGGGGTGACAACGCAACTATATTTTGATTGCACCCTATAGATCTTTTATAGATCTATAGGGTGCAATCATTACTTACCATACATGTAAAATAATAAGTTTTTTTTTTTTTTTTTTTATGTAATTGAAGTGGCAAACAAGCATGCAGTTCACATTGATGTTAAGTGATGACTGCAGCCTATAGACACCCACACAAAGACCAAGGTCAAAATGCAAATGCGTTACCACTCCTGAGGCCTAAGGTGTTATGCCTCTGTGCCGGAAATTACAGGGCCGTACATTACCACCTGACCGGAACACGATAGTGCTGAACACTACCATTTAGCGGCAAGTAAATCAGGTAATGCGGTGGTGCCTACGCCCGCGAGCTCCGTCACTGGAGCTCTACCACCAGTAACAGTTATTGCAAATCATTTTGCCCTCACAACAACGATAATACTTACGATCTTCAAAGTCTTTCTATTCAATTTCCTAGGAATATCTAGAGTTAGACATACCTATAGGTATTATAGCGCAGAGCTTCGAGCGGAAACTATCTCGGTAAACCGCTACCTGTCTTGATATCGGTCCCGCTAGTCTCTCGCCGTGACATAACCGTCTTTGTGTTTAACCATAATTATTTTGAGTATTGTATTCCTGATTTGGACCTTTGATTGCGTAACGGATGTGTTAGTTGAGAATCTAACATTCCTCATTAATACATCAATGACGGAATTATTTAGGTGTTATGACATTGTTCCTGTTTTCGAAAAGCAATTTAATTGTTGCGTTACATACTCGGTGTAATTGAATTATTAAGATGTTTTTGTTTGCGTATTTATCTAAATGTGCAATATTTCGGATTTGTACGTTATCATCAACATTTAACATTAAGAATAGGATATTTTAAAGTACAAAAAAACTGCTGAATTATAATTAAATTTAAAATAAGCCAGTACTTATTTTTGAGATATTGTTGGACACTAGGATAGTATCGGTGTAAAAATGAAAAAAGGCATGCTCCGATGGTTCGGGCATATAAAAAGAATGTCGAATGAGCGAATAACTAAACAGATATACAATGCGAATGTGGATGGTTGCAGAGGCCCAGGAAGACCAAGGCTGACCTACTATGACCAAATAGGTCGAGTTCTGTCTGATGGTGGGGTCAAAAGTCTTAGGGATCGACGTGCATGTATGAAGAGAATGATGAAGGTAGACGAGGCACGAGAGGTTTGTCAGAACCGGGATGTCTGGCGCTCTACACTCTCTGCCTACCCCGTTAGGGACCTGGCGTGAAGATACATACTAAAGTTGAAAATGGACAGCAAATACATATACTTATATCTCACTTCTTCAAAGGAAATATGAATAGGTAGAGGGAAACCCTAACCTGTCATAGATAAATTACAATGGAATTCATGCATAAAATATTTTGTGAATATTAGCTGAACTGAATAATGCTCATGACTTAGGCGACTGTGAAAAACTTGTCCTTGTTCTAATAAATTATTAAGTAGCAACCTTACTTCATTATGTCACGTTCGCAGCGAAGAAAAGGGTTACGTAGATAGACGCTGATAAAATGTGTGAATCCCTATTTTTTTTACTTTGTTGTTTACCTTATAGGTAATATGCAAACGAATTTTGTAAATGGAAGGAAAATAGGAACGAAAAAATATAAAGAAGTAATTTATCGATGTTGCAGTCTTTCATAGAGACTTTGTTCTGTCAAGAATATCTGCTGAAAGTCGTTCTGTTATTTCTTCATATTTATGCATTGATGGTGTTTGCCTACAAGCAAATACGAATAAAATTTTAGTGTATTTACGTTATAATTGTAAGTAAATATTACTGAAAATTATACAGTCAAAGACAGAATTTCAGTAAGACTTAAGCTTATACCTATAGCTTCAATAATCGACTATCAAACTCAACAATTGGGATAAACATGTTCAACCAAACAAACAAATTCTTCAACTTTATAAAATTATCAAAAATTTAGCTTTTTTTTCTCGGTCTACACCTACGTACTGATTGATACAATGACACAATCATTATCTAAGATCGAAGTGTGAAATGTTTTCATCGCGTTAAAAGGTTCCGGTAAAAAAATCTAATGTTTATAGTGTGTATTGTTCTGAATGCAGTTGGTGCGTGTGAAGATAATGTTTTACGAGTTCTTGATTAGCTGATTATTTGTTCGATTGTTACGTTAGTTTAACCTTGGAAGGTTATACAAGATCATAAAATTTGTTTGAGGAATGTATCAACCGTATCCGTAGCCGTATATCAATGTTTCCTGGGGGCGGACCGCCTAACTCAAATGCTTTCGCCTAACTTTCGATTATGACATCATTTTGTCAGTTTCATACCGCCTAACTTTTTTCTGGAGGAGTTTTCGTCCGCAGGTATATACTTAAGTGCAAAATGTTTTAATAGGCGGTACGAAACTGACAAGATAACGTCCCAAACGAAAGTATTAGAGTTAGGCGGTCGGCCCCCTGGATTCATAAGACCTAAGGAAACAAAAATAGCGACATAATTTCAGTTAGGGAACTCTCAACTTATCCAAAATCAATCAAATATAGCTTTTGATACCATCGCATATAATAATATGTGATCGAGCGGACAGTTTGTACCGATAGCCTGCCGTCGATTTCTTGCAAAGCGTTGACGATTTAATTTAATACAGGTAGATACATATACTCACATCGCTGTACCTCTTAACCCATTCACTGTTCTACAGCAGACACAATATTAAAAACAATTCTCATGCGATACAGAGATTGGAACAGGGAACCTGTATTACTACGCTGTAAATTCACTGCCAAGTGCTTCATTATCTTTTGAGTCGTCATAAATTTATGAAAATTACAATACAATCAAATTCTAATTAAATGGACGACGAGGTACGAAAAGACACGTGTGGTAGACCGACATTTTAAACTACAAAGACATAAGACATTACCACCATCATTGTTTTAGTCGAAACATTAGATCCACTGCTGAGTTCCTCCCCAAAGATGCTTATAACGAACGGTCGTGGGTCGCACTTATCCAGCGATTAAAGCGCTCTGCCACCTTCACCGGATCATTGCATCGGTCACTTCGTGAGGGCCTGCCCACTCTAAGTCTTCACCAATCGAACACCCATTGCCCTAACGGTCGTCTGGTTCTTCGTGCTATGTGTTCTGTCCACTGCTACTTGAGTTTTCTATTCGGAGGTTGTGTCGGCTATTTTAGCTCTAATATGGCATCTTCTGATTCGTATCTCGCAGGAAAATGTCGGGTATAGCTCTCTCCCTTGCCCTCTGCCTGGCCTTGAGGTTGTTTTAGTGAACGTGAGTATAGAAATTAAAGAAACTTGAGTGTGAGTAATTACAAAAATGTTTATTACCAGTATTTGTTCCAACTTCAAGTCTTAAAATAATACTTATAGTAAAAGTAATTTGCGCTTAGAGTACCTAAGACTGTTTTGTTGAACAAATCACTCGCAGCGTATCCGTCCCAGTCAACTTTGTTTACGCACAATTTAAACAGTTAATTTAAACTTTATAATAACTTATTCACTTACACATAGCCTTAGTGAAATTTCATTAATTGGATTTTCATTGAAAGCTTGCGTCGAATGGAAACTTATTTGGCAATTCACTGTTTAGGAAGACTAATTTACACATAACATATAATTTGGCTAAAAGTATACGATGTAGGTACTATTGACGACGACGAATAAAGTGGCTTCGGAGCTTCGTATTTAGTGTTAAGAAGCTCTCTATTTTTGGTTATGAAGACACGACATGAAACATTTCCTTCAAACCAAGTCCCACACGTGTTAAGTAAAAGACCATCAATAGTCAACCATTTCTGCGTGTCAACCCCGCACGCTTCTTCTATAATTATCAAAACTTTTCGTGCGTCTACGCCGATTTCGAAGTTTAGCTTTGGATAATTTCTGGCAAGGAAGGTCAGTTTCAGTCTATCCCCGCAATAGGCTACTACAATCTCACTAATAGGGATTGCAATCCCGCAAAGTGGGAGCCCGCAGTCCCGCGGGATCCTTGACTCTAACGAAAATTGGCACTTTTAAGCTTATTAAGAGTCACGAACTGTTAAAATTATGTTACCACATCCCAGAAAGTTTTGAAACCACACTTTACAGAAAACGAAAAATAAAACAATGAGGTATCCGCGCGTTACATGTAGGGGAGGTACCCTAAATATTTCTTTTTTTTTTCATGTTTTTATTTTACCTTTTTGTCGGCGTGATCAAGGTATAGTTGTGCCAAATTTGAAGTCTTTGTTACCAATCGTTTTTGCGCTATACCGCGTACGGACAGACAGACAGACAGACAGACGGACGTGGTGAAACTATAAGGGTTCCTTGTTTACTACGGAACCCTAAAAAACCTGCAGTTTCTATTGATTTTATAACAATATTTATAAAATGCGCGGAATCCGTGCGAGATTGATCAATCCCGCATATAAATCCCGCGGTATTGAAGAAGCTGCGGGATTGCAATCCCTACTCACAAAATTATATTTCATTATTCCTCCTTCCACTTGCTATTTTTAGAAGTCCTAATCATCAGAGTGTTCTATTTCTTACTAACATTCTCCCTTCTGCCATTTGCCATTCAACACGTGTTTAAACCATCAGAGCGTGCTTTTTCTCATAACTGAGCTCTGTGACGATATTCCTCATACAAAATCATTGCACAATACATGTGCAAGTAGAGCTTATGTGACAACGATGCGTAAAGCACGGGCACGATGTATTGTTAGTCGCCGGAACTACGCACTGCTGAGTCGGGGTCCCTGTGACGTCACTCTAATATCCGTTATGGCGCCACCTCGGCTTCCGCCATTATTGTGTTTGTTTATACGTAATTTTATTTGTTCGACACACATATTTGACCTTATTCAATAACACTTATTTACATTATTTATTATCTATATAGATATATATATATATAAATCTATAGCTGTTCGTTAGCTTCGCTAAAACTCAAGAACGGCTAATTTTGGTTTTGAATGATTTTTGGAAGTCCAGGGAAGGTTTAAAAGGTAAGAAACTATGAAGAAATTGAAGGGAAATAGTAAAAACTATAATTTTTATTTCCCCACACAAACGTCCGTATCTATCAAACCTTTGACACATTATATCTTAATTCTACGCATATAAGTACACACGCCTACTAACTAAGCAATATAACTGTAAAAAGTACAGTACTAAACGTATTTATGAAGTAATCAGCCTTCGCAGCAACTTCAAAGTTTATAAGAGAAAGTGCAATATGCAAATGGGAGTTGGCGCTTCCCTACTCCGGAAACCCCCTCTTCCATTTCTTAATGATCTCTTAGTGGTACCGCTCATAAATTAAACTGTTATTTGGAAGTGTGATTATTAAGATTCCCATTTTGAGATTGATTTCGAAAGGAAATTTTAAGAAAGAAACGGTCCATGTTTGTGTTGTCTTGAAGTTCTAATAGCTTTATTTAGATACTACAAATTAAAATTATGTATTTCAGTCTTTATACCTATTATTAAAATATGTTATTTGCTGAAATGTATTCATTTTACTAGAATCGATTTTAAATAACTATTTATTGAATCGATAAATTGAAAAACAAATTTTCCGTTTATAACTACCTACATATGTATGTTTTGTTTATTTTAAATGAATATAAACGTATACATTTTTAGTACGAATATTTTTTATAAAAAACTTAAACAAACTATCTTAAAATTAATAAATAAATAAATAAATCAGTTATGCATCAAAAAAATCCACATCGCCGTCGTACTGCGCCCAGAAGTTCCCAGAAGGCTGGCAGTATTGCCACGTTGAATGGCAATGCTTATTCTCTGACCAAAATATTGGCCAGCCCCTGGTCACGGGAAGTGTCGACCAATCGCTTCGCAATGTCTCCAAATAGGAGACGAGCACTGGGACCCCATGGACCTAGCGTTTCGACCATATGTATTGAAAATTTCTCAAAATAATTAAATTAACGAATTATTTAATAAACGTCCTAGATTCTTGAAGAATAAAAGGTCCCAACATAATTATAACATACAACCTTTTAAGGTCGATCAAAATGTATACGATACGAATGTATGAGACATGTAGGTATTCCTATAACAGCAAAACAACATTAAAGTCGTTTATCATTATCGACAGCTTGGTTCTAAAAGAATGAACCTCTGATTAGAAGTCCGTTCACGGCCATTCATCTTAGTTACGACGACGATCGCTTCGTATCGGTTTGTGAAAAAAACTAAGTAAAAGATATTGTTCCCTGTAGAATCCATCTATAGGTGCATGCACGTCGCGGTTTCATTGACTTGGGACATTGGCATTTCGTCCACATTTTTTATTACGTGGTCACAAAGCTTAAATATTATTTTCTTCTAAAGTTATTTTCTAGGTAATGTTTGGTGCTACGTCTGTTTGGTCAATACCACAAGAAGAGTAATAAGTATGGTCTTATTATTTATCATTGTATTTAGTTTTTTATTGATATAATATCCATTGCGTAGGTATATACCTTCACATTACTATATTCTATTCTATTTCTAAACTTATCTGTATTTCATTTAAGTTCTTATTGAAAAGAATACTACACTGAGCTTGTTTAGTAGCAGGGTTCATTTCAGTAGTGACTACACTTGGAACTCTGCTAAGAGAATATATACGAATATGAAGAACTAATGTATCCTTTTTTTCTATACGAAAAAATTGGACAATTTAGAGAATGACGATATTTTTGTTTTGTTGTTATTGGTGATATTACTACCTATTGAATTATTGTTAAAAGTTATTCACTCTAAGGCTAGGGAGTTTGTTCACGACACTTCAAAAGAGTCTGTTAGAAACCAATTTGAAATAAAACGATTTCATTTCAGTATTCCTATTTTCAATTAAATAGTTTCGTAATCAATCAGTAGTTAAATTAAGAGTTAGTTTTCATTTATGATTATAGTGATAGTATTCATTGCATTCATTATGTAATACTAGTATGAAATAGACTTATATGAAAGCGAATATAAAATATAACTTGTTAATATAAAGTCTATTTACTGTTATCTATTAACACCCTCTGACTCCGTACTGCGTTTGTGATTTTGTATTGAAACTAAATTGACCTAGACCTTCGTTACCGCAAGAACCGTAACTCCGCAATCTTTCCTGCAACTCGTTTGAAAAATTCGCTTTTCGTTATTTTACTTACCTACTGTGTTGTTTACGCATTAGATTAATTATTTCAAATAACCCGCGTGTGATTCACATTATGTTAAACAAACATGTTCTGCTTATTCTTGTATAACGTATCTATTACTAATAATAAGTTTAATGAGGAATTGCAACTTCCGTACAAACCATCTCTGGTTTAAGGGAGTGAAGCTGATCGGCAAATATGTATTTTACTGTGTATTCTTAAATAAATAAATAAAATAAATTACTGAAAATATGACTAAATAAGCAAAAGCTCCACTTCAACCTTGAATTTTCCTGTAGTGCCAGTGGATGCTATATGCACCATTACAGTCTTTACGTCGAAGCTCGCAATTTAGGCGTGAACATTTAGCTTCGTAGCTAAATAAAAGGGTTCATTACTGGCATGAACCTCCGCCGTACAAGAGACATATGTGCGATACACGAATAGGCAATGGTCGAGCGGTTCTCACGTTGCTTATCACGATTTGGCTCTGCTTTGCCGATAGTACTCGAACTCTTAATATAAACGAGTGTATAATATATTGCGAAACAGTACTTGTCCCGTGAAATGTTCTGACCCACGAAAATGCATCCAAAACGATTCCGTTTATATTGATGAGTCAAAAGATGAAGTTAGCATAGACTTTATTAGCTTCAAACGATATTTCAGGATCGATAGCTAGCTTATAAACTCGTTGGAAAGTATAATCCAATTGTTATTTTATTGCCTGAAAATGACTAAAAATATTTTTTTTCTATATTTACTTACTGGCATAAACATCTACAGTAGATGTTAATGAGACAAATGTGCGGCGATACATGGATAAGCAACGGCCGAGCGGTTCTAAGCTACCTTACGGCGATTTAACTTTGCTTTGCCGACAATACTTGATCTCTCAATACAAACGGGTGTACATCTATTGAGAAGAAAACAGTGTTTGTCGCGTGAAATTTTCTGCTCTGGTGTTAGCGGTTTGAGAAATAGCCTGACACTTTGAATTTGAAGTTAATGATGTCTTAAGAAACTTGAACTCAGAAAGATATCATCTCCTTGATAAATCTCATTTTCTCCAATTAATTATACTCACTTTTGTTTTATATTATTTCGCATTAAAACATGCTTGTGAAATATATTTTATCAAATCGGGCAGGACTTCAGTAGCTCAATTGGAAGAGCGGCTGGACTAGATTCCCAGTAGGCCGCGAGTTCGAGTCTCGTCTGAAGTCAAATTTTTCTTTCCATTTTTCTTTAAAAATAAAATATATTTCACGAGCATGTGTTAATACGAAATAATATAAAACAATTATTAAGGGTAAAAGCGACTTCTTTACGATATTCAATAAACTGAAAAGTCTTTTATATCGGTTGCCTAACTAGCATAGTTGGTAATAGATGGCGCTGCTGCTATCATAAAGCAATGCAGTAGATGTGAAGGAAAGATTTGACAAATCGGGCAGGACTTCAGTAGCTCAATTGGAAGAGCGGCTGGACTAGATTCCCAGTAGGCCGCGAGTTCGAGTCTCGCCTGAAGTCAAATTTTTCTTTCCATTTTTCTTTAAAAATAAAATATACTCACTTATATTTATTTTACTTCTCATGCTATCATCTTTCACGTCTGACCAGACGGAGTCGAGCAATTTTTAACACACCGTTGTCCGCGTCAACCGAATAAGTCAAGTTTCCAAATACATAACAATTACACAATTATTACGTCGAAACTTGTTTATTTTAGCGATAACACATATTTATATAGTTCATTATTGGCATAAGCCTCCATTGCGTGTATATGATACAAATGTACGATACACGAATAAGCAATAGTTGAGCGGTTCTCACGTAGCTTATCACGATTTGGCTCAGCTTCGCCCACAATCCTTGAACTTTTAATCCGAACGTATGTACGTATCAAAATAACATAACAAGCGATGTTTGACATGCGAGTTCTCGTGGCAGCTCTCAGTGTAAGAGCTCCAACGAAACTGTGATATACGAACGATTCGCTGTCTTATAGTGTGCAACGAGAGGCGTAGTTATGCAGCAGATATTATGAACTGAGAAATTTGATCCTATGAATTTTGTTTTAAGTAGGCCTAACATCAAGTTGAACATAGACGTGTTTAAATTTTTTATCCAAAACACTGAAGACGTCTTTATTTATAGATTGAACAAAACGTAACTGGCGAATTATAGGTATTTGCAGATGCAATAGGTAAATGCACACATACAAGCATACCTATGCCTACAGCTTAGGAGATTACATATGTAAGTAAATGACGTTTTTTTCTTTCTAATTATAGTAGTAACCTATATTGAATTAGCTAAGGCTAAGCAATTCAGTAAGTCTGTGTTTTGGCTTTTTCAATTAATTGAATTTGAATTTGTGTAAAATGCGAACCGAATTATTGGTAAACTAAACTAAACTCCTTGGCCAGCTAAACAAAGGTAACACTATATTGTTGAATTATAATAAGCCAATCTAAATTCTGGAGCAAGTACTGGATATTGAATCTCATATTCCTCGTTTGTCAGTTGTTTTCTTTTCTCTTTTTCCCACGTTAAGTAAAATACGTACAAAGTAGAATCTATTCCCAAGATCTGTTTACTCTAAACGCTGTTTATGTAAAACTACCCACAATTAAGTTGCTGAGCTAGCTTAAACATAGTTGTAAAGCAGAAACCTTTGCTATCGAATCAAAGTGTTATCAGGTTGTGTAATTTCCACTCGGGGTCAGTAAACGATGAAGTGGTTCGTGGAATGCAGCCTTTTGCAACGTGTTACGGTGTCGAAACTATGTACGTAGTCGGAGTTTGTGAGTTAACTCTGCTGTCATTCACTTGTTGGCAAAGGCTTGGGAAAAAATGTGGACGTAAATTATATTTTCCTTCCTTTGATAATGCTTATGTTGTAAAATTTATGCAATAATCTTCTATTGCATAAATTTATGGATCCTACATTTTTTTAAGGTCATTGAGATTGTAGTTGTTTTATGTCATGGTGTTCTCCACGAATCAAGCATACAGTTCACATTGATGGTAAGCGAGTCTTTGATTATTAAAACTATACTCATATAGTATATAGATACCTATCTACCAGTAATACAGGGCCTGACTGGAACACATTATCTGAACACTGCCATGTAGCGGAAAATAGATTAAGTAATGCGGTGGTGCCTACGCCTGCGGGCTCCGTCACTGGAGATCTACTACCAGTAAATGAGTATAGTATTTATGTAGTACACATAATTATACCTATTTAATTATAGATAAACAAGTGTTAATTTTGTGTACTCGTAATATTGACTTTTGTCCGCTTTCTTTTCTAGGTTATTATTATGAACTTTCTATTTTATGAGTTGTTTTGTTTTATGAAAGAATGACACTCATTGTTTACATGTTTTAATACACTACTAACTAACTTATCGTGATGCCTTGGCCGAGCTGCTGCTTAAGAGCTTTTTGTTCTGTTGTGATATAAACTATAGGACCGTACCTACGCCGTCAATAAAAAGAAACAACTCGACAACCCGGTTAGTCCAGCGGTGTGAGATAACCGTTTGATTCGAAGGGTCGCGGGTTCGATCCCCGCACCGGGACAAATATTTGTATGGCCTACAGATATTTGTTTCGGGTCTGGGTGTTTGTGTATGTGTTGTATGTGTACAACGGCACCCACGACACAGGTTTATACCTACTGTGGGGCCGTGAGTGTAAGCGTATTTTATTATTTTATAAATGTCAATTCCCTCTCCAGATCCATAAAAGCACTACCACCAGTAAAAATACAAAATTTAATACAAGACGTCTATCCACATAGTAAAAACAGCCTTAACGGATTTTAATTTTAGATGAGGCAGGTTTTTGTCACCCTTTAAATATTTCCGCCGACAAGGTATTGTATCGTCTTTGCCGTGTTTCAACTTGTAAGGAGTAGGTATTATTTTATTTATCGCTTCACAATCGGTTGCCTGCGGCTTTATTCGTGTGTTTCCGCTCAGCATTTCTTCCCGTTGTTCGATGTATACCTAGCTTTACTCTAAGCATTGTTATTGATTACATTTATGGCAGCTTTATGATGCATTTGATATCTCATTCTTTAAAGGTAGGTTATATCTTAAGTTCTTTTGTCTTGTGTTTATATTTTGTGTAGATATCTGTAGGACTGTGCAGTATTAACTTGCCATCAACGTCTACTGCAATAACGTTTTCGTAGGTTTTCGCGAGCTTCATACGAGTACATTGTAGAAATTGAACTGCTAACTACGCGAGAAAATCCGCAAGTTTAACGTCTACTGCAAACTCGTTTACCGGCAACATTATACAGTTATATGTGTGTAAGATGTGTATATGTATTAATCAGTGTATCTTCTACCGTTCATCTATATATTTGTTTATAATTTTGCTAATTTTAGTGAATTTCAAGTATTCCTTTTTAATGGGTAAACAAACGAAGTTAAGAGACACATCCAAATAAAGATCTCTACTTACGTCATATATACCTATTCGTAGTTAAAAGGAACTGACTGCTCTAAAGAACTATGTTTGAACTATCCAAGAGTTATTGAGTATCTCGAAATATGTGAAGCTGCTCTCTTGAAATTCTCGAGGCAAGAATGTATGCCTTTGTTTTGCGGCAGAAGCCGTATGGAAGAATGCCGCTTGTTTTGGGTGTGTAATATTATCAAATTTAATTAGGGATATACCCTAAATCATAAAGGTATGCTACCGGTACCCTTTTTTGACGCTTGGGAAACTTTTGCGGTGATTCTGGGATTTGATATTTATCGTTAGTCAAGTTGTTGTTTTTCCGAAGTTTGGCTTTGAATCTGAAATGAAAATGGTCTTTAGATTGAAACAATAAAAACATACAAATCACCCTCCATGTATCGAAACTACATTATCCTAACTTTTATGATTTTTTATAACTAGCTCGCCTCGGCTTCGCACGGGTGCAATCCATGTAATATGTTACTCAGTGAAGATGTAGCTTTCTAATGGTCAATGCCGTCTCTACCATAAGGGCACTCGGGGCCAGTGCCCAGGGCCCCCATCCTCAGAGGGCCCCGAAGGACCGACAATTTCTCTCACATAAATATTACGCACGGGTGCTTTGTACCTACCTGCTTTTCTCGTGGCACGAACGTTGATCATGATCGACATGATAATCTAGCTTTTGCCCACGGCTTCGCTCGCGTGGAATCTAGTCTGCCACATTATGTTTCGTGACGGATTATTTTAAATATTTACCTATTTATTTAGCTACTCGTACATCATGTACCGTAATAATTTTTAAACTTAGTATTCTGTCAATTTACTTGTTGTGAAAGACAAAGTTTATCTAAATGAAATACTTAAAGCGACAAATGTAGGTATTGATTTTGATAGAGTTTGATAAATATACTAAAATGTGCATTGTAAAATATAATAGTATCTCATTCAATTAAATATATTCACAATTTTGATCATAATGATAAAAAAAAATACGCTTACACTCACAGCCCCACAGTAGGTTTAAACCTGTGTCGTGGGTGCCGTTGTACACATACAACACATACACAAACACCGAACAAACACCCGAAACAAATATTTGTAGGCCATACAAATATTTGTCCCGGAGCGGGGATCGAATCCGCGACCCTTCGAATCAAACGGTAATTTCACACCGCTGGACTAATCGGGTCGTCAATGGCTTCCACATAAAAGGTACCCAGCAAGACATTACACATCGAGGCCTACGAAAGAGACAAAGCACTGACAGTCCAGTCAGAGAATATGTAATAATACTACGTATAGAATGGACACTTCGACTTCGACACATTTTCCCCGCCTCACCCAACCACCTCCCCTCTTATGAGCGACGGTTGGTATTCTACAGCGAGGTTGCGAGCGGCCTAGTTTTGATACATTTTAAATTCAATATATTATTTATTAACATAAAAATGGTGGTTGTAACGCTATTGTGTTCGATGGTAATTTACGGCGATATAGCTCCAATGAACGAGCTCGAAAGCGTGAATACCTACATGTGACATATTTGACCTGCGCCTGTCAGTAAGTGGTTATCGGTTTTCTCCAATGTAAACCGTTATCATGTTCTGGGTAGGTTATATACTGCGGTAGAGCTTCAGTGATGGAGCCCCAAGGCGTACGAGCACCACCGCATTTCCTTATTTACATTTCCCTAAATGGTACCTCACGATAATATGTTTCACCATCACTAAAGCTCTAACACAGTATATAACCTACCCAACACATGATAATGGTTTACATTGGAGAAAACTGATAACCACTTACTGGCAGGTCAAATAGGTAACATGTAGGTGTTCACGCTTTCGAGCTCGTTCATTGTACCTCTATCACCATATATTACTATCAAACACAATAGCGTTACAACCATCATTTTTATGTAAATAAATAATATTTGTGTGTGTGTGTGTAGGTAGGTATGTGAATGTGAGTGTATGTATGCATGAGTGATTGTGTGTAGTATGTGTGTAATAAAGCAGATCACAGTGAAAATAAAATTATAGTTCGCTTTCTTTACATATCCAAGAGGGCCCCGAATTCTTGTGTGCCCAAGGGCCCCAGCATAGTTTAAGACGGCCCTGCTAATGGTATAGAATTTTTGAAATCGGTCCATTAGGGTTTGTCTGAAAACGTTACAAACATACATACAAAAACACAAAACTATAACGCTATCCCTCTGCTAGCTGCCACTAGCAGGTACTACCTATGTATAATATATTGTGTACGCAATAATATATCTAATGTAGGCTATAGGTATCTATACAAAAAAATAAAATTGGAGAGTATGTTTGTAATATAAAAATTAACCGCTTTTTACTAAATTTATATGTATGTATGTGAATGTACGGTACATATACCAAAATAACATTTTTACAATTTTTGTCTGTCTGTCTGTCTGTTTGTTGGGGCTCTCGGGGACGGCCGGACCGATTTTTATTTATGAATTATATAATACTAGCTGCGCGCACGACTTCGTCCGGGTACATACTGAACAATTATAAACTCTACGCGGACGAAGTCGCGGGCACAGCTAGTTTAAAATAAACCTATCATGCTTCGAGCATTTCCTTTACGTTAATGGCATTGTAGTGAAACAACTGGATGATTTCCTAAAAAATGAAAGTGTATAATTTAATTAGAACCCGTAACAACTTTCTCCACACAAACTCTATATGAAGTTATGTTAACTTTGTAGCCGACTTGAGCGGCAGGTGCTATCTTGACGTAACAGTAAAATGTTTACGTTTGCCCTAATAACCCCTCGTAAACTCTAATATATTTTTTTCCAAGATTTCTTATGTCTGTACAAGGCCTCTGGGCTTCTATATTAAAATATTGTTGGAGGTGTAGATAGGTTACTGCTGACCTTAAACAATTTCGCGGCAAAAAATTTGATAAGTCAGATATTTTGAAGTCGCTTAAAAGTAACTGAGTTAGCCTAAACGGGTCTCGACGAGACCGACTTCGAAAAAAGAAGCAGTGTATGATTGAATGCAGGTTATCAATTCATCGCAATCTTTTTTATGTATGTTCACCGATAATTTAAAAACGACTGTAGCGATTGTGTTTAAAAAAAAATTGAATATTTTTCTTTCATTGTTCTGATTCTTTGATTGATGATTGATTTGTTACACAAAGACCAAGGTCAAAGTGCAGATACGTTAACTCCTGTCCACTCCTGAAGCCTAAGGTGTTATGCCCCTGTGCCGGAAATTACAGGGCCGTACATTACCACCTGACCTGAACACGAAAGTGCTGAACACTACCATTTAGCGGCAAAAATAATTTTAATTTAATCTGAAAACAATGCGCCTGAAATATTTTTTTAACATCATTTAAACCGGTTTCCGGTGAAATTTGTAACGTCGCCATATTCATAGAAACTGTATTGTTGGTAAATTACGATTCGACGCATTCCATTGAGTTTGCCAAAAGCCACAATTCTCAGTAGAATCTCAGGTTTTGGAGACGTGTCCTACTTATTTAAATAGATGTCTTTGTTCACTGATGCGTAGTACGAGTAGGTAACACAGTTTCAGTTTCATGGAATCATAGATGAGCAGCAATAGTTTTATGTCATGAAGTGGTAAACACGCTTACAGTTTACATTGATGGTAACGAATACTGTAGCCTATGAATAGCTACATGAAACCAGAGATTTCATTGTAGATGCATTGTCGCTCGTGAAGCCTAGTGTGTTGCCTCTATGCCGGAAATTACGGGGTACATTCAGGGTTGCCAACTTCTCCAGCCGCCATAACCGGACAACTTTGAAAAAAACAAAATCGAAGAAAAATGTTTAGTGTTTTTCTTTGAGGTTGATTTGTTTCCCAGGTTTTGGATTATTACTTTGTACACTGGCAACATTTTAATATTTTTCCTAATCTACCTTCTCTTTTGGAACTTTTTAAAAAGGAGTTTACTCTCAACAAACCTCTGAAGATGATTGTGTGTGTGATCGAAACCGGTAGGGTAAAACCGGACAAATAGAATCCGGTCCGGAAGTAAGCGACCTGACCCCAACAATTCCTTCTAAAACCCAACAGTCCGGTCGAAAACCGGACGGTTTGTGGATTCCATTGGGGAGTAGTAAGTGCAATATTAACGCGAGATGGGCAGCAGCGTCTCGCGATAAAACTATCGCCAATCCGCATGCCAAGCGTGGCGATTAGGGCATCTCCTTATCGGGAGACTTTGGTCCTGGTCTTTCGTTAGATGTATGTTGATGCATTTCCATTGAGAGGAAGCTCTGAGCAACTCGCTAAGTCCTCCAGAGTCGTGTCACAGCGTTCACGAGTCACGACTTGAGATTTCAAGTGTCGCATTATATCTTAATACACCGGAAGGACCGGTGCATTTAGAATTTTAGATATATTATGAGAAAAGTACTATATAATTAATGCTAATTGAAAATGCGACTTGGAACTGGCTTTTCGCTTATGTTTTATGTATTAACATTTTGACGATAATTTTATTGATGTGATAATATATTTCCATATTTACTATAATTATAAACGTGAAAATAACTGTCTGTTTGTTACGCTTTCACGGACTTCTGAGACAAAATGAAACGGAAGCCTACGATGAAACTTAACATGGCGGTAGATTTAAGAAAAAACATAGGTTAGCTTTTGCCAAAATCAAAAAGAGTCCGCTGGCGAAGTAGTGGAAAACATTTTATAAAAGGGCTATTCATACTTTAAATGAAAATGTACATTTTTGCGAACGTGACCTAAGGACTAACAGTTTGATGACAAGTGATAATTACAGTCTATAATGATGAGAGAAATAGGAACCTAATGATCAATACGGTCTCTAAGATATTCAGAATATGCTAGAGTTCATTTTAAGTAAAATCAACCTATTAGAGGCAATATTTAAATTAGTCGTTCAGTTTCCCGCTAGTTAGCGAAAATGTATCATATTTTGAAGGGTTAAATAGTGGGGTTTACTTTAATAGGTTACCAGTCCCATGAATTACATGTGAGCATTTGCATTGTGTTTAGTATGGGAGAGGGCATATTACATAAATATGGAGCAACAGACAGAAAAGATAATATGCACTTCTACGCTAATATTATAAAGAGGAAAGATTTGATTTTTTGTTTATTTGAATTGAATAGGCTCCGAAACTACTGGACCGATTTGAAAAAAATCTTTGACCATTATTCATACGTTATTTCTGATGAACATTGGCTATATTACATTTATTGCACCCGTGCGAAGCCGGGGCGAGCCATTAGTGCTTAATAAGAACACATGTTTTTCTTTTATATTATTTTTCGTAATAACACATGATTGTGAAATATATTTTATTTAAAAAAATATATATATTTGACAAGCATGTGTTATTGCGAAAAATAATACAAAAACAATTATTAAGGGTAAAAGCGACTTCATCACCATAGTCAAAATGTTCGTTCCATTTTTTTTTTACATAAAACACTTATTTTTGTCGAGAGTATGACATTGGAACTTTATAAAACATCTATTATATTATCAGTGGTTCACAGCATTTCACAAAACCCTATCAAAGGTTAAACTCAACGTGATTAATGACTGCAAAAATTAATGTGAAGATTACGAGCGGTCCCGTAAGTAAATTACTGCTGAATTTGTTACAAACAAACGTACCATTAATGCTCCAAGGAAATCAAGAGATATCTGAACTGTATCTAACATCTACAGGGTATCTTCTTCCGGAAGAGAGTTGATTTAGGTATTTAAATTATTTTTTAAGAAATCTTACATTATTACTTAGCTTTTGTAATTATAATAGTTAAAGAAATTAATAATTCATTACCCAAAACAGTTCCAATGCTAAAAATTACATAGCGAATACTACAAAATTATGAAAATCTACTTGATAAAAGCAATCAAAAATTGCGAAGGGCTATTTCATTACAGTAAATAAATTAAATCACGTATATTCATCTTTATACTGGATCTACATTACCTAATTAATCTACTTGCTGTTAAACTGTAGTTTTCAGCACTATCGTGTTCCGGATGTACGGAATTTCCGACATACCGAGAGGCATATTGGCTGGATAAAAGGGATATAATTTCTATGACAAATTTTCGTACTGAATAGTAATCGGTTCATAATCTGTAACGCGTCACATTGTTTTACTTCTGGACAAGATTTTTTTTAAAACAGTTTATCGAAAAATCGACGAAAAAAATGTACGGCCCTGTAATTCACGGTAGTGGTAGTGTAAGAGTATAATAACATTCACAATCTAGACCTCAGGAGTGACAACGCATCTACATTGAAATCTTTGCTTTGTAGATGTCTTACAGACTTACAGATTACAGTGTTGTAGAACTGCCTCAGTAGCCTAGTGGTAGCAGGCCAGTAGGGGAGCGAGGGGCTAGTTGTAACATTAAAAAAAATCGATATATCTTGAAATGTGTTGGTTAAATGATCACTAACTACATTTTGATTGATACTCTATTCATTCTTCTTATAGAAGAATGACCTTATCTTAATGATGATGATGAGGTCTTAATGAAAAAATATCAAATGGGTAGTGTTACAATTTACCCCGTGCTTGGGGTTAGTTGTAACAGCTATTGGGGCATGTTGTAACAAGAATAAAACATTTAATTTAATTTTAATTTTTTATTCATTTACGTATATAATAATACAAATTACATTATATATAACACGACAGTATATTATATAACAATATATACTACATAAAAAAATACAATATAGGGGCAAGTTATAACATGTTACAACTTGCCCTACGATTTTGTTACAACTAACCCCAAGGCATAGTTTTTAATATTTACTACTTTCATTATTAAATCAACTAAGAAATCTCGAAAATCGCTACACCACATCATGTATGCATAAATTATAACACCAAATCAAGTACAGAAAACTCCAATTAGTTGATAGTAATAAACTCAACCAAAAAATTACGAACGTAAAATAATATGTTACCTGCCGACAAAGGAACGCTTTCACACACCTACTCACTGCGCCTCCTGGCGGGACACTGATTGTGATGACATGTTGCGGGGGGTTATAACGACCATATTGAATCAAAAAAATACGTTGATAAAGTTTAAATTCCTAGTGAAAAATCACTGTTACTACTTACCCCTGTTACAACTAGCCCCTCGCTCCCCTACTACTACGCTGGGGTCCTGGGTTAGGGGGCTATCAGAGAGAATGGTGTAAAGTCCTTTATCTCTGGTCGGATCCGCTGTGGGAAGGATCCCATCAGCAAATAGATAGTAGTACATTGCTGTTTTGACATAACATAACTATGTGTCACACACTGTTATGTTAGGAAAACAGCAATGTTTCGTACATACATTACTGTATTTCTAACAGTTTGCTGTTTAGTGTCTATCAAAGCGATGTCAGCCGCGTTATATAACACGACCTCTGGTGTCAGGTTCAATGTGCAAAGTGTTGTCAATGTTGTTAGAACAAACTCGGTCTGAACACACTGAACTCGTGCTAAACGGTACGTAACACTGTCTACTTATCTTGTTCTTGGCATTGCCCTGCCCGGAACGCAGTAAACGTAACGTTCAGAATGTTAATTGCATATCGCCAGATCGGATTACAAAGCTTCTTTGTTCAGCTACTCAAACGTTGAGCGGGATGGGCTAGTTCTCATCCGTGTTTGTTTGGGACTAGGTAAGTATCGTTGTAATGAAGATGAGGATTTTTATGGAAAAGCTTATTTCTTCCTTAGTTTATTGTGCTTAATTTTGAAGTTATTATTTGACTTAACTGCACGTCTGTATTTGCCGAAGGGCAGAGGTAAGGCAATCAGTACGTGCATACACCCACGATTCCATGTTGGAGAACTGTTTACGAGTTCGGCTTATACGCATTTTTATTACCTACCTAGTTATTCGTATTCGCGTTTTAGTTTAAAACTCTCGAAAATTCTCGAGTTAGTAAATGAGCACGTTCGAATGCAAATTACAAATATGTTTGTAGCAGAAAATTTAAGATCAGTAATTAATTCTAATCGGATACGAAATACCAGTAGTAGGTAACTCATCTGCCTTTATATCTCTGGCACTAAAAGCCGGGCGTTGATATCTAGACTTTGGTATCCGAACATCACAAGTTATTCAAGTAGTAAATAAAAGTAGGTATATTATGTTAAAAGTGTTAATCACAAACAGAAATTTCTGACAGCACAAATTTCTTCTTACTGAATCTTCACTATAGCCTTTAGGTATATCCAAACATCACTACACTCTCTGCCTACCCCGTTAGGAACCTGGCGTGAAGATACATACATACATACATACTAATGATTGTTTCATTACATTATTATTCATTAAAAGTGAACTAGTAAGTAAAGAAATTTCTAACTACACAATTTTATTAAACTTCATAGCTTTCATACATTTCTTGTCATGCACTGTATCTAGATTACGCTTGCTACTCAAAATGTCGCATGCCCCGGCCGGAGCGCGAGCCTCGAGAGTGCTCACTACAAGTCCTAGTGAAGCCTTCCTGTTACATCATACCTTTAATAAAAGATATTCAACATCTGAGACAAGATTTTCTTTTGCCACTAATTCTTTGTATACATATTTTATGATTTAGTATATCTATTCAAGATTATCTTTACTATATATAATATTATGAAGGGGAAACATTAGTGTTTTTGTATGTTCGTGACATTTTCACACAAAAACTATTGGACTGATTCAAAAAATCTTTCACCATTAGAAAGTCCATCTTCAGTTGTACAGAGGAATAGACATGAGTATGAAAGTTGATTTATTGACACAAGTTCTAAGTTTTTTCTTATAGGGCTGAAATGAGAGCGGCGTTTGGCAGGAATCGATACAGAGGAAATTTCTATCTTGGCTAGATGAACGCGAACTATTGCTACAATGAGAATCCCTTCTACACCATAATATCGCCTTTTTCGCACCAACTTGTAATTCATATTACGCACGCATGTACGCCGTAACGTGTATGCTTGTTATTTTCGTGACAGGATTAAAGCAGACCCTATGTTGCTTATTCCTCGACTCGAGGATGGAATTACAGTCTTAACAGAAATGACCCACTATAATAATTAAACAAACGAGGCAGTTATTTAAATTTTAAATTTATAATTGCCCATTTAGTTCCTTAATAACCTTTTTATATGGCTATCGTTTATAAATTCGATAAATGTCTTATTTTGTTATTCATTTTCCCAAAGAATTTGTTCATCAACCTCGATAATTTTATTTACGATGTTTTAACTTTGGTTTTAGTAGGACATAAAAGCGTTTGAAATCTTATTAGATTCCCCAGGCCTCTTATTTTAAACTAATCGCTTTGGACGGGAGTTTGGCTTTATTGTGATGTAAGATTATTTGGTTCTTTAAATACTTATTGCGAACTGAAATTGAAGAACAGTGATTAACCGTTTTTATAAGACGACGCTAAGATTAAATTACTTTTCACTACAATACTAGTAAAGTGTGTCAAACAATGTATCTATTTTTATTTTGACGGATTTTGTAGTGACTAGGAGGTTAATTTCGGTGGATGACTTCTTATGAACATTACTCATTAGGTAATGAAAGTCGGTATTAAGTAAGTGTGGAAAGATATTGATAAAATCACTGTCAATTGGGATCTTCTAGTTTATATTTAGATTAGATTATTGCGAAATTTTCGTAACTATTATTACCTACTGTTCTTCGGTTTTCGCGAGCTACACTAATTGAAATAAAACTAGTTTTCGGATTAATCTCGCGTCATTAGAAGTCGTATTAAAAGCGTACATTAAATTAAAATTATTATTTGTCGCTTTTCAGCTTCCGTGGTCTCGGGCAATGTTACTATTATAAGTTAGACAGATTTGATAAAAAGTCATTCGTTGCTTACCACTCATGGAGGTTGTATGGGTATTGAGGATTCTCCAGATACAGATTGTTTGAGTAGGTATCTAAAGATTCCTAACATCAATTCGATACGGAACAATAATGACAGCAGTTTGATATCACGTAACCAGTAGGAACCGAGGTATGACTTGCTTGATCGTGACTCGACGATTTAGTTTCAATAGGAAAGTTATTACCCGCGCATTTATTTGAATAAACGTGGGCGCTTGCACAATCCAGTTGCCATAATGAAGAAATATACATTATACATGTAGACACAGAGTGCAATAAACTTTGCTTGTGACTCATAGATAAATAAATCTGTTGTCTAATTGTACACACCCCGATATTAAAATGCTTACATTTTATTGTTTGGGAGTGTTATAGGTATTAATTATCAATTATATTTGTAAGATGTTGTACAAGTAATTGTTGGTGTAGGTTTTCTTATGTGCTCATTTTAAATATATGAACCTTATTATATAATAGGTTGGGGAAAAAGTCTTTTCGCATTATAGTATGTATGAAATTGTAATAAAATCTCTTTGGCTGTAGTATTTGTATCTGGCTGGTTTTGGTATCATTGAAAGTTAAAATTTTAAAGAACATAATTCCAAATTCAAATTAGGCAAATGTGTGAATTTCATTTGTTTTTCGTACTGTCAAGATGAGTGAATCTAATGAAGAAATTTGATACGAGTAAATTTTAAAATTTTACTACAAAAAAGGTAAAAATGCAACGCAAGCCGCGAAAAAAATTTGCGATTTTTATGGACCTAGTGCAGTGTCTGTGAGAGTAGCACAAATTTGGTTTAAGCGTTTTCAATCCGGAAATTTTGATGTCAAAGATGCACCTCGCTCTGGTCGCCCTATTACGGATATATGGATGCCATTTTTGAAAAAGTGGAGCAAGATCGACGTATCAGTAGTTACGACGTAGCTAAAGAATTGAGAATTGATCACAAAACAGTTTTGGCGCATTTGAAAAAAGCTGGGTACAAAAAAAAGCTCGATATTTGGGTACCTCACGAGCTCACTGACCGTGTACTCATTTGTGATTCTTTATTACGACGTAATGAAACCGAATCAATTTTGAAGAAGCTGATAACTGGTGATGAAAAGTGGATTACGTACGACAAGAACGTGCGAAAAAGGTCGTGGTCAAATGACAGTCAGGCTTCACAGACTGTGGCGAAACCCGGGTTAACTCGCAATAAGGTGATGTTGTGTGTGTGGTGGGATTGGAAGGGCATTATTCATTATGAGCTATTACCACCAGGCAGGACTATCGATTCTGAACTCTACTGCGAACAACTGATGAGATTAAAGCAAGAAGTTGAGAGAAAGCGGCCGGAATTGATCAACAGAAGTGGTGTGGTGTTTCATCATGATAACGCTAGACCTCACACATCTATAGCCACTCACCAAAAATTAAGAGAGTTTGGCTGGGAGGTGTTAATGCATCCGCCGTATAGTCCTGACCTTGCACCTTCAGATTTCCACATGTTTCGGTCTCTTCAGAATTCTTTATGCAATGTTAGGTTAACGTCACGAGAGGACTGCCAAATCCACTTGTCGCGGTATTTTGATGAGAAGTCCCAAAATTTTTATAGCAATGGGATCATGTCCCTACCTACAAGATGGCAAAAGGTTATCGAACAAAATGGTACATACATACTTCAGTTAAATTAAAATAAACTATATTAAAAAATGTTTTGAATTATTTTAAAAAATACGAAGAAACTTTTTCCCCAACCTAATATTACTTATACGTAGCTTTGTTTTCATAAGTAAGTAAAAAAGTCTCTTGGACCAAAAGCTTTCAATCGTACATTTCAGGTTAAATTAACCAATGATATCATTTAAAATCGAAATGGAACAAAACGGTTTCAGCTGCGTAGCTTAAATCCTTCAGCGAAACTTGTGATTGTATAACAGCACACTTGCAGAGAACGTTTCACTTTTTACATATTAGTAGGGATAATGCATTGCTACATACCTATCGTAAGAGAAAGGCTTCCGGCGTTTCTTCCGAACGGGTTTCTTCCATCCCGCTCACTCTTCCCTGCTAAAAGACAGGGCAAGTTGGAAGAAATGCAGAATATTTTAGACTTGTGTTCAACGTAATGTGCAAGGCCATGGAGCCAGTCATAGCGCTATGGCGAGTCAAGGCTAGGCGACTGAATATTAAAAAGTTGAAAATATGCACATTTGTCTTTTGTTTTTTGACATGACAACGGAATGGTTCATGGTGGTATAATCATTTATTTGCCCTACTTGAATACTCTTCTTAACAGACTTCGTATGCGTGCTGGTGTAATATTGACTTGCCCACGTTTTTTCTTTAAATCTTTACAGTTTGTTCGCATGTCTTGATGATTGTGTAAACATAGTGTAAGAGTTAATTACCACCTTTCTGAACAAACATACATAAAAAATATCATAAAGCATTTGACCTAACAAAGTTAACTTTATAAATTATCATGGTTTGTAGAATTCGAATACGCTGGTGATATTCAATATTCAGAAATGTTCGACATCTGAAGCTAGGCATAAAAATACCCATGAAGGTCCTTTGTTACACAAAGGAACTACATGGATTAAAACTATGATTAGTTTCAAGATCTGTACATCGTTAATGATAATATTATCTCTAGATCAATCTGCAAAAAATCTTAACCCAACCACAACTAGATTTATCGGTAAGATATTCTACCGAGCACTCGACAATAAGAAGTAAGGGATGAAAAAACCGATCATGCTTTTATTCCCGTCTCGAATAGAATAGAAGCATGAAAAGTTTTTACCTCTATCTGGGACTGAGCTCTCGTTAGGAGCATGCCTGAGTGGATTCCTTTTATGGTAGCTCGAATCAGCCCGCATGTTGCATAGAATGCTTGCCTGGATCTTCACATGGTTATTCTTCCCTCAATTGCTAATTTGTTTTGAACTTCACTATTTTCACACGCTACTTTGTGGGTGCTGGTGGAATGGTCTTTGTTTTACTTATCACTAATAGTACTTTCACGGTTTTTAATGGTGTCATGTTTTCTTGTAACCCTTGGAATTTCTCCAGCATTCCAGCATTGCCTTGAATTATTTTTTTAAACCCTTTTTGATTCAGCAATCAAGATGCAAACAAACACAAAAAAAATCAAATAATGTCAGCGTTCAGTAAATTTATATAAATTCTATTTTATAATATATCCGTTGCAAGTTATTCGTAGTGCGTGGGACATAACAATGGATGAGATTTCTTTGGAGTTTAACTTTAGGAAATGTCGTAAAAATATCTTCTTTTATACTATAGGTACTTTGATCTGATATCAATTAAATGGTTTCACATTTTTACGAGTACATTTACTGGAGGTAGAGTTACAGTGACGAGCTCGCGGGCGCAGGCACCACCGCATTACCTTATATACTTGCCGCTAAATGATAGTGTCAGAGAATATGTAATGTAGTGTTCAGCGCTATCGTGTTCCGGTCAGGTGGTAATGTAGGCCCTGTAATTTCCGGCATAGAGGCATAACACCTTTGGCCTCAGGAGTGGTAACGCATCTGCGTTTTGACCTTGGTCTTTGTGTGGATGTCTCTAGGCTGCAGTCATCACTTAACATCAATGTGAACTGCATGCTTGTTTATCAGTTCCATTAAGTAGAAAAAAATAGTTAAGTATATAGTTATAGTTTATCAAAACCGCAAAAATAACTTTGAAATTCCTTATGAATTACAAAATCAAATTTTAGTTTTTGAAAATATGTCATTCTCAAAAACTGTTAAGTAAAAGAATATCGCATTGAAATTAATTTTGTTGAAAGTTTTAATGAAAAGGTAAAGCATAATATTTTTTTTTGTACATTTTCGCTCTCTTATTTAAAAAGTAGAGCGAGAGGGATGAGACCCTTTTTACCATTTTGTTAAATCTTTCAAACGATTGACTTTGAGAAAAAATGGTTTTATTAATCTTAATATCATTTTCAAAGACCTGTCTTTAGGCATCTCACACAAATAAGTTTTTTTTTATTTTTAAGTAGGTAGGTATATTTTTTATCTCTATAAAAATCATAAAGCGGTTACCGTAATAAATATTTTGCGTGCACTTGCTTATCCCTACGACGAATAGGGCGCGAAGTTATAATACTGAACACCTTGTGGTATTTCAGTTTACTGTGTGGTAAATTGGATACACATCCATTTTTTTCGTACGAACTTGAGGACGCCTAGATATTTGCATAGCTGTTAGCGGACTCGAAACCGGATGGTGCTTGACCCTTCCGTAGTAGAATCCAATTTCTATACAGCTTCAAATGTGATTTGATCAAAACTGTTATTTATTGTTATTTTTATGCTTAGGTATATGTACGATACTAGGAATTATTTAACGGATATTATAGTTCGGTCATGTGTTAGTTGCGATCCGCTCGCACGCATTTGGTCGGCAAATGCGTGCGAGCGGATCGCATCGGACTTGATTAATAATAATTCTTTTTTTTTATGTTTTGGCAAATGTAGTGTATGGAAGTGGCAAACGTTAAGTGATGACTGTAGCCTATAGACACCCACAAAAAGACCGAGGTCAAAATGCAGATGCGTTACCACTCCTGAGGCCTAAGGTGTTATGCCTCTGTACCAGTAAAAATTCTGTCCGCCATACTTCTCTACATACGACCAGATTAGGTTTGGAGCGTACCGAATCCGCTATCCGCTCCGTACCAAATCCGGACGTGTGTTCGACTATCAGATAATCACTATTTTGGTAGGTATTAATGATTATGGCAATGAAGATATGGCCTATGGTATAGGTACATTGAAATGAAGTAGATGTCTCAAATAATATTATTCGATAATATTATTGCTCCAAAATTTTTAATAACGTTTAATGAATAGCTAATCCATCGTGTAACAGCTGTTATTTCTGGTTAAAAACTGTATTTGCAGATTTTGTATAGATATATGTATCATTAGTGATACCTCTTCAAGTGAAAAAGTCTAACATCCCTACTAATATTATAAATGTGAAAGTAACTCTGTCTGTCTGTCTGTCTGTCTGTTACCTTTTCACGTCCAAACGAGTGAACCGATTTTGATGAAATTTGGTACAGAGATAGAGTTGACTTTGAGAACGAACATAGGCTACTTTTTGTCTCCTTATATTATCTCCATCCCCCTAAAATAGGGGGTGGAAATTAGTATGGAGCATTCCACAATTTTCAAGATAGAAAGTTAAAACTCGGTATGTGAACTCTTTGAGTTTAACAAACAATACGTACATCATTTTTTTTTTTAGAAATCTGCCTTCATCCCTTTAACACAGGGGGTGAAATTTGAAGGTATTGGGCAGTGTTCAAGCTGGAAAGCCAAAAATAGGTATGCGGACTCTTTATTAATAAAAAAACAACATTTGCTTATTATTGAATATTTTTTTTAGAAATCTGCTACACCCCCTAAAATAGGGGATGGAAATTTGTATGGAGCATTTCACAATTTTCAAGATAGAAAGTTAAAACTCGGTATGTGAACTCTTTGAGTTTAACAAACAATACGTATATCATTTTTTTTTTAGAAATCTGCCCCATCCCCTTCATAGGGGGTGGCAATTTGTAGGGAGCATTCCATAATTTCAAGGTAGAAAGTTGAAACTTGGTATGTGGACTCATTGAGCCTAACAAATAATTACGTACATATTTTTTTTTTGTAAATCTGCCCCACCCCCTATCTTAGGGGGTGGCAATTTGTAGGGAGCATTCCACAATTTTCAAGGTAGAAAGTTCAAACTTGGACTCTATTAGCCTAACAAATAATTTCGTACATAATTTTTTTTGGACATCTCATCCTTCCCCTAACAGAGGGGGAAAATTTTGTATTGGACTTTAGCTAACAGTTGGTATCCGGACTCTTTGTTACTAAAGAAAACAACGTTAAAGTTCTTAAAATATACACTTTTTGGTTAGAAATCTGCTCCAACACCTTTAAGAGAGGAGTTGATAGTTTGTGCGGGTATTTTGTCAGTTTTTATGCCGTTTTTTATATCGTGAAAGTGGCAAACAAGCATGCAGTTCACATTGATGTTAAGTGATGACTGCAGCCTATAGACACCCACACAAAGATCAGAGTGGTCAACAGGTCAAAATGCAGATGCGTTACCATTTCTGAGGCCTAAGGTGTTATGCCTCTGTGCCGGAAATTACAGGGCCGTACATTACCTCCTGACCGGAACACGATAGTGCTGAACACTACCATTTAGCGGCAAGAATGTTAGGTAATTCGGTGGTACCTACGCCCGCGAGTTGCTTCACTGGAGCTCTACCACCAGAAAAAATGTTTTTTTGAAATTTGCCTGAAAATTGGTTAACGGGCTTCTTATGTTATGTACGAAAAATAGTTGCATCAATGATTTTTTTTAAAAATGTTCCCCCACACCCCTAAAAATGGGTAATGGAAATTGGTATGGGACTTACCGCAATTTTCAAGGTGGAATATTAGTGAATAGGCTCTTTGGTACAAAAAAAAAGATAAAGCAATAAAACAAATATTAATACTCTTGGCAAAAGATAAAAAGCAGTGTTACCCATGGCCTTTAATGGATGGGGTCACAAGTTTTTTAAAACGCGCTAACGCTGTCTTCTTGATCTGCACTTAAGTCGGAGCAGCGGCCGCGCTACCTTTGCTCTGAGTTAGACGGTTAATTCTACATTGATTGCTTTTGATTTTGTAATTGTATACGAAAATGTTATATAAAACTACTGTTCTTAGAGACTTAAAATTTGGTACAAGGGTTCCTTTCATGATGTATAAAAAACGATTTTTAGAGATAAATATAAAGGACTATATGACAACAGGTATAAACATTTTGGATTACAATAAAAATTGATCTGTGTAGACGAAATGGACAAATTTTGTCCTAAAGGGGGAAAATGAAGTGGTAATTTTTTTATGGAAAGTTTCTCATTCCTGAACTAAACAGTATAAAAACAGGCTCATGATTAGGCATTGTAAAAATGATCTGTTTAAGTGAAATGGACAAAATTTCCCCCTAAAGCGTCAAAATGGTACTGTACTGTAGAGGTACTGTTTGTATGGAATTGAGGTTAAAATTTGCTTGGGAATTTTGGTAGTTTCTAAGTTAGAGACTTGAAAAATGATGTTCCAGTCTTTCTGTTAGGTATAAAAAAATAGGTACGTGCTTCAGTATTTTGCCACAATCACCCCTAAACTTTCAAATATAAGGTGTTAAAATTAAATAGAGATTTCTAAGTTCTAGACGTGATTAAGAACTCCACATATAGGTACGCGACGGGAAACTTGATTAGGACATTTCCATGGGATTGTAAAATTTAAATTATTTATAAAACGAGATCCACTCGGGCGAAGCCGCGGGCAACAGCTAGTTAGATATACGAAATGTCTTTCGTATTATATACGAAAGACAAATCCGAAAATGTAGTTATCATTATGTGTGAAGCTTGCGGCATTCTGATATTTTGATGCAAATCTAACAGTTTATATAAAATAAAATTAACGGTTTAATTTTAATAAGTACTTAAAATTAGTGCTAAAGTTTGGCAAAGCTAGAACGTGAATGTTTCAATGACACAGAGTAGTTTCGTATTGCAAAACTAATTTACTCAGTCTTCAACATAAAAATCTCATAGAATTATTAAACAGTAACTTTTCAGCTTTACTAGCTTCCGCAAAATTTTGTCATTTTGAATCAGCATGGCGAGTGTTGAGTTATTTCGCGCATGGATGCACTTGCACTGCTCGCCAGAGAATTTCAATTATTTGGAAATTTTACGTTTAAAATATGTTGCTATTAGTTTTTGTCCGCGACTTGTCCGCGTGTACTTTCAATATTTGTAAATTGTAGTCTATATGTTATTCTAATGTATAACCTATATTACTGTAAAGTTTCATCCAAATCCGTCCAGTACTTTTTTCGTGAAAGAGTAACAAATATCCATCCATCCATCCATACTCACAAACTTTCGCATTTGGGTTCACATGGGTGTGATGTTTTACTTAGGTTTAATCTTCTACTTGTATTTTGTGTGAAGACTAACGAGTATTGTTTGGCCACCGAGAGAATGCGATCCTGAACACTATCAATTGGACTGATTTAGGATGTGTTACGTAATAAACAGCGGTCACTGCACTGGTCTGTAAATATTATTTTTTTGTAAATATGAAATTGAAAGTAATAGAAATTAAATATAATCGTGCATCACCCAATTCACATTCTGTGCTGTGTTGAAAAATTGAATTGGTATGGAATGTTGTGACGTAAAGAATCTATATCGTCTTCAAGTCTTAGCTTAATAACTCTCTAAAGTTCATTCTGGACATTAAACATTGGGAAATTGCGTAAAGGTAATAAGTACTTATTTAAAATCCTCGACGATGTTTTAAAGTGTACTTGAAGAAAGTACAAGTAAGTTGATGAACCACAGAGATTTTTATCCCATCCTATACCTACAATACCTATTACCAATTTAAATCATATTATTTGCACTATCTTTGGGCCAATTGAAAATTATTGGAATGCTTTATTAAATAAATATAAGAACAAACTTTTAAGAACGTAGATAATTAGGTAAGTGTTTATGTTACCTCTGTGTGAAGATTTAATGAGACTGTTTTTATAAGCAAGAATGTCTTTGTTTGGCAGCCTTGAATTAAAAACAAAAAATATAACGTACATTTTATATATTTTCTGTCCATATAGAGCTTAAATATATATTAACAACCATTATATTTAATAACATGTTTGTTACTCTTATATATATCATACGTATATACGTTTTTTTTTGTCATGAGAGTGGCATGCAGGCGTGCAGTTCACATTGATGTTAAGTGATAACTGCAGCCTATAGACACATAGATCAATGGTCTAAATGCAGATGCGTTGCCACTTTTGAGACTTTAGTTGTTATGTCTCTGTGATAGTTGTAAAAAATACAATACCGATGTTTTGTTACGTAATAGCATCAGATTTTTTTTGAAATATCTCACAGCAGATACCTACTAATTAAAATATTGAAGCTGGTTTATTAGGCAGCACAATTACCTAGTGATCCGTGTCTTTAACAAATCGACTATTTTCTGTTTGGTAATTTTTGTCAAATTGGAACCAAATTGATTATTGTTTGACTAATGTTGCACTTTCTCTGGTTATTAGTAATCAGATAAAAAATTTGTAAGTTGCATTAAGTATTCCGGGAGCAAAGGCTCATTGTGAGCACTAGTCCATGTGTGAATAAATAATTATAGCACGCGCGATAGCTTCGCGACGTTGAACGATTTATTATTTTGTTATGTATACTCATCCCGAGTATTTTTGTGGCATGCATTTTTACTAAGGGCTTATATTATAGCATATTTGTATTTGATTCGGGCCTGAGTATGTGTGTTGTGAGATTTGTGAATATTACTAAGTATATCTTTGTAATAAAACCTTATGAGCAGTTGTAATTTAATTCGATACTTTTTTTCCAAATCGCCAAAACTCATGGCGAGATTTGTACAAAAATATAATAAATGAAAAAAAATTGTAACTAACATTTTCCCCGAGTAATGTCCTTAGCTATACACATCAAAATATATATGACAGACTTTCAAAACATATTTTTTCATCTAATAACGAATGCAAGAGACCGCTATAAAATGACAAGTAGTGTAGTGCGCTGTCAGCGCTCTTCATGTTGCCGGTAAAGAAAATAAGTTACTCTAAGCCTGGGTTGCACCAAGATATTTAACAAATGATAAAGTTAGAGAAGGATGTGAAATCTTACAATAACTTTAACTTTAATTAATACCTTGGTGCTAAGGCTAAGTGTAAAATTTTGAGGTGGTACTCGTATAATTTTTCAGGCAGTACAATATACCAGACTCTCCCCTACTTCACGATGATAAAAAAAAATTAAATAATTATTTCAATTTCTTTGCCTGACTTACCGAGTTCAGGTTTCTCTGGTTGATCCAAAATGGTCAACATTTCAACGTAAAACGGTTGATTTTTTGTTAGGGACGAATATTCAATTGTACTGTTGGATTAAATCGCAATGGGTTTAAAACTATTCGGAATTATTTTATCGGTAAAACGTTTTTTCATTTTACTTAGTTTTCCCATTGTTCTCATATGCATTTGACTAGCGGTCTGTTAATATTGCGCAACTGTTTTTTTTTGTTTAATTTCCAGTTTTATTAGTTTTTATGTTGGTGAGCTATAACGTTGCTCGAGGGCGTAGGTACAATACTGATATAGGTATTTATTTGCCGCATAATGGCACTATTCAACGCCAATCGTGATAATCTGATAATGTACTTACTACCTACAACATTATTGTCATTATTCTTCTTTTGATGCTTTTGCAAAAAAATATGAGAGTGATTTTTTACGTTGCGCGTGCACACCGATAGATAAAAGCACCAGCCTCGTACGGCCCTGTAATTTCCGGCACAGAGGCATAACACCTTAGGCCTAAGGAGTGGTAACGCATCTGCATTTTGACCTTGGTCTTTGTGTGGGTGTCTATAGGCTGCAGTCAACACTTAACATCAATGTGAACTGCATGCTTGATGAAATTGCATGTATGTAATTGAAATGCATGAAATTACAGGGCCGTACATTACCACCTGACCGGAACACGATAGTGCTGAATACTACCATTTAGCGGCAAGTATATTAGGTAATGCGGTGGTGCCTACGCCCGCGAGCTTATCACTGGAGCTCTATCACCAGTAAAAAATCTGGGCAAGAGGAAAGAGCGTCTGGTAACCATGTTCTTATAGTAGCTGTAGTACCTACTTATTCACTTACCAATGTTAACTGCATGCGTGATTGCCTATAGTAGGTAGGTATATCAAAAAAACATCATAGATAAAAAACGGAAGGTATTTTTATCATATCGTTTAGTGAATGTTATTTTTTTGTATAAAATGTAAGGGTCCTTGATATCTCTACGCCTCGCTCGTCGGACGCTCTCTCGTTGGGAAATGGGTCGGCGGTGATTAGCCCTAGGCCCTTATCACAATTTCCTTAATTGCCGTGATTATTGCAATTAGGTTATTGCCTAATCCGGGATAGCTGAAGTGGCGTTTATCATGTTTCATGAAATGCTTGAGAGAATTGTGAATAACCGTTTCCATGTTTGTCTTTAACGCCATATTTTTTTATGTGATTGATGTGGCAAACAAGCATGCAGCTCACATTGATGTTAAGTGATGACTGCAGCCTTTAGACACCCACACAAAGACCAAGGTCAAAATGCAGATGCGTTACCACTCCTGAAGCCTAAAGTGTTATGCCTCTGTGCTGGAAATTACAGGGATGTACATTACCACCTGACCGGAACACGATAGTGCTGAACACTACCATTTAGCGGTAAGTATATTAGGTAATGCGGTGGTGCCTACGCCCGCGAGCTCCGTCACTGGAGCTCTACCACCAGTAAAATATTTGGTAGATAAACATCGAACATGATTTTTCATTGATGGTAAATGCGTGCTATAGTCTGCTACATTACAAATAAATGATTTTTTTATAACGATCCGGTTAGTCAGGCGGTGTGAGACGACCGATTGATTAGAGGGTCGCGGGTTCGACCTCCGTACTGGAACAAATAATTTTTATATAACGGAACGTGGCAAACAAGCATGTAGTTCTGACTGCGACATTGACTGCGGTCTGTAGACGTCTTCACAAAACCAAACGTCATAATGCACATTCGTTGCTAATAGTTGATATGTCTCTGTGATAGTTCATCTTACCGGAACACGATAGTGCTGAACATTATGTACCATTTGGTGGCACTAATGTTTGTCCGAAACAAATATCTGTAGGCAATACAAACGTTTTTACCGGTGGTAGAGTTCTAGATTAGGGACTCGAGGGCGTAGGTACCACCGCATTACCTATTCTATCTGCCACCGTGGCATAATCTGGAACTAATAATAACTCATCTGGAACCTTACCACCGGTAAAAATGTTTGTATACATGTATATGTATCACTACAGATATTTATTTCGGACAAACATTAAAGTATTATTATGATTGTATATAAATGAGTTTCTTAAACCATTATAACAGTAATTGCTTGTTTTTCCAACCCAAAATTGTACTCACAAACTATGTCTCGTGTGTAAAAACATGTTTGTTTACCTGTGATCTTTGATCAAAACATTTTCATTCATTGCGTTTTGAGGAAAAACCAACGAAAATATTTACACAACGCTAGGTGTGCCCACGTCGTTAATGGCAATATTTTATTTCCACCGATTGTAAAGGCAACCCACACAAACTATTAGCATACTTTTTCTGATGCCCATATGTCAAAGATCAGGTTATTGACATTTACCTGTGTTGTTGTAAACATCATTAGTGTAGGTATAACTGCCTGTAGGCATACATTTGTTAATTTACGTAACCACGTAAACATCGCGGGATCAACCGATCCAGCGATTTGTGATCGGTTGATGCATGAGCCGTTGCCGTTGGTTCGATGTTCGTCAACGGGCGGGCCCCCCGGTGTGTTGTTGCAATAGTAATAGTCTATCGATAGTATTGTGAACTATCGTGACCTCGAAAAAATAGTCACACTATCGATAGGACTATCGAAAATATCGACATACTGCAATACTATCGATACTATCGAATCGAAATAGTATTGCTTATTTTTGACAAGTCAAGGGTCAATAGTTTTGATAGTACTATCGCGCTATCGACTATTTTTCGAGGTCAACTATCGATAGCGCAACTATCGATAGTTTAGCAACACTTAGGCTGGATATTTGTAAGTTTTTTAATAGCTGTGCAGACAACTATCACATCTGTGGGTTTTGACACAGCTTGGGAATCACCTATCTTCAGTATAGCTGGAAATGTTAAAAAAAAATGTTCGCAAACAACTAAGGCTGCTTATTCATGACGAAGACGTCCACTGCTGCCTTCCCATAAGGGCGAATATGGCATAAGGGGATATGCCATAATCGCCAAGCTTGGCATGTGGATTGGCGTATACACAACAACAGGAGTTCAAAATGCAGATACTTTGTCTGTAGCCTAGATTATTACGAAATTATTCATTGATTTACCGAAATAGGATAATGCTGAACACTAGAAATAGATTAGACAATGCGGACGATACATTAGATAATGCATACATGTCTATGCTGGATCTCCGAACTGGAACTCTACCACCATCAATTAATTGCAAACATTCGCCATAAGCAATCAACTGGTATTAATATTGAAAATCCTTGTTAGATCGTGTAAACAATCATCTCAAGGCATTGATTGAAGCGTTCGAGTTACTGGCATTGTAAACGAACCTTTGGGGGGCCAGAGGTATTAGGTTAGACTGCTCCTCTCACACTCGGCCCCACCAGGGACTACTGATTGTATCTATCTAGTTATAATACATTGCTGTTTTGATGTTACATGATAATTACCGATATTATTAGGAAAATAGCAGTGTAATGAAGAGTAGTGAGTGCAGTAGCAATATCTACTACCAAATTGTGTCAACTGAGTTTCGTAATAGGCTCGCAGGGGCAATAGGCCAGATTGCTTCCTGTCAAAGCTCTTTAACAGCAATTTCAGGATATTATGCAGTACATTATACATATTTCAGGATATTATACAGCTGTTTTCTTCAAAATATTGGCAATTTTAATGTTACGCCAAAGCAGCAATGTAGGTACTATTTCTAGTCCCTATCAAACTGATGTCAACTGACAAAAGGCCTGCAGTAGCAATTAGCCAGTTAAAGATACTCGTTTATCCATGTAAACAATCGGCTTTGATTGAAGCATTGAAAATACTACAATTGTAAACAACCCCTTTGGGGGGCAGACAGCTTTTTATGTAACTCAGTTAAGATCAATATAATTTATGTTCTTTGCAGTAGGTACATTGCTGCCTTAAACCCGTCAGGCAGCGAGAAAAATATGACAATTGATTTCTTATTGTTCGTGGACGATATCATCTACGCGTTGCTCAACCTATGTAACATAATAATTACCATCATTGTAGGAAAACAGCAATGTATTGTGTAGTATCTAGCAAATCGGTGCCGACTGAGTTTCATAATAGGCCCGCAGGGGCTACAGCCTACAGCCTAGATTGCTTCCTGTCATAGCACCGCTCAAACCCGGCCCCAGGGATCTGGATGATCTGGGATCTTCAGTTCATAGCATAGATTGTATCTTTTCATTCTACATCCAAATAACATTATATACGCATCCATCATCGTCAAAAGAATGCGCGGACTCTCATAAAAAATGTAAGGAACTCGGCGCCACTTTCTCTGGCATTGTTGGTACTTTTTTACACGCTATTGTGCTTTAAACGATTTTGTATTTTGTTATCACGGAAAATGCCTTCTTGCTTTTCCATATGTAAGGCGATAAAATTAGTGTTGGTTTTACTGATGCTGTCAGCTTGTATTGTGGTGATGTTAACACCACAATACAAGCTATTATTATTATTATTATCCAGCCTAAGTGTTGCTAAATTTTAGGAACGTAAGCAAATACGAAGAATTTTCAACAAATCATCACACCCAGTCGCATGACAATGTGTTTCGTTGAATATATTTATTCCCAGTGACGATAGTGCATCAACAATCAATAACTTTTTATCCATCTGCATGATAATTAAATTACTAAATTGATACTGTTTTTGGTGAGTGCTTCTGAAGAGAAGCATTATTCTGGATTTTGTACATATTCGTCGTAATTCAATAGTTTTCAAGGAAATTAAAAATTCAGATATTTAAAGGACTTTTTTATGTTCGTTCATACAAAAATGTTGTAAGAACTGATGTAAGAAAATCACGATTTCAATCCCTTGATGGATATACCCTCATCCTTAAGAGCGTATGATTAGTTAAATAAGACATTTGTCTGGTCAAGCTAGTAGCGACAGACTAGGTATACGATATAAATAATCCTTTATATTCACAAAGTTGTATAAAATCTACCTACAGCCAGTTGGGTAACTACTACGCTGTCAAAAGTTGCTTGCAGAGTAGTTTCTACTGAACAACAACTGTTGTACAATGATAACATTTTGCTCTCATATTGATGAGACGATTTGAACTTTGAAAGCAACTGCAGTTTAACTTCGCTAAGACCAGCTTAGAACGAGTCTAGAATTTTACATCGTCTGTTACTGGCCCACCGTAACTTTACGAGGCTGTATTATTTTATTGTAGCAATATTTTTGGTGGGAAGTTACTTAGCATCCTGAGGTTTTCTTCACAGGCCACATTTTAACATTATGAAAAAGATCTCGTAGTTATGGAACGAATATAATTAATCCAAATTTTCCCATCCCCTTCTTGCAGACAGCCTCTCTACATCATTCCCAACATGTGTTCTTTACAAAATCTTAAGAAATCATTAAAAAAAAATTGTAATAAAAATATGTTTTCAAAAGCTCAAAAGACCATTGCCGCCGCTGCATGCGTGCTCGTGGCAATATTTTGCCAAGGCAAGGTGCGTGGCATACCTACGCTCAGAGTAAATGCCTGTTCAGAAGCAAATAAACATTTTTGGAACCCATCCAATTTTTTTTATGTGTAATTTAAATTTCAAATTCAATTAATTTTAAAAATATCGTAGAACAAATGTTGTAAGGATTGATGTAGAAAGGCCTGCGAGAGGTGATACGCTAATTGCAATGACAATGAACCATGTATAATCTTTGTATCACAAGTGCATATATTTTTTACTGGTGGTAGAGCTCCAGTGACGGAGCTCGCGGGCGTTGGCACCACCGCATTACCTAATGTACTTGCCGCTAAATGGGAGTGTTCAGCACTATCGTGTTCCGGGCAGGTGGTAATGTACGGCCCTGTAATTTCCGGCACAGAGGCATAACACCTTAGGCCTAGGGAGTGGCAACGCATTTGCATTTTGACCTCTGGTCATTATGTGGGTGTCTATAGGCTGCAGTCATCACTTAATATCAATGTGAACAGCATGCTTGTTTGCCCCTTTTATTACATAAACAAACGTTTGAAGTATCTGACACAGTTTTATGACTTTATAATTAAAGGCCTCGTAATTTATTAAACACAGTCATGACAGCTGAGTGATTGAACCATGTCACGGTTGTCGCTGTATGGTATGATTCCGAGGGTATGATCGTGGACCGAGGTCAAACACCACGCGGCGTTGTAAAGAACATTCACACTATACTTTTTAGATTAATTAGAATTACTACTTACTTTTTTTATGTAATGGTAGTGGCAAACAAGCATGCAGTTCACATTGATGTTAAGTGATGCAGCCTATGGACACCCACACAAAGACCAAGGTCAAAATGCAGATGCGTTGCATAGGGGCGTAACAACCACTCCTGAGGCCTAAGGTGTTAATCCTCTGTGCCGGAAATTACAGAGCCATACATTTCCACCTGACCGGAACACAATAGTGCTGAACACTACCATTTAGCGGCAAGTATATTAGGTAATGCGGTGGTGCCTTCGCCCGCGAGCTCCGTCACTGGACTGGACTTTTAAATAATCATAAAAGGGTCTAGAAGAGTTGCCGCTCTGCGAATTTAGCTGTTTAGCTGTGTCGATATTGCAGTGATATGGTGAAAGCATTGGAGCGTAACAACCCCATCGCGCTCTAGTAGAGAATTCTTCTGCTAGTGCAGTCAGTCAACTGAACAATGTCGGTCAAACCATTTCAATGGGGCGGTAGTAAATACAACGACGCGGGATGGGAAGCAATGTTTCGCAATAAAACTACCATCACTGCGATCGCCTATCCACTTGCCAATGGCGATTATGGTGTATTCTTTCCTAATGACACAACACGGTTGTGGAGATCTTTTGGGAAGGATTTAATCAGCTGTGGACGTCTTTCAGTTTGAGTAATGATGATGATACCTAAAGGTAGTGCGATGGAACTGACGCCATCCAGATAGGATCCTTGATTAAACCTATGCGCCTATGAAAGAGCAAGATAGCGTAGCGATTACGTTGCGTTACTATGAATTAGTAGGTATTAAGTTATGAAAAAAATATATACCGGCCGAATTGAGAACCTCCTCGTTTTTGAACTCGGTTAGAAATTAGTAGTCCAGTTTCGTAAGTGAGGCATAACATCTTCGGATTTCCTTATTAGCTTATTTGGTTATGTTTAAACTTCACTCGGTTTGTAACGCGTTCATGTTTCACTGCAGAAAAAAATACCCGAAAAACCTTCGCGTCATTCTCTCTTACAAAATCGGTGCGTTTTATAACCACTACAGCTGCACTTGCAAATTATGCTATCGAGGGACTACTTGTCCGAGTCCTTTAGGGATGGAAACGAAATGAGAGTTCCAGTGCTCATCTTTAATTCAGTGATTTATCAAAGCGATTGGTCCACACTTCCTGTGACCAGAATGCTGGTTTATTTTTGCAAAAGAATCAGCAATGCCATCTGCTTTAGCGGTATGTTTTTGTCGGTAGGCATTTTACAATATCTACTAACCACACGGTTATTAAGTCAGTAACCACAGTATAACTACCTTCAGTACCTATATTATCACAGTCTAAAGAAAACGAACATGTTAGTGATATTATTGTGAAAAGTATAAAGATCTTGTTGATATAAAATATATATATTGATAGACTCGAATGTTCTCGTAGTTGTAGGTTCAATCAGAATATGAGGGTGCTAGCTATACAAGTTTATTGAAATATAATTCAAATTGGTGCATCGTAATCTAATCTTGTTTTATCATCATACCTATTACTTAAAAAAAGACATAATTATTATAAAGCGAGATTCTCAGACTGCACTACGACCTTTGGTACTTTGCATCAAAATGTAACATGCGGTTCTATTATTGAAAAACCTTTGCTAAGCGCATCTTTTCTGAGTAAAAAATGAGTAAGTAGAGTAAAAATAAATTTTGATGCCTCTGCAAAAAAAAAAAAATAAGCATCGGAAGTCTGAATTAAACTTTCAATGCTTATTTGACTCGAAATCAAAGTATGGTGCCGTATTAACTATCAGAGAGACATAACACCTAAGGCGTCAGGGGTGGCAACGGATTTTCATATCTACTACTACTACTACTGGTTTTTGTGTAAATGTTTATAGGCTGCAGTCATTACATTCATCTGAACTGGATGCTTGTCTGCCACCTTCGTAACATACAAAAAAATTGTTGCGTCTATGAATCTCACCTATATCTAAAATTTACTTGCTGACCTAATGTTGCTGGATGGTGGAATGAGGTTAGTGGTTAACTCACTATCAGACTTTTCTAAGCCACTCTAAATTAAGAAGATAAGTATACATTTTAACGATAACGGGTATCATTTATCTTACACGTTTTCAAAAATAGGGTAACGATCGAGATAATTGCCTCATTTACACCTTGCCTTTTTTATGAATTCTCCTCACGAATCTATTTTTTGACTCTTTTTGCCTATAATAACATAATTAACACATTTTTATATTGTGTAGAAATATTTATTTCAGTTCAGCTTCATAAATTTAAAATGATACCTAAATTTAGGTATCATTTTAAATTTATGCTTTTAGATATTTCTTCATATTCTTCAGAAAAATGATAATCAAGCGAACAGTTTAAAGTTATAACAATTTTTAGAGTGCAAAGAATTATCTTACAATCATAAGGATCCAATTGATTTTCAAATACTACAGTCTACAAACGCCTAGTCTACAGATTCCTGGGACCTTCTACACGTGAGTCGGAAATAACGGATTCGTACCCAAATAAAAAATAAAACAAAAACAATGCTGATAATCATTATTTTTTAGTATAAGATTGTTAAGGAATAACTACCTCCATCACGTAATGTACTCGTAAAATTCATCTAGGTGTACTAATATTATAAAGAGGAAACATTTGTGTTATTGTATGTATGTTTATAACGTTTTCACACAAAATCTACTGGACCTAACTTTAACTGCCTCGGTAGCCTAGTTATCAGAGATAATGATGTAAAGTCCTTCATCATTGGTTCTATTGGGATTTTTCCATTTACTGGAAATTTCCCAGTACCTCGAAGTTTGGTAATTTGCCCGGAGATGTCAACAGGCTCGCCACCTGTTACATGGGCCAAAAACGTAACCGGGGAATCGTGGGTGTTTGCATATACCTATGCTTGAATGCATGCATTTACTCTGCCTAACCCTTCGGGAATTACAGGCGTGAAGTTACGTTTTTTTATCTACTGGACCGATTTTAAAAATTCTTTCACCATAAGAAAACTGTGTCTTCACATAGTGACATTAGGCTATAGGTATCACATTAATTGCACTCGTGCGAAGCCGGGGTGAGCCGCTTGTTATGAAACTTTATATCATTCGTTATAATCCGTTTAGTAAAGTGTAAAACCTTCTTAAACCCTTAAGGTAATTATCATTACAGTTCAATGTAACTGCCGCTTTAATCGAGATCGTTGCACCTTCATACTGTGAACGTACATAACAGATGTCTACATATTTTTCATTCACCTATAATCGCATAGTAAGTCCGCAGTTTAAAGATCGGTTCAATTACATGTGATTAACTTAACCACAGCACGGTTATACGTTTGTGCAGTAATCTTGTACAAAATGGTTGATCGCGGCATCTTTATACAGCACACGCCTATCGCTCTGGGGTCTATGATTCAGTAAGGGCTGCCATTAAATTCATGGTTTAAGTGTAGAGAGAAACGCCTGTTAAGGTTTACTGTATATTTACTATATCTAATCGGGTTCGTGACAGACAATTGTCAGGAAATGCAGACATTATCAAACATTTTCAAATAGGATGGTAACCGTGCTAGCTAAATTGTTAAAGGTTCATTTTAAATACTGTATAAATTGTTAAAGTTATTTTTAGTGGTAGCACGCGAATCTTTTAAATGGCGTAGACTTAATTCTTAATGGTAGTGTCAACTGGTGTCATGCTTTGGTTTGATGTTGATGTTTTAATTACCATCACAAATGTCTCAAAAACGCGTCATTTGCAGATATTTAACTATAGTATAGTTAGTTAGTTTACTGCCCTTAACATTAATATCACCTGCCTAAGCATAAACTTTTATTGCTAACCTAAATTGAATAGCTTGTCATACATTTTTCATATGAGCTTATAAACAAAGCACACGAAACAAAAATTTGGCAGGTCCTAAACATTAGCGCAATAAAACGTCGTGGTTTGGGTCGCTATGCTTGTAAGCTACTTTGTCATACAGACAAAACGAAATCTAAATATCTTGACATTTTTATAATTTGGATTTTATAAGGTCATAACCGTACGGTAAACGTAAGAGTTTTATCTATTAAAAACTAACGATAACCAACTTCTTATTACTTTCAATTTAACAAACAATTTAATGAAATTAGTTTAAGCACGTCAAAAATTGGAGAATAAAAAGAAAGGAACATCCACTTTAATACCCATCGTGTGTCACTTCAAAACCCGAATATGTCACGACGTCGCACGCGCCCTTTCTTCCCCGTGTACCACGCGGCCACGATAGAAGGGGCTATATACAAAAACTCAGAGCATGCGTTTTAATCGCCACCTCCATATTTATGAAGCGGACTGGCTCGCCCGGCGACATTCTTAGACGCACCCTGCCCGACTCTAGGTACGGAGAAAAACTCATAAATGCTTTTTACGAAAACTGTATTCAGACGCCACTTTGTTGTTTAATTAATATGTTATTTATCATAGCCCTTTTTTGGTGTATTCATGAGATTAACAAATACGTAATTCATAATTCGCACATGCTTACCTATTATATTGTTCATAAATTCATGTTCCTACCTACCTATTTCTTTCCTCTATAGATGTAAAATAATGATTGTGTATGTCTATTCATGTGAAAATACACGTGTATGAAAAGAAATTAAGAAATAAATCTTATTATAAACGTGGCGATCAGTCCGACATTTTTGGGCAATGTGTTTTCTGTAATGTATTAAACGTGAAATGTAAAAATGCGAAACAAGAGCTGAAATTAGATTTTTCACACATTTTCGGTGTTTTGCTATACTTACTTATATTAAGTGTCAGATTTTTTTTATTAAATTCAAATATTTATTCTAAACTCTCGTTTTGCAATGCAGTATTCTCAATATTCTCCATAAATATTCGTCGGACAGTTAAGGCGCTTAACAAATCAAAAGTGATTATTCCACCATAAGTTTTATTGTGTTTGATGGCACTATACGAAACAGGTCTACGAATTTTATTTCATCCTGTTGATAGGAGGTACGATTGTAATAATAAATCCAGTTGGACGAGTGAGGTAACGGCAGCAAAAAAAAAGTTGTAGGACCAATTTATTTGGTGACGCCGGGTCCCATTGCTCGGTACTTCGTAACTGGATGAAAAATTCGTCGGCCGCTTGTGAAGTGTCACCTTTGCTATATAGATAATATATTATTGACAAGGTGTTTATCGTTTGGGTGGTCTGCTAGGTTATTCTGTAAGACAAAACTCATTTCATCGAAGTGAATGATTGACGCTCTCGTTCTTCCTACTGGCGGTTTACATTTATTTGTAAAACTACTTTAACGCGAATTCAACTCACATGCTTATGTTTTATTAAAATATTTTCTTCATTTGGAAGTGCGGTGGGGTATAATGAAACAGATGAAGTGTCAAATGCCACTTCACGCATTTATTTAAATACGCCAAACATTGGATCAAGTTACATCTTGTCAATGTTAATAATTAATGTTTGTTCTTTGGTGTATTCGCTGTTTTTGGGATCGATAAACGAAATAAAATTTAATCTGAATTCTAAACTATCTAACTGAAATTATCTTTTGATTGCAATCATACCAATTGTAGGTATTTGGAATAATTAGGTAATTTTTATTTTTTGTAATTTTTTATTTATTTTTTAAGGTTCCGTACCTTAAAAGGAAAAAAGGAACCCTTATAGGATCACTCGTGCGTCTGTCTGTCTGTCTGTCCGTCCTTCACAGCCAATTTGCTCCGAAACTACTCAACCGATTGAGTTGAAATTTGATGAATATATGTAAAGTGACCCAAAGATGAACACGTCTAGTAAAATAATACATTTTAAACAGGGGACCACTTTCGGGGGGTAAATCAGAAAATTTAAAAAAATATATTCGTAAACTGTGTCGTGTGACATATCAAATGAAAGAGGTTGTTGTCAGCATCTCAGATATATTTTTTTTATAATTTTTGCACAAACAAATTTGATGTTATTTAATAAAAACGACGAAAATTGACCATCCCCCCCCCTATCTCCGAAACTACTGAACTTAAAATTTTGAAAAAGTTGTGGAAAATAGTTCTTTGCCTATAGATTACTGGAAAACCTATAAGAAGTTTTTCATTACATTTCTTACTCTGTAAATGCACTAAATACGGAACCCTACACTGCGCGTGACCTGACACGCACTTGACCGGTTTTTTGTTTAAAGAGCTTGGTCAAAGACCATGATGCTCTAAGAACGCTGACGCTGTATAAATTTGATGAATGTGATCTTTGTATTATTGATGAAATATCTTAAATTCTTTTTTTATACAATATGGTTGATTTGAATAGTAGTAAACAATTGACATCATCTGAATCAGGTTCCTGAGAACCGGCTTGATCTTTCCACAGTACTCGAAGCTCGTGTGAGAAGCAGGTCTTGATAAACTGGATTTCCGCGTGAACGAACTTGAATAAATATTATATTTGAAAACTTTGTTTGTTATCAGATTGTGTTACTATTAAATAGTATTTATTGCTCTGTTGTTATCACACAGAGAGGCGTAGGAACTTAGATCTCAGAGGTGGAAGGATGATGAGTGCATATTTGCTATAAACTTCAGTAACCACAATGTTAAAAACATCCAAAATTTGGTTTGCTTAATTATTTTTGCTTATTAAATTATTATGACATACATAATAGCGCAGATCGGCCGCCCAACAGAAGAGATCTCCAAAATAGATAAATCTTTTTAATTTAGAATTTACTTAGCTACAAGATTTTCTTAGCTTAGCTTAATTGAAAACGGTTTAGCGTATGAATATTATTGATTGTAATATTTATGTCAAACAAATTTAGGATAAACTGTACTAAGGTATCATTTCATGGCATGTGATAGGTACTATATGACATTAGATTCGGGCGACTTATCATTCGGACATTTGGACTAACGATAATTACTTAGGGAATAAGGAATGACATTTTTTTGACCATGAATAAAAAAGTATGTGAGGTAATGTTAAAGACAGTATTTTGATCTTTGCGTTAATCCTGAACGCTACGCAATGCGTTTATGAAATCGGTGGAGGTTTCTGCATACAATTTTTCATACTGGTGTCAGACAAATATCACCTTAGTCTGGACGGGACCACAGAAGCTGAAGAGCGACCGAAACGTTGGGTTGATTTTAAAAATAATTTTAGTTTAATACACGCCACATAAATCAGTAGGTAAAACATAGTTGTATTTCAACGAGTGTAGCTCGCGAAAACCTAAGAACACATAATGCAATAGAGAACCAAAAAAATAATAATATAGGTATATGGTTCTAACGTTCGTAAAGTGTTTTTTTTTATGTAATAAAAGCATGCAGTTCACATTGATGTTAAGTGATGACTGCAGCCTATAGACACCCACACAATGACCAGAGGTCAAAATGCAGATGCGTTACCACTCCTGAGGCCTAAGGTGTTATGCCTCTGTGCCGGATATTACAGGGCCCTACATTACCACCTGACCGAAACACGATAGTGCTGAACACTACCATTTAGCGACAAGTATATTAGGTAATGCGGTGGTGCCTTCGCCCGCGAGCTCCGTCACTGGAGCTCTACCACCAGTAAGTTATTTACTTTATAAAATCTAAAGCGATGAACACAGACGTTTTTAGACTGTCGAAATTAATTAAAACTTAGAAGGATATTTAAAATTTCCCCCTCTTTTCAAAATTCCATTAATATCCGCATAACGAACGTCGGCGATCAGCGAGGCATACGACTCTGCTTTAATTAATGTGCAAAATGCAACTTAATTTTATAGACTGAGCGGCCACGACCTAGGAGGCATTAGATTAATGTAATAATGTGAAATTTCATATACAGTATACACGCAAAGATAAATCATCACGATGTTTTTGTTATAACAAAATCTTGATAATCAGAAAGAAAGGTAAAAAAAAACTTGAAATGGTCAAATATTCTACTGTACTACATCTGTCATGGGAGTTGTTGAAGACACACACAAACACCGAAACAGATTGGATACAAATATCTGTAGACCATACAAATATTTATCTCAGTGCGGGGATCCAACCCGTGACTCTCGGAACAACACACACTGCTGGGCCAACTGGATCGTCAAAATGTATTATTGTCTATATCTTTGCGATAAGAATATGGATGATCAAAATTCAAAGTAATTGTTATCGATATCTCTACTTCCATAACCATTTAATACAACGATACTCCATCCACTTAGCTTAATTTGCATATCTGACGACCATTTATGTAATAAATCGATGAATAGCCATTTAAATCGTAGCCGCCCGGTCCTGCATAACTAGTATGGTTTGTTATGTATGCATTTCCATACTGGACAACGGTGTCGTCCGCACTCGTTTGCCATTAAAGGTAGCTAACCGGTACATGTTAATGGGTAAGGACGCCATTGGACCACCTTACCCTATTGGTTTGCCTATTTAGTTTTATAGCACATTCATTGGAGAGAAAGTAACCAAGTAGTTTAATGTAGGGTAACATTATACTGCATGTATCTACATGCACCTGCATCACCACTCTTGAGCTGTTATGTATCTTTGATATTTTTTTTATTACGAGCCATACATATCCATCTTACCGTAACACGATAGTGCTGAACATCTACTGTTTGACGGCAGATAGATTAGATTTTACTGGTGATAGAGCACCAGTGACGGAGCTCGCGGGCGTAGGCGCCACCGGATTACCTAATATACTTGCCGCTAAATGGTAATGTTCAGCACTATCGTCTTCCGGTCAGGTGGTAATGTACGGACCAGTAATTTCCGGCACAGAGGCATAACACTAGGCCTCAGGAGTGGTAACGCATCTGCATTTTGATCTTAGTCTTTGTGAACTGCATGCCGGTTTACCACTTCTATTACATAAAAAAAAGATAGATTAGGTAATGCGATGGCGCCTACGCCCTCGAGTCTAAACTGGAACTGTACCACCAGTATTCATTGCATTAACGCCAATTCAACCTTACTTCTTTTTTAATAAAACGCGGAGGAATAATACAAATCCGACTAGTCTCAGTAAATGAGGTTAAATTAAAAATGTGGAAGGCGGTTTACCGTGTTGCTGCCAGACGAGGATGACAGGCACACTTGGTGAATTCACTAAATTTTCATTTTAAATTCATAGCTCAAACTCGTATACAAAAGTATGCCTTCAGAACTGTAACATTTTTATGGTTGAGTTCATTTACTAAATTCATTGTTTTTATTTTTCTTATAAACTTAACTGCCTTAGTAGCGTAGTGGCCTGGTACGCGGGGACTGCTGCTGCGCTGGGAATCCGGGTCGGGGACTATCAGAGATAACGGTTTAAAATCCTTTATCTCTGGTTCTATTGGGATTTTTCCATTTTCTGGAAGTTTCCCAGTACCTCGGAGTTTGGTAATGTGCCCGGAGATGGCAACAGGCCAGGATTCGCCACCTGTTACACGGGCCAAAAACATAACCAGCGAGTCGTGGGTGTTTTCATGTATGCTTGAATGCATGCATTTACCTCTGCCTACCCCTTCGGGGATTAAAGGCGTGAAGTTACTTATTTTTCTTATACTACTTACAGTACGTGCAAATCTTTATATGCGTAGGGAAAGGTGGCAGCAGTTCGCTTCCAACAGAAAGGCCTGATGGCCAACAGTGAAACAGACGAGAAATAAAGCTTTCTTTCTCGCCTGTGTGGTCGTTGAGCTAAGAGCCTAGTGCGTAGTTTAGGCTAAAATCCATATATCAATCAATACCAAACTGTTAAATGGAAGCGAGAGCTGGGTATGCAGCAAAGAGCATGAAATTAAGTTAAACGCGGTCGAGATGAGATCTTTGCGCAAGATTTGCGGTGTATCACTCACCGATCGCGTTCGTAATGAAGATGTAAGAAAGTGGCTTTGTGTGAATGATAGTATCGGTGTAAAAATGAAAAAAGGCATGCTCCGATGGTTCGGGCATATAGAAAGAATGTCGAATGAGCGAATGACTAAACAGATATACGATGCGAATGTGGATGGTTGCAGAGGCCCAGGAAGACCAAGACTGTCCTACCATGACCAAATAGGTCAAGTTCTGTCTGATGGTGGGGTCAAAAGTGTCAGGAATCGGCGTGCATGTATGAAGAGAATGATGAAGGTAGATTAGGCATGAGAGATATGTCAGTGGACCGGGATATCTGGCGCTCTACACTCTCTGGTTAGGGACCTGGCGTGAAGATACATACATACCAAACTGTTTTTATGCATTCATTCAGTATGATGGAATATAACCGAACCTATGTTTCTCCTACAATGTTACTGGTGGTACAGCTGAGTGAGCTAGGAGAATATACTTTCCATAGACAGTAGAACATAGTTGTCATTATGAGACTGAAAATATTGTATGTTAAACAGATCTCATAAAAATCGACATAACCAAATTCAAAGAAATGGAAAAATTTCAGTAGAAACTTCAATAGAACTTAATGTGTGACTTGGAATCGAATCTAGGATTTAGCATGGACTTGTTATCGCTAAGCCTGACAGAATGAGAATATAATTTGGAATTTTAAGAATGAATGAGGTGTAAAAAGTTGATTTGCGTTTATTGATTCACATCTGGCAAAACCTGATGACCGTATTTTTAATAAGTTGTAATTAGATTATACCGACATCTTCATTATACATTCGAAACTTATTTTATTACGCAATCAAGGTATAAACAGAATTGTTATTACTTAATATATTTTTGAATATGAGACTTAGCTGTTTTCTGCAGCTTATATTATCAGCGTGTTTGTAGCACAGAAAGTTCTCTGTCCTTTCTCAGGATTGAAACAACTACACTATTCTGAAAATCATCAAAACAATTTCAACTAATAGGACGTGAAAACGGACCATACATATTTATAATATTAGTAAGGTTCGCAAAACGGGATATCACGTGGACTTGTAAAATATTTTTGAAGTGAAAACTTCTTCAGCGGCGTTGTGCATTTTTGTGATGGGTAAAAAATGTTAAACTCGCGTCAGGACACTTGACCTGATCAAAAAATCGTAGGTAAGATGGAGAGGACGTTTATGAACAAGGGGATCAAAAATTTTAGTTTGAGGGAATAAGTTGTAGAATTTTCATTAATTCATTCATATCTATAGAATTACCTGTGAATAGGTTTAAAATTAAATTAAATTAATGGCTACTTGACAAATGCTTTTATAATATCATCGGATTTATGACATAAATGTTATTTGATACAAATAACATTTATGTCATAATTTAATCAATTCTAATTATCCTATTATTAATTACACAATTTACATTCATATTGACTTCTTATGTAAAGCATTTGTATGCTATTCTTATGGCGAAATAGGATTGTCACTATTTGTATTTTCCATCATTGTATACCCTATTAAATGCAAATAAATGAATTTTATTTTTTTAAATTTTTATCATCGCAAAATATTCATCTGCCAACAAGGCTACCAAATAAAAACATTAAATTAATAAAATTTCACTTATGAAACTATGAGTTCCATTCTAACCACATCTACGATATGAGTATTCAAATTTAAATTTTATTTTGATATTAATTATTATTCTAACTACGCGGTACATTTCCCTTTGCCAATCAACGTGTACAAAAAATTTTAATATTGGGACGGTGGCTTCACCCCCGAGTTTCGATATGATAATTTCTTTCGATTGCTCATTGAAATCGACAAAAATTTCGAACAGCCAGTCTGTTCGAAATAACCGATTTTTTTATTACTTTCTCAAATACTATTTTTAATATACTTAGGTACTTAGATAGATCATTACAGTCACGGTTTTGTTTAAAAAATTGTGTTGATGTTATAGATCAAATTAACCTGTTTAATGGTTTCGTTTATTTAAAACGTTAAAATCCAAACAGATTTTAAGGTATAATTATGGATGTAGGCTATGAACAATAATATGATTCGTAGATGTAGGTACATTTATTTTCTGGTCAATATTTAATGTAGTGGAAAAGCGATCCGTTTAGAAATAAATACTTGACCATTTAATTAATCTGTAGAAGAGTCTCGAGGGGTATAATATATAACCGGAAAATTTGGTACCCAGCGTTCTCTACCTACCCAGCAAGGGACATTAAAAGGCATTTTTCAATTTACTGCAAGAAATCAATTATGCTTATCTGTTTAATTTTAATACAGTTTCTTGGTAAATACAAAGAAAATTACAATGACATTGAAATAAAGAGGCATCCTACGCAAAACAAATTGTACCCTCATTAAAAATCATGAGATTCTAATACAAATTTAAGACCGAAATAGGTATACCGTTGTCTAATTAGATAAATATTTTTTCACTTAATTACATTTCGCTGTCCCACGTACTACTCCACGACGTGGCACGTCGTACTTCAATTTGTCTAAAAGCCACTTAATGTTCGCGTTGAGTATCAGATGACATTTTTACATTGCTTGGCTTGCATTTTTAAACATCTCATTTAAATACTGAAATTGTGTTCTTCGTAGGTCACTATTATCATGGTGGGGCATATGCAACTATATATTCATACACATTCATTCATTGTTCTATAGCAGACAATCGTTTAAACAATGCAAATGGTTACAAGTGGTACATGAGACCGGAATAGTATTAATTAAGTTGTATGGCGTACCTATGCATTTTTATTTGTATATTGAACACAACAAAAACATGAAATGACTTGAATGATTGTATGGATACACTACGATAACATAAGCCTTTGGAGAAATAGGAGAGAGAGAGAGAGAGGGAGAGAGAGAGAGAGAGAGAGAGAGAGAGAGAGAGAGAGAGAGAGAGAGAGAGAGAGAGAGAGAGAGTCATATATCTCATCATATTATGCTCACACATAAACATTTACAAGTCTCATCATAGAACTTAAAGGGTTGACAAGAGGGTCCAACAAGTTAGAAACCTTGTTTATTGGACCGTAAAAGTTATGCAATGGTCACGACGTTCTGCAAACGTGACTGGCAAGTGATCGGGAAACGGTAGCCGATCTTTAATTGACGGCGAAAGTTTTGAAAGCGTAGCTTTCGCAATGTTGCATGTGGTAGAGCCGCTAGAGCCCTTATGGCGAAGATTGGGATCCATAAGATTGCCCACTTTAAAAACGTAAGTTTTCTATTACTCCTCGAAGCGGCAGGGTCATGGTAAATGTATGCATACCTACAAGCATATACCTATGAAAACACCTCACGATTTGGCAGTTACGTTTTGCACCATATTGTAACAATCAGGGAGTCTAAATCTATTGACTTCTCCGTTCATTTAAGTTATATACCTACTCCGAGACTCCGAGGGTAGCAATGAGAAACTTCTGAAAAATATACATCCCCAGAACGAGGGTTCGAAAACGAAATCTCAACATAGCAGGACCTAGTAGGCCTGCTATTACTTAGAATAAACTATAAACTAGTACTATTTACCCAATTTATTTGTCGCTAAATCGTAGTGTTAACGCTTGTATGTTCCCTTAAGATATATAAATCTGTAATAATGTATAAACCTTAGACTTTAGAAGTTTCAAGTCTTATTTGTGGTTAGTTACATCGAACAAACATCTGTTGGAATCAATAGTCCGTATTTCAATTCCGTAATAGAAAACGGAGAAATAAGAAATACAGACATCATTTTGAAGCCTACGTTGTTATCAATAGACTCACTGGTGTAAGAAATCTGTTCCACCGCCGGAAATGATACAAAAGACATAGCTTTACCAAACTTGGACGTTATTTGTCAAATACATTTCCGCTCGGTCACATAAATAAAGCTGATGTGATTTACAAGTCGCGGTTTGTATAAAACTGCGAGAATTATTGGTCTGTCTTTGAGAGATCGGAATCTATGCTTTATGCTTGAGGGATACGATATAAAGTCGCGTGAGTAGTACGGTTGTCCCGTTAAAATGATATAATTTGCGTGGTTGCACGTAACCGGGCGTTACTTTTGCGGTAAGACAAACCGCGAGGCGGCAAATTTAGTGCTTGAAAGAGTACGGGAGAACATAAAAGCTCGTTTATGGTTTGATGTTACATTGACGTAATGATTCTTCGTTTTGAGGATGTTCCCAACGAGTTCTTGATAACGTTTTATTTGACATTATACCGTCTTTTTTCGATATTATGCGTATTTTTTCCGTTATTTCCGTACCTATATCTGCCATATATATTATCTTGGTGTCGACTGTACTTATTTGACATTTGATAGATCTTAGAAGAGTTGGACGTAATTCATTTAAGAAAATTGTTCTTTTTTCATTCCCATAATCTATACCTACTAATATTATAAAGCTGAAGAGTTTGTTTGTTTGTTTGTTTGAACGCGCTAATCTCAGGAACTACTGGTCCGATTTTAAAAATTCTTTCAGTGTTATATAGCCCATTCATCGTGGAAGACTTTAGGCTATATATAATCACGCTAAGATGAATAGGAGAGGGTAGGTTACATTGCACCCGCGCGAAGCTGGGGCGGTCCGCTAGTACTAGATAAATTTACTGAAACCATTTTGTAACTCAAAATGAAATATCAAATCTATATGACCCAAAATAAATCATCCGACTTGTTCAATACATACTCGTAATAAAAAGTTCTGTGTCATGGCAACTTGTACTCACATATAATAAGTAACCCTGAGTCATGGACCCATTGTGAGAATGCCCCCTATAAATTGTTATATTCAAAACGAAATGTATTTATAATTAAATGTCAAAATGTATTCGACGTTACTAATATCCGAGTGTGATAGCATGCCACTGAAAATTACGCAACACAATTTGTCACCGCACAAAAGCACGCACTGATTAACTCCTAGCAGAGTGTAATAAGCCTCTTATCTATGGTTTTAATTAACTATTTGGAATAGGGTTGCGGTTTTGATTCAACTCAGCGTGAATCAAAATGTATGAGTTAATTAATGAAGTTATTTCGTAACAAATATGACGATGCCGCGTGTATTTGACAATTCATTATTTATTTGTCGGCTTATAAGACTTAATTAGAAGGAAGTAGACATGTTTTTTTTATTCTCACAAAACGTCATGAATAACCAATTCAATAGATCCGAGTTTGAAAGAAACAAAATAATTTTTAAATTGCACATTGATTTCTAAGTTCAAGATTGAGTTATTTAGACCTTGATCACAAGTGCCAATATTTAATCTTTTCCTCCGAAGCTCTGTACAACAGTATGTTTCGTTCTCACGTCAAAACGGCTGAATTGATTTTGTTGAAGTTTAGCAAATAGAGATAGTTTCAATGCTGAAAATGGAATTAAGAGTACGTTTTGTTTCTAAAGCCAAAGAACAGGCCACGTGGATGAAACCGCAGGAAACAGACAGTCGTTAAATATGACGACCTTTGCACTCACCACCGATTATTAGGTGATTTTTAGCACTCACTTTCGGCAGCACGCAAAAGTGCCACCGCTGCAGTGCTGCCGATGCAGGGCCGCCGCTGCAGTGCTGCCGCAGCACTAGTGGTCTCCATATATTATTATTATCTACTAGCTGACCCGGTCTACGGTTTGATAGATATGGACTATTTGTATGGAAAAATGAAATTGTGGTTTTTGCTATTTCCCGTCAATTTCTTCATATTTTCTTATCTTTTAAACCTTCCCTGGAACCCAAAATTAGCTAAATTGGTCCAGCCGTTCTCGAGTTTTAGTGAGACTAACGAACAGCAATTGATTTTTGTTTAAATAGATGAGTAATGAGATAATATTCCGAGCTACGCGACACTATCGCGGTAGCAATGCAATAGAAAATAGATAAATATGATGCTGCGGCTCGGAAGTTCGGAATCGTACCTTATTTATTGCCTTCTCGAGACGATCCGCCTGCGTAAGTCAATTCAAAGATAAAAATATGACGACTGCTACCATTACCTCACATGTCCACTAGATGTAACTAGAACTTGAAAATATGAAGCGTGCGAAGTACCTACCTATTGCGAAGTTAAATGCTTTTATCAAGCTGTGCTATTGATTTGTTTCCGATTCATTGCTTCTGAAGAGATGTTGATTGCGTCACACACGTCCCCAATCAAAAGCCTTTACGAACGCATAGTTGAATGCAAGTCCTCTGAAAATAATATTACTCCGTTTATTTGTTCAATTTTCTGTCATTCATAAACAAGACGTGACTAGTTTCATTCAAATTAATTTAATCATATCTGTTACGTGTGTGAATAATTTGAATAATATGAATAAATTATTATTAAGGCATGTAATCATTAAGGTCACATGATTGGTATTAGAATTCGTTTGGAATGTGTTATGTAACACTGGGTAAATTATTTATATTTAAAATTGACACAGATTTTGGAAATGTTGTTGATTTCCCACGCTACTTACGTATACAAACATATAAATAGCTTTGTATCTCTGTAATTGAGCTGAAAAAGATTGACGTCAAGTGAATCGTTCAGTTCGAATGTCGCAATCGTATTTGTTTTTCCGTTCGCAGTCGATATGGCAGCTGATTGCCCATAATCAGAATGGGATATTAGGTATCTCACACACCTCAGAATTGTAGACACATATGACTTAAATGTTTGCCTTTGCCTTTGGCGGCGTCATGTGGCAGGTTGCTCACTTCCCTCTAAAATGGTCAAGGAGGGCCAATGGCTGTCACATGCGTCATAATCGTGAACGGGTGCTGTTGGTCTGTTCTGGTTTGCAGGAGCTACATCACATTTAGTAGATAGCAGTTTATTTGCATCTATGCTATGGACGTTCACATTATTTGATTTTTCACGATAATTTATACTAGATTTAAGCTCTTATTTAAAAGAGCTCTTACTGAGTTTGTTGGGTAGCGGAGTTCTTCTCAGTAGTGACTGCACTTGGAACTCTGCTAAGTGAATAACTTGATCTTGACGAATAAGTTTTTCTTTTTTTTCATTTATTATCATTGAAGGAATTGAAAAATTTTGTGATTATTATGTTTTAACCAAGTAGTTTAAATTCTAATTTTTAATTTACTATTAATATATGATTTTGCTTTACTTTATGTAATGGTTATTCACTCTAGGTATTTTATATATTTCTTGACGTTTTGAAAGTATCTGTAAAGATCTATTCGAAATAAAAATATTTTCTATTTCTATTTCTACTTTGGTCATCAATCATTTATCTACTGGAATTTTTCATGGATTTAGAGTAGGAAATTTTATTTGGTTTAAATTCAAATATTTCTTCTTAAGAAGGTAGATGAGGCACGGGAGATACCCCCCCTCCCCTCCCTCGTCAGGACCGGGATATATGGCGCTTTACACTTTCTGCCTACTCCGTTAGAGACCTGGTGTGAAGATACATACATACATATTTCTTCTTATCTTTGATTTATGGAAATAGTTGGAAAAATGAGCATTGATCACATTATATAAATTTGATGAAATCAGACAAATTTGTAACGTTAGCGATTTTGATGTAAATAATCTATTGGCGATTTAGTCTGTATTTGGCACTAGAAAGAAGTTTGAAATTGCGTTATAGAATTTAGCAAAGATAGAAGTTATTCATCCATCAATCTAGGTCTATGTATGGATATGTACACTATACCTATGATTTTTTATTTAATACCTATCCTATTATGTATGAAAAACCAGGTATGTTTCTTCATGCCAAGTGAACTCTTCTCGTTTGTAACGGTAGGAACATTCTTACTGGGTAGGCCTTAAGCCCTCCACTTCAGGCAAACATCTCCAACTTTGTATAAATCCCGTGCTTCTCTACGCTTCTTTATGGAAACTTTAGATTTAATACACAAAATAACGGAAGATACTACATACCCTTGCGCCTATTCATTATAGTAGGTACATGGTGGTATTTTGGGTCACCATGTTTTCCCTTATTATTAACTAGCGGCCCGCCCCGGCTTCGTGCGACTGCAATGTTACCTACCCTCTCCTATTCATCTTAGCGTGATATTATATAACCTAAAACTTCCTCAATAAATGAGCTATTTAACACTGAAAGAAGATTTCAAATGGGACCCGTAGTTCCTGAGATTAGCGCGTTCAAGCAAACAAACATACAAACAAACTCTTCAGCTTTATAATATTTTCAGAAATTGAGATTATGAAATGTTTTCATGCATTAACAAATATCTGCTACAGTCGCATAAATAATGTCGGTAGCGTTCGAGCGGCCTAATCTGCGGATGGGATATTGCAGTGAACTCAAATAGCAGATCGTTGATCGGCTCTTGTTGGAACGTAATGAATGAGCGATGCATTTAAATTTCATCGCATCGCCAGTGAAGCCGTTCCACTCACTGCCGCTTTTGTATTTCGTTAACCAAAACTGATATGGGTGTTCCGATTCGCATAGAGATACAATGGAAGCTATTATCGTTTGAAAGGTTTATTCATCTATTTTTATGGCATTGACATTTTCAGTTTATGTTTAAATTAAGAGTTAGGATTGTCCATAAAAGTAGATTAGTTACAATTTTTATGCTTATTTCATGTGCTCGATTTATTTATATCTGTTAAGACGTATTTTTACACTAGACTTCGTGACCGTAGAATTTAATTCTACAATAGAAATAGCCTAAATTACTCATTATGACATCAGCTATCTGCTTATTTGAATTCCATCAAAATTGGTCCAGAGATTAGTTAGAAGAAACATAGGAAGACAGACAGCCATACTGTTAAAAATGGTAAAAAAATTATGGTATCGTGTATACGTACATAAGCATTTTAAAAAAAACCGTTTTTATGTTACAAACAGACACTGATACTTAAATTATACTTTTTATAATATGTATTTATCTTAACGCCAGGTCCCTTACGGGATAGACAGAGATTAAGGACCGCCATATGTCCAAGTATTAACATACCTCCCGTGCCTCTTTATAAAATTATCGTTGTTTTTGTTTAATACAACAAATGTTAATAGGTATTAACCCATCAGGTCGCGAGAAAAATATTAATTTCAATTGTTCACACGCCGCCGGCGGTCTCTCGTGTTTTACGGCTTAAAGAGTGATTAGTTTTTTTTATAATAAATCTAAGACGTCTAAGTTACTGTTTATGAGTTTATCTAAGATAAATTTTCTTCTTTCCAGAGACGGGGAGCACGGATAAGAGCAATGGTATGAAGGAACCGGGATCACCTGAGGAATTGGTAAGTTTTTTTCTTATGATATAATAAATATATAATACAATTTAGAAATCATAATAGTAACCAAGGGTTTATTATTTATTAATGTTGTTTTAACACCAATATTCTATATGGACATAGTTTTAATGAAACTGTAGTTAGTACCAATTCAATGAAAAGGCATTCTAAACTATAACATTTCGTTTCGAAGCTTTTAGCTGATATCTTCTTATTATTATTATTATATCTTCTTATTAACTATTTGAATAATAAATTTACATTATATTTTTTTAACATCCCGGAAAATGTGTCATTGACCGCATAGATTATCGTTAATTTTATTAAAAACGCATAAAATCCAATCACTAGATGAGAAGGTAATCGAAAAAAGTGAACAGAACCGTTACATTCTGCAATAAATATAATAATAATAAAAGAAACATTTTATTTGACACACAGCGAGACACATAAAACAGACATAAAACGTAACAGGTAATAGAGAAAAGACAACACATTTTCTAAAAATTAATACATACCTATACACGTAATATGTGTCTCACGGCTGCCAAAAAGGTGTCCTGTTCAGCAAATGTCAGGTACCTTCATATAAAAGGTACCTGACGCTGGTTTTCAACAGAACCCTTAGTGAGTGAACCACGGATGTCAAATTTATAATAAAGGATAATTGTACTAATACTTATACAAGGTACATACATACGGATATAAAACAGATAATAAGCCATTAAAATAACATACTTAATAAAACGATAAATGTAATACATACTAGTAGGTACAAAAAATAATAAATAGATTAATACCAAAGTAAATAAAATATAAGTAGATAAAAAACATCTTATTAAATATCATAATAATAATATGCAATCAAAGAATTATAACGCAATTGTGTGGTGGCGCGTCGATCGCCGGGAGCCGGGAGTGGTGCGTCATCCCTACTATCGTCCAATATCGTATTTATTGAAACATTCGTAGGTTTGTTGGTTCCGGATCATTTCAATTTATATAATCATACCAATCACTGATACTGCATGCTTACAGTAATCGGATTGATCTCGGAAGAAATTCGTGAAGATCTCAGGATGTAGCTTCACGAGAGAATCGAGAGGGTTTCAAATAGGGATGCAAACATCGCTTAGAAAACATTCATGAAATATAGATAGATTTACGAATATATTATTATAGTTGATGTTGTAAAATAATAGTAATGCCAGATTTATAGGGTAGTCCAGCGGTGTGAGACGATAGTTTGATTCGAAGGGTCGCGGGTTCGATCCCGGTATCGGGACAAATATTTGTATGGCCTACGTATATGTATTTGTTTCGAGTCTGGGTGTATGTGTATGTGTTGTGTGTGTACAACGGTTCCCACGACACAGGTTTGTTGCTATTGTGCGGCTGTGAGTGTTAACGTATTTATTTATTTATATCTGAGCTTCTTATCAACAGTGTAAACTGTATGCTAGTTATCTACTTTTATGATGTAAAAAAAATATGTAATGTGTGTAAACCTATATTTATGCGATGTTCAGTAGTTGTTCTCTTTTTGAACATATTTATTGACAAAATCGATAAATTAATCGATAGCGATCATCAATGAATCGTTTGCATCCCTAGTTTGAATGGCCTTACAAATTTGATCTTTATAGACATTTTTCTGCAAGTCAGTACGTGCCATTGATACTGGATTGTCGTATAAAATTTATTGTATTCCGTTCTTCATGGCATTAAAATCGCAACGTAATCGGGATATTCAATATCGAAGAAGTCTCTTCGTTGGCTGTATTAGTATATTAATCTTTAAATTCATTATATTCAATGAAACTGGTAATGCTTTTATATTACTTGGGAAGTGTTTATGTCGTTAACCTGCAGGGCCTCGATAGTTTATATTTATCACTATCTTAAATCTCATTTATGGATATTGACTTTATTTGATCACTAGATCGCCCAATGGTCGAAATTCGATCGCAATACTTATGCATAAAAAATCTCTACGCGGAAACCGTTTTGCCAGAGGCTGGTATAATTTTCATATTCTTACCCCGTTTCATATTATATTATTCTACGCCCCCGAGCTCCGTCACTGGAGCTCTACCACCAGTAATACATTTGAGTGTTAATTTCATTTTCATGTTGAATGAATAGGTAGGTACAATAAATTTAATATAACTCGCAATGCACTGCGGTTTTTACCACCACCACAAACGAAAATCATTCCATTTTGGCGCCATATGTCGAATGTAATTTATAGTTTATAGGCCTATCAATGAAATTTAATTTGAATTGGTTTTGTTTTCATATCCTTTGATATTTTACGCGTACCTAAGTAACGAGCAGGCATGCAGCAGCATGTGTGTTGCCAGTGATGAAATATGGCTCTGAGACGTGGTCTTTTAGTGTTGGTCTAATTAAAAATCTCAAAGTCGTTCAACGAGCTATGGAGAGGGCTATCCTCGGAGTTTCTGAACGGGATAGGATCCGGAACGAAGATATTCGTAGAAGAACCAAAGTAACCGACATAGCCTGGAGTATTAGTACGTTGAAGTGCCAATGGGCAGGCCACATCGCTCGACGAACTGATAACCGATGGGTACGAAATGTTCTCGAGTGGCGACCACGTGTAGGAAGACGCAGTACAGGACGGCCCCCCACGAGATGGACCGACGACCTAATCAAGGTTGCGGCCGTTGGATGCAGACCGCCCAGAATAGGTCATTGTGGAAGTCTCTGGGGGAGGGCTATGTTCAGCAGTGGACGTCTATAGGCTGATGATGATGAAGTTACGAGTACCTATAATTATTTTAGAAATTATAACAAATGGAAATAATAATTTGACTTCGGGAAGGGATTGAACCTGGTTATCCTGAAGTCCCCTTAACCAGTCCAGCCACTTTACCACTAATGTGTCACAGTGGCTGTAGTAGTATGTGCAATAACTCAAGATGGGCAGCAGCGTCCTGCGATAAAACTACCGCCACTGCGATCGCCAATCCGCGTGGTAAGCGTGCCAATTATGGCATATCCCCCTTGGCTTTGGTCCACCAATTCGGTAATAAGCACCCTCTTTTACAGGTAAGACTCAAATCGTTGAATCATGGATTTTTGTATGGACTGGGTTAGGTTCTCACAAAAAAATTGCGATGTCTTCAATTATATTCTTTTAATTTTAGTCCTACTATCATTACTTTTATGAATATTAAAACTGAATACAATAAGCCACCATGATTTAATAAAAACCATAACAAAGCTATTTTTTTAATGAATTCCGTAAAAAAACACCACTTGGACGATGTCTAAGTAAGTTATTCATAAATAGATATAAAGAATAAGGCTAATTGGATACGGCAGTCGACATGACGCGACGGAGGAAATCTACAGACACCTTGTTGTTGAGATGAATTTCGTGTTTAAAATTAAGAAAATATTATTTGATTTTCAAGAAAGTATCCACTTTTTGCACATAAATACATGTATAATATTAATTTGTTGTATGCACCAGAAATGCATACGTGTTATTAAACATTATTGAAATTGCAATGCGTATGCGTACTATGTCTAGTGAAACATTCATAAAATAACTAATAATATTTTCTAAAAATAGCGACTACGGATCATTAAAATTTTGAGAATTTTGAACGTCGTAAGTACTTATTACCGGAATCTTTGACTGCACTAACATTCTTGGCGGAATATTTGAAATACTGATTATTTTAAAATTAGACCTACGTTGTCCATGAAACCCTGTAATTAGTTCGCATCTTCTTTTTAGAATACGGTGTTCTAAAAATTATTAAGTATATCATTAAGCTGCAAAAATCTTCTCTAAATATGTCATTTCGAGTTTTTATCACTTAATTTGTATTTTTTTGTTGTAGTAATACATACAGTACATAGTAGTACATTTTTCAAGCGGTTGGACATCTTCTGATTATTACGTGGCTTTTAAAAAAAAAAAGAGTTATTCTTTTTTATATTAACATTTTAAACGAAATCAATCAAGAACACTTTACAATTAAAATAAGCGTAGCACTTATTATTTTCGCATATCAAACATCCCTTTAGATATGTAAATGTGGTCTTTTGACCGCAAAATTAATTCTATCATCCACAGACCCTCCATACGCCAGTTAGGTAGTTTTAAATCCGAACGAAAAGATGGCGAACCTATTGACATTCTCCGAGCACATTACGGAACTCCCAGGCTGAGTATATTCTCTAAAGGTAAGGTCCTTATAGCTCTCTTCGAGATTGATCTATCGGAGATTGGTCCCAAGAAAAGGCATTTTCAATAACTTGTTATTTTCGGAATATCGATCGAGTTGGAAGGTGATCAAGACTTCAAATATTATCTTATGTTAGTGCGCTCAAAGACACCGGTATTAAATACGACGTCAAACTTTCAAGATTTCAGTGATCCGTAGTCGCAATATAAATTTGCAGTTCTTTGATAAATCTTTTGCGTAACCCGAAGGCAGCGCGACTGCAATTTCGAGAAAGTTTTAATTTGCCTTTGAAAAACGCAATTTCATACCTGTCTTCCTCGAAGCACTAAACTTTTGTTATTTTCGTAGTACTGGTCTATATTCTGAGTACTTCGAAGGTAATCAAGACCCTAGTCTCTTTGACTATAGAGGTCTGTCCGCGTCTAGATGCGATCAAAGAGATCTGAGTGATCCAAAGTTGCAGTGTAAATAATAATATATTATTATCAGTTTCGTAAGTTTGAACATAATTTTTAACTCTGATAATTTTCATGATTAAGTTTGATAAAGTAGGTACTTTAGGAAGGACGTAGGTACTTTAATATTGACCTAGTGTACTTTGGGAACACTAATTTAATTAGGTGTTATAAAAAAAATTATAAATAATATATATTATTTATATAATAATATATTTGAGAGTTCGACAGTTAAGTTATGAGGAAGTATTAATAGGGCATTCAAATGATATTGATAAGTCTGTAGTTCTTTCACACTTGCATTTTGTTTCTGACAGTAATGGTATATTGGGGGTATCATCGCTCTAGTTTAGCACCAGAGCTGCTATACCGCAACATATGGTCGAGGGAACACGACCGCCACTAAACGGGATCCTGCACGGGACCAAACCAGCACCTTTGTGAACGCGCTCTAAGCAACTTTGTAGACCAACTGACGACGGAGCTGTTCAAATTTCTGAACTTATGTTGCTGGTTCCTTGGAAGCGTCATCATATTTCTTCCGACCACATTCACGTTAAAATGATTTATTACATCGCGTTATGCCAGCGGACTAACATGATTTACAATAAATCGCTTTGTCGATGTGGTGTCAAACCACAGTTGAAGATACTTCATGATTTTATGATTTAGTTGCAAATATACACCAAGATTGTTGTGAGTATTAGATGATAAATCTAGGATTGTGAAGTGGGATGTCGTTCTCGTACGTACGTATTTTAGTGCTCTCACATGTATGCTATCGTCGTTTTTGTATTAGAATGCAATGGTTATCAAATGTATCTTTTATTGCGATAGATACGTGTAATGGCAAACGCTACGGTAAGAGTCGTTTCAGTGAGAAAGTAATTTGTTCTACAAAGATATTATATAAAGTGTGGGCATCGGGAAGGTTCATTAGAACGTTTTTGTTTCAAACTTTTAATTATGAGGTTGATTTTTGGCGCGATCGGTTGACCTCATTAACTTTTCGATCTGTCCCTCTCTTGATGATTTTCCCTCGCCTTTTGCCCTTAATTTTTGATTGACGCGACGCTGTCTTTTGGTGTTAAAAAGTTAATGTGGTGAACGATTTCGATATCCGGGAAAGCTCAGTAACAAATTACTCACATTTGACTCATTGTACATAAATATTTATTTATGTAACATAAATAAATATTTATGTACAATGAAAGAGACTAGAAGAATTATTGGAAAACTTGCTATTTCCCGCGAAAGAATTTCTGTTTGGGGGGGTAGGAACTTCACTCATCTTTGATAAATTTACCGAAGTAGATATTATAATACTAAAGTAAGATTTGTTTATTTTGATGGAATGTGTTCGTAATGCAGCAATTAGAATTAAGGTTTTCAATAAAATTTCATATATATAACGTTGGAATGTGTAATAGTATTCTAGCCTCACCATTGTCTGTAGAGGCAAAAGCCTTGTATAAAATTTGTGAAGTAGGTTTAAAAAATTGTTAATTTATTTATTTGTAATTTTCTTACAGGAGCGGAATACTCGCTCAGCGATTAAGCTCCTTAAATAAAGAGAAACAAAAAAAAAAAGATTTGTTACGGTTGGTGTTGTACTTGATGGATGATTTGGACAACAGAGGATGGGAGATCCCGCTATAGCTAATTGTCTATCTAGTTCAAAGAGTAGTGCACGCCACGGCGTATTCCTATTTCTTTGTTGTTTTTATTGGAATGTGGTTGCTGGCCACCGGCCAAAAAACATTCATCTAAGTTCTACTTTAGTTTATCTTTTAACTTTTGATTATTTCGGTGGTTAACTCATCAAATGGTATAACCGGAAGACTACTCTTGCTAAGTCTCAAGACCAGGTTTTTGGGAAGAAAATAAAAGACATTGTTTTTTTTTTTTTCTAATCGGGATGATCTCCTAGGAATTTGGAGATGTACTCGATGCATGTAATTAGGCTAACGACCTGTCACATGACATAGCCTGGGCATTTTCAGCAGTTTTTATTACTTATTTTATGACTAGAATTGTGATCAACATCACAATCTGCTATCGAAAAAAAATCGACCTAATAAAATTGAGCATTTAGGTATACTACTACATAAAATACTACTCATTAAAAATATTAAGTATCTACATAACAGACACATTCAATGTAAGAGCTAAACGTTGTAAGTCAATAACGGACTGTTAAAATTGGGTCAACGTTCTTAAATCGGTTAACGATGCGTTTTTCTCAGAACATTACACGCGTTTTTTTAAAAATGGGACTTTCATTTCAGAATCAGAATCAGAAACTCATTTATTCATTTAGGGTGACAGGCACCTCTTATGACACGTCAAAAACAAACAAAATAAATTAAAGCGAATAACAATTGATATACATGTCAAACAAGATAAAAAATATATGTAAAGTCAAGAATATCACTAAGATAAAACTAAATGTCATAAACTAATGTAAAAAGTATATCAGTAAAATGTCTCTTTTCCCCTTTACAAACTGATAACAAAGAGTAAAAAGAAAAGAAAAAGAGTCATTCTTTGTCATTCACCGGCAAAGTTCCAAAGGCCAATATGATCTGAGAAAAACTTGCCGGAAAAAACTCAGTCGGCTCTTTTAAAAATATCTCTTAGGCATATTTTTACAATTTTTCATAATTTAAACAAGCTTAAAATTAACAATACAATATCAACATTACACTTTGATTATTATATTTAACACCTTTGTGGAGCTAGATCAGCATTTAGCCAAACATTTCTATCCTTGAGATAGTCCTCGAGTTTATAGTAAGCCTTTTTACATAGAGTGCGTTTAATTAATGCTTTGAATTTACCATCGGTGAGTTCAGCAATCCCGGCTGGGATCTTGTTATAAAATTCTACACTATATTTTAGGAATTTCTTTTGTAACATGCCCTGATAAGCATAAAATGTATTGTTGCCTGGTAGCTTTTTCACAAGCTGTTACCTATACTTACTATCCAACAGATCCTCCTTATATCTTTGACGAAAGTACATTTTATGTAATGAAAGTGGCAAACAATCATCCAGTTATTATTGTATATTATTTCGCATTAACACATGCTTGTGAAATATATTTTATTTAAAGAAAAATGGAAAGAAAAATTTGATTATATCTCTGTGATACATTACCACCAATCCGGAACACGATAGTGTTGAACACTACCATTTGGCGGCAGATAGATTAGGTAATGCGGTAGTCCCTACGCCCTCGAGCTCCTGCACTGGAACTCCAACACTATTTAAAAAGTTATTAAATAAATATAAGAATAGCGCATTAACTATGATCTAGATGGCACTGATATTTTTAATAAGACCTTCGCGGTATGCAAGGTCTGAGTTCAGCGGTGTTTAGGCATCATGAGAATTGCGTTCCTAAGATATTTCTTTCGCTAAGCAGTCGATGAATGTCTGGGAATTTCATACATTGCCCATCAAGACGAGCTTTCTATAAAATGTTCAGAAAATAACTTGGTGTTGGGAATACTTATAATCCCTACTAATATTATAAATGCGAAAGTAACTCTGTCTGTCTGTCTGTTACCTTTTCACGTCCAAACGACTGGACCGCTTTTAATGAAATTTGGTACAGAGATAGAGTTGACTTTGAGAAAGAACAATAGCTACTTTTTAAACGACATCCACGCGGGCGAAGCTGCAGGCAACAGCTAGTGCCAAATATTTGTCACTGGACTATGAAAACATTTACCTGCCTACTCCAAGTTTCAACTTTTGGCTAATGACGTAATCAGTAAAATTTCTGTTTACGTTTTTTTTCAGCCTGTACGTGAAAAAAATGCAATTAGACTATTTAAGGCAATTAGGAAGAATCGCCGCTCTGATTACCTTACAATGCATCACTTTAGTCCACTGCTGGAAAGAAGACTTTTTAAGCGGGGAAACTCATCATCCGCCTCCTTGGGTTACAGACGATGGGTAGTGTGACATTCGTATTCAATAAAACCGCATGGTGTTTTAACATTGGGGTCATGGGGACAGTTTCTTATTACATCCGCAACCCCGTCGGCTGCTGGACTGCCTGCCCCAACAATGCCCGCAACTAGGTTGTACGTCGTTTTGAGAGAATGGGAAAAGGGGAGAATGTGTTATAATAGCCACGCTTGACTAGTGGCACTTCGAACACAGCGGGGATAGTTTTAACGAGGGACGTTGCTGTCCATCCCACGTTAAAGCATTTACCACAGCACTAGCAAACTAATTTTCCTATACTAGTGGGTGATGGAGTCACGTCCCGAAGGCGCGACATGTTACCTTATTTAAAAGGCTTGCAGAGAACTACATTACACTAATTGTGAAAATGACATCACGACATGCGTGTATTACGGGACGGAGACGTCTCAGCACATGCATATGCCAGTAGCAATTACATCAAGTAGCTGCTCGTCGATAAACACACTAGTATCACTGCGATCTGTGTCAATTCCAACGTAATGCATCACATCTATCAATCATTATTAAGTTCCGAGGGTAAGCGTATCTGTGTTAGAGAAGTAGCAAATTAGGCCACGATTTGACTACAGGTGTTTTTTGTATCATCATTTATGTCATAATCAGTCTTTCCTGGCGTCTTCTGATGACCCCATCGCCCATTAGTAGAGGAAAATTTTCTGCTACTGCCATTAGTCAGCCAAACAATAGCGGTCAAATCATTTGAAAGAAAAAATAACTTAGAAAGAAAATAGGGCGGAAGTAATAGTAAAACGCGGGTGGTATTTTGACGTGGACACCCACAATAAAACTGCCGTCACTGCCACCCCCAATCCACATGACGCACAACACTGCTGTGAGCATTTTTGGGGAAGACTTTTGTCCATCAGTGGACGTCTTTCGCATGAAGTGATGATGAAGAATCAGTCTCTTCAGACTTATTATACTTACGAGGCAAAAAATATAAAACAAAACTTCATACTAGATTTGTATTTTACCAAAGCGCTTGAAAGGGGTGCATGAACTCGGCAGGGGTTGGCACATTTTTGAGACTATAAAATACTTACCAAATCTTTTATTTTACCGAACCACATATGATTGATTACAAATCAAAAACACGGTAATTTATAAGGCACGGCGTATAGCGCACGCTCTTCAATCAATAAAAATCTAATCAAACATTAAATTATTTGCACAAAAGAATATCTTCCAAACTAGCTCAGCCTGCAGAAAATATCCGATAAAAGTTTTTAACATTTAAGCATTGCAGTATTTACATTCAACGTCAGCGATTGGATGCGATCCAATGAATGGCTGTTGGAAAGCCGAACCGCTCGTTGAATTTTTCAAACCCATCGGCGAGTTTAGACCTAGGTTCACCCATCCATCGTATGCCACTCATCGAGATATTCAGTGTTAAGCTATGTAGGAACAACAAAGGATTAAGTATATGATTTATGACCGAATATGGCCGAATTCTCAAACGTCACTTAATAACACCCTCAGATAGTAACAGTTACACAGTAACAGACGTCCGGATTCAGTACGGTTGACCAAATCCGCCAACCAAAGCCGGGCGACCGGCCGCATCGGACTTGATCAATAATAATGGTGTCCGCCGGACTCCTCTACACACGGCCATATTTGGTTCGGAGCGTAACGAATCCACGGTCCGCTCCATACCAAACCTGGACGTGTGTTACTACTATAAGCTGTCTCTATCGTCTGTGTCGTGTTTCAGTGTAGTAAGTGAGGTTTCAGTATAAAGGCTACAACGTAATCGAAATCGCCGCCAATCGTTTTAAAATGTAAACAAAATGGATTGGCATAAAACGTAATTTCTTTGTATCACCTATGCCCGTTCAAACTTCTGTCCTCATAAACTTTATAGCAATATGCTTATAATGCAAACGGCACGTAACTGTTGGGTATTGAGCAAAATTGAAGCCAATTGGATTCATTTTGCTTTCTAGTTTTCTATAGGTTATATGCACAGAAACGTAAATAATAAATGATTCAGATTCCTGTGGATACATTATGGTTAAATAGTTATAGTACCTATAAAATATAAAAAGCGTATAAAAGAGAAACGTTTCTTCTTTTTTTTGTAAATCTAGGGTTGATTGATTCTGAATAGTGTTCTAACAGTTAAACATACAGGGACTACAATTCGCAATAGGACTGAGCGCAAATCTACGCCAGACTAACTATAAAATAAGGTGTTCCTTTTATGAATCTTATTTCAACAGTACGGAACCTCCTTTCCGATTACGACAGGTACTTAACTGACTAAATTTTATTATTAAATTTCGCGGAGCTTTAAAGTATACGAATGAAATTGGAGTGTCAAGATTAGATAATATAGCAGGGATTATAAAGAAATGTGTACATTACTGCAGAAAAATGACGGTAATAAATTTCAAGGTACACAAATGAAAAAAGGCAACGCATTGTTATGAGTTGGACAATAATGCGGACCAGCTTAAACAACGGTCAAGGGAAATTATTAAAAGGTAGACAAACAGCTCGTACCGCATTTTGTACGCTATGAATTAACTGCCCTATACTTTAGGGTTCCATTTCAAATTGCAATTTTTGAAAATACATTTATCATAGCTCAAAAATTATTAATTATCTCGTTCAAATTCTTATAAATTTCGTTGAAAGTTTTTATGAATACTACACCATGATGCTTTTTTTTAGATTATAAAAGTTGAATGGATTTCTGTTTGGAAGTGTCTTTCCGACCGATTCACTTTGAGAAAAAATGGTTGTAGAAACATCAATATCATTGTTAAATAACTATTCATAGACGTCCTACACGTATAATGAAAAAAGTTAGTTTCAGATCCATATAATATTTTTTTAATTTGTATGAAGAAGTTCGTTTCAAGTAGGCATATAGCCTTCATAGTTTCGGTCCTAATAGACGGACAGACCGACAGACATGATCTATAATATAAGAGTTCCTTTTTTGCCATTTAGCTCCTCCTCCTCGGGTCGTACTCCTCGTAACTGAGGGTCGTGATTCTCTATTTCTCCTCCATCTATGTCCGTCCTTGGCATCATGGTGTCGTGGACACCATCTGACTGGGCTACGACCTCTAGGCCTTCTACCATCGATCTTACCAGTAACCATGAGCTGCTCGAGGTTATGTCTATCTTTTCGGGCAACGTGTCCAAAAAATTAAAGGATCCTTCGCAAGCAGATGGTACAGAGCCTGGTTTTAATGAATGTTGAGCTCGCGAAGAATGGCCGGCCTCATTTGTACGAAAAGCAGTCCAGGGAATTTACAGCATTTTTCGCCAGCACCACATCTCAAAAGCATCAATGCGGTCGGGATCGGCCTTCCTTGCCATTCGGCTACGGAATCCTAAAAAGTTAACGCACTGTTACGGCTTGGATAAGAATGTGGAATAGCATAAACACTATGAAATTATTTATTGGACAAACAGCTAGCCATCAACGCGACACATTTTGTTTGCTACGAAATAATAACTTTACTTAAATACCTACATTTTAGGGTTCCATTGCTTTATATAGAAAGTTTCTTCACTTGGGACATTTTTGAGGAATGTAAAAAGTCGAAAGTCAAAAGTCTATTGCACGTCTTCTATACGAGGCAGTTAGTCCAACGGTGTGTGACGACCATTTGAAGCGAGGCTCACGGGATCGATCCCGGGACAAATACATGTATGACCTACAGATATTTGTCTGGGTGTCTGTTTATGTGTTGTGTGTGAACAACGGTACCCACACACGATACAGGTTCACACCTAGTGTAAGGCTCTGATTATGAGCGTATTTTTAACACGTTTTTTAGGGTTCCGTAGTAAACAAGGAACCCTTAGAGTTTCGCCATGTCCGTCTGTATGTCTGTTTGTCTGTCTGTCCGTCCGCGGTTTAGCGCAAATACTATTGGTACTAGAGATTTAAAATTTAACACAAGTATACACCCTAATCACGTCAACAAAGTGGTAGAATAAAAACATGAAAAATAAAATTATTTAGGGTAACTCTTCTACATGTAACTGAATGGATATTTTTCGTTTTCTATATAGTGTGGTGTAGATATCGTTGGATAGGTCTTTCAAAAATGTTAGGGGTAGGCTAAAATCATCCTTCGATTTAGTTAACTGTTCGTGACTTATTAAGCTTCAAGAGTTATCAAGTTCTTTTGGAAATAATAATCTGATGGAGATATGGAAACAATTCCTGCAACATAATCTTAATCACGACCGTGTACATTCTAATAAAAATTGTTAGTACGTATCATCACCATCAATAACAAATCGTCCTATGTAATTTTTTCCCGTATTATCCACAACGCCGCCTTGTTACCGACAAGTTCTTGTATGTGATGACAGTTTTTTGGCTGATGAATGGGCCGCCCATCTATTGCAGTTCGCTTGTACGCTTCATAAATATGTACACGACACTGTGGCATCAGTTTTTATGAGCTCAAAAGGATCCGTTCCCGTATGATTGATGGTCGAATACGCGACAAGAGCAGTTTTATTGATTCACTTGATTCAAGTATTGCGTCGCGTCGTTAGCGGTCATTCTGAATCTATTTTCGTTCGATTGAACATCACGAGTACCTATCGATGAGTTTAATGGTGTTTATATTACGAAGTACCTACCTACAGTGGGCGATTTATTTGTGGTACATGAATTTGTTCGGTTTATTTTTTAGTATCACGTTTCATTGTTTTTATACCTAATTGGTATATCGGAGTTTAGGTAGGTACTCGTACATAAAATTATTATTATTATATCGAAAGATTGATAAGGTTTGATAGAGAGCTAATTTTGCTAAAAGTTTTGGTCGAATTACTATATACGCGCATGGCCCGGCGGCTGGTGTAGATCATACGCGATCTACTCGGTCAAGCACTACGGTCGCGGTCGGGGAGTGTGATGGGTGATCGCTAGTGGCAAATTAAAATGCGCGTTTCCGTGCTTCGGAGGGCACGTTAAGCCGTCGGTCCCGGTTGATATCGATAGATAGCAGTCGTTAAACCTTGTCCGAGGCCTTATGGGCGGTTTGAAAACATCCGACAGCGGGTTGGCCACTAACCCACCCACCTCCACCAATCCGCATTGGAGCAGCGTGTAAGGAGTAAGCTCCAGGCCTCCCCCCAATTAGGGGAGAGACTCGTGCCCAGCAGTGGGACGTATAATGAGTTGCCATTATTATTATATTATACTATATACAATGTATATATCTACAATGATATACCTACGTTTTAATATAATGGGCGGCTAAACCTGTCATCACTTCCATTTGATAACTATATGCAAATAAAGAAGAGAATGATGGTTAGGAAATTTAGGAGAAAACGAATAGGTTCAATACGAGTAGAAAATGTCAATAACAGAGCCTGACCCGTACCTACTTGGTTCATGTCATTTGGACGTTTTTAATTTAAAAAGGCCTACCCATTAGATATTCGGACAGTAGAAGAAGGGTTCGGTCATGTTTTGGTTTGTATTTTGCAGGATTTAAATATTCAATTTAAGTTAAAATGTTGCTTATTTATTTTCTACTCTTCTAGTGGGTATGCTAAATAGACATTAATGACACAATGCGCCACGCCGAGACATTTTTAATTATAATTTTTTTTATTGATTCTGTTTCGGGCAAAAGATATGTTAGCCGATGTCAGGCCGAATTTATAAAAAAACTTCGGATCAATTTTGCTGCGCTTTGTCGAGAGTGACATGTCGTGAATTTTTCACATTAAAATATTATTAATGTTTACGTACATAAATGTAGTAATAAGAGCAAGACGAGAATTACAATGCAACGACATTTAAGTTTAACAAGAATAATCAATACAATGTTCATGTCATGCAAATGATGCAGATGCGTTACCACTCTTGAGGCCTAAGGTGTTATGCCTCTGTGCCGGAAATTACAGGGCCGTACATTACCACCTGACCGGAACACGATAGTGCTGAACACTACCATTTAGCGGCAAGTATATTAGGTAGTGCGGTGGTGACTACGCCCGCGAGCTCCGTCACTGGAGCTTTAAAACCAGTAAAAATAATAAAGTATATCAATGCCGTTCATGTATACATATGTACCTGTGTTCTCCAGTGCTGCAACGCCTGCAACCTGTAGATATTTACATAAAATTAGAGGTTTCTATGCTGTTGCATTTCCACGCCTTAAGATCTTTTTTCTCAATACCTGAAATTATAGTGCTCGAATATAACTTTTCCGTAAAAAGCTAAGAATCGAAATAAAATATTCAAGTACAAAAAAATTGCGTGCGAAAGTCGAATCGTGCGTGTAATATGGTTGCATGCTCAGACGAAATATTTAAGTGTTTGCAAAGCAACCTAATTTCTAGACGCTACTGTCTGGCAGTTGATGAGTTGGTATTCAAATTGGTCGGGTTTTTGATTGAAAGGCGCACGCAATATAGGCATTTACATGGAATCTCCATGATCTCGGTGTTTTCTTTGTTAGTCGAAAATTGTTATAGAGATTTACGTTGTTACAGTCAGTTTTGGAAGATATGTATTTCTGCCCAGAACGTGTAAATTGTGGAACGAACTTCCCTCTGAGGTGTTCCCTCGGTGCTGATATATGGTTCTGCAAAAATGGCGTCAAAAGAGTCCTTCAGGGCTGGTAGCGCGTTGGCAACTCCCCTGGTGTTGCAAATGTTCATAGGGGATGGTGACTACTTTCCACCAGGTGGCCCGTTTGCTTGTCTGACAACATTCAGACATAAAAAAATGCATTATGCGTTCAAGCATAGGTTTATGCAAACACCCACGGTTTGCCACATAAGTCTCGTCCGAGTGGCGAGCATATTTAAATCTCCATGTACAGGAAACTGGACATGGAGGAAATTATTGAGGCAGAAAACTTCACGATCATATTAATAGATAGCGCATCTGTTGATATTAATCGGATTGGTATACGGGGGTAACGCGCCTGTAATCCCCGAAGGGGTAGGCAGAGGTAAATGCATGCATTCAAGCAATACATGCAAACACCCACGACTAGCCGGTTACGTTTTGGCCCGTGTAATAGGTGCTGAACCTGGTGCCATCTCCGGGCACATTACCAAACTCCGAGGTACTGGGAAACTTCCAAAAAATTGAAAAATTCTAATAGAACCTGAGATAAAGGATTTTAAACCATTATCTCTTTTAGTCCCCGACCCGGGAATCAAACCCAGGACCCTGCAGTGGCCTGCAACCACTATGCTACTGAGGCAGTTATCTTAATTTAATGTTATCTTTTCGTGGCCGTAAATTTAATCACTTCATCCGAAAAAACGTTTACTGTTAGACTAGAACCTTCCTCAAAGACGCCCACAATAGTGTTGTGCGTTATGAGGGGAAAATATACAATAATCACCTCGCTTGGCATGTGGCTTGGCGATCACAATGATGGCAGTTGTTTCGCGGGACACTGCTGGCCATCCGCGTTACCTGTATCTACTGCCGCCTATTGGTATGTTTTGATCGTATTCGATTGACTGGCCGCACAAGTCGAAGAGCCGAAAAATATTCATCCCTTGGTGGGGTCGTCAAGTCCCGACGCCAAAATTTAATAAAATACGATAATAGGGCATTAAATCTAATTAAGACCTTAGTGAAAGCATGAACAACAGTATGTTAATAAATTACTGACCCCAGATGGCAAAGGTCACGAGGAAAACTCAGAACAAATTAGAAGAGGTAACGAGGCCATTTTCCTGAATCAAGAAGGCTTAATGGCAATTGAAATGAATGAACAAATACGTAATCAATCATAGTTCTCAAGCTGATTGATTCATAACAATTTGTTCTATGAGGCATATTAAACTATTATTTGCTATCCAGTTACATTTAGATAGTATATTTTATATTAGACACAGTTAGACGTACGTTTAAGAGAGTTAGAAATTAGCTTGATATTATTGACAACCCGGTTGGTCCAGCGGTGTGAGATGACCGTTTGATTCGAAGGGTTGCAGGTTCGATCCCCGCACCGGGACAAATGTTTGTATGGCCTACAGATATTTGTTTCGGGTCTGGGTGTTCGTGTATGTGTTGTTTGTATATAACGGCACCCACGACACAGGTTAATACCTACAGTGGGGCTGTGAGTGTAAGCGTATTTTTTTTTATATAACTCTAATCTTTATATATGACATAATTATAGGCAGGTAAATCAATAATGTAAACTTGAACTTCTCGTTAACCGAACACTGACCAAGCGGAGGGGGAAGCCGATGCGCGCGGTATGATAAAAAAACCGCGTATCTCGAAATTTGCGTAAAACGGGGTAGCGTAAATCAGGGGTTTAGGTATGTGATTACTTACCTTCATGCATATTATATTGTTGGTAATTTTTCCTTCAATTGTCAATTATACAACAACAGACTTTAACGTTAAGAGACGATGAACAAGTAGGTAGGTATATGAAAATGATAACAATATACCAAGTTTTTATTTCATCATGCTTTTGATATAAAAATGTCTGGAAATGTGCCAGACGGTTGTAAGTGGCCATAATACTTGCTATCAAACGTCAACATGGCATTCAATAAAAACTGGCGAATCGTGAGATGAACGAAGTGAAGGTGGAGGTTTGTATATGTATACAAAACCTATAAGTTATCTTGCCGCTGTGATTACGAGACTAAAAACATTTAACAGTTCTGCTACAAGATGTCTGTAAATTTGTAATAGATCTGCATATTATGAAGCGAAACATCTACGTTAAACCATACAATTTAAAAGCAAACGCGTTGGCACTCGTGAGGCCTAAGTTGTTATGCCTCTCTGCCCGTAATTAAATACATCGACATTATACAAGTACAAAATATTTACATAAATACGCTTACACTCACAGCTCCACATTAGGTATTATATAAACCTGTGTCGGAGATGACGTTGTACACATACAACACATACACAAACATCCAGACCCGAAGTAAATATCTGTAGGCCATACAAATATTTGTTCCGGTGCGGGGATCGAACCCGTGACCCTTCGAATCAAACGGTGGTTGCGCACCGCTGGACTAACTGGATCGTCATAAATAAACATAGGATAGCATAGCATCTTCAATAATTTGTCGTGAAGGCATTAATGAACGCGTGTGTTTCAAGGTGTTTACATTGTTTACTTGCTTTGCTGATCATCATAATTATTATTATGAGCTATTTTGTTTTTGCTATATTATAAAGTTCATGCTTCGATTATACAATAGCGGGGGAGCTTTTTAGGGTTTTGTAGTGAAATGAAAGAAAACGGAACCCTTATAGATTTGTCATAATTGTCTGTCTGTCCATCCGTTCGTATGTCACAGCCACTTTACTCCGAAAATATTAAGACTATACACTTGAAACTCGATAGGCAGGTCTATTCTCTGAACCGCTATGCTTTTATAATAACTTGGACATATAGGTATATTTATCTTACCAAACGATAACTCACGAGCAACTATTGTAACCATTTTAGCATCATATTACAAAAGAGGGCTAGATCAACTAAAATACAAGCTTTCGTAGTGTATTCCAAATGAAGATAGTTGTGCTGTAGGCAATGCTAACCACATAACCACAATTAGTCGGGTATTCGTTAGTTATCGGTTGCTCGGTGCAGTCTGCAGGCCGTCTGTTTCGGATAGCGAGCGCTGGATTGGGATTCTATATCTACGTATAATATACAAAGAGGGATAGTGACCTCTATCTATATATATAAAAATCAATTCCTGATCGTTAGTCTCGCTAAAACTCGAGAACGGCTCGACCGATTTCGTCATTTTGGCTTTGAATGATTTTTGGAAGTCCAGGGAAGGTTTGAAAGGTAAGAAAATATGAAGAAATTGAAGGGAAACAGTAAAAACCACAATGTTATTTTCCCATACAAATAGTTCTTATTTATGAAACCTTTGATTTATTTTATTCTAAGGCAATACGAAGTAAGCCGGGTCAGCTAGTTTATAATAACTTCACGCCTGTGTTTCTCTAAAAGGGTAGAGAGAGAAACGAAATTTGTCTATTTTGGTTTGTTGGGTCCTTTGTATGATGTGGTGCTTAGAGAATTGAGCCTTTTAATCGGCAGCATTACCAAACTTTTGGTATGCGATTGGGAATATCTCTTGGAGTAACCCCAATATTTTCTTCCGCAGGCATCGCACCCAATAGTAGTGAAAAGATGAACTAAACTTAGCCTTTAAATTCGACAAAAATTGAAGTACTTTTAAAACAACTTGGATACCTATCTTACCAAATGATAGCTCACGTTACAATCGACTATTTTAATCATTTAGCATCATAATACAAAAGGGAGCTAGATCAACTGAAGTTCAAGCTTTCATAGAGTATTCTAAATATAGACAATTGCGCTGTAGGCACTACCGACCCCATAACCGCAATTAGTTGGGTATTCGTTAGTTATCGGTTGCTCGGTGCAGCCCGTCAGTTTCGGAGAGCTTGCTGGGATTTTGTAAATACAATACACGAAGTGAAATAGGAAACTCTATTTATAATAACTTCACGCCTAAGTTTCTCTAGAGGGGTAGGAAGAAGTATGATATTCGATTAACACTCTTGTCTACTCTGATTTGTCTATTAACTTAACCTTCCTAGCTACGAGTACATACCCATATTTATCTTAACAAACTTACTTAGTCGGATCAGAGAGCTTGATCGAATTTCGTACCAACAATATTAATATGGAACTCTATTTATTGTAACTTTTTCTCTAAAGGGGTAGAAAGAAGTGTGAAATTGGATTTAAACTCTCCATTTGTCTGTTTTGGTTTAATGGGTCCCTTGTAATAGTATAGGGAACTCTAAATATAGTAACTTAACGCCTACGTTTTCCAATTGTGAATATAAACCATCCCCAAACATTCTCTGACACACAAAAAATAAACCGAAATCTGTTAAGCCATTTTCAAGTTTTTGTGAATCTAACACGTTTACTTTAAAATAGAGTTAGAAGGTTAGATTAATTTAGCCATGTTAAGAATCAACAGAACATTTCCTAAATTTCAATTAAGTAAAAGTTTAACTACGCACCCGCTTACATAAAACGATTTTACGGATCTCGATAATTAGAAAATTAAAGCAATCTACGATCTCCATCGAAGTGTAAGACCTGTGTTTCCAATAGCAGATGTTGGCACGGAGTCAAACCGTCGCGCCGCCGCGTCCGCAAGGTCGTGGCACGTCGTGGTTACACGGACGTGTTAAATTTATTTCGCACTATTTCTTTTACGTGGTTTTATGACCGAAACATTACGGTATGATCTATGACTCATCGTATTCAAGCTTTGTCTCGGAATTAACGATTTTCTGACCGAAAAATGTTTTCTAGTTTAAAAGCTCTGATGTTACATCTTAGTTTGTATTTTTTCTTCTAATGTAGGTTACTATGTATCTCAGGTCAATGCCCTTCACATTTTTTTCAAGTAACGTTATGTTTTTCGCTCATTGGTCCTCCAAAGTACTTATCTAGTATTAGGGTATTCCCGAGCATTAGCCAATTTGCTCATTAATTTCGATTAAAAACCAACAATATCGTTTTTTTGTTCCACTGATTCCTTTCATTCGTGTCATAAATTTTTTTCGCATTTCTTATTAAATTTTGTGATTTGGTCATTTCATTTACCAAACATGGTGTGCTTTGTAGCTTAACTACTTAGTTGTTTCCCGTGACTAAGTTATTTTTTGGTTTATCACAAAAAGTAGATATTATTTTTTAGGATCCAATGATTCCCATGTTAAATTTAATTTCAGTCAACGGTCCATCTCAGTGATTTGGTTATGAATGAAAGCGTAACAGATAGACAGAATTACTTGAATTTTTATAATATTACTATGGATCGATTGTTTAATATTTAAAAAAAAAAAAATTGTATATATGATTTTGGTATACAAAATAATTAATTAGACAAAACAAGTTCCTGTTTAATGTTTGGCCGGGTAATATCTATCACACAGGTAGGTATAACAACTAAGATAGGCCTCAGGTACGGCAGCACATCAGCATAATAATATTGAAATGCCGTTTTTGTGTAGATGTCTACAGGCTGCAGTTGTCACTTCACGTCACATGGATGTTCTATGTGAGCCGCATGCTTGTTTGCCACCATCATTACATAAAGAAAGAATACCTGTTGGTGTTAAGGTTTTTTTACGAATGAGAGTAAAGATTTAGAATCCTTTATGTCACTTCAATGTAAGTAAGTCAGTTAGTTTTCAGTTCTTAAAAAGAGTAAATAGAGCGAAATTGCGATATATTCATTATATACAGATGGAACTGTAAACAGACGCCAAGAAAAATAATCCAGATTAATTTGAGATGCACCAGAATATGAATGGCTGAATCAGCGCGGATGTCACTGGCCATAAGAAAATTGGAAAATATACGCAATGTTATTAAACCCACTTCATTTCAAATTTAGAACGTTCAGTCTCGAGCTCGAGCGCGTGCGACGCCGGCGTCGCGTTCGTTAATGCCTATGAAATTACGTGTTTATTTTGTAATAAACATACGAAAATAAATAAATTTTATTGGTGCGTTACACACGGTTTCAAATTTGTGGTAAATATGAGTGAAACTGCAAATCATAAGGAACAATCGTCCAACGATTTAAATGAACCATCATTGTTATGGTTTTCAGTGTTGTCTTTGATTGAGACCTTTGTTTCAGACCCTTCTTAATGACATCGTAATTAAAGTTATGTGTATGACGATGCGGTAATTGCTCTGTCTGAAAGCTTATTGTTGGTCGGGGAATCTTACGAGACGTCCTTACAATTTCAGCGAGATTGCGAATCTTATGGTCTTTTGAGCATTTAGGTCCTTGTAATTCTTCATGTCACGTGGTTTTCCTTGTAATCTTTTATGTACTGTGTAGTTTATTTCTTATCTTAACGTTTACGAATTCTGATTAATTAAATAGAGTTGGAGTTTTTTTTGTAAATGTGTTATTATATATTTGGATTACATTGTTTGTTATCGGATTATTTTTTCCAGATGTTTTTTTTCAACACATGGAAATGATCTTTCTATTTTGTATAGGTATATCACATCATTCGGTTAGGTTATATTCCCAAAGAGTGTTACTTTGTTTGCTTAAATTGCATTTTCTTGTCACTTCAATCTCGTAATATATATAGTGTATATATATCATATTGATAACGTTTTACTCGTTGCCATCGTATAATAATAATATTTGCTGCAAGTAATTAGAGTAAGACATCACTTTGCCGTTTCAACTTCGTTTTAGTAGCTGGTGACTGTTTTATTGATCTGCCTTTCATACTTGCGATTTCTTTGGGACTTCAAGACACAACTATGTTATCCATAGCAAATAAATCTTTTGGTCAATTTGTTTACAGATAGGTGGTACATTACGTGTACGAAATAAGAATGATATTAGATAATTATTATATCCATACATATTATATAATTATTATTGTGTGTTCTATTAATTTCTAATAGGCAATATTGTTTTATCTTTAATTTTTTAAAGATTTTATGTTGCCAATTTTATTATTGCCAAATGCGCTTATGTGTCTATAAAATCATATTTTTTAACAGAATCATATTATGTACTATCATAGATAGTTACTTCATAGGAATGAGATACGAGTACGTAATTAGGTAGTCATCGTCGGTATCAAATTAAAGTTTACAGCAGACAATTATGATTCTAATAACACACTTCTAATTACAATAGAGTACAATATAACAGAGACAATGAGCGAACTCAATAGTTGGCTGTGGCTAGCAGATGTTTACAAAGCAACTCCACGCTGCATTGAATATCATAAACATCGAGAGTCAACCGCGTTGTGACGACCATTGTTAGAATTGTCCTTTGAAAACGGAACGTTATCAGTTATGATACATTTGGAACTGATTTGTGATAAAATAACTTAGGTAGATACAAAGAAAATAAATCGGAATAGGTTTACATTCCCTTAAGAACATGTGTCTGAGTATTTATTTTCTTAAAAATTGAATTACCACATCCCGATTTCCCGGTTTTAAAATATTTTGAGAACAATGGCAGATAATGTATGATCAATTTATCAAAATATGCAAGTTAATTCTTTCTTTTTCACGACGACCAGTAATACCTACGTGTGTTTCTGGGCATTGCACATAAAATACACATTCATAATTATTATTAATATTCACCTGCATTGTTAAAAATGAATCAGCACAGCTTGCCTAATGATATAAGAATTGGGTAGGCGTAGACGTCAGTCACAAAACTTTGGAGGCTTACGCAATCATGGTAACAGTCAATTATTATCCCAAAGGAACGATCCTTATATTTTACATGGCTAATACCTGATAATAATCATCAAGTTTATGGTATAATATTAATTTATGATTTTATATCTAGCACAAAATTAAGATGATCAGTAAAAAATATACAGAATGAAACCATATTGAGGTTATAATAGATAAATGTTTTGTTAACGAATTGTAACCAAATTTTAATTGTATTCAAAGTCTTCATCGTTATAAAGAAATCAGAATATTTACTTTTTGTCCTCGGAAACTTTTGCGTCTTGGACCAGATTTATCGAAAATCGGAATCTTGAATCTACTTTCCTTAAACGAAAAACTTGTTATCCAAGGAAATCTTAATTTTGAGATATTAATCTTCTGATACATTCTTAAGCAGCTATGTCTCTCAATTAATTGTTTAAAAGATGAAATAAATTGTTTATATTATGAAATGACGCATGAGAACAGAGTAACATTATTTTTTATTTTATTATCACTCGATAAGACTATAGTTTGTCTTTTTAATTCCGCAGTATTAAAGATGCAAAATAACGCTAAGGCATCCTAGATTAAATACTAATTGAAAAAAAAAGGTCAAGTGTGACCGACAGTATTCCCGCCAATCGTGCTGGGTGCAACGACCGTCTCCAGTTTTGTTACAGTCATGACATTTGCGTTTTGGGTAGTTCTGTCTGCAGCCAGATTTATTTAAGACCTAAATGCACTTGGCTATAAATGGCGCCACCAATTCGTACGTGACTTATGTTTCAACGGTACCATGTTCTAGTCGCATCGAAATTGAAATGTCTGTGTCGTGTTTTCTGTTGCATTTACCGCACATATCTGGAGAAGATTGAATGTTTCTTGAAGTTACTCCGGCGTCTTGAAGTTTAGCTATTTATGGATTTATCTTTATGAAATTTAATTTGACTAAAATGGTGTCACAAATTTGTACGTAACTTTTGGTTCCATATTGATATCTGTATACAGTCATATGGTCTATAGTGTATACATAGGTATGTGTTCCATAGTTGCACCGAAACTGAATTGTAATGGCTTGTTTCTAAAAATGCAAATTTGTAAGTAAAAATATAGATAGGTAGCTGTTTTTTATATTCTAGTAAAATTATTTATACGCCAACTTTTATTTTACAACGAAAAGCCGATTTACGTGTAAAAACACACGGGTCGTGTTGGACTAATTAGAAACAAGAGGTCCCGTGAACCGAGCGACCCTCATCACCGTCTCTCAACACCTGTCCTCAGCGCCAGATGGCTCGCTGAAATTTTGATACGTCAAAACATTGCATAACATGTGCGCTGACAACGTTAGGGTGAGATGTAAACATTGTGAAATACGTCAGTTTACAGTTGATACTCAGTAAAGTTAATGTAAACTATAAAATATTCATATAATATAGTTTACATTGACTTTACTAAATTGAGTGTTACAATTTTCTCTCGGGCGATAAAATCCAGCAAAAACAAAATAATAACATAGGAGATACATTATCGTTAGCGGATCACAGAGACATATTGAAATCCGACCCGTAACCAACACGCCCCAACGCCCACTCATCTGTCGCGTTGCAACATTCATTTCGACGTTCTCTCGACGACTGTCATTAATTTTTGAACCTAGTAAATAATTAACATTGTTACCCGTCAGCAATATTCGTTAAGAATGGAGTGCGGACGACTCGTGAGCGGACTCAGGTGGAGTGCTTACTCTTTCTCATCGAACACTGTTATGATAGAAGATGCGTGTGCTACAGACGAACAAAAGCTAGTGAACGATAACTATCTTATAACTTACCCGGACGACGACAGCGATGCCTCTTTAAGCACGCCTTACAAAGATTTAAGAGAGGCCTCTAAACTTAATCGGTTCGAAGACCCTCTTTTCATTTCATCCGGTGAAGTTTTAAGAGGCGAGATAAGTGACGACAGGGACGTTGAGGAACTAATGAAGAGTGAGGCAAAAAAGTTGCAGGAGTATAAGTTTTGTGAGGCAGTTAACGACTTCGATATCGAGTTGGAAGCGGGCGAAGCAGTACCCATAGTTTACCTTTCAACGACTCGAGCGGCGAAACTCCAGAGAGCGCTTCGCCTTGCAAGACTCAAAAAGGTCAGCTTCCTTCACCTACTTTCAAGCTGCTTATTTGTGTATTTATAAACTAGTTTTTTTGTGTTTGAACGAAAGTTGTGAGCTAATTAACAAAGTATCGCAAGTGTTATTGTTCTTTTTCGCTTGTCCGTTTTACCAATCCTCGTTTTCCTTTTGTGCGATCGCAAATTGAATACAGATTGTGAATACAAAATGACGTGCAAAATGAACGTTTCAGTATTTTCAAACTTGACTAGTGCATTAAATTCATTATGTTTATCAACTTACTATCTAAGTATGAACTTTCAGCCGCAATATTGAGTTAAATACTTATGTAAATTGTAAAGCTGTGTTTTTATGGTACGGATCTTTTAACTTTATGGTTTTAGTGTACTCATGGGCTATGACCAAATTCCTTGATTTGTAACGAGTTTAAAACCACCACGTCTTAACCTCGTTCTCTTTTTAGGGTTTCGTAGTTTCTTTTTGGGATGATTCGTATATTATGTTTTTTATTTCTCAGTGATCTAATCTAATATAAAAAATTCTCGTGTCAGTTTTCGTTGCCATGCTCCTCCATAACGGCTGGACAGATTCTCATGAAATTTTGTGAGCATATTGGGTAGGTCTGAGAATCGGCCAACATCTATTTTTCATAACATTTTTGGACATTTTTTTTTTATTTTCTAGGGCGATACGAAGTTAGCCGGGACAGCTAGTCTACATAATAATAATCTGATATTCACTTTTCAATGCGTGTGTCCAAATTTCAAAGTGGAATGTGAATGAGTTCTTCAGATACGTTTTTCTGCTATACCTTTACTTATAAATTTTGTATGTATGTATTTATCTTCTTGGCAAGGCCTTTACGGGGTAGGCAGAGAGTATAAAGTGTATATTACTTACTTGTGATATTTCTTAGACAGGTTTTTTTTTTATCAATTATTACAATGCGATTTTATGTACGAGTATATAGTAAAAAGCTAAATTGGTTACTGCAGTTTCTCTAGTCTCTCATCTGCAACTGTTCCAATTAGTCATCGATTGGAAAGCTTGCTCTTGCTCCTTTATTCGCACGCTTTATGAAATACGATGCTCTATTCGCAAAGTTAGTGGCGTTTTTCGACTGTGTTTTTTACGGCTCAAAACGTTTGTTGATGCCATTTCTTTGACTTTGAAATAATTATTGCAATGCCCTGCTCTGCATTTTTCTCAGTAGATATAGGTATTATCCTTTTGAACACTGTCAGTGAATGACAAAGAATGGTGGTAAAGGATTAGTGACGGAGCTCGCGGGCGTAGGCACCACCGCATTTCCTAATATACTTGCCGCTAAATGGTAGTGTTCAGCACTATCGTGTTCCGGTCAGGTGGTAATGTACGGCCCTGTAATTCCCGGCACAGAGGCATAACTCCTTAGGCCTTAAGAGTGGTAACGCATCTGCATTTTAACCTCTGGTCTTTCTGTCTCTATAGGCTGCAGTCATCACTTAACATCAATGTGAGCTGCATGCTTGTTTGCCACATTCATAAAAAAAATGTCTACTTTTCTTTTCTCAACTCTTTGTTTGTAAAAGAGAAAATGAGACATTCTTCTGATAAGGTAGGTACATAAGTGTATATTTATATATTTATTCTTAGTGACATTCTTGATTATCATTGTATGTAAACAGACATGACATGTGAGTCTGTTATTATTCACCTTAGTGTAAAATAGTTATTAATTTTGAACCTACTTGTATCATTCTTGTAATCCTAAATGATAATTTTGGCTTTGACTTAGACTGCTATATTTGTATCAAAAGAGTCAATTTGTGGCAATTATATTTGCAAATTTCTCTCGTATGTGCCCTATTAAGTTACGAGAATTACTATCCTGGTGGGGTAGTATGATGCAGTAGTACTACCGTGTTATTAATTATTATAATTTTAAATAATCGAAGTAGTACACTAATCAATAATCGATTTGTAGCTATACTATAGCATATAACTCTGCTGTTACTCTGTTATCGTAGTTTGTTTCTACAATTTAGTAATCCTAAGAAGGGATAAAAACTCATGTGGATATATTAACTTGTTATCAATATCAACTACATACATTCTCGAATAAGCTAATTTCATTAAACAAAAGTAAGTTTTTGTATCGTAAAATAGATAAGAAAAATATTTCCCAGCGCCTGAACTTTTGGAGGTGTTCTCATTTTGTGGTATCATATATTATGAAACTTGGACGTATTCAAAATACTGCGTACTCCTCTAAGTTTAAAGGTTTTACGTACCTTCCGTTCGTATTTGTGCATTAATTGTACCATATGATATTACTGATAAATAAGTTGGCGATCTTTGTTTCACAAAGGAGATGTAGTAAGATCGGCTCTGGTTCGTACACGTTCTCAAAAAATGGGTAAATTAAAGAAGAATTCGAAAAAATATTAAATTGATTTATTCAAGAATTTATTTTAGAGTTACAACCACATTTAATTCAAACGATTTTATCATTTTCAACTATGTTCAACATGGCGGCGATACAGCCGACGCGATAATACCTATGTAGATAAAATATAAAAATAACTACGTTAAGAAAAACCGACTTCAAACTGAAAAGTAAAAAATAATACTATACTACCTATTATTTATTTGTGTTATTTACTAACAGGATTGAAGTCGCTGCCAAGCCTTAAACAAATAATTATATTTTAATCACGTAAACCCTCCAGACACTAAAAAAATATGACAATTGAAATTCAATTGTGTCTGGGCTCCGGTGGCTTTACGTTCCTTGACAGGATATGAATACGAGCAAATTAATACAATGAACAAAACGTAACCGGCGAATCGTGTGTGTTTTTGCATGTATGCTTGAATGCATGCATTTACCCCTTCGGGGATTACAGCCATGAAGTTACGTTTTAATACAATGAAATGCCTACTTTAATGATTTTGGCTTGGCACCGACTTCAATCCTATTAGTAAATAATACATATAAATAATAGGTAGTATATAATTAATATTAAATCTGTATTATTTTTTTACTTTTCAGTTTGAAGTCGGTTTTCCTTAACGTAGTTATTTTCATTTAATACTTTTTAGTTTACTGCTGCATTGTCAATAAGATTAATGTTCACATCTGTTAAATTTGTAAAATCTGGCTCTTTTAACTTCGTTACAATAAGATAGGTACATAATTTAAACTGTTTAGATGTGTCGATACAAATTTATTACACGACTATACGAAATCAATGAAAAAAATATTGATTTTTGGGGAAAGTAATACTCTATGCATTTATCGACGAAGGAGTAAATAAGCTGTGTTGTGTCGTCGATGAGTAAATATGTCATTGTCACTTGTTGTCATGCGCATTAGGACTTAAGTTTGAGGTGAAAGTAAGTAAAAAATGCTCATAAAATAAAAACTAATGGGCCTGCCTAAATAAAATTTTTATGGGACCAATTCGAAACTATTCCTCATCAAACACAACAAGAATTACGTATATCGGTCTAGAAATCTCGGCGAAATTGGCGTACATACATAAAAAAAATATATATATACCGGCCGAATTGAGAACCTTCTCGTTTTTTTGAACTCGGTTAAAAACTAATGCTATATGTATCTTACTAGTGCATCACATATAATCAATAAAAAAGATGTATCGAATCGATCAATTTAAAGAAGTTCCGATGAATTTCTTTAAATTGGAAATCGATTAGTATTAAGTTCTTAATATTAACACATGATATCAATTTCGATAGTATTTAGAAAATATTACTTTTTTCTCCAAGTACCTACTATATAATCAAAAAACAATAAAAAAAAATAAAATGTTAAAATGACATCGCCCGCCATATTCGCCATGTTGGTTTTGAGTTGTAATTCTAACTGCAAATAATGTTTTGTAACTGCAAACAAAGCTAAATAAGTGAAAATATGCCGTAAACAACGTTTTTATATTGATTTTGAAATGAACATTTCTGTTATTCATTATTTCACATTAGTAGTGTGTACCTAGTATTAACAAACTTATTATATCTTATTCTTTTTCAGCTCTAAAGGCCCGTGTGGATCACTTGTCAATATTGATGGGGTACTGGTATGGGGCCTATCTAAGGGGTGAATTGCTGATTTACATTATTTTACATCTCATTTCATGCGTAAATATTTTTATAGCTACTGTAAGGTATAAGTGCAATGAAACCATACAAGAGCCCGTAGCATGTAGTAAGCCGGAAACGTGTTCCGTACAATGTTGCATTCGCCAAGATTGAGGTGTAATGTGCGTAATCCTAAAGTCAGGGATCTCTCCGCTTATCCAAAATCAATGAAATACAGCATGTATCACCACCGCTTAAGATGAACATGTGATCAAGTCAGGTCCCTGATAGTAGGGGAGACCGGGTCAAAATCGTATAGCTAAGGGAGAATCGGTCTGGTTTGGAAACAAAAAAGGATAGAGTAATCAGTTTTCTGACGTTTATTAAGAATATTATGTTGTACAAATTGGACCTATGATAAACTATTAAAATTCAATTGGAACACACCATAATTAGCGTTAAAAAAAAGTTGGAAAAATCTGGTTTTACCCCGGGGCTGGTACAAAACCGTATACTGCTATACGATTTTGCCCCCGGTATAAACTTTTCAGGACAAACACTCAAAATTATCCATGTTTTCTGAATCCTAACCAGTACAGTTTTCATGAGTCTTCCCATTGCAACCGATCCATCATCGCTTATGCGCGGAACACCATATTGTTCAAGATAATACAAACAAATCTTTTTTTTATTAGTCTTAACTTTTTTCGTCTGTTTATTTTAGGTTGCTAGTTGTTTATGCCGTTTAAATGGTTGATTTGAATTAAGTTTAGACGTCTTCTTTGCCTTTTGAGACCGACAAATCAGCTCATTTTTGTATGGTGAAGACCGATTTTACCCCATACAGTTTTGCCCAAAAGCACAATACACACATATTGATACCTCACTACACACACAAGTTTGGATCACCGGTATTAACACTATGATAATTCAGTAATTACACTCAGTTATACGTATCCAAAGTGGTCCTTACTTAAAACTCATTAAACTCATGAGGTGAACACTTTTGTAGACGCAAAAATAAGATCAAAACATTATAAAATATTTTTTTTTGCTAACTTGATAACGCGTGTGAATGCACTGACAAGTGTTTGTTTCTGGATTGATTCTATTAGTTGCAACCTACGAAAGGCAGAAAATTGGTTTCGGAAATTATAGTACTATATGGTTTTACCCAGGTATACGGTTTTGTACAGGTCTCCCCTACGTATTGTAATCTTGCCCTACACGATAATGTTAAGTGGTGTCACTTAGCGGTAGATTTTAATATTGCAGGGTATTAAATAAGTGTTATGGACCCGGACTGACTTCATAATACAGGGATAGAACGTAAAGATACCGTTCTGCTAATAGTCGGTCTAACACAGCAATACGAGCGTGACTGCTTGTGATTGAGGAATAGGGAATCGGACAACTTTTCAGAATGTGTCTAAAATTATTCTTTAAACGTTTATTTGACCAAAAGAAATATTAAGTATTAACCGAGTTCAAAAAACGAGAAGCTTCTTAATTTAGCCGGTATGTTTTTTTATTTTTTTTTTTATGTATGTTATTATTTAAACATGTTTAAGTACCACATACTACACATAAATTTTATAATTCCAAAAATGCCGCGTAAACGGTGCCGATTGACACTGAATAATGTGACGTCAACTGTTCGCAATCAAAGTGAAGTTTCACAATTCCATACGACTAACCAAGTGCAAATTAATTTTGTTGAATTTCGTATAACTTGTTTTTCGTGTAAATAACGTAGAAAATGTCCAAAAAAAGACCCATTAAGTCAAAGCATCACTTGTGTTAAATATTTGTTGTAGGTATATTTCGTTCAACATGGAGGACAGATAAAAAAGATTAAAATTATTACTTTTTATTTTTCAATATAAGAATATAAATCATTAATATTTCACGAAAATATTTTATGAGTCATCGTTGTAAGTATTTAACAAACATTCATTCTAATCATAGTTTACATTTATTTTCGATAGCTGTCCGATTGCCTATTGTTATCATTTACCTAAAAAAAGATACACCTTTAATCATAAACGTACGAGTACATTAGACACGAATAAGTTTTATTATGCTTTGTCTTTACCAGTTGCATTGCCAACTGCGTATGATACAAAAGAACGATAGAGAGTTTAGCAACCCTTCAACTAAAATATGTTTATGAAGTAGGGGTAAGCGTGTTTAATTTTGATTAGAATATCAAATATTAAAGACACTTTCGAATGGTCAAAGGCACATTCTCCCCTCCCCTAATGACGCACAACACTGTTGTAGGAATTTCTGGATAACATTGCATTGTATTTTATAAGCGCTATGGACCCGGACTGTCTTCATAAATGTACGACTATTACTATACAAATGCGAGCTTTTTTCCTAGCAGTGCACATTTTTCGATCTTCCAAGATTTTTTAACATCTTTGAAGAGAAACTTAACAGTACCTAAGTAGCCAACTTAATTTTAGAATACAGTAGCTCCTAACGGACCGAAAAATGTCGTAATAATTCAAATAAGTTTTTTTTAGGTAAGTAAAATGTAATGTATGGTATTTTAGTTATAAAGTAGAATTACCTATTCATTTCTAATTTACTTCATACGATGTGGATAATCCAAACGCTGCCATAATGATAGTGGCAATCCATGGCTTTAATGTTGATATTTGCAATTGCTCATTTAACCTAGCGGCGAGGGCATGAGTTGGATTACCGATGCAAATGAGCGCAGGTCATGTATCGCAGGATTTGAACCGCTTGCCGAACAATTTGAACGGCACACAACGGCCACATGAAGAGTAATAGGCGTGGCGCGTGATTGTAATCCTCATTACTATTACTATACGCTATTCGCTGGACTACGTGCGGTATTCGGCGTCCATTAATGTTTTAGTATCAAGTGCTTAGGGTTTATTGTGGGAGTGATGTATTTATTAATATTCTGTAGAAGCATCTCATCATGCATATGACTGCGAAATGAGAGCCAACTTCAATATTCAAGAACGCGTCTACTTCAGTGACACAAGAATCGAGAGTATATCGGTATATGGATGCCAAATTCTTTTACACTCGGGGTGTTATTCAAGCTCTAGATTTGACTCGGCCATTTTTTATATGACCCAAGAGAAATATCATATTATATATTGCCTGGGAGTACGGTAGAACAAAAATTACCGAAATATCGCTTTAAAAAAAATGTTTACTTTCAAAGGCCATTCAATCAAAGGCAAGACAATCTAGGTACCTTGTTTTTTTCTTCTAAATAAATAAATCAACAAATGTAAAAAAAATTGGTCCTTCAATTGCTGTAAATAAAGTTTAAAAGGAATATTAGTCGCCAAAATAAATCTGATTGACAGTCGACGGTAAAACGTAAAAATATATTAAGCCTGCTCTATTTATTTGTAGGTTAGCTCTCTAGGGAAATCGGATCCCTCCAACAATTGTACATCAGTCAATAGTGGAGTAGCAAGTCTCTTAACATCAGTACATGTTTTAGTTGGCAAAAGTTTACTATAATACATGAGCACTTTATGCAGTGGTAATAAAAGTTGTATTTGATTGATTTTGGAGGACTGGCAAGTTACCAGGCTGCACGTTACCAGAACAAACTATTTACTTGATACAATTTGCGATGGAAATCGTCAACTTGTCTAGGTTATTGCTGAATCCATTGAATTCAAACTATCTCTTATAGAATCGTATAACAGTCTAAACTTGGCCAATAACTTCCAGCTTACGACTTAGTTTGCTCTCATGCTATAATAATTTGAGACGCTCTTGTAAACTTCTGCTAATAAAGTTATATTTCAGCGTTACTTCGTATTATAAGGTTAACTTCTGGTTTGTGTACAGCTTAATGAGGAATTATTTCTAAAACAATATTTAGAGCTGGGATTTTTTTATTGCGTATATCAATTTTGTTTTGGTATTTTACTTCCAGACATTAAAGGAATAGTTATAAAAATCAAACTAGAATCAAAGATGCTAAAAGATATTGTGCCACCATTGCTTCTACGTATAAATATATCGTCATTTTCATCGTTCATATTTCGTTTGTTGTAATGTTAGATATTCAGGGAATTTTTTAGAAGCGCACGAGACAGTCGGGAAATTGATATTTCCATAGAAAACAAACGGGAAGACGACTATTGTGAAACATGACAATTCTATTTTAAAATTTCTTGTGATGTTGGAGTGTGTCTCAATATATTTTCGTATTTTAGCTGTACAATATTTTACGTTAGATGCAGTTAAATAAATTGCAGTGTTGAATAAATACATTCCCTAGTATGAAGATAGACCGATAACATTGATTCTCTGTAATCGATTTCAATTTTTAATTTCAGTTACGTTCAGGAAAATGACGATGGTTTTTCGTATCATTCCTAAGCTTAGCTGGACGTCTGCATCAACGACCATTCGTTTTGACGTTTCTTTGTTCCTTATTCCAAACGATATACGGTTGACATTTCTGACTGTATGAAGTAAAACTCGAGTAATTCAGTCGGATTTTGCCTTCACTGTCCCATTACGCGTAATATATGAACTAGCATTACTTTGAGGACGTTCATTGCATGCTAAATATTGTGTAGGATAAACAGTTGTAAAGTTGTACGAGATATTTGTATTGTAATAGGTATGATTTGTTGATTGGATATTATTATTTTTTCGTTCGTATGTTCTCACAATTATTATAAACATCCATCTTTACCTCTCTACGTTTGTATTCTATATTATACTGTTATTTATACTTATCAATTTTTATTTATTATTGAATTTGTTTTGTAAACGTCGCAGTGTATTCACACGTTGGTTTTACACAGACCGATAGACAGATATTCATCTCCGAATCTGTATCCGGTTGTACCTACGTACTGTAAAACCACCACCTTGTTTACACAGTTAATGAAAAAACATTTCAGATAAATTTGAAACTAAATGCGTTTGTGACGGTTCAAAATGTTTAGGGACCGTGCGAAGTACTTGGTGGGGGTAATGTAATCGATCGCAGCGCCCATGGTGGCGAAAAGTAGCAATAATGTGGGACATGTGATCTCAAATAAATTTTTAGACTTGGATATGTAATTTTCATAATCACATTTAACCGCCGACAAAATGGTAAACAGCAGTTTTAGTGATGTAAACTGCAAAAATATCAGTTAGAAATAAGAGTAAAGCTAGTAAAGGGAGAAAGAAAGAACGAAAATATGTTTATTTCGAGCAAAATTTTACAACCGTTTTGAATAGTCCTTAGAAGTCAATAACAACTTAAAGTGAATAATTACTTATTACATAAAGTAAAACAGATAATTAAGTAAATTAAAATAAGGATAAAATAAACTTACTATTAGGTACAAACATTTCAATTCCTTCCTTCCAAAAACTAGAAAAGAAGAGAAGTAAAAACTTATTCGTCAAAATAAAAATCTATATTATTCACTTGGCGGAGTTCCAAGTACAGTCACTATTGAGAAGAACTCCGCTACCAAAGAAACTCAGTTGGAGCTCTTTTAAATTTTTTACTTATATCTAATACAGATAGTCATTCAAATCTTGTAATGTAAACGTATATAGCATATGTATTTGTATAAGTAGAAATCAATAACTATCCACCATAGTGAAATGTAGCACCGGCAGACCAAAACAGATCAGTCCCCACCATCAGCACCCGTTCATGAGTATGGCGCATGACCATGAGCCACCCGCCGTTGTAAAAGGAAGTTTTATCGATTGATTCTCAAGAATTACTTGGAAAATTGAACAATACAAGAAATTGATAACAAATACGCAATTACATTTCACACTCGTGCTGCATTTTACTTGAATATTACGTCTATTACAACCCAATCAAATTGATTATGACTTCGAACTGAGATTGTTTATACCTAAAGAAGTCTAGTAAGGTATCAAAATACATGTTTGTCTTATGATGCCGGCTTGAATTATTGATCTCTGTTCTTGTTTTCTTCTTAATGCCTCTATATCAAGGACATGTCTAGGAGAAACCAACAATTTCCCTTTAAAGATTGTTTGTGTTTTAATAGAGTGTGACACTCACAAATCCGGATCCTAAAATAATACTCATTTCGATTTGAAAACTTGAAAACGACATTTCATTTATTACTAGCGATACAAGAACAATTCTATATGTTTATAATTATTGCATGTAACACATAAAATAGCTATATCGTCTTGTTTTACTGTAAAACTACAACTAAAAATGAACTAAATAAACCCTGACATATGTTCGAAATAAAACACACTTTTTGAATAAATTTTACTTAACTTATTTGATTTGAATGATCAAAAATTGTTTCACAACTCTTTCTCCACCCAAGTTAAAGTATCAGAGTAATTTTGGAAGACGATTAATAGATAATTTTCGATAATAATATTTAACAAAATTTCGCGGTAATATGTCATTATGGTTAGACAAGCAACGGTCCCACTAAGTTGCGGACGCTAGGTGGCGCTGAACTCGTGCACGGTCCCTTATATCAAATATCGGTAAGCGTTGACAGATCACTAAAATTGTTGTCTGTCGAAGTGGCAGCAATTTATGGCGTGATAATTGTTTCAACGTATTAAGCCACGGGAAATAAAGCCAGACTTCGTTATGTAATCAATAGGGCAAATAAACGATGCTATCGCAAAGTCAGACTCTTCGTAATGCACTGTTTCATTTTTTATAAAGAAAGAACCGTATCGATACACTTGGAGAATTTCTTCATTAATAGCAATCCTGGTCGTAACATCTTCCAGACTTATTTTCCGTGAATCTTCTTTGAAGTATCAACGGTTGATAAAAAGGACGGGCACTCGCCAATAACGAACAAAGATTAAATTTCCTATTTCAAAGAACTTTATAAATTTTGAAAGGTAATAATGTATGTAGTTAACTCGTGTTATTTTTTGAGATTGTGAACCTCCGGTAGAGGAATGAAGGAAACTAGGCACAACCTAAGTATTATTAGCATCTATATACCTACATATTTATCTAATCTTCCTTTATAAGGACCAACATATAACGAACATTATTATAGCGGCACAATATGTGTTAAATACGGGTTAATCCTTAAAGCAGCAGCTGGACCCTATAGAATCCAAGAACAATTTTCATATTTTTCACGTTGCCTGTGGGATTTTTATTAAAAAAAACTGAATTGAAGCTGGAATACTGGAGCAACAAAATAAAAGTTTTAACACTATTTTCATTTAAAAACCGCAAAATACCGCGCGAACATTGAGCAGTCACAGGTAAAAATATGTTTACATCTGATATCAGGTTTGACTATGAATAATAGTTAATGTGAATTGATTGATATATCATCTGCTTCTGTAATTTTTTCTACGGGTATTGTTGCGAAGTTATATCGGCATGAAGATATAATCCTGAAAATTAAATGAGAGACGGCAAAATGTGTTCGTGGCTTCAAAAGCGATTAATTTTAATTGGAAGTATGTATACGACTCGTCTCAAGACGACCTTGTCTACTTCAGCGAGCGATTGGCGAGCGCAAAGGGCTCTCAGTCTAATTATTTTAGCAACTGCCTAAGGGAGACCCTTTGCGTCCGAATCTCGGCTTAGAACGTGACTGAGGGAGAGAAAGACTTACAACATATGAGAGGGTGAAGTTGCAACTCTGCTTGGCGTAGTTTGGGGACTTGAAGAGTGGCATCGAGTTCTCTATTTAATTTGGGCTTCTGTCAGAGAATATGTAATAATACTACGTATAGAATGGACACTTCGACGTCCCACCCGATTTCCCCGCATCACCTTCTCCCCTCTTATGGGGGACGGTTGGTATTTTCTACGTGCTACGCACACAGGTGCACGTGTAGGTACACGTCACTGATTGATGTCTTGTATCTTGTCTTGATGTGTAATAGAGACCAAATTAAGCGTTTGTATGGAATTTTGGTGGAGTGTCTGCGGTGTGCTTCTGCAACTGTGACCGTCAACCCGCATTTCAAGCGTGGCAATTATGGCATAGGTATTAGTATCCCCAATATGATACAATAAGGCATCTTTGGGTGAGGATTTAGTCCAGTAGTAGACGTCTTTTGACTGAAATTATCACTATCTTTACTACGTCTGAGATTCAGAGACCGCACTACGACTTTACTTTGAGCAAAGTATGCTTCGAACTGTCAGTAGTGTGGGTTTTGGCAGTTCTAAGCGTACTTTGATCAAAGTAGAGTCGTAGTGCGGTCTGTGAATCTCACCCTAAATGTCTTGTGTCTATGAGTTATCCTCCGTAACCTGTATGAACATTTTCTTAGTACTTTTAATATAAGTATTTCATATTAAATGAAACCTAAAAAAAGTAATAAAACTAAATCAAAGGCGACACGAAGCATAGGCCACGCCATTGGTGTGGCACCATTTGTTAGAGTAATGTTTATACTCAGTAATGTTTCCCACCAAATGATGCTGTTAAATAGATTTAAGGCCGTCATTGATCTTTTGGTTAGTGAAAGACACACGCAGTATGTCTGTGTTGTCTTACTCATGTTTCCTTGCAAAAATAAATATCAGAAATAAATATTACGAGTTTATTAGATACAGGAATAATATAGCTTGCGGGCGTAGGCAACACCGCATTACCTAATATACTTGCCGCTAAATGATAGTGTTCAGCACTATCGTGTTCCGGTCAGGTTGTAAGAATGTACGGCCCTGTAATTTCCGGCACAGAGGCATAACACCTTAGGCCTCAGGAGTGGTAACACATATGCATTTTGACGTTGGTCTTTGTGTGAGTGTCTAAAAGCTGCAGTCATCACTTAACATCAATATCAACTGCATGCATGTTTATCACTTCCATTACATAAAAAAACATATGGGCCTAAAAAACTTAATTTAATACCACAGATCACCTATGGTCTGGGTTTAAAACAATGAAAAGTTTATCCGAAGTCGGTGTGGATATTATTAGAACCTATACAGTATTTAAGGAAACGGAGTCGTTTTGTTATTTTTATCACTTAAAAATACTTGTGTCAGGTCTGAACACGAAAATATTATAACAGACATAAAATATTCCATAATTAAATGGGAACCTGTTACTTTCAGCGCAGGAAGTTATTTATTTAATCTCTGCACCAATTAGGTTATCGTTCGTTTCAAGATAGTTTACCAATAAAGAGTATGCAAATGTGTGGAAAGCGCTGGGAACGGCCCTACATTCGGAATCACGTAGAGCGTAACTTTCTGGCAAAGACTTTGTACCCTTTGCCAATTCTCCGTCACGGTCATTGACTCGTATATTACGAACTCGATATTCTGTATTTGTAGAGAAATTAGAATTCTTTCGTCTTCAATTTTTTTTAGAAACCGACCGAAACATATTAGGACGTTATTTTAGTCTGGAAGACTAAAATAACGTCCTAATGTCCTTAGAGACGGTCCTGGATTTAACGTAATGATGAGGCAAATTTAATATGGAATAATGATTGTAGTAGGTACTATCGTCTTTAAAGTGATTACAGTGATTTACTAACGTACAGAGATTCTATTAAAGTGGGAATAGTTCACGATAGTTGAGTTTTTAGTGTTAATTGCAAGATGTCAAATTGTTTGCTGGGATCAAGAATTTTCAAATTCGATATAATTGAGATAGAAGAACCACGGGAGGTGGATAATGACTACAGATATAATATATCGACTGCACTCGACGATTTCTGCCTACTCCGTGAAGATAAAACAGTTGCCTGTAACTTTGAAAGCTTGTATGTATTTATTTTTATCTGTACTAATTGGCCTCACTATAGACAACTAGCAGTCAAGACAGGTCACATTTCAGTGACGCTTCGTGGCTGTTTGAAGCTAACGAGACAAACCGCTTTCTAGGCTCCCTATTGTGCCAGCGAAACATGGAAATGTAGCTCTGAATGAAATATCTCATGCTGGCTCGGTACGAGGTTAAACAAAGTGAATTTGTTCGCCCTATTAAATTTTATTCTTGTTCTGTGTGTGTAAATTTTCATTATTTTTTTATGATTATTCATAATGGATGTATTTTTCAATACGGGATCTTATAAAACTCATCACTAATCAGTTATTGATTCTTCTTTTCATAAAAATTTCTATTTTAATATTTTTTTCTTTTCATAGATTTTGTATCTCAATAGAAACAAAAAAGTATCTCATATAAATTAAAATGATATTGAGTTTATTGAGTATTTACAGTATTTTTAAACAAAACGTTGTTCGTCGCCGAATGTCTGTTAAAGCTTGTCTTTGGTATGATTATGCTACTTAACATTCAGCAGTTATAAAGTTTATTTTTAATTTTACACTGAACTCGAATTCTACGAAATACGTTTTTATATCGCTCCTGGCACAGTTTCAAATACCTAACGTCTTTGGGAATTACCTGTTCTGTGTCATTTACCTCTGGCAGTTTTTATAACTGAATGGCGAGTAATATTCCGGACTAAAAGCAAAGTTTTTCAATCGAATAGTGAAATATTAAAAACATGTACAACACATGTACGGCCCTGTATTTTTCGGCACAGAGGTGTAACACCTTAGGCCTCAGGAGTGGTAACGCATCTGCATTTTGACCTTGGTCTTTATGTGGGTGTCTATAGGCTGCAGTCATCACTTAACATCAATGTGAACTGCATGCTTGTTTCCCACTTTCATTACATACAAAAAAAATAACAATCCATTATGTACCTACAGTCAGGTCTCCGCTTCCCCAAAATAGAGCTTTTATTACAGCCGCACAATCACGGACCCACAACCTAGCCGTTATATTATTATTATTAAGGTACCCATATGGTCTAGCGACGATTTATCTGATATTTGGAATTTTACTGGTGGTAGAGCTCCAGTGACGGAGCTCGCAGGCGTAGGCACCACCGCATTACCTAATATACTTGCTAAATGGTAGTGTTCAGCACTATCGTGTTCCGGTCAGGTGGTAATGTACAGCTCTGTAATTTCCGGCACAGAGGCATAACACCTTAGGTCTCAGGAGTGGTAACGCATCTGCATTTTGACCTTGGTCTTCGTGTGAGTGTCTATAGGCTGCAGTCATCACTTAACATCAATGTGAACTCCATGCTTGTTTGCCACTTCCACGACATAAAAAAAAAGAAACCAAATCTGTAATAATAACATGTAAATGTTTTTTTTTAAACTTTATCGTATCAAAATTCTACGGCAGTTCCCAAATTATGAGAGCCGTATGTTTTATGTATACCTATCTACATAGCTACATAATAATATGATACCTGAAGATTATGCAAATCGGTACAGGCGTTTTCAAATTATCGGTGAACATACATAAAAAAAACGATTCCGACGAATTGATAACCTTCTCCTTTTTTCGAAGTCGGTTAAAAATAAAGTACACGTGAAACAAATAAAATACTTCACGTTATTTGTATTTGTGTCCATATATAAGATATATCATATGATACATGGTCACCGAAATACACTTCTGGTTTCCCTTTACTTTCCACCCAATCCATCAATGACAAGGGGAAAATACGACGCCAAACGTACGGCGACTTTCGGTTTGATCGTGCAAAATAAATATATAATATTGATGGCTATGAATATTGACTGCTTTCCAAAATTTTGGTACGTGTTGATTTTTTTAAAATTTAGAATGGGAAAAAATATTGGAAGGACAAAAAAGCAACGACGTAGACAGAAGAGAGTATGGAACATCTGTTAATACCTATTTTAATTATATTTTTGGACTATCATTTATTTTATTTTTTTTACTTTTACGTATTAGACAACGTATCAGTTGTTATTCGCTTTAATTTTATATTTGTAATTTGACATAATACAAGCAAATTTTATTGAATTTATTCATAAATTAGTTACAAAAATTAATGTTTATAAGTTGTTATGTGACTATGTTTTGTACACGCCTGTACCTCGCTATCGACACAGTCCTTGTTCATTATTTCATTCGTCCCGTACGTGTGATAGGAGCTAGACACATTGCTTCCAAATATAAAAGTTCAATATAATATAAGTTTATTCAGTATCACAATTTAGTGTTTTAATTACGCCAACAACCCAATAAACTAAAAGGTTATTATTATTTCCAAGTGATTAATACATTTTTGAGTTTGAGTTTGACAGTCGCTTGAGACACGAATGTAAAAATGTAAAACACGTTTATGGTGTTTGTTAATTGAATCTGACGATTAATAATATAGTTCATTTCTGTTGTAGATAATATAAAATATCTAGTTTTTCATCATAAAGGCCTTTACCAACTACGAAAATGTTTTGAGCAACACATTATATAGACTCTAATAATTTAGAGACCATAAAGAAATTGGCAGAGATACAAGGGACGGTTAAATAGAAAAAAAATGCAGAGAAAAGACGAATAATTAATATCTACTACAGACCGGTATTATGATTAAACACCGTTTCATACTTCTTTGAGATAGCCTATTCCATGAAAAGAAACCTTTGTCGGCATAAGAAAATAACTGACCGTTGCGTAACTTTTTATCACAATTATTTTATCGTTTATAATTTCATCCGTTCGTTTCGACCAAGAATTTCACTGTGTCCTTTCCTTTGAAAAGGCAGTCATTTCATTGAATTTTTCCTCTAGTGCAGTCTGTCAACCGAACAGCGGAGATGAAACCATTTCAATAGACGGCAGTAAATAAGTACAATAACGCTAGTTGGGCAGCAGCGTAACTCTTATGGTGAGATTCACAGACCGCAAAACCCATACATTTCTGACAGTTCTAAGCATACTTTGCTCAAAGTAAAGTCGTAGTGCGGTCTGTGAATCTCGCCCTTAGCCTGGGTTGCACCACGACTTTTGTTAAAGTTATTGTAACATTTCACATCCTTTTCCAACTTAAAGAAATCTGTTAAAGTTAGAGCAGGATGTGAAATGTAACAATAACTTTAACTTTAACAAATATCGTGGTGCAACCCCGGCCTAATGATGTAAACTTACGTCCTGCTCTAATTTAATTAAACAATTCATTCTTTATATTTTAAAAATATTGCGTTGATACTTACTTCGTTTTATTAACTTCAAATCAAATATGCTCCTTCCAAAAGATCAAAATATAGACTGATGTTGTGTATGCCGCTCCGCTTAGTCAGACTTGTTCAAAGGAACTGTGCTCCGAAGTCTTAAATGAGATTTCTTAAGCATACTTTATAAACTTAGGATGAAATTAAGTTTAGTTAACAGTTTTGCAATTCTGATAAGAAATTAGAAAATTTACTAGGGATAAATAGTTATTTTTGTTTCTTTTATATAAATAAGTATGAAAATATGTTACATAATATCTAGTAAATAAAAATCTCGTGTTACATACAGTATTTGTTACTCCTACAAAACGGCTCGACGTTATTTATTGTTATATGTATATTTGATAGATTAGGAAATAGAGAATTTAATACACACATACACTTGCATCTAAATTTGATTATATTTTAAGCTATTGCATAGCTTCTATCGCGGGCCTTGAGCGCGGAGACCGAATTCAGAAATTCCGTAACGAAAAAACCGGACGCTCCGGATTACAAATTTTAAACTCATATAAAGAAAGTCATGTATAATTTCGCCGTCCGACCTCGTGGGTAGCGTGGCCGAGCGGTCTAGGCGCTCGTTTAAGGCACCAGTCCCTTTGGAGGCGTGGGTTCGAATCCCACCGCTGCCAAGATTGTTTTTGTTCATTTTTTTTATTGTTTGTTTTTCCATTCAATATTTAAAAAGTGGTAAATAATAATAGAAAATTATTGTTGCATTTTTCTATTTTTTTTAATTTTATTTGCATTTTATTTTGTTTTGCATAATTTTAGATAATTATGTTAATGCAATAGCTTTACCGCGGCAGTCCCTGAGTGCCACACGTCTTTTTTTTTTGTTTTGTGAAGACTAACACGGTTTTGTGAACAAATTAACTAATTTACAAGTCTTTCTGCCGCCAGGTGTTTTTTAAATGACCTTTGTATTCAGCCTGTCATGCCTATGTTTTTTAAGCATACTTAATACCTATGTGTGATTGTAAATTATTGTTCTTTTGTTTCAGGTATGTCAAGAGTTTTACGCAGGACTACAATTGGGTTGGTAGTAAACACAACCGTTTACTTATTATGATTATCTCTTTTCTACATTACATATTTAAATTCGATATTCATTACCGAAAGGCATCTGCAAGCGAGGAGTGGCGACGGACAGTAAAGCGAGCCTTTAATAAACCCTGAAATGACAATCACGACCACTCTCACGAATAGTGCAACGACTAAGAAGAATATTTAAATCTCAGATACCGTTCATATAATTCAGAGATATACCATTAACCACATTCAAAATAAGGTTTCTGTACTTATAGAGTACAAAATTTTATACTCATTATAAACTTGATGTTTTGCACGAACACGCCAAATTATTTATCATAAACACTTTCAAGATAGAATGTCAAGTGAAGTAACTCGACCGGACAAAGTTAGATGCTCGGTTGCAAGATGGATACAGAACATGTTTCTCACTTTGACTTGCAAAGTTGAATTTATCTAACGTATTAGAACGGTCACAGTACAATTTCTTTAGTTGCAACTTGCAACTAGTTGAATAATGGATACATTCCTAGATGAATTAAATGCTGTTGAGTCTTCTCTACTTGTTTGTTACGAGAAACAGCTATTTATAGATTTTACTAAAGAAGTGGTGGTACCTAAAGTTCAGTATTTAATTTTATGTCTACATTAACATTTCAAAATGTTTTTCAGCGAGTGGAACAATAATCGGAGTATTAATAATGCAATCTTCTATACCAATATTTTAAAGCTGAAGATTTTGTTTGTTTGTTTGTCAAGCAAACAAACTCTAAAGAACGCGCTAATCTCAGGAACTGCTAGTCCGATTTGAAAAATTCTCGCAGTGTTAGATAGCCCACTTATCTTAGAAGGCTTTAGGCTCTATAACATCACACTAAGATGAATAGAGGAGGGTAGGTTAAATTGCAACCGAGCGAAGTCGGGGCGGGCCGCTAGTTATTGGTATAAAAAAATGTGTGCTGTAACCTGTAACTCACAAAAGATTGAGATAATGACCTCATCAAGGAGCTGACCTATCGGTGCTTTACCTTAATGATCACCTGGGGCATTATCATTAAAGGATCCACTAGGTTACGAGCGTTTTGGATACATGCGTATTAAGTTCAAATGAAAAAGAAAATGGGTTAAGTTAAAAAAAGTATCACAGTATTGTTTGAGTCTTTTTAAGGTAAAAAACAATCTGCATGAAATTATGTAAGTATGTCAACGAAAGTGTACGGTCAAGTCCAGTTCCAGAGATTAGTCGGAATAAGTCGCAACAAACAAACAAATTGTAGAAATTGTTATTTTGGTATATGTACAGTGTACACATTTAGTAAAAGTAATTATTTTTATATTAATTACTAACATACCCTCCAATTTTATTTATTTCTATGTTAATGTTTCTGGGACCATCTCAGAGCCACCGTATACAGTATCACCCCTAAAATTACCACTTAATGGCTGAATGATTTCTCGGTTCACGAATAAAATTTGTTTCCGGCGATCTTACGTGCCTATATTCTAAAATTACTAAAGATATTGCGAGATATGTGCAGTTATTAAGAATAATAATATATTATTCATAAAATAAAATTCTACAATTTTTTTATATTGTTCACTCTTTTATTTCATTATTATATTTAATTGTACTGGCCTATAAAGACTATTTTGAACTACCCTACCTCAATGTCTACGATAGTTGCATAATATGACGGAGGAAAATATAAGTGGCAATTCAGCTAAAATTTCATCTACAAAATTTGATGTCCCAATTTTCAGTAACTGACGGCAAAACGTTGAAGTGAATATTCGATGCAAATATACCCATCCAATTCAAAGAATTTTCTATTTCGCCGATATCCTCCATGTTTGAGTACGTTTGTCACGGTTTTATTTGTGAAAACCAGTGAGTCTATATATCTTTTACATTGTCACTAAACATGTACTTATTGAGTGATATGAACTGTGAACTTGTCGCTGTGAAACTTATAAACACTCTGAGGGGATCAGGCGGCTATTTGAGATATGGACATTGACTGTGTAGAGTGTGTCATGGATACCTTTTATTCATTGCAGTTTAATCTATCGGTCTAGAGTGTTGTTTATAAGGCCCGGCGACCACTGACGGCATGGCACGGCACGGCTTGGCACGCTTTTGCATACCGAATCATCCTGTGGCATCTCGCGGCATGCCACTGGATCTTGTGGCAAAAAGTAGGCGAACGTGTTTTGACACGGTCAATAAACACGACAATCTCGGCAGCCAGCGCAATCCAACCTTATTTTTAACCGACTTCGAAAAAGGAGGAGGTTCTCAATTCCTCCGGAACTTTTTTTTATACATTTAGCATTCACTTTCTTTACGCTTAACAGTTTTCTGTGCGTCTCGTATGCTCCAGTGCTGTGGCATCTTGCGGAATGTTATGAGGTTCCGCTGTGTCCTGGGGTATGACGCGACGTCCTACGGTATGCTGCGGCAGGCTACGTCATCTCCCGAGAAGTAACAATCAACCAAGCGATCTGTGTGTTTAAGCTTTAAAACAGTTTGAGAAATAAATAACAAAAAGAGTAACAAAATCTAAATTTGTTATTTACCGATTTATTAACCTTAAATGTTTAGGTTACACAAAGGAAATGTTTTAGAAAACACATCCACCAATCAAAACCGGTCAACTACGTGTCGGGCCATGCGCAGTGTAGGGTTCCGTCGTAGTTTTTAGGTTTGATTAATGTAATGAAAAAAATATAGTAAATATTTTCTATGGAGTTGTTCAAATAATTCAAGTATTACATTTGGTCGACTATTACTCGCAAACTTGTAAAGCCAACTTAGGTGTGATAGTTTTCATTTTAATTTCGTTATATGTAGCTACTATTGTCCTATCGTTTGAATTTCTAACAACAACCGTTTAGTTGGCAGAGAGGGAGGGCACTTGACTTTATCTAAAATTGGCATTTTAAAGCTTAATAAGTCACGAACAGTTAACTTAATCGAAAAATGATGTAAGCACATCCCAAGAATCCCAGATCCCACAACCTTTTTTAAATACCTATCCATTGATATCCCACACTATATACAAAACGAAAAATAAAAAAAAACAGCGCGTTACTTGTAGGGGTAGGTACCCTAAATAACTTTGTTTTTCATGTTTTTATTCTACCACTTTGTCGGTGTAATTAAGGTGTATACTTGCGCTTAATTTCAAGTCTCTAGTACCAAAATTGTTTTTGCGCTAAACCGTGGACGGACAGACGGACAGACGGACACACAGACAGACAGATAGACAGATAGACAGACAGACAGACATGGCGAAACTATAAGGGTTCCTTGTTTACTACGGAACCCTAAAAAGTAACTGCAATATGAATTAAAACATGGCCGCTATTTCCTCACGTGAAAGTGGAAATGTGGAGCTTAAGCCATTCACATTCACACAGGACAATCGTCGTTTCCCGCGTATCTATCGACATTATTTCCCCTGAGGCCACGTATCATGTTATCACTCCGTTCCACACATACTAATTATCTGGCTACTAATCACTAGGGCCTAATTGCGAACGACGATTATGGTGAAGCGATAGAGAGCTACTCGACGTTTGAAAATTGTAATTTCTGTATGTAAATCTAGTTAATATTTAATGATCAGAGATCGTGAGTAAGTAGTTAAATCTAGTTTAATGTCAGGACTTTGTTAATGTTGAGGTTTATTTTAATATGTATTATTAATAATAGGATCGCTCGATCGTCGAAATTTATCGACCACAGTATTAACATCGAAATACTTTACTGCTGAGTGACACACACCATGGGTCGAATCAATAAGTCCTTCCACTCTAATTTGTGTGTATTGCAATAAGATTACAGCATGGCGTTGGTATGGCGTATTAAAATAAATTATAAAATAAAATTTCTTTGTTTGCCAGTTCCGTTTTCATGATTTACGTGCTGAGCCAAATATGACGAAATGTAACATGGAGATATTCATGCCAAAAAAAGTACACGTGGACGAAGTCGCGGCATGCAGCTAGCCGAAAATATAGTGAAAACATATTTTTTATTAGGATTAATGAATAGGCAAAATCAGCCAATTTGATAGTTTAAAGACTGTCTTAAACAAATTAAAATCATGAATTACCTTCAAAATCCTGGAAGCCAGCGACTTATCCGAGTTTTTCCTTACTTTCCTTAGACTCCCTTTGTTATATTCAAATGCTAGTTAATCGCAAAATCTAATAAACGCAACTACCATAAAATAAAGCAACCAGTTCATTTAGCGAGACAGAATATACGTTCAAATAGAAACTAACAGCTGCATTTTTGTTTGTTTTACTGAGCCGAATATTTTTTGTTTTCATTTACATAGCATGAATTTCAACACGTATAAATTTCTGTTAGGTTCAAATCCTAGTTTTTCAATTTTGTTATAGCAGATAGTTCATAGTTTTTGCTGCTTTCAAGCTAACGAAATGTTTAAAAAAATATTTGAATAACAGGATTTGCTGCTATTTGCTGTTGAAAAAATGGAATGAAAAATTTTAATTGATTACTGGATACCGAAGCTCATTTTAGGACCTTTGATAGCTTCATAGGTAGAGCGAATGGGCTAGTGATAGTGGTCGAGGGTTTTAGAACCGACTGAAGGAAAATTTTCTTTCCATTATTTCTACATTTAATATATTTAATTAGCATGTGTTATTGCGAAAAATACAATTAATGAAACAAGAATCACGCCAATAACGTCTCTATTTTTTACATGTCAGAGTTTTTTAAACATGCAGAACAAGTATAGTCCTTCTAATTCATAATCTCTTTATACATATATAAAATTCGCGTGTCACGTTCGTAACTTACTCCTCCGAAATTTGAAATTTTGTGTGCCTATATGATAGGTCTGAGAATCGGCCAGCATCTATTTTTCATACCCCTTAGTGATTCTCACAAAAAACGTTTTTTTTTTTTAATTTTTTGGATATTTTTATACGTCAAAGGATTGCTGATACGAAGTTCGTCCGGGTAGTTAGTGGTTTTATAAATATTGTCCAAGTTCCAACCTTCATTTCAAGTAGCAAGCAAACAAAGTGAATAGAACCAGCCACGTACTCGTTATGTTCTTAGCCTAACTCTATAGCCTCCAACATCTTTAAATCTCATGCATATTCCTCGGTATAATTATGTTTATGTAAATATTTAACGCTACGAACGTACCCTCACGTTTACTGATATGAATGTCACTCCAGGAATATGCTATGAAGAGTTAGCAAATACTTATCATGTCGCCGGATATGTTATAAATAGTGGTATTTGAAAACAGATGTACGACAACGCTGTGTTAACACACTCTCAAGTTAATCTGTTGGATATTTACTTGTGGATTAGTTAGTCGTATGTTTGTTAGATACACGTAGTGCGTAATATTAATTCCTTGTTCCACTGATGATGAATTTTAATGTAGAATTAAAATAATTTTATTTTCATCCCAATTCAGGGATCAGATTTCCTATAACTTATTAAGAAGCTCATTCCTATTCCATTACGTCGACAATCTTTTGTTAGAACCTTCCTCCGCTTAACGTCTTCCAAACCGAGTGTAGCGAAGAACGTTCCACCACGGCCGAAACGTCCAGTGTCGAGGTACTCGATTAAAATAGTACGCGATTAACTCCCGTTTACAATATAAAAATAGGGAATACTTTAGCCTATAGGTAAACATTTAAATAAAAAGTACCAGAGATTTCAATGTTGCTACTCCTAAGATCTGGATTGTTATACCTCTGTCCCAGAAAAATTACATTTATTTCATTAATGCGCAAAGCTGCAACGTTAAAATAACAATGTTAAAACAAGAGTGACACGTTAGCATTCTTTAAAGCTTCGCCGGCAAAGTTTTTCGCGAGATATTTATCGTCTGAATTTCCTGGCGTACGCTGATCTCCCTATGAACATAATGTCGTGACATTGTAACGTTAAGACGCTATTCATCCAAACTTGTGTACGCGTTCATTCGAGAAAATTAAATGTACTTGTTGGGATCTCACGGCTATTACTTTCTGACGAGATTTTGTTAACACTTTAAATGTACAATAGATAGATTACATTACAGCGCATTTGTATATCTGAGAATGTCATCTATACAAATAAATAAAATTGGAGGATCTGTTTGTAATATTAAAAAAAACGCTTTTTACTAAATGCAAATGTATGTATACACTGTACAAATACCAAAACCACATTTTTTTACAATTTTTTTTTCTGTCTGTCTGTTTGTTTGTTCCGGCTAATCTCGGGAACGGCTGGACCGATTTTGACGGGACTTTCTACTTCCTACTGGTATACAAAACAAAAGTTAAACAATCAGGATATATTATATATTGCTACAGCTAACGAGCGACGTTCGTAGTTTACGCAAGCGTGAATAATTTTCGAACTGACTGTACAAACATACACACCTTTCTTTTTTTTGCTTCAAGATTTTGGGTCTCTTCTTATTTTACGACATTTTTGTCCATTTTGAATCAATTTTTAATATTAAATTTAATTACTTTTCAATAAAAAGCGACAACGAACTTCACCGAAAAATGCAGTTACGTGCATATTGGTTTTCAATATTTGCTTCGTTGTGATAGGCTGTTTCGGACAATGGCGCTATTGCGTTTAAGGTTTCGCGGACAGTACCGTTTTTGCACTTGAAAGCAATTTTTTAACAAGTTTTTACTCGTATATGGAATCGCCCTAACACTGCATGTAAACAAACAAATCATAAAAGCCCTGAAAAAGATCTAATTGATGACGTTATAAGCTAAATATTGGTGAAAAATAGACACTAGTGGTTTTGCTCTTAAATCATACTTTCAATCAAAATAAATACTTGCGATTAAAGGGGCAAGTACTTACGATACTTACAAGTTAATGTAAACAAAAGTAATTTAAAAGATTCTTGGTTAAGTCTTAGGTACTAGTACTATAAATGTTTTATACCTGCCAGGTAATGAACGAGATGGTCTAGTTCGACGAGACGACCAGATTACAGGATATCACTAGTAGCTGCCAGCAACTAGCCGTACAAATAAATAAACTGTATTTGCATACCTGCGTATATTTGCTTTATTTATAGATGCTATTTAGGGAAGCGACGGGATTGAATTTGATGTCGTGACGGCCACATTTATTCAAATAAGAAGTATTGTGCTCATTAAAATTATAAATTGATCGAATATGTCAATGGAAACTTTAATTTCCTTTATTCTTGGCTTCGTACAGTGGTAAGACGTGTCTTATTGCGATTCAATTTAGGCATTGACAAAATTTTGTTTCATTTGTCTTATATAACAGCACGTATTAAGAAACGAGACAAAGCTAACACCGATTAAGTTTTTAATAAAAGGTCTATGTACAGCTCTCGGGCCAAAGGAGAATGATACTGTTCCATACATTCCAGTGTTAACACTGTACAAATCATGTCAATTTCAAATAAATAATTGTCTATGAAATAAATAATTTTAAATGAGTGAATTTTTTGAATTGACAGTAATTGAAGTATATATGTTTAAGTAAAAGTTGGGTTAGTTTGTGAATAGTAAACTACAAAACAACAAACTGTACTCAAGAAGCATTGAAGACATAAGTATCCGGTAGAGCACTTCAGTATCTTATTCGTGTGAAGATAAAGTCAAATTTGCAATGGTTTTGGAAATTTCTTCGATGGTACCTACGAACTTTTGTTATTGGTAGAATTCCAGTGCTGGATATCGTCTACGTAGGAACCACCGCATTGCCTGATCTATTTGCCTCAAAATGATACATCAAAATTATAGTCACATGGATCACAGGATGGGCAATGGGCAGGCCACATCGCTCGACGAACTGATAACCGATGGGTACGAAATATTCTCGAGTGGAGACCACGTGTAGGAAGACGCAGTAGACGGCCCGCCACGAGATGGACTGACGACTTATTCAAGGTTGCGGGGAACCGTTGGATGCAGACCGCCCAGAATAGGTCATTGTGGAAGTCTCTAGGGGAGCCCTATGTTCAGCAGTGGACGTCTATAGGCTGATGATGATAATGATGATGATGGATCACTGTCACAGAGGCAAAGCAACTTAAGCTTGGGGATTCGGAATGAAGAAATCTTCGTTGCGATCTCAGTACTTACCGTTCATGTGAACTAAATTCTTGTTTGCTACATTTATAACATATCAAAATCAATGTTTTATATTAATTTCCGTAGATGAGTTGAGTTTGCAAGATACCATTTATTGTTATATGTGTACACCAACTGGGTATTTTGATACTTATAAATACTAAATATAATAATAAAATAAATTGGAGTGTCTGTTTGTAATATAAAAATACCCGCATTTTACTTAATGCATATGTATGTATACACCGTACATATACAAAAACATTTTTTACAATTTTTGTCTGTCCGTGTGTTTGTTGGGGCTAATCTCGGGAACGGCTGGCCCGATTTCGATGGGACTTTCACTGGCAGATAGCTTATGTAATAAGGAGTAACTTACTTTTATATTAGCTGCACTCACGACTTTTCCAGGTAGATACTGAACAATCATAAATTCTCACGTGGTCGAAGTCGCGGGCACAGCTAGTACTAAATAAAAATGATATTAGATTACACAGTAACGTCAAGTTTCGTCTGACAGACATCTCAGGCACAAGTTTCAATTGGATTGACGTTCAAGAAAGAGAGGAGACATTACTAAATCCTTGTTAACGGACCGTAAACCATACCCAAACATGATGAATAATTATGTAAAGTAAAGCTTAAAAACTAAACTCCCTCACAAATCCTCAATGAAGTTAATAACTGTATAATCTTAAATATTAATTAACTTAAACGCGACGAGTATAAATCGAGATATTCCATGTTTTTCCCGGGAGGGACGAAGCTATTTACAGACGCCTCCAATTATTCGCGATAACGGATACTCTGATGAAGACTTTAATTAAATCTTGTATAATATTGAGCGTAAAACTTTTACAAGTAAAGGAACCGACTGTTGAAAGTTTTTGGAAAGTTAATTGAATTAAAGGTGGACTTTTGTGGCATCAGTGGCACCACTGTGTCGATAATTGAATGAACGGGAGTTACTTCATGTTTTTTGTCCGAAAAGCATTGTCCATAACACGATTGCTATAAATTTCATAGAAATTTGAAACATGTTTCATGGGAATTTATTGAAAACATTGTAACGAATGGCGGCTTTAAATTTACTATATTGTGTATTAATAAATAGGCATAGTAAGTAACATAATTAATCAGCAGTGTAAGTAAAATACGATAAAAATATTTGTATGGCTTCAGATATTTGTTTCTGGGTCTGGGTCTTTGTGTATGTGTTGTATGTGTACAACGGCACCCACGACACAGGTTTATACCTACTGTGGGGACAGCCCCACAGGAGTGAAAGCGTATTTAGTTTTATTTTTATTTTTATTTAAATAATCTTGTATTATCGCGTAGTCCGTAAAGTGACGCTCTCATTGGCGCCAGAGCAAGGCGTCCGTTTTAAACAATACAACTAGGAATTTGTCTAGCCGAAAGTGCTGTCATCATACAACAATAAAGGTATTATTCATAACTGCCCCAATTCTTACTCTCAGATAGTGGTTACATAGTTTCAAATACATAAATAATATTTATTTTATAGAAATATATAGGTATATTATTTACGTGTTATGACAGTAACTATAGTGTTATCTATAAAATTTATAGATAACGCTATAGTTACTGTCCGTTAACTTCCTATTAGAATAGACTACTAAAATAGTCATGAGTCATTAAAAGTCAAAAGACGTTTTCGCTAGACAAATTTGTTTTATAAATGAAACTACTAAACTTGGAAATAATGATTCGTTAAAAATAGGTCTAACAGTTATATTACTGTTGATACAAACATTTTAAATAATTATTTACAATACCAACAAAATGCTCTTCATTAAATGTTTCACTGGTGTTTCTATTTATTAATATAAAGAATTGTGGTAGCATTGTCGACGCGGTTTTAACACAGCATGACGGCAAAGGCATTTAAGTAATTGATTACGCTTAGCTGGTGTGGAGTGGTAAATCACACAGCGCCACCAACCCCGAATTCTGTGCAGGTTACGATCCGGAAATTTAATCAGAGGATGGTATAGTATTATCCTTGTTCGTTGGAAGGTATTACAACGGGTCTGGTGAAATTTTAATGCATTCGATTTCGCGGAAGTTTCTATAAGCTAAATTATAATGTTTATTGTATCATATTCAGAACGCAGATGTAAAACGATGAATTTACGAAAATGTGTTTCAACATTATTTCCCAACATACGTCCGCGATCATTGTTATTAAATAGCGTTGGATTTTGTGTCATGAACAAACTCCAACCTACTGAAGTGACGCACATTTAGACAATTTTGTATGAGCCGCGCGGAACAAAACTTTTAATTGAGAAAAGCTTTTACGTGTAACGCTAGTTTTGCGACCACAAAATTTCTCGCTTGAAAAATCTTTATAACCCATTTGAAACTCAGTAAGTAATTTTTGTGATTATTCAGCTTAATGTGAAATGCCCTTAGGCGCGTTTTGTTTTCTTTCAAAGGGGATTGAGGGCAATCCCGGTCCTTAGCTGCGTGCGAGTTTGTTTTCGAAATAATATATCACACTTAAGTTAGAATTACACGGAGTTTCGTATAGGAAGATATATCGGGAGCTTAATACTTGAATTTAGAGCTATTTATCGTATAAGGCTGAAGAACAAATATTTCCGATAATTTATCGCTATGCTTAGCTCGTTTTATCGCCCGACTTGGCGTTAGGATTTTGTAAATATCTGAGGCACATATTCAACCGTAGCGTGTGTGATGATTTTGCATATATTTTTATGCAATGATAGTTTTTATTATCATATGAATTTTTTAACAGTTTGTTCTTCGCATAAATACATACCTATTAGTGCAATACTTTTAAAGAACCTGTATCAAGAGTCTCCTAACATAGCTGCGGATAGACGGACGGACGTGGTGAAACTATAGTGTTCCTTTTAGGCTACGGAATCCAAAAAATGGAAAGAAATAATTTGAGTTCAGGCGGAACTTGAACCCGTGACCACTGGTTCACTAGAAGTTATAGGTAACATTTGAAAGAAAAATTCTAAAGTGGCCGTGTCCCACTCGAAGTCAAATTTTAATATCTTTTGTTTCTTTAAAAAATATTATGCCAAACACATGTTCTCATAGATTTACGTGAGCGCCAAATATAATTTGATTCACATCGATACATAAATAGGTACATACATAGGTATAAATAGTTGTTTGATGAATAGTTCGTTATCTATTACTTTGTTTAGTTCGTCCTACTTTAACCTAATGTGTATGGAAAACTTCCATACAGGTATAGGTAAACATAACACCCACGACCTCAAGTTTCTGTTTGTCGTAGGTGTTTGATACACACGCGCAAACTCTTATTGTATTTGATTTTAATGAACCCCTATGTTTCTTGTGTTCATTCTAAATTTAACTTTCTATGTGAAACTAATTAAACTTATAATGGGAACTATAAATGACATAAATATTTACCAATCTTCATTGTATTGTGTAGAACTTCTGAAGACTGAATTAGGATCATTTAATTGCTTAGTTAAATCTTCTGCTAATTACGCTAGTTTATAAATTAACATTTTTTAGTGTTCCATACCTTACCTTAAACAATATTTGTGAACTAGATATCAGTTAGCGATACGCCATTCGAATTGCGAAGCTTCACTAATTTTCGAATGTTTTGCAATGTTGATTATTTTTTAATGTGATATTTGTTTGGTAATTAAGGATATACCTAAATGAAATAGATGCAGGTACACCTCAGCAATACACCGGAATACTATAATAAGTATAAACAGTATTTGTGAACTAGATGTCAGTTAGGGATAAACCATTCGTTTAGTTAACAAGCAATACCTCCTCGTTAGTGCTACGTACGATTGACTTGCATCTAATCACGAACTAAATTTGAGTATCTCTGTTCGAGTGCCTCGTCGATCTTTAGTTGCACTCACCGACCGACGCCTCATCTACCCAGTCTACCCAGTTTAATTGCTTTGTCAATCTCGGATGATGGTATCGACACGAATGTTACCGAGATGCAAGATTTACGCGTGCATTTTCTAATGACGAAGTAACGATCCGATAGCTTCTTCCAGGAATTCTTGTTGCAATGAAACAAGATTGAAGTAAGATGCTTCCTTAATTTTTGAGGGTTTCAAAAGCTTGAGACAACAAAAATATTTTTTTTATGAATAAATTAATATACAAAAGTAAATTCTCTTCTCTTCTACAGTAGCTTTTTTGTCATTGGTAAAACGGTAGAGGAAAAATATCAAAATTATGAGGAGTTAGCTCCGTGTAGAGGTGTTTAGAATAAGATTGGCTACTTCCTCACACTTTCACGGAGAGTTAACGTCTACAGACGTTATAACAATAAAACTTTTATTGTGTCTTGTGAAAAGGTTAAGCAAAACTGAAAACTACCATTTAGAATTTGACGAATTATTTACAATGCGTTTTTACAATATTTTCAATTTTCCAACACTAGATCTTTACTTAAAGTAAAAATATCGAACAACGATGTAGATTCTTTGAACAAACACAATAAACTCGAAGTTCAGGTTCCAAATTGTGTTAATACTAGCGCCATCCCCGTATAACTGAGTTAACACAATTTGGAGCACACACCTAAGCATTAGCAATATTTATTATCTAGTTCCTTTCCATCGGCACAAGCCCAGTCATGTTCCATATTGCTGACTTGGCTAAGTAGGAAAGAGTTCCGAGTTTACTGGTGGTAGAGCTCTAATGACGGAGCTCGCGGGCGTAGGCACCACCGCATTACCTCTATCTGCCGCCAAAGTGATTAGCCTGCCTGTTGACATCGCCGGGCACATTACCAAACTTCGAGGTACGGGGAGGATTTCCAGAAAATGGAAAAAATCCTAATAGAACCAGTGATAAAGGACTTTACACCATCATCTCTGATAACCCCCCGACCCGAGAATCGAACCCAGAACCTCAGTGTAGTAGTAGTGGCCTGCTACCACTAGGCTACCGAGGCAGTTATTTTATTTATTTATTTATTTTATTATTACTTCAAAATCAACTTGTACCCACTAGACTCTACTTAGAACTTCTAGATCAAGTCGGTTAAACCCACAACCCCAATAATAATGTAAACGAAAGAGATTGTATTAAAATGTGTAGGTACTCTAGTAAAAAGTAATGATCCTCTTCATTGTATCAAGGCCATATCTACATTAGCATGTTATGGCAAAATGGTACCTAGCGTTGAATAACTTAAAACTGGTTCTAATGAATGAGTTGTGACGTCAAATACTGTAAAAACCACAGTAAAAACGATGGGAGGCAGAGGTGGGTAAACACAACTATACAACAGTAGAAACATCTTTTGCTTTGACATTGTTAAAGCTGTAAAATGTATAGGCTAGTATTTATATATTGCTTATAAATTAGTAGTTACAACAGATATTCTTAATTATTTTTTATTGCCGACGTTTTCTTTTTAAAGTAACGTTTTTTAAACACATAGGTAGGTATGATGAAGGTAGATGAGGCACGAGAGGTATGTCAGGACCGGGATATCTGGCGCTCTACACTCTCTGCCTACCCCGTTAGGTTCCTGGCGTGAAGATACATACACATATAGGTACTTACTTCCTACAACGTATTTACTTCCTTGGTTAACGTGAAATAGCAATCGTGTCGATAACCACCCAAATGGCTCACTAATGACATTTTAATAGTGCTTTAGGACGCTCTAATACAGTGATAAACAACGGTTCGCCTACCCCCTTTTCAAAGTCCATTATGCTTGAACTTCCAAACTTCTTGCATCGGTGAACGTACAATATAACAATATAAAATAGAAACGATACTGGTAACAGAATTTCCCTTGCTTTACAAACGTTCTGTTGGTACTGCAAGTCCTTCAACTTACATATTTACTTTTACTGGTGGTAGACACAGAACAGAGAGTTCTAGTGTAGGAGCTTGAGGGTGTAGGCACCACTGCATTACCTAATTTATCTGCCGCTAAATGGTAGTGTTCAGCACTAACATATTCCGGTTATATGGTAATCTATATACTATCACAGAAACATAATGAGCCCCATAGAGAAACATAATGATGAGAAACATAATGCCCCCCCCCTGTGAAGGTCTCAGGGGTGGCAACTTGCATTATGACCTCTGGTCTTTGTGTGAGGTGTCTATAGGCTGCAGGCATCACTTAACATCAATGCGAACTGCATGCTTGTTTGCCACCTTACTTTGCGTTTTGCATATTTATAAAATGAATATAGTACTTAAAATACAACATATTGTATTTTTTGTTAATACTTACCTACATAAATTGCAATAGGTATTAAATTTAAGGCTATATACATCTTTGGAATCATTGAAGGATTATGTTTCCGAGATATTTTGCGGTGACATTTGCGGTTGTTTGAAAAATATTCCCACCAGACCGGTACTGCGCATGGGCACTCATTGAATATAGGTATATTATTTATATTTAAGAGGCTAGTTTTTACTAGTTGTAGAGTTCTAACATCGTTGCTCGATGGCACAGTCAGCACCATATTAGATGTGTAAAAAATATTTCTTTCCACCTTTATCTCCGAAACTCCGAAATCAAAGTTATTAAAAAAATCTAGAACATACAGTCTTTAAGAAGTCTATTGTATTTAAGATTAAATTGAAACTCTATTATCTCAATTACACGGAACCCTGTATACGTTAGTCTGACTCGCACATGGCAGGTTTTTTATGTAGGTATGTATGTATTATATGTTTCTTCACGCCAAGAGAGTGTGGAACGCCAGATACACCGATTCTGACACATCTCCCGGGTTTTAAAAAAAAGTAAAATCGACATATTTACCCAACTGCTTCAGTTCACTGGTGGTAGAGTTCCAGTTAAGCTCGTGGGCGTAGGAACCACCATATTACGTAATTTATCTGCCGCTTAATGGTAGTGTTCAGGTCTATCGTGTTTCGGTTAAATGGTAATGTATGGCCCCCTTAATAATATATCGCAGAGACATAATAACTAATGTCTCAGGGGCAACGCATCAGCATTTTATCCTGTAGGTCTTTGGTCTTTGTGTGTTTGTCTATAGGTTGAGTTATTACTTAACATCAATGTAAACTACATGCTTGTGTTCCACCTTCATTACGTATTGAATCATCTCAAATAACAATTATTAATCAATTGTATCTTTCGCTCTAACACTATCATTCCACCGCACCTGGTGCATGTGTTAAGTGCTCACAATAACTGCCATAGTAGCAATTAACAAATGTGTCCGTACATTTGACGCTTCAATTATTCGCATGTTGATTACATATTCCGTTATATGGGAGCATGGTTTTGATTTATATTTCAGGAAGCTGTAAATGTGCATTGGTTATTTCATCTGTTTCATATTAAAGTTATGATCTGAATCAAGTAAACTACAAAAGTAAATAGCAAATAAGTTCACGTTGAAGGTAAAAGTTGCGCATGTAAGAACTAGTCGTCTCGATGCAGGCGCTTTGAAATTGACACTTGAAGAATCCTTGAAAATACTCGTATTTGCATCTATGTCGTACCTAAATGTTAAATAATAATAATGGCAACCCATTATACCTCCAACTGCTGGGCACGAGTCTCCCCCCTTTTTTTGGGGGAGGCCTGGAGCTTACTCCACCACGCTGCTCCAATGCGGATTGGTGGAGATACGGGTTAGTGGCCAACCCGCTGTCGGGTGGTTTCAAACCGCCCATAAGGCCTCCGACAAGGTTTGACGACTGCTATCTATCAATAGCAACCGGGACCGACAGCTTAACGTGCCCTCCTAAGCACGGAAACGCTCATTTGAAACGCGCATGATTTTTCATCAACTCATGAACATTGGGTTCGCCCTTCTGACATTAAAGAGAATTGCTTAATTATTTAGTAAAGGTACCTAATTCTACAAAATGAGTAAACCTAATGCTTATATCTACAAAGCCTCAGTGCTAAGTATAAACGGCCGTTAGACTAGTAACAGTATAATGAAGGTAAAGTTATAAAATGGAGATGAAAAGTGATATGCCAGCAGGCAAGGGTACGTCATAAAGTCTGGAATGCTCGCGGGAGATATTAAATCCAGGACAGCGGTCAACACTGAGCTGGAAAATGTGTAGTAAAATGTACTTACCACAATATTACTAGTTACAAAATTAAATTAACCTTTAAAATCTCCCTCAGATGATATAATATTAAAGATATGGTAAGACGAGGACAAAATTAGCGTGCTATTTTTGCTCGTGTAATAAAAAACGAAAATTCAGGTTAAATTAATTGCGGACCACTATGAGTTAGTAGGGGATTTGCTGGCACTAACCTCAAAATAATAATTAATAACAACACGAGTTGGGCATGTCTATTAAAATTAACTTACTCCAATATAACTAGTTCAACATAACCCCTTAAAATCTCCCTCTGATGACGTTGTTAAGGATATGGTAAGCCGAGGACAAAATTATCGTGCCATTTTTTGCTCGTGTATCAAACAAAAGCGAGAATTCAGGTTAAATTAATTGCGGGCCAGTGTTTATCTGTGTCTAATCCCTCGGGATGTATATTTAACGCTAAAATGTCTTGCCGAGCGTTATTCAACTGACTAAGGATTCGGCAATGCTGATTCCGTAATGGCTTTTGTGATATAACGTCCCGATTAAACACTGACTTTATTACGGGGATTATTTTTAAATTAGCTTTCACTTTTGAATTGCGAATTGTCGTTTGTGTTTTCAAACTGCTTTCGTATTGAGATAGTCCTCTTTGGGCTTTGAATTTTTATCTTATCTACGTAATTCAAAGGATAATTTGCATGATATCTATCTGTCTACTTATCTCAATGAAGTGTGTTGTCTCTATCTTCTGTCTCTGTCCTTAGAACTTTTTAAGTAGAATTGAACGTAACTTCACGCCAGTAATCCCCGAAGGAACATAAGTAAATGTATGCATTCAATAATATATGCAAGCACCCACGATTCGCCAGTTACGTTTTGGCCCATGTGACAGTTGGCAAGCCTGTTGACATCTCCGGGCACATAACCAATCTCCTAGGTACTCGGAAACTTTCAGAAAATACAAAAATCCCAAAAGAACCAGGGATATAGGCTTTTACACCTTTATCCCTTGGTAGGTAACCATCACTCACACCTATAGCTAAACATAAAAATATATAATATATTGGAAACATTCATATGATACCCTCGGCAATTTGAAATTTGTGCGAAGAGATTATTATTAGGGACATTCTTTTGTTACACGGGTGTTGGAAAACATACCTGTCTGAATATCTATATTAATTTGCAGTGAGCTGTCGTTCCCGTACATATTTTAGCTTGATCGCTCTACGCTTCGCGATGAAATAGGTTTATAGTTTCTATTGTAACTATTGAAGAATAATTTGGTGTATTAGTACAGATTTATCAAACTCATTTTCATTATGATACTTTATAATGTAAAGTATGTAGTAGTCTAGAGTCTATAGTTCTTCCCATTCGCCATGTATGGTCGCGAAAACGATGATATTTTGAAAAAAAGTATTTAGGGATTTATCGCGAGTATATAAAATTAAAGTTACTTTTATAATCAACCCGACGTCAGACAAATGTCACCTTCTCGTCTGTCAGACAGTAGTCCCGGGCAGACTAAAGTCTGCCCGGGACTACTGAAGCTGAAAAGCGACCGAAACGTCGGGTTGATTAAAAAAAAAATAATTTAAGTTTATATATACGCGAGATAAATCCGGTAAAATAGTTTTATTTCAATGTGTGTAGTTCGCAAAAACCTAAGAACACATAATGACGTTACTGGTGGTAGACTTCCATTCTAGGAGGTCGAGGGCGCAGGTACCATCGCATTACCTAATCAACCTGCCGCTAAATGGTACTTTTGAGCAGTACCGTGTTTCGGTTAGATGGTTGGGTAGGTACGGGCCCATAATAATTTATTACAGAGACATATCAACTAAGTTCTGAGGGGTGCCAACGCGTCTGCATTTTAAGCTCCTAGTCTTTGCTTGGGTGTCTATAGGCTGCAGTCATCACTTACCATTAATGTGAACTGCAATGCATGCTAGTTTGCCACCTTCATTTCATAAAAAAATTACGCTTAACCGTTTTACAAACAAAATTTGATCTACAGTCTGTCGGCACCAGCACACAATTGTTGTTGATATTACTAGGCACAGAGGCATAACACCTTAGGCCTGATGAGTGGTAACGCATCTACATTTTGACCTTGATATTTGTGTGGGTTCTATAGGCTGCAGTCATCACTTAACATCAATGTGAACTGCATGCTTGTTTGACACATCCATTACATTAAAAAATATAAATAGTTGTCGAAATATTTAGATTAATTATCCCAGCCTTATCTAAAATGTATGTGTGTGCAACCTGTGTTTCACCTTACACGGGCGAAGTTATAATAACAAATATATGATTATTGGTTATATAAAGATTTATCGGTACCAAATTGGACGATAAAAGACTTACTATCTCAGCACGATTATGAGAAAAATCTTTCTTATACATAATAATAAAATCTCACAAAATGAACTCCATCGCCCCAAGCGTGGCTGTGTCGTCACCGTGTACCCGTTCACATATTTTCGGGGATTTCTCCGCACACAAAGGGCATTTAGGCCTTTAAAGGGTACACGATAATATCGGTCTTCTAGATTTATTGCTGATTTAGGGGTAATACGTTGAGCCTTACGTAAATCAGATTAAAGTTTATAGAAATTATTATGGTTGAAATAGGTATGTCGAACGGTCATGTATATTTTTGAACAGGTTATAAATTAGCAAAAATATACAGTTCTCATTATTAACAGGTTTATTGTATAAACTAACTATATATGTATAGGTACCTATTGTATTCATATTGTATAAGGTACATTACCTTTTTTATAGTTATAATTGTAACTTGATATCCGTGATTCACTCAAGGTAGTCGAAAATCAGCGTCAGGCATCTTGCCTGATATATTATGCTGAACTGGACACCTTTTTGCCACAGCTGCGTGACACATTTTATGCAATTATTTAGTATTCGTATGAAGTCCATTTCTGTGTTTTTTTTCCCCTTCTGATTGCCACTTATATTTAAAATTTATTCAAATAGAGTCTGTTTGTGTTTCTCGGGCTTCTTGTCGGATAACGTTTTTTTCTTTCTATAAAACAGTTTAGAGTCTAGTATAGAGTCCCTTGCAGTAATAATTTGTTTATTCTCAGAATAAAGTGCCATTTGAAGTTGTTTCTTTACCCATTACTGGAATTTGCCCGCAACTTTGTACGTGTATATTTCCCGTTTCCGCAGGAATTTTGGAAAATCTTCTCTTAGCTTCCCTGTATTTCCCAAGGATTTGATTCGGAAAACTTTCTATAATCTTGCAGTAGTTACGGCTTTACGTCGTCTGTCAGTCACCCAGTTTCACGATAGACTTTCATCGACGACACAACGCAGCTTCTCTCTAACTAACTAACTTGTCAATGCACACCGCCCATTGTCGTAAAAAATATTATCTAGTGGAAAATAATTCTTTCACTAGTGCGGCAACCGTCAACTAGTCAGTTAACCGAACAATGGGAGTCAAACTGTTCCAATGGAGCGGTAGTAAATGCGAAAACACAAAATGGGCAGCAGCGTCCAGCGATAAAACTACCGCCACTGCGATCGCCAATCCGCATGCCAAGAGTGGCGATTATGGCATATCCCCCTCTAATAGGGAGGTTTTTGTCTTTTGGCTGAGATGATGATAATAAACACGTGTTCAATTATGCACTGCTTAGTTATATTTTACGAGTAAAGTTAGAGCATATTAACTTTGTTATTAACGCCTATTCAAATTTGACTTCCGACTGTGTGACGTAAAAGTTGAATGTTTTGTTAAACCTGAGTGCAGCCTTAAATCTCAATCGAGCCGGCATGTTAAAAGGCTTAAGGGGAAAAACGAGGAAGTATAAATTAGGAAGAGCGTGAAATTCCACGACGCGCTGTCAATCCATACAAAGTTTTGTATGACAGAATTAAAATTCCTCCCATTGAAATCGTACTAAACAAGCGTGGCGATGCGTCGTTTATTTCTTTGTCCTTTTGTGTTTGTATTTATTGTAGATAACCTTTTGCCGTATTAGGCTGTTACATGCGACTTCTGAGTGGTGGCATGCTTTGGATATAGCTATTTCGCTTCTAATGTTGCGTTTCAATTAAATTTGAGGGATCAATAAATATAATGGGTATAAATAAAAGTAATCGAGACTTCAGTTTTCACCTTCTAAAATGGTCTTCCTTTCTATTTCTATTATTTTGAGGTACCTGAGTTAAAAGTTTTTGAAACTAAATTATCCTTACCTTCCATTTTTGATGTCATAACATTCATGAACACGCTTTTAGTTCTTATGAATGGTACATGAAAACTTCAGTCTAGAATCATGTACAATCTAGGCACATAAAAACTAAAGGTCTTAATGGAAATGGCAAATCTTTCGACTCTCATGAACTTACCAGCTGCAATAAAAACATTTAGAATACAAGAAATTCAAGGATAATTATATCCACGGAATAGATAAATAAGGATGGAATGCCTTTCCTTCAATTTAGTATTAGAACCAGTGTCGCCGCTTTTCTCCCACCATGCAATTTCTTACACAAATGTAACACCATCTCGACAATCACCCACACATTAATCCTCAGGCACCTATTCGTTTGCGTAAGTTTGCACACTAAGATGTAACGCCCGTAGACAATAAACACTCGCACGCACACAACAATATACTCACCAATAAACTAGTCGAAGTGAAGCGGACGCATTGCATGCTGTACATTGCAATCGGAGACAGTAATAGCGTTAATTGAGCGAATGCTTAACGAGCAATGTATTCGCTAGCAATAACGTTTAAATAATGCAGTTTAAGTTCGAATATTCATATTCCTTTGTATATTTATATGTTTTTTACAAGTATTATAACAATAAATGTTATTTGTGACTTACCGATGAGAAGATATACCTCCTCGCTTTATACTTGAGGTCTGACATTTCATATTACATGTTAAAATTGGCACTACATGGTACTTTACCAAATGATGCGTCGTTCGAAGCAGTCTACACGACACTACGAGCGGCGGACGAATGGATCTGCCGAACTGTGTGTGTTCACGCATAGTTGCCGTACGCTTGCCACACCCACATTACCATTCCATCTTTATTTATCTATTCCGTGATTATATCAGTAATGTACAGTTTCGGTTATCTTCAAAGAAATGGGTTAAAAAGCCAATACCTCAAGTAAGTCACATTTGTCAGTAAGTGAATCCTTTTGAGAGACCCACTAAGAGCTTATTGTCGGTTATCCACGACTAAGTGGGTCCACAGATGTCTGCTTTCCATAAACTTCCTGATAAGGGTTGGAAATATCGAGATATGGGCCCGCTTTTGACATTCTTGGGATTTCTTAGAGTTTTTCTGTGTCGTAAAGATTGGTATTCGGCGGGGCTTGGATTAAAGAGAGAAAGGATTCTTATATTTTTTATGTCAGCACTATAGTACGGTTATTGTGATATTTATTATGTAACTAGCTGACCCGGCAAACTTCGTACTGCTTCAGAATGAAATGATGTGTGAAAGGTTTGATAGATACGGACTATTTGTATGGGAAAATAAAATTGTGGTTTTACTGTTTCCCCTGAATTTCTTCATATTTTCTTACCTTTCAAACCTTTCCTGGACTTCCAAAAATAATTCAAAACCAAAATTAGCCAAATCGGTCCCGCTGTTCTCGAGTTTTAGCGAGACTAACGAACAGCAATTGATTTTTATACATATAATATAGATTGTATCGATGGATTAGTGGTAGCAGTTTTACTGGAAGTAAAGCTCTCTTAACGAAACTAGAAGGCGTGAAGGGTAATTTCCGGCACAGACGTATACTAGAACAGCGTAAGCTAGCAGTGACAACGCATCTCCATTGAAATCTGTAGTTCTTATCCAGATGTCTATAGGCTAAATTCAGTATTCATTTCATATTCTGTAATGTAATGAACCCAAACACATTTCTGTTATGTAATGAACTCTAAGGTTATTTGCCACTTTTTGAAAAATGAAAATTATTTATTTACCAAATATCTTATGTTACTTGAACAGAAGTGCTTATGGCCCTCACACTAGATTTAATCTGTATCGTGAGGTACCAGAAATACGATTTCTATAATATTCATAAGAGTTCGGTTGACCATAATCCTACCAGTACCCACAAAACAAGTCAAACAAAAACCACTTGATTTTTTGACACACAAAACACACATCATTTAATTCATAGAAAGTGCATTAGGTACCTAATACGGTGGCGCCTGTGCCCTCGAACTACGTCACTAGAACTCTCCAAGTTAATTAAAAAAACATCAAGCACACTTAAAACTACATTCGTAGCGTAATAATTATTGGGGACCTAAAAAAACACTGACACATGAATAGTAACAAGAGACCTTGACGTTAAAGTTTTTGCCCATTCTAAATACTGGTTCGTTAACATCTTCCTAATGAATTGTATACAAAAACGAGGCAAAAAAATACACGGCAAGTGGGGGTGGTGCCACCCCGACGCGTAGACGTTCGCTATAATTTCAAAAAAAAATGTCAAAAAAATCCTGTTACAAGTGTTTCAATCTGTCGGACAAGTTCTATATATCTCTGGGAACATCATAGAATTGACTTTATTTTGCTACTCGGTCTCTGTTAGAAAAAAAGAAGGGAAAAAGGCGCGTCTACTTATATTTTTTGATGTGTTCTATATTCTTTTTTATCTTGCTCTATTTCAATTTTAGAATAATGGAATAAGGCGTTACGTACTGTTTAAAACCTGACCGAAGATTAGAACGCCAATTTAACTAAAACTAATCGAACAGTCGCAATTACGTAGTTATGTAGGTATTCAAGCGGTGGATGTTTTTTGAATTTGGTATGTTAAAAGACGCAAGTAATAATTTGCGTCTAATACTAATTGCGTCTATTAATATAAAAGTAATTAGAAATTACTTTCACGCTCAGAAAAGATCACCTCTTTGAAAATAATATCGGTCTCAATGTTATGTTACGTCCGATTTCTTATCTATACGAAGCAGTACTACTTACAATTTTTTTGTTACCACTCCTGAGGCCTAAAGTGTTATGCCTCTGTGCCGTAAATTACAGGGCCGTACATACAATCTTTCCTTATTATCCATATATATTCATTTCAAATATTATAGTATTTAAATCACTGCGCAAAACTCGAGAGTTAAGGAAAAAAATCGGACAACATAAGTAGAAACAAAATTAAATATCAGGTAATCAGTTAATTAAATAAAATTCAATTAACTATGTGTCTGCTCGTGTATTGTTCTAATTTTAATTAGATACGTGTATTTATTGAAAGCCTCTATAACAAAACTTAATTTACAAAGTTCGTTTAACAAACGACCTAAGTAAACATCATCCTCAAAACCGAATCCCTGACTTTGCTTAAATCTATCTGTCACTAAAGGGTAGTTTTCAACTGTGCCGTGTTTCGGTTAGATGGTAATGTATGTCTCCGTAATAATTATTACAGAGCTAAAATAACTTAGGCTTCAGTTTTATATTATCTTATAAATTTCCCTGAGGATACCAACGCATTTTGGCAAACGGTTTTCGTGAAGACGTCTATAGGCTTCAGCATTCATTTACCATCAATGTGAACTGCATGCTTGTTTGCCACCATCTATACTTCTGTACTAATATTATAAAGAGGAAAGATTTGATTTTGTGTTTGCTTGTTTTGAATAGGCTCCGAAACTACGGGAGCGATTTGAAAAACTCTTTTGGTGTAATATAGTCCATTTATCGAGAAAAGCTGTAGGCTATATAACATCACGCTAAGATGAATTAGGAAAGGCTAGGTAACATTGCACCCACGCAAACCCGGGGCGGGTGGCTAGTCGTGACATAAAAAGGTAGTGAGCCGAAGGCCACTAAGCTGCGAATAAATTAAAAGTCTACACGTGTTTACCATCAATTATGTCACTCGGAAAGCAAAGGGCCCTCAAATCGCCTGTGATATCCCCATGTTTGCAGATCGTTAGAGGATGTGGACGCTTGATCTTTACGTTTTCTCGACGCCCGTTCAACCGTTTTAAGGCTATCAAATAAACAAAGCTTTATTCGTTTCTAAACATAAACGTGTTTCACCTACTTTTGCTTCGGTGAGTTTTGCTGTTTACTTTTCATACTCTACATAATTTGATTCCGTTTTCTACCCGTATTAAATATTAAATTAAAAAACCCGTAGCGTATTACTTATTTTATGAGATTTAACATCAGCAAAAGAAAAAATACTTTCTTATAATTATAATTCAACATATTTTTAGCCGTGTGTCGTGTTCAGACATACGGACGTGGTTGACTTGTTACTCAATACAATTTTTTCAAAGCTAATGCACAAGAAAATAACTAAAATAAAAGACGAAAACCCCAACATTTTAGTGAATTTCATACCTATATAAAAACTGATTTAAATTGAACCGCAGAAATTTAAATCGCTGGAAAATTAAAGTGGAATATGTTCATTTGATTTGGAATATGTATACATTTACAAAAAGTTACTCCTCTTGATTACTCAGGTTGATTTTATATACGCGTCATACTCCGAAAACTAGGTTTATTTAAATGTGTGTAACTCGCGAAAACCTAAAAACAATGTATGTAACTCGTGTTATTTCTAACACCATAGCAAATAGCTACAGCTACAAATCCAACAGCCAAAATACACCATTAATATTCAACAAGTCTCATCTCTCTTTTTAGCCATTCACATGTTTCTATGAATATATCGTATATTATAACGAAGGGTTAGGGAAGAGCTTCCACTATGATTGATATTCGTCCTAGGAAACAGTCATCCCGAAGTTTCTGGAATACAAAAAAGATGACTGATTAATATGACAGTATTCGGAGAAGTACTTTTGAATCATTTCATGCAGGCAAAATGTAGACTAGAAAATAAATATCTACTTACCTATTGGTTAAAAACACGATGTAGGTATTATTATTTCTTCGTTGAACAATTTGAAAGATCATTTTTTTTTTCAAATCTGACCTTATTTTTTTTGTTTTTATATTTTTACCAAAATCACACTAAATAGATTATAAACAGTAATGTAACTACATACAAAGCGTTCAAAACGGCACACTCACACAAACATGCGCATCTACGAGGCCTCTAAGCGGTTCTCGCAGTGCTACAGTAGCGAGTGTCGCGTCGAGACGAGCGGTCACCGGTCACGTGATTTGTTTTTATTTCCAAGAGTGTTTTAAAGATGCCACGAGCGTATTGCGTGGTATACGACTGTTTGAACTCTGCATCATCAAAACCGGAGGTATCGTTTTTTAAACTTCCTGGTGATTTTGAAAGGCAAGAATGATGTATTGTTTTAATATCTAACATATTTAAAAAAATCTCGTGTGACATTGTTTGTAACAGTACTCCTCCGCAGCGGCTAGACCGATCATTAAGAAATTTTGTGTGTATGAGAATCGGTTGTAGTCTTTTTTTATATCGCTAAATGGTAAGGGTGATTCTCACCACTTTTTTTTCGATTTTTTGGGCAGTTAATTTGTTTATACCTCTAAGGCGATACGAAGTTCGTCGGGGTAGCTATTTATTATCCTGCTTACCCGAGTGGGTGAGGGGAAGAAAAACTCGCCCGGTCTCCACAACTCGTTGCAGTATTCCACAGATTGTACTGTCGTCAGAACTATAAAAATCACCCAAGTAATTAGCACTCAGTTTCGTTATTTTTAAGACAAAACAAGAAACAAAGATCTACAAGTTATATCAAAATGAAACTGTCTGCCGTACTTAAAACTATAATAATAATAAGATCAAGGTTGGATCATGGGTCAAATACAGAAGGCGGTACTCCTCGGCACGGCACTTATAGTGAGGAGGTTCCTATCTCCGTGACTCTAACCACCGATAGCTTGGACTCTGTTCCCGCTGCCGGCGGCGCACTATTTCTAAATTTCTTATACGTTTGTTTTTTTTATAACTATTTATGTATGTAAATAATATTAAACCTGTGTCGTGGGTGCCGTTGTACACATACAACACATACACAAACACCCAGACCCGAAACAAATATCTGTGGGCCATACAAATATTTGTTCCGGTGCGGGGATCGAACCCGCGACCCTTCGAATCAAACGGTGTTTTTGCACCGCTGGACTAACCGGGTCGTTTAGGCCATTTTGAGTCATTTCACAATTCGCAACATTTTGAATAGTTATATCTTAACAACTTTTAAGTACTTATTGACTATATGTTTCAAAGACAAATAGTATTTATTTATCCAATACTATTACAGGGTAACCAATAAAAAAAAAATTGTCAACATCCCAATACGATTGAGTTAATGTCAGTAAATGCAAAAATAATAACACCATTATTTAAAAAAATTAGTGACACCCCTGTTGCTTCAATGGAGTGTAGGCAAATATTTTATAAAATGGGCTTAGTTTCCATACTGTTTGTATCTATTTACTGTGCCAAAATTATATTTCTTCTGAAAATTGCTACATACATGCACAGTATGTAGGCACAGTCCAAGGACAGATTAAATAGTAGATATATCTACTGTGATAGATTACCAATTTCAGTTTTTCTTACAAATTGTGGAATAATTAAAGATAAACCTTGGAACGAAAATTCTATTATCTAAAATTATCTAAGTACCTATCTATTATTATACGTAATAAATTCTGTTAAAAAAACTTTCTTTTATACGAAGCAAAACAACTCTATATTCGTGACTTGAAATCTAGGCATGTTAGTACTGTTACTATAAAAGTAAACAAGTTGTTACGAAATTGCTCATATTCCTCTCGGGGCTTCAGAGTCGGAGTAATTTTACAAGGCGAGTTCCATACATTTTTATTTCAGGAATGATGATGAGAAAAATTTAGGTCTATTCTCAACTACACATCTGTTTTAAACAAAGTGTTTCGTTCACGTATGTTGAAAGCGTTCTAAACTTTCAAGTACTTTCAACATATCGAAGTTTTGGTTACGTTAAAATCCTATACGACATATTTTGCCTATCCTTGCCATACGTGCCTACGCCCGTGAGCTCCGTCACCAGAGCTCTACCACCAGTAAAAGAGTACCATCCAGAATATGTCGTATAGGATTTTAACGTAACCAAAACTTCGATATGTTGAAAGTACTTGAAAGTTTAGAACGCTTTCAACATACGTGAACGAAACACTTTGTTTAAAACAGACGATCAAAACAGATGTGTAGTTGAGAATAGACCTAAATCGGGAGGGCACTCCCGCGCGAATTCGTCTCCGTGGTATCAATCCGGACACCCCGGGACGCCGACGTATGTCCGAGCCCCGATCCCGAATCGTGATCCGATACGTTAGTGAGCCAAGCTCGGCCGGGCTCGCCATTAGATGCAGAGCTCTGTGACGATGTCACGTAACCTGCCCGACACGGGTTCGATTCCCGGACGTGGGGGCTTTCATCGGGGATGCGGTCGCGGGTCCGACTACGGTCCGGGCTACGACCGCGCAATATCTGCGGGCGTTGCCACTGGAGTGGTGGATGCTCGCCCCTGTTGGCTTCCCAAAACTCGACGCTGGGCGCCGGAAGCCGCCGCAGCGACGCCACTTCGCGCCGTGACGACACCCCCGCCGCCGCAATACCAACCGCCGCGGCAACGCTGTCATCACGGCACCACCACACTTGGGAGGCGCCTACTCCGTCGCTGCGCCCTAATGGGCGACGCGGCGCTTACCACTGCGCCACCCAGACAAGACGCCGCTCCCATTACTATGGGAGCAGAAGATGCCGAGGAAAAGGGGCGCGTGCCTCGAAGCCTATACCGCGCCACGCGCTAGCGCGCGCTACGAATCACGACGATCGACGACGACGCCGCTTAGAGATAAAATAAAATTAAATGTCCAGAAAATCGTTAGAATCACCCCTACCATTTAGGGATATGAAAATTAAACTACTACCGATTCCCATACCTACCAAATATACACACAAAATCTATTGATGATTGGTCCAGATGTTTCAGAGGAGTATTAGACTTATCTAATGCTTTTGATAAAATTCATAAATAATTTAAGCTTCATTAGTCAAGTAGATAAATCTTGTCTAGGAACTCCGAAATTAGCTTTCTAGGCACTCAGCGCGAACAAAACCACTTGCTCGCTTAACAGCCTTCAAAAGGTTGTTTACAACTTCCGAAGTAAACAAAACTTGTTTCGCCGAAGTCCTTTGAGTTCCGTAAAGAACTACTGGCCCACAAAAGGGTTATAAATGGGAATCACTAATGTTACTCGTGTATTGAGTTGCTTTGAACTTAGACGGTTCAGTCTAAAAGATCATTGTGATTCTGAGAAACATTGATTAGATCACAGATAATGATTATCTACCTATTTCTAATATTGGTGTAATGGTACATTTTTGTTAAAATACCCCGAACTTGTTGTATTATTCTTCCATTAAAACTACAATATTCAATAAGTTACGTGGCTTTATCATCCATAATATAGATTATGCGTGTTATAATTATTCACGAAGGATAATAATATGTAGATAATTTAAAACTAGGAGTACATTTGGATTTTAGAATGTGCTCTGATTGTAAAATTGCCCATTAAAGGACTACGTAAAAAATAACGCATTATATTTAAAACGCCTATAACAATTGTATTCCATGAAATGGATTTAAATGTTGAAGCCCATTCTTTATCCAAACACGAATCAATGATTACACTTAGTCGTGAGTAGCTTTAAATTCGGGTGGACAGACATAATGTGAGACGATATGGGGGTCGATGTGGCCCAAACGAGGGTATTTTACCTCGAGGGTCGGCTTATTTCTTACCTTTTCTAATGTCATAACCTTAAACTTACATTCTTGTCTCTAATCGTCGGATCAAATGGTCGAAACTAAGACGACCTTTGCATAAACTTTACGATGCGTAGACTTAACTCATATTATCAACTTTGATGTATTTTTATGTGGAAGATATGCTACATACGTAATATTTTATATATTTTGATTTAGTGCTTGATAATTTTACGCCGAAAGATGAAAGCACTGCCGCCTCCGCCATGGGCGATACTACCATAACTTCAAGTATGTTTCCGTCTTCGTTATCTTGATGGCCTCTAAAGACGAGTTGGAAAGATAGATTAATAATAAATTATCACTCTTGTTTTTTCTTTTAAAAAATCCTGCTATCCTTTTTTTTAGCTCATTAAACATCGTGTCTAAAGTCCTGTTTTTTTTTTTTCAGGTAATTGGCATGTCCTGGTTTGTTGTCCTGTTATCGTCGGTTACGGTGACGTATAATAAAGTTGAATAGTCATCATTTGCGTAAAAAAAAAAATTCTTCATTAGCTAGAGCTTATTATTGCGGGATATCTCGCAAAGGTTGCGATAGGTGAAAATAAAAAAATACCTCAAATACCACGATGAATAAAGGCTGCATTCCTCTCTCTACTCGACATGGTTGCGGAGAGCGGCTGGCAAACTTCATAATAACATACTTTATGCACCGATAAAGCCCTTATCTCAGAGAACCCTTTTCTCAATAGCACATTCTTGACTTCACGATAGATACAGCGTTTGTAGTTATGATAACAGCAAATATTTTCGACTCTTTTATATGAGTGTTACGGTTGTTATTCGTTTAAACTTGCACTTCAATGCTATCTGATTTACGGTCAGGTGTGGGCGCTCGTTCGCTACTCTCCCATTCAGTTTGCACAAAGTGGGACACTTTTAGATTGGCGGTCTTCAATAATACAGACGTTCTCTTTCAACTTCAATTGACTGCGGACAATATTTTTGTTAGTTGCTGTAACATCTAGTTTACATGATTGACTTTGGATAATTTTTATTATATCGATTCCGATGCTAAACTTAAATTCATGTAGCAATGTGAAATAAGTTTAACATTTCGTATACCAAAAAATACAAACAAATTCCATCGAGTTTCAACGTTCAATGTTATTCAAACAAAATTCAAAACTTCCTTTCATCGACGTTACTACAATTCAGTCAGATTTGGCGTCGTATGAATTCAGAATCTAGAGCCGAGCTTGGCATCTTACAATCAGCTGTATATAAATGAAGACTGCATCTAAGATCAAGCTTTGAAAAGTATTGAAACCCAAGAAATTGTAAGGTAATAAATGTTACGCAAATATATTTATATTTGATGTTTACTTTTTAGTTTTTCTAATCTTAGCAAATAATTGAAATGCAATACTGTTTGTAATTGAAACGAATTAACTTATAAAAAATTCTTAAAACTAGTCGAATAAGATTCCAGTACTATAGATAGGTACTGTTCTAAGAGAATTATAATGAAGTCATTGTTTATATTTATGAAGCCAATAAAACAATGAATAGAGATAGTAAGGTTTTAGTATCGACGGGGATTGTAGATAAGCGAATTCCGGGATAAGTTAAAGCTACAGGTAGCACATTCCGGCACTCGCCCCATAGCCTCATTAGAAAACAAACACAGCCGAGGGTGTAGTCATCCAACAGGCAATTATAGTAACGTGCAACACTTCACATTCCTTTGTCATTTTTTTTGCTTTAAACATGTGCATTTTAGTTAGGGGTAGAGGGGGGTGGCTTTCATTGTGTAGACGGCCTGCGGCATCCATGTTCCCACTTCGGCTGCGTTAGTTCAGTAGCTTTTAGCCCTTGGCCGGGGGCGGTTGCGCGCCCGTTTACCCGCAAAACGGTTCGATATCAGTGTATCGACGAAGTGAAGTTTGTTAAGATAGTTTACCCGTTTGATATAAAGGCGTTTACGTGAGTTTTTGTATGGCTGGCTGGAAAACTTTATCTTACACTGCACTCCAATTTGTACTTCATTATACTGTGACTAAAAAAACCAAAACCTTATGTCTCGAGTTTTTTTCAATTATTCGTTGTGCTGGATTAGCTTCAGGTAACATTTAATAATCGTTTTACGTAAAACATTTGAACATCCACTGGGAACGTTCATTAACGTATTATCCAATAGTTGCAAAACAGGATTTGTAAGGAATGTAAGATATTAAATTCCTGAGTTTATTAAAGTTCTTAATTCAATTTCATAATGGCTCGTGTACGGAGAGTTATGTTTACCAACAGAAACGATGTTCATCGTTACATTTATCTATGTTTTGGAGTTTGACTCGCGTTTAACATAATTTGAATATCAATGAATATTTTATCATTCTACAGTTATTACATTTTCCACTTTTTTGTTGTTCTTGACGCCGCAGTCTCTAGGAATTTAAAATTCTAAAACTTTTCTCGTTTTCTACAGAATTAAATGGTTATAGTAGGTATACTAACTTTACCTGAGTGAACTTGGAATAGGTGCACATAGAATATAAAATTAAATGTTATGAAACAACCGTATGGTTGTTTAATTTTATAACATTAGATATGGGTTCCTTTGAAAGTTGTTATTGAACTTGAGTTTTTTAATCGAATATCGATGTATATAATATGAGAAATAATGGTTTTATTTATTCCATTTCCATATGTTGCCACTTGAAGTTCTTAAGTTAAGTTGTATTGAACAAAGTCAATCGATTTAAAAAATCATTTCAAAAACAAAGAACATGTCACAGAAGAGATAATACAATCAATCCATCTAGCACTGCAACGATATTGAAAATCTGAGAAAAAAATAACACATTCTTCTTTACTCATTATTTATTGAGTTTTATTTTAAACAAACTTATATTTTGGAAATAGTTGTGGTAGATAGAGTAAAAATATGAGTGACAAGTTTATCGGAAAGGAAAGGTCACGGTGAACACCCGCCTCGCCCCTATTTCTCGATAGAGGACCGCAATTTCTTTTACTTTCATTTTTATTTCTGTTTATCAAGTTATCCCAACAAACATATGATTTTATCTAGGTACCTATACATTTCTAAGGCGTGAATAAGTTTTTCCATCCTAACTCTCGTTACAGAACATTTTAGTGCCCCCTTTTTATTCATCTTATACACCGAATAATGAGCAAATCTTGTTAGTTATTATAACCAATATTAGTAATTTTGCTACATTTAAATACAAATTCGAAAACTGCTTAGTACTGTTACTATTATCGACATTTTAGAACTCTTTGGTCTAATAATTTTGCAGATTTTATTTGTTAAGTAGGTCTCTCGATGACTCGATGACTCGACGAACTTTGTTACCGCCTTATAGTAGTAATACACGACTGAAAAATCCGGTCCAAATCCGGCGTCGCTACACACCGACCTGATTCGGTCTGGTGGACCGACTCCGCCGACCAAACCCGCTCGAGCGGACCGCATCGGCCCAAATCCGCTGTTGCTACACATGGACAGAATTGTTTCGGAGCGTTCCGAATCCGCTGTCCGCTCCGTACCAAATCCGGACGTGTGTTATACATCTTAGAATCAAATAGTGTGTCCAAAATTTAACAGGTACGAACTATTTTATTTGGATGGGAAAATGAAATTGGAGAAAATACTTTTCACCTTTAAATCCTGTCTTGGACATCAAAACTACATTTAGCTAAATCGGTCAAGCCTTTCTTGAGTTTTAGTGAGAATAACAAATGCCATTACATTTTTATATAAAATATAGAGATAATTCAATTATCTGTGAAAGCATTAGATACCTGTTCTAAGAGTTAGACTCTTACCTACTGAAATACCTAATTGAATAGGTGAGAGTAACTTAAATTAAAAATAAAACCCCAGTAAGGTTTTTGGGGTAATATTATTCAAGTACTCTGCCTATGAAGGTAATGTAGGTACGCCACAAACAACAGACTTCATTGCCTTCAATTTATTGAAATTGGAGGGTCAAATATAAAGTCTGCGTCATATGAGCTTAGCTTCAGCTGAAGGCTAAAGTTTCCAAACTAGTTCTGAACATTAAATCATGTACAATAATTGGTACATTGTTGTTTGTAGGTATTTTATAATTAAAATTTGCTATTTTCTTCTCTTGTTTTTTTTTTAATACTAGTATTATCCTAGTATTAAATAATAGTATTACCTCGTAAACTTTCTAAATTACTTAATTTTAATTTATTTTGTCGTTCAACTGAGTAAAGATTTTTGATAACATTCAACAAGCTTTGAACATTTTCGCTGATTTGCTTGATGAGCTCGGTCTCAAGCTTTCAGAAACAAATCTAAATATTGTCTGTATAGTAGAGGTAATCGAAATCACGTTGTAAATCTCACAATTAATCAAGGTCAAATTCAATCCGTGAATTCATACAAATATCTTGGTATTTGGCTGGATAAATCTCTTCGATGGCATAAACACATAAAAGAAACTATGTATAAAGTACAACGATTACTGAGCTTATTAAAAAACTAAGCTGGGTCATCATGGGGTTTACATCCCACGCACCTACGGAGAATATATAAAGCAATGATAAGAAGCAAATTGGATTATGGAAGTGTTTTGTTTGATAGAAGCGCCAAGGCACACCTATACAAGCTAGACAAAATTCAAAATCAGGCAATGCGTATTGTTGGAGGATTTATAAAGAGTACGCCAATACATGTCATGGAAAGTGAACTCTGTTTACCTCCCTTACATTTAAGAAGAATATATTAGGCATATAAACTAAATTTAAAATTTGCATCTTGGTCAAATAAAGTCACAAATCAGTTAGTGGATAAATTAAAAATATGTTGTCAAAAACCTTACTGGAACAACAAAAAGATACCATTATTAGTCCAAACAAGAAATGAGTTATATCAAGATAGTATTGCCTCTCATATCCATTGGAAATGTTTAACTTAAGTTCTTGGGTATCTAGTATTGAAGTATATATATTATACGTTGGAAATTGGATAGTTTACAAGAACCAAAAAAATCATATAATCCTACATGTCTTGAATTTGATGTTATTAGGGAAATTTCAGAGAAATATAAGGGGTGGTATACATTATTCACAGATGGTTCTAAAAATAATGTAGGTGGTAACGGAGCAGCATTTGATGATCCTCGTACTCTTAATAACTTAAACAATTGTTTTATAGTTAATAATACTAGTGTTTCTATTATGTCGTTGGAGCTCATTGCAATCTCTAAGGCATTAATGTACGCTCAGAATTTACCACATAAAATAATTCTTATTTGTACTGATAGTAAGAGTGCCCTTAAGCATATAGCTCGATGCGCCTGTAGCTACAGAGGTGTTTCGATCGCATAAGCTATCGAAACACCTCGAAATAATTTCTTTTGTAATAATTCTTTCGAAATAATTATTGAAAAATGAAAAAGACTTGAGATTGCAATGGATTCCATCACATATTGGAATAAAAGGTAATGAGGAGGCAGATAAGCTTGCTAAGAGATCAATTCTATATGGTGAACAAACTAATATAAAGGCAGATTTTACTGATTTTTTACAAAAATATAAAGAAAGCATTTATTAATTATGGAAAGAATACTTTAACGTTAAATCTTTAGAAAAAGGAATTTGGTACAGAACTTTACAATCTAAACCACCTCATGTGCCTTGGTTTTGTAATGTTAAAATTTGTAGAAAGCTCATAGTTATAGGCCACAGACTGAGATCTGGACACATGCCTTTGAATAAATTTAAATTTATGATGAAATTTTCAGACTCGCCTAATTGTGATTTTTGTGGAGTTGCTGACGATGTCCATCATCTTTTATTGGAGTGTGTCCGATTTCAATCTGGTAGAAAAACGGTTATGGACCTTATGAACCTGAACATATTAAATACTGGCATGTTTTTAGATGTATTATCTTGTCCGAGTTCTAACGATGCCATGAATTTGTTCAGACTTATAAGTTTAATAGACTCATGATAAATGTTAAATAAGTAGGTACATATTATAGTTGGTTGGGTATGAAATTGTGTGGGTCGGGTCATAATGAGACTGACATGTACTTGAGTATAAAAGTCCCTAAATAATAAAGAAAAAAAAAAGATTTTTTCATATGTTGTTTTATGAATAACCTTAACTTTCATTATACTCACAAGTAGTGAATCTAATATTTAGGTGCCTACATACGACGCAGACAAGACCATTTCTCGCTGTCCCAACAATTTTTCCTTACCTTCACGAAGAGAGATTTTTATAAATAACGTTGGTGAACAGATTGCACAATCTTTCAAGTTAACCAAATATTAACTTCTGTCGCAAAGTCGTCAGAACTTTACTCACAGCTGTTTCACATACTAATTTATCACGTTGCATACCTACCTATATTCTGAGTTTTAGATAGGGATGATGAACTGAAACCAGCAGTTGGTTCCAGTCTTATAAGTTTCTGAGTATATCAAACAGATTTATTGCAGTTTAGGAAATATTCCACATGTTAGGTTCTATAGGTCTTTAAACTATACACTAACATTATATTCATTGAGGATAGAATTAAAATAGAGGAGGGCCTAGGCGTATTACCCGGAATATATAGGAAAACTAACCTCTTTGCTGATATTATAACATGTGTTAAGCTTCGGGGGATGATAATCTAAGAATGTGACCAAGTATTTATAAGTAAGGGCACTCAACTACATATTTGGGACTAAGCCACAAAATATAATCATCACAACCTAAAACTAAATGCACAATTATGATAAAATAGTAGTGAAGTATGTTTATACTTCGAGTTCTGTAGTTGATAAACAAAATGCATAATCAACAAACACGAAAAAGGAAGTTCTTGCATCAGTGGAATTTGTCTTACCCGATATTGCTTTGATAAGTTGACTAATATCTATATTATTTCTTTTTGGTCAGGTTCTGATAATCGCGATAAGGATTGCAATATCTAAAAACCGTCCGGCTTTTAAATTGAGTTTTTAATTTTATATCACATCAATCATTTTCGATTCTACTTCTCATAAATAGCCGCATTGGACGAACCAATCCATGGCAATAAAACAGAAGTTTTAAATTCTTATGAGCGGAGCGCATCAACGATACCCGAGAAAAGAAGCTAGGCCATACCACAGACTAAAGGACTTATTACACGGCACGGTATTCAGGGTACGATAGCAAGGGTCAGGGTAGTGTAATAACATTAGGGAGTTAGGGCCCTAATTAGGGCGACCGGAGCGGCCCGTGTATTTGTACTGCGACCGGATAGTGTAATAAGCGGCAACCCGGCGCGAGGCCACGCCCACCCTTTCTGCCGGACCCTGCATGCCGTGTCGTGTAATAGCCTTTTATCTGTTAAACTAAATAAAAATAACCCGTACCTATGCTGTTTATTATAAACATTTCTAGAAATATGGATGATAAGTTCATGTATTAATTCTTTTTTAAATTAGGTTTTCATTTAATTTTTAATGTACGTATAAATAATTTTAATTTATTTTCAATATCTGACAAATTCTTAGAGCAGGAAAGAGCTTTGTTATGTTTTGAGTTGAAAAAGAAATTGAAAGAAATATAATATGTACAGGGTTATTTGTTATTAGCGCATAAGCCCTTGCAGGCAGCCTCTCTTCATCAATCCCAACAAAATTTGCTCTACAACTTTTTAAAATTCATAGTTATCAAAATTTAATTTTCTCATTCAAGTTTTTTTTTTGCCTCTTAACTAGCATTTGCTTTTAGCGTAGGTACCTATACCACGCACCTTTGCCTAGGTGAAATATCGCCACGTGCAGCGGGGAGCGGGGTTGCGGGGTGACGCAGCGGCGGCTATGGTCTTTTGAACTTCTGAAATCATTTTTTTTTTCGGTATTTATCAAGATTTGTAGTCGATTTAGTGGCCCTAAATGGGCCACTAAATCGATTACTACCAACGTTTTTTCAGGAGCTGCATGTTTTATGTTATAGGTATTTTCTTTCTAAATCAACAGACATAAGATGATATAATGCTACCCAGTTTTAGTTTAACTAAATGCTGTAAAATAAAAGATACAAAAAAAGAATTAAATAGGTATAGTAAAAAAAAAACAAGAAACAAATCCTATGGAACAGGCTTCCACCGTCACATTCACAAATATTTACATAATTTCATGTCCCTATTTCACTAAAAGAATGGGTTATGTATCCCTCCCTCGATTCACCATGATGTTTAAATTTAACATATTACAGAAGTATCTACATAAGCCTATTGTGAATGCTGTCAAATAAATCGACTTATTGAAACAAGATACCATTCAGGTATCCTTAATATATTACGTTACAAATTTAATGATCTTTCTATCAACATTCCTGTTCTGGTAGTAATTAAATTAAATGTTTTAGTAAACGTAGGTAAGTATTGCAATTAAGTATTTATGTTCAGCGCTAGTCAACAAGTTTCTGTATCACTTGTAGGTACTTGTATCGTCCAACAGCACTCAGTGTCTAAGTGGCTATCGAGGAACTGGGATCTTTTGAAGAGTTATGCTGTCATGTTTAGTAGCATGTCCGTATCAGTTTTAACTAATTTCTTAACTTAGGAGTGCTCACGCAGGCACATTAGGTAATTTAATTTGCATCCGTTCCCCGGTTTATGTTCAAAGGAAAATGATTCTGTTCCGTATATTTCTGGGCCCAGGTGTAACTACACTACACTGTACAAATTATGTAATTTGCAAATTACTATAAAATAAATAATATGAAATTCGGGCATTTTTTGAATTGTTACTAATTAAAGTATGTATATATGATCAAGTAGAAGTTGGGTTAGATTGATAATTGTTAACTATATTACAAAATGTACTGTGTAATGGGTTAACCAATAACGATTTTGCAGGCCCAAAATAACCTGTCTCCTTTTTAATAAAACGAATTTATTGAAGTATTATTAATTATTTCAATAGCTGAAAATGATTTTGGTGTTTTCAATTTAGCGTACAAGGATAATAAAGGAGTGACTGAAAAAGGATACATATCTATATTATGTATATTAATAATTCCATTTACCTACCAGCCATTTCACTAGGGTGTTAACGTCACAATTCATACGTAACCGAAATAGGGTGACAAATCGTAGTCATAATATAGGCACTCACGTTATCCTGATAATGTGACTTGTAAATCTAGTTGCGAATTTAATGGTTACTGTGTCATTCTAGAGTTGATCCGGGATGGACTATGGGGAATATGAAACTATATCTGAACTCGGATTCAGCATAGTTGAGAAGTCCGACCGATCCTAACTTATCATTATTAATTTGTTAGTCTGTCATTTTAATGATTGTAGTTAATGTAGTCAAAACAAACATTTTGAAGTAATATCAGATCTCTCGAGTGTTATTACAAAATATCCAATAGGTAAAAATACTAAATTTTGAAAATGTTTCTGCTCACTTAAAATGGTTGAGAAAATGTAATAAATCTAATTGCATAAAATTATAATTCCGTTCCTCAATTTACCATCACAAATAGAACGATAAAGAGATATATATTTTTATTGTAATAATATAGAATTCTTGTTGTTATTGTATTTAAGAATTAAAATTATTCATCTATGTTTAAATTCCATTAAATGTAATCTATATATATATAAAAATCAATTGCTGTTCCTTAGTCTCGCTAAAACTCGAGAACGGCGGGACCGATTTGGCTAATTTTGGTTTTGAATGATTTTTGGAAGTCCAGGGAAGGTTTAAAAGGTAAGAAAACATGAAGAAGTTTAAGGGAAATAGTAAAAACTACATTTTTTTCCCATACAAATAGTCCATATTTTCACACATTATTTCATTCTGAGGCAATACGAAGTTTGCCGGGTCAGCTAGTAAGATATCAAAATTCCTTAAACGTCGATTGTGTGGCTAATAACCCCGTAACCAGAAAGTTAAGTTAATTACACAAACCGCAAATTCAATAAGCTTCGTATACTATTATAAGAGACTGACTATAATAATTGAGTTACACCTCTAAACCGCATTGAATTAACCGGACTGGTAAACTTTAGATCATAAGATGCAAATGCAGCACTATTGGAAATTTAAAATACCTCCTTTTAAAAACGTAAGTTTCAAGGCAGTGCTCATTTTTGCTTCAAGCCTTTCCTATCTTTTGTACATACTCGTATAATTGATTTTACGGGATCGACAGAGTACGTAGGTATGGCCATTATCTTTTTCCTTCAAATGCTGTCCTGTTTCTTTAATATTTATCGGAACGACATTTGCATACTTCTGACGTATAATATAATCATGAAATTTCGTCAGCTTCATGAAATTCTTTTTTTTTATGTAATGAAGTGGCAAACTAAAATTTTAAATTAGTGTTGCAATTTTTTGCTGAAAAAGACTATACCTACCATCCTATTAAGTCAACGTGAGGTATTCAGTAGCTTTCTTCCTGTAGATTTTGGAAAGTGTGAAAAAGCTATTTGACCTTATGAAGCAGTGGCATAGCGCACAAAATCCCTTGCCCAGCGTTGCAAGGCTTTTCTAAACATAGAACATAGCGCATATTTCTTTCGTGTCCTCTTGACATTCTCGCCTGGGGAGAAATTGAACCTATCTATTGGATTTACATAAAGGCTGGATAAGTTCCTATAGATTCGTATATTTGCTTCGACGAGTGTCGAACGAACTGAGTTTCGTGTGCTCCTATTGAAATTCAATTTGTGGTTGAAGTGCTAATGCGCTTATGTATCGTTTGAATTTATAATAAACTTGTTGTTGAATCGCGTTTTATCTATATCTAAAGACCAACGTTGGTTGACAACTCATCATATATTAGTTTTAATTAACTTTACATATTTTATGTAAGTTAATCATTATTGATGTTGTAAAAGAGTATATTATAATAATAAATCTAGGTAACAGAGATGAAGCTAAGGCTAAGAGCTAATCAAGTTGAGCTACACTTGTGGATCCTGAGTATATTATAGTCATCTTTCATTGTTTCAAAGATTTTCTTTTAAGACTTTGCTTGTATATGTTAAAAGTAAGCAATATTCCACTATTACTGTAATTTATACCTAGGTTGATTTTTTGAATAAAAGAAATATGATTTTTCAACAAATTAAAGTGAAGACAAGTATCGTCGTTATCTATACATACATATTAATAACGTGTCACGTTGTTTGTCCGCGATTGACCCCTAAACGTATTAACCGATCTTAATCAAACTTTGCACACCATGTGCAGTTCATCCATGATCATGATCCAACTTGACAAATAGGACTGCTTACATCTTAATTTTCAGTCGCAATATTATGTTAGTACTTAGTACATAAATCCGAAGTGCGGGCCGCTAGTATAAATTAAAACTGCATTGCGTACCTTCCTAAAAATCAATAGAATTAATATCAAATTTTATGGAAAAAATCAATTTGAAAAAACACTTCAACTTATAGACCATATAGTGTTTGTATGCTGCCGTTTTCACGTATTTGCGGATACTTTTCCATATTAAATAAAATCTCCTGGTTCTATTCATACTTGGCAGGATTAAACGAATGGTTGAACACAGATTTAAAGCAGCTCATAATGTCATTGGTTTGAATTTCAAATAACAGATTATGAACAAATACTGGAAAGAGCTCTCGGTTATAAGGATTCTACCGTTATGAAACATTATATTTTGGAACTAGCTGTGCCCGCGACTTCGTCTACGTGAGAAAAAATATGATTGTTCAGTATCTACCCGGACGAAGTCGTGGGCGCAGCAAGTATAAAAGTAGCGTAAGTTACTCCTTATTACATCAGCTATCTGTCAGTGAAAGTCCCGTCAAAATCGGAGACACTCAAATTCTACGTGTTTGTATGTAGTTATGTATGTATGTATGGTTGTATGGAGATAAAAGTAGCCCAAGTTACTCCTTATCACATCAGCTATCTGCCAGTGAAAGTCCCGTTAAAATCGGAGACACTCAAATTCTGTTTATTTGTATGTAGGTTTGTATGTATGTATGGTTGTATTGAGATAAAAGTAGCCTAAGTTACTCCTTATCACATCAGCTATCTGCCAGTGAAAGACCCGTCAAAGTCGGATACACTCCAATTCTATTTATTTGTATGTAGGTATGTATGTGTGTTTCTCCATTGGTCAAGACCAATGGAAAGATGGACCGATGAAATATCACAGTCAGCAGGGACAGACTGGTTAGACACGTCAAAAGACCGAACTGGCTGGAGACATTTGCAGGAGACCTTTACTCGAAGAGAGGTCCTTAATAAAAAATAGCATATTAAACATTGACATTTTATGATAGGCTAATTGAAAAATATGTTTTTTTGTATAATTTATTAACATGAAATACAATTTAAATTAAAATATTATATTATATACTTAAAATGCATGATTTTTATAGGTTTTTTAAAAATGGAAATACAAAAATTTAATAAATATAAAAATGTAATTAATCAAATTGAATAGAATCACTCGAATTATTAAATATGTAATTGTTAAATTGAAATGTAAATTTATTAAGGAATAAAAGGTTTAAATAAAATAAATAAATAATGTATGTGTGTATGGATGTATGGAGATAAAAGTAGCCTAGATAAAAGTAGCCTAAGTTACTCCTTACCACATCAGCTATCTGCCAGTGAAAGTCCCGTCAAAATTGGTCAAGCCGTTCCCAAGATTAGCCCCGCCAAACAGACAGACAGACAGACAGACAAAAATTGTAAAAAATGTTGTTTTGGTATATGAACCATGTATACATATGCATTTAGTAAAAAGCGGTTATTTTAATATTAAAAACAGACACTCCAATTTTATTTATTTGTATGTATATATATTTATTATGGAGGCTATATAACATAAGACCTAAAAATACAACAACTTTTTCCAGCTACAAATATACTGTTATCATTTTTCTTTCTTTAAGTTTTATGCATGTTGTAATTACCTATAAGTGAGATTATATGTATTTATTAACTTTAAAATGCCTTAGTTATGTAAGTATTAGCATATAATCTTGTTGGTGATTCATAAGTTAATAAGTAAATAAATAAATACTGTGAAAATTTTAAGCGTCTACATTATAGCGGTTACAGAAATACATAATTTGTGAAAATGTTACCTTTCTAGCTATAACTATTTATGAGATACAGCCTGGTGATAGACAGACGGACGGACGGACAGACAGACAGACAGTGGAGGATTAGTTATCCGTAGGATCCGTTTTTACCTATTAAGTACGAAACTCCCTAAAAGATAGAACTAAGATACAGAATAGCTTAAAAAATATTCGATACGATTCTTTAAATTGACATAACTTTTTTATTTCTAAACCGATTCACATGAAACAAACACTAAATCTTAAGTGAAACTTACCACAATATATTAGTGAACCGCAAATCGAATAAGCCGTTTCTGATATTAGCGTGCACAAACACACAGACATTTTTCCGGGATAAAAAGTACCCAGTGTTGTGCGCCAAAGGTTAAAGTATAATCATACCAAGTTTCATTGTAATTGGACCAGTAGTTTTTATGTGATGCTTGAACAAACAGACAGACAGACAAAAAATTTTCTAATCACATATTTGTGTTCGGTATCGATCTAATAATATCCCCTGGTATTTATTTTTTCAATATTTTTAATGTACAGAATTTACACTTCTACAGATTTATTATAAGTATAGATTAGTCATTCAATAGCGTATAGGGTGAATTAAGTATTAATGAGATTAATGGTGACGGAATAGGAAAAAAAGTTTGATCAAATGACTTGCTCGTAATTTATCGTACCTAATAGAAATAAAAATTAACATTTTATTTGAATCAGACCGTTGATTTTTTTTTTTTATGTTGTGGAAGTGGCAAACAAGCATGCAGTTCACATTGATGTTAAGTGATGACTGCAGCCTATAGACACCCACACAAAGACCCAGGTCAAAATGCAGATGCGTTGCCACTCCTGAGGCCTAAGGTGTTATGCCACTGTGCCGGAAATTACAGGGCCGTACAAAAATACATAATACCAATACATACATAATAATAATATTTCCCTTTTAAGGGTTCTGTAGCCTAGAACTCTTTTAGTTTCGCCTTGTCCATCCGTCTGTCCGTAGCTATGCTCGGAGACTCTTAATACTAGAAAGCTGTAAATTTGCATGAACACACATAATAATCACGCCAAAAAAGTGGTACTATAAAATATTGAAAAAAAGTTTTTTAAGGGTAGGTAAGTAACTCTCCTGCACTTAACGTGGGGATGTACTCGTATTTTTTTCAACACGACCTACAATGAATTTAAAAGGAAAACTCTCAAGGTTGAGTATATTCATCAATTTTACGAGTAATGGTCTAACTTATACAATGTACTTGAAAAAACGGAACACTACTTTGCGCGTATCCCAACATGCACTTGGCCGGTTCGTCTAACAAATTGAAATTTAATAATTTATGTAATAAATTTTCAATTTTCAATGTGTAGTAAATATACCATTACTAAATTTAGAATTCTTCTCTACAACCACTCTTTACTCGCTCTATTATAGATCTATCAATATAATAACATATTGGCGGAAATAAAAAAAATCTGAAATACAATCGTGGAAAATAATTCTTGAGTTGCGGAAGAAGACATTAACGAATACACCCAACAGGTAAACGATGGTCCAACGTCCAACAGGTCTCTACAACTTTTGTTCATATTGGCCAAACTTTGAATAACTTGGCGCCGAGAGCTTTTTTTACACATCTAAAGATAAGATGAAAAGAAGAGTTTTTTTATGTAAGGAAGGTGGCAATCAAGCATGCAGCTCACATTGATGTTAAGTGATGATTGCAGCCTATAGATATATACACAAAAAAGAGAGGTTAAAATGCAGAAATGTTGCCACCCCTGAGACCTAAGTTGTAACGTTTCTGTGATAGTTATTACGGGGCCATACATTACCATCCAACTGGAACACGATAGTGCTGAACACCATTTAGCGGCAGATAAATTAGGTAATGCGGTGGTGCCTACGCCCTCGAGCTCCTGCACTGGCACTCTACCACCAATAACAAAAAGAATAACTATTGAATTGTGCGATATTCAATATTTTTAATATCTATCCGTTACTATTATTATCGACGAAATATTGAATGGTGTCAAATGTTGAAAAGAGTTGTATTGGTACAATTCGTATTTTTTTCATGATGTTACACAATTCAATGTTTCTATTTGGTTTCTAACAATAGTACCAATACACAACCCAGAATCTGAGGATAAGAACCTTATTTTACGCTTATAATACGACAGAGAAATCATTGTCGGTTATTTCCTTTCCGTAATAAAATCTACAGCATTTCACAATAATAAGTGGCCGGCCCTTTGTTGATATAACGAGAAATGTTGTGTTTCACAGAAAATTGAAAACAAAGATGTATATTTTTCATTTACATTCACCAGTATTTATCATAATGTTATAAATATTCAGAATCAGAAATTAATTTATTCATTTACGGTGACAGACACCTCTTATGACCCGTCAAAAACAAACAAAATAGGTAAATTAAAGTGAATAATAATTGATATACATGTCAATTTACAAGCTGAAAAATATGTATATAGTCAAGGATATCACTAAGATAAAACTAAATATAATAAACGAATGTAAGAAAGTATATCAGTAGAATGTCTCATTTCCCCTTTTACCTACTATTAAAATACTAGCTAAAGCTGTGTTTGTTAAATGTTTGTAAGGATTCAGTACACTATTCTAATTTTCTAGGTAAGTTCCCCTTAGCTTTCCGAATCTCTTTCAATATTTATCATTGAATAGTTAAAAAAATCATGAAGTTAAAATTAATGGCAAAGTTTCACCATTGAATAGTAAGTAGTTAGACCGGCCAGTAAGCAAACAGAAAGCTTAAATGGCATTAACACCAGCGGAGCAAAATAAACTAAATATGTGAATTTAAATTACTTCGTATTTATAATTAAAAGAGACGAAATACAAAATGCTGAGGTGAATTTTAATGAAGATCGTGAGAGTCTGTAAAAGTTTGAACATATGGAAAGCGTATTACGAATTGGAGGCGACGAGAATATGTTATTCAAGTAACCTACGCGGAGAAAATCTAGTAATGACACAAAGCATCAACATTCGATAATATATTTTTTTCGAATATTTACATTTGACGTTACTAGTAAAAGTAGAAATATAAAAAAACAACACTTCGTTTTTAATAAGAGTGACAAAGAAACCTACATAGAGACATTTATATAAAACGGGAAGGTTCTTTGTAGACACTTGACAATCCTTCACGTTATTTCGGCTCTGTTTCAAAAATTATGTGACCCTACTTACTTACTTAATTGAAATGCGGTAGCGTTAAATACTACCATTGATCTGCAGGTAGATTAGGCAATGCAATAGTCTACGACGTCCTTGAATTAAAAAATAAACCATTAAGAAATATGTTGATATTATGACCAATATCTCCGATTGAAAATATGAGAGTAAATATGTTACTGCAAATGAGGTTTATCCGACTTCTTGTATTATGTTCATGAACTTAAACTCGAAAATGTTTTCGTTTTATTCTAAAATATTTTCATCAAATTCATATAAAGACAAAAAGTCGTGCTTGTGGGAGACCCGAGTGGCTCTGCCAAAGTTTACTTTGGCGTCAGGGGTATTATTAGGGTTGTGAACGCCAGTTGACGTGATAAGTTGATAGACAGGATCAATTTTGTAATTAAAAGTGCTTCAGTTATAATCAAATTATTCATCGTTACCACTGTAAATCTTTCCGTTACCTAAATGATTAATCATCCATTACGCCAGTCTGCGTTTTTACTTTAAGTAATAAATCTCTGAATAAATCTTATTTGTGGTTGAGCTATTTTATGATATTAAGAAGATACAAAGTTTTGTAACTGAAGCTTTCGTATTGCCTCACAATGAAATAATAAGCTTTGAATATTATTATAATTTACTAGCTGACCCAGCAAACTTCGTATTGCCTCACAATGAAATAATGTGTCAAAGGTTTGATATATACGGACTATTTGCATGGGAAAATGAATATGTGGTTTTTACTATTTCCCTTCAATTTTTTCATATTTTCTTACCTTTTAAACCTTCCTTGGACTTCCACAAATCATTCAAAACCAAAATTAGCCAAATCGGTAAAGCCGTTCTCGAGTATAGCGAGACTAACGAACAGCAATTGATTTTATATACGAGATAAATTTTGTCTTTAAAACTGACAACAAAACTTATGACAGTAGGTAATAATATATAATAATATAAATAATGTAATAATAGTAATCATTGTAGGTAACTACATTTATGTGGTGCAAATATTTATCTTCTAAATAAGGCATAATAATACTATTAAAGGGCTACTGCATTTTATTTGTGTCTTGCATATCCCTTGAACTAAAAAAGACGAAGAGCAGCAATCAATACTTATACCACTTAAACAAGTCATAAAATTCATCCTTGATACCCGTATTGTAAGTGGCTATGGTAATTTTATGTGTGTGCATATTATGAGTATTGAAAATGGCAATTACTCTTGAATTTATTGGAAGAGCACCGAAGGCGCAGCAAGTGCGTGGGCTCGGAATTTATGTATTGTGCCAACCCTAAATCTTCATAACAACACAATCAACCGGAACATCGGACCAACTTCGAAGAACTAATTCTGGCTCGCGAAGATGACATGGCGAAACTTTCTGTTGCTAACAATTTTCTTGCAATTTGCGCTATTTGTTTCATTGATATAATTCTTTCTCCGATCTTCTTTATAATTTTGTCAAGAAAAATGTGATAATTCAATGTAGATATGGGAAAATAATATTACATATCAATGAAGACAATTATTTTCTTACTATTTTTTTCATACTTTACTTGCTTATTACTCGTATTATTAATGTTTTATCTTAGAGATAATGATTAATTAAATAAATATGTACTTATTTTTAAAGAAATAAGTAATATTATAATGATTGTATGAAAATGTTCTAACTAGAGATTATTAAAATAACAAAGCTATATTAAACATATTTCTTTATAAAAATATGCATGCCTAAAAGGCTTCTTGTTAAAGAGCCGAAAATATTAATCCAGTGGTTTACAATAAACAAAAATAAGCTTAGTTAAATCGTTTTAATTCAATGTTTTTATTACTCAATACATCATTAAACCGGCGAAGTAATGAATCTGCTTAGTTGTCAAGGAAACAGAATGTGTAACAAATCAAACATCATTAGCTTACACAAACATTACGAATCGTTACATGATTGAAAACAGTAGATTGGTTTAATTAATGAGCAATCAAAAAAGGTTTATTCTGAAAACAAAGCACCAATATTTAATTACTACGTAAATATCTAAAAGGTAAGTTGTATTCTATCAATTTCCGTAGCAAACTTGTATTGTTTGTAGCGCCAAGTTTAATCTCGATTTAAGTGAAATTACCTTTCACTGTTAACAAATATCCTCTGTCTGAGTTCCCGTAACTCGATTAGAGGTCTGCGGATGCCGAAAATGATTTACAACAGTTTAAAACCAAGTCTATTCTATTAGATTATTGGGGTTAACGGTCTATCGATTATCTTAAAGCGCCTATTAAATTCGTGATGTGCGATCGATATTATTTATTACGGTATTCATCGTACATCGAAAGGTATTGATATATCGATAAAAACCTCGAAGCTATTCGAAATGAATAAATCACCGACACATTTCTAGTTGGCCTTGTTGCTTCATACATTTTTGCTACGAGTTATTGAAGTTGTGATCTTCGAAAAATACAGTGAAAATTTTTGTTTAAAGCTTTAAAGACCACTGACGGGGATTTGTTGTAATACTATACATATAAAGATACATTGGATATTAATATCTTACTAAATACAGCAGTTTCTATAAAAATAAAAAAAATGTGAGCAATATAAATAATTTGTTGATAAATTAAGATCGTTGTTCATTATTTTGTTTCATAAAGCTATTCTTAGACTGGGTTGCACCAAGATATAACTTTAACAGATTTATTTAAGTTAGAACAGGATTTGTAATGTTTCAATAACTTTAACTTTTACAAATATCTTGGTACAACCTAGGCTTAGTGTAGATGGACTAGGTAAATAAACACTTGAAATTGATAATTGGCTAAATTGAGATTGGATATTTAACAGAATTTAACATCTTATAAATGTTTAATTCTTTAGGATTTACTATTTTTTCTATTACATTTTTTTTGTTAATGGAAATGTAGTAACGGACGCAGTTAGATACGTTAGACAACTATCCTAACCTAAATATGTACCTATCTGGCATGCGAAAATTGTAGCTGGATTTAAGCACTCTGTATCCAGAGCGTAAAATTCCTCCGACCACGTAGGGCTATTGCACAAGTTACGTTATTTAGAAAGTCCACTCTGCGTACTTAATTATTTTTACTGTAATTTTGTTTTATTACATAGCCACAGAGAAGGGTTTCGTGGGTTCACGTTTGTCCCTTTCGTTTTGAGTGTGTGCATGATGAATTTTTCCTTTCCTTTTTAATTTCAATTGTTTCTACGAATCATACGTTAATATTGCGTTTTAAGAGTTCCGTATTATGTGATTTACAAAATAATATTTAAATACCTTTTGTTGTTATGCTTTTAATGGACATTTTATTTCATATGTAGATATTTATAATACGAAGTATTTTTTTTACATATTTGGTAAATATTCATTTAAATATTAACAAGGAAATCTTAAAATGCACTGACAAATCATTTCATTATTATGTATTTGATTAAACCTACATAGTTCGTAGATAGGAATATTTTCACTGTCAATGGAACCTTATAGTTTTTAGGTTAATTTAAAATCAATCAAACAGTTTGACTGTTCGTCAGGACTGTTCACATTTTTGATTATTTACAAATTGTTTTCATACCTGTTAGTAGTTATTACTCCATCAAATAGTACCTAATTGTTTCTTCATGTTCACTGACGCGAATAAATGGAGTAGACTACAAATAAATACCAAAATTTCAACTTAGATGTCTTTTGTTCTTGTTCTTTTTATAGAATATTGGTTTAACAGCTTCATAGTCAGTTTCTATGTGTACCTTTACCAACAAAAACAGCATGTAAACACGATGTCTGTCCATTAATGTACATGGGTATTACATTATTGTAAGCGGTACAGCATGTATTGGATTTTGATCTTTGAACCTTATTCCGTTTACAAAAGGACAATTGGGAATCATTCACGGACAAAGGTCGAGTCATGTCACGCGTTGTCGTCCTGAATTATGGGAAGGCCTTTAAGATAGATTCGATTTCAGCTACCCCGGGACTCTCAATGCGGGTCCGATAATTAAATTTTGATTCTAATTGGGCAAGGTCGGATAGATGATTAGGTACAATGTACAATACAACAGCTATATAATAAAATACAACTATATTGAGCCAGATATGTACTAGGAGAAATTTAACGGTTCGCGAATCCGATTTTAAAACTTAACACGTTTATGACATTTTGTACACTTATAGTTCTTTAAATTTAGGCTTTGTGTATAAGTGCTGTTCTCTGTTGGTCTAATCTGTTACAATGTTGTTTTTTTTAATGTTTGATATATATATATTTAATATACCTACTCATTTTATCAATTTGAAACTACAACACTCGTAGTACTAGTTATAATTTTGTAAATATGAGAATATTTAATTTGTTGCATTTGATTGAAACTAAGATATTTGATGGCATAAAAAAAATATTATCACATTTCACGTCAGACGTCGCCGGTGTGAAAACGGTATGTTCAAACAAGACTAAGAAAAAACACGTTCGCGTTTTCTTTTTATGGCAGTCACTGAGGTGTCGCGAACGTTAACCACGTTGGATTTATGAAGTATAGCTAGGGAGGAGCAAGGCGGGGATTAAATTTTGTACCGCTTCGTCGCCGGCTCTCATCTTACCTCGTATTATGAAATGCGTTTTGCGCACTAATTTCTTTTTCGCAAAGAAAAAAAGATTCAGCTCATTCACAGCTTATTCCGTAGTTTCTTTTCGATATTAATAATTTGTATGGAATTGGATGGTATTTGCAAGTTTTTAATCGAACATGAATGTAAAGTTTTGATTGTTTGTTCTTGAGCCTTAAAACGTTGTTTGTTCTTGAGCCTTAAAATGACTGCAGCCTATAGACACCCACACAAAGACCAAGGTCAAAATGCAGATGCGTTACAACTTCTGAGCCCCAAGGTGTTATGCCTCTGTGCCGGAATTTACAGGGCCGTACATAACCACCTGACCGGAACACGATAGTGCTAAACACTACCATTTAGCGGCAAGTATATTAGGTAATACGGTGGTGCCTACGCCCGCGAGCTCTGTCACTGGAGCTCTACCACCAGTACATCAACGGTATGGACTCGTTTTAAACTCTCAACTCAATTGGATATCATAAACTGTTGTAGGATAGTTCCGTTTTTATCCCGGAACAAACGAAATCACCAGCGAAAGCGATAATTTGTACTGCAAACTGCAACAAATACCTACATCGTTTTAAAACATGTTGATTTTTGTGATTTCCGATGGAAAACTGGCAGTAAAATACATTTCCGCTTTATAATTGACTTCGTTCCTATTTCAATATGTTTTATTTCAACTTTTAATTAACCAGCACGTTACGTACAAACCTTTTTGCTGATTGATGTCACTGTAAAATTGTTGCGAGCGAGGTTAAAAGCAATTTTCAGCGACTATTGTGTAGTGAATTTTTACTTAATTTTCCGCTAGAGCAGTGGGCTGAATAATCACGCTTTTTAATGGTCCTTTTCCAGTTCTTTGTGTATCTCGAGAAGAATTGTTAAAAATCCTTAAGCTTCTCAAACAATAAAAATTCAACCTTCATTGTTCATGTTACAATTGAGCATGCAAATTAAATTTGTTTTATGAATAATTTTTATTTCGTGTACGCAATTTACTATGTTACATTTTATGTTCTCTTTGATACTACGAACACCAGTTGAGGTCTCCATGGATGACCGAGTGTGCCCTGTCCAGGAAAGAACTTGTCACAATGATGAGACTTCGCTCCGGACATGTGCCATTTAATAAGTTTAAATTCTTAATGAGTCAATCTGATACCCCTAATTGTAGTATACGTGGTAAAGTGGAAGACGTATGCTATATTTTGGTTGAATGTGTTCGGGGTGAGGCTCATCGCAGGGCTTCATTAGAAATAGGACATTGCAACAGTGTCCTGGCGGATCCTACTACGGATGACGCCAGAATACTGTTGCAACTATATCAATTGTCAATGTGCTAATGTTGTTTAGTTATTTATTTTTTTTAAAATGAAGAATGTAATTCATGTGAACGTATAGAGCGTCATGGTCTTTGACCAAGCTCTTAAAACGGAGAATAAAAAAAAAACACCAGTGAAAGATTTATGATTATTAGGTATTAGGTACTTCATTAACTATTATCATGATAGCCATTTATTTACACTTTAATGGTGTTAATTAACTATTCATAAACGTTTATCAGCAACTCAACAAGCTGATGAAATATTTAAATATATATTATTAGTTCATTGAATGTGTCATAATTTTAGAATGATATTTATAAATATTTTTACTTTACTATACACGAAAACCAATTCCGTCACAAAATTTAGAAAATTGAGATTAGATAATTTGAATTTACTGTATCTAACTACGAGTATCTAACATCCTACGCGAAAAACAGCTCTCACATGGCTCTCACCGTCCCTACATCCCCTTTTATATTTTGTTTTGTAATCACCATTACTTGTTATAACCAATTTGAAACTCCGGACAGTGCAGTGGTGAAAAATAATTCGAATGCTGTACCAATTGTTTGCCAATTATCTAATGCAAATTGTATTGAAATCTATAGTACTCGTAATTTGGCGAAATTGTTTCGCAAGAAGCAATCACAAATCAACTACACAACTACGACAACACTCGTAGTACTAGTTATAATTTTGTAAATATGAGAATATTTAATTTGTTGCATTTGATTGAAACTAAGATATTTGATGGCATAAAAAAAATATTATCACATTTCACGTCAGACGTCGCCGGTGTGAAAACGGTATGTTCAAACAAGACTAAGAAAAAACACGTTCGCGTTTTCTTTTCATGGCAGTCACTGAGGTGTCGCGAACGTTAACCACGTTGGATTTATGAAGTATAGCTAGGGAGGAGCAAGGCGGGGATTAAATTTTGTACCGCTTCGTCGCCCGCTCTCATCTTACCTCGTATTATGAAATGCGTTTTGCGCACTAATTTCTTTTTCGCAAAGAAAAAAAGATTCAGCTCATTCACAGCTTATTCCGTAGTTTCTTTTCGATATTAATAATTCGTCACATGGCTCTCACCGTCCCTACATCCCCTTTTATATTTTGTTTTGTAATCACCATTACTTGTTATAACCAATTTGAAACTCCGGACAGTGCAGTGGTGAAAAATAATTCGAATGCTATACCAATTGTTTGCCAATTATCTAATGCAAATTGTATTGAAATCTATAGTAATATGGCGAGATTGTTTCGCAAGAAGCAATCACAAATCTAAAATATAAAATTCTCGTGTCACAGTGTTTGTAACAATACCCCTCCGAAACGGCTTCACTGATTGTTATGAAATTTTATGTGTGTATACTCGTATTTGTTAGGTATGAAAATCGGTTGTAGAAATTTTTTTTTATCACAAAATATAGTAGTATTTATTCTTAGGACATGAAATTTTATTTGTTAAGATATACTTAACATAAACACTTAGGTATTCTACCTATAAAGCGATATTAGTATCTCCACTTTAATCTATTAGGCGATTCGAATTTCGTGGAGACAGCTAGTTTTACTATACATAATTTCTTGTTGTTTGAAAAATAAAGAGAAACAAATGAATATATGGCTTGTTATTCTATTCGTCCCTCACCGATTAATAATATATATTTTATGGTAGATATAACATTAATGAAAAAATAAATCACATAAATAAATTTAGAATCGTTGAAAACGCAATGCTAACCCGATCGCTCGCTACAAAATTTTTGATCCTTAAGCAAATGGTAAAATCAATAACTCTAGTTCTCATTTTTTCGAATTCAAGTAGATATGTTGTATGTACCAACTAATTTTCAATTCGAAATTAATAATTGAATCTCAGTCTTTTTAGGGTTAGCGTTAAAGTAAGTATTACGTAACGCAATTTGAGGGGAAAGGGGGGTTTTGTAAAACGTTACGACGCGTTACAGGGGCAGAAGGGGAGTTTAAATAACGTGTTACGTAACATAGTTTTTTTTATTACAGTGAATAATAAAAAAATAAAAAATAAAATACATGAGGGTGAGGGAGGGTCAAAAATCTACACGTATTGCGTTACATACTAACTACTTGAACTCATCCTTCGTTAGAAGTTAGATTTATCAACTACGCAGGATCGTAGCAATTGGCCATTTGAGCCTTATTTGAACCGAATTGGAAAACGCTTCTGGTAATTGCGGTTGGACAATGTGATCGGCTTATTGTTTATATTTATCCTAAAGTTTACATATTTACGTAACTTCACGCCTGTAATCCCCGAAGGGGTAGGCAGAGGTAAATGCATGCATTCAATCATACATGCAAACACCCACGACTCGCCGGTTACGTTTTAGGCCCATGTAACAGGTGGCGGACCTGTTGCCATCTCCAGGCACATTACCAAACTCCGGGGTACTGGGAAACTTACAGAAAATTGAAAAAATCCCAATAGAAGCAGAGATAAAGGATTTTAAACCGTTATCTCTGATAGTCCCCGGCCCGGGAATCGAACCCAGGACCTCCAGCGTAATAGTAGTGGCCTGCTACCACTACGCTACTGAGGCAGTTAAATATTTAATGTTAGTAATAGATGTAATAATAATAATGGAAACCCTTGATACGTCCCACAGCTGAGCACGAGTAGGACACTGCTCTCCTCTTCTTGGGAGGAGACCTGAAGCTTACTCCACCATGCTGCTCCAATGCGGGTTGGTGGAGATAAGGCTTAGTGGCCAACCCGTTGTCGGATGTTTTCAAAGCGCTCATAAGACCTCTCCGACAAGATTTAATGACTGCTATCTATCGACAGCAACCGGGATGGACGGCTTAACGTGCCCTCCGAAGCACGGAAACGCGCCCGGCTCGCTTAACCGAGTAGATCACTTCCGATCTACACCAGCCGCGGGGCCAATCATGCGCGTTACAGACATAATTAATAACAATTTCCTAATGTTTTTATACCGGAGAAATGTTAACATTTTCACATCTGTAATCCCCTAATCCCCGAAGAGGTAGGCAGAGGTAAATGCATGCACTCAAGCATACATTCAGACACCCACGATTCGTCGGTTACTTTTTGACCCATGGAACAGGTGGTGAGCCTGTTGAAACCCTCGGGCACATTACCAAACCCCGGGTACCTACTGAGAACCGAACCCAGGATCCCAGCGTTGTAGTAGTGGGCATTCTAACAGAGATAACAAAAAGCTTTATCTCAGGGTCTATTGGGATTTCTCCATTTGCCTCAAATTTGCCAGAAACTCGGTGTTTGGAAATGTGCCCGGATGTGTCAACACGCTCGCCACGTGTTACATGGCCCAAAACGTGAGAAACAAATGGTGTTTGCATGTATGCATTTACCTCTGCCTAAACCTTCGGGGATTGCAGGCGTAAAGTTACGTTATTAAGACCTTAATTATTAATTCCTAATGAAATACAATTTACGTTCAACATTTTGGTAACGTTAATTTTAATAACTTAATAATCAGCAATGAAATTTACATTTCAAAAGTTGTAATATTCTTCTTAAATTTATTTATATTGAGTATTCCAAAGATAAAATAAATGCGATATTAGCACCAGTCTGTCTGCCTATCTGGATTTCAAGGGCAAATCAGTTACGTAACTTCCCGTCTGTAATCCTCGAAGGGGTAGGCAGAGGTAAATACATACATGCAAACACCCACGATTCGCCGGTTACGTTTTGGCCCATGTAGTAGGTGGCTAGCCTGTTGACATCTCCGGGCACATTACCAAACTTCGAGGTATTGGGAAATTTCCAGAAAATGTAAAAATCCCAATAGAACCAGAGATAAAGGACTTTACAGCATTATCTCTGATAGCAACCCGGGAATCGAACCGAGGACCCCAGCGTAGTAGTAGTGGCCTGCTACCACTAGGCTACTGAAGCAAATCAGTTGATGATATTTAATATGAAATTAGTCAGAGAATATTTTTCTTCTACCTTGGTCTCACCATGTGAATGATATTGCAAACAACAACGTGTTATCAATAAATTAAAATCGAACTTCAGTAACATCATCTTTAAAACATAAGTTTATGAAGATGGAAGTAGCCTGCGAACGAAGTTTCCGCGTTAGTTTCCTGGCCCACTTCCGATAGACTTATAGATAACGGCCTCAATATTACCACTTGTTGGCACAGTTGTGTCAGTAGCGGTTGCTTAAACGTTAGAAAAAAGTAAGAACACATTTTAATTTAAATTTTTTAATTTAGTGTTAACATTCCTAAAATCGCACTTTTGGAAAAGTAAATATGCCTGATAAATGTCAGGGTATTTCATATTACTTACTACTTCTTTATCATCGTAGAAGTGAAGCTTCTCAACCACAGTAATATTTTACTTAACGCATTACGTAAAAACCATTTTTCTGATATTCTCTTCTTCCATTCAATTAACTCGTTTGAAGAATTTAAATTAAATTATACAAATAAAATTTAATTTGCTGACTAAATAAGGAAAACTCAACGACAAATAACCGCTGTAGAATCCTTTTCCACGACGGAAAAAGTTTAAAGTCAGTTACCACTTAGGTACCGCTCGCTGTTTCAGCGTGAGTGGAAAGTTAACGTTATTTGATTTTTGGCGGAATATATTATTTGAGTACACGTCTGTTTAATCTCTTAAGCAACAAAAAAAAAATGTAATAAACGTAACTTCACGCCTGTAACCCCCGAAGGGGTAGGCAGAGGTAAATGCAAGCATTCAAGCATATAGATTCGCCGGTTACGTTTCGGCCCATGTAACAGGTGGCGAGCCTGTTGACATCTCCGGGCACATTACCAAACTTCGAGGTACTGGGAAATTTCCAGAAAATGGAAAAATCCCAATAGAACCAGAGATAAAGGACTTTACACCATTATCTCTGATAACCCCGTACCCGGGAATCGAACCCAGGACCTCAGCGTAGTAGTAGTGGCCTGCTCCCACTAGTCTACCGAGGCAGTTGTACGTAATAAACAGTATTCTTATTTGATTTAACAGAATTAAAAGTCCTTAAAGTAACCAAATAAATTATACAGAAAATTGTATGATGTCCATACTGGAAAAAATAAGATTAATTTCAACTTGTCTAGAAACATTTGCTACTAATGGACCTATTTCGATGGTATTTAATTTAATTGTCAAAAAAAAATTTTTTCTTTCCTATTGGTCTACAATGTCACCTTTTTACTGTCGAGCTACTATATTGTATAATTTATACCTCATAATAATTTAATTGATAAGTATTCTATATAATCATAGTAAAAAATGCAGCCTAATACGTTGCCTTTCCCAAAGTCAGCCAATCTTCTGCTTTTACCGGAGGGAAATTAGTATCTAGCCGGAACACCGTAAAACTAAACACTTTAATTTAAAAGCAGACCGAATACAATCTCGAGCTTCAAAAATTGGTATCTCAATAATTTATTATATTATCCCAGTTAGGATTAGGGTAAATATTGTATTATAATCATAATTAAAAAAATATTGGGAACAGATAACAGGTTTACCTAACCTTTATAGAACATAGCTTCAAGCAAAACTTGTACTTTAGGAGGGTTCCTAACCTTATCTATTTGTTATACCTTCTCCGGCTCGATTTTAATATTATTTGAATATCTTTATCATGTATTAAGGTATTAGGGATATTATGGTGATACTTATCTCCGTTATGCTAGAAACAATGCGCCATAAGTCTCCACATCAGAGGGAAAGTTTAATATCAGTGTTTGAACGTCGCGTGGGTGACATGCTTCTACATATCATTCTTATAGTAGTTACATAATAGTATCAAGCTTGTTACATATTAAAGTACTTGAGCGTAGAACGTAACAAGATAAGACACAAAATATTTCTGGTTTCCAGCCATACAAAAACTGAAATGACTTTTAATTTTCAGAAATATGTAAATGATAAAAGTGACAAAAATTCTGTATGTTTGAGTAAAAATGTTAGCTTGTGTGTGCCAGCCAACAGAAACAGCACTGTTATTCAAAGGAGGACCACCCGTCACAATGGGGCCACTCGGTACCAATAGCAAAATACGCCACAACACGGCCGATGTTATGAAAACAATGAAATTGTTACCAAAGCATGGCCGCCGTCTTAGTGATGGCACTAAGGAAAGCTCGCCGTCCTTGACATCGTTGCCTTCTTTAATCGATGCTTCAGGTAGCCTATTGAATCTTAGAAAGATAGAAAGAAAAGCGAAATCAACGAAAATTCTAGTGAACCCCGTTTGTTCAGATAGCGTCGGCACAAGCGACGATAGTAATCGATCGAAATGTGAGACATCAAAATGGAACGGTAAGAAAAAACGGCTAAAAGCGAATGCTGAAAAGAAATATAAACTCTCGGAGGACAAAAGCGAATATGAAGCAATTAGTAGGGAAGGGGCCAGGGAGGATAAAAAATCGATATCGTGTTTTAAAATTAAAAGTTGGGAAGATAAAACACGTGCAAATGATGACCGGAGATCAGGAAGAGAGAACTGCACAAACGAAAATGCCTGTAACTCGATTAGTGTCCATACACCAGATATCATAAACCACTCGAGAAAAAATAGTAAAGAGATTTTAGTGGACGAAAGCACGATGACAGACGATTTGGAACAGTTGACTATGAAAAATATTGATAGTCCTGTGCCAGAGAAGGAGAATGAGGTAAGTTTGCACAATTTTCTTTTAGATTAATTAATTAATTACTTATTTATGAATCCGATAATCAACGCCATTAAAATTAAATTCTAATTTAATTTTAATACGATTGAGTTCATTATCAACAAAAAAGCAATCGGCTTCGTGGTGCAGTTCAATCTGTATGATAATGAACCGCTCAAATATCCTGGGATCGTACTCATCTGCTTGTCCTCTCATTTCTCTTTGTCTGCACTGACTACTGATCGTTGAAATGGCTCTTAGAACAGCACTGTTTTTTTATTTATTTCAGCCCTTTATTTATTTCAGCCCTTTTGGTTATTCGATACCTCGCTTAAAAATAGTAAGTCCATAATTTATTGTCGTTATAGCAAAGCTTTTTTTTGTAAACTTCAATAAAAAAATAAAACAATAAAGAAGAACATATTCAGAAAAAGCTCAAAGGAACTAGAAACAAACCTTTTAACACGTTTTTCCAATATGCAATTGTAAAAGGTTTTTTTTGGTATGTATCTACAGAGATCTCGAACTGCAAAAAATTACTGAAAGAAAACTGCGAATTCGATTTTACTGGGAGGAGAGCATTAAATAATTGGGTGTCGTTGTTCGCTTTGAACGAACAAAGATATAGCATTGTACTTGTCGTTTCCTTTTGTTAATTATGTGACACTATCCTCAAAAAACGATATAGAAAATGTTTATGTTCTGGAAAACTTTTTCATAACAGTATTTATACACAACAACCAACAGAAAACAAGTTTGATTATAAATAAAAAAAAACTGTTTATATTGTATTGAAATTGTTTTTTTCACACGGAAAATCATAAACGATGCCGATACGATTGAATTTCTTATGGAATTTTCCCAAACTATTTTTGCAGCGTAAAATTGGTGTTATTATAACTGTTAATTTGCATATTAGGTAACTTCTCAAAAATAACAATTAAAGTTTTGAAGAAGAACTGAGTGTCAATCTGCAGAGAAATGCGATAATTTGGGTGAAAAGTTTATTTTTATAGTAGGTAATCTAGCGGACCTAGTAGACATGATATCCGAAAGTTAGATTATCTACTTTAATCGAACTGTGACTTAGTCTTAATAGGCCACTATCCTTATATAAATCTTACAAACAATCGATAAATCGTTGAAATACTTTTCGGTTTTGCGAGCTTAATGCATGGTTGTTGATTATTAAGTACGTATACATAAAATAGATGAATAACAAGATTTTGTTTTTGAAGGCAACTTGATGATAAATTCTAATTGCTTATGCGAAAATACTAATCTTATTTTCTTTTAAACATTTCAACCAGTCCGCACCGAGATAAAGTTTTTGAGAGCCGAGTATTATATTAAATAATTTTTTCATCGCCAACAAGTCTTGATATAAAAGGAGGATCCAGTAAAATAGGAAACAAAGTTAGCGTTTGTAGAGGCTTTAATCGAGGAGTACCATTGAAATAAGCTTCAATACATAGCTTGAAGGTATGTGTAAAGAGAGTTGTAAAGAATTCTTATAATGTTTATTTTTGTAACGCGCCCCCTACCCATTTAAGAGAGCAAAACGCGGTCTTTCTAAGGAAAACGCGCAGTCACCTCCCTTTTCAAAAATGTCATGAAAAGAAAGCAGGCCGAGTGGCGTGTACAAACGTTCGAGTTATGTTTGCGGGTCGTGCCCTTGTGTATTTACATCGCGATATCCAACTTAACAGTCTTTAAATAGAAAAATGTTGGAAAATTTACGTGCTTCGTGAAACCGGGTTCGTCTTGAGAAACTACTTAATTTTAATAAACCTTAATTTTAAACTATTACTGAAATAGTAGGTCATGCGGGGTTTTTAAATATAGGCATGAATCGAATACTTCGAATCCCTTTTTAAATGGTCTCATTTAGCTTGACCCTTTATATTTGTTTGTTGATTCTATCTCTGTTCCAAATCTAGGGAAAGCTTTTTATATAGGCGTATTTAGTATAGGCGACAAAGACTTAATTGCGGAAGAAATCCAAAAAGGTACCGTTTTCATAGCCATAGTACACTTATGTGACATGTTTCTAAGAGTAGTTTATAAATTTTCACTTATGTGAAATGCAGATATGAAAATAGTTAAATTTAATTTAGGTCACTTATGGCCGAATACTGAAAGGTCACTTAATTTTAAGCAATCCTCGAATATAATCTCTCTCTGTCATTTGCACGCGTTTTATACAGAAAAACTCTTCCACTTAGATTCAAGAGAAATTTAAGTATTTGGCAGTTAGTTTTTCTGCAAAAAGGCGTAAAAATCCTACAGAACACCCAGCGCATTGACGATTGCTTTGGTGTTGTTGCGACGGTTATTCCATTAAGTGGCTCCAATGCCTATCGGAGATTGAAGGAAGTGCGTCAACCTTTACATAAAACTGGTGGTAGAGTTCCAAGTGTAGGAGTTCGAGGGCGTAGGCCCCACCGCATCACCTAATCTATCTGCCGTCAAATAGTAGTGCTCAGCACCATCGTGTTCCGGTTAGATGGTAATGTATAGCCCCGTAATAACTTTCACAGAAATACAACAATTAAGGTCTCAGGGGTGGCAACGCATCTGCATTTTATTGTCTGGTTTTTGTGTAGATGTTTATAGGCTGCATTCAACACTTAACATCCATGTGTAGTGCTTGTTTGCCACCTTCAATACATTAAAAAATAATCATATCTCAGATATAGCAAGTGTAAAGGGTAGCTTAAATGAAATATAACTTTTTCGTTTCAATTGCAAAACAGTTCCAAATTCCCTTTCCAGAGCCCATAAAGGGTAGTGTTATTTGTCGAGAGCGTTTTATTTTCTAATTAAAACTTTTTATTTGTTTACCAAGATTCTTACAAAACTTGGGCAGTTTATTTGACGTGTTTGCATTTGCGAGGTTTTGTTAACGAGTCACGAGGCTCAGATACGTTATTATTGTTTGTATTGTGGTTATTTTTGCGACCGTTTCCCAATGTTCGAAACATTTGCTATATAATTATGTAGAACTTCCTTGCGTCGATTTTTTATGAAGCAATTTTCATACCTAAATACGCATATGTAGCTAATCTTACACTTAATTAAATTGGCAAACAGGAATGTAGATGGCAACTTGGTACATGGTTGGAAAGTGACTGAAGAAAGATGCGTTGCGCATGGTAACCTAATCAAGCGACAATACTCAACAATTCATTAATATTGCACATCGAGCCTGTGAAAGAGACGATCGGCTCATTTCAGCTTCGTAGAGCGTTATCTCTGTTGCACACTGCCTACGTAAGCATTGACAATCCGTTATTGGTCAAAACTTGATCGAAATGGTGGACAAACGTCAAATAGGTACGGTGCGAAAGAAATAACGCTCTACAGACCCGAAATAAGCCGAACTCTCCTTCCTAGGCTCGATGTGCAATATTTATTGTTGAGCACTGTACTAACCTATTCTTGCTACTACCTAATTTAGCATCACTATCGTGTTTCGGTCAAGTAGTAATGTAATTTCCGGCACAGAGGCACAATACCTTAGGCCTCAGGTGTAGCAACGCATTAACATTGATCCTCAGGTGTAGCAACGCATTAACATTGATCATCATCTTTGGTTTCATGTAGATGTTTATAGGCTACAGTATGATACTTACCATCAATGTAAACTGTATGCTTGTTTGCCACTTCATTATATAAAAAAACGTCTGTAATTCGTCTAAATTGTTTGTCTCTGCGATAGAATTTACGGCACTTCAGCACTCAGTATAAGGCACTAACTATAAATTGTACTTTTAACAATTTGGTCCAAATTGTTACTAAAACATGATATTTCAACAAAAGCGCATTTTAGTTAACATGAGGTGTTTTACATCCACAAAACATCATTAAAAATCTGACATAATCTTCTCATGCGTGGGCATGCCTACATACATTTGGCCGGGGATGAATAATTTACGATGAGGTCAGATAAGTGCTCCTCTTTAAATTTATCCGAGTTAGGTAAATTTATTTTTAGCTTAACTTTTATAATTACACTACATTTATAGCAACAATTTTATATCGGAACTAGCTGACCCGGAAATTTTCGTAATGCCTCAGAATGAAATAATGTGTCAAAGGTTTGATATGTACGGACTATTTGTATGGGAAAATGAAATTGTGGTTTTTACTACTTCCCTTCAATTTCTTCATAATTTCTTACCTTTTAAACCTTTCCTGTACTTCCAAAAACCATTCAAAACCAAAATTAGCCAAATCGGTCCAGTTGTTCTCGAGTTTTAGCAAGACTTATGAATAGCAATTAATTTATATATATAGATTGAACGCTGCAAGAATTGCAGATGACTACAAAGGTACACCATGATGAAATTATAAGTGTAATTATATTCACGGACAAATACAATAATACAGTTTAGCTTGACTTCCAATCTGACAAACAAAAAATATCTTTAATTTTTATAGATAAATCGAAACTGAAATCATCCCAAAACTCTTCTTAATGAGCTATTAAGTATACCTATTAATGGAGTTATTAAAAATACATTTATTCTTTCATCAAAGGTATCTTATGTAAGTATTGATATTAAAAGAAAATCTTGGATTACGTCTCGATAAGTACCATATTTTATAAGATTACGATCAAATATTGTCTGTATTTAATATTCTTCATATATGGACTTTATGGACCACATACACCACGCTCTAGACACTGAAAACGTTAACATAATACATATTGTAGGTAACTAACGAAAATTCAACAAAGACCTTTTTGACACATGAGTAACATTAACAAAATTCATCACAAATATTACAAGCACGTTAAAAGAGATAAGGCTTAGATTAAAATATTCAGTATCTAACGATACCAAGGTTAGGCTTAGCGTCGATTAATTCTTTATACGCCAAATACGTAAGCTTTGTAAAGGTACATAGGTACTACGAAAATTCTAGAATAGATACATACCTAATGTGGTGTGGATCCATCACATCAGCATTGTCTTTTACTCGCCAACTCATTAACATTCCGGGTGGGTTTGTTTAGGTCTAGGCACGTTACGATGGGTTCGGCCGGCAACTATTTGGTTACTCTAATGTCGAATTGCTTTAATACCCTGAATAAGTAAGCAGATATCTGAGCAAGATGTTACAGGACACTTGGAACAACTTCGTAGTTTCATTTGACCGAAGATCCGAATTCGATTAATTAGGATTTCATTTACATGTTTGATTATTAAACGAAGTTAATTTGATGGAAGTTGGTAACTTAGTTATTGCAAGATTTCACGCCTGTATTTTACCATACGGATAGCGAAATGCATAGTATATTATTAATACATGTTTCATTACATGAAGGGTAAACTTAATGCTATTCGTCTATATTGTCAAATTTTGGAGAAGCTACTTATATTTTAATTGGTCGATAGAATAAATTTAAATATCCAAATTCTGTGCTACACTTAACAAACGCCGTGGAATTTCGCGAAATCTTCTCTGAGGCCCGTATTAATTAATGGACAGATCTCAGTCCTTGAGACGATCACGTTTTTCCATAATAAACGGGAGTTTAATGTTGTGTTCTGGAATCTCAGATCAATCTATTAATACGGGTCTTACTGGGCTTAGTCCTCTCTTTCACTTTAAAACGAACCTACCAATAATTATACCGAATATTGCATGAATTAGGTGGCTCAATACGATAATATCAACTTGACAGAAATACTAGACTATGTTCGAATGTATAACGTTATTGCTATCATGTTGATATTATTCCGAACCATACGATTTTACATTTCTTTGGAGTTCCGTCTTTTAAACCCGGCTATATTCTCTTTGGATCCTACAACCCCAATTTTCCAGTAAGTATACGAAGCTTCCGGCTGTCTGTCAGTCGCTCAATCGTTGAGTTAATAATCGAAGAGTTTGTACTGAAAAAAGTAGATAACTCTCTTTGTCCGTCTGTCTTACGATGACTTGATGAAACCGCTGATTCTATCGTGATTAAATTTTAACATGAAGATATAGTATGAATCTGAAAAATAGGCGAATCCTGTAATAGGAATGTGAATCCTGAGAAGAATAATGACTAGTTTACGTGACAAAATCAAAATACGAGTATGTTAATAATTAACCAAAAGATGAGTGGTTCGAACCATCAAAATGAGGTAAGTCCGTAATTAAGGTTTGAGTGGCTGTTAACCGAATATTCAGATCCCAATTATTGCGGCTATCATTCCATTGTTAACTACCTCGAGTTTCAATATAAAAAGTAATTCTTGGTCTTTTGTAATTCTTTATTATTCTTCGAGGAATATATTTATTAACAACTCGAAAGTTTTTTAATTGATAATTTTTATATGTGAACGATATAGTTTAAAATAAATGTAATTAATGATGCAGGGTAAAAGTTATTACATTCTGCTTAAGGTAAAATTCAGAATACCTTATAATTATCAATTACTTGAATTCACACAATTTTCTACATTAATTATGTCGAAATAAAATCTTTTTCACAGTTAATATGCAACTCTCGTCGCTCCTGCTTTCATTTTATACTTACGTTTATTGGCCAGTCCATTAACATATTAATTAAAAGTAGCTTAATGTTTATTTAACATCACTTGTATAAATACGAAAATATATTCACGAAACGTCAAATATTGGAGAAATGTCATACCTCATAGTTAACATAAGTGCCTTGACAATTTTGCTCGTAACAAAATAACCACCATTTTATTTAAGGGTAGAAATGTCGAGATAGGTATTGAAAATGAAGATGAGAAATCATAATAAACCAATTTTTGGCCACTGTCCTTGCAAATTGAAGGACTCAATAAATTTTCTAAGCTCAAAAGCCTTTAATATTCCTAAAACTACTTATCGCTGTATAATAAATCTGCCAGCTTATCCGCCTCCTTAATAATCTCCTGTTTTAATTAATGGAGACGGTAAATATAAATACGGGCGATGTCGTGTAACTGAAAACGAATCAAGCTGATAATATTAATAGAAGTGACAAGACATTGAATTACATTTTGTTTTATATTGCAAAAAAGAAACGAGAAGGGCTGGAAATTAACAACTGTCACTGTATGAAATTCAAACGCGTAATTTGTTTCGAAGTAAATAGTTGTATTTGGAAATTTTATGTATGGAGACCTACACATATAACTTCCTCACACTTTTACTAATTGCAAGCGTAACTAGATTTTCTAATTACTTTTAAAACGTTCAATTTAATAGCATGTAGTGTCTGTTCCCGTACTGTTATTGTTAGCCCCTATTAGCTTTTCGTATAACAACAAACAATTTTTCGCGGAGTATACCACTATAGTCAACAAATTCAATTTACCTGAATGTTCAATGTTCAGCACGATCGTTTATGTAATTATAATGCTGTTCATGCAGACTAGGCGTCATGTCATATTAGTATTAAACGAACAATATATTCGTATACCCATTCTGCAATTACGTGCTGAAATTAATTCAATCTCTTTATTTTGTTCATGTTTATCAAATATCAAAATCATTATTATTTTCGGAATTATTATAAACCAAAATTTTCTTCATAGCAAGATATTTTTTAACCCAAGCACAGCAACAAAAGCTAAGAATACCTCAAGAAAAGTAAAAGAATCCCATAAATTGTTCCAGTCGTATTAAGCTTGCCGTGATTGCAACCAACAATGGGCTTTATTTTGACTGACACAATCCGCGAAATAGCGGGGGCGTCCGACGCCATTTTATTGGACAAAGTGCCGTCCTCGGCCGTCCCCATTTTTGCAGTTACGTATTGCGGTCACAAAGTTGCCCCGGAGAGTACATACGTTTCAAATGTGGCTAAGTGCAGAAAAGTGTCGGCCTCCCTAGCCGCTGCGGTCAAAGAATGCCCCGCAAAGCTCTTGTCACTTTTTAGCGAATTGCCACAACGCTCGACTTTAATTTTAAATCTAGTCTTGAGTGGGCCTTCTGTTTGAGAAATCTCTAGCGCAACACTTGAGTTTTTTACCTTAGATAGCAAGACAAAAGGGGAAGTAATAATGTCAACCAGAAGAATAGAGGTAGAACAAAACAGGGTGAAGTGGGAGCCAGGGTTGAGCTATTGTTTAGCTGAAATATTGCGGACACGATTTCTACACATATTCGCTAGGAAAAGATAGGCAAAATTGTGTTGTGGGTTATTGAAATTCCGTGATTGAATTTCCAGTTGAAATGCGATAATCCAGTCGGTTAGCCGCTTTATGAACGCGAAAATTAGTTTTGTATTATTATTTACACAACGACTGTCAACAGCTTATTGTGTTTTTTTAATTTCTGAGTATACTTAAGACTTGATGATGATAATTTTTACTGGTGGTAGAGTTTCAGTCTAGCAGCTCGAGGACGTAGGCATCACTGATTTTGACCATTTTGACTTTGGGTTTCATGTGAACTGCATGCTTATTTGCCATCTGGTTACATAAAAAAAAATCTTTTGTAGTGATTTCGTAATATTTATTGATTAAATCAAACAGCAGGTCTCTTTATAAGTAACTTCTATATGCTCTTTATGGAATTGACTGTTAATCAGGTTACCTATTATGAAATTCACTTATTTAGTTGAATCGGACATCCTATCAAAATGTCCATTACATCGCGCTAGATAATTGTGTTGGCGAAATTAGTTTTGTTCGCTTTGAGCATAAAGTTATTCGGGATATACCTATCACGGTGATTGATTATTATGTGAATGTTGTCTCTAATTAGTTTCGTTTTAAAACGTATAGACGTGACGACCCGTTGGTCCTCTATTGGAGGAGAATTCTTCTGCTAGTGCAGTCAGACATCCGAACAATGGCGGTCAATCCATTTCAATAGGATAATAAAAACGTGGGGCGTATAATGGCAACCCATTATACGTCCCACTGCTGGGCACGAGTCTCTCCCCTTTGTGGGGGGAGGCTTGGAGCTTATTCTACCACGCTGCTCCAATGCGGATTGGTGGAGATACGGGTAAAAGGCCAACCCACTGTCGGATGTTTTCAAACCGCCCATAAGGCGTCCGACAAGATTTAACACTGCTATCTGTCGATAGCAACCGGGACCGACGGCTTAACGTGCCCTCCGGAACGGCACGGAAACGCGCATTTTAATTTGCTACTAGTGGTCACCCATCACACACCCGACCGCGCCCGTCATGCTTAACCGAGTAGATCGCTTACGATCCACACCAGCCGCGGGGCCAAGCGCGCTTCAATTATGGTATATTCGCCCCTAATGACGCACAACACTGTTGTACAATGATATTATTAAGCTCATTGCTGTTGTAGGCGTCTTTGGGAAGGCTTCGTCCAGCAATGGCTTTTGGCTGCAGTGCAGTTGTTGTGCCTTTGTAATTTATACTGATATACGTATCCTATGACTATCCGATACGAGTTTTCTACCAAAACGAAAAAGAAAGTGAAGAGGTATCAATGTATTACAGAAATTATAAATAAAGATACCTACTTATAAAACAAATAAATCTTCGATAAAGTATATCCCCCTCAAACACTTTCGAAAATACGTACGTAGTGCCTTTGCGCTTTGCTTATCTCGTCTTGGCGGGGTAGTGCCGTGCCCCAAGATAACCCATTTAAAAGACTCTTGAATTTGTTTACTTTTTATTGCATACTCGCTCGCTCCCGCTTCGCGCGGGTGCAATGTCCTTCTCCTATTCATGTAGAGTGATGATATATAGTCTTCCTCAATAAATGGGCCATCTAACACTGAAATATTTTTTTAAATCGGACCAGTAGTTCCTGTGATTTTATTCGGCGATTTCTCAGTGGAGCGAGATACTACAAAATGGTGTCAGAATGAGGGTAGACTGCTACTAACAAATAAATGTGCGAAGTCTGCCTAGACAGGTACTCGCCGCCAGCATGCAGCGAGCCGACGCGTATTAAAATCGCGCGAATAAAATCGCTCGTGTGAAAGAGCCCAAACTCTTCAGCTTTATAATATTAGTATAGATTTTTTACCAGTAAGCACGTCAAAGAAAATATAGACAGACAAGCTGTAACGTAATAAAATAAACCTACAAGATTTGATTTGACCTTACATCGTTTTGAGATGGCTGAATATGGTGAGATATTGTTGCGGCCTCGAACGTTCGTAAGTTAATAAAAGTAATCGATAGTAAGAAGGTCGTTGTTAAAATAATTACTGGTTGGTATAACAAAAAACCTTTTGGGAGTTAGTAAATTGACCTTGTGAACATGAGTAGTTGCATTTTATAACCTCGTATGTTACCATATTTGGTAACTAAGTTAGAACCAATTTTTTTAGGTAATGGTAAACAAGCAAGCAGTTCACATTGATGTTAAGTGATGACTGCAGCCTATAGACACCCCCGCAGAGACCGAGGTCAAAATGCAGATGCGTTGCCACTCCTGAGACCTAAGGTGTTACTCCTCTGTGCCGCAAATCAATGGGCCGTACCGGCCATGCCTGGTACACAATAGTGCTTGCACACTACCATTTAGAGGCAAGTATATTAGGTAATGCGGTGGTGCCTATGCCCTCGAGCTCTTGCACTAGAACTCTACTACTTGACCTCTACTTACCTAATATACTTGCCGTTAAATGGTAGTGTTCAGCACTATCGTGTTCCGGTCAGGTGGTAATGTACGGACCTGCTATTTCCAGCACAGAGGCATAACACCTTAGGCCTCAGGAGTGGTAACGCATCTGCATTTTGACCTTGGTCTTTGTGTGGGTGTCTATAGGCTGCAGTCATCACTTAACACCAATGTGAACTGCATGCTTGTTTGCCACTTCCATTACATAAAAAAAGTTACAAAATTACTTGGTGTATGTGTTACGTCATTGATACTTTACGTTTTTTAATTATTGACGATAGTTAATGAAATAGCCTACTCGCTATGGAATCTTATCAAAGCGCCACCTATCGACTGTAAAGATGTGCTTTTTCAGAAATCTTCTCGGAAATCAGCTGAACAAGTTATTCAAGCTTAGGAGCCGTTCATAAAATAAATACGTTCGCATATAGAGTGGTCTCGCTGAGCGTGACAATATGTGACATGGGGCACGGGGGGTCTCCGGTAACGAGACGTTTGCAGTTCATTAAAATAATCGGTATCAAAATATATATTGATTAGGTTGTAAAAATTTTGTAGAAATAAAACTTGCGGATTTACTCGCGTTTACAATACTCCCAAACTTCAGATACCCGACGGGTCGATCACATCCAGCTACCGTGGTCACGGGTAGGCCAATTGATCAATGTTCAGCCTGGTCTTATATAGCTGAGACGGAACACAACCCTAGTGCGATGTAAGCTACTAGTGGCGCCATCATTCAGAACGAATAGGTATCTATATGGATAGATTAACATTTGTAAAGGGGTTTTGGCGGGAACCATGAAAGATGCGTGTGGTGCTCTTATTTTATTTCATTTTCTTCGTGGATTTTTTGAGTTATGTTAAATAAAGTTGCTGGCATTTTGTTTGATATAGTCTTATTACAGTGCTCGTGTATAGTGAAATAGAATAATAGTGCGAAAACACGTTATTTAGGGTTGCCTTCAAAACTTCATTGTAAATGTTCTGGTAATGTAGCCATCGCTTTACTCGAATTACTGTGACTCTGACTGACGGACTATTAAATTGACTGACTGACTCTGACTTTTACGTTGCTTAGTACGAATACGAAATATCGTTTTACTTGACACTGGCAATACGCATAACAAGATGCCATAAAATAAAAATAAGAACATTTGTGAATTAACATTTCAACATGATGTTTATCACTTGTCATTGACTCTAATAAAAATTAAACAAACACGTTTATTTCAACCTTGAAATATCGCTCTGTTAAGTTAATGAATGCATATTAAATTTCAATGCTCATTAATACAATAACCAGTTGTCCTTCACTATAAAAATGGCGTATAGTTTTATAACTATGTGTTTGGGTCAAGGCGACAATTTAGTTGAGTGATTAGAAAATATAGAGGGTAGGTTATGGCGGGCGGGCAGTTATTTTATTTTATGACTCACAACTGGCAAAGAAGTGGCCTGGGACACTTTAATATTAATTTTGTTTTTATTATTTCTTCATTATGAAAACATAAAAAGAGGCCAAGTTTTAAGCTTGGAATTGGATCGTGATTTACTTTTCTTAGTACGTTTCCTAACGTTCTTTCTATAAAAAAATATATTTAAGCCAGCCAAAGGTATTTTTCAAATTTACTTAGTAATCACTACAATCAATGTTAAGATTTAGATTTTTCATTTTCTTATTTTAAAACTTAGACAGGAAGCGGGGGACAAACATTTAACTAGTCTGAAAGTGTCTATCTTTTTTTGACTTGCCGATAAAATGGTTTTACATAATTTCAATGAAATTTTACCGATCTATATTTATCGACACTACACGTACAGGTTTAATGAAAAAAGATTTTTCAGTTTAAAGATTGTAGACTTATCGGTTTCAGTGTTAAGTGGCTGTGACATACAGACCGACGAAAAGACACACATGATTATGGTTCCGCTTGTTGCTATTCGGCTACGGAACCCTACTAAAATTACGGACGCTTCGAATATAATCGCGATTATAGCGTTAAACCGCCTCAATTATCTCACAGTCACAGGAAGGCATATAATATAAAATGTTGTCAACATACGTGATATGAAAGTATGAAATCTTATTTTATTTAAATGCAGGTTCTCTACATTTTAACGCTGATGAGAATTTAATTCGAGAGTTGTAGGCTTTTGTTTCGTGTCTATTTATAACCATTATTACTGTTTATTATAGTTGTTGTTAACGTTACTTAATTAAGCATTATCGACGTATCCTATTGCGCTGAACCCGCTATTGATTTTTTAAGGCACACCCGTTTTGACTGTGGTGGTAGTTTGAGGGTAACAAGCGACAGGGATTTGTTGGTTAGTACTGATGTAGTGCCGTGGCCTTCAGTGTATTTCAAGCAGTATATCTATTGCTATTGTATCTACCGATATTCAAATATGTAGTCTTATTGGTTTTAGTGTTAAGTGGCTGTGAGCCTGTGACATCCGCACCCACGAGAAGATAGAGCAACACGGGCCACCGGCCGACGGGAGGCTGTGTTCTGTGGCCCGTGTTGCTCTATGCGGAACCCTAATAAAAATTTATTGTGCTTCGAATAATATAATCTGTATTATGGCGTAAAGCCGCCACCATCATCTCACAGGAAAGCATATAAAATGTTGTCAACATACATGAAATGAAACTTTCATAATTATTTAAATGCAGGTTCTCTACATTTTAACGCTGATGAGAATTTAATTCGAGAGTTCTAAGCTTTTACATGACAAGCTTTTGTTTCGTGTATACTGTAATTTCGCAAAGTTGGAGCTTAATGAATTTGTAAGCATTATTACTATGTGAATTGTAGTTGTTGTTAAAGTCACTAATAAAGCATTATCGACGTATTCTTTGGCGCTGAACCTGCTATTGATTTTTTAAGGCACACCCATATTGACTGTCGTAGTAGTTTGAGGTTAACGAGCGACAGGTATTTGTTTGGTAATGATGTAGTGTCGCGGATTCAGTGTATCGAAACTATTATTATTAGAGATAGTTTATACTGCCTGAATTCCACAGTACGATTCCTAAGTGCAAGGTATTTCTTTTTTACTTAGTTTCATTGCTTACTATGTTATCCGGTACATTTTTAAATGTGACTGAAAAGGTGGCTCTGAGCATCTTTATCATTGCAAAAATCTTGCATTCTTTATGTACTTGCTAAAGTAAGTATATTATAAGTAGGAATATTTTTCGAAAGTGAAGATGAGTTGTAGCTAATTCAGGAAATATTCATACGTCCCTAGAATTATAAATAATTTCCCTAGATTTTGGCACTTAAGGTTTTTGACTATACACTTCTATTTTTGCATAATTTTCTAATATGTTTTATTCCATTTGATAAATGTTTAAACAATAATATAATATTAAAAAAAAAAATTATATTACATCTCAAAATTATTCATCAACAAACTTTATAATACCTATCTAATTTATTATTCGAGTAAGTATTTTGTACAGCGGCGAGCTCAGCAAAATTCATTAATAGCATACGATATGCTACGTGTATAAATATTGGTTAAAATTAGAACGTTCAGAAACCTGCTTTCCCTAAAGAAGACAGGAAAAGACGTATAATTCATTATTACGACGATAATTTGCTTTTGAAGCTTTTCATCAGTATTGTATAATTTGTATATCGATATTAATAGATGTTGTTTATTTTCCGGACTTTCAAAGGTCTGAGATTTTTATATAATCACTCACTGATATGCAAATTGTTTTTCTCGTATTTATTTATACTCGTCCATATTTTTTATTACGTACACAAATTTTCACACCTTAGGCCTCGGGAGTGGTAAGTGTGGTAACGCATCTCCATTTTGATCTCGGTCTTTGTGTGGGTGTCTATAGGCTGCAGTCATCACTTAGCATCAATGTGAACTGCATGCTTGTTTGCCACTTCCATACCAAAAAAAAATATATATGTTATTCGTGAAGGAGTGAAATAGGATTTAATCTACAACTTATGTGTTAAAAACTATGAAAATGTGAGAAATCTACTTCATACGTAATGTTTATATATATTACCTTATTTAGTTTTTCAATCTGTTTTATACATTCTATTTCCTTAAGTAGTAAGCTCAAAAGCATGAATCCGTTAATTAATTTTATACCTTAAATATTTATTGATATTTGCCAGAAATATGTAGGTAGGTACTTCTAAGATCCACGTCACATCTCATAGAAGTAATTTATCAGCAAACGAAGCTATCAACAATTGATAATATTATGTCTGCTTTTGCTTCTGCTTCACTTCGCACATGTCCTACTATAAATAATAATAAAAAAATGTACACATGTTCGCGAACATTCTTCCCCGACGGATAAAAGGAAAAAGCGTATAATCCATTATACGATCATTCGCTTGTGACGGTTTTTCATCAATATCGGTATATTGAAACAAAGAATTCTAATTCTCATAACGTCCCGTTTATTCTCCGGAGGGTTGTACCTACATACAACTGTACACGAGTCAGGATATTTGTATTTGAATACACCACACTGGTTTTGTATGTTTCAATTATATTTTTCCTTGTGGTATAGCATAAATGGCAACTTAGTTTGTATGTACTCGTATCTTCACGCCAAGTCCCTACTTAGTACCTATCAAAAAAATAATTATTTATTTATTTCTTACTAAAATACAAAATTAAATACAGTTAGCGCAGTATCAAGAAAATACATAGTACGCACAATAATTTTATTGTATCGTTGGAGACTGGTGCCTAAGCCGAGGTCTTGTTATAAGAGAAATTAAATTTATGTTCTCTTACACTATCTACTTGCCTATTCGTGTAGGTATATAGGTATGTGTCAATGTGTATTAATTATTGTAAATACGCGCCTAAGTGTATAACATGTATTTAACTGGTGGTAGAGCTCCAGTGACGGAGCTCGCGGGCGTAGGCACCGCATTACCTAATATACTTGCCGCTAAGTGTTCAGCACTATCGTGTTCCGGTCAGGTGGTAATGTACGGCCCTGTAATTTCCGGCACAGAGGCATAACACCTTAGGTCTCAGGAGTGGTAACGCATCTGCATTTTGACCTTGGTCTTTGTGTAAGTGTCTATAGGTTGCAGTCATCACTTAACATCAATGTGAACTGCATGCTTGTTTACCACTTCCATTACATAAAAAAATAATAATAACAACGTATACTATCTTCAAAGGCAATTCATACATTCTGAATACTACCTATACGCAACAATGCCCAAACCGAAATTAATTTATAATTTCACTCGATACGACAACCAGTATAAATATTCATCAAAATTGGAATAAACACATGTTCAAACCATCTTTTCCGATGAAAGGAAGGGACGGTAAAAACGTACAATTCTTTCCAAGTGGATCATGCACTTGTGATAATTTCCATCAATCTCGTATTGAAATAAAGGATCCTAATTTTTTAACCGAGTTCAAAAAACAAGAAGGTTCTCAATTCGGCCGGTACATTTTTTTTTTATGTATGTACGTGAATTTCGCCGAGATTTCAGGACCGATTTACTTAATTCTTTTTTGGTTTGATGCGGAATAGTTTCGAATTGGTCCCATAAAAATTTGATTCAGATAGGCCCTTTAGTTTTTATTTTATGAGCATTTTTTAAATTACTTTCACCTCAGACTTAAGGAATAAGAATAGACGGCGAGTTGTCATACAGTGCGTTGAATCCACTGACGTCCTAGATAGTCCTAATGCGCATGACAATAAGATGACAACATGTGACAATGACACATTTACTCATCGACGACACAACATAGCTTATTTACTCCTTCGTAAATAATTTTTTTTCATTGATTTCGTATAGTCGTGTAATAATTTTGTATCGACACACCTGAACAATTTACGAATAAATTAGGTATCTAATTGTCACGAAGCTAAAAGAAAGTCAGATTTTACAAATTTAACAGATGTGAACATTAATCTACTTGACAATGCAGCAATAAACTAAAAAGTATTAAATAAATATAACTACGTTAAGAAAAACCGACTTCAAAACTGAAAAGTAAAAAATAATAAAGATTTAATTGTAATTATATACTACCTATTATTTATATGTGCTATTTACTAATAGGTTTGAAGTCGGTGTCAAGCCAAAATCACTAAAGGCCTACCCTAGGGTTTAGTTTCGTGATTTAGTGATTTCATTGTATTAAAACGTAACTTCACGCCTGTAATCCCCGAAGGGGTAGGCAGAGGTAAATGCATGAATTCAAGCATACATGCAAACACCCACGATTCGCCGGTTACGTTTTGTTCAGTGTATTAATTTGCTCGTATTCATATTTAAGCGATTAAAATATAATTATTTGTTTAAGGCTTGGTACCAACTTCAAACCTATTAGTAAATAGCACATATAAATAATAGGTAGTATATAATTACAATTAAATCTTTATTATTTTTTACTTTTTTTCAGTTTTGAAGTCGGTTTTTCTTAACATAGTTATATTTATTTAGCATACCATTTGTTTTCCGTACACTTGCATATAGGTGTGTCACTTGTGATTTGGTTTTAGTTGATTGAACTATTGTTTTTGTATGTATGTATGTATCTTCACGCCAGGTCCCTAACGGGGTAGGAAGAGAGTGTAGAGCGCCAGATATCCCGGTCCTGACATACCTCTCGTGCCTCGTCTACCTTCATCATTCTCTTCATACATGCACGCCGATTCCTAAGACTTTTGATCACACCATAACTGTTTTAGTCATTTGAAAAAATCCCGCTTGGTGTATCTTAATTTTAGAGGAGCTATTTTAAAAGGTAAGCTATAAATCAGACACGACCATCTTAAAATATTTATCCTTACAATAAGAAATTTATTGGGTACCTACCAAACCTTAAATACGTCCAAATTCTGAAAATACATACATACGGTTGTGGGTGTTTTTTTCAGTACGGTTGTGACTTACAAATACATTCATGAACACAATGAGCCTCGCCACACCTACATTGTGATTCATTCGCATACAATCCACAGTGCCAAGAATAAGCGAAATGGAAACACAAATTGTTGGAACTTTTTATAAAACTAGCCGCGTCAGGATTTTTTTTGTTTGGTGTTTTCGAAATGTTATCGGTAGACTTCAATAGAAAGAATTCCTCACTTTTTATCACCGTGAGAATGGCAAGTGACAATATTGATAAGTCAGTGGTTACTCAAATACCTACAAACAAAGGACACTATCATCTGAACTAATAATTACAGTATCCATCCAATTAACTGCCTCAGTAGCCTAGTGGTAGCAGGTCACTACTACTACGCTGGGGTCCTGGGTTCGGTTCCCGGGTAGGGGGATATCAGATATAATGGTATAAAGTCAGCTGAGTCTGGTTCCATTGCGATTTTTTCATTTTCTGTAAATTTCCCAGTACGTACCTCGAAGCTTGGTAATGTGCCCGGGGATGTCAACAGTCTCGCCACCTGTTACATGTTCCAAAATGTAACGCCGGCGAATTGTGGGTGTTTGTATGCATGCTTGAATGCATTTACCTCTGCCTATCCCTTCGGGAATTACAGGCGTGAAGTTACGTACGTTCAATCAGAAATATTGAACATCGACCTTAGGAAGGACTTCGGCTCATTTCGAGTCTGTAAAGCGTTATATCTTTTGCATACAACCTATGTGACGTTTCCGACCATTTCAATCAAGTTTTAGCTAATACTACTATCAGTACTATGTAATGTTGGCAGTGTGTAGCAGAGATATAGCTCTAAGAAGTCCAAACTAGCAGATTGTCTCTTTGGTGAGTATTTTTACAGTATTTAGCAATATTTCTTGCTGGACACTGGGAGCAGTTCTAGTCTCAAGAGTAGCATTTATTGTCAGTTACATCCCTGGTTTGCTAATAGGGATAGATTTTAGAATATTGTCATATATTTACATAGCCTAATTGCAAAATACTTTTTAAATTAAAGAAAAAACGGAAAGAAAAATATCTGTGACCCTAAAGTACTATCAAAAAAAAAACAAGTAGCTCCTGGCTCTAACAAGTTAAACATGACAAATTACGAGTGAAATATAAACGACAATACGAACTCCCATTAACATCGTGTCATTTTATTTCGGCCGCAATTTTTCCGAATTTCAAAATACGCTATTCGTTTCTAAATTGGTAACATGTCTGTTATCGTAAGGGTGAACTCACACGTTTACATGTTTTATTCATCGCCCGCTAGACGGTTCGCTTTACCTCCTTCGTTACACCCTCGTGTTCTGAATAGCTTTAATTACTTCTGAAATGGGGTTTTTATATAGGTAGTTACTTCGCTTATGCTGGCTTTATTAAATTTCGCTTTCTGTTCACATCTGAACCCTGCCTTCTGTCTGGTTCTCTATCCATTGATAAATAAACTTTGTTTAAATTTACTAAAAACGTACTTAGTTTTAAATTATATAAAAAATTAGGGACATACAATTTTATTCCGTTAGTAACTAATTTTAACTGTACTTTACATAACATCTAAAACAGTAGTATTTATAGTATCTGAAGTGTCTGGCTTCATACATAGGTATATTATGTCGACGCTGATTTGCAATTGAACAAATTTTCCCATGGTGTTTGTTTTGAATCAAACATTAAAAAATTTTTAGAACCCTTCAGCCATATATCAAGGGTATCTCTCCGCCAATATTCCTAGCATTATTTATTTTTTTTTTTTAATAAAATGCGAGTAGGTATTTAATATTTTGATTAAATTTATTTACCAGGGATACCTACTGTCAACTCTGACAATAGATAGCATGCACTTTTGATTTAAATGTTAAATGACTAATTACTCATACAAAAACTTGAATATAGAACAAAAAAGGAATGATGTCCAAATTCCCGTCCCGTTTAGCTATGGTTCAAGAGCAATTCCCGGAGGATGAAATCGTGAATTGATTTTTCGCTACAGCAATTAATATCTCAAAACCTGCATTGCCTTTGAACTTTTTAACGTGCAGCGCAAACCGTTAACAATGGGCACAGGTGTAGGCTATACTTTATGCTTTAACTTCGATTCACAATTAGTAGCTATATAGGTACGTAGTGTAATGTGGTTGTAAAACAGAGTGGATCAAACATAGAATTTGTACTGCTTACCTTTATATTATTCGTGAAGAGAAAGACGTTTATTTCTAAAAGTGAACACAATTGACACCACTATCGAATTCAACACCCTCAAGAACCATGAAAACGACACCCATGACGAAAAAGTTGACAACTTCATGCAGCCGCCATCTTGGATAGGTATAACTATATAGGTATTACTCAACTTTGGATGAAATGACTATTAGTATTTACCTAGGTGGCGACTCCTCCGAATAACAACACCACTTCGAATGAGTCGACGCCTACTATTTGTAAAGAATGACATTTCATCCGCGGATAACCCGACCTTATCCCCGGCCCCGCGAGGCTGATGACATTCCGGTTATCGCCAACCGAATGGAGTAGAGCGAAAGTTGCACCGCCCATAATTGCATATGTCTCATATGTCCCTCCGCAACGCCCTAAGCCGAGGCACGGACCCGCATGGGTCACCTTTAGGCAGTTGCGCTAACTTTTTTGCTAGGCTGGAGCGCCTTCTGCGCTCGCCGATTGCCCGGTGAAGTAGACTAGTGCCGTCTCGAGACAGGCCGCCTACATAAAGACCGACCTAAAAAAAAAAAAAAAAACATCCGCGGATAAGATACATTTGCGCAGGAATTGTCACCTTAGTCAAAATTTGTAACATTTGACTTAGTTGAAGTTCACACAATGAACTAGTCTGAAAGATAGAATTTATACCTAATTTATGTTTCTTTTATGCTTTTATTTATTCGATGAAACACGGCGTACTTTAAATGCCTATTGATTACTTATTTATAAAACATAACTGTAAAACTGTTTGAAATATTTAAAATAAATAGATATTTTACATAAGCTAACTAGTTCAGTTTAAAAAAGTTAATTAAGCTCAATGTCAAAACTTTAATTACTTTTAACTCTAGGCAACAGTTGAATGTTTATGTTTGAAACAGTTTATAAATCTACAGATAAAATATATTATTATGTAGAAGAATACTAATAAACAGATAATAAGGTGATCTATACTAATATTATAACGCTGAAGAGTTTGTTTGTTTGTTTGTTTGAACGTGCTAATCTCAGGAACTACGGGTCCGTTTTGCAAAATTCTTTCAGTGTTAGATAGCCCATTTATCATGCTATGACTAATAGGAGTGGGTAGGTAACATTGAAACCGCGCGTAGCCGGTGCGGGCCACTAGTGGAGTAATATTCGTATAAAGAAACTTTAATAATGACATACCTACTTATAATAAGTACAGTCAAGACACTGTTCGCTAATCCAAAATCAATCAAATATAGCTCTAATTACCATCGCATAAAGGATCCCGTGTCATCAATAGGCCAATTCCTTAATAGAACCTCTTAAAAAGCGTTCAAGTGAAATCATTGAGTAAACACGGTAAGTACGGTACCCGACAAAACTTTGATTGAACAGCTCTTCGAAAAATGTTGTCTATTTATACGATAATAGGAGTTTAAAGAGTTAAAAATAAACTTTTGAAGACGCCAAAATCCTCTTCATTTAAAAGTTTCGCATCATTCTTTGTTATATGTGCCATGAATTTTGTGTTTATGTAGGTCAATCGTCTTTTAAAAGAAAATCTTTTTAAACTGCTTTAATAATGTTGTTTTTTATGTAATGGAAATGGCAAACAAGCATGCAGTTCACATTGATGTTAAGTGATGACTGCAGCCTATAGACCACACAAAGACCAAGGCCACTTCCGAGGCCTAAGGTGTTATGCCTCTGTGCCGGAAATTACAGGGCCGTACATTACCACCTGACCGGAATATGATAGTGCTAAACACTACCATTTAACGGCAAGTATGTTAATATAATATGCGATAATGCGGTGGTACCTACGCTCGCGAGCTCCGTCACTGGAGCTCTACTACCAGTAAATGTTGCGTAAGTTTTATAAACGTTTTCGAGATATACTTATTACGGATTGAGATTGTGGATACTCTGGCTAAACTTTTTATCAGAAGAAAAAACAGCTTATAAAATACCTTTTTGCTTATAAAGAACCGGACATAATCCCGAAGGATTTTTTTTGGACCATTGATCCCACTCGAGCGTGACGGCCAAATTGACGGCCAATTCGCACAATTTCTATAAATATTCATCAAATATAGAATCATTACTTCTGTACTAATAAAATAAATACAAAAGCAACTCTGTCTGTCTGTTTGTCGCCCATTCACACCTAAACCACTAGACCGATTTTGATGAAAGTAGGCACAGAGATAGATTAGGCCATGAGCACAGACTGTGCCTTGAGAAAAGACGTGGGTTACCTTTTATCGTAAAAAAGGCTAAAAGAGGTTGAAACCTTTCAATCGTAAGGAAGTTCGTCACTTTTGAAAATAAAACATGAAACTACATTTAGGCACTTGAGATGCAAATAAATATTGACTCACGCATTTTCGAAAATTCGACCGTAATGGGGATGAAAATATATAATAAATACTACCTTTACCGTAGTACGTTTTGCGATAATGTCAATTCAATATTATTTTGTTGAAATAACTCTGTGTACATTTAGATTTAGCTAAAATAAACATAGTTTTTTTTTAGAACTTTAACTGACTGTGAACCGCGGGTCCGTCGGCGGTCCCGCGAACATCATCGCTCAAAGAGTGCTACAAAATAAATACAGCCTAATAAATAAACATTGACCCATATGTACTAAAGTACTAGGCAGGACTCACGCCTTGGTAGCATTGTTCAATTTACCACACTTTCTCATAACATGATAGATAGCGTGGAATCGTCTCACACAAATCAATTTAAAAGTGGAACCGGCTGTTTGCTCTCGATGTTTTCTCTATATATTTGGTTGGAAATAAAACAGTCAGGCATTTGTCTAATCGATTCTACTCGTATTTCTTTGTCAATCTCCGAATTTAAATAAATGAGTACATAAATGCACGATTTACATAACCGCGGCTTCGCTTTGCAACAGAATTTCAGTCGATTTTCGATTCGCTGTGATAGCGTATAAATTTGAAATGCTTTATTCCATTTAAATTGCAACGTCAAAGAAAATTAATGTGACAGACAACGCTTCAGTGAACTTAATTTGAAATAGTAAAATTTGCAAGCGCGCCAATTGTGAAGCCGTAGGTACGTGTATAAAAGTAATGGGTGTCATTAGCGATGGTGAACTCCCCTGCATTATTCATAGTTCGCAGATATTGAAATACGTAAACTGAACTTCACGTTGAACTTATTTCATAAAGCCAGGTCAGAGGTGAGGGAAGGGAATTCGTATGGATTGATTTGATATAATTCATTGATTTCCGATAAACATTAACGTGGTTTTTATTAAAACTAGCTGACCTCGTAAACTTCGTCTCGCCATAGGAAACTTTTGAATATTTGCTTTAACTTTTCTCCTTGGATGGTATTGGACTGGATGGTAAATAGTGTTGCCAGGTGTCCCGATTTGCGCAGGACGTCCTGATTAACACTTGATCGAGACGTTAAATGTCCCGATAAATCAATCGTCATCATAACCTCAACCGAAAGACGTCCACTGCCAGACAAAAGCCTATCTAAAGATCAATGTTTGGGGCCCGAAGCTTTTGATAAATCAATAAATTAATTAAATTCTTTGGGCTTGCTTTTTTACTGTCCCGATTTTTACCCCTGGGTCCTAATTTATTTTACCTACTGTCCTGATTTAAAACAAATAGGACCTAGGAACCCTTATGGTAAATGTACGCGCTCGCGGGCGTAGGCACCACCGCAATACCTAATATACTTGCCGCTAAATGGTAGTGTTCAGCACTATCGTGTTCCAGTCAGGTGGTAATGTACGGCCCTGTGTTCCGGCACAGAGGCAAGACACCTTAGGCCTCAGGAATGGTAACGCGTCTGCATTTTGACCCTGGTCTCTGTGTGGGTGTCTATAGGCCACAGTCATCACTTAACATCAATGTAAAATGCATGGTTGTTTGCCACTTCCATTACATAAAAAAGCTTAAAGGATAATTTAGAAAGTCCAATTTCATTTGGCAGGATACAATAACTTACGTGTCTATAGGCCACAGTCATCACCTAACATCATTGTGAACTGCATGCTTGTTTGCTACTTCCATTACATTAAAAAAATGTGAACTGTATGCTTGTTTGCTACTTCATGAGTATTCATGACATAAAAACAAATTACAAATAATGCAGCTGCATTGGCATTTTATTATAGAAGATATTCTCTTCACATATCTACGTTAAAGAACTTATAGTAAGTTATTAGATTTCATATCTTCCTTAAAAACATTGTCGCATGCACAACTATAATTTGAACTGAGCTTTCTGCTCTGACATTATTTCGTCGTTAACCTAATTCTGACCCTCACACGTTCGTGCGAGTGTTCTAGGCGTGAACTCTGACTTTAATAAACAGACCGTGGCTTAGATACTTGCACTCACTCTTATTCAGATATCTGTATGAATCATTACCTAGAATAAGTAAATGTACCTATCGTTTTCAACGAGAGAATTGTACGAGTATTAAGTATATTATACTTAAATACAGTGCTCAAAAAATATTGCACATCGAGCCTATGTAAGTGACCATCGGCTAGTTTCGACTTCGTAGAGCGTTATCTCTGCTGCACACTGTCTACGAAAGCACTGATAGACCGCTTTTGGTGAAAACTTGATCAAAATGGTGGATAAATGTCATATTCGTAAGGTGCGAAAAAGATAACGCTCTACAGAACCAAAATAAGCCGAAGTATCATTCCTGATGTCGATGTGCATTATTTCTTGATGGATACTGTAATATTGTTTTTATGAATGAATGAATGAATTAAGAATGAAGAGGCAAAGAAGCATACAGTTTACATTTATGGTAAGTCACACTGTATATGCCTATAGGTAAACATTTACATGAAACCAGAGACTTCAATGTAGATGCGTTGCTACTTCTGAGGCCTAATGTGTTTTGCCTCTGTGCCTGAAATTACAGGGCCGTTTATTACCACCTGACCGGAACACATCAGTGCTGAATACTTCCATTTAGCAGCAAATAGATTAGATAATGCGGTGGTGCACCCGCGAGCTCTGTTACTGTAGCTCCACCAGTAACAGTTTCACACATTTCCTAACGTATCGCTATAAGTATGTGTCAAATATGAATTTGATCTTAAGCCAGTGTATGGCCCTGTCATAGCTATTATCTACAGTACGTAACTACGTAACAACTTAGGTCTCAGGGATAGCAACGCATCTGTATTTTGACTTCTGGTTTTTATGTAGAAGACTATAGGCTGCAGTCATCACTTAACATCAATGTGAGCTGTACATTTGTTTGCAGCCATTCTTACATTTAAAAAAAAGTTTTGCACACGAACGCCATTTACTGAAATCAAACACCTATAATCTTGTTTAATAACCTAACTTAATAAGAAAACTTGTAAAAGGACAACTCTTCAGGTGGTTTTCTACATCATGTACTCGTACAATGCAATCTCAGATGAAACCGTTTTACCGTAGTTTTGCCGTTGACGCCATCTATCTTGATACAACGCACGTTATTTTGTTAAAGAATTCCATAAGGATAATAGCGATTTTCCCCGAAAAAGGCATTCAAATCAACTAGAGCGGATCAACAATCCATCCTTACTATCATCCAATGGGATCGGAACGATTTTTTACTATTGTAACTTTGGGATACGTGCGAACGGTTGATATCAACAAGTGTGAAGACATAAATCCGTCCTTTTTTTCCCGAAATGATGCTATACGCGGCTTTGAGATGCCGAGACGTAAGTTATTGTATCCTGCCAAATGAAATTGGACTTTCTAAATTATCTTTTAAGCTTTTTTTATGTAATGGAAGTGGCAAACAACCATGCATTTTACATTGATGTTAAGTGATGACTGCGGCCTATAGACACCCACACAGAGACCAGGGTCAAAATGCAGATGCGTTACCACTCCTGAGGCCTAAGGTGTTTTGCCTCTGTGCCGGAACACAGGGCCGTACATTACCAACTGACCGGAACACGATAGTGCTGAACACTACCATTTAGCGGCAAGTATATTAGGTAATGCGGTGGTGCCCACGCCCGCGAGCTCCGTCACTGGAGCTCTACTAGTACGGTGGTGCCTACGCTCGTGAGCTCCGTCACTGGAGCTCTACCACCAGTAATAGTAATAAATGAAATGCAACGTTATTCTTACAAGAATAACGTGACAATTTATCTCAATCGTTCTATATGAAATGTCACATTATTCTTGTAAAGAGGCGATATATGGGTATTCTTTCATATACTGTCCTTTATTTTTTAGGTAGTGTTCAGCACTATCGTGTTCCAGTCAGGTGGTAATGTACGTCCCTGTAATTTCCGGCACAGAGGCATAACTCCTATACACACTTTAGGCCTCAGGAGTGGTAACGCATCTGCATTTTGATCTTGGTCTTTGTGTGGGTGTTTATAGGCTGCAGTCATCACTTTACATTAATGTGAACTGCATGTTTGTTTGCTTATATAAAAAAAAAATAAAGACCGATTTAGATGAAATGTCATGTAATTCTTGTAAAGAGGCGATATATTTTTACATTAAACATATTAGTACTTTAATGATCCTTTCATGGAGTGCTGACCTTAAAAAATGTTTTTGGAAAAAAAAAACAGATTCAATTACACTAGCAAACCCATCGTAAATTGAATGTAGATATATTAAAGTACATATATAAAATTTGACCGTGTAAATATTAATATTAGCATATTTCCATTTTCAGGACGAAATTACTTGGAATATGAAATATTGATGAGATTCGTAGAATTCATAATTTGTCTCGTACCAGATGTAACATTTTATTTATGAACGTTTAAAATGTTTAATAAACAGAATATCAATGTAATTTCCATAATAAATAAAAGACTGAATAGGGTGCTAAATAGAGAAAAAATATTTTTTTTTCTGGTTTCGTTTTAGTAATTCATTTTTTTTACAATCTGAAGTTGTCTATCCTGAAAGTGATTAAAAACCGAGATGTAGGTAACAACGTCATTTTAACTTTAAAATATTGTTTATATGCAATTTTATTTGTTACCTTTTTCTTACTTGACGACCCGATTGGTCGAGCAGTGTGAGGCGACCGCTTGACTCGAAGAGTTCGATCCCTGCACCGGGACAAATATTTGTATGGCCTACAGATGATATTTGTTTCGGGTCGGGTGTTTGTGTATGTGTTGCTAGAGTACAACGGCACCAACGACACAGGTTTAAACCTTATGTGTGGCTGTGATTATAAGCGTATTTTTTAATTAAGTAGGTAGTTACCCAAATGAATCACGGATGTCACAAAATGTAAAAATATCATAGGAATACGTATAGTAGGTACGTATCCTTAGCTTAGAGAGAATATGCTATTTTCCCAAAGAAATTGGTTGAAAAATCCCGTCTTATATAGGCTAGATTGAATAGGATTTCAAACAATTGCACGCTAAAGTCAGAACTAAGCATTAGTGGTGGAGCAACAAATATTACCATTGGCCGGTCTCGAGCTATCGTCCAAGGACACTCACATTTTCGGCTTTATTCACTAATCCGCTATCTAGCGAGGAGCCTTTTCTCTCGCCGAAATGGGAATATGCTGTAACAGACACACATGTTTCAATTTATGTATACGACAGGAACGACAGACCCATATATTTAATTTACAAAAATTAAAAGTTAGGTCCATTCGTACTACGAAATAAACTTTTATATCTTACTAGCTGACCCGGCAAACTTCGTATTGCCTCAGAATGAAATAATGTTGAAACCTTTGACACATTATTTCATTATACGGACTATTTGTATGGGAAAATGAAATTGTGGTTTTTACTATTTCCCTTCAATTTCTTAATATTTTCTTACCTTTTAAACCTTCCCTGAACTTCCAAAAATCATTCAAAACCAAAATTAGCAAAATGGGTAGAGCCGTTCTCGAGTTTTAGCGAGACTAACAAACATCAATTGATTTTTATATATATAATACCTAGATAGGGGTATACAAATAAATGAAATTGGAGTGTCTGTTTGCTATATAAAAATAACCGCTTTTTACTAAATGCATATGTATGTATACATGGAACATACCAAAACAACATTTTTTTACAATTTTTGCCTGTCTGTATGTCTGTCTGTTTAGCGGGGCTAAGCTTGGGAACGGCTGGACTAATTTTTACGGAACTTTCACTGGCAGATAGCTTATGCAATAAGGAGTAACTTTAGCTACTTTTATAATAGCTGCGCCCACGACTTCGTTCGGGTAAATACTGAAAAATCATAAATTCTCACGCGGTCAAAGTCGCGGACTCAGCTAGTTGACAATAAAACAGTCTCGGCAAAGACAGTTCCTCAGAGAAATCTTTATTCTTTGTGCCAGAATTGAAAATATTTTCCTTTTATCGTGAGTTATAATGATGAGGAAATATAAGAATATTTTATTTAAATAATGGAAGTTCAATTGTTACCAAACCTTGTTCGAGTTATCTTTATTACATAGGAAATTGTATTTAGAGGTTATTTAAATGAATAGAATTCTTGGAAGTAAATTCCGCGTCTGAGTTTTTTATTAAAGGGGGGCAAACAAGCATACAGTTCACATTGATGTTAAGCGATGACTACAGCCTATAGGCACTTACACAAAGACCAGAGGTCAAAATTCAGAGACCTTAAGTTGTTTAGTCTCTGTGATAGTTATTACGGGGCCATATATTACCATGTAACCGAAACACGATAGTGCTGAACACTACCATTTGGTGGCAGGTAGATTAGGTAATGCGGTGGTGCCTACGCACTCGAGCACACACTGAAACTCTATCAAAGATGAAAAGATCATATCACGAAGACTTTTCCTATAATAATGGCGACACTTGATACGTCCCACTGCTAGGCACGAGTCTCTCCCCTTCTTGGGAGGAGGCCTGGAGCTTACTCCACCACACTGCTCCAATGCGGGTTGGTGGAGATAAGGGTTAGTAGCCAATCCACTGTCGTATGTTTACAAACCGCCAATAAGGCCTCCGACAAGGTTTAACGTTTGCTATCTATCGATAAGACCGATGACTTAATGTGTCCTCCGAAGCAGGGAAACGCGCATTTTAATTTGCGACTTACGGTCACCCATCACACACCCGACCGCGCCCATATCGCTTAACCGAGTAGATCGTTTCCGATCTCCACCAGCCGCGGGGCCATGCGGGCTTTCGTTCTTGGATGAAACTAGATAATAATATATTATCATCATCATGGATCAAATGTGAATTATGTTTCCTTTCCTATATTTCATCTTGTCCCATCGACATTGATGGATTAGACCAAAATGTAGGATAAGGATAACTTAGTAAAAATGAGTTTGGATATTTTTGATCGGAACAAGACAATGTTTTTAAGCGACTTCACATCGATATTGTATCATCTTTCACAATGAAATGATTTGACTGTTACGTTATCATGTCTGTGAATGTTCACAGATCTACCCAAACGTTTATCTAGCCTTTTTACATTAAATAAACCGTGTAGGTAGGTACCTACCTTATGATATTAACACGTGTATGACCACAAGATCATAAAACTACAAATATACGAGAATATGTAATGAATGGAACACTATTTCATTTAAACAAGAATCAATAATGTTTTTTTCTAACTTTTAAGCCGGTTTGCTAAGCAGAAATATACAATAATTTGTTGACATGGTATCTCTAGGATATAATATTATTATACCTTGACGGTTGCATTTCCAACATCCCATGTCGGTCCATACCTAATAACTGAGCATTTTATTAAAAAGAAATATCTTTTGTCCACAGCTGGGGGAAGGGGTGGAGTTGACGTTGGGCGAATTGCGCGCGATGGCGCTTCGACAGCAGCAGCAGATCGACACCCAGCACCAGCTGCTCTGCGCCAAGGAGCAGCGGTTGCGGTACTTGAAGCAGCAGGAAGCAAGGCAACATCAGGTAATAACGGCAGTCATGTAATTGCGATATAAAAATATAATGTGACGCGGGATAAGGTACAGTCCCGAAATTAGATATACGAGTAACTAGACCAAAATCTGTAGACAAACCAAAATTTAAAAAAAATACACATTGAAAATTAAATGTTACTCTTTTTTAACTTAGATCCTGAACTCTTTATTTCATCAAAGAAAAGGTGGATATAGTCCAGGTCACTTCTTAAGGCGTTGTTCAGCGTGTTGCAAGTGTTCCTACAAAATATGTCTAAAATTTTACTAGTGGTAGAGCTCCAGTGACGGAGCTCGCGGGCGTAGGCACCACCGCATTACCTAATTTACTTGCCGCTAAATGGTAGTGTTCAGCAGTATCGTGTTCCGGTCAGATGGTAATGTACGGCCCTGTAATTTCCGGCACAGAGGCATAACACCTTAGGCCTCAGGAGTGGTAACGCATCTGCATTTTGGCCTTGGTCTTCATGTGGGTGTCTATAGGCTGCAGTCATCACTTAACATCAATGTGAACTGCATGCTTGTTTGCCACTTACATTACATAAAAAAAAAACTTAAAATTCGAATATCTATTTAATTTAAGATTTCGAAACAAGAGCCTTCGATTTTGTCAAAAACACTCGCTATCTTCATTGATACTGATTTCAATATTTTCAAGCCCAGAAATCCTTCTGGGCCTGAAAAAACATTTCGCCGTATATTTACGGTTTGCCTCCCATGTGCTTCAGCAGTACACTTGTTTCATCTGACATCATGTACATATTTCTGTGTAACATATTTATATACAGATATAAATTAATTACCTCAATATCCATTAGGGGTAGTATATACTCGTATATTCCATATTTATGATTAGCGGTTGTAAACTAACCGCCTTATGTAAATTCATAAACACATTTTAGCCAAAGTGTTGATAATGTCTTCTTTGTCTTTTTTTTATTCTGCGCATGTGAGTATGCGACCGACATATATATAGCATATTTTATCTACGTATCTAATGTACGTTTATGAATTAGGGGGTAAGAGTATACGAAGATCATTTTGAGTTATCTCGGCTAAAAGGACATGAAGGACATCTAAGATAAGCAACTTTGTGTAACAACTTAGTAACTTTGTTCATTGTGATTTTGTCCCTCTTTATTTAATTGATGTTTTTCTTTGAAACTGTACCGTAAATCTGTGCTAAGCTTGTAAATATAAAATTTTTGGAACGAAAGTTTCTTACGGCAAAGCTCGTAGGAGAAAGGGAATTTACTGCGAGATCGAACTGAAAAAAAAAGTGAGACCAAAACCGTAAAAAAAAACATAACGGAACGAATAAGAATGAATAACGCATTCACTTACAAAAATCAAATAAAAAAATGTTTAATCTCTTTAAATTATGCATGTTATTCAGTTCAACGTAGACACGTAATAAAATATATTAAGGTATCTATTTTACTACAAACTCTAAACGAGCAATCTCTTGAAGTTCATTTCGATTTACTCACAGACTATGTCCATTTGCCTAAGCAAAGCTGAGAAAATGGACTAACGGAATCGGAATTGATGCAGTGTGAACCAATTTCGATCCTCCGTGGGTCTAAATTGGTTCACAATCTCAATCGTGATTGTAATATTGACCAATTTTGCTGTTGGTAAATGTTATATATTTTGGACAGGCAAATGAAACTTAGCTTTGAAATATAAATGTTACACAGAATTCTCCATGGAAAGCGGTTTTCACTCGTTAATTTAATGTAGACTCATAAATACTATGCAAAAGCGGAAGCGTTAAGCGCCAAGATTAATAAAGTTAGTGGTAAGAACGAGGTAAATCCTATCAACTATGCATTAGTTTCCGTGCAACATTGTTGTTCTCCGAATTGCCTTGCCTTACAAAACAAGTAGGTACGAATTGCTCTCTGTTTTCAACATGAAGTTTACGATGAAGGATCTGAAGTTGACCTCTATTTTTTTTAAGTCTTTTTGTCGTGTCCGTGATTTCAACCATCTCTAAATCATTGTTTGTGATTTATGACAGTAATATCATAAAATTTAAATTTCTTAACTCGGCATTAATTTTGTACTGGTTGCTAATAATATAATGGCTTCGTTGGAAATTGATAAATTATTTACTGTGATAATTGTAAACTACTTTCCTGTAAATATCCGATGTTGATTCTCATGTTTAAGATTTAAAAATTTAATTGAAATATAAAAAATCGGATTCGGACAGCATGAAAGTACAATTACACCTATTTATAGCTACTTAAAAAGATAAATTAATTGATTATTTAAATTGTACTGAGAACGTGTAATTTTGTGTTAATGTTGATTGATTCGTCGTTCGTTCGTAATTATGTATTTTTTTCTTAGGAAATAAAAAAAAACTATTATCAAGTATATATGTATGCATATAATAAGATATTTACACCATCTCGGGCCCATGGCACTTATGGCGATGAGCGCGCAATAAGGTATTATTGTATAATGCGATTCTCAACTTCCATTAGCTCATTTAGGCTAAAGCCATAAGCGAACTCGGAAGTGCACCTACGCTTGATGAGTCATACATTACTAAAGATACAGTAAACTCTACATCCATTAAATCTGATTATTGACATCTATTATCGTCTTTATTTCAAGAATGCTAGCTGTTAATAGCACGTAGTATTTTATGAAGCTGAAAAGATTATTTTTTTATTTCACAAATGTGGCAATAATTCATACAGTTCACATTGATAGTAAGTGACTACTGTAATTCAAGAAACATTTACAAAAAAAACATAAATTTCAGTGTAGATGCATTGTCACTACCGAAACCCAAGCTTATGCCTGTGGGTAAAAATACGGGACCAGACATTACCACCGATAGTGCTGAACAAAACATTGCCATTTAGCGGCAAGTACTCGTATATAGGGTATTGCTGTGATGCTTTAGCCTTAAAGCTCCATCACTGAAGCCCTACACCAATAAAAATGGGACTGCCAGAATTTAGGAATGTGTTCGAAGTACACAAAATAACATGTTTACCTCCTATAATGCAAGAAAACAAAAACATAACTGGCGAATAGCAGATGCAAGCGATTCAGAAAAATAGAGACATGCAGTTAAAATTTACGAACCTTAAAACAGTAGCCTGCTAGAAAACTAAAATACGAAGCACAAAAACCCTTGCAAATAATAAAGAAAACACGTAAAAACATAACGTGGAACATATTTATTACCCTTAGGCTTTACGACGAGCCATAAATATGTATCCTAACAAACACGTACTTACTGAGGTTTCCTAATAACTACAATGTGGGCGCTTGTCAATATTTCGAACAAATTTCGCTGTTATTATTTATGTTAGTGTAATAAATCGATTGGAAGTATGTAATTAAGAAAATACGCTTTTATTTTGGAGCTGTCATCAAGCCTCCTGTACAAACAAATTCAACGATCTAAATACATATAATTTTGGTAGTAAAGTTCGTGAAGAAATTTAACGTCATAAGCACATTTACTCGTACATAATCTATCTATCGCTATCTATCTATTTATCAAATCGTTCATTTCTTTCAAGTTACAGTTAGTTGATAATATACAGAATCCAATAATAATTACATAAAAAGGATCATGCCAAATTTGTACAGAAAAAATGAAAAAAAGGTACACGGTAAATCAGCATGGAAATATTATCTGGTGAACCTAAACAACATTTCCTGATACTTAAAATATTTTTAACTCTCCGGAATAAAAAGTTTGAAATTGAACTTAAGTATGGAGTGCTTCTACTGTTGTTAGGGAAGACGATTTTTATTTCGGTGATTTAAAAATATTTTAAATACCAGAAAATGTTCTATAGATTCCCTAGATAATATTTCTAATCCGATTTACCTTGTACCTTTTTCTAACTTTTTTTGTACAAATCAATGTATGAAACTGGCCATGATTCTTTGCTTACCTACTAGTGGTAAGTCTTAATTGTTTGCCACATTCACGACATAAAGTTAGACAATTTGAAACTTTGTAATGTTATCTGAGCACAGGGTCCAACCAGCGTCAAGTTATATATTTTTTTATTTGTCTAGCTTAGTGATTTTTTTTTCTTTCGTTTCTTCTTTCTCTATCTGCTTATCTTTTGAGTACATTATGTGTATCAAAAGGCTTGTGAGTACTTCCAAACAATATAGGTAAGATTATTGACGTTTTCGTAAAGTAGGGCCTTGTTAGTTCGGAAGCTTGTTAGTAAAGTTCTAAGCTAATTTTCAGCTCGGTGCGTAAACGTTTTCCATATATTACACGGCAATGTAATAACGTAGATGGAAGACGACGACCTTTACCCTTTACTGTTTATTTTTTTACGGATGTATCTTCAGGTGTCTTAAGTTAATTTAAATTTTGCAATTTATTGTGTTTTTGCTAAATTAGCTTCTTGGGTTCATCGTAAATTGAAGTAATTTCGTAAAATTAGTGTTTCTCGTTGGATTCCATTGCCTTTATCGTACTATCGTCCAATTTAATATCATGCCTATTACTATAGGTTTCAGAATTAGAATTTTTAAAACTTGCAGTTTTCTGAAGCAAAGTTTCCGATCATGTATTTTTATACATTTATTTTTTATTTATGTATGTATCTTCACGCCAAATCCCTTACGGACTAGGCAGAAGTGTAGAGCGCCAGATATCACGGTCCTGACACATCTCTCATGCTTCTTCTACATTCATTATTATATTCATACATACACGCCGAATTCTCAGACTCTTGACCTCTCCATTCTCAGAGAGTACTGGACCTATTTGGTCAAAGTAGATCAGTCTTGGTCTTCCTGCGCCTTTGCAACCATCATTATTATTTATGATATGATACATACTTTCCTTTCATTTTTTAAAACACTCTTGTGAACTTGAACAAAATCTGATTTACAACTCATAACATAAACTTGTGTTCGAAAAGAAAATTAACTCTGTAATTGGGTAATCCATCACCATAAAACAATATTCAATGTGTTGTTACAACCGTAAACTGAATATAGGTTACATTCATTTTGACGAAGCTACCGACAATTTGAGACATGAGTGTGCATTAGTCATTCCCCAAATGACAAAACTTACAAACATATAGTTGTAATGAACCACAAGGCTAGACAAGCAATATATCTATCTGTATATATAACCATCTTAGTACAGGCAAGTAATGCTTCGTTCGCACTCTGTCCAAGCATGTTACACCTTGCACGGTAACACAAAGTTATCAAGTTAGTGTTATTTTACGTATACGAGTATCATCAAGGACAAACGTATATTCAAATTCAAGAAATTCGAATAACCAGGGCAGATAATTTTAATGAATTTTATTTTTCCTTGTATCATTTTTTTTCATCGTGATTACTTTTATTTATCCTATGCTATGGCTCTGATACATATTTTTAATTTGCCTAATAGTAAGGGGGCACATTGACCTGACAAATAAAGGGAAAAAGTATAACAATATATAGGCATGGCAAATGCAGAACATGCTCTATTGAATTTAAAACGAATCGCTAAAGTTTTTGCTGAGCGCTAAATTTGAGAAAGGCTAGATCGATACGGATATTATTCTTTAAATGTTCGTTTAAGCCCAATGAGGGGAGAAAAAAGAAGAAATGTTGCAAAACAAACCTTTAAAAGAAACAATGTTTTACTTATCATTATGAAACTGTTTCTGGAACAATAATTTAACGTCAAGTATCTTTGCTCAGAACTAAATCTGTCGGGAGGGCTAGTATAAAATAAAAAAGAGAAGACGTTTATATAGACAGATATAAAACATCTGGAAATGCACTCAAATATACAGCTTTAAACTAAATTTAGAAACATATCGAGTGCTCGCTCATTCGAATTTACGAGCCTTTGTTCAGCAAGAGTGTAAACAAACCTCATCGAAGCCACAGTAGCTAAGGTGGTTTACCGCCCCAACGTATGTTTCTAGCATGTTAGAGTACCTACGTCTAGGTGTAAAATAGAGTTAGTAGCTTTCGCTTCTTGCTTATATATTCATGGAATATTATTCCTGTTAAACTATTGCGGATAAAGATACATACATTCAAGGTTAATATTTACCAGAGGAGATACGGATTCTGATATCCAACAATCTTTCGAAAAAAAAAAGTAATAATTTAAACTCGTCACAAAAGGTGGCGTCCTTTTTTAATATCGTAGAAATTTGGCGCTGGCAGGGTATGTTCGCACGGAAATGGAAGTTACATTTGTCAATTAAATCAGTATGATGGTAAAATCTTTTCATGATATAGGTATGTACGAGTATTACGAAATCAAATGAAACTTTATTTTCATTTATATACTTAATTTTGATAATTATTAAGTACGTAAGAATATTAAAATGTATTGAAGTTGTACAAATAATAATTTATTGTTTGAAGTTGATATTTTGTTAACTGTCATTAAACGAATGAATCAATTCGTTGGAACCTTTTTAGGGTTTCGCAGTCAAATTTTTCATCAAATCAAACCTACGCGTGGGATGTCTAGAAAGGCGTTTGAAAATCAGGTTCGGTTTTGAAACCTCAAAAACCTCGTTTGAAAGTTAGACTAAAGTAATAAAATGTGTCCCTTTAACTTTTAAAATAAAAGAGTAACTTTTAAAGTAAAAAATGTAATAAAAATATGTGTCGTAGTAGGTACTGTATGAAAGCCCTCAGGGAAATTTAGTTTTAACGAATTGTTCTGAACAGTTTTTGAAAAAGATATATTTTCAATAGCTGCAAATATAACTTTACACATTCAGTTGAGAGAAAGCGGCCGGAATTGATCAACAGAAGGGGTGTGGTGTTTCATCATGATAACGCTAGACCTCACACATCTTTAGCCACTCAGCAAAAATTAAGAGAGTTTGGCTGGGAGGTGTTAATGCATCCGCCGTATAGTCCTAACCTTGCACCTTCAGATTTCCACCTGTTTCGGTCTCTTCAGAATTCTTTATGCAATGTTAGGTTAACATCACGAGAGGACTGCCAAATCCACTTGTCGCGGTATTTTGATGAGAAGTCCCAAAATTTTTATAGCAATGGGATCATGTCCCTACCTACAAGATGGCAAAAGGTTTTCGAACAAAATGGTACATAAATACTTTAGTTAGATTTAAATAAACTATATTAAAAATGTTTTGAATTATCTTAAAAAATGCGAAGAAATTTTTTCCCCAACCTAAATATGAAAGAGAAAACTTGAGTCCAGCTGTTTCATGAAAATAGGTTAGTTAAATACATAATTTGCTGTAAATAGAATTTCGTATTAAACGTTAATGAACATTAATCTATTTTAGAAATACGAAAGTACATAGAAATAATGATAAGAACGTAATATAAAAGGAACCAAGATATACAGCGATTTGCAAATTTGATCGGCGGCTTACTTAAACTTCCAATCGCTACGAACTTTACTGTATTTCACAAGCGAAGAATATTTTAAAAACATAATTTAATCACTGATTAAGAATCTCTGTTTGTTTGTCTCTTACGCTTTCACATCTTAATCACTGTTTTCATGAAACTTGCTACAGAGATTTACAAGTGAAACTCACTGACCGCACTACCGACTTAACTTTGATTGAAAGTTTAACTTTCAATAGGTTCTAATTTTGTTTCACAGATGCGTTTTAACGCTTTCTTTTTCTTTTTGAGAAGCACTTTACTAAGTCAAGAATAAAAGAGGTAAGAATTTGAAATGTCTGTCTAAACAAGAAGCATTGAAAGTTCGATTTTAAGGGCGAGAATAACAAACCGTAGGTACAACATTTTACGTTAAATTCCAATACTAAATTTGTTTCACAGACGTGTCAAAATGCTTTATTTACTGGCGAATCTTCACTAAGTACCTTAATGAAAGTACAATAAAGTTTAATATTTTTTGGAAAAAGAAATAACTATGACTTTCAGTTCGACACAATTAGTAAGTAAAGTAGAGGGGTCTGTGAAGCTAGCCCCGAGTCAAAGTAAAATCTTTACGTCAGTTATTTTAAATGCTGCAATAATCGCCCACCGTGTATGTAAACTGTATGATTATTTTCCACTTTTATTACATACACAGAAAGAGATAATATGTAGGCACTTAATAGAGATACCTATTGCTATCAAATTTCATGTAAAAATCGATTCAGCCTTATTCGTGAACTGCATGGATAGTACAGATTATGTCCTCACCCGGACATAATAAGTGTTATAAACAGAAGCGGACCGGATGCCCTGTTTGCCTAATGCGATTCATATCGCTTTACGTCCAAAATAAGTTAAACTTTTCACACACACTTACTAAATGAGATGAGACTAGATGAGACAATTAATGTATGGCTCCTTAGGTCTCTGGTTTTTGAGAAGGTGTCTCATAGGCTGCAGTCATCACTTAACATCCATGTGAGCAGCTTGTTTGTTTGACACTTTCGATGTCTATATTAAAATAATAAGTTTATTAGACTAACGTGACGTACCTTACGTGGGTACCTAATAGTTTAAAAAAAATAAAATACTTCTGCTGATGAGTTATCAGCAGATTCCTCGTCTCATTTTTCATTCTGTGTTAGTTGGTGTAAAAATGTTATATGTTTTGTAAAGATATTTTTATTTTCTTAGAACGAGATAAATCCGCAAAAAAATAGTTTTATTTCAATGAGTGTATCGCGAGAACCTAGATACACATCACCCTAAAAAGTAATTCGATTCGATTTTCAGCCACTTCCAGTCGTATGACGTGACTCCAATGTTAATACATATTTCCTCGCCCTAAATCCCGTAAACATAAGCGAGAACGATCCCTCTGGTAGCTTAATAAATTTATCGCCAGTAGATGGAATATTATACTCTGTTCTATGTTGGAAACTCGAAAAAAGTATGACTTCTTCACCCTCCACTCCATAACAGCCTCACTGTTGTTATTAAAGGGGATACTCGCAAGTGGGACTTCGGTAGCTTAGTGAACTTGGACGATGTTATTTCCACGTTTACCTGGACGATGTAATTTTCTAAACACACTAAAAATTGAAAAATACGAAAAGTGTTTATTTGTAAAATGTTTTTTATTTTCTTATAATAATAATAATGGCAACCCATTATACGTCCCACTGCTGGGCACGAGTCTCTCCCCTTTTTGAGGGGAGGCCTGGAGCTTACTCCACCACGCTGCTCCAATGAGGATTGGCGGCGTTGGGTGGGTTACTGGCCAACCCGCTGTCGGATGTTTCAAACCGCCCATAAGGCCTCCGACAAGGTTAAACGACAGCCATCTATCGATAGCAACCGGGACCGGCAGCTTAACGTGCCCTCTGAAGCACGGAAACTCGCATTTAATTTACCCCTAGTGGTCCACTCATCCCACTACCCGACCGCGCCCGAAGTGCTTAACCGAGTGGATCGCCATGCGCGCTTCATCACCCATAATTTCCGGCACAGAGGCGTAACACCTTAGGCCTCAGGAGGGTTTATTCCCGTTGTCCCCGTGCACCGTATCCCCGTCACGGGGACACCGTCACTCTCCCCTTTTTGAGGGGAGGCCTGGAGCTTACTCCACCACGCTGCTCCAATGAGAATTGGCGGCGTTGGGTGGGTGACTGGCCAACCCGCTGTCGGATGTTTCAAACCGCCCATAAGGCCTCCGACAAGGTTAAACGACAGCCATCTATCGATAGCAACCGGGACCGGTAGCTTAACGTAAACTCGCGTTTAATTTACCCCTAGCGGTCCACTCATCCCACTACCCGACCGCGCCCGAAGTGCTTAACCGAGTGGATCGCTTATGATCTACACCTGCCGCGGGGCCATGCGCGCTTCATCACCCATAATTTCCGGCACAGAGGCCTCAGGAGGGTTTATTCCCGTTGTCCCCGTGCACCGTGTCCCCGTGACGGGGATACGGTGCACGGGGTCAACGGTACTTTAATAAAATAATTAAAATTACCTCAGGAGTGGTAACGCATCTGCATTTTGACCTTGGTCTTTGAGTGGGTGTCTATAGGCTGCAGTCATCACTTAACATCAATGTGAACGGAATGCTTGTTTGCCACTTTCATTACATAAAAAAATCTGTAGCCACTATAATGATTTCGTAACTACGCAAATTATTTCAGCTGATTTAAATATTTTTCTGGTTTTCTTGTCAAATCTTTATCAGTATTTTTACTTTAATATTAAGAGTTCGGGTGTTAAGGTCGCAATGTACCTACGTGGCAGCTATCTAGATAAGCCATTTAGATAAGGGGAAAATATCGTATGACATAAACAAGTATTTATTGGGTAGGGGTTGCACGAAAAATGACAATTTTTACACAGCTTCAGCATAGAACGGGTCATGAAACCTGCATGTTTGTAATACGCGAGATAAAACCGTTTATATGTTGTTCATTCAAACCAAAGCAAAAATTATGTGGAGGAGTTCTAGTATAGGGAGTCGAAGGCGTAGGCACAACAGAAGCTGAAAAGCGACCTAAAAATTGTTTTGATTCTTAAATCATTTTAGAAATTAAAAAAAAAACGGAAAGAAAAATTTGAAGGAATAACCAGTCCAGCCGCTTTGCCACTTCGGTAGCTTAGTGGTAAAGCGGCTGGACTGGTTATCCTGAGGTCGCAGGTTCGATTCCTTGCTTCAAATTTTTCTTTCCGTTTTTCTTTAATTTCTAAAATTCACTAGCATGTGTTATTGCGAAAAATAAATAATACAATAAATCATTTTAGTTTAATATAGGTACCTACGCAAAATAAATTTGTAAAAATAGTTAAATTTCAATGAGTGTGACACGCAAAAACCAAAGCTCTGATAACTTTTTGATTTGAAAGAAATAGGTACTAGATTTTTTTGCACACACAAATGACACAAATCACAATAGCGACAATGATTACATTAGTTATTATTTTTGTCACCAGGTGGCGGTGGAAGGAGAGCGGTTGCGACGGTTGCGGGAGCGTGTGGAGGCGCAGGAGTTGAAGTTGCGTAGGCTGCGCGCACTTCGCGGTCAGCTGGACCGGAACAAACAGGCGAATATCGCACTTAGTAAGTATGAACTTATGTATAATCAGTTAAACGGCATGAACATTATTGTAAAGTTTAATTTTGCGTCCTCAGGTTCATGATATAATCTCATGTAATGAAATGCTGCAAAATGATTTAGATATTCATTAGTTCAAATGTCTCTAAGATTTTAACGGTAATGAAACTTTGAATGCATAGGCTGTTTTGCTTTGTATTTAATTTATCTCTAAATATTAAATAGGTTACAAACACTGCCAAAATTCTTACAATTCTTTAAATTCTTTGATTTTTTTGTAGTTAGACTGGACTACCGTTATCGTAAATAGATTAGGTAGTTAGTTAATGAAACAAAAAGAAATTAAAAGTATTTATTCCCATCATTCAATACAATAAAAATTCATTACTTCTGCCAAACTTCAGTTAAGCTATTTTAAATCAATTGATACCCACACAAAGACCAAGGTCAAAATGCAGATGCGTTACCACTCCTGAGGCCTAAGACGTTATGTATGCCTCTGTGCCGGAAATTACAGGGCCGTATACCACCTAATCTACTAAAATTAGGTACATATAAAATATTTATTTATTTTCTTCGCTTCGCTCATATCATATTAGTATATTAATATTCTCATCTGTATCAAAGAACCAAGGTAATAATAAAATAAAATTGTAGGTGAGATATAAATGTTCTGAGAAAAATTTTATGGGCCCTTAAAATATGTAGGTCCATTCATATGGGAGCACGTAAATCTAAACTGGTATCTTATAACCCTCTTTTCGAAATTTACATTCATATCTTATTTTAGGTAGAATAAATACATAGGTATATGAATTGAATAGATTATACTACCTACTTTAATCAATATAAACTGCCTCAGTAGTCCAGTGTTCGATTCGCGGATCGGGGGCTATCAGAGGTAACGGAGTAAAATCCTTTATCTCTGGTTCTATTTGGGTTATTGCATTTTTTGGAAGTTTCCCAGTATCTCTGAGTTTAGTAATGTCAACAGGCTCGCTTGTTACGTGGGCCAAAAATGTAACCGGCGAATCGTGGGTATGCTTGAATGCATGCATTTACTTCTGCCTACATATTGTACATCAACAGATTTAGCTGAGCTACAAAATTTTCGTATGTAACTTTATTTTTATAAACGTATCGTCCTGACTTAGTAGGGGAGCGAGGGGCTAGTTGTAACAGGGGTAAGTAGTAACAGTGATTTTTCTCTAGGAATTTAAACTTTATCAACGTATTTTTTTGATTCAATATGGTCTTTATAGACCCCCGCATCACGTCATCACACTCAGCGTCCCGCCAGGAGGCGCAGTGAGTGTGTGTGTGAAATTGTCCTTTGTCGGCAGGTAACATATCATTTTACGTTCGTAATTTTTTGGTTGAGTTTATTACTATCAACTAATTGGAGTTTTCTGTACGTGATTTGGTGTTACAATTTATGCATACATGATGTGGTGTAGCGATTTTCGAGATTTCTGAGTTGATTTAATAGTGAAAGTTATAAATATTAAAAACTATGCCTTGGGGTTAGTTGTAAAGAAATCGTGAGGCAAGTTGTAACATGTTGCCCCTATATTGTATTTTTTTTAATGTAGTATATATTGTTATATAATATACTGTCGTGTTATTTATAATGTAATTTGTATTATTATATACGTTAATGAATAAAAATTTTAAATTAAATTAAATGTTTTATTCTTGTTTTAACATGCCCCAATAGCTGTTACTACTAACCCCAAGCACGAGGTAAATGGTAACACTTCCCATTTTTTACAAAAATCAAAGTTTTGAAAGATTTACTTATAAATTTGATATTTTTTCATTTAGACCTTATAGAACAATGATTAGAGTATCAATCAAAATGAAGTTAGTGATCATTTAACCAACACATTTCAAGATATATCGGTTTTTTTTAATGTTACAACTAGCCCTTCGCTCCCCTACTTATGTAATTGACGAACAGATGCAAGAAAAATATCACTTTGTATGTATGATATTAGGTACTTATTTTATTGATAGTGATAGGCCGAATGTGGTTTGAAGCGAATACGAACATTTTTTTTATGGAATTGAAGTGGCAAATAAGTATGCAGTTCACATTGATGTTAAGTGATGACTGCAGCCTATAGACTATATCCACACAAAGACCAAGGTCAAAATGCAGATGCGTTACCACTCCTGAGGCCTAAGGTGTTATACCTCTGTGCCGGAAATTACAGGGCCATACATTACCACCTGGCCGGAACACGATAGTGCTGAACACTACCATTTAGGTACGAAAACTTTAACTAGCAAAGCATTATACTTACCTACTTACTACCAATGACATTAAAGATTACAAGGAAATTCTACGAAGGTACGGAGGTAAAATTGTTTGTGGTGAAAAATCAATAAGTCATAGGTACTTCGTTCATTATTCAGTAGTAACCTAGTCACAATCGATACTCGGCAATAAAACCAGAATCGTATGGGTCGAATAAAATATAAATCTTAAATAAATCGACGGTGGCGTGAAAATGTATGTTTCATGTGTTCGAAACCAGCCATATTAATGCTGAAGAGAAAAGTAGTTTTATTAGATCTTGAGTTTGAGTCTTCTTTGTTCAGACAAGACTTATTAAACAGGGAACCCTTATAGTTTCGCCATATCCGTCTGCGGTTTAGCACAAAAACTATTGATGCTAGAGACTTGAAATTTGCCAAGTATACATCTTAATCGCGTCGACAAAATGGTAGAAAAAAAAATGTAGTTTACCTTCCCCATATGTAACGAGCGTAATTTTTTTTCTCTTTTTCTATATACTGTGGGATATTGTTGGGTAGGCCTTTCAAAAATGTTAGGGATGCAAATATGATTTTTCGATTTAGTTTATTTTAGTAATAGGCTAGCTACTAGTTCGTATTGAGGTAGATTGAATTATTTAGTAGTAAGGCTTATCTACTAGTGTAAAATTACTCATAAGTATCCTAAAATCATGTAAACACTAAATCCCGGCATGGATGTGTCCAAACTCGGAAGGTAGGCATTACTTACTGAGAATTTTTCTTACTGATTTTCATATGGTTTTGAGCAGGGCGGACTGTTAACAGAATATTTCGAGTTAGTACGAGTAAATAGGCTAAAAGTGCGACGATAATTGTTAAACATTCTGAGAAATATTTTCTCACTAGTCTGGGACCTTTTCTAACATTCACCCTTAAGTATAAATAGTGTAGGTATAATAACGGAAACAATGCATGACGGACAACCTATTTCTCTTGAGAAGGTTTATATTTAGGCTAATAGGTATTCGTAGGTAGGCCGTCATAAATGGTAACAAAAACTGTAAAATATTAAAAAGAAATAACCTTCGCAAAGCAATCATCATTAAAATACATTTAAATGACTATAGATTGTATCCTTCCATTATGCCTACAGCAGATGTGAAGTGCCGTCTTCTGGTTTTACGGTCGTAAACTGAGGATAAAATTTGAAAATGCCGGATAACTGATCTGTGTAATAAGTTGAAAAATTCAAAGCGTAATTTAGGATGGGCATCGTAAAATACACCTGGAGTACTCTCGCCCGTGACGCGTCGGGATTAACCTGTACCATCTTTACGGAACTTGTCAACCGTGAAATAAAAAAAAAACAACTTAATTGAAGTTGGACACGAAATTTATTTAATTAATTAAATAGTGCGTCAGTTAACTGTAATTGACTTACGTGAAAAAGTAATCTATTTACAAAGGCATTTTTAATTTATGTAGGAATCAAATTAAAATAAGTACCCCATTTGCATTGAAGATTTTAGCTTTTTATACTATTCTTACTACTTACCATCCAAACGGTCTACAAGTCCATTATCGTCTTTGAATGTTGCCACTGTATAAACACCAGGTGTTATGAAAAAAAATATTTTGCACGAAAGTTAGACTGTAACTGTAAACTTTCTGTAGATTTATGAAGGGTGACAGATATTTTAGATATATATGTAACTTCACGCCTGTAATCCTCGCAGAGGTATATGTATTCAATCATACATGCAAACACCCACGACTCGCCGGTTACGTTTTGGCCCATGTAACACGTGGCGAACCTGTTGCCATCTCCGGGCACATTACCAAGCTCCGGGGTACTGGGAAACTTCCAGAAAATGGAAAAATCCCAATAGAAGTAGAGATAAAGGATTTTAAACCGTCATTTCTTATAGTCCCCGACCCGGGAATCGAACCCAGGACCTCCAGCGCAATAGTAGTGGCCTGCTACCACTACTCTACTGAGCAGTTTTTTTAGATATATATATAAAATATACTAGAGAGATACTCAAAAAATCAGGCGCAACCCTCCCTTTCTTATAGATATCTACCAATTTCTATCTAGGAAGACAGAAATTGGTGATTTCTTTCACTATACAAACTTGAAAGTTTGAACGAGGCATATGAAAGAATTTTCCGTCTGAAAATAGGTGAACCTATTTCAGCATCAGGGAATGGATTCCGGAAAATTATTTAATGTTCCTCGTCTTTATAGTAAGAACAACTTGTGTGAAAAATCTCAGCCTCCTTGCCTTGGTCTAGCCTTGGTCCAAGAGCCTGAGGACTTTAGGCAGGGCGTTAACATAACAATGAGTCAGAGCTATTCTTTTTATATCAAGGCGGTTTAACAAATAATCGAAGTTGTAGACGCTGTAAATCCCAGGTGCTAGTATTATCATGAAATCACACACCTACACGAAATCATACAAACTATTTCCTGTAAAACATTGTTAAGTAAACACCGGAAACAGTTCTTTGATTTTTAAATATAGAACCCAATACATAATCCCAAGAGACAAGACTTGATAGCGACTATTCCAATTATTACAGCGATAATTGGCTTTCAAATGCAAGCCCGCATTGCAGCGTGGTTATGATCACTATTGAGTTGGAACTATAGATCTGACCCAGAAACCAACATTGGTTCCAATTAATGTCGATAACGTAAACAGAACTGCCTCATGTTGCATTTATTTCACTTTATGTGAACAAATAAAACCTAGGGTATTAATCTCAATATGAATTTAAATAATTATGAAGATATAACTGGGTATGTATCGTAATTTTTTCATTATCGTCCCACTGAATGAATCGGAAAAACGGCCTATTGTGATTCTGACTCCCGTTCACATGTTTCCGAACAATTCATGAATATCAATTCATCATGTCACTATACTTCACTTTCGTCACTGTAAATACCAAACCTAGAATCTACTTTTAAAGAAGTAAATTCTGGATTTTTTCAAAATTTTAAGCTAATTGGAGATAGAACAATTGCTGAACCCCTTCAGATCGAATCCGTCCGTCTGTTCTCCTGTATGTAATTGACAATTTCGTTTCAGAGTTATGGTTCTGTATAGACATAAAGCGAATTGTATAACGGCTGTCAAATTATATGATAAAACTACAAATAAGATAGTATTGTGTGTGTAAGTAGTAAGTGTGTAAGTCTATGTGTAAATATTTAATTCAAACTTGGTCGGAAAACTATGCAAAATAAATGTAACAATAACACGTATCTAAGTGAAACTTATTTTTGAATATGCTTCTCAAGAAAGATCCCCAGTTTAAGATTGTTACTTGATGGGTAACCGTGCGAATTATCCCACTGGGCCACTGTGTCACACGTTGCAACTTTATTTTCGAAGGGATTTTCAGGGAATCAAGAGGGTGTGAGTGACGAAGGTGACAAGGGAAAACGGAAAAAGTAACACTGTTATAAAGTGTTTTTTTCTTTGGTTATGTTAGACATAGGTACATAATTCTATCTACCTAAGCGATTGTTGTTACTCATCATATATATTTTAATATTTTTTATCATAATATTTGAAAACGTGTTTTTTGTACTGGTCATTTCTTTATTCAAGTTTTCATTTTTCGCAATAACACATATATGCATGTGAATTAAGAAACAAAAGAAAAAATGGGGCTTCGGTAGCTTAAATATCCTGTCTTATTAAATATCCCGGTCCTTACACACCTCCCATGCTTCTTCAACATGCATCATTCTCTTCATACATGCATGCCAATTCCTAGGACTATTGACACCACCTTACGACAAGATAGGTCAGCCTTAGTACCCACTACTAAATATCGACTCAGCTTTGAGTGAGAACTATAAATAAGAATTAAGTTAGGTATTTATTCTTATGAACCACAATTACGTCTCACCTAAAGTAAGTTACAAGGGATAGTTTCCTAAATAATAATTACTTTCCAAAATTAAACGAAAAAAAGCTAAATAAGTTCTCAAGGTATAAATAAGTTTTCACCAATCATCACATGCCTCACCGATAAGCGATTGAACGTTTTCGTTTGGTCACTGGATGACGAAGCTGCCGTTCTATTGGCATTTAAGGTCCGATAGAGCGAGTTGACATTTCGATTAGAAGCTACATCGTTCGAGGAATTCCTAACTTTCATACGTTGGTGCTCTAAGCTCTCTAGCCATTCCAATCATTCGATACTGTAATATCGATTTTGTATGTTAGGATAATGACAAATAAACTCGCAGTTCACATAAATGGAATAATTATGAAAAGAGCGTATAACTATGAAATATTATTCTGTAAGCTACGGTCTAGTTTAAGCCTCTACGCACGCAACTGGGCGCAAATAAAATGGGCGTACAAGCAAATAATTATGCACGCGACAGTAAATAAGGCATCCAGTTTTATGCAATACTGCGTTGTAATCTAATAAAACCCAAAATTACTTACTTACAAGCTTTGACAGAGGTTTTTTGATTAGTTTAATTCTCTGCTTCCCGCATCAGATTTTACTGAACTGATTTCACTTCACGGATCACGTTTTCTTCTACATTAGTTCACCATCGGGTGCGGTTCTTGGCGCTATGTTTTGCCTCTGGTGCTGAATCAATCGATCCAGCGCATTGGACTACGTCCTCGTGGTCTTTTTCCTGGACCTTGCTCGTGACAATCTTCTGAAGGTTCCCCTCGTCTTTTAGCCAAAATATTCTAGGACCAAAATATTCTAGGACTTTCTGTGGGCAAAATAGGAAATCGGGGTCACATTGAGTTTCGTGATTAGGTGCGCTTATTCCTTTTGCAGTCCAAGTGATGCGTATTATTCTTCTTCAGCACCACGTCTCTAAGTTCGAATTAATCGTTAGCCTTAGGTGTCCACGTCTCAGCCCTCATAAACAAAAGAAAGAAGAAAGTAATCCTTAGTTTAGTAAGTTGTAATGTTTTAATATAAATATAGTATAAATCACTTAACATTTGTAAACTAGGTAGTAATTAATCTACATACCAATTTCTTCCATTTTATAATGAAAATCAGTACTTCAGTACCTACCTAGTTATTTTTATTGCACTCTTAGTGGATAACACGATTTTACGCTGGAGGACATAAAATTAACACGAGGAACATTTTATTACACTGAACATCTACAATAATGAAAATAACGTGTATATGAACATAATAAAATGATACATGGGCAATAAAATCAATCTGTATGCAATAAATATGTTTGGATAGGTATACCTACTTACCGGAGAAATTTAAGCAGTTCTGGTTATCTACTATAGTTACTATACTATAAACTCAGTACCGATCAAGGTAATCATCAATCATTGACAATCGGGTAAAAAATATATATATTTCAATATCGTCAGTCAATAGGTAAGGCTCCGTACTTAATTTCTGTCGCAGCGGCAAATAAAGTAGATCTCAAAGATAGCAAATATTCTTCATAGTAGCAACGCAGCTGCACTTAGACCTCTGGTTTTTTAATAGAGGTATTTAGCCGCCAGTAATCTCTTATTATCTATGTATGACATGATTTTTCACCTTCATCAATAATTTTCATTTATCTTTATAATGTTTTATAAGCTTACAAGATACCTTCGAGATAGTGGTTTTTAAGAAATCTCACTTTTTAAAGCTTCATATCCATAAAAGAAAAAAGTTACATTGATTGATACCGAACTCACGATTTTCGGATCTAGAACGATTAAACCACGTATAAAGGATAATCAGGGACATGATAACAAGCTTAGTCGGTCCTTTCCAATTACCTATGTGTTGTAATCTTGTAATCCCTTGCGTGTTACGTATCTTTTTCGGAATATTTAGCGCATTCCCTGTCTTTATGAATACTACAATCTGTTACAACATAGAATTCATTTATATTACAGAAAATAAATTGAATTCAGTTGTTGTATTCCTCTAGTTGGATGAAGGCAGATCATCAATTATCTATATCAGGGTAGATACCCAGTTTCGGATTATCCCATAAGCAAATTAAGCAATTGCTTCGGACATAATGTCATGTAGGTACCTGAAGCGCGCATGACCCAGCGGCTGGTGTAGATCGGAAGCGATCTACTCGGTTAAGCGATCCGGGCGCGGTCGGGTGTGTGATGGTTGACCGCTAGTGGCAAACTAAAATGCGCGTTTTCGTGCTTCGGAGGGCACGTTAAGCCGTCGGTCCCGGTTGCTATCGATATGTCGTTAAACTTCGGAGGCCTCATAAGGTTTGAAAGCATCCGACAACGGGTTGGCCACTAACCCTTATCTCCACCAACCCGCATTGGAGCAGCGTGGTGGAGTAAGCTCCAGGCCTCCTCCGAAAAAGGGGAAAGAATCGTGCCCAGCAGTGGGACGTTTAACGGGTTGGCTTTATTATTATTAAATGCAGCGTGCCGCGATCAAATTACCGCTTCTGCAATCGCCTCTCCACTTGTCAAGTGTGACGATAATGTCATATTCTCCTCTACAATTGTGGGCATCCTTGGGAAAGGATTTTTTGTTTTCCAGCAGTGGACATTTTTTGGCTGAAGTGATGATCATGAAATGCAAATCTAGTTGAAAATGATTTTAAAACAAATTTTCGTCGTATATTTTACTCTTCTTTTCCTAATCCTAAGACACTGCTGAGAGAATCGTCATCTGATTTGACCATTTCACCGATTCAGAGCAGGATTAGGAATGGTATAATTTATGAACGTACAGTAAATTGACCGAACGATGCGTACGAATATCAATGAAAACGGGAAAATGGATAGCTGTATTCGTGTGCGTTGGGAATATAAGAGTAGTGTGATTGGTTTGAAGGGTGAAGAAAATCGAGAAAATACAACACGTATTTGAAAGGTCTCAAAGGCCTTAGGTAGAAGGGCTCTGTGGGACCGAATGATCAATTTTATTGTAGTGTATTGTGGGCATCGACGGTGCAGTGATAGTGGGTAAACGACAATATCCTATACCTTTGAAACTAAAGTACACGTTAAACTTATTTCATTCCAATTTATTGCTGCTGAATGGATGTGTCTAACACTTACATTAAATGGTACGGTCCAAAGGAGACGTTTCAAAATGTATGGAGCTTGGGCCTGTACACTATACTGAGAGAAGAAGCATAAAATATAAAATATTTTTTTATTATTCAAATCGTTTATTATACCTTCAATTAATCGTCGTAAGTACTAATATTTCAAAAACAAGAATGTCATAGTAGCAATATGGTGACATTTGGGTGAAATATTGTTGTTATACAAAAATTACATAAAATATTCATATTGCCGACAAAAAAAAACTATTCAGATTATTTTTTGAGTATTTTTCCAAGATTTTACGTATTTACCTGTATTTTTTGATATAGTACAAACCACCTTATGTAAGGATCGGCCCTAGCTAGTTTAATTAATTCCATCAATGTTGCTGCTTGCAACTTCATTGAAAAGATGTTTAAAGTACCGGTAATCCAGCCTATCTATGTCTATTCTAAGAGCTCTAATTTACTGGTTAACCGACAACAACGTAATACAAAATCTTAATGTTCCTATAGTTCACAAATGAGCGCAAGACATGTATGGGAACACACAATATTTTTATTTAAAATACTCGTTTATTTTAAGTAACTAAGAAAACAATCCACTCTAAATCAATAAAGATCGTTTGCGAGGAAATAGAACACATCATTCAGATAGCAGTGCAAGTCCAATGTCAGAAACCGTCTGCACTCCAAATAGATCGGTCTTGATCCGATAATGTGACCTAGTTACAGCGGATAACTTTATAGTGCTGACGATTCTTCGAGTATTATACCCTGGCAGTCGTGGAAATTCTATATTTGTATGTACGCAAATAAATGTGTATTGTACTTCAAAAATACATGTACCAGAAAAAAAGGGACATCAGCAAACAGGACAATAAAGCTGGCATTTTTTTTTCAATCAACCTGGTCTTGAAAGATAAATAATGAGAAAAATAAAATTGGTATGGTGTGTGAGCACATTTTAAGGCTAAAATTATGTATACGAGAGAGAGAAAAAAGAGGGAGAAAGACATTATGCAGTACATAGAAAGATAAAAAAGGTGGGCATGTATGAGTGGGCAAATATGACGCATCAATAGTAGGCTATTAAAGGACTGATATTGTATTGACTTATAAAAATCAAAATTGCAAAAAAAAACATGCACCCCTTGCACTCTGTATCAGAGAAACAGACAATAATGTGCCCAGTGATTATTATTACTGCTAAGTCTGGTATCTAGAACTTTTATACTCATTTTGGGCAACGAGTAGATTAATTGATTTAGAAATGTTCCTATGAATGTCAGTTGTTTTCATGCATAATAAACAGTATAATTGTCTAATCATGGTTGTTTAAGTGAATGTAGATATCTCTGTCTGTCTCTCCTGGAAAATAGAGCCTTGATGTTATGAAGTAATCCCGCTGTAACCGATTCCATAACTCATCTTTTCTTCTAGCTAAAAATATTTGCATAATTTTTTCATGCTTTTGTTTTAAAGTATTAGCTTGCTTTTCCACAAAATAAGGAATGATGGAGTTTCGAAACGTAAAAATGATGGAGTATCTCATTTAATCTTACATAATTACGTTATTGTGCACCGTTAACGAGACAAATGTACCCACTGACGTGGATCTTCTTTTGTATCAAATTATGACAATAACATGAAAAAGCTTGTCTTCGTTTCCTCCACTTTGGAAATCTTTCAATTAAGGTTTTACAATTCTTAACAATTTCAAATTTTACTGATGTTTTACATACCTTTATAAAATAAAAAATAAAATGTTTGTAATATTTACCCAGAGAATTTACCATAAAATATTGTTTGATTGATTAGGCCTGTTCTCATACACTACATTGATAAGTATTAATAGTTAAATACTGTTTTAATAATTTTTACTATAAATATATATTTTATATTGTACGCAGAGTGGGACCAGGCTCTTTAATACATATATATTTCTGAAACATCTACTTGAATATTTAATTATATGATAAATAATAATATATTATATCTTCTTTACGTGACTATTTAGAAAGAATATTAAGACATTGTGAATTGAAGAACAAAACATTTCATAGTGTTTAATTTAAAAACAATCCTATAGTTATAAAGTTATAAAGCTTTGCGATATTTGTCTACACCTATTATAAAATTTCAATGTTCTTAATTCACATTCTTATTAATCGTCCTTATTTTAATATTTATAGAGCGTAGTATTCTTCTATCACAAAGCAATTATTGAAAAGTTCTTATCATTTAAAGATGGTCGATTTAAGATGGGATAAAAGCATTTGATTTTATCTCGCATTCAAGTAAATATCCAATTACTTAAAGAAAGCTCTGTTCGCCAAACGAATATCTCTACTCTAGATGAGTGTCGTTAGGGCCATAATAAAGTAAAGCTTCTGAGTGATAGCCACTCTTGTGGGAGATAGTTTATCCAAGTTGATTATTTCTTCAATTGCTTTTTAAAAGATCACAGACTGTAACTAGGCATTTATAACTTATCAAAATATCAGGCTTTATTTAGAGTGATGCAATTTCTTTGATACTTAACCAAGTAAACAATCGTTGTACCAAAATTAAGAAAGTGGTGATCAGAATTGTTGAAAAGTTTTTTTTTATATAATGAAGGTGGCAAACATGCTTGCAGTTCACATTGATGTTAAGTGATGACTGCAACCTGTTGAGACCCACACAAAGACCAAAGGTCAAAACGCAGATGCGTTACCTTAGTTGTTGACTCTGTGATAGTTATTACGGGGCCATACATTACCATCTAACCGGAACACGATAGTGCTGAAGACTATCATTTGGCGGCAGATAAGGTAATGCAGGGGTGCCTACGCCCTCGAAAATAAAACTTAATTGGTCAGGTTTCATTAATTTCATTTGAAGGAAATTAAAACAAAGACGTTTACTATTTACCCTTTTACTTGCGTGTGTTATGGGAAAACAATGTTCGATTGAAGGTAGGGTTATGAAAAAATCAAAAGTCCACAGAACACGGAGCGGCAATAATAAAGCTGACAAATCGACATTCAACCGTACCAGTCGTCAAACGACACGGTACCAGTCACGCATCGACCATTGGAAAATCAATAACATTTATGTCCAAGTCACCTTGTTACAACTTCACGGTGCACGAACACACTTTTTTTCTGTAAACATGAAAAAAAAATTCAAACAACGCTCTCGGATTTCAGTGTTTCTTAAATTTGCATAAACCATTTTCATAGTTGTGTTTTTGTGATACGATATTCCATGTTATTATTACAAATATTATATATTCACGATCAGTGAGCAACTTTCAGAAAATGGCAATACCAGTATAACATATCTCATTCATGTCATAGTCTCGCCTATGAACGAGATTGTTCCTTATTTTACGCGATCAAAAGTTTGTACACCTACCTATTAATATCTTGGGAATTGTTTTATATTCCACTGTTTGAACATTGCCTGTACCAAAGTACTAGACAGGACACTGCCCTTGGTAGCACGGTTCCAGTTTTCAGGAGTCAAGTACAATTGCACTTATTAACATGACAGATGATAAAAACGTGTCACTAAATATCTATCAAATCAATTTAAAAACGGAACCAGCTGTTTGTTTCCGGTGTCTTCTGTACCTATATTATATAAACTTTATTGGTTGGGAATGGCTATTTTGATATCAAGATGGCGGTAGATATAGACATTGCTGTTTTATTAGGACACCAGTAGGTATTAAGGCATAATGAAGTAAATTATTCTGTAGTTATTTGGACAGATAATAGAAAAGTGAAAAAATATTAGGATATGTGGTCGTATTTTTAACATTTTTCATCATCACAATAGCATCATTACATAATGCTGGTCGGAAACAAACATGCAGTTCATAAGCATGCTGATGGATATTGAAACCTATATAGATATCTACACAAAATCTTAAGGTTAATATGTAGATGTGTGGCCATCCCTGAGTTCTAAAATATCTAAATAATCCCATGCCAATTCGCCGAAGTGATAATACCTAGTTTTGCATTTCTACCTCTTAAAGGAGAATGATACTGTTCCATACATTTCTGGGCCCAGGTGTCTACGAAAGAGACGATCCGCTCGTTTCGACTTCGTGGAGCGTTATTTCTGCTGCACACTGCCTACGTAAGCACTGACAGTTCGGTATTGGTCAAAACTTGATCAAAATGGTCGACAAACGTCAAATAGGTACGCTGCGAAAGAGACCCGAAATAAGCCGAAGTCTCCTTCCTAAGCTCGATGTGCAATATTAATTGTTGAGCTCTGTACAAATTATGTCATTTTCAAATGACTATAAAATAAATAATTTGAAATTTGGGCATTTTTTGAATTGCCAGTAATCGAAGTATATATGATTAAGTAAAAGTTGGGTTCGATTGCAAATAGTTAACTATATTACAAAATGTACTGTGTGATGGGTTAACTAGTAACGATTATATGGGCCCAAAATTACCCGTCTCCTTGTGTATTTAAGTTTATGTATTTTTATGCTATATTTTTTTTTCAAACTTTTATTTTCAAATTTAATGTTTTACCTTTCTATAGTTAACTCAACCATAAGTAGTGGGTTATACTCGAATCATTTTTCATTATAATCGCCTTAAGAGCAGAACTTCCATTTGTTTCTGTCCCTAGACATCAGTTTGCGTCAAAGAGAGGCTTTTTGTGGTTGCCCCTACATTAGCTGAAGCCTCTAGTGGCAACAAATGCGGATATTAGTGGAGTGGTCCGGCACTCTGTTACAGCTAATCGCTTAACAAGTTTTGCACTATGCAATTGATTAGCCGCCCCTGTTTTGGAAGTGACATTGATTACCCTCTGTTTGTATTTAGATAGTAGTCTACTTCGAACGTTATTATTTGCATTATATTTCTTTCCTTCTTTGTGTTCCTGTTTATTCCTTTTCATATTGCTTATTAGTCATGTAGCCGATATTATAACCTTTGCATTTTATACAATGTCTTGAAGATGTGGTTGTTATTTTTTTTTATGTAATTGAAGTGGCAAACAAGCATGCAGTTCACATTAATGTTAAGTGATGACTGCAGCCTATTGACACCCACACGAAGAGCAAGGTCAAAATGCAGATGCGTTACCACTCCTGAGGCCTAAGGTGTTATGCCTCTGTGCCGGAAATTAAAGGACCGTACATTACCACCTGACCGGAACACGATAGTGCTGAACACTACCATTTAGCGGCAAGTAAATTAGGTAATGCGGTGGTGCCTACGCCCGCGAGCTCCATCACTGGAGTTCAACCACCAGTAAAAAAAATATATGTGTTATAGTTTTCCTTTTCTGTCCCTCAACTCTTTGTTAACTATCAGTTTGTAAAAGAGGAAATGAGACGTTCTACTGTTAGGTATACATAAGTGTGTACATGTACATATTTATTCTCAGTGACATTCTTGATTATTATTTTTTACTGTTGCAAACCGTCATGATATGTGTATGTATTATTCACCTTAGTTTAGTTTAACATAGTTATTTACTTCCAAAATATCGTAGGTGATGAAATCCCAAATGATAAAAAAAAACATTATAACTTTGGCTTTTAACTTTTCAATAATTATAATGATTACGATGGGCAATGCCAAATGCGAATGAATAACAACGATTTAAAGATGTTAGTATGTTATCTTATTAGGTACGTCAAATGATCTCTTAAAATTGTTATAAACACTAGGTTTTGCGAGGGCCGTGCTCATTTTGTATATGATTCTAACGCAGAAGAAAACTCGACTTATTTTATGAATTTATGGAACAATCAACGTTTTACTTTCAGTTATACGTAACATAGGTATTGTTGAGATAGCAGTAGGGCAAGTATAAAGCGGCTTTAGAGAACTCGAGAATTATTCTGTCATACTCGGTTTGAATAATTTTACGCTGTGACATAACCGTACCTGAAACCTGGAGTGTGGTATCGGTTTACAACGGGACAACAAAGGTTACCACGTAAAAGTTTAAACTGGGTTTCGATACCATTGAAGCTGAACTGGATTAAATAAATTAACGTCGCGCATTTCTTATAGGTAATTTATTCTGTTCATATCTTTACTTTGAATATTGTCAGAAACTTATTGGAAATGATTGAGTATCGATATCAAACGGATAAATTTCATAATTTGAGTTCATAATTTGAAGGCTGAAATTTCCAATCTGCTTGTGTTACCCTAGATTGTTGATTTGAAACACAATTTGTGAGATCCAGACAAACATTGAAGCTAGCTTATAATTAAAGCAAACATCTTAGGAACAGTATAATTGTTTTGTGAGCTCCATCATTATTACTTATAGAACAAATAGAACGTGATAGATATCGCATTCGTATAGCTTTATATACATCAATTGTTCAACAACCAAGTCGATACACATTGAAACGCCTTTCCTCATACAGATAAAGCGCTCTTTATTGTCTTCAGTAATTGAAAGGACGGAGGTATTTCCCTTGGAGCTTTTAAATTGGCCCCAGCTGGCCTTTCATATTGTGAAATAGCATTTTTGCTGATTTAATGTATTAGGATTTTTATGTTGCTTAAAAGCTATAAAAGCCTATATTTTTGTCTGCTTCAATGGATTTTTTCTCCCGTTTAAAAGTTCGTTACACAAAAGGGTTGATAGAATAATGTAATTTCAGAAATTATTTAAATTCTGAATAAAAATTGTGGACGAAAATTATGGAAAGGACAATATGTACTCGGAGGTTGGGTAGGGTGGACAAAAGAGAGTATTGATACCGAGTTAGTGACTTATCTACTCTTACAGCTTAATTTCCTTCCTGATGAATCTATTTCGTTGCAGTTAAGTTAAAATAGGAAAGATAATTTTTTAAACGCATCTTTCCAAGTAAAGAACACACCCTTGATGGTTTAAAATGCCGTTAAATGGGTTTCGCTTCCCTGACGATCAGAATTGGGTTAAATTCACACGAATAAATTAGTGTTACGAGGCCGTACGTAGCTTTTCAATTACTTATAATGTTTTTAAAAAACTGTTACTGACTGTTGTTCGGAATATTCAAATAACAGTTTATTTTAAATGTATTTAATCAGACGATACTAACCTTTTGTGTTAGTAGTTTCTTAAGCTAGGTTAAAAAGATCTTGTTTAATTTTACATTTAAAATGAAACAAGGTTTAATCCTTCAGGCCTCCAAAAAAATAACATATTTCATCAAAAATCTTGTAAGTAACCTATTCTAGGTCGTTCAAATACGCACGGCCATTCTTTTTAATGTAATGAAAGTGACAAACAAGCATGCAGTTCACATTGATGTTAAGTGATGACTGCAGCCTATAGACACACAATGACCAGAGGTCAAAATACAAATGCGTTGCCAGTCGTGAGGCCTAAGATGTTATGCCTATGTGCCGCAAATTACAAATCCGTGCATTATTACCTGACCGGAACACGATAGTGCTGAACACTACAATTTAGCGGCAAGTAGATTAGGTAATGCCGTGGTGCCTACGACCGCGAACTCCGTCACTGGAGCTCTACCACCAAATAAAGTATTTAAAACTTTATTGCCACAGTATATTTATATATACTTAACGCTAAAAGTGCTCTTTTCTAGCTAACCATCGGGAGTCGAGTCATTTTCACTAGATTAAACATTTTTGTTCACAGCCAGCGACCTAGAGTCGATACGGGCGCTGTTCAATGAGAAAGAAAAGGAGTTATCTGTTGCGGTGGCGAAGGTGGAGGAGCTGACGAGGCAGCTGGAAGAGCTGAGGAGAGGCAGGGTCCAGCCAGCGCCACCTTCGGCCCACGAACTTGATAAGCTTCGCAGGGAGTTGATGGTGAGTCACTTGGTCACAAGATATGGTAAACATTTTCATTTGTTCTTTCTGTCACAAATAATAAAATATCAATCTCTTTATCGATTATAGGCGTGAAGTTACGTTTTTTATCTCTTGCTGCTTCTGGGAAATATACCTAAGCGTAAATGAATGTTTTGGTTTTTCTAATTATTCTACCCCAAGCTTGTGTTTAGGGTTCCGTAGTAAACAAGGAACCCTTATAGTTTCGCCATGTCCTACTGTCTGCCTGTCTTTCTGTCTGTCTGTCCGTCCTCGGTTAAGCGCAAAAACTATTAGTACTAGAGACTTGAAATTTGGCACAAATATACATCTTTACTACGCCGACAAAGTGGTAGAATAAAAACATGTCATTTTTTTTTATTTAGGGTACCTCCTCTACGTAACTAAGGATATTTTTTTTATTTTTAGTTTTCTAAATAGTGTGGTATATTGTTGGATAGGTCTTTTGAAAATGTTAGGAGTGTGCTAGCATCATTTTTCAATTTAGGTAACGATTCGTGACTTATTAAGCTTTAAAGGAACAATTTTCGTTATAATAAAGTGTTCCCCCCCCCCTACCGACTAAACGGTTGTTGTTAGAAATTCAAACGATACGGTAATAGTAGCCATATATAATGAAATTAAAAGAAAAACTATCACGCCTAAGTTGGCTTTACAAGTTTGCGAGTAATAGTCGACCAAATGTATTTTACTCCAAAATTTCGAACAACTCCATAGAAAATATATATTTTTTTATTACATCTCTTACTTTGTAACTACGGAACCCTACACTGCCCGTGGCCCGACACGCACTTAACTGTTTTTTTTTAATGGAATTACTAAAAGTTTCCCGAAATCTGATATACTCATTCGTACGATAGCCATTCCCGAGCCTATACCAAGTGCACTTATAGAATTTGATCCCATGATCGCATAATAATCGTAACGGGTCACGCATAGCTTTCGTCGCCGCTGCGGTATTATTTTCACAGAGTGCTCTCAGCCAAGTAGGTTGCGGGCACATTCGCAATCGTACGCACTTGATAGGCGGGCCGCTATTCTCGAAGCGTGTGAAATATTTGTTGTTTTATTTTTTTCACTAGCATAAATTACACAGGTTATGAGTAGGGTAAAGCGAAATGTTAACGATATTGTATTCCTAACATAACTGTCATCATCATTTCAACCGTAAGAGGTCCACTACTTTATACCAATAATGTTAAGTATTGTGAATTTTTGCCGTAATCGTCAGGCATGGCATACCGGTTGGCAATCGCTGGTGGCGAATGCTTTGGTGGTAGTTTAAATTCGCTTTCTTTCTTATTGATTATCAATAGATGTCTTTAGCCCTGTTCACCATTATAATGAAAAGGAAAATTCTACGCTCTACGCTCGTATGTGGGTTGTGGACTTCGGTAGATTAGTGATAAGGCTATCTGTGCGTACTGAAAGTTACAGTGTCGATAATTACGAGGTTATGCAAAATCTAAATTCACAAGAATATACATTTGTGCTGAATATTGTATTTCAGTTATAGACTGATTACATAATTTGTTGGTGGCTACACCTAAGAACTCCGTCGCCGTAACTCTATCATCAGTATCATCTTAAAACCACATGTGATGCAATAAATTATTTGAATTTGAATTTGAATTTGAATTTGAATCAGTAGATGTGTGTGGACAACCAGTTGATGAAAACGTTGTTATTTAAAAAAATATTTAAAGGAGTTAGTGTCAAAAGTACCTAAATAATATCATAGCAAATCTTTCAGAACGTGTTGTAGAATAGTCACCCATTAAATATACGTGGGAGATAGTGAGGATTTCGGAACAATCGTCAAAAGTAGGGATAGTTTAAAAAACAATACATATCACAGACACAAATGATGGATAAAATATTTGTTACTTTACTTAGACGAATGATAAACAATCAATAAACAATTTATTCATGGTAGTCAACGACATAACTGCTATATTTAGATTTAAATCTTTTTCAATAATTTGATTGGCAAGCTCTTTCAAATTTGAACCTAAATTAGGCGCGGAGCTAAATTACGATCTAATGAATATAATTTTAATGCCTGGAGGTAAATTAAGATTACATCATTAAGTCTGTCACTCAGCTAGTACTTACTTGATTTCGAACGGTTGATCGCGATAAGGGCTTATGGGATTAAATTTTGTCGCCTCTCAAATCGTTATAATCACCTTCTGTTAGACATTGGAAACGTCACGGGACTAAAGGTGATTTCAGACTTTTGTATGGGACATAAAAATATTGGTTAGAAGTACGAGTAATTACTATACTTCCACGTTACTTCACGCCTGTATTCCCCGCTAAATGGTAGTGTTCAGCACTATGTCAGGTGGTAATGTACGGCCCTGTAATTTCCGGCACAGAGGCATGACACCTTAGGCCTCAGAAGTGGTAACGCATCCGCATTTTGACCTCTGGTCTTCGTGTGGGTGTCTATAGGCTGCAGTCATCACTTAACATCCATGTGAACTTCATGCTTGTTTGCCACTTTCATGACATAAAAAAAAGATATTAGTAGGTATATGCAGAGGTTAATGCATTCAGTCATACTCGTACATGCTTACATTCACAATTCGCCGATTACGTCTTTACCTACCTATATAACAGGTGGCGACACTGGCGCGTGGTGGCGGTACTGTCATATTGCCAAATAGGTACAGTATCCAACAAGAAATAATGCACATCGACCTCAGGAAGAAGATTTCGGCTTATTTCGGGTCTGTAGAGCGTTATCTTTTTCGCACCCTTCCAATATGACGTTTATCCACCATTTTGATCAAGTTTTGACCAATACCAGACTATCAGTGCTTACGTGGACAGTGTGCAGCAGAGATAACGCTCTACGAAGTCGAAACTAGCCGAATGTCACTTTCATAGGCCCGATGTGAAATATTTCTTGATGAGCACTGTTCTACATTTTATAAATATTACCTAATACTTACAACGTTTTATAAACATTACACCAAATACCTACTTTGTTTTGTACCTAAATATAAATAAATGGGTAATGTTTATGTACTACATGCGCAAATGTTTTTCTACTTATATTAGGTAAAGGAGGTAAATTTGATCATGGTTATGATCGCTACTTCACCCCCTGCCCCTCTTCTAACCGCCACTCATTGTATTTTATTTGCTATTTACTTTTTTCGATAAAAAAGAGTTGTATGAATGCATCTTTAGACATTATAACGTCACGGGACTAATTTCGAATGTGTACCTACCTGTGTGCCAACAGTTTGATTCGGTCCGTAATTTGACAATTTAGTTATAGCTAGGCCACCGAACTGGCTAAATGCCTCATTCAATTTGCGACTGACCTTAAAAGTAAAAATCTGCGTGGGTGACTAATAAACAAACCTTATTATAGGAGAGCAAACGCAGTGTTTTGGATTCTTACATTTATTTTGTGTCTTATCAGTGTTAGTGGCAAGGACGTTATGAGGAAATGGTGAATAATTCTTTTTTTTACCTTATATTCTGACAGTAGTGCATTAAATGTAAGGTTTTAAAATTATTGTGCGTTGTTATTAAAGTATGTGGTAAAATAAAATGGATTAGTCTTACAATTAGGTAGGTGAGTTATCTACTCCTGTGTTTTTCGCTTCTATGTTATATACAAGAAGTTTAATTTTCTAATAGGTCAATTTAATTACTGCGTAGCTACACTGTTTACTAATACAGACTAAAACGAGGCAAATGTGTATTTACGTTGCTTTAATTAAGTACTTCTATGTACTTGATAACTTTTTATTTTTACTGCGGGTGGAGTTCCAGTGTTACCTACACTGGAGGGCGTAGGCACCACCGCATTATCAAATCTGTCTGCCGTCAAATGGGTCTCATCCATCTATCGTGTTCCTGTTATAACTATGGTAATGCATGGCCCCGTAATAATTATTAAGAGACTAAGGTCTCAGGGATGGCAAAGTCTGCGCGTTCACCGCTAAAAAACCCCATTCATTGTAGCACCACAGTTCCAGGGCATACCGCTCGCCGTTGATAAGAGTATCGGTATCCTGGGCGTTGACGTATCGAACGAAGTGCAATTCGGGAGTCACATTGAGTTGACATCAAAAAAGTTGGGGGTGCTTAACAAAGCGAGGCAATATTTCACATCGGGGCAGCTACTACAGCTTTATAAAGCCCAAGTGCGGCCCCATCTGGAATACTGTTCTCATTTGTGGGCGCGAACCCCCAAATACCAGCTTGGTCCACTTGACTCCCTACAAAACGCGCCGTTCGTATTGTTAACGATCCAGGATTTACTGACAGACTCGAGCATCGACATCTGAGCCTGCGCAGAGACATTGCGAGTCTCTGCGTGTTTATATGGGTTTGAGTAACTTCCCTACTCGCAACGTTTTCAATAGTTATTTCTTTACAACTAATACTTATTCACTATATGTTTATATATGTACAAAAACAAAAACATTTTTTTTAACCAATACTTTTAGAAAACAAAAAAAAACATTATCATCATCCCTATTATTTACAATCTCGATATCAGTGATATAATACCTATAGAATTTTTTATGATGCAGGTATTTTAATACCAATTTCGCTTAAACTTCGATCTAGCCATAGACATAACTCTACTCCAGATGAATAACCTGAGTTTCGAACGGAGCTGTCTAATTTGCTCGTTGTCTAAATTTACGGTGCCAATCTAACAGAATGCCTCCGAGATGAAATTTGTTCAAGGATATTCGGTTCTTGTCAGGCATCGGATAAAAAATGCCTTTCTCAAGTATAATATTCAGTTTATCGTCGTGTGAAATTGAAAAATTATTTGATAATAATAAAATGGTACTTACGTTTGATATATTATTATTATTATTATCAAATAAAATAGAAAGGTCAAATAATATTATTTAAAATAAATGTTTTATCTTCGTACATTATTCAACAATGTATGTCTTTACGATCTAAAATGTGTACCTAATTCACATTTTGAGTTCTTGGCGGTAATTCTTGGTAATAATAAATAAAAATAAAATACGCTCACAGCCCCACAGTAGGTATAAACCTGTGTCGTGGGTGCCGTTGTACACATACAACACATACACAGACACCCAGACCCGAAACAAATATCTGTAGGACATACAAATATTTGTCCCGGTGCGGGGATTGAACCCGCGACCCTTCGAATCAAACGGTCATCTCACACCGCTGGACTAACCGGGTCGTAATGGAGCCGAAGATCGGTTTACTTTTGTTTTATGTAATGAAGGTGGCAAGCAAACATGCAGATCACATTGATGTTAAGTTATGACTGCAGCCTAAAGACATCTACACAAAAACTAGAGGTCAAAATGCAGATGCGTTGCCACCCCTAAGACCTTAGTTGTCATGTCTCTGTGATAGTTATTACGGGGCCATATATTACCATCTAACCGGAATACGATAGCGCTGGATACTACCATTTGGCGGCATTAATAGGTAATGCGTTGGTGCCTACGCCCTCCAGTCCTTACACTGGAACTCTACCACCCGTAAAAACATAAAATAAAAGTGTGCTACGGCTAACAATAATATAAAATGATCGTAATACATAAGTGGGCTGAAAAAAAACTTATATTTGGATTTCACTTACAAGATGAGAACTGAGAGAGAGAACTGCCTCGGTAGCCTAGTGGTAGCAGGCCACTACTACTACGCTGAGGTCCTGGGTTCGATTCCCGGGTAGGGGGTTATCAGAGATAATGGTGTAAAGTCCCCTATCTCTGGTTCTATTTGGCTTTTTCCATTTTCTGGAAATTCCCCAGTACCTCGAAGTTTGGTTATGTGCCCGGAGATGTCAACAGGCTCGCCACCTGTTACATGGGCCAAAACGTAACCGGCGAATCGTGGGTGTTTGCATGTATGCTTGAATGCATGCATTTACCTCTGCCTACCCCTTCGGGGATTACAGGCGTGAAGTTACGTAGAAGTTACTTATAAGATTGTCGGCATGTGGCAATGGATTCGGCGATTATTGTAGGTAACGATAGGCGTTTCGGTCAAAGGCCTCATAGGTAAGAAGTCTTGATCGACATCTTAAGAGTATCGCGCTGGGCGGCTGTGTCAAGGCGCTTGATGCGAGGCTGTACTCCTCAACATAAATAAATAAATCAAAACGCATGTACACCCAGCCTATGTATCTAAATAATAACAGGGGTTACAATGATTTTTTAGTAAGTTAAAAATAATGTCATACCAAAAGGGTGGTTTGAGGAGGAGTTGATCAATATATATTCACACTCACAATAGCTTTCAAAAAAACGTGTCGCTAAGTAAATTGACATGTGTGAGTTGTTTTCAGACAAATATTCGTTCGTATGGAATGAGAATTTTCAATCGCAGATTTTTCAAAACTGAATACTTTCCAATTTTCCACTAGACCAACGTTTCACTTGGGAAACTTCTCTGTATGTTAATACCATTATTATAGGTATTCTTTGATATGTGACGCAGTGTGCGACAAAAAATACGATTTGTTCTTGACGTTGAGGAGAAAATCCGTTGACATGGAAAAAGTCATTCAGATGGAATAAATTTAGCCGGAGAACGGATTCGTGGTCAGATAAATCGGGGTGAAGTAATGGGTTTTCGATAGTATGTGACTATTGTGTTATTGGATTAATGCCTACTTAGATATTTAGGTTCAATTGAGGTAAACCACTATTAATTCTTTGGCGTTAAGTACATAGTAATAAATTTTAATTTACTTGTTACTTAATGGGATATTACCTACCTAGACTATCTACTCAGTTATATTCTTGTGTCTTCCTGAAAACGATATAACAACGACACTGGTGGTAGAGTTCTAGTGCAGAACAGTGGTTCTGCAATGCAGTGGCATTACCCGATCTTCTTCTTCTTCTTCCGTGCCCTCGTAAGTCCCATTTCTCATGGGGTCGGCACTCCTAATCTTATTTCGTCACTCACGGCGTAATTGTGTCATTTCGGGTTCAAGTCCCCTCGTCCTCATATCATTTTTATGATCCCCATCCAGGTCATTGGCGGGCGTCCTGGACTATGGTTATACTATGGACTATACTTGGTTATGCAATTTCTAGAACCTCTCTGGTCATATGGTCAGGCTCTCTTCGCATAATGTGATCGTACCCGCGTAAGCGATTCTCCTGCAGCTTATTCACAATGTTGGCGACTTTAAATGTACCTCTTATGTAGTTGTTTTATTTATACAACACTGAATTACTCATGTGCTGCTAAATGGTAGTGTTCAGCACTATCGTCTTCCTGTTCCGGTTAGATGGTTCCTACATAATGTTAAATGTCATGTTCAATTACTGTAATAACTATCACAGGGATTAACAACTTAGTTCTCAGGGGTGGCAACTCATCTGAATTTTAACCTCTGGTTTTTGTGTAGTCGTAGACTGCAGTCATCACTTATCATCAATATGAGCTACATGCTTGTCTGCCACCTTCCTTACATAAAAAATGATTTAAAGGGAATAAAATTGTTTTTGTATAATATATTAAAACGTAACTTCACGCCTGTAATCCCCGAAGGGGTAGGCAGAGGTAAATGCATGCATTTAATCATACGTGCAAACACCCACGACTCGCCGGTTACGTTTTGGCCCATGTAACTCCGGGGTACTGGGAAACTTCCAGAAAATAGAAAAATCCCAATAGAAGCAGAGATAAAGGATTTTAGACCGTTATCTCTAATATCCCCCGACCCGGGAATCGAACCCAGGACCTCCAGCGTAATAGTAGTGGCCTGCTACCACTACGCTACTGAGGCAGTTAGTTATAATATATTAATAAGGCGTTATTATCTTCTACTCGAAAAAATACAAGAATACTTGTCTTATTTCACTACCAGTGTGAACATATTCAAGCAACAAATATAACCGAGTGTGACAAGTCCTTGAACAAATTATTACTATACTATTAAATAACATTTATAACAAAGAAAAATGGAAAGAAAAATTTGACTTCAGGCGAGACTCGAACTCGCGACCTACTGGGAATCTAGTCTAGCCGCTCTTCCAATTGAGCTACTGAAGTCCTGCCCGATTTGTCAAACCTTTCCTTCACATTTATTGCATTGCTTTATGAAAATATATTTCACAAGCATGTGTTAATGCGAAATAATATAAAACAATTATTTATAACAAAGTTGGCGATGTTAACTTAAATTACAAGTTCATGCACTAACTTCAATATGATTGCGTAGTGTCGGTAAAGTTGTGTATTACTTTGACACGAATCTACACACCATACGAAGAGACTTTGTACTCGGAAAAGTTACTGGTGTTGGAGCTTTAGCTAAGGGTATATACATTGTTGTACTGAGTGTATCTGCCGCTTATTTATTGTTATTGTATCGTCATGTAGTGACAACAAATACTGTTGCCTATAAACATATGCATAAAAATCAGAGATTTCAATACAAATGCGTACTTATTCCTGAGGAAATTCTTATTCGCTATCAGCCCGTTCACCGATACAACTATCGGCACAATGATGGCCGAATCCACATCTCACATGGCGACAACCTCGTGAGCCAGATCAAGATATTTAATTTCCTTGTCTTTTTCGGTCTTCGCGAGATTCGCTTTCATTACGCGGCGCTCCGAGCGATCTATCAGGTATATATCAGGTTTATACTATACCACTATATCAGGTTTATTGGCAACAGTCCTGTCAGTGATGATAGATCGGTCCCAATACTTCGTGATATGATCATTTTTTAGAACTGGGTCGGGCACATACCTATAGTAAGGCACCTACGCGGCTAGAAGACCGAATTTCAAGGCAAGTTGCTGATGGATTATCCTGTCTACTTGGTTGTGTCTGTGCAAGTATTCGCCGTTGGCAAGACTCGAACAGCCGGAAACAATATGCCTTATTGATTCACCCGGTCGATGGCATGCATGGTTACGTCTCTGTGTTGAAAATTACGGGGTCGTACTTTACCATCTCACAGGAACACGATAGCGCTAAACGCTACGATTTAGCGGCAAGTAATTTCAGTACCTATCATTGGGCTGCTCACGCCCTTCCACCAGCCACCAGTAGATAGATAAGAGTTCCAATGCTGGAGTTGAGGGTGTAAGCCAAGGCATTATCTATTCAATTCTAGTCTATTTGCCGGCAAATGGTAGGTTTAGTATTATTGTGTTTCGGTTAGAGGGTACAATTTTTTTTATGTAATGGAAGAGGCAAACAAGCTTGCAGTTCACATTGATGTTAAGTGATGACTGCAGCCTATAGACACCCACTAAAGCCAGCCCGAAGACCATTGTCAAAATGTACCTAGATGCGTTACCACTACTGAGGTCTAAGGTGTTATGCCTCTGTGCCGGAAATTACAGGGCCGTATATTACCATCTGATCGAAACACGATAGTACTAAATACTACCATTTAGCGGCAAGTATATTAGGTAATGCGGTGGTGCCTACGCCCGCGATCTCCCTCACTGGAGCTCTACCACCAGTAAAAACAATCTGTAGCCATATAACTTCTCATTTTTTGTCGCGACGGAAAATAAAAACTTAATCTCAAAGGTGCAGTGATCTGCATTTTGAACACCGATTTTGTCGTGTGTAGAAAGAAAAATAATGCTTATACACATACCCCCTTATTATTATATATATAAACGTATTTTAGCTGAAGTGTTGCTAATCTCTCCTTTGTCTTTTTCTATCCTGCACATTTGACAATGCGACTGACAAAGACAAAGCATTCTATAGCTAAAACGTATCTAATGTACGTTTATGAATACGTAAATGTCCCCAAAATGTGATGCTTAACATTTAAGACTTCCGGTTAGATGGTAATGCACTAGCGTACAACTCGTAATTTCTGAGATCAACCCAGACGTGACTGATTAATAAGATACTAAAACGGGATGAAAAAATATTAAGGAAGCTGGAAAGCGATCGAAACGTCGAGTTGATTGTAAATACTTAATTATTTTTAAAATATTTAATCATTGAAGCGAGCATATCTCCGTGGCTGGTGTATATCGGAAGCGATCTACTCGGTTAAGCGAGGCGGGCGTGGTCGGGTGTGTGATGGGTGACCGTAAGTGGCAAATCAAAATGCGCGTTTCCGTGCTTTCCGAGGGCACGTTAAGCCATCGGTCCCGGTTGCTATCGATAGATAGCAGTCGTTAAACCTTGTCGGAGGCCTTATCGGCGGTTTGAAAATATCCGACAGCGGGTTGGCCACTAACCCTTATCTCCACCAACCCGCAATGGAGCAGCGTAGATCTCTTGTATAAATAATACAATTTGTAATTGCAGTATCGGAACAAACTGAATGAGCAGCAGAACGGCAGGCTGTCAGCGCAGAGGGCAGCGCTGGGAGCCCGGCAGGAGGAGATGCGCAGTATCGACCGGCGGGTGTCAGAGCTCCAGGCGCGGCTGCTGCGGAAGAGGGCGCTCAACCGGCAGCTGGCGGCGCAGCACCGACAGCCACAGCAGAGGTAATGAATAAATACCAAAATTTATGCAAAACTGTGGACATGTGGTGGCTCCGCCAAGAGCACAGTGAAGAGCTAGGGCATTAGCTACCTTTTTTCGAGACGGTTCGTCGTTTTTTTGAATCCACATAACTTGGGTTTGGATATTATTTGGATTTATTATATAGCAGTTATGCAAAATTTTGTGAAAATTATTTCAATTATTCAAAATACAAAGTTTCAATCGCAAAGCTCATATAGGTACTTTTATATTATACCTACAAAATGGCGATTTCGTCACACACTTACTCACTCACTGATGTTCATCAAAATTCAGGGGCGCTTCCTGAAGTCCTAGAAAGCTGAATTTTGGTGTGTAACCTTTAATTAGTGTGTAGATATATTATGATTTCAAACATAAAAATTACAACATCCGACTGGCGAATCTTTTTTTTTATGAAGTTGGGCAAAATGTGCCCAAGTACTGTACATTTTAACTTCAACAAAACTATAACTTACTTTATTTAACGAAAATTTCGACGTCTGCAATATTAGCTGTTCAGAAAAGCGTGGCATAAAACTCTGCATTCTTATTTGTCTTTGCTTGCGTCCGGCGAAGATAAAGTTGGAAGTTTATTACTTAGGCACCAACTGTAATTAATATCTTTCCGACTACGTGAGATATAACTTGTTATCATTTTATCTAAGTCTTAAATGGAGATAAAACAGGCACACATTAGGTTTAACTTGTATTGAGGGTGATATCTCACAGATTCAACTTGTGTTGTACACACAATACTCACACTAACATCAAGACCCAAAACAATAGGAAAAGACAGTAGAAATATTTGTTCCGATTATCATTACATCTCTTCTGCCGGAAGACGTCCACAGCTGGAAAAGCCTTCCCTAATGATGCGCAGTGAGGATCCAGTCAAGGAGAATATGCCATAATTATCACGATTGGCAAGCGCATTGGCGCCAGTTTTATTGCGGGAGACTGCTGACCATCCCACGTTATTGCGATCACTATTGTTCAATTAACTGACTACACTTGCGGAAGAATTTTCCACTAGTGGGCGGTGGGTTCATCATGCTGGGCATGCCCTCAAAAATAAATAATTTTACACTCAAATTATTTTAATTTTATATCCAAAATATGTTCTTGTATTTTCAGAACGAATAACCCCACACCTATGCAGCAGTTACCGAACTATCCAGCCGGTGGCGCTGCTATGAATAATCAACCAAAGAACCAACAAGCGAGAGGAAATGTGGCTGCTGTCGAACCATACAATCACGTTCCACATGCGCAGAGCCTGAGCCATAATACAAACTTCCAGGTATATATTACTCTCACTTGTCATGATTGCAACTAACTTTCATTAAATTCTTTAAGAATCTCTGTACATATCATAACATTATTTTCAGGCCATGAAACAAAATGTAATACAAAATAATGTGCCATTAAAACAACTAACGCAAAGTGACAACATGCAGACGCATTTATCCCAACAAGAAACGCATTTTTTGCAGCAAAAACAAATGATGAATCAAATGTACAATGGCAACTACCCTCACATGCCACCTCCGCAAGATAGTCAGTTTCCAGGTCAAGGACAGTACCCAAACAAACACGAGGTTAATGCCTTCAGTCATATTCAACAAGGAATCACAAATACCTACGATCAAAAGTCTATTTTCGATCACATGAGCAAATATTCGGAATATCCCAAACAACCTCAGTACAGCCCAAACAGTACAAGCAGTTCGAATAGCAATCAAACTGGAAAAGAAATAAAAATAAATGAGCAGGAATTTCCACCAGAATTTGCTGCGAGTAAATCTGATTCTAAGTACCAGACATTGCCATATAACATTAAGTTCCCCCAGAGTGCAAACGGTAAAGTCAAACAACCGGAAGTCAATGGAAAAGGCACTGAGTGTCAAGACGCAAAAAATCCACAGAATGCGGCAAATATTAACCATATGACGGTACATTCGACACCGCTTTCGGTTGTGAATAAAAGTTTGGCAACACCCCTTAGCCAAACGGAACAGGCATATCAGCAGGAACACACATATCAATTACAAAAATCGGACTCTTCTAGTAGGTGTAACCAGGAAGGGAAAGAAAATCATGCATATCCACAGAATACTAGGTTAAGTCAAAGTAATAGTCAAAGTAATGAGGGGTCAAAAAACAATGGAAAGAATCAACAGGGTAATGTGTTAAAGGGTAGCTCTCCAAGCCTGCTATCAAACACAACTTCAGCTAGCAGTTCTATAGGATTTGGGGTAAGTTTATCTATCTACTCATTAATCTCATTAGTCAGTTATTTTATTACAAATCATTTTACTAACATCATACACTCGTACAATAACGGGCAATATATACGGTCAACTACTATAAAAATACTATTTCACCTTCCTTTGAAATACTTATTGAAATAAAATTATGTACGGTAACAGTACTGTATTCATAAAGTACAAAGTTTAATTATCCTAAAGTATAAGTAACTATCTTCATATTTTTTCTGGGTGATGCGTATACTTGACTCGTGATTGTGCACATTTTGTTAGCAGTTCAGAAATCACTTATCCGCTTATTTCATTATATTGCTTTCCATGTTATTCACCTGTACATAGCATCATCATTCATTACAGAAACCCGTATCGAGTGTAGCACCTACATCGGTTCAGGTCTCAAGTGGCAAACCATCACCCATATACCAGACATCCTCCACAAAGATTCAACCTGTTCAACCACAAACAGTTCAGACCCAAAGTATTTCTGTACCATCATCAAATCACGTAGTTAGTAACATGACGAATTCCCAACCCCAGATCGTTAGAAACACGGCTTCTGGACTCTCAAGTAGTACGGCGAGTTCTAACTTCGGCGGTCAAAATTCATCACAAAGTATCTTACTGTCACCACCCCAAAGCGCCAGTACACCTTTGTCTACACCCGATGTTAGCGGCTCTGATAAGTCACCAAAACCAGCACTACCTCCTAAACCTACCATAAAGGTACGAATTGTTTATTTTGCAATTTAGTATTTAAACTTGCTTGATAATTCGGTAATAATGCGATTTTCTAATTATATCTTGGATCTAGGATTTATCGAAGACCGAGATTTAAACCTATTCTTTATTATGACATACATAGACTACTACAAATTAACTCTTTCTCAGTCTATAATCATCACAATCTTGATCACTCATGCGATCAACATTTTATGACGCTCCTCTATGTTCTGCTAAGCCGCAAGACTTTATTGCTTTTACGCATACGGAAAGCTTAGAAATAAAATATGAATTTCCTTCTAGATTATTGTTAAAAAAATATACTATTTCCATTGAGAACATACTTATTTCAACTTTCAGACGCCACCACGCCAATCAGTGAATAACGATATAGGCTTTAATCAGTCATCAGAGACTACCCACAATATACCAGAATCATCAAACGACAGTGAACCACAGCAAAATCAAAAAGATAACAGCAATGGTAACAGCAGTAACGAAATGATTATCAAAGCACGACCATTGACAATAAGAAAACCACCATTGAGTGAGCAGCCTAAATTGAAAAATATCAATAATGCTAAAAACGGTATAAGCGTCAGTATGAACAGACGAATCGAAATGCCACCAGCATTTTTATTCCCTGAGATGGATCACTTAACCCTCGATTCTGCGCCCAGTGAAATGCAGAATGGTTTGAAAGAGAAGATGAAGGCGAAAGATGAAGTTGATAGGTGTTTAAACAATAACATATCTTTAAGTTCTAATGAAAGACAGGAGGACAGTAAAGATAATGTTGTGTCAGATATAACGGAACAGATAAGTTCCGTGGATTTGAACGGTCAGGATTCTCAGAGATCTGAGAATGTGCTGAGGCGGTCAAAGAAGGGTAATTTGAAGCAGGGAGGGAAGGCTCCACTCACGAGGCGAGTTAGCTTCGATCCTCTCGCGTTGCTGTTAGATGCTAGTTTAGAAGGAGAGTTGGAGTTGGTGAAGAAAACTGCAACACAGGTATGCTTTTTACAATTAATTGTAACTTTTACATATTGTCTGACTGCACTTGTCAACCGAACAAACCATGCCAATACGGCGATAGTAAATATAATAACGCTGGATGGGCAGCAGCGTTCCGCGATTAAACAATCGCCACTGCGACCAACAAGCGTGGAGAGTATGCCACATTCTCCCCTAATGATGCACAACAATGTTTTAAGCGTTTTAATACTGTAAGCCTTATCAACAATTACATGAAACCAAAAATATTTCAATTAAGATGCGATGCCACTGAGGTTTAAGGTGTCATGTCTCTGTGCCAGAAATTAATGGGCCGTTCATTACCACCTGATCGGAACACGATATTGCTGAACACTATGATTTGGCGGCAGATAGATTAGGTAATGCAGTGGGGCCTGCGCGCCTGAGACTACACTGGAACTCCACCAACTCGTAGTTGGAGTTTTAGTTCATTTAGTAAAATAGTAATAATGTTAAAAATGCTTTTTCAGGTGCAAAATGCGAGTGCTGCAAATGACGAAGGAATAACCGCTCTTCACAATGCCATCTGTGCAGGTCACTTCGAAATCGTTAAGTAAGTATAATTATAAGAGTAAATATTGTTAAAATTTGAAAATCTTTAAAATTTAGCGTTTTTTTTTGTGAATATACCCAACGAAATTAATATAATCGATTCAAAATCTTTGAATTCCGTAGGTATCGATAACGATAACAATTAATTGATGGAATCCGTTCTGGAAAAATCTTATGTTTTTCCTTAAACAGGTTGAAATTTTTATGGTTGTATTCAGTAGTAACATCGAAACATAAGACTTAAAAAAAGTTTTTGATGCTTTAAAAAGTTTTAAATGTAAATTAGTTGTATATGAAACTCACATTAACAAATGTTATTAATATTGTTTTCATAATAAAGATTATTGTTTTCATTTTACTTAAGTTACAAGACGAAGTGTGAAGATGTAGTGAAAGTTTGACTACACCTAGGTAAAATCAAACGAGTAATGATCTCGAAATCGTTTCCATATTCAATATTATTCAGAATCAGGTGCACGGGGACTTTTTTGCTAAATAAGTCGTAATTGTTATTGGAACGTAACTTCACGCCTGCAATACCCGAAGGGGTAGGCAGAGGTAAATGCATGCATTCAAGCATACATGCAAACACCCACGATTCGCCGGTTACGTTTTTGGCCCATGTAACAGGTGGCGAGCCTGTTGACATCTCCGGGCACATAACCAAACTTCGAGGTACTGGGAAATTTCCAGAAAATGGAAAAAGCCAAATAGAACCAGAGATAAGAGACTTTACACCATTATCTCTGATAACCTCCTACCCGGGAAGCGAACCCAGGACCTCAGCGTAGTAGTAGTGACCTGCTACCACTAGGCTACCGAGGCAGTTTGTTATTGGAGCACGATTGAATCTAGACTAGGTCTCGAGTAGAGCCGCCTACGAAAGCTCCGCTGTCTTGCTTGAACCTATGCGCGCGGCCTATCTTAAAACAAGAGAGCGAAGCGTTTCAACAACAATTAGGACAACGGAATTAGGTCTCGGGAGTCAGGTCGATCCAAATTTCACCAAAAATATCTATTGATCGGTTGTTATACGTGAATTATTACAGATTCCTCGTGGAGCTCGGTTGCGACGTAAATGCGCAAGACTCAGACGGTTGGACGCCTTTACATTGCGCTGCTTCGTGCAACAACCTTCCTATGGTGCGGTTTCTCGTCGACAATGGTAAGCGTCGTTGCATCACCTTGATAAAGTTATAACCTCCTCCCCTTTTTTTCGGGACTTCAGTAGAAAATGGATCCCTATGGCAAATATCCAGTGTTACATCGCCAACGACGGAGTTCGCGGATGTAGGTTCCGCATTACCTAGATAAGGTATTTGCCGCTAAATGGCAGTGTTACTGGCAATTCTTACTGGTGGTAGAGCTCTAGTGACGGAGCTCGCAGGCGTAGGCACCACCGCATTACCTAATATAATAGGTTGGGGAAAAAGTCTTTTCGCATTATAGTATGTATGAACTTGTAATAAAATCTCTTTGGCTGTAGTATTTGTATCTGGCTGGTTTTGGTATCATTGAAAGTTAAAATTTTAAAGAACATAATTCCAAATTCAAATTAGTCAAATGTGTGATTTTCATTTGTTTTTCGTACTGGCAAGATGAGTGAATCTAATGAAGAAATTCGATACATTTTAAAATTTTACTACGAAAAAGATAAAAATGCAACGCAAACCGCGAAAAAAATTTGCGATGTTTATGGACCTAGTGCAGTGTCTGTGAGAGTAGCACAAATTTGGTTTAAGTGTTTTCAATCCGGAAATTTTGATGTCGGATAAAATGGATGCCATTTTTGAAAAAGTGGAGCAAAATCGACATATCAGTAGTTACGACGTAGCTGAAGAACTGAGAATTGATCACAAAACAGTTTTGGCGCATTTGAAAAAAGCTGGGTACAAAAAAAGCTCGATATTTGGGTACCTCACGAGCTCACTGAAAGAAACCTAATGAACCGTGTACTCATTTGTGATTCTTTATTACGACGTAATGAAACCGAATCATTTTTGAAGAAGCTGATAACTGGTGATGAAACGTGGATCACGTACGACAAGAACGTGCGAAAAAGGTCGTGGTCAAAGGCCGGTCAGGCTTCACAGACTGTGGCGAAATCCGGGTTAACTCGCAATAAGGTGATGTTGTGTGTGTGGTGGGATTGGAAGGGCCATTATTCATTATGGGCTATTACCACCAGGCAGGACTATCGATTCTGAACTCTACTGCAAACAACTGATGAGATTAAAGCAAGAAGTTGAGAGAAAGCGGCCGGAATTGATCAACAGAAGGGGTGTGGTGTTTCATCATGATAACGCTAGACCTCACACATCTATAGCCACTCAGCAAAAATTAAGAGAGTTTGGCTGGGAGGTGTTAATGCATCCGCCGTATAATCCTGACCTTGCACCTTCAGATTTCCACCTGTTTCGGTCTCTTCAGAATTCTTTATGCAATGTTAGGTTAACATCACGAGAGGACTGCCAAATCCACTTGTCGCGGTATTTTGATGAGAAGTCCCAAAATTTTTATAGCAATGGGATCATGTCCCTACCTACAAGATGGCAAAAGGTTATCGAACAAAATGGTACATACATACTTTAGTTAAATTTAAATAAACTATATTAAAAAATGTTTTGAATTATCTTAAAAAATGCGAAGAAACTTTTTCCCCAACCTATCGTGTTCTGGTCAGGTGGTAATGTACGACCCTGTAATTTCCGGCACAGAGGCATAACACCTTAGGCCTCAGGAGTGGTAACGCATTTGCATTTTGACCTTGGTCTTTGTGTGGGTGTCTATAGGCTGCAGTTATCACTAAACATCAATGTGAACTGCATGCTTGTTTGCCACTACCACAACATAAAAAAAAGTGTTCAGCGTTACCGTGTTCCGGTCAGGTGGTAATGTACGGACTGTAACTTCTGGCACAGAGCTTCAGATGTGTAACAACTTTGACCTCAGGAGTGGCAACGCATCTCGTTACTGACCATCAATGTAAACTGTATGTATGTTTGCCGATTCATGACTCAAATCAGAAAAAAATCTGCCGCGTTGTCAAACCTGCCACATAAACATGGATCCTTAAGTATCCCATGGATATATTATTATTCTGTTGATAGACAGGAATACGCGTCTATGCCAGTAGCTTCTTTAGATCTATTTCATCAATAAAAGTATACCGAACTCAGCACTTAGGGCCTCTTAAATGTTCTGAATTAGGTAGAGAAAGATTCAACCAAACGTGCTGAATAATTTCAAATCTCCCTATTAATGTGTTAAAAAGGTGCACTGTATTAATAAAAAAACGCTATTACTACTGGTTAATTACAGCTTTAAATTTAATAAGAAGAACGTTTAAAGAAAATCGAGTTCGGATCATAAGAAGACCTGAGATGCTTATTATATAAAGTCGTTTCATACTTTCATGTCATTTTTTTCAGGTGCTTGCATATTTGCAACTACATTGTCTGACCATGAAACAGCTGCTGAGAAATGTGAAGAAGACGAAGAAGGATTTGATGGCTGCTCTGAATATTTATATAGTAAGTATAGACATAATCGACACACTTATAATCTGGATTCCGAACTTCTTACGTAAGAAAATAATACTTATTCAATAAATGTAAAATTTATGATCGTACCAATTTTAAATACGGGAACAACGCTATCTAGCGGAATTTTCCTTCAATGTTATAAAATACAGACTATTTAGTGAAAAGCGTGCAAACATTTGGACCTGTTTCGAAAAGGATGTCGTAATTGCTTTGAGACGAATGTGATAGATGGCAGTAGCATCTAACCATTCATATTTTAAAGGGGAAATTAGATATTCTACTGATATACTTTTTACATTAGTTTATTACATTTAGTTTTATCTTAGTGATATTCTTGACTTCACATATTTTTTTTATCTTGTTTGACATGTATATGAATTGTTATTCGCTTTAATTTATTTTGTTTGTTTTTGACGTGTCATAAGAGGTGCCTGTCACCCTAAATGAATAAATGAGTTTCTGATTCTGATTCTGATTCAAAGATTTTTATCTAACAACTAGTTGATTCGGCAAACTTCGTATTGCCTCAGCCTCAGAATGAATTAATGTGTCAAAGATTTGATAGATACGAACTATTTGTATAGGAAAATGAAATGTGGTTTTTACTATTTCCCTTCAATTCCTACATATTTTCTTACCTTTAAAACCTTCCCTGGACTTCCAAAAATCACTCAAAACCAAAATTAGCCAAATCGGTAAAGCCGATCTCGAGTTTTAGCGAGACTAACGAACAGCAATTGTTTTTTATATATATAGATAAGATTTAAGATAAGTTTTGTTGCTAGTTACAAAAACGTAATCAAAATTAACTAACATAACTTAAAATGGTCGAGGAGGGCAATGGCTGGCATATGCGTCATACTCGTGAACGAGTGCTGTTGGTGGGAACTGGTCTGTTCTGGTTTGCAGAAGCTACATCACATTTAGTAGATAGTAGTTTATTTGCATCTATGCTAAAGACGTTCACATTATTTGATTTTTCACGATTATCTGTACTAGATTTAAGATCTCATTTAAAAGAGCTCTTACTGAGTTTGTTGGGTAGCGTTCTTCTCAGTAGTGACTGCACTTGAAACTCTGCTAAGTGAATAACTTTGATCTTGACGAATAAGTTTTTCTTTTTCTTCATTTATCATCATTGAAGGAACTGAAAAATTTTGTGATTATTATGTTTTAACCAAGTAGTTTAAATTCTAATTTTTCATTTACTATTAATATATGATTTTGCTTTTAATTTATGTCATGGTTATTCACTCTAGGTATTTTATGATTTATTGACGTTTTGAAAGTATCTGTAAAGATCTATTCGAAATAAAAATATTTTCTATATACTTATTTTAGTAAATATTTAAATATCAATACCTAGCAATACATTGACTTAAGGTGGCTAACTTAAAAAAAAAACATGCCCAGAACTTGCCATACACCATCAACTCCTACTGTACTATATAAACCAAGAGTAACCTATAACCTGCATATAAATTTATATATGTTTTTACTGCTGGTAGAGCTCCAGTGACGGAGCTCGCGGGCGTAGGCACCACCGCATTACCTAATATACTTGCCGCTAAATGGTAGTGTTTAGTACTATCGTGTACCGGTCAGGTGGTAATGTACGGCCCTGTAATTACTGACACAGAGGCATAATACCTTAGGCATCAGGAGTGGTAACGCATCTGCATTTTGGTCTTTGTGTGGGTGTCTATAGGCTGCAGTCATCACTTAACATCAATGTGAACTGCATGCTTGTTTGCCACTTCCATTACATAAAAAGAAAAAAAAATAACCATTTCCTTTCATTCCAGGTGTCCAAGAAAAGCTTGGCATAATGAACAACGGCCTAGTTTACTCTGTATTCTCATACACGGCCTCGCGCGGTGACGAACTTTCGTTTGAGACCGGCGCGAGGCTGCAGGTACTGAGGAAGGGAGACGACAACGAACGGGAATGGTGGTGGTGCAGGGACGATGCGGGACAAGAGGGTTATGTGCCTAGGAACTTGCTTGGGGTGAGTAACACAATTTACAATCATCTTCTTTGGCAAACAAAAAAAGTTGCACCAACACCCTTCTGTAGAGCTTATTAAAGAAATAAGCCCATTCGGCTTATCTCTTTAATAAGCATAATGATAAATTTAATATAAATAATCTGTGGTACAATGATTGTAAACGAATATTAGTCAAAGAACTTGAAACTCTGGGATATAACCAAATAGAGGATTTATTATTTAAGAGTGGATATTAAAGTATATCACACACACACACACACATATCTTCTAAACTTTAGGTTATCAGTAAGTTTACTATCTAATGTTCTGGTTAGTATGTATACATGTTAAAGAAATAAACTATTACATTTTTTTATTTTATTATAAACACGCATGCAGTTCACCTTGATGTTAAGTGATGACTGCAGTCTATAGACACTTACACAAAGACCCGAGGTCAAAATGCAGATGCCCAACCTGCCCTTCCCTCTAGCCAAACTACCCCCCTCTATGTTGTCGACTGACGACGCCCTTGAGTCGGGCAAACTTTCAGAAAATGGAACAACTCCAATAAAACCAGAGATAATGGCTTTTACACTGCTATCTCTGATAGTCCCCGACCCGGGAATCGAACCCAGGATCCCAGCGTAGTAGTGGTAGTGGCCTGCCACCATTAGAGGTTTATTAAAATTGTTTTTTATTTGTTTGTTTCAGTTATATCCAAGAGTAACCACACAGCAGGAGTAATCAACATAATTTTTAAACACAAGGCTTAAATTATGACCTAAACATGTAAATACAGTTAGTAATTTTTATTTTTTATGTATTTATATCACTGTAATCTATTAAATATAGATATTGTATACAATTTTATCAGAATAAAAGTATTTTGTAAATATTTAATTAACTAAGTTCAAAACGAATGAGATTATATTGTACATTTTATAAATAATATGTGAGTCATCATTGTAATAATTGGTTATAAAGTTTGTATTATTATTAGGATATCTGCAAATATTGTGAAATATTACACATAAATTGACAATACAAAATAATACTATTATGAAACTTTGTTTGCAATCATTTGTCTAATATCCTACTCAACTCAATACTATGTAAGTATTCATTAAAATCCAAACTGGATTAGAGTTAAAACTTGGAATCAGTCCAATATTTATTAAAAGCTATCCAATGTCTGTTCTAAACTATTTGAAACAGACGTACTCCTACCCGCTATGGAGCCCGATGGCAGCGCCACCTACTGAGTCAATAGATTGTGATTTTATGTAATGCAAGTGGCATACAAGCACGCAGTTCACATTGATGTTAAGTGATGACTGCAGCCTATACCAAAGACCACGGTGTCATGCCGGAGCATCCCTCGGTGCGTCTTGCGTCTTGCCGCAGCATCCGCGTCACGTCGCGTCATCTCGCGGCAAAGTGAAGCCGCACTGCTGAGCACTGCCACGTCTCATTTGTGGATAAGGAACAACAGCAGCGTCGGTCAGTAGAAAACGTAAAAATTTAGTGTTTGCATGTATGCATGCATTTACCTCTGCCTATCTCTTCGAGGATTACAGGTGTGAAGCTAAGATTATAAAACAGCTTCTAATAAGTTCCAAGACAGGTAGGTACACGCTAAAAATTGATCTCTATATTTCAACATGTGGCATAGCAGCAACTTACTCGTAGGTAACAGCTAATATACAATTTGGTTATTTAAAAGATAATGTCTGACTTTGAGGTCCAATTGTTTGGCCTAATACTGCGACGAGTACAATTTTTATTTTGGGAGATGGAAAGCAACTGTGACCGAAATAAAGAGTCATCTAACCAGAATACGCAGTTGCTAAACCCTACCATTTGGTGGCAGAAGGATGAAATAATGCGGTGGCGCCTAGTCTTGAGCTCCGACACTTAAATTACCACCAGAAAAAAAACATAGTGGTAAAAGGAAACTTTTACTTGGGCAACAGGTGTATATTAAATTGATACAGACTTATTTGGATTAGTGCAGATTCTCAGTGGCACTTTCGGTGTTAAAAATATTTTGTCGTCATGAAGTTCCAAAGAATCATATCACATTGATGGTAAGTGAAAACAAACATCTACATAAAAACCAGGAATTTCAATGTGGATGCACCGTCACTCCTGAGTCCTAAGTTGTTACGCCTCTGTGCCGGAAATTACTACATTTCTATATTTACTTTATTCTTTTTTTTTATCTCCACTCGGCAAACTTCGTATTGCCTGAGAATGAAATAATGTGTCAAGTTTGATAGATACGGACTATTTGTATGAAACAATAAAACTGAGGTTTTTATTATTTCCCTTCAATTTCTTCATATTTTCTTACCTTTTAAGCCTTCTCTGGGCTTTTAGAAATAATTAAAAACTAAAGTTAACCAAATCGGTACAGCCGTTCTCAAGTTTTAGCGAGACTAACGAACAGCAATTGATTTTTATATATAAAGATATATCTGCAATCTAGGCATTCAGCTCATGGTTAAATATTTCAGTCATGCATGGTGTACGCCCAGTGACGTGACATCCACATACCAAGTAGAATGTTCAAGCAAGTGTTTATTTTTACGATGGGAAGAGGCTCCTTTTAATGCGCTTAAAAGCGCGAATGGGCTTCACCAACTTGCAAGCAGGATAGTTGGGATGTTTTCCCAAGCGACGAGAGAACGACTTATATTTAGTTAAAAATTCCTTTTTCACTGTTGGTATCTTCAAATCTCTATGTAATAGAGAGGAAACAAACCATGAAGCATTAGTTATCATGTGGAGAATTATTGACTGGAATTACTACAGGCAGAAATAAAATAGTGGCTACAGTAATAAAAATTTATTATCTAAATACTCATTCACATGTCACCCTCATCAGAATCCTCAATATCAGCCAACGCTTGCTTAGCCTGGTTCTCAGCCTCCGATGCCAACTCCCGTGGCACAACTTGGTGGCGTCCTTTCGTGTCCTTCGACACCCACGACAGTTCCAGCTCGAATTGTTTGTCTTTTAGCTCATCGTGTACTATGTAGATGCTGAAAATGTTAAAGAAATGTGACAGTTATTAAGAGGTAATATTTATTAAAAATGTGAAGTCATTTGTTTGGATTATTCATTGATCTATGTGAGCAATATGCAGAGTTTTGGAAATTATACAAAATATTCTACTACTACTTATTTGCTTCAATAATTCTACCACTCAAGCGATAGGCTTGATGATATACCTTACATTCGTAATAGTAAATGGGGAACCACTAATAGTGGTTATGGTTAATGCACTACTAGTGTAGTTATATTAATATTAAGTAATACAACCCTCATTCATGATTTTTTTTTTATGTGATGGAAGTGGCAAAAAAGCATGCAGCTCACATTGATGTTAAGTGATGACTGCAGCCTATAGACACCCACACAAAGACCAAGGTCAAAATGCAGATGCGTTACCACTCCTGAAGCCCAAGGTGTTATGCCTCTGTGCCGGAAATTACAGAGCCGTACATTGCCACCTGACCGGAACACGATAGTGCTGAACACTACCATTTAGCGGCAAGTATATTAGGTAATGCGGTGGTGCCTACGCCCGCGACTTCCGTCACTGGAGCTCTACCACCAGTAAATATGGTTGCAGAGAATATCCCTCAGAATATTAGTAAGGCCCTGTAATAATTATCACAGACACATAACAACTAAGATCTCGGCAACACATCTGTATTTTATTTCGATCTCTGGTATTTGTGTTAGTGTCTATAGGCTGCAGTCATCACTTAACATCAATGTAAACTGCATGCTTGTTTTCCCACATTCATTAAATAAAAAAAAGATTTGAAAAAAAAATATCCAGTCCTAAAACATAAACAACTTTATACTGTTCTTATATGTATGTACCAACCCAAAGAAGAAAGATAGATCACATTTGAATGGAACATAGCAAAGAAGGAAACGTATAGAAGGAATGTAAGTGATATTGTAGTTAAAATTACCTACTTTTGATACATGCAAGGATGTTCAAACAAAAATGTGTGTACAACTATACCCGGACTTTTAATTCGATTCCCAATTTGACATTAGCTACTGTCACTTCGTAAAATAATGATACCACATCCTACTACTATTATAAAGGCGAAAGTTTGTAAGTATGGATGTATGGATGTTTGTTACTCTTTCACGTAAAAACTACTGAATGGATTTGAATGAAACTTTACCACAATATAGCTTATACATCAGAATAACACATAGGCTATAGCTTATACATCAGAATAACACATAGGCTACAATTTTTGAGGTTTTTAATGTGAGGTCGTAGAAAAAACACATTTTTTGCGCTTACATTGCAAACGCTGACTGAATCCTACAAGATAGATCAAAACAATTTACTACAGTATTGTACAACTTAAAAAGGTCTACAAAAAAGTCCGTGATGGTATATGTTTATCTCTTAGGAATAACCCACAATAACCATTTTTTATCCTTTACTTTGTACGAGAAATAATGGCTTATTTACGAAGCGATTTTAAGCAATACAGTATTAATCCTTATCCAATTAAGTATCTTAAATACATTGTGCATTTAATAAAGATCAATATGGCTTTTTACAGCATGTAAATTAAATAAATATTTTCGAAGATATCACAGATTTAAAATGCAGAGTCATAGCAATTTCGGCAATAAATACCGTTTTGGTGATAAATACCGGCAGCGGCGCCAGGCGAACGGGGCGTGGGGGGAGCGGGGTAGGTGCGGTGGGGAAGAAGTGGCTCATCGCTGAGTGCGCGACCCGAACGCGGGCAGACGCGTGAGGGCAGACGTTGTTGACGGTTGTGTCCGTTTTGCGAATTTTCAAGGCACTAGCGATTTGATAAAAACGTATGGTCGCCTACTTTAAGTAATATAGGCCTAAGGTTAGTTATTGCCAGGTTTCTTTTTGGTTAGGAGTTACACGTACAAAAAGATACTTCATTTTTACGAATTACTTCATTGATAATTCAATTACTATATAGATAGGTTACTTACAGTTAATTATAACAAACTAGCTGCGCCCACGACTTCGCCCGGGTAGATACTGAACAATCATAAATTCTCACGCGGACGAAGTCGCGGGCACAGCTAGTTTAACATAATAAATAGTGATGGACCCAACAATCGATAAAATATCGCGATTTTATGTTTATGTAATTATAATATTGGTGTGCCAGTTTAAAGATTTATTGATCCTTTTTATTGAAAAAAATACAATAATATTCACAATAATTATTTATTTATTAGTAACCATTGCAATATTATATTAAAAGTTAATGTTTTTAAAAAACAAAACTTATAATAAAATTAAAAGAGCCTAGATAGCTAGTTTTTTTTAACTTTAAGTGTATCTATTTGTTTTGGTTTGTCATCAAAATGAATCCTCAGCCAAGTACATCACAAAAAGACGTAAACACATTGTCCCCAACGAAAAAAAACGTTTACGAAAAGTTTTGACGGTTACTGAATAAGTAATGATCCGCAACGCCTATAAGTACGTGAAAAACGAAACTACTGCGCTAAAATAGTAGTTGTTTGGATAATACTATTAAACGAATTGAATCGATTCGGAAATATTTCATTTTCGTATCGATTAATTTCGCAACGTCACTATTTAGCAGTTGTCATTACATTGCAACACTGAAAATGTCAAACCAGGAATCGAATTAAAATTCCGGGTATAGACTTGAGACTAAAGACAACCCAAGACCAATAATCTCTTTGGAAACAGTATTTAATTTTATAAAAACACATACACATTTAGTATTTGTATCAAAAATTCTGAATGCAGCTGAGTCTAGCCCACTTCCAAACAAAAATTTTGAATCCGCTACTGGGTTACATCTTCAACAATGGTATAACTTACATTCTCGCAGCTTCTTTCACCAATTCCTTCACTGTCATGTCAGCAAGTTTCAACTTTTCTATTTCAGTCTTCGCAGCCTGTTTGGCTTTGCCAACTGCGCAACCAAAGTAAGACTGAAATTGTTAAAATCAAATTTATAGCTGGTGTTACACGTAAACAAGAGAATATTTTTATTTCTTCTTCGTAGCTTAACGCCTAGAATTAAAGAAGGTATAGGCAGAGGTAAATGTATGCATTTTAAGCATACCATACAAACACCCATGAATCACTGGTTATATTTTGGCCCATGTAAGATGTGGAGAGCATAATGTACCTGGAGAGGTATTGGCCTCTCCATGCCAATACATTACCAAACTCCGAGGGTGATACTGTAAAACTTCCAGAAAATGGAAAAATCCTATTAGCACATAGCCATTGAGGACAATACACCTTCATTTCTGATAGCCACTGACCAAAATAATCGAACCCACTCAGGACCCCCAGACAACTGTAGTAGCTTTTTCTTTGTTTTTATACAAGTTTTTGTATATTAAGGAAGCAAACTCATCAAATGTTTGCTGGCTATGTGATAGAGCATTTTTACAATGAGTAATTGAGTAGTCCTAAACTAAATTTATGAACATGTCATTTTGAAAAAAAAAAAAACACTTATTAGTAATAGGTAAATATATAATGATAACATTTATTTCTATTGTAACCCATATTTCTGGCATTACACCTCTTGATTTTAAGATCTATTGCAGAGAGCGTATCTGCAGTGGCTACTTGATTTTGTGTGGATTATCAGTATCCATTTATTACCAACGTGAACTGCATGTTCCTTTGTTATTTCGACTGTGTAAAATAATATACTTACAAATGAAACACCACTGGGTTCAAGCATGAACATCTGCGGTCCATCGTGTTCACTCCAGGTTCCCATGACAACGGAGCATCCATATGGACGGACAGCACTGTACAATGTGTATGCGTGCATGTACATGGACACTCGCTCATTTAAGTATTTAAGTGGGACCTGGATGCCGTACTGTGATCTGTAATTTGATGCCTCCGAGCGAGCAGTCTCCACTATTTGTCTAGCATCAGATATAAGACCTGCTACTGCCTGAAATAATACAAATTGTGATTATTTAATAATGTAAGCATAATTATTTAATTCAAAATACCACAGAAAAAAAATATTTTACACACATTTATTTAAAATGACAAATCAAAATAAATTAGTAGTTTATGCATAAAGACTAGCAAACTTTATATTGCCTAAGCCATATAAAAAGCAGCTTACAACCTAGACCAACCTAATATTCACAAAATGTATCAAATACAATCAAGCTGTTTTGGAGGAGTTCGGAGATAAAAAAAAGACTGTGACCAGAGAGACTGTAAGTAGTGAAAGGTTTAATCAACAAAGCTACAGAAGCCGAATAAACTGATAAACTGAAGAAGGCTGATAAACAACAAGTTTGGTGTAAACAACACATATTAATGTAAGTTTAAGAGATTAATGCTATTTACATTTACACCTGTAATTTCCAGCACAGAGGCATAACACCTTAGGCCTTAGGAGTGGTAATGCATATGCATTTTGACCTCTGATCATTGTGTGGGTGTCTATAGGCTGCAGTCATCACTTAATATCAATGTGAACTGTATGCATATTTGCCACTTTTATAACAAATTTAAATGCATATTACTGCTGATTGATAACATTGCCATGCCTGAGATCTAAGCTAACCAGAGCTCAATATACTTTAACACTGTATAACAATGTAAAATAGTAAGTTAATCATCATAATTACCATGCCAACATGTTCGTCCACATGAAATATCCTTTTATTGGCGCCAGGCTCATACAGTTTAGAGGTTATCAGTTTTTCTACAGCAAACACCACACCGTCTTTTCCTCTTAAAGCAATCACGGTCCCAGAGTTCTCCACTGCTTTTGCAGCATATTCCACTTGAAATACCCGACCGTCCGGTGAGAATTGAGATGCGGAAAGATCGTACTGAAAATATTAGGATTTGCGTGAGTAAACACATTTTGATACATTCCTGGAACATAACAATCTCGCTGAAATCAATATAAGTGGTTAGTAACAGTACATTTCAAATAAAAAAGCCGAAATCTTGGTATTTTATGTCAACTACATCACTGCATCGAACTTTGTTTTATATTGTCAAATAAACGTTACTTACGCCTGTCCCGATCGAACTCATTGTAGATCTAAATAATTGTGTGGCTTATGAAAAGTTTTAACAACTTAATAAACAATTTTATTGGTAAAATCCTTGTTCTTTTGCAGCTTTTCTGAAGCGGCGCGGCTACGATGATGACAAGCAACTCATGGTTTCCACAGACTAAATTCAACGGAATTTACGGAATCTTTATTGTCTTGTCATGTTCTTAATATTTTATCTGTGTAGCGCGAACACGTTCCGTTTATCACAAAAGTTAGTTTTATTGGGATGCTGCCTATTAGATGTAGTCTTGGATTTGCTTTGGATGCAATTATTACAAGTGGTAAATTAAAAATATTATGTCATGTTTTTGAAAACAGTCTTACACCTTGGTTCCAATTCTCCTGTGAAAGTTATTATACTACCGTCAATTATAACATTGCTATAAAAAACCTTATTTAATCTACATAATAAAAAAAACATTAAAATATATTTAAAAGTTAAATAATATTTACTGAGTGAGAGTGAGATGATATAATAAAGTTATACCTAAACTAAAAACAACATGCGTCTAAAAATTCCGCACCACTGCCTTCCTGTGTTATGGTACCCAGAAGGCTGGCAGCATTGCCTCGTTGAATGGCAATGCTGATTCTTTGACCTAAAAATTGGCCCGCCTTCTGGTCACGGGAAGTGTCGACATTACATTACATTGCTATTGATATTACTTCAGGCGGTTTAATTTTAGGTAGGTAGGTACATACCTCCACGTAAATTGTTCTACGTACAAAAACTCAATTTTACAAGAGAGCGTTTGGATAAATTTCTGATACATCCTGAAAGTATTAACCCCACGCATCTTCTAAACATAAAAATTCGGTTTACTCCGGCCGTATATATATTTAAACAACTTCGAAAAAAGGAGGAGGTTATATACTTACCCCCTTATTTAAAAACGTATTTTAGCTAAAGTGTTGCTAATCTCTCCTTTGTTTTTCTACCCTGCACATTTGACAACGCAACTGACAAAGACAAAGCATTCTATCTATCTAAAACTTTTATATTGTACGTTTATGAATTATGGGGGTAATAATTTACTTATAGCAATGTAAATATAATTATCGTGCCACTCCTGAAAATTGTATGGAGATTACGGTAAATGGCGTTGAGCGCTATCTGTTGATCGAATATCTTCTTAAATTGATAACAGACGACAGAATTATTAGTTAGATGCGTTTGACTATTTTGTTAATAATAATTCATACCAATCTGTCGAGAAAATTCCCGGCCATAAATATCAATCCCTAAAAAGGGGGAGGGGGGGGGGGGAGGATAGGGTTGGTAGGTACTACACTCGAAATAAATTTGTACCTGAATCTCATAGTGGCACTTGGCGGAAGCAGGGAATACTTAATATTTAATAAGACTACGTATAGAATATGGACACTTCGACGTCCCACCTGGTTTCCCCTCCCTCAGCTCACACCCCCTGTTGTTGACACTTGGCTGACTCTTTAAACTCGATGTCCCGAGCGGTCTCTTTTGGTTAATTTATGTAATGAATGGGTATTTTATGTACTTTCATAATTTATTTACCTGCCGCGAAGTGGCAGTGTCTACCGCTGTTGTGTTCGGTTCCACTAAACGGTGATATTACTTAATTTACCTACCAGTAAATAGTAATCAAGTTCACTGTTATCATATCATATTCCGGTAAAGGTAATATACAGTGGAAGAGCTTCAGTAACCGAGCTCCACTGTGTGAGCACCACCGGATTGTCATATTTACATACCGCTAAATGGTACTAAAGTGCTAACGGTAGGTACCTATTTGAGTAGTGTGGGCGTAAATTTCGAGGTTCTTTGGGGAGATCATTAGAACAATAGCATCTTTTTTCGAATCCAAGATCGTGGACATAATTATTTTTCCAAAATGTGATATCTTGGGGTTGAGTTTTCTTGGGGTGCTGATTACAAAAATGACACCCGTTTTTAAATCCAAGATGGCTTAAAGTTAGTTTCTTCAAAGTATGGTATGATATGGTTGTCAATTTCGAGGTTTCTTGCGGTACCGATTACAAATGACATAAGTTAAGCTTCTAAGCAATTAAGGCAATTAACCAACTTCAAAAGGAATGTAGCCCGATAACAGTGTCCCTTGGAATATATAGTTCTAACTCAGTTTTTACTTAGTGGTAATTGTAAGATATTTTATCTGCAGTATACCTGCAGTACTTTAGCATAATCAAAACCCTTTGGTAACGGTATAGGTACCTTTGAATAGAAGGAAAATTTGAATAGAATCTGGGAATCTTCTGAAGTCAAAAATCAAAGTAGCGCTTACAGCAGGGATCAAACCCGGCAACGCATTCTAAGAGTAGTGACTTGTTACCAGGTGGCAGTTAAGATTATTTAAAACATGACTCATAAAATTATTTCAAAAATGCTAATCGTAGAGGTATTCAAACGCCTAATGCAACTACATAATGTAGTTACGTATGTTACCTATTTTTGGACGCACATAACATCAACAGAAAACGCTACGCCGTTTCACGAAGCAAGTAGCAGATTACCATGTCAAAAGAATTTACGACCGTCCCCTGTTTACACGTTTTTGCCACCCGCGCCATAAACGCCGAAAAACCTACGAGAACTTTATTTTCGCGAAATCCACGACACTCGTGAGGCTTGAAAGTTGAGTTGCTTGTCGGTAATAGGGTTGTTGAGGAAGTGATTATGAGGAAGAGGAGGAGGAAGAGGAAGAGGAAGAGGAAGAGGAAGAGGAAGCAGATGACATAATAATAATAGCAACTCTTGAAACGTCCCACAGCTGGGAACGAGTCTCTCCCCTTCTTGAGGGGAGGTCTGGAGCTTACTCCACCACGCTGCTCCAATGCGGGTTGGTGGAGTTACTTGCAAGGGTTAGTGGCCAACCCGGATGTTTTCAAACCGCCCATAAAGCCTCCAACAAGGTTTAACGACTGCTATCAGTCGATAGCAACCGGGACCGTCGGCGTCCTGCTTTCCGAAGCTCGAAAATGCGCATTTTAATTTGCCACTAGTGGTCACCCATCACACACCTGACCGCACCCGTATCGCTTAATTGAGTAGATCGCTTGCGTTCTACATCAGCCGGGAGGCCTTGCGCGCTACAGAAAGATGAGAAGAGGATGATACGAAGATATAAATACTAGCGGACCCAACCTAAAATCCGCTGTCCTGTCTCTATCTACTTAACTAAGTATATATATATGTATATACAAAAAAAAATATTAAAAGGGCAGTTTGTAGTGGTTGGTCCACTACAAAATGCTCTTTTAATTATTTTTACTATGAATCTAAAATCTAAACCATTCTCAAAACACATACGATAAAGAATCATCAAAATTGGTCCAGCAGTTAAGGACGAGTTCAGTGACATATCTACACAACGACATTGCTAAGGCCTTTGACCGGGTCTGGCACAGGGCACTTCTCGCGAAACTTCCATCCTACGGTCTTCCCGAGAGGCTATGCAACTGGACAGCCTGCATTTCTGTCTGAGTGTTATATACAAGTCTTAGTTGACTGTCAGCGCTCAGACAGACTACCTATCAACGCTGGTGTGCCGCAAGGCTTTGTGCTATCTCCCACGCTTTTTCTTCTGCACATCAATGAAATGTTGGAGCAAAACTCCAATTTTCATTGCTTTACCGATGATAGTACGGGATATGCACACTACACTAGCCGTGCAAATGCCTCTCGGACACTTATCGAGGAAATCGAGCACTCTCTGGAGCGGGTCTCGGATTGGGGTCGACTTAATTTAATGCAGTTCAACCCCTCGAGGACACAAGTCTGCACGTTCACCGCTAAAAAAAACGCCATGCATTGTAGCACCACAGTTCCAGGGCATTCCGATCGCCGTTGGTAAGAGTATCTGTATCCTGGGCGTTGACATATCGAACGAAGTGCAATTCGGGAGTCACATTGAGTGTAAGACCAAGTTGGCATCCAAAAAGCTAGGGGTGCTTAACAAAGCCAGGCAGTATTCACTTTCACTTCGGGGCAGCTACTACTACTCATACTCATTTGTGGGCGGGAGCCCCCAAATACTAGCTTGGTCCACTTGACTCCCTACAAAAACGCGCCGTTCGTATTGTTAACGATTCAGGACTTACTGACAGGCTCAAACATCTGAGCCTACGCAGAGACATTAGGAGTATGTGCGTGTTGTACCGTCTCTACAATGGTGAGTGCTCTGCTGAACTGTTTGACATGGTGCTACCATCTATTTTCCTACACCGTACTACCCGCCGAAGAGAGAAGTTCCACCCACACCGACTGGACATCTGGCAGTGCTCAACGGTGGGGTTTTCACGTTCGTTCTTGCCCAGAACGTGTAAATTGTGGAACGAACTTCCCTCTGAGGTGTTCCCTAGGTGCTACATTAAGAGGTTCTTCAAAAATGGCGTCAAAGGAGTCCTTCAGGGCTGGCAGCGCGTGGGCAACTCCCCGCAAAGGTATTGTAAAGATACAGTTCTGTAAAGCCCCGAATATTTCGATTTTTTAAGTTGAGTACGCGTATAAACAAAATAATGTATGTCAATAAAATTTAAACAAACAATTAAGGAACAGCGCCGGTGGCGGGTGGGAAGGTCTCGCTCGCCCGTTCGGCCTGGCACCGTGCTGCGGCGTGTGCGTTGCCATCGATACGCGACGCGCATGCGCAACAAAATTCCTCATAAATTCCTCTTAAATTTTGAGGAAGCGGTAGCGGAAGAGGATTTTTTATTTTTATTTTTGAGGATGCGGAAACGGTTGAGGATCCCAAAATATTGCGGAACTTCCTCATTATGAGGAAGAGGAAGAGGAATCCTCAGCAACCCTAGTCGGTAACATGTGAATGTCCTGAAGGCGCGTTTTCAAGCGTTCAGAATTAATAGTCTAGATCGAAAAATCTTGGTGAAATTATTGGTAATAACTCTCACGTGGTTCTCAAACTTTTTTGAAGACGGAACGGGACGGTAACTTTTGGACTACGTCACTGAACTGAAGTCACATTTTGCAGTGCCTGCAGTAATGTCGGAACATATCCTTAAAGCCCTGTAATTTCGGCGGTTATATTCATTCAAAGCATCGACGATGAGAAACTGCGTTGTGTCGTCGATGATTCAAAGCAATATAGTACCTACCTACAACATCATCAGATCAATTCAGATCCAACAAATCGAGAATTGTAAGTAGTTTACAGTGTAGTTTAGACCTGTATGTAGTAAAGGTGTGTTTTAATAATTGTGTAAAATTGGTTATGTTTTACGCCCGCAATGTACACTTTTCAGAACTCTGTTTTTTTGTTTAATGAATCAATTATAATGATGGTTCAAATTAAATAAGACAACAGCTAAGTTGAAGGACAGAAGCACACACCATCACACCACAGCACAGCATGAACTGTTGGATGGATGATCGATAGGAAATCGTTGTGTCTTCTGGGTTTACCTCATCGACGACACAACGCAGTGGTTTACCTAGTACGTCATAATAAAATAACAAGTCAAGAACACGCAATCACCTGAAACTCTGTTCTGATATTTTAGATAAACTTTATTTAGGAGTAGTCATGTTGTAGCATGTTTTGTTCCCTATTTTGTACTGTTGTCTTTGCCGAACACTTTGACTGTTTGTCTCAAGCTACATAACTGTTTGTTTTCCCGCATCTCCCACTATCTATAGTGAAATGTAAGTAAACAACCTTTGAAAGGGCTCAGGCGTTCTCCTAGAGTGGTGGAATAAAACAAAATGAGCTTTGCTATTGATCCAGGAGGAACGTGCCGTTTAGTGATCCAACGAATATGAATGAGGTTCATTGTAACCTATATCGTAGCTGCGTTTTGTTCCCAATTTTCTATAGTTTTGTCTTATGAAAAAGTAACAGTAGTGGTTTTATATCAATTGTATGGTTTTTGATTTAATCAAGATCAAATTTAAGGTCGTATATATTTATTTCTTAGAATTGATATTTCTTTTTCGCTTTCAACATTCCTCTACAATATTTTAAACAAAAAGAAAGCCTCCGCAGATCATTTTATTTTTATAAGTATTCACGGCTGACTATGAACTTTTCCGCAGCATTGAATTGTTTTTTTAAACTTTTATTTTTTTAAAATCAACTGAATTATCAACTGGCGACTATGATACTCGTACTAATATACTACGTGTGATAAAATCGTTAAAATAATTTTACCGTTTTTTTGGTATATAAGTGAGTTTCAGAAACAAAAATATCTATCCTGTTCGCCTATATTTCAGGCTCGTATCGTAGTTGAATGCAAGTAGCATTCAACTCGACCGTATTAAAAAGTATTTCGACCGTGTTTTCCCACAGACGGTGGACTGACATTAAGTAAATATTCCTGTAATTGCGTTGTCTAAAAAATGGGAAGATAAATTTTTTGGTCGCAAGGCGTACGCCGCATACGAAATTAGCCACGCTGGGATTATTATTTGCGTAGCTGACATCCTAATTAACGTGACAGTTTTTTTTTCTTTGTCCGCGTAGTGGAATAATGTGGCTCAGCTATCGTAAGTTTTGAGGAAAGCTTAATAATTTATTTTTATCCTTTTTTATGTAATGAAGGTGGGAAAAAAGCATGCAGTTCACATTGATGTCAAGTGATGACTGCAGCCTATAGACACCCACGCAAAGACAGTATGGCAATCGTTCTCCTACGGCCGATTTGCCATTGGACTGTTCGTCGACAGGACGATTCATTTATTTCCGTTTCCCCAGCAGAGTGCTTCACCTATGGACGTCCGTTTGCCGACAGAACCTTTGGTACTTATATGGCACTTTGACGACACACCGTCTCACCTACTGTATGTTTCACCGACACGACGATAAACCTTTATTTCTTTTAACTATAAGCCTTTTCATCCTTCGGTGTTGATTGGGCGAGATGGGGACCGTGGGCGCCTCCGACTTAGCCAGGTTAGGTCGAAGGGTTAGTTCATTCAGTGTTAGGTTTTTTTCTTTGCTGACAGTCTTGTATTGTCTACTGCAGTGACTACACTTTTATATATTAATTTACACAGGATGCATGCATAAAAAAATCTACGAATAAAAGTAGGTACATACTTTTTGTTTATCTAGAATCCATAGTCAACAAAACCGTACTAATACAATATCCATAAATAAAGAGTTTTCATTAAATTATGTAAATGGAAAGTTTCCAAAGGAGATGTTGCAAAAATGTATGGACCTCCGGCCATGTATTGTACACAATACATGGCCGGAAAAAACATTAAACAGGAAAAATCAATATTAAAACGATTTTTACTGCATATTATCCCTTATTTAGCTTTGTTTGCAGTTACAAAACATTATTTGCAGTTAGAATTGCAACTCAAAAACAAAATGGCGAATATGGCGGGCGATGTCTTTTTGCCATTTTCATTTTTTAAATTGTTTTTTATTACATAGTACTACAAGAATAAAAGTGATATTTTCTAAATACTATCAAATCGATTGATCCCAAGCGTCGGCTGTATCGCCGCCATGTTGAACATAGTTGAAAATGATAAAATCGTTTGAATTAAATGTGGTTATAACTCTAAAATATATTCTTGGATAAATTAATTGTAATTTTTTCAGATTCTTCTTTAATTTACCCATTTTTTGAGGACGTGTACGAACCAGAGCAGAGCTCGCAACATCTCCTTTGTGACAATAAATCGACAATCATTGGTCGGCTACTCATTCCCAGTTGTTCTTGAGCCAAGATGCTCATATTATGAAATATTCTATTCATCCCCTCTTGTAGAGTGCACTTACTACAAATTTAAACCAGGAAAACCATTACACACAGACTCGCGGACGATTTCGTCTCGTTCAGCTGTAAAAGCACTATCAAATAAAAGGATACGGCGTTGGAAATTGAATTTTTGTTTTCTCATTTTAGACTCATTTGTTATTGCGACTATGTTGGTAACTGAAAAACTACTCTGAACGTGAAGGGTTATTCAGTAACTAGTCAGGGGAAATTGGGGAATTATGCGGGATTTCGTGGTCTTAGAATTTTTCTGGGTTTATAAAATCGTTTTTCGATTAAGGAAACCGTTGCGAGTTATTAACTCTCAATTTTTGTTAAAATCAAGTGTCCCCTCTCCCCTTCTGTTCCATAAACGGTGGTGTTTGGAAAGATGAACAAAAATCCTTATGATTTTGTAACCAAATTAAAAGGAAAACTATTACAAATAGGTAGGCCTTACAAAGTTTAGGGGAAATAGTTGATGAACTTATAAAATGTACTGAGAAACGGAACCTTACATTGTACTTAGATCGTCCGACATGTACTTGGATGGTTTTTCGTGAAAAATATAGAAGTTTTAGAGAAAAAAAACAGGTACATCTTTATGTTGTAAGATTACTGCGTACAGTTGGTACGCAGTAATTAAAATACTTAACAAAATACCTACTTTGGTATTTGATATTTTAAGTAAAAATAAGGTTTAGTACCTACGTTCGAATACGTTGGTAAATTTCATCTTTATAGATGATATATACAGGGTAACAGGTTAAGTCGACCTATTCCCGTTAAGGGCGTGTAGTTTACATTGTTTCTGACTGATTTGTCTATGAAACACCCTATCCCAAATCTAACCGTTTTCGAGATATTTAAATTTAATTGTTTTTAATAAAAATAATCTCCTTAGTTATTTTGAAATTTATAAGCCTTATTATTACTGTTAGTCGATTTTTGCATGTAAAATAAGATGCTTTATAACCTCAATAACCAAAATTTTACATAAAACGAATAAATAATTCGTTGCAGACGTTCTAAGCTTATAAAAAGGAACATGAAATTCGAAAGTTATTTGTTCTTTCAAGGATATTAAAAAAAAAAATATTGCGCCTGTCTTGCAGATCTGCTTAATAATATGCACGTTTTATCAGCTATCCAACGAGGTATAAAAGAGATTAAAAAAACCTAGAAAAAAGGTAGAAAAACGTCGTTTTCGTAAGCTACAGGAGAGGCAAAAAAATTTAATAAAACAATACAGGTGAGAACAAAACACAAAATTTATTAAACTATCAAGTTTCGACAAAACATCTTAAAATCAAAAGTTCATGCTCAACATATCCACCTCGGTTTTGTACACATGCTTGCATTCTTTTACGAAGCCCACTTTTTACTACACCAGTTGTCATTTCATTCGCCGCATTCATTATTCGTTCTCTCAACATTTCAACTGAGGAAATTGGGTTGGGAGCACTGTAAACATTGTAGTGTATATTTACTAGGTACATCAGATTTGTTAATCTATATTATTTGTTCACTATTTTCCTAACCTCATTTGATAACTTGGAATTGGAAAGTATGAAAGTAGGTACATGTCATTTATTTCAGGTTGTTCGTGATTAAAAAACTCGCGCTCTCATTTTATACAGCGGAAATAAAAACTGAAAATTTTCTGAACTTAAATTGCCCCATTTTACTGCAGTCAAAAGAGGAATGAAAAGAAAAGTTCGCTTTTCATGACACATAGATTATTCTTTGTGGCCTCTTTTGTCCACAATGCATGTGAATTTTAAAATAAAATTTTATGACTCTCCTTACCAGAATCCAATTTCCATTTCTGAGCTCGTTTGGTATTTACTATACAAAGATGGCATGGCATATATTTCTTATGTCAGTATCTTGGTGATACAGTACTATAAACAACAAGCAATTTTAAGAAAGTAATTTAAAAAAATGATTATAATGGCTCCAGTAACGGAGTTCGCGGGCATAGGCACCACTGCATTACCTAATATACTTGCCGCTAAATGGTAGTGTTCAGCACTATCGTGTTCCGGTCAGGTGGTAATGTACGGCCCTGTAATTTCCGGCACAGGCGGCATAACACCATAGGCCTCAGGAGTGGTAACGCATCTGCATTTCGACCTTGTTTTTTGTGTGGGTCTATAGGCTGCAGTCATCACTTATCATCAATGTGAACTGCATGCTTGTTTACCACTTACATTACAAAAAAAAACTAACAGAAGAATTATTTTCCACCCGAGGGTGATAGGGTCGTCAAGTCCCAACGCCTTCGATTCGTAATGTGTTTTTTATTCTAATTTATCTAAAGTCTATATGAACAAAGTTTGACACGAATGAGACATGACGTTCGTCTTGTTTGAATTATCTACTCACTTGATCAACAAATTTTCCCGCTTTGTACAAAGTCAACAACGTGCGCACTGTGAATTTCAGCTAAATGTCACGCTCAGATAAGTATTTCAGAATATATTTAAAGAATCCTCGATCAAATTCACGCACAATTTAACTTACAACGCAATAAAATATCCATTAATTTCGAAGATGGCCATTTTCCGGTACACTGAGCATTGAGCGGTTTAGATTTTTGGGGAGCTACTGCTAACATAAAGTTATTTGCATAATCATGTTCTTCAGAAATGTATTGCTATAGTATATTATAGATATGTAATGGTGTATTTCGGTATTCATATGTAAGGACTATATAACACAATTTTAGCAACAATACAATTTCATTTTGTCCATTGTTATGTCTCTTCTGTCAAGGACAATGTTAGCTAGATTAGACAAAACAGAATAAGCAGAGAGAAGCAGATTATTATCTTAGTTCTTAATTAAAATATCAGCGGCAAGTATTTCAAAGTATAAAGTAAGAAGCAAATAAATAAAGAAAAAACCAAACTATACTAAAACAAACTCGCGTCCAGCTCATTAGCAATAATGTATCAACCGAATTTAATTTTGTTAAGTAACGAACATTATTTTTATTCTTATTGTATAAATAATATGAAGCCAGATGAAATATAGCCGGAAACACTCAAGAAGAGTAGTTTTACAGAAAACTAATATCAGTGTTTGCCAAGCAGTTCGCATTTGGCGAATTGGGGTGACAATAAAGACGGTAAGAGGAATAGAGCGGACGCAGACAGGAGTTTAATATTAAAAATAGAAGTAATTGCAATGAGAAATACAATATTGTTTATAACGGACAAAGATTAAAAGGAAGGATATAAAACCTTTTTTTTTTTTTATGTAATCGCTGTGGCAAACAAGCATGCAGTTCACATTGATGTTAAGTGATGACTGCAGCCTATAGACATCCACAAAAAGACCACGATCAAAATGCAGATGCGTTACCACTCCTGAGGCCTAAGGTGTTATGCCTCTGTGCCGGAAATTACAGGGCCATACATTACCACCTGACCGGAACACGATAGTGCTGAACACTCTACCATTTAGCGGCAAGTATATTAGGTAATGCGGTGGTGCCTACGCCCGCGAGCTCCGTCACTGGAGCTCTACCACCAGTAGGAACCTATTGCTTATTTTTGACTTTAGATGAAAGTTGCAAATATAAACTGAAATATAAATTTAAAAAATTACACTGGTAGGTAGAAGGTAAAAATTCGAGTGGCATTGTTTTAAATTAAAAGTACTCATAACATTAGTTTAAAAAAATAATAACAGGCACTAAAAATAAAGACCGAAAAGAATAATTTCTAATTATTCGTTACATTTAAATTAAATTTACAAATATTAATATAGGTAGATATCTACTGAAAATTTCAAGATAACATATTGCGTATAACTTTGTGTGTGTGTGTGGTTTATTTGAAAAGGTTCATTACAGCACTATCGTGTTCCGGTCAGGTGGTAAAGTACGGCTCTGTAATTTCCGGCACAGAGACATAACACCTAAGGCCTCAGGAGTGGTAACGCATCCGCATTTTGACCTTAGTCTTTATATGGGTGTTTATAGGCTGCAGTCATCACTTAACATCAATGTGAACTGCATGCTTGATTGCCACTGCCATTACATTAAAAAAAAAAACTTCTAATGCTTATTTACCACCTTCGTTGCATAAAAAAATTATGTATTGTGATCGGTGTTCGCTTTGTACCTACCTATAATCTAAAAGTAAATAAATTAAGGCAATCGTGTATTGGCCGGGTCTATTCCTCACAATCGTCTTCTGGATTCATACAATACTGGCGCTTATCGGTACCGCGCAACGTTATTAAATAAACAGACAGCTACGAACCCTTCGCAACTGTGAGGATTACTGCAGACACTAGATTCCAAATGTAATCTGTGTTTGCCAGTTGCAAATATATTGTAATGTGCATGTGAGCGTTAGCACATTTTTACTAAGTTACTTTTTCAATTATCTTTTATAGCTCAACAACGCGCGACTAAATATTTTTGGTGAATTTATATTTAATTACAAAATGATTTAATTTTGTGATGATAATTTATACAATCTTTATGTCCATACACTACACATTTTGAACTTATAATCAATGATTCCCAAACTAGGTCGACTTGTATCTTGGGGATCACCTTCCGTTATGTATCATATCAAGTTGGTTTCTATCTACATAGTAAAATAAAATAATAAGAAGAACATTACCTGAAATAACTGATAAAATCATTAATAGACTTTTAGGTTATTTAAATTCTTACCCCCTTATTCATAAAAGTATTTTAGCTAAAGTGTTACTAATCTCTCCTTTGTCTTTTTCTATCCTGCATATTTGACAATGTAACTGACAGAGACAAAGCATTCTATAGCTAAAACGTATCTAATGTACGTTTATGAATAAGGGGGTAAAAATACAATCAAATTAAAATTATGCTCTCTGTGCGAGCGTGCGTGCGTGCATATGTATGTGTGTGTGTGTGTGTGTGTGTGTGTGTGTGTGTGTGTGTGTGTGTGTGTGTGTGTGTGTGTGTTTTTGTGTGTGTATTCTTGTGTATGTGTGTGTGTGTGTAATGGATGTGGGTGTGTGTGCGAGTCCTGTATGTCATATTAGACATCTAACAAGTCATTAATAAGATTAGTCTAACATTGCAGGCATGGGGATGTGACGACCCCATCGCCCTCTTGTCGAGGAGATTTATTCCGTTAGTGCAGTCAGTCAACCGAACAGTGGCGGCAGAAAAAATGTAATAATTGGTGACAGTTAAACCATTTCAATAGGTCGGTGTATATTTAGTAACGTGGGATGGGTAGCAGCGACCCTCCATTAATCTACCGCCACTGCGATCGAAAATAAAAGTAACAAACGAGTATGTAACAAAATACAAAAAAATATTTGTCGTAATATTTATTTTTCGCAATAACACATGCGAGTGAACTTTATAAATTAAAGAAAACACGGAAAGAAAAATTTGACTTCGGATAGGAATCGAACCTTTCACCGTCAAATTATGCTTTCCCTTTTTGATTTTTTAACAGATTTAGGGTTACGGATTTAATATGTCGTTGATGAATGTCAGCTGCTGTCTTGCTATTTAAACTGTGAATGTTCATGTTCATACATAAACGACATTACACAAATCTGCCTTCTCCTTCTCTAAATTAAAAGCGTGCAGTTACTATTGTGTGATGAATCTGAAGTAAAATAACGATAACAGGATACGATAATTCTAGAGGGTAGCCTCCGAAGACAAAGTTCACCTTTCATTTACAAAGTAAACCCCAAGTTAACCCTCAAAACTCATTAAAAGTAAATCCGGTGCATTTTCTAAAGACGTTGAATTAAAGCTTCTTCAAAGAAATTTTCTTAAAACTGCAAGCGTGGAGCGTGCCTCATTTGCCACTATTGAGGCATTTCCCCATAGTTCAATGCGCTACGTCCCGTTTAAAATAAACTTAAGATTGAATCGTTCCAGGATTCAACGCTCCTTATTTATCCTTTTCATAAAAGACACTCCAATCTTATATTGATGGAAGTACCTAGTAGTTGGTAGTAGTAATAAATATATCTTTGGAAAATATTGAAACTTGATTAAAGATTTTCAAGAGGTTAGTATATTTTCAAATTGATTTTGGCAGAGGTAGGTATTGTGCTGTTTGTTTTTAGATGTTAGTCTTCATTTTAAATGACAAACCTACAGAGTTTGAGTTATTCGTCATCTCGCACGACAAAAATTTGCACGATTCGGGCGACTAGGCACCTTCTGAATTTACCTAATATTTCTGTCATCAACTCGCACGCTCATACAATGTACAGCCAGGTAAATAAATTTAAGAAACGACATTGCAACTGCTACTAACTAACTACTGTTATTTTGTTATATTTAAAACAGATTTATACATAAAAATAAAAATAAAAAATCGGTCGTACATTATATGTATTGACAATTATTGTATATTATAAGAAGTAGTTATAGTAACAAGCCAAATTCTTTTGTGATATTGTAGATTCTATTTCATATTTTTGATTTAAATGTAGGTACATACTAAAATTATGATATTTTTAGGAAACCAGAAGTGGAAATAAACAAAAAACACGAATCACACTATACTTATTTACTAATTGTTACAAATATTCAAATTTAGCGGAAATTTAAACAAAATTATGAACTTTTTAATAACATAGAAATCCCATTTAGTATTTAACTACACGCGAAATTAAGAGGCAACAAAAAGGCAGTTTGACCACTCAAACGGGCAGAGGTTCCCCTAGCCAAGTGAGCTCGACAAGAACTGAACGCAGACTGACTTTGCAAGTTCTCATATTGACAATAGGCTCCGCGCACTCGAAGCCCTCCACCATCACGAGATCCGTCACTCTTCCTCTAACAATATAATAATATTTTGTTTTATTTAAAAGACCAACCAAAAAATTATCAAACGTTTTTAAAAAGGATTTTTGTAGTTGACTGTACATAGTTACCTCACAATTTTAAAATCGAGGGAGTTGATGACAGAAATATTATTTAAATTCATGCCAAGTCGCCCGATCATGCGAATTTTTGTCGTGCGAGATGACGAATAACCCAGAATTTTGTCTGAGTTACTAAGTACATAGGACGCAGTAAACTATAGAACGCGCTAGACGTTCAGGTGCCTACCTAAATTTGTAATTGACTAAACAGTCGTACACAGGTACTACACCTGTAAAGTATTCTCTATCAAATTTAATGTTAAAGTTTACTAAGCTCTAAGGATTTCGAGCTTCAGACAATTTTAAGATTGACAGGAGTCATCAGGTTTGACGTGCGAGAGCGTAGGGGCAGAATTCGCTCATAAATCTTCTAAAAGGAGCGGTTTACATGAGCATGGTTGTAATGTTTTAATTAATGTACGCATATAATAATAAAGTGGAAGGCTATAGATAACACCTGAAATATTCTTCATTAATTGTTTTTTGACTTGCTAGTCTCAGTAGTAGTAGTGCAAAATCTCAATAAATATTTTACAATTTTAGATGGGAAGACCAAAAGAAAACATATTGTAAAAAGAGTTTGCAAATAACAAACGTACCAAATGTGAAATGCTTTTTTATGTTGCTTTGTTTTGTTTATGTTGTTACACTTTACTGGTGGTAGAGCTCTAGTGACGGAGCTTGCGGGCGTAGGCACCACCGCATTACCTAATATACTTGCCGCTAAATGGTAGTGTTTAGCACTATCGTGTTCCGGTCAGGTGGTAATGTACGGCCCTGTAATTACTGGCACAGAGGCATAATACCTTAGGCATCAGGAGTGGTAACGCATCTGCATTTTGGTCTTTGTGTGGGTGTCTATAGGCTGCAGTCATCACTTAACATCAATGTGAACTGCATGCATGTTTGCCACTTCCATTACATAAAAAAAGAAACTAGCTTGCTTTTCTTTTAGTATAATATTTGTTTCCATAAAGCTGCTCAATATTTTTATTACTAAAATGTCGGCATGTAAGACAAAGTTTTGCAACTTCGGGTTAAGCGTTGACGTTCACGTCAATTGAGTAGGCCCCATGATGGATGGAACTGCTGTAATAGGGTCGAGTTCAACCCTTTAGACTGTCTACATTAAAGAGTTTTTGGTAGATCCATCTTTTTTTGGTCTTTTTTTAATGTACTTCATGGAGGTTGCAAACAAGCATGCAGTTTACATTGATGTTTAGTGATGACTGCTGCCTATAGGCACTTACACAGAGACCAAGGTCAAAATGCAGATGCGTTATCATTCGAATATCTAAATAAAAAAAAAAACGTAATTATGTTGTTCTTAAAAAATAGATACGTCTAATGTTCATTTCCTGATACCAAATGTAACTAATGGTAGATGTATGTACCTACCTTAACGTTAATCGTTAATAATGTAAATAGTAAAGAATTAATTGAAACACCGAATAAACTTAAAACTATGTAGAAATTGATAACAATAAACAGGTATTATACATGATGAATGTGATAGATCAGTATTTCCCAAACATTCTTCTGTCATGGCCCGGTAATTTACACACTGCCCCTTCGTGACCCATTTTTATTTCCATAGCCCGGTACCGGGTCGCGATCCGTAAAATGGGAAAAGCTGTGATAGATGTTAAAAAATAGGTGACCATAAGCATTAATTGTTCCATTTAGGTACCTTTGGTTATATAGTATACGTATTGGATTATATACCTAGTACAATTTTATGTGCCATTTAGAGAAACACATCAGAATCAGAAATTTGAACGATTCACAAATACTAATTAACAAATGAAAGAGCTAATTTCGCCAGCGTTGGTTTCACAAGTTGAAAGCTAATTACGGATTTATCTCGTTCTAATTTCCGGAGTTGATTTCGTTGAATTAGTATTACAGAATGGAATGGGACAGTACCTACTCATACAGAATTAACACCATTCAAAACATTGTAAATACCTATTATGTTCCAAGAATATCTTTTTTCTATTGTACCTATTCTAATTTTAATTTATTCATTAATTATAGTAACGTTTGTTTAAACATTGTTATTCATTATGAAGAATAAATCGCCTCTTTACAAGAATAATGTGACATTTCATCTAAATCGTTCTTTATGAAATGCAACATTATTCTTACAAGAATAACGTGAAATTTCATCTAAATCGTTCTATATGAAATGTCACATTATTCTTATAAAGAAGCGAAATATAGTCAAGAATATCACTAAGATAAAACTAAACATAATATGCTAAGGTGTGATTAGTAAAAAATTAACTCTAGTGAAATAATCTTACCTACTTACCACAAAAAATGTAGCTAATTTTTCAAAAATAAAGGAACATATTCATAAAGTCGTAGTTTAGGTATTAAAAGTTCTTTAATCCTTTAAAGAAATAATAATAATGATGCTTGATGTGATATTCTTACGGCTTTATTGCTTAAGTGGCGTTTGAGTATTCGACTCAAACGCCTGAAACTCCACTTAATTTTAAGCAACCCTCAAATATAGGCTATCACTGTCGTTTGCGCATGTTTTCTAGTGATAAAAACTTTTAAGTTCCATTTAGATTTAAGTGACGATTCAGTATTTGGCCGTAATTCATTGAATCATAACTAAGTTACATAATACTTAATAAATGGTCGTCTAGGACTTCATACAAGCATCCACAATCAGACGTTGAAAACATATCCAATCAAAATTAGAATTTATCAAACTAGACGTCTCTTGTTAACTCGTTACTAGTCACAATACAATTTAAAGGTACACCTCCAAGGTACACAGTGTAATCGAGTTAGTTGAATCAGTCTGTGAATTTCGAGCTTTGTTCTATCTTATTAGACGAGAGTAATGCATTTAACGTCTAAATGAAGACACATTAGATTGTTATATGAATGTTCTATCAAGAATGATAACGATGTAGATTCTATATGAGTAAAATCTTAATCTTCATTATTATGAGTAGGTATCTACGAGTACAGTACCCAACAATTAATATTGCACATCGAGCCTGCGAAAGAGACGATCGGCTCGATTCGACTTCGTAGAGCGTTATCTCTGTTGCACACTGCCTACGTAAGCACTATCAGTCCGGTATTGGTCAAAACCAGTGATGGGCAAAATGCAATTAAATACTTAATAAATGGTCGTCTAGGACTTCATAGAAGCATCCACAATCACACGTTGTTAACATATCCAATCAAAATTAGAATTTATCAAACTAGACGTCTCTTGTTAACTCGTTACTAGTCACAATACAATTTAAAGGTACACAGTGTAATCGAGTTAGTTAAATCAGTCTGTGAATTTCGAGCTTTGTTCTATCTTATTAGACGAGAGTAATGCATTGAACGTCGAAATTAAGACACATTCTCTAATGTATTAGATTGGTAGGTATATGAATGTTCTATCAAGAATGATGACGATGAAGATTCTATATGAGTGTTAAATCTTAATCTTCAATATGATGAGTGGGTACCTACAGTACCCAACAATTAATATTGCACATCGAGCCTGGGAAAGAGACGATCGGCTCGTTTCGACTTCGTAGAGCGTTATCTCTGGTACACACTTGCTCAAAATGGTCGACAAACGTCAAATAGGTACGGTGCGAAAGAGATAACGCTCTACAGCCCGAAATAAGCCGCCAGTCTCCCAGGCTCGATTTGCAATATTTATTGTTGAGCACTGCACCTAATGTTAATACACTCGGTGAATTTCTAGTCTCTGATTTTTTCATGCCAGGAAAGTGGCAAACATATTCATGTTGAGTGATGACTGTAGCCTAACCCCTAGTTTACACTAAAAACATAAAACATGATGATGTTTCCCCACCCACACAAAGACCAAGATCAAAATGCAGATGCGTTACCACTCCTGAGGCCTAAGGTGATATGCCTCTGTGCCGGAAACTACAGGGCCATACATTACCACTTGACCGGAACACGATAGAACTGAACATTACCATTTAGCGGCAAGTATATTAGGTAATGCGGTGGTGCCTACGCCCGCGAGCTCCGTCACTAGAGCTCTACCACCACTGAAAAAGCTAAACTCTACGAAGACGAAACGAGCTGATTGTCTCTTAATTCAATGTGCAATTGCTGTGCTCGATTCTTGATGGACACTCCATTCTTGTTTGCACATCATACACAAAAAATGTCTTACGGTCTTATTCATAAAAAGTTATAACACCTCTAAGAGCTCGCTATAGTATGCTTTAGGAAACACGTTATTCATTATAGCATTTCAGCGCTTAAGCACTCTATAAACCCACTATAAAGTTATAGAGGCCAGAACCCTACTATAACCCTACTTTAACAGTGCTATAAGGACAAAAGATGGCCGACATTCAACAGCTGATTGTTGAAATTGACATTGGGCGCGTTCCATTAATCGACCACAACGACCGTAACGTTCTTTGTATTGTTCCACCAGAGGCCCGTGGTCGTCGCGAGCGGTCGTTTGACGTCACTGTTCGCGACCGCATTGCGTCCACTCCGATCCACCAATATTTTGTGCTTTCACCAAAACGGCAATTTCAGCGGTCTTGTGTGTGTGTGTGTGTGTGTGTGTGTGTGTGTGTGTGTGTGTTCAAAAGTGATCGCGATTTTTAAAACATGACTTTATGTCACCTGTGACATTGATTTATTTTTCTTTTATTCGAAATAAGGTCATTTTCACACGTTATTTGTAGACAATTTGGCGTGTTTGATCTCTTGTTGGATCCATTTGTCCACTGAATTCCTTGCACTGGCAACATTTTGACTATTAGCAGAATTTTAACTATGGAAGGCTTATAGAACGTTTATGAATAAACAATTTTATAGAACGTTTTATAGGCATAAAGAGCATTTTAACTAATGAATGCTATAAACCTTTTATAAGCGTTTTTTATGAATAAGACCGTTAGTTTTTAGTTTAATTTGTTAGTTTAGAACAAGTTCTAAAATAAGCAGTCAAAATAAACAGAACTTTAATAGAATTATTAATTTGCGTACCTTATCAACAACAAATCCAAAGATAAATTGTAGCAGCTTGTTGAAATTCCTCCAGTAACCTTCAACTTTATAAGACACCGATAAGTCAATTATTTTACTCTAAAATGTAATTTTCTACGAGTTTCGGATATTCTCTGAAATTGGAAAGTAAACTTAGTTCGTTTATGTATTGGTCAAAACTTATTGCAATCGTGAATTATTTAGGTATTTATGTAATTATTTAAGAAATTATTACGGGAACATACATAACCATCTAATCGGAACACGATAGTACTAAACTTACTGGTGGTAGAGCTCCAGTGACGGAGCTCGCGGGTGTAGGTACCACCGCATTACCTAATATACTTGCCGCTAAATGGTAGTGTTCAGCACTATCGTGTTCCGGTCAGGTGGTAATGTACGGCCCTGTAATTTCCGGCACAGATACATAACACCTTAGGTCCCAGGAGTGGTAACGCATCTGCATTTCGGCCTTGGTCTTTGTGCTTTGTGTGGGTGTCTATAGGCTGCAGTCATCACTTAACATCAACGTGAACTGCATACTTGTTTGCCACTTACACTAAAACAAAATATTTAAAAAAAAACACTACCTACCATTTCTTTTTAGCGACAGATCAAGTAATGGTTCCTACGCCCTCGTGTCCGACAACGCAACTCTTCCACCAATAGATTGAATTGATTGCATCATAATGTTATATTGCAAACACTATCCAGCTGTAAAAACAAAAGCTTATGAATAATCTAAGCTAAGAGATAGTATGACTAGCTTACGCTAATACATATATGTTTATCTGTTATGATCGCTGTAATTAATCCGCTTATGTGATTGTATATTGTATTGTATATTATATTGATATTGACCCTAATATTCCGTCTATGTATTCATGTATATAGTACATAAGTTCATGTTTATGTACAGTTAATGCAATGTCGTATTTAAAGCAGTGTCAATAATGCATAAGCACAAGGTACCTACTGTGCCTGGGAAGGATAAAACTAACCAACCATCACTAGTTCTCTGTAGCGTAGTAAAAATTACAGTCAGGGAACTCGCCAAAATGTGGTCTACTGCCCAGTGATTCAAAAGTGGACCGGGTGGACCCCATGTTCTAAATAAATTTCTATACGTTGCACGTGCCACTAATTTACAATGTACCAATTTCAACTCAATCAACACATTAGTTGCAAAGCGAATTGGCTGTGACAGACAGACTGACAGACACCATGAGTCTCCGTGTGATACTGCAGAGCTTCTGCTTTTCCCTTTGAGGTGCGGAACTTTAAAAATATCGAAGTTAACTTACAGGCAAGTAATAAAAAATATGCTTACACTCACAGTCCCACACACGTATAAACTGTTGTACACACAATACATCCACAAACACCAAGACCCGAAACAAATATCTTAGACCAAAAACATTTGTCCCGGTGCGGAACCGAACCCGCGACCCTTCGAATCAAGCGGTCGTCCCACACCGCTGGACTAACCGGGTCGTCAAAGTCAAGAACCGTAACTATAATTTTACTTCCTTCTACAAAGGTAAATATAAATAATAATAAGTGGTGGTAGAGCTCCAGTGACGGAGCTCGCGGGCGTAGGCACCACCGCATTACCTAATATACTTGCCGCTAAATGGTAGTGTTCAGCACTATCGTGTTCCGGTCAGGTGGTAATGTACGGCCCTGTAATTTCCGGCACAGAGGCATACACTTTAGACCTCAGGAGTGGCAACGCATCTGCATTTTGACCTTGGTCTTTGTGTGGGTGTCTATAGGCTGCAGTAATCACTTAACATCAATGTGAACTGCATGATTGTTTTCCACTTCCATAACATAAAAAAAAATGCCTAGTGAGAATTTATGTTCCAAAGGAAGTCAAAGAATACATACCTACATACTCAGAAATAATATGTGTCTGAAGAATACATGTCAGAATGTACGTTGGATACATATTTGTCCCTTAAATCTACACTTTAGGAAGGATTCAAGGCTATTGTAGCAAAATCCATCGAAGCAGCTTTCACGTTGAGAGTAATTTTATACAAAACCCTCAATCCTTCACCTTATCCGCCTCTCGTTTGCAATCAGGCCAAACTCTAACGTAGTACTTATCTATCGTAGAGGTACAATGGGTGTAATTCTTATTCCTCCTTCGTCCCTAACCCGACGTCGGCAAGCTAATATTGGTCGGGAACGGTGCCTCGCTCCTATAACGCCACCTTTCTTGCAGCGGAACCTCCCTTAATAAGTTCCCAGATTATTTCTTTGAAGAAAAATGGAAAAAAGTTTTAAAATACGGTGAAACCGGTTTTTAGCTGTATACTTTTTCTTTTCTAGCCAAAGTTTTAAGAAACAGTTCTCCATTAGCGGCTAACCAAGCATGTGCGTTACGAGGAAAAAGTTTGCAGCTAATGTCTAAGTTTCTCTAAAGCTGGTAATACAATTTCAGTACGGTTAGGTGCTGTAGATGTATGGAAAACCATGTTTGAGATTCTTTATAAAAATGTATTTTTAATAAGTGGCAAACAAGCGTACAGTTTACATTGATGGTACACCAAAAACACCTACATGACACCAGAAATTTCAAAAGATGTGTCTACTACTGAGGCTTAAGGTATTATGCCTCTGTGCCCGAAATTAGAGGGCCGTAGATTACCACTTGATTGGAACACGATAGTGCTGAACTCTACCATTTAGCGGCAAGTAGTTAGTAGTAGGCGATGCGGTGGTGGTGGGTGGATAATGCCCGCGAGCTCCGTCACTGGAGCTATAACACCAGTGAAGTACAAATGCATGACAGCTTAGTGCCCACTTTATTCAGAACTAGCGGCCTGCCCCGGCTTCGCGCGCTTTCCCTACCCTCTCCTATTCGTCTTATCGTGTATATATGTTATAAAGCCTTCCTCGATAAACGGGCTATCTAACACTGAAATAATTTTTTAAATCGGACCATTAGTTCGTGAGATTAGCGCGTTCAAACAAACAAACAAACTCATCAGCTTTATAATATTATAAGTAAGTATAGATTAAATTCATTATTATGATTGAAGAACTAAATTTCGCTCGTTGCTTTTATTTTTTGACTCCATAGACACCTCCTCCATAGACATTTTCTCCATAGACAAAAAAGAGATTGAAATTTTATGTCTATTTGTAAAAACTAAGCTTAAATTTTTTAAATAGCGAATAACTTGGGCACATTTTCTTGCGATACGCCATGAAAGGTGCTACGATGAAAAAAAAATCCAAAATTGCTGGTGAAAAAGGTTTATATTCTAAAATAAGTCAATTGACTTATTCTAATTTGTATTCGGAAAATACAACATGTCTTATCATCCAACACACGGTATTGCAACCATTGTCTTTGGTAGACTTTCGATGTCTGAGCTGAAATCTATGCTCTTTCGTAGGCTTTATTCGTAGTCTCAATGCAAAATCATAGTAACTTTTTATTTCCTACGTGACAGAGTTAAGAATGGAAGAAAGAAAAATATTACCGGTATTGTTTATCTATATGTATTGTTTATCTATCGGTATTGTTTATCTATATGTACTCACTAAAACAAAACATTTGTAAATGAAATTATAAAGTTTGTTTTTTGCGTCAATCGAGGTCGTAGTGTTAATAAAACGATGTAGAGGTTTAGCTCCAGTATCTACCAAACCTACCAAAGGAATGCAAAGGCTGATATTCAATAGGCCAAGTCAATAGAATACTACTTGATAATTTCACATCACATCACATTTTACTGCTTCCATTATTTCAAAAAGTACCTATAAATAGATTGACTAAATATCGTCTTCGAAACCACTAGTCAATAATTACCAATTTTTTGAAATATGGTCGTTTTCAAAACGGTTCATAAAATTGTACGTACGTACCTGCTGTCACGTCACAATTCGTGACGAATTCAAAAATTCTTCAAAAATCTAGCGGTTTTGTAACTCGTTTGAATAATAAACGTTGTTGGGATTTTAACAAAGGAATATAAAAGTGATGTAATTCTTTAACAAAGCTGTTTATTTTCACATTTTTTTGTAATTATAAGATCTCGTGAATTACTGCATCAATTTTGATAAGTTAAGACATTTAATTTTCATGTTCCTTTTGGTCTATCTCATTTAAAACAATATTAATCTATATCTGTTAATCAATTGCTGTTCGTAAGTCTCGCTAAAACTAGAGAACGGCTGAACCGATTTGGCTAATTTTGGTTTTGAATGATTTTCGGAAGTCCAGAAAAGGTTGAAAAGGTAAGAAAATATGAAGAAATTGAAGCAATAGTAAAAACCACAATTTTGTTTTCCCATACAAGTAGTCCGTATATATCACAAACCTTTGACACATTATTTCATTGTGAGGCAATACGAAGTTTACCGGTACAGCTAGTGCTTTATAAAGTACCCTATTTCATATTTGATCTTAATGTATATTCGATAAAAATAAATGCTTCTCCACGATATCCAGCTGAAAAGTCAAGGAGTCGCGTACGTAAGTTACGAGACTCTAATTTCGTTGACCCCCAGAGATTCGATTGGATTCTGCAACTTCATCAATACAATGAAAATAAATGCCGTCGCAAATACGGCCCTTCGAAGCAAAATAAATTGAGTTCACTAAAAGACTGGTTCACTAAAGACATTTTAACCGGAATTCAGTAAGCGAATTATAAACGAAATATATAACATGGTATAATACGGCCAAGTTTATCTGAATCGTTGTTGTGGAGTCGAAATAGCTATTGCCGGGTGTAATTGCTTTCCTTCAATGTACCAATCCAATTATTTTTCTAAACCCTCGAAAAGATTTACCCAAATACGGCACTAAAGTTTCCATTTCCATTGGAAAGTACCATCGTGTACAGCCGACTAAATGGTCTGTTAGTGGGTCGAGTTTCGAGTATTGCCCTATTAAAAGTTTTCTATTATAATATCACGTTCAATTATTAAAATAATGTTAAGTATTTAATGTTGTAACTTTGGGGTATTGGCATTTATCAATGACAAATAAACGTGATATTTAATAGTTAGTTACTTTGCTTCACGCTTGCGATTGAGCGCTTCCGGCCCAGTCCGATCTTGAACATACACATTCCCATGATTCCAAATTTTTATTACAAGCACCTTACAGCGGTGCACCTAGGAATCTTAGGTACTATTTCAATATTCAAGGGATGTATCTGAGCAGGAAGCGCGCATAGCCCAGCGGCTGGTGTAGATCTTAAGCGATCTGCTCGGTTAAGCACTACGGGCGCGGTCGGGTAGTGTGATGGGTGACCGCTAGTGGCAAATTAAATGCGCGTTTCCGTGCTTCGGAGGGCACGTTAAGCCGTCGGTCCCGGTTGCTATCGATGGATAGCAGTCGTTAAACCTTGTCGGAGGCCTTATGGGTGGTTTGAAAACATCCGACAGTGGGTTGGCCACTAACCCATCCACCTCCACCAATCCGCATTGGAGCAGCGTGGTGGAGTAAGCTCCAGGCCTCCCCCCAAAAAGGGGAGAGACTCGTGCCCAGCAGTGGGACGTATAATGGGTTGCCATTATATATCTGAGCATCAATCACAATTGGAAAAAAAACCAATCGCCGAGTCCATCAACCTTGATCTCAAAGGAGGCAGTAGATCGTACTGACACAAAGACATGAAGGTAACTGAAGCTCATTTGAAATTGAAATTTGAAATTTATTTATTTGAAACATAATAAGAAACATACTTATAAACAGAAAGTACGATGACAATTGCATTAATCATAGTCTGTGTCGCAGTCATCAACGCCACCTCCGAGTGTCGAGCAGAACAATGTTTCTTATAAAATAATTAAACAAAAACAGTTATTTAAATGCTAAATCTAACATTGTAATATAAAATTTTGAATTTTGTGTGTGTGTGTGTGTGTGAGTGTGTGTGAGTGTGTGTGAGTGTGTGTGAGTGTGTGTGTGTGTGTATTTGAAAAGTATTCAATATCACATATATTTATTTATGTATATTTATTATTACATTCTTCAATAAATGTTTCCAAATCAGCATAATCAAGACTTTCTAACCATTTGATAAGTCTAGATTTACATTCGCGTCGAGGGAGCGGGAAAATATTTAGGATTTTATTCACCTTATTGTAAAGTTTGATAACAAGAAACTACGACAAAAATTAATCTCATCTTCGTCAACACTTAAGGCGAAAGATGTTTATGTCTACTGCTGTACAAAAGCCTTCGTCTTTACCTCCAACAATGTTGTGCGTCATTAGGGTTGATTATGCTACTCGTATTATCACCAGTTTAGCATGCGGATTGGCGATAATAGCATAATCTCTTTAGCGAGCGAATTTATAAAAGGTTAAGCTTGTTATTACATCCTTTATCACGTGATTGAAAAATATATATGAATGTTTGATGTACCTCTCGAATGTTCACGAGCTCATTGGAGTATCGATTTGGGACGAACATACCAATTTACATGAAACGGTTGACAAAAAGCATACATAATGGCATACACTCTTTTTTAGAAAGTGCGCCCTTAATGTTTCATACGAAATGGCCTACGATGCGCTGTTTTCAGTAAAAAACTATACGATGGTCTAAGCGATCTGAACTTTTAATGTGAACAGGAGTGCAGGCATGTTGAACACGAGTGAAATTTTTAAGGCTTTGCGGAACGAAGCTCGTTCCATTATTTTTCTGCTGGCTCTCTAAAATGTTGTTTTAATGTATCTCCATAGACAGCTTTTATATAATTTTGTGCCTTGATCTTAAATTAATCTGCTGTTGAAAGTTTGGAGAGTTTTTCAAATGTTATTTGTTATTTCCAGGAATAATTCTGTCCTTGAGAGGATCATAGCGGACGAAGTATCTAGCGGTGCTAAAGTGGTTCATATTTGGACAAGGTTAAGAACACAAGGACAATTATTTATCGTTATTGCTTTCTTTTCCACAAAAAAAAAGGAATTGTGTCGAGCATTAACAGTTACAGTTTGAAAGACTGAAACAGATTTTGTACAAGGAAAGTTACTTTTGGTGAGGTACGTAATGCCATTTTACACGTAGGCTGTTTTTCTTTTATATTGTTGCTAGGTTTTGCCTCTTTTTACAACATAACACCTTTCGCAGTCACATCTGGGCTATCCCAGATGTGACTGCGAAAGGGGATAGAGGAGGATAAGATAGGCACGGATAAGATTTCTTAACTTCTCTCTTGAAGGGTCTTCTGCTGATCCCCAAGATCATCATAGCACCCAAGCTTTTTTAACTATAAGCGCACAGAATATCGATTTGTCCAATAGATTTGATACCACTTGATGCCCTTCCTTGAAGCCATAGTAAAAGTTTCCGTTTGGCTACCTACTAAGTTGATAGATATTTTCTTCCGTGTCTCAATCTCAGTAGTATCTATAGTATCAGATATTTCCAAAATTAATTAATTTGAAAACCTACTGATGGTCATAACCTTGTTTTTTTAGGTCAAATGGGAATTAAAATGTAGATTAGGTAATGTGAGATTTTTAATTCGGATTTCAATTAAGCTAACGGTAAACAATTGAACTACTATTCCGTTCGTTTCCAATCACGTACCACAAATTTTATACATATGTGAAACAAATAAAATTTGACAAACGTGATCTGCCTGCACACAATACTATTAGTGTCGAAAAAATGTACTAATAACAATAACAAATGTACTATTAAATGTACTAATAATTTAGGCACAGCTCATAAGCTTATGGCGAGCTGTTGGCCAGTAGCGGCAGTTCCCAAATTAGTCCCCCTAGAGAGAAATGGACTCCACCTATTTGCCTCCATCGCCCGATCAAACTTTCTGGTAGTCTACTGCACCATGTAATCCTCGAGCGGAAGGAGCTCTCAGCCTAAGTATTTAAGCAACTGCCCAGCAAGACCCTCAGCTCAGGGCTTTAAGCCAGAAATAGTTTTAATCAAAATTTTACTTCTTCAATAGAAGTAGGTATCTTTGACGACCCGGTTAGTCCAACGGTGCGAAACCACCGTTTGATTCCAAGGGTCGCGGGTTCGATCCCCGCACCGAAACAAATATTTGTATGACCTACAGATATTTGTTTCGGGTCTGGGTGTTTGTGTATGTGTTGTACAACGGCATCTACGACACAGGTTTATATAATACCTAATGTGGAGCTGTGAGTGTAAGCGTATTTTATTTTTGTATTTTTCTGAAGAACTTTAATAAAACAATTGACCTTAATAAAATGCCCTCCTTTCAGCTAGGTAGGTACGTGTAAATGTCTCTCAGTAAAATAACGTTTAGAGGTGGCTTTATTTCTACGTGAAAAATTTCAAAATATCCCTGTCACTCGATCTGTTCAGCATTTATTAGATTCCTCGAATAAAAAGTCCTTCTGCGTTGCTAGAATTGTGACACTTAAAAGGAAAAGAACGTACATTTTGGTGTTTCTACTCTATGTGCATAGTGAATGAAATGCAAGGAACTTCGGAAATAAAGGGGCGGTTAAACGCTTTGCCGAGACAAAGGTGGAGCTTATTGCAAATTCCTGCGCTCACCTTCTTAAGCCTTCAGTCAGACCTGGTTAAAAAGCGCGAGCTCAAACCAAGCGCTATTTATATTACCATGTTCGGCGTTTTCAATTGAAGATGTTTCTAGAAAATCGGCCTTTCGTTGGACATTTTAGCAAAGTTTTATCATAAATGAATATTTAGAAGTATGAAACAAACAAAATTGTTCACTATTAATACTTTATATAAGGTAAAACTGACTCGAGGTAAATTGAAATTGTAAGTTATACCTACTTGACTTATCTATCACAAAATTAGCCACCCATATAAAAATAAATGAAACTACCCTACGCTTACTCAAATAAATAATACTATGATAGTATAAATATGAAATGCACATTCTAATAGAATGCTTTGTACCTATTTGAGTAATTTTTGTATGTAGTGATATATTTCAGGATGAAACTTATGACGGGTAAAGTATGCCTTCTATACAGGATTGAAGTTATAACTACTAAAAGCAGTAGGTACTAAGTTGATACCATTTTTTGTATTCGACTCTATCCGAAGGTTGACTAGTAGATAATGCCTTTTAGCTGCATTAATTTCGCCTTTGCACACTAATGTTATATAAATAAATAAATACCGTTTTGAAAAGATGTGGTTATTGTACGATTTGAGTGATTTTAGCTTAACCTCTTAATTATTGGAACAACTTGAATAATGCACCACGTCAATTTGAAAATCATTTAGACAATAAATATCCGTGAAAAACTATCAAAAACAAATATACACTTATCTGTGTAAATTATTGATAGAAAAACTTCGGATTGATCTACAAAGTAACAAAGTAACCCAAAATATCAGTTTGTTATTTAGATTATTACTAGGTGTTTCCCGTTTTCATCCGTTGATAAAAAAGTAGCCGATTTCACTCAGTGCTAATTTAGGATTTACATATGACATGCACGTTACATACATATGTTTGTAATGAATAAATCATAGACATTATGATTTATTCATTACAAACATACAAAACGACTAAATGTATTCTTCTTATAATGTTATAGTATGGATATACATATAGAGTAGTATAGACAGTAATATATTTTTATGTATTTGCAATCATTTAAGTTACAAAAGTGTGTATGAACCACTAGTTCTTTAGTGAAATTGTTTTAAGCGATACTTTTAATGTTCGCAAATTTTCAGTGAGATTGAACTTGAAAAGCATAGAGGATATAATTCTATGTTCAAAAGATATTTAATTCAATGTAACTTAATAAATCGTGATCCTCTTCGTTTTATGCCTTATCCATCATCTATAAAAGATAATAATGTAATCTTGACCACTCAATATAAGATGGAAAAACATGTTCATATGTTATGTTACCTACGGATATATTTTTAAGACTCGCTATCAGTTGCATCGAAATAAATACGCAAGGATAGACTACTCAAAATAAAGATATTCATGAAAATGCGCGTATGAATAATATCCACAATCAGCCACAATCAGTGAGAGCGGTCCCCTGCGGCACGCTGCGGTACACAGTTTTCATTAAACACACAGTGTGGTTTGCGACCAAAAAAATGCCTACATCGCCCGAGGTGCCTCCCTCGCATGTAAGGAATGTCTCTGGGAAATTAGTTCATAAAATAAATTCTCTGCCCCCATAACGACAGAACTAAGCCACCCTTTCTACATAAATCCAAGATCGTGTTTTCTTTTATATCTTGGTGCATTAATTTTTCTTTGTCTTGTTTTATAAGCAGACATTGTTGTGTTTTTTAGCTTTGCATTCGATTGACGTACAATCGTTCCCATATGAACCTCATTGAAATCTGTAGTCGCTGATGTAAACCTTGGTTGTAATGTATATGTAATGTTATATTTAGCGAGTCGAAAAATAAATCTATCTTCATGTGACAGTTGTCAGAAAATAATTTGAAAATATACTGTTGTATTCTTTGGGTATATAAAGGCTGTTTTCTTGCTATGCCGATTCATTGTGATATTAATTGTGTTTTCTCTTCAAATTCCTAATATAAAGTAATTCAGTTATAGTTCAGTTTTTCTATTAATTTATCCAAAGTCAGATGCCTGTAAATATCATACCGAACTGTTAGTGGTTGCTAACGCGTAGCTTACTCAATCACTTCAAATATATAGGTAGTGAACTAGAATGCTTTAATATTCCTGTGGTGAACGGTCTTTCTGTGACAGAAATTATGAGATTGTGTACAACAGTTTAAGTCGAACATTATAGAGTTAAATTCATTATTATTTGGACTACAAAATAATGGTAAGTGGATCAAATAAGTAAGTAAATCATTGATGCCGACTTTCTCCAGCTTCATCATTGATCAGTAAAACAATTTGTAAATATATATGCATATATCATCAACCCAAGTGCAAGCAATTTGTTCTATATTATTATAATCCAGAAAGAGGTTATTTGAGTTTGATTTAACGTAGTGCTTCATTTTCGTTTACTGGCAATTATTAAGTACAGCTAAGTAGAAGAATATATTTAATTATTGTGATAACACGAACTGACATCTAAAAACGAGTAGGTACTAGGGGTCGCAAACCGGGATCCCAGATACCGAAAATACCGGGATACCGGGCCAAAAATAGGTGTTCAAAATACCGATAACACGAACTGTCATTTAAAAACGAGTAGGTGCACGTTTGTTGAAGTATGAAAATTACAAGTGTAAATAAAAGGTAACGTAACAAATTCAGATTAATAATAATATGAATATAAAAATACTATTAACCTTTTTCTTCATATCAGCATCGAGCATCTATTCAGTAGACCCTCAGGTTAATAATAGCGACCAGGGCAAGATGGCAGTGTTGATTTATGACGCCCCAACACATTTTTATTAGGATTCAATAAACTAGTAACACGTGGAATAAACGTTTGGATCAAGACAGGGTGTTTCGGGGGACACTTACGAAAATTGCTTACACAGAAAACTAATATCAGTGTTTGCCAGCTCGCCGCGATTCGACATGGCGGTATGGTGCAAATGGGGAGACGTAGCGGTCACTATGAATTTTACTGCCGTCTCAATGAAATATATCTAAGTTTGTTTATTTTTACATTTCACAGTCCTGGCGTCATTATAACAGATTAGACTTCAGGAGTGGTAATGCATCTACATGACGCCTCTATTTTTATGTTTATGTTTTGTTTATGTTTATGTAAAGGCTACAATTTTCACTTATCATTAATGTAAAGTAAATTAAATGGTTGTTTAGCACTTTAATGATAAAAAAATGCGGTTCCGTAAAACCAATAAAATAACAAAAGAAAAAAAAACACTACGACTTACGAAAGCGATGTTAGAAGAGCTTACTTACAACTAAGAAATGAAAAGAGAGAAACAACATAATATAACATGATATGTTCTTAGGTTTTCGCGAGCTACACTCATTGAAATAAAACTATTTAGACTACTTTTTTTTACTTTTGTTTTAAAAATCATTTTAGTTTAATATATGCGAGATAAATCCGTAAAAATAGTTTTATTTCAACATAATATAAGCATAGAACTCATTGATTATTAAAAAAAAATACGTTACTGCTTACTACTTGTGCCAGCTTTAAAGGAATAGTTTAGGTTACCGTATTGCGAGTGTGTACAGTTAAATGGATCGATATTGACGATATTATTAAGAGTAGCAAAATGCCTCTAACATTTAAGCTAACACCAAAGTGGCAACAAGCACATAAATTCACATTGATGGCACATCAGTTCATGCCAAAGCACGTCAATAACATGTTAATAAAAACAAGATGTATGTATGTATCTTCACGCCAGGTCCCTAACGGGGTAGGCAGAGAGTGTAGAGCGCCAGATATCCCGGTCCTGACATACCTCTCGTGCCTCATCTACCTTCATCATTCTCTTCATACATGCACGCCGATTCCTAAGACTTTTAACCTTATAAAAACAAGATGTATCGATGCAAATTATACCAAAAATCATTGAGATCTAAGAAAACGTAAAAGGGGCACATACATTATCTATACATATATCAATAAAAAATAATTATTGAAATGTTTGTAAGCGCATAACTTCCTAACGGTTGCATCAAATTAGATAAATCTTATATGTTCGTCATTGTCAGAAGAATGTTTGTATGAAAAAAAATAATAGCAAATATTTTAAATTCCCCCGTGGCGGTACGAAATTCTTAGAGTCTTATTGTAATTAATAAAAATGGTTCTATTTATAAACTCACACATACACACCACCCGCCATTGTTTCCTCAAAGTTAACGGTCGTAAAATGACCTGTTCTCTATGAAATAACCTGTTCTGGTATATATTTGTCCATGTTGTCTTACCCACGGCGATGTCGACGTGGTAGCTTAGCAAACCATGTCCTTCAACGTGCAACGAATTTGATAGATCGTCGTAATGGACATGCCATTAGGACTTTTCTACTCTGGTTTTCTACTCAGCAATAATTTTAGAATGTTCAAAATTGTCACCTCTGATGGTGATAAGTATACTTTGGTAATCATCACCATTAAGGTATTCAATTTGGTGACGTTGGTCCAATTGGAACATGGCGCTTTTTTGTCTTGTATTGTTCTCTAACAGAAGCTTATTCTTTTTTATAATGGAAGAAGCCAAAGTCTTGACAAGACACTAGACTAGATAGCAAGACCTAGGTAGACAATGTCTGTCATTATTTCCAAGTTCAATCCAATTGGTTCAATGTGACGGACAGAGTGAGAGATCATGTTTTTCTTTTAGCTCTGTTTATGGACCCATCTCTGTCAGCCATAGAATTCTGTCAGCACAGAGACGGGATTCCAAAAACATGGCAATCTCGTCTTGTAGTGCAGATTTAATAATGCTCGAAGTGCAGATTCGTTATACCCACAAATCGATATTCGATATACCCTCGCTATCTTCGAAAACTAGTCTCTATTTGCCAACAATATTTGATTAGGTACCTACCACGAAGCGGCCAAAGTAGCTTAGAACCCTAAATAATATAACTAACTACTTAAGTACAATCTATATGCCATAAAATTTTAATTATATCGCAGTTTTAATACTGTACTAAAATTAAGCGTATTCACAAAATATAGGTACGTAATTCAAGGATCTTAAATATTTACTTTGCGTGTGTACCGAAAGCGCTTTATGTCTAATTAGGTTAAAAGCATAATCCCTTCAACTTTATTATATGAATACGCAAAATACACTTGACCACTCATAATATCTTTATCGTAAGATCAAAGAGGATACTTTAAAGGGAATTATGAACGAACTTGGTTACTTTGAGTTCGTCGGTTTGTTGTGGAAACTTCCAGTGTCCGTTGTTGGAGCGGCTTACTCGTGGTATTATGGAGATTTTAATTAAGTTCACTTTAATTACTTGCCAGCACTTTGTCCCATACGAGTTAAGTACTTGTTCTGTCGGTATGAGAATCCTTATAGTATCGACGTTCAGTTCAGGGAAACTCCTTAGTACATGGACGGTTCGTTGTACGGAGATCAATATGATAGATGAAGATGGTTATTATGCACGATTTTGTGATATTTATATATGGATGGAAATTGATTGTGATCGGTGTAATAATTTATGGAAAGGTAAAGTTTTTCTATAAATAAGTATTTACTGCAATATTTTTATTCAACGACTGGTATATGTGAAAAGAGGTCGTAAATATTTTTTAACAGCTATATTATTATAAAAACATGCTAGTTGTCTAAAGTGGCCATTAATTTTGCACGAAAAGACGACTATCACCGACGTCCAAAAATACGGTCATTGCCCGTGGTACACCTACTTAGTCCACCTGCGTGAACCAAGGGTAAAATTTTCTGCCCATGGTACACCTCTTGTGAGTTAGGTGTACCAGAGGTAAATTTTACTTCCGGTGGTCCACCTGCTAGATAATTCAGCGGAACGTATTGCCCATGGTTCACCTTTTAAAGTCCACAATTTTAAATTGTGAAGAAAAGACTTATTGATACAGATAAAAAACGTCCAAGTTTAATATCTTTCTGAGTTTTAACCGACTTCGAAAAAAGGAGGAATTTATTTACGGCTATTGACGGAAACGCAGTGAAATAGGCTCTAAAAATTTTATTTGGCTTGGCACCGACTTCAAATGTATGAGTAGTTAGGTACGTAGCCCATATTATAGTAATTGTCCTATTATAATTAATAGGTTTTGTGTTTTTGTCCTTAAAATGAAATTATATTATTGAGTTTATTTTTCGCTTTTTAGTGTTTTATATCTATTCAGATTTTTATAAAGGCGGTTTTTTTTAATTTTAAAACAATTTAATATTCTAGATTATGTTTCAAGCACACGTGTTCACAACCCGACAAAAATTGTTATTAACAATGTAAAAGTACATTCTACGCTAACACTGCTACAGGTGGACCACGTGAAAAATATATTTCCCTTGGAACATCTAGGTGAACTTAGGTGGACAATGGAAAGAAGTAATTACCCCTGGTACACCCAATTTATAATAGGTGTACCACGGGTAGAAAATTTTACCCCTGGTTCACCCAGGTGGACTAAGAAGGTGAAACCAACATCCATATAGAATTATAAGCAGATATAGGTACTATTTTTTTACTTATCTATCGTTTTCTTTTTTAACTCAAGAAATGAAGGAAGAAAAGTTACAGGTAATTCATTATTCCGTAACAACAAAGATCAAATAAAAATTTACAACATTCGTGAACTTTGATGCCACTTCCGTAACTTATATTAAAAATTTATACAAGAAATTGTGATACTTTTTCTCATCACTTTTGTGAATCTTAAAACTGACGAACTAAATTTTCACCTCCAGCTTTGTTTTTTTTGCAAAACGTAATTTTCCACGTTGATTAAGAATCTTGAATTCAATAGGTTTGCTTACGCCCGAGATTTAAAAAAATCTTGAATGATGTGCAAGTTTTATTCGTGTTATCTGATTCATTTATAAAAATAGAAAAGTAATATATTTTAAAAAATAACCGTAACTTCACGCCGTAATCCCCGAAGGCGAAACTTTCAGAAAATGGAAAAATCCCAATAGAACCAGAGATCAAGGATTTTACATCGTTATCTCTAATATCCCCGACCCGGGAATCGAACCCGGAACCCCAGCGTAGTAGGTAGTAGTGATCTGCCACCACTAGGCTACTGAGGCTTGATTAATATATGCATGAAACACCCTATTCATGCGTAAATTAGTAATAATTAAGGCGTTGGGACGTGACGATCCGCTTAGTTAACAATCATAGAAAAAAGTTATCCAGTGCATAATCACGGTCTTAAGAACGTATTAAGTGTGTTTCTTATACTGTGTTGTAATATTTGATCATATACGGAAACAAGTGAAGACACATCTGATATCAAAGTTTCGTAGAATTAATGTGAAACTAAGTTGGCCGCTGTAAAATATTCGGGCGGTTTCATACCACTTCCATTATATAACAGCGAGGTGGTTTAATCCGGTAAAATGGAGATTAGTTGCCCGCGGCCCTCTTCCTTTCTTTTTCTTTAATGTTAGTTACCTTTAAGAAAATGTATTCAGTTACTTTTGGAAAACACATCGGCGGGATACCAAATTAAAGTTATTGTTGTTGCAGTTTTCCTTTATATTTTTTTTATGTCATGGAAGTGGCACACAAGCATGCAGTTTAAATTGATGTTAAGTGATAACTGCAGCCTATAGACACCCACACAAAGACCTAAGTCAAAATTCAGATACGTTACCACTCCTGAGGCCTAAGGTATTATGCCTCTGTGCCGGACTTTACGGGGCCGTACATTACAACCTGACTGGAACACGATAGTGCTGAACACAGCAAGCATGTATATCACTGGAGCTCTACCACCGAAAGTTTTATATTCTGTTTCTCAGTTTAATTCGCCTTATTTGTTTATGACACTTCAATCGTGCCCGGATACACACATATTGCTTACATAATATAGGTAGCTATATATATAGCTGTTGCCTATAGCTGTTGCCTGCGGCCTCGCCCGCGTTGATGTCGTTTTATAAATACAAAGCTGTTGCCCGGCATTTCGGATAACCTGTGGAAACTCATCAAATCATCCCATGACATCCCACAGGCACATTTCGGGATAAAAATAATCGGGATATCCTATAATCTTAGTCAGCTAATACCCTATCTGTATAACAAATTTCATCAAAATCCGTTCAGTAGTTTCGGCGTGATTGACAGACAAACATCCAAACAAAGAAACTTTCACATTTATAATATTGTGTGTGATTTAAATTTTACGATCCCATGGAAATATCCTAATCAACAGTGCGACCCATGTGGTTTCGTATTACGTCTTAACAACATTTTACATAAAAATGTTTTTGGTAAAATATTAGTTGGTAAAATATTTTATAAGTTAATAAGTATAATAAGAGTAATTATTTAAGGCGTCTCGTAATTTCGCTTCACGAAACAAGTAGGCAAGTACAAGAGGTAATACGATATAATTTCGAGGAAATGAACACCCACAAAGTTAGAAGGTAATTGCTTCAAAAGACCAAACTAAAGTTCGATTACAAATTTAAATAGATGTCTATTATTTTGCGACCTAAATTGAAATTCAGTTTGACGAAGGCTTTGGTATAGTTTCTAAATCCAATAATTTCGTTGAGGCAAAGGAAACTTTTCAGTAGTCTGACTTTAATTTTCTAAGCAGACGCTTTTACAAATTCGAATAGAGTAAATGTTTAAATGTGTATATTTCTAGGTAAATAGGTAAATTTCAGCAATAGGCAGGTATTTTTATTTTGTGATAACACTATTAATTACCTTTCTTTTACGACAAAGCCGTATTGGTTGGATACCAAGACTGCTTTGACTCTGTAACACAATAGGGCTGCATTAATAATTAATTTGATTTTATAAAAATCAATGGCTGTTCGTTAGTCTCGCTAAAGCTCGATAACGGCTGGACCGATTTGGCTAATTTTGGTTTTAGATTATGGTTTGTCAAGGGAAGGTTTAAAAGGCAAGAAAATATGAAGAAATTGAAGAGGAACACAATTTAATTTTCCCATGCAAATAGTCCGTATGTATATCAAACCCTTGACACATTATTTCATTCTGAGGCAAAGCGAAGTTTGCCGGTCAGCTAGTTATTAATATTAATAGCATCGTGTCATTTTTAAAATTTTGAACTTTATTTATTGGAGGAAGTATTCACATTCCACGAGATTCATATTTTGTTCGTTTTTAATGAAATAAATGTTTTTCTTGTTGAATTTATTTTCATTCCATACTGGTAGTCATCGTTGATCATAAGACAAGTATACCCCCTTTAGGATTGATTTATTTTATTCCATATTTATTTTAGTTTTTGATCATTGCCGACTCCCGTCTTGCTGGTAGTAAATCGACTAGTAGCTACAAAAAATATCGTATCTAATATGTAAAATTGACCTACCCTTTAAAGGTTAGATGATTCAAGTCAATCGGAACTCAAACATTTTTAACTTTGTATCGATCAAGTTTACAATTGGTGCATACAATCTGAGATTTTATAAATTTTTGTTAAAAGTACAAAATAAATCAACTACCTACATCTCTTTCAGAAAAAATAGATCAGATGTCTATGCACCTGTGGTTCTTAAAAAAGCACACCAAAACGTTGCCACCAACCACAAACGTTTACATTTAATCGAATAATTTGATACCATAGTCATTACCCGCTTAAAAGATTCGACGTGTTAATAAATACAGATTTGAAGATATAGAGAACATTAGAATATAATATTTTTGTAGGTCATAAAAACGCAGCGGGAAAGTTTAATCTCGAACAGAAGGCAATAAAATAAGGGCGCAAATTTTGTGAGAAGTCGGCGCCAAACCTGCCAGTTGCAGACAGCTATTGATAGGCTTCAGAACGTGGAAACTTTATAGAGTAGATAATACAGTAATATGGTTTTTGCATAATACAAAAAAACAAAAAATATCATAATGATATTGATGCAGTCAGAGAGCGGTCTCGCCTGTATGTTTCGAATGTATTACAACCACCATTACAAAGTATATCAAAATTCTCGAAAGGGCCTTTACGTGTTGAACCTCCATGTCCCCGCGCAAGCCTGAAGATCTGGAGTTCAAATTGGACTCCGTGCTGACGAGAGACATAATAATAATAAACAAACTTTATTTTTCTCTTCAAACATTAGGCTTAAATACCTATAAAAGGGCTGCGTCGTTGGAACATCCCCGTCAATAACGAAAGTCTCTCACTACATATTAAATAATAAACCCAAAAATTAAATAAACAAAAATGGTTAAAATAAGCTTCTTTCTCTTTCTCCGTCTACAGGCTGCAGTCATCACTTAACATCAATGTGAGCTGCGTACTTACTTTCCACCTTCCTTACATAAAAAAAACTTTCCTCTGAGTAGTTAACTCAGCGCTACAGTCCGGGGTTCTTTAAAATTGGGGTCAAAAGCGTTGAAGTATTATGTACTTATAGTCAAAGGTCCTCCAGGCGGCAACGCGTTGACAACTGGTGCAAATATTCATAGGCGATGGAGACCACACTGACCACTTTCCATCAGGTAGCCCATCTGCTTTTACTGTCAACCGTTTGACACAAACAAATATAACACAAACTCACCAACAGGGGAGTACATCAACATGGTACATCAAAAAGAATTCTCATAAAGTAATGAACTAATGAAACCAACTTATTCTTAAATCGTTAAAAAAGGGTAAAAAAACATCAACAGCTCGGTACGATACACCAACCGTTATTCTCTGTCATAAATTTGAATAGAATCGATTGCTGTCTGCGCCTCAGGGAAAGTTAGATTTCCCCCAGGATTTCCACGACACCTGACCGGATGTAAAATATATTCTCTATTTTTTCGAACCTCGCTTTTTATGCGTTGGTTTCGATAGAAGGTTGGAAACCTGGACTATTGTTAGAAAAACGGATTATTCAATTCAATTCTTTATTTTTCAGAATATTGTAACAAAAGATACCTATTGCAAATGATGCCAGAATAGAAAAATTGTACTGTTCATAAGATGTTCTTAAAATATGCTAGGTATCTGCTATTGAAAAAATGCCCGGTCGGCCATTTATATCAACAAAAACTCCGACAGAGCTAAAAATTTGTGACCAGTAGAAATAAAATACCGGAAGTCCCCATAGATCCCATGTGTGTTAAAAAAGTTATTCAACTTCAAAGGTCAAAATTTTCATTTTTTTTATTTTTCTCGAAAACGGTAAGTTTTTGGAAATACATGCTCGAGATAAAATAAGAGATCATAAAATTCCTCTCCTCTCCTAAAATATACAAAAACCTTGATAACTTTTTTAGCACAAAGGGGATCTATGGGGAGTTTTGGTTTTTATTTCTACTGGTACACCCATGGTCTCCACAAATATTCAGCTCTGTCGGAGTTTCCGTTATTTGTTCAATATTTTATGTCTAATTTGACCGGACTATTTGCAATGTTTTTGGATGACTAGAAACTTCTTCAATAATATCTATAATAAGCCGCTCTACCACTAAGCTACCGAAGTCTCTACCGAAGTCAGTTTTTTTTCCGTTTTTTCTTTAATTTCTAAAGTTCACTTGCATGTGTTTTTGCGAAAAATAAATAGTACAAGCAAAACGTTAACATTCCGAAGTTTAAAGGATCTCTGAAATTTGAAATCATAGGAGACATTTTTGTGAAAATATTAATAATGTTACTAAACCTAAAAATACTTTGTTGGGCATGCTACCAGTGAACACACAGAATCCCTAATAAGAGAGGCTTATGGCGAATAACATCTGGGACCCGGGTCGGCAAACACTTGCTAGTAAACACTAAGAAAAATGTTTTTGTTTCCGCGGCTTTTCTTATATTTTGTCGTATCTTATGTGTTGTGTGGACAGCCCTGGGCAGACGTTGTTTTTGTTTATTTAATGTTGACTTTTACAGAGATAAACATGTCTCGTAATACGTAATACGTATTGTGACCAAACGGTGACTGACCAAATTGTTTAATATTTTGACCATAGCTTTTGTGTTTCTACTGCTGGTAGAGCTCGCGGGCGTAAGCAATGATTATGATCTACTTGCCGCTAGATAATTAGATCTACTAGAAAATAATGTAAATTTCTTAATATTTTCCTTTCTTTTGAAATGCCTGTAAATTGGTGCAAGAGAAGTATGTGTGTGAAACGGCTGGTACTTTCAGCAAACTGTTTAATTGAGTTTAGTTCAGTAGGAAATTGACAAAAAACAGTCAAAATACTGTCTTATTTATCGTCCTTGTAAAAATGTAACATTTATATAGTTACTTTCTAAACAATTTTAATTCAAAAGTTGAACAGCGACCAACGCATATTATCTTAAATCCAACGTTGTTAGCATTTTATTTTTTGCGACATTTTGACGTCTTAATGTAGCACGTACTTTTCAGATAACGTATCTCTGAAAGTTTGAATAGAGTTTTACAAAAGATTTTCAACTTAATATCCTCTTGGTAAAGTATACAATTGTAGGAGTTGGTAGCGAGCCTTGTAATCATTTTAGTTGTGAAGGGAGTGGGACGAGCGAGTTTGGAATACACAATTGTATGATCGTCAACAAACTGATATACCTAAAACTCATTTTGCGTAAGCTTATCCAGCATTGGACAAGAATTAAGAATCCTGCTATGCGTATAATACAATACATATCAAATATAAAGTTATAAGGGAAAGGGGTGGCCATATATTTATTATCTCATTCTGCACCCCACTGCATTGTTCATTCGGAGCACGCCCCGCGTCGGGGGAGTCTAATTCTTCTCCTAATTTCGCACCTTATTGTCGGGGAGTGGTAAGAAAATGGGAATTTTTTATAAAAATTCAGCACCACGTTCGCGTCTTTATCCAGGTGGATTTTTAAATGGAGCCTGTATTACGACATCAAAAAACAATGTGTGCGGGACACAGAATGTAGGAAGCCTTATTTGGAAATGAAACTTTTAATGTTCACAAATATTAAATTGAATAATCGGACACTAGTTTCGGAAACAAAATCACAAAAAGATGTCATGGTCAATTGAAAATTTACTTCAAGTACAGCTCCAAAACTTTTAAATAGAGTTGAATGTGGATTATATAAACGTATATAATTTTGGACTAGCTGTGCCCGCGTTTTTAACCGCGTAGAATTTAACAAAATTATTGTTCAGTGTCTACGCGGATGAAGTCGTGGGCACAGCTAGTGTTTTACTACTAACTACTAAGTGTTTTATAATTCAAATAATAAATTATTTGGATATTATTCATCCCAACAAAGGTAGGAGCGTGGATTGCTAAACGTATAAGTGTTTTTAAACCATCCGGTCTTTTTCTATATTCATCTCTCATTCACCAAATAATATTGTTTAAATTGAAGGATCCTTCCGAGTTATTCGGAGCATCCACAAAATGAAGTTGGTGAAATATCTTAGACATTTGTCAGTCGATTACCTGTGAGGGTGGCTCCTTCGATAGTATCCGAAAATTCACCAACCCTCACGACGTCCCTCCGTTTATGAATACATTTTTTTTTGTTATCTATATTTTTATTTAAAATGTGGGTAAGTATACTAAGTATATAAAAGCAACTCCTTTTTATATCTTGAATTCAGATTCCAACGTTTGTATTTCTCCTTGAATAAATTTTCTTTTATTGCCGTTTATGGCGCTGTTCACAAGATTGACCCACCACGGCGAAATGTTGGTGATATAAATGAAAAGTACATTTTTAGCTAACCTTACCAGACAGATGACCAAGTCAGCCACCAGCGGGCTCCTGCCACTTCCTGACACTTTAAGTTAAAAGAGTAGTGGACCCGTAAGATATTATTCTACCCTATCGTAAGGCTATCTATTGGATCCAAAAACACCATAACCATACATGAACCCACTGTGATATTAATCGTGACCTGTTCGATTGTTTACAAGACCAACGTGTGGGAATTAAAGAGATTTTTCCGACTACACAACGTGCAGAATTTTTCGTTGAAAATGTACAAAATCTTTTTAATTATGAAAGGTCGGACCGCTTCCCCTCTGTCTATATTAAGATGTAGGTACGTCATATCAGACTTTAATTCTTTGAGAGTTGAGCAAAGAATTTTAATAGGAAAGGAATTGTTGAGAGCCTGTGGCGAGTCAAAGCGTGCCGAGCACCCCGCTAACAATACTCGTTATAGTGTTCACTCTTCTCTAAGTTTGTGTATAGCCATCGAAGACGGCTTTCATGTTCGAGTTGCCTTTGCTATTTAAATAAAGAGATACTTACTCTGTAAATAATTCATTCTTTTAGCATTCAAATTGTTTTTGGGATTGGGAAGTGATGGACTTCAAGTGTGTTCTATTCATACTTGAGACTTGGATCGTCAGCTTTCGGCTTAATTGTATAAAATAACGAGTTAATGTTGCATCTTGTCTTTTTCAAAAAAAAGGAAAAAAGGAACCCTTATAGGATCACTCGTGCGTCTGTCTGTCTGTCTGTCTGTCCGTCTGTCACAGCCAAGTTGCTCCGAAACTACACGACCGATTGAGTTGAAATTTGATGGATATATGTAAATTGGTGACCCAAAGATGCACACGTCAAGTAAAATAGTAAATTTTAAACAGGGGGGGGAGCACTTTCGGGGGTTAAATCAGAAAATTAAAAAAAAAAATTCGTAAACTGTGTCGTGTGACATATTAAACGAAAGAGGTTGTTGTCAGCATCTCAGATATATTTTGTAATGATTTTTGCATTAATAAATTTGAAGTTATTTAAGAAAAACGACGAAATTTGACCATTCCCCCCCCTATCTCCGGAACTACTGAACTTAAAATTTTGAAAAAAATGTGGAAAATTGTTTTTTTTTCTTTGCCTATAGATTACTGGAAAACCTATAAGAAGTTTGAGTATTCAAATTAAATCAAAAATTCTTAATAATATACCCCCTGTCGGTACCACCGTAACCGCTATGTCTCTGCATTTTAAATCTGTAATATTTTCGAAAATACTTATTTAAATTCGGAACCCTCACCACGCGAGTCGAACTCGCACTTGTCCGGTTTTTCGATTAAAGTCGATATCTTGTTGATGTTTGAATTTAAAAAAATACATCGATACATCTCTTTCTCGCTGAAACAGGAATGTATTAAGATTAAATATATATATAATAAGGGTCCGTCCGTCCGTCTGTCCGCAGTTATGCTCGGAGACTCTCATTACTAAGAAGCTGTAATTTAGAATGAATATAGGTAGGTATGACTCCCCCCAAAAAGGGGAGAGACTCGTGCCCAGTAGTGGGACGTCTCAAGGGTTGCCATTATTATAATTATTGTTATAGGTAGGTACATATTATTTACGAAAAAAATGCAGTGTAATAAAAACTTGAAAAATATTTTTTTAGGGTGTCTCCCCTATACCTAAAGTGGAAATAACTTTTTTCAACGTACGTGATTTTGTTCAATGGTTCTTAAAAATATTAGGGGTTTGCAAAACCAATTTTCAAGTAAACGTTGGTTTTTAAAAAATTCTGGTTTTATACAGAGATTTTTTTTGCTAGAGTCAAGTATCCCGCCTATCTGCCATCAAAACAGTGGTAAACACCACCATGATTTTATTCAGACGTCCGATTGGACGTTGATAATGCAAATAACGAATTTAAAAGGAAAACAGTTAAAAACGGCTAAGTAAAGTACATTCAACAACTTTAGGAGTAATAGTCGATCAAAGTCGAACAATATTTTTTACAACAGGTATAGGACACTATTTTATAATATAAGTTCAGTACTGGAGGGACTAACTAACTTTATTAAGCACTAGCCTGTAATAGGTATACGCCATTTCTATAATTGCAGACGATAAGAAGTCATTCCTTTACCAACTGATTATAGGATTATAAGCATAGAATCTGATTACCTTTTAAGATCGACATATACCTTATTAGGTAGCTTTGTAAAGTCCCAAAATTAATTAAATTCCATTTCATTTTACACAGCTTAGTACGATAGTAAGTAGAGCTTACCGCTGCGTATAACAGCTTATATGTTCTTCAGAATTCGCTTAAATTATCTTGGTTAGTATAAATTCCCTCTCCCAAAATAATCTCCATGGATTAACCATGTAGCACATGTTCTGGTAATAGTTAGAGGTTGACGCATCCGGCCACGAGTTCGTAGGGTTAGTGCACATTATAGTATTTTGGATTGCGATAATTATTCGCGATGTTGCCTCTTATAAGAGTAACACTAATTGGGAACGCATATGCATTTTGCGTGGGTATGTCTATAGGCTGCAGTCGTCACTTAACATCAATGTGAACTGCATGCTTGTTTGCCATTTTCATTAGGTACATAAAAAACCATTACGATCCTTAACTTAGGGATACACAAGAACTACATTTTGTAAGACTTCACTTTAAAATATTTTATATAATGGCATCCATAGCCGAACGAATGCGAGAATGATTCTCACTTTGACGAAGTGAGTTTTGTCATACAGAATATCTTAATTTTAGATTGGTTGAATTGGACATCTTTTAAAAGTCTACATCGGAATATTTGGTGGTCTAAGAATCTCGTTCTAAAGATACCAATTATAAAATATCGTGTGCACTAAGCCTTAAAGAAGGCTTAGAACCAAATTTCCAACGCACAAGGGATGTGGTTACCTTTGCGGAAGACTTACTCTTAGGTATGTATGTATTTACGTATTTTCTTTTACCAGTTATATACTTAATTACAAAGTAGATAGTACAATGTTTTAAGAGTACTTAGTGTGCCTAGTTTTTAGTGGAGTTTACAAAGATTGGTATTTTTGCGTGTTAAGAGAAAAATCAGTAATTAGTCATCATTATTTTATGTCTATACAAATAAATAAAATTGGAGTGTCTGCTTGTAATAAAAAATAACAGCTTTCTACCAAATGCTTAGGTATGTATGTATACACGGTACATATACCAAAACAACATTTTTTACAATTTTTGTATGTCTGTCTGTCTGTCTGTTTGGCGGGGCTAATCTTGGGAACGGCTCCACCGATTTTGGCTTTCACTGGCAGATAGCTGATGTAATAAGGAGTAACTTAGACTACTTTTATACTAGCTGCGCCCACGACTTCGTCCGGGTAGATACTGAACAATGATAAATTCCCACGAAGGGCGAAGTCGCGGGCACAGCTAGTTCTAAACATAAAATAAACTTTGTACCAGTAGCCACCGAATTCCCATTAAAATAAACAATCAAGTACGACTAAATATTCTTCAATAAAATAAGTGTTATAAAGCACACTGAAAATGTATACATACAGCGTTAAATTTAAGTGATTGTCTAAAGCAGAAACTTTAGTAGTGTTATAAAACATTAGAAAATTTCTTTTGTTTTCATATAATTTAAAAATGAATGAAATCACCATCTCGAAAGTGTGAGAAATAGTAACTTGCTAAACATACTGTATGTACTATGTATCATTAGATACATAGTACATACAGTATGTTTAGCATAGTACTACCTACTAGTACCTACTAGTACCTATTAGTTTAAGTATTAACTTAAACTAGTAGGTACACGCACACTATTGTGCGTTGCCAATAAAGTAAAAAAAAACGTAAACATTTATAAACGTTCAGAGAAAAATAAACTTACGTAACTTGCAATGTAGTATAACTGTAGGTAGAGCTCCATTGACGGAGCTCGCGGGCGTAGGCACCACCGCATTACCTAATATACTTTCCGCTAAATGGTAGTGTTCAGCACTATCGTGTTCCGGTCAGCTGGTAATGTACGGCTCTGTAATTTCTGGCACAGAGGCATAACACCTTAGGCCTCAGGAGTGGCAACGCATATGCATTTTGACCTCTGGTCATTGTGTCAACTGCATGCTTGTTTGCCACTTTCAAAAAATAAAAAAAACCTAATAAAAAGAATATTATAGATTGATTCTTTCAAGACAATATCACTTTGCGTTTTTTATGAACCTAATGGTATGAGCAAACAACTAATTTTAAGGGTCAATCAAAACAAGAATCGAAATTAATGTAGAGACCCGATTAAGAACATCTTTGTGTTCGCAGATTAATGTGATTCTTATAAACAAATTAGTTTGCCAACAATGTAAATATTTTGTTTCCGAAGTATGCTAAAGGTACGTTGTTTATTATTGTTCATTGTTCATCGTTGAATTTTCCACTTCAATTCGGCGGAGGAAATTGCGGCTCTCTCTGTTATTTCTAAACATGGCGTTAAAAAGTATTTATTTTGAATCTTATTGAGCCGGCTTCATTTTATTTTGAAGAGTGCTTGTGAAAAAGTCTCGACCAAAAGGTTTTGAATTTCCCCGCTATTCTTTTGTTGACAAACATTTGATAAGACTTTTACATTACATTCATAGCTTAAATGCTTTTTATACGTATGCGAAAGTGTAGCTTATCTATTGTTAAATGCTTGTTTTTAGGGTTCCGTAGTAAACAAGGAACCCTTATAGTTTCGCCATGTCCGTCTGTCTGTCTGTCTGTCCGTCCGTCCGCGGTTTAGCGCAAATACTATTGGTACTAGAAACTTGAAATTTAGTTTAAGTATACACCTCAATCACGCCGATAAAGTGGTAGAATAAACACATGAAAAATAAAATTATTTAGGTTACCTACTCTACATGTAACGCACAGTTTTTTTTTTATTTTTCGTTTTCTATATAGTGTGGGGGGATATCGTTGGATAGGTCTTTCAAAAATGTTAAGGGTGTGCTAACATCATTTTTGGATTAAGTTAACTGATCGTAACTTATTAAGCTTCAAAGTGTCAATTTTCGTTAGAGTCAAGTGTCCCTCCCCTCAACCAACTAAACGGTTGTTGTTAGAAATTCAAACGAAACGGCAATAGTAGCTAAATATAACGAAATTAAAAGGAAAACTATCACAGCTAAGTTGGCTTTACAAGTTTGCGAGTAATAGTCGACCAAATTTAATACTCGAAATATTTATATATTTTTTTCATTACAATAATCAAACCTGTAAACTACGGAACCCTATACTGCGCGTGGTCCGACACGCCAAGTGCGTGTCGGACCGGTTATTTTTTAGGTAACAAATGTGACAAACTAACATGCAGTGAAAATAAATGTTAAGAGATGACTGCAGCTCTATAGATAGACATCAGACATCTACATAAAATGCAGATGCCTTACTTACTTCCATTCTAACTAAACAGATCCTGTATTTAACCTTTATTGTGTGTGAAGATTATATTACAAGGTTGCCATCGGAACATGATGATCCCAATGCCCACTAGCGGAAGAATTTTTTTCTACTGGAAGGGAATTCTTCCACTATTGCAGTAAGTCAACCGAACAATGGCGGTTTGCCATTGTTTTGATTGGTTGATCGCAGCCCTGAGATCGCCAATCCGCTTGCCAAGCGAGGCAATTATGGCATATCATCATATGGGACGACTTTGGTCTAGCAGTGTATATCTTTCAGCTGAAATGTGGATATTATGACATAACGTTAGGAGCGAAGCAATCGCCACGTGAATTCGAAAGTCTCAGACGTTTTAGTTGACGTTTGACGTTTAGTCTCATTGAGACGAGGAAAATATTCACTTCACTATTAGTATATTTCGTCATTTTATATTGATTTTATATGTTAGAACCAGCTATCACTTATCAGAAACGAACTGTAAAGTAACACACATAAAAAATCCAGCAAATTAAAATTATCGGCTAAGTTTGAAATCTAATTATAATGAAAGGAAGAAGAGAACTGTTCAAAAACTTTGTCTTGAACAAAACAACTTTAATTTATAAGCACTCTCAAACGGCAGCTTTAATATAAATTCATCTAATTTAAGTAGTCTAAAATGCTGTTTACAAATTAAATTCTCAAAGTTTTCGCTAAATGAAAGTATATAGCGCCTTTATTTTTATTTTACGATAGAAGATAGTCTGCTAGTAATTCAGTTATTTTCATTACCGAAGATGTACGAGTGCAGACATAATACATTGCAATATTTTTAGAAGATGGTAGGCTTACAGGCAATTTGAAGGGGCTGACATTGAACATTATCTACATGAAAATACATACTGTCAAATACAATCGACAAAGAGATTTTACGTCTTGCTTTTAAGTTGTTTAAAAATATATAATAATATGAGGCAAGGGTTGTCGAGTCTCTGCGCTATTCCATAAATCATTATAGAACGTAATTTCACGCCAGTAATCGCCGAAGGGGCAGGCAGAGGTAAATGCATGCATTCAAGCATACATGCAAACACCCACGATTAGCCGGTTACGTTTTGGCCCATGTAAAAGGTGGCGAGCCTGTTGACATCTCCGGGGACATTACCATATTTCGAGGTACTGGGCAATTTGCAGAAAATGGAAAAATCCCAATAGAACCAGAGATAAAGGACTTTACACCATTATCTCTGATAACCCCCTACCCGGGAATCCAACCCAGGACCTCAGCATAGTAGAAGTGGCCTGCTACCACTAGGCTACCGATGCAGACAACATTATAGAAATATATAAAAATCCTGTAAATTTCTCTTTTGTTATATTTATATAGTGTAGATACATATTTTCCTCACTACAGTTCATATGATAAGCCTTTCACCAAAACTGAGACGCTTTTAGAGACCAATTATATTAGCTTAAAAACTTCAACTTGAAGCCGTTTCGTCTTCTACTACTTACGAAAATCGCATTTAAAAAGAACAAAAACCATGCTTTAATTAGATTCTATAATAATTGTTCTGTAACACGAGCCGCAGATAGATTCATTTTTCGTTTAACCTTTGATAAATAAAAATCTACAATCGGAAATGATCCTCTCTTATACCTCTGGTCGCTGACAAAGCCGAAAAATGTACGATGAAATTGACAAGCATATTTCCACGGACAACAGGTTCAACAGGATAGGTCACTTTGAAAAATGATTTCGCGTTCAACAAGGCTCGTCGACTATTTCCTCCCATAAAGAATCCGCTTAAGACGCTCAAAGTAGATATTCCGAAGGTCTGATCTTACCCATTTTTGCCCTATTTAATAATCGATTATTGCCAAAGGGAAAGGACGGATTACCATATCAAAAGAACGCATGATCCCATGTTCAACGTCAATTTAGTAAAACATTCACTCGTCTGAAAAGGCGTGAGGCGTAAGGACTTTTATTGCGTTCGGAATTTCTTAGAAATACGCCGACAATTTCACTTGTACACATGTTTTACGATTACAAATGGGCTGGCTGCCACCGATATAACCATTGTTTACTGTGAGGCATAATAAATCAATCATTTTTAGGTTTTCTACTTCGCTCAATTTATACGAGTTTGTAGTTTTGTTTTCATTTAAAAAATCGACAAGTTCGGAAGTCGAATAGGATTTTACGTATATATGTTACAATTTAACTTTAGATCGTACCAACTAATGATCGGATTTCAGATCTATACTAGAAGATGCTCAAGAAGAGGTTTTGGGCTTGAACATTAAACTTTATCAAATGTTTTGGTTCAACCCAGCCTAACTATAATGGGATATAAGACAATTAAATACCAACATAATTCTGTCTTTAATAAATTTACCTTCAAGGTCATAAAAGTGGAGAATAATCAGAAGCAACTCTTTGTAATTCTTAGCACCCCTTGTTCCGCTGTTACCATGACCATGACCGGTACCGCTATGGTCAAGAATAGCGGGCCCGCCGGGGATTAAGAGCTGTTCTCGCCGGCTGTGTTCCATTGGGGGGTGAATGCCATTATCGCCACGCTTGGCATGCGGGTTGGCGATCGCAGTGATGGCATATTAACGCGGGACGCTGCTGCCCTTCTCGCGTTATTTTGATTTATTACCACCATGGTATAACTGACTGCGCTAGCAGAAGAATCTTCCTCCACAAGTTGTTGGTGAGATTGTCCATTCAATTCATATATAAATACATGTAATTATTAACATCTGCTTTACCCTTCGGTACACAAAATTGTCCACCAACAATTGTATACTATATGACCATCGCGCAGGACCATTATATGACCATTCCATAAGACCATTATCAGTTCAACTTTTTACAACATCTTCATGTGTAAGGCATGTAGTAGATTACCTATACATTCAGGCATTTGGCCACGACTCACCCGTCACGTTTTTTGCGTTCCATGTATAAGCTTGATCACTCAGTTGTTTCAGGACCCCGTTTAATGACCTACCTATGTGTTTCTAAAGTCGTGTTCACCACGATTACACTGTTACGGTATCGTCGCGCTAGTACTAAACTGAGAACCACTGAGAATCTATTAGCTTATTGATGATTAATCACTTAAAATTGCACGAAAGGAATTAGAGCCCCTGTATCGGAAAATATGAATTACTCCAAGTCAACGCGATATAGAGAAAAAATGGCGGGTCACTGGCCACTCGAGAGCCAGATCCTATCTCGAGGTGCGCCGACGGATATGACAACTTTACTTTTTGCAAGCCCCAAAAGTCTGAAGAGCGTGGCGCGACGGCACCAAACAAAATGCATTATACCGCATCGCTTCGAGCCGTAATTACGGCGTTTCTTTTTATTTGAGCCAAAAAACACTTTTCGCAATATTATGTTGTGCCTATGTTTTGAGAGGAAAGATCAGTTTGCTTGCGTGAAAAATGTATATCATTCGCTACTTATGAGTAAAATTTTTGTTAAACCTTAACTCTCTCAGAAGTCTAATGGTAGTAGACTTAGTAGACCATTACTGCTACGCTGGGGTGCTCATAGGTACGATCCCTGCGTCGAGGGTTGTTGCTATTAATAGGACTTTTCCATTTTTGGGAAGTTATCAAATGTTACCTTTTGAGTTTGCTAATGTGCCTAGAGATGTCAAAAGGAGCATTATCTATGACATAGGACGACACGTAACGTGGCGAATTATTAGTGTTCGCACGTATGCTTCAATGCATGCGTTAACTTCTACCTACTCATTCGGGGAATATAGGCGTGAAGTTTCAATTCAATTCAATTTAATTTATTTATTTGCGAATATGGGTACATAATGAAGATGTTAAAATAACATAATGAGTTCCTCCAAATTCCACCTCAATATAGGCATGCAAATGTTACAAGTACTTATAGATACTTATCATTTAATTACTGTGATGAAGTCCAATTACATTAAAATATTCATACATTTGTCATTTAATTGATTAAATAATGATTAAATAATGTCAAACAAGTAATATATAATAGAAATAATGTTTATGTTATAGTCAAATTTTTGTCTTCGAAGTATTCTTTTAAACTGTAGTACACCTTTTCTACTAATATTTTACGTAATTTATGTTTGAAGTCCTGAATATTATTAATGCCACAGATAACCACTGGTAATTTATTATAGATCTTAGATGTCATGCAGATTATACTTTTATTAACTAATGCCGTCTTGTTTGACATAATTTTTATTTTATGACGATTACGTTGGCTAGTAAAATTATTAAAAGTTTAAAATGTATCGTGTATATATTAAAAGTTAAGTTTCTGTTCTTATTTTGAAAATTGAAAATGGGCAATTTTAATGCTTCTGGCTTTTGTGTAGATATCTATAGGCTTCAGTATAGTCGCTTACAATCTATTTGAACTTACCATTTTCGTAACATAAAAACAAATCTAACATTGTTAAAGATACTTACGAGTACATTACTTTGATTATAAGATAATAGTTGAAAAAGACGACAGAATAACCTAAGCAGGGCACATGTGCATCGTGCATTATTGAAGTGAATCGATTTCATGATATCGTACCTAAAGTATAACATACAATTTAGCTACAAGAGTCAGTCGCAAATAACTGACTTCATACTATCCATCACATTGACTTTGTTTATGGTATTTATGTCCTTAAAATGTTTCAAAATACAAGCACTCATCTTAACTATATATAAATCAATTGCTGTTCGTTGGTCTCGCTAAATCTCGAGAACGGTTGGACCGATTTGGCTAATTTTGGTTTTGAATGATTTTTGGAAGTCCAGGGAAAGTTTAAAAGGTAAGAAAATATAAAGAAATTCAAGGGAAATAATAAAAACCACAATTTTATTTTCCCATACAAATAGTCCGTATCTATCAAACCTTTGACACATTATTTAATTCTGAGGCAATACGAAGTTTGCCGGGTCAGCTAGTAAATAGATAAATATAATATCCTGGAAGGAATCTGAAAACATTTAACGTATTTCTGTTGATGAAAAAGTAGAAAATCGAAGGTCCTACCGTTTGGTAGAGACGTGGAGGGGAAACGGCTGGGGAAGAGGTGTCGGCTCTGTCATCGGCCTTCCACACAGGGTGGAAGGCCAACGACATAGCCGTATCATGTACATACGAAAGATTGACATTGACATCGATAAATAGTAAATTTTCTATAAACGCTATTACGCCTAAATAATAACTATTTCAAGAAAATTGCACGCAAATAATGACAACAAACATTGAGATAGTTCGGAAGAAGCATCTCCGTCTGATCGGAAATTCTGTTACTCGCAGAGGGAATAGACTAGTGCTAGTGCATTCGGTTCGTTTGAACTTCGCAAGTTTGCCGTCGTAGCAACGAACGCTATACTTCAGCAAACTGCATGTGATTGAATTGCGTACGTATAAAAGTTTGCGTTAAAAGAGAATACTTATTTACATTCGTGTGGGACGCGGGAAATGTTTGTAACATTGAAATTGTGGTACGGTTATTCAATAAGCCGGATATATACACAATAAAAACGGTTACATAGTGTACGTTAACAAAACCATAAATATTGTTCCCGAAACAAAATATCTTACAGATTATGTTCGGATTTCGTGTAGACGGACAAGCGTGTAGTACTAATGCTCTTATCAACAACGTGAACTGGAAGCATGTTTGCCACCTCCATAACATAAAAATAAAACGCTTTCCAACACACAGCCACTCACCTTATTGCCCTTATTGTATAACAGTCGTCGCAAAGTAAACTGTATGATCGTTGCGACTATAGTCTTGCAAAGTTTGTCCCTGAAGAATGTTGAAAGCTTATTTTTGCCATTGATTTTATACGTACTGTACAACGCGATCAATCTTTCAATATAGCCTTCCCGAGCTCACTACGAAATTTTGAAACTTCATAGGAATTCAAATATTCTAATTAAAATACTAACACAACTTGACACTTGTATTTTTTCCGATGTATATAGACGCCTTGCCACCCCTGTGGCCAAAAGGTTCTCGATCACAATAAAAAATTAACTGTGTAATTGAAATGGACAAATTTCCCTCCTAAGGAGGTAAAATGATGGCGTGAAGTCACTGACTTTTAACGCCTAGCCGAAACTATTGTACCCAGAAACTTGAAATTTGGTGTAGGGGTTACTTTCATTATGTAAGTGAGCACTTACAAAGAATTTTAAGAAATTCAACCAGTAAGGGAGTAAAATTTAAGTGGAATTTTCTGATTTCTGGGATTTTCTAAGTTCTCGATTACAAAAAATTATATTTTATTTTAAAGTAAAATGGAAAGAAAAATTTGACTTCCGGCGAAACTCGAACTCGCGGCCTATTGGGAATCTAGTCCAGCCGCTCTTCCAATTGAGCTACTGAAGTCCTGCCCGATTTGTCAAATCTTTCCTTCACATTTATTGCATTGCTTTATGGTAGCAGCAGCGCCATCTATTACCAACTATGCTAGTTAGGCAACCGATATAATAGACTTTGCAGTTTATTGAATATCGTAAAGAAGTCGCTTTTACCCTTAATAATTGTTTTTATATTATTTCGCATTAACACATGCTTGTGAAATATATTTTATTTTAAAGAAAAATGGAAAGAAAAATTTGACTTCAGGCGAGACTCGAACTCGCGGCCTACTGGGAATCTAGTCCAGCCGCTCTTCCAATTGAGCTACTGAAGTCCTGCCCGATTTGTCAAATCTTTCCTTCACATTTATTGCATTGCTTTATGGTAGCAGCAGCGCCATCTATTACCAACTATGCTAGTTAGGCAACCGATATAATAGACTTTGCAGTTTATTGAATATCGTAAAGAAGTCGCTTTTACCCTTAATAATTGTTTTTATATTATTTCGCATTAACACATGCTTGTGAAATATATTTTTCTTTCCATTTTTCTTTAAAATAAAATATATTTCACAAGCATGTGTTAATGCGAAATAATATAAAAACAATTACAAAAAATTATATTGGTGAAATGGACAAAATTCCCTTCTAAAGGGTATTTTAACCATGTTGTAAGTGGTTGGAAGTGGTTTGTTTGTATGGAACATTTCTCATTTCTGGATACCTGAATATAGTCCTGATAACAAATTAAAATTATCTGCGTAGCCATATAAGTGTGTAGTCCCCGTATAAGTAGGAACTTATACGGAGGAATTTCAATGGGACTACATTATTTCTAGACTTAAAAATATGATTGGTCCCAATTAATGATCCGTATTGTGAAGTTGGCGAACTTTGTAACGAATTACTATAGTTAACTGTTACGCATCGTTTACGGTAGTAGATACTTCGCTAAACATCGCACATTCGCAACATATACACATGTTAAAATTAAAACAGGGGTTAATTAAAAGTAATGAAATAATTGCTCCTATAACTAAACGATATAGTTATCGGGGAACGTGGACGAAGTCGCGGGCAAAAGCCAGTAATTATTATAAAAACCTTATCCCAATACAAGTAACCCGCTGAAAGTAATAGGCGAGCTACTGTAATAAATAAGTCGTTTCAGTGAAAAACGATACTGGTGAAACATAATCGGGAAAAAATGGCGTGCATGGCTGCACCTACGGTAACGTGTTAATCTAACTAAGTTATCGCCTAAAGACTGGTTGTTGGGGAAAATTGCTCAATCAAAGACTGTCGAGGTCAATCGTGACTCACCTCGTAAACCATGTAATGACTAGTCACCGACCGAGTTATGGATCTATTAGCTTTTCACTACTCGAATATTTATAGAGGATTCATGAAATACCTATATATGGGCTTACTCGTGCGTATTAAAATTATGTTTGCGAAGTTCATACGATTCAGTTGCTTTCAAAGACGCATGATGTGATTATAGTATTATGAGTATAATTATAATTTATTTTGCGCACCAGTTATGAAATATAAAGAATGTAAAATGCATATATTATACATTCTTTTTATTTTCCTGCCTGGTTGTTATGTTAATGGTCTTGGTTAGTAGAAAATCAAGAAAATTAACTGCAACAAAAGCTAGATGCCATTTTCGTTTCAATTTAAGGCGTTAAGTAGCTTAAATGACCTTGTCAAAACGGAGCTCATCAAATATTTGTCAAAATTAGAGCGATCTAGCGGATTCTCGCTGTACTTGGTCGAAAAGATCAAAGATTATGTAATTGTAGAGGAGACAAGCATTGTTGTGCTTATTAATATTGCATCCACAGACCAATCAGCCTTCCTATAGACTGAGAATGTTCAATTTATTGCATACAATTCGTTCTGTCAACTGCCTGAAGGCAGACGAAGTGGGACGTTGCGTTCTAATTCTAAAAATCATAATATTTCAAAATCATAGGGATGACTAACAAACTTCGTTTATATCGAAATATGGCAAAGTTGTATGAACTGCTGAGGAAATGGGACTATATTGTTAACAGATTTTCTTAATAATATAATACGAGAAAAAAATAAAAAAAATGTTTTTATTTTGGATAATGGGCCGTTCAAGTATTACGTAACACTATAATTCTTTGCTCTGCTTATTTTGTATGACATGGGGGGTAGGGGAGTCTAGATGATGATTACGTCATCGGTAGTTATTTACTTATTACATCCGTAAAATCTAATATCTATCCTAAATCTATTTTCTTATTTCTAAAATTATAATTATAACCATCCACATTCGCATTGTATATCTGTTTAGTCATTCGCTCATTCGACATTCTTTCTATATGCCCGAACCATCGGAGCATGCCTTTTTTCATTTTTACACCGATACCATCATTCACACAAAGCCTCTTTCTTACATCTTCATTACGAACGCGATCGGTGAGTGATACACCGCAGATCTTGCGCAAAGATCTCATCTCGACCACGTTCAACTTACTTTCATGCTCTTTTCTGCATACCCAGCTCTCGCTTCCATATAAAAGCGTTGGAGTAAGTACAGCATTATGTACGGCTAGTCGAGCGCGCTGGCTGAGATGTTTAGATTCTAGCAGCTTACCCAACGCTCCATTCACGCAATTCCCAGCAAGCACTCTTCTTTCTATGTCAATGGTGTACCACCATCCTTGCTAAAAGCACATCCAAGATATACAATTTCATCCACCTGTTCTAACACTGCATCATCTACTACCCTTGCATTTGTTCTCAGCTCATCTCTTTCAAATACTAATACTTTAGTTTTATCCACATTCAATTGTAAGACTTTCTCCATACAATCCTCTATCATGACTGTGACTAGTGCTTGTAGCCCAGATGGTGTAGAGCTAACAATTACCGCATCATCTGCTTAAAGCAGACAGTTCACCACTAAGGAGAGGGAGGGGGTAAGAGCTTTGCTTACTTTTGCTGACAAGGGGGATGGGGGGGTAAAGAAATGTAATAAATATGCTTACGTAATACTTGAACGGCCCCTAAGTACCTATCTAAAGTTTTTTAGATACCTACATAAGTGAAGTCATTAAAATTTAATATAAAATAAAAACAGATAGGTCATAGTAAATTAAAATCATATTAATTTTCACATTTTCTTCGCGATTATGATATACCTATACTTGTGTACCAAAGGAGATGTTGCAAAAATGTATGGACCTCCGGCCATGTATTGTACACAATATCATTAAACAGGCAAAATCAATATAAGAACGTTTTTTACTGCATATTTTCACTTATTTAGCTTTGTTTGCAGTTACAAAACATTATTTGGAGTTAGAATTGCAACTCAAAACCAACATGGCGAATATGGCGGGCGATGTCATTTTGACATTTTTATTTTTATAATTGTATTTTGATTTTATAGTACTTGGAGAAAAAAGAAATATTTTCTAAATACTATCGAAATCGATTGATCCCAAGTGTCGGCTGTATCGCCGCCATGTTTAACATAGTTGAAAATAATAAAATCGTTTGAATTAAATGTGGTTGTAACTCTAAAATATATTCTTGAATAAATTAATTGTATTTTTTTCGGATTCTTCTTTAATTTACCCATTTTTTGAGGACGTGTACGATCCAGAGCCGAGCTCGCAACATCTCCTTTCAAATCTCTAGTGCCAACCGCGGACGGACAGACAGACAGACGGACATGGCGAAACTGTAAGGGTTCCTTGTGTACTACGGAACCCTAAGAACCCTTATTAAAACTGGAAAAAAAGCCTAATAAATTCTAGCTGCCCCGACGACCTTCTATCGCCTTATAGGTATGAAAAAAATAAGTATGTCCAAGAAATCGAAAAAAAATGTTTGCCTAGAATCACTCTTATTACTTAGGGATATTGTTGGGGTTTCTGCCGTAGACAGTACTCTCGGTTGTAGGTTAAAGTTGTTAGGAGTTCACACCAAGTAAACCAACGTTAAAAGGTTATACTAGAATATTTATTGAGTCGCACTTTTTGTTGTTAAATACAATGACTCGCGTACGTATGTTATGTTATCAAGCTACAACTGGCTTAATTAGGTAATTAACATTAAAAATGCTGTATGAGCAATATTGGCTCGTACAGGTATGAAAAATTGATGTTGGCCCATTCTCAGACCTACCCAATAGACACACAAAATTTCATGAGAATCGGTAAAGCCGTTTCAGAGAAGTATGTTAACTTACATTGTGACACGAGAATTTTATACATATATGGAAATTATCCCATAATCCTTGCTCCATCAATTTACCCCACCTTCCCTAATTATATCGACTATATCGATAAGACTTTAAGAGCCTCCCTAGAGTTCCATACGTCTGTTATGTCAATTATTGACAATGCTCATGACGTCTATGAAAAAACGAAATAGCGAATTACGTGCATACGAAGAAAAGAGATATCAAATTTTTTAATACGTCAAAGAACAAGTCATGACCAGCGTAATTTGAGCTACCATGAATATTATTCTGTATTATTTATTGATTTATTATGTGTATTATAGCACTGACCGGTGAAAACAAATACCATCCTTTTTCAAATTAGAAGTGTTAGTGATTTTACTGCAGCATCTCACACAACAACTCAGCATCTTATGTTTTTTTTATTCATTTATTTTTGAAAATTTTATGTACTCTCAGATCACGGAAGTGGTTGCTATTAAATGAACATTTTGAGATGGCGGATAATATAAGCTTGATTTAGCGTATGCGTTGACAGAAACCGTTCCCCCTACATAAGGTGTCTATTGGTTCCATAGTCGATGATTGCATCACAGTGATTATACTACAAGAACGGTTTAACTATTTTGAATACAAGTACAGTTATGTGATGGCGTTAGGTCAGGAATCATTACAACCGTTCAATATTTATGTGTATAAAAATGATGAAAGGGAACTTAACAATTTTGTATGGAGTATGAAATACCTACTCTCAGTCATCTTAAAAAAAAACAATTTATTCGTTACCTTTAATAATGATGAAGCAAAGCAAAATAGCAGTCCAACAAGATAACAGTCCAGCAAAATAGCAGTCCAGCAAGATAGCAGTCCTGCATGATTGCAGTCCAGCAAAGAAGCAGACCAGCAACTAAGCAGTCCAGCAAGAATGCAATCTAACAAAATAGCAGTCCAGCAGGAGAACAGTCCTGCAAAATAGCAGTCCAGCAAGATAACAGTCCAGCAAAATAGCAGTCCAGCAAGATAGCAGTCCTGCAAAATAGCAGTCTAGCAAGAATGCAATCTAACAAAATAGCAGTCCAGCAATCCAGCAAAATAGCAGTCAAGCAGGAGAGCAGTCCTGCAAAATAGCAGTCCAGCAAGATAACAGTCCAGCAAAATAGCAGTCCAGCAAGATACCAGTCCTGCATGATTGCAGTCCAGCAAAGAAGCAGACCAGCAACTAAGCAGTCCAGCAAGAATGCAATAGCAGTCCAGCAAGATAACAGTCCAGCAAAATAGCAGTCCAGCAAGATAGCAGTCCTGCAAGATAGCAGTCCGGCAAGATTGCAAGATAGCAGTCCAGCAAGATAGCAGTCCTGCATGATTGCAGTCCAGCAAGAATGCAATCTAACAAAATAGCAGTCCAGCAATCCAGCAAAATAGCAGTCAAGCAGGAGAGCAGTCCTGCAAAATAACAGTCCAGCAAGATAACAGTCCAGCAAAATAGCAATCCAGCAAGATAGCAGTCCAGCAAAATAGCTGTCCAGCAAGATAGCAATTTGGTTTGGTAAGGTGAGCCCGTTCTTGAGTTATAGAATCACAACGAAAAGTGGGATTGATTTGCATGTATATTTTAGCTAAAGAAATATATAAAAAAATATAAACCGATTACAGAAAAAACGTCAGTTAAATAACGATATCGTATATATAGGCAAAATTTAAAACTTTCGTGTTGTTCAAAGTGTTGTAAATTAGGATGTCAAACGGCAATTGTGACTTGATCTTGATCATCTCCAATAGTTTGGGAAACATTGATTAGTCCTTCGATTTGCAGCTGTGACTTAAGTTTTAGACCCACAGTCCAGCTATAAGTAAGATATCAGTATTTTTTATCGTTGTATGGCTGCGTAATTTTCGGCACCAAGGGATATCAACTAAGACTTCATAAGTAGTAACTCAACTACATTGAACTATCTGGTTTTTATGTAGATATTAGGCTCAAGTATTTTCTATCAATGTGATAAACTGCTCTGTACCATGACGTCTTATTGCTGTCCAATAAAAAACAAATTCTTAATAGATGTGTCATTTTACAAGCTTTTTACAGCACTTGACGTTAAAACATAGAACAACATCAGAGGGGAGTAGCCATATGCAGGTTTTTCCCTCTGTCAAAGTACAAGTCCAAATGGGCCTATACCTGTCGCCTAGATGTTTAGATGTGTGCGTGAAATTGTTTCTGTATTTTGTTAAAGTCAAGGTGTGAGTTTCGTAGTAATAAACGATTTTTGTAGTGTGCGTGTGTGTCGCACGCATTTCCCCCCGCAAAAAATTACAGACTGTTTTGCATCGGTAATACACGCTATGGCTACTCCCCTCCGGTCCACCGCCACCGGTGGTGCCCGCGTTGCTCTATGCGTTAAAACTATATAACAACTGTGTATGACCAAAGAACAAAGAGATTCCACTAGTTGTCTTTTCATTAACTATGTTCGTTACTTAGTTTCGGCAAACTTGAGTAATAAGAGAAGTCGGTTCTCCATAACAATTACGGTACTCGGAAGTAATAAAAGTTCTCTTTGCTGCGTACGTGACGTAGAAATCAACTCTTATGGACGTGTTCGGCATAGCCTACGCTTTCCCTTTTTATTTTCTTCCCTATTTATATTTTTACTCGCGGGGCTGTTAGTTTAACGGCTGGTAAATGTGTTTTTTTTTTTAACGCTCCGATTAGTGATATTCACTGTTACATATCTTTTTTACAATGTCTCGTAGTTTATTGCTAAGTAGTAAGTTGCTAAGTATAAGGGATCATCATCATCATTTCAGCCGAAAGATGAAGCCGTCCACAGCTGGACAAAAGTCTCTCTCAAAATGCCCGATTACGAATTTTTAGGCATTTTAGGCCTAAAATGCTTAAAAATTCACTTGCTTGCGTTTTATTCTAGTTACATCCCTCTCAAGATCTTAATAAGCAGCATTTAACTTTTCAAGCCATAAATGGCGAACCGTTCGTATCAAAACACCGTGACACAAACTTAAATACATTTGAGAGCCTGCAGTGGGATTCAATTTAAATCCTCTGAAAGATCCTATTATTACAGTAAGGTGTCGAGGTAAGTAACCGTAGCATCTCGCGATGTCTTGTGACAAAGCAATAAATTAGACAAATCCGATTTGCACGTGCGAAGGGAAGGGAAACTCGTTACACTGTTTTGGTGATTGCGTTTGTTTAGACTAAAGGCAACATTTGTCTCGGTAATTCTCAATTCTAAATTCAATTTGTTTTGAACATAAAGCCATTTATCGCCGATATGTAGAACAATGCGACGTTTTGCTCATCCAAGTTTTTAAGGGTGTTATTATACTGTCAGAATTTCATATTTATCAAGATTTAATTTTGCTTTCGCTTTGTATGCTTTAATTAAATGTGTAGATAAATAGACTGTCAGATGTATTGCTACTCAAGAGGCACAATGATATAAGTTTTTTTGGCATGGAGGGAAATCTCCAAGCAGTTCAGATTGGCGGTTAATGAATTTTGCAGCCTATAAGACCACACATCACCATATAAACAAGAGTTAGCATAGCTAAGGCTTTGTTTTATTTTTACCGGCGCGGCGGTAGAGTTGATTGAGCTCGTAGGCTTTGGAACTATCCCATTACCTAATGTCCCTGCCGCTAAATGATAGTGTTCAACAATATCGTATTCCGGTCAAGTGGTAATGTACCCTGTAATTTCTGGCAAAGAGGCATAACACCTTCACCCTCGGGAGTATCAACGCATCTACATTGTAATGTTTGGTCCCATGCACATGTTGAAACGCATGATATACCATCAATGTAAATTGTATGTGTTTTCATGATATATAAACCTCTTTAGATCTTTATCTGAAATTTCAAAAAGAGATATAAATTAAAATTTTATTTCTGCACAGAAACTACGAGCTCAACTCTACACGGTAGGTAATGCAGTGTAGCTTATTCCCACGAGCTCCGTAATAAGTTAGGATACCGCTGCAAAACAAAAAAAAGGTAAAAAAAATCTTTCCCAAAGAAAATATAAAAAAATACTAGCGGCCATTTTTTGATAGGCAACCTAGAGGATAAACCTATTCTCTAGTTTATGAATATACGTAAAAATTAAGTTTGCAGCATATTTGGATGAATGAAATGATTCTGCAGTGGAATCCTAACCTATAAATTGAACTCTACCATCAGTAAGAGTAAATATAATTCCTAGATAATTTAAAATTACATTTGCCATCAATTGCCGCTGGGTCCTATGTTCCAGAGTTAATCATAATTAACCATTATTACACGTTAAATAATAAGCTGCTACGTCTTGTGATGGCAAACGGTTATGATGAACGTTGGCGAAATTGTAATCGCTTCACTAGCTTTTAAGGATGGGAAGGGACAGAAAAGGGTTATGGTTAATTTATGCCATCTAAATAGCGAATTAGGGCAATGCACTTTTAAAAAAAAAGGTATGTTCAACCCTTAAAATATTATCGGATATTCTTCAACAAGTAAAAGTCGTCTTGAATAATACACCTATAATTTTATAGATATGAACGAGATTTTGGAGGTATAAATGTGCTTAGTTTATACAAGTAGTTATTGCACTTAAAAATTATTATATATGTATGTATCTTCACGCCTAATCTCTTACGGGGTCCACACTCTCTGTATGGAGTACCATATATCAGTTAGTTAATGGTTAGTCAAACCAGTTAAAATGTATATGTCATTCTAAATCTTGTGTCCAAGTATTTTTGTATTACTACGTAACATATTTTCGTCGTAGTAAAAAATAAATAAAGGTATATTTCATTTACCCTTCAACAATGTATCAAGGGAAGACAAGGGTGCAAAAGGGGCAAGTCCGAAATGAAAATAAACGTTGAACGATCGTTTAGACCCTTCAGTTTGACCTGACGCAAAAACAAAGGTAAATATAGTGAAAGATGAAGGAAAGTAATAAATTAGTTGTTGAAGCGCTAAATTTATTACTTCTTTTATTTGTTACCTAATAAAAAATCTTTTGAAGGCTCACTTCACTCACTCTGTTCACAGTGGCTCAGTGATCGAAGCTCACTTAGAGCTGAGGGAATAGGTTCTATTCGCATTGCGTCGATTCGCAGTTTTGTCTATGAGTCCTAAAGGTGCTGACAAAAGTCAATACATGGTGAAATACTTGTTCAAGGAGTATGGATACTTGGTGATAATTTACTTTTTTATGTAAGTAATGAAAGTAGCAAACAAGCATGCAGTTCACATTGATGTTAAGTGATGACTGCAGCCTATAGACACCCACACAAAGACCAGAGGTCAAAATTCAGATGCATTACCACTCCTGAGGTTTAAGGTGTTGTTCCTCTGTGCCGGAAATTACAGGGCCGTAAATTACCACCGGTACGGAACACGATAGTGCTGAACACTAAGTACCATTTAGCGGTTAGTATATTAGGTAACGCGGTGGTGCCAACGCCAGCTCCGTCACTGGAGCTCTATCACCACTAAAAAGTAATCGTTTTACGATGGAATTCAATAGATATAATCTAATAATACAAGTCGCAAGTTGCAGCTACAAACAATTTGCATGTGAACCAGTACCTATCTAACGTAGCAGTTCAAAAAAATATCCGTCAAAAGGGCGAATATATTTCTGTAAAAGAGCGACACCTTTGATCGTTTATTCGTTCTATAACAGTAGGTAATTTCTGTGCAAATGTCTCAATTAACAGAGAAAAGAGCGATAAAGGCGACAGGAAATAAATTGGAGCCAATTTAGTACCTAGGACAATTTACTGAGCTCAAATCACTCTATATCCACAGTCGGTCGGCTGAACTGCCTTAGCACGGTTATTATAGCCTATTTGCACGACGTTTTATGTTCCAAAATTGACCCAATTTCCCCATTATGATTAGTGAACTTTTCGAGAGCTTTGTAGTTTTTTGTGACTTGATACTCTTTTATGTCACGTTTATAAAACTAACTTACTAACTGCCTCAGTATCCGAGTGGTAGCAGGCCACTACTACTGCGCTGGAGGTCCTGGGTTCGATTCTCGGGTCGGAGGCTATCAGAGATAACGGTTGAAAATCCTTTATCTCTGGTTCTATTGGGATTTTTCCATTTTCTGGAAATTTCCCAATACCTCTGAGTTTGGTAATGTGTTCGGAGATGGCAACATGCTCGCCACCTGTTACGTGGGCCAAAAACATAACCGGCGAATCGTGGGTGTTTGCATGTATGCTTGAATGCATGCATTTAGCTCTGCCTATCCCTCTGAGGATTACAGGCGTGAAGTTACGCGGTAATCTTTTTCAGCCGTCTTACCAAAGCTTCATACTAGTTAGTTTTCGATGTAATCCATCATTACATCGAAAACTAACTAGACAGTGGTAACAAGCATTAAGTTCACATATATGTTAAATGTCGAATGCAGCCGTTTATACAAACATCAGAATTCAAAATGCAGATAAGTTGCCTAATTACTGATTTATCATCCACTATACCATTGCTGGTCTAAGATGTTTCGCCTCTGTGAGAGAAATTACGTGGCTATACATTACCGGAACATGATAGTGCTGAACACTACCATTTGGTGGCAGATAGATTAGGTAATACGATGGTGCTACTTACTACAGTTAATAATATCCGGTGTTTTAATTTTGTGAACGTAGCAAACAATCGTTCAATTTATATTAAAGGCAAGTAGTTCATTACTTTACAGTCTATTATTGTCTACATAAATATATAAATATCAAAAGTACGGAAAAACGGCAAAAGTCTTAAATCAAGTACCAAAGTGTACTTAGTGTTTGTAAACATATATACAAACACTAGGTACATTATAAAGTATATTACTCTACAATCTCTTTTCAAGAGATATGGTTTTTGTTTACGCTGAAAGAGTCTTAGACTTACTCGTATTAGTTCGCAGAAATAAAATGTTAAATACTGCATCTATGGTATGGGTGACTTATATGTATACTTTTACCGTGATGAAAGGCCATGCGAGGTCACGAATGGACATTTAGGCTAAGTACATAAAACATGAATATTGTAGCCGCGAAACGAAATGCGTCACAAGTTACCAGTAAAGCAACTTTTCCTCCTCCTTTGATTGCAAAAAAGCCATACAATTAAAGCTTTAATCGTAAAAGCCGCAAACATATGTACCTAAATGATTAATTCATATAAAATGAATTAATTATTCGTTTATTGTATCATTTACTTGCTGTTCCGCCGAACAGTTCGTATACACGAAACAGAGGTATATTTGTTTGCGACCTGTTCTCAGATCTACCGAATATACCTAGATACATAACAACCTCAGAGGGTGGCACTGGAGTTTCTATCTAACAATCAATGGACCAGGTACAATCGAAGACGTTGCCGGCCATCCAAAAACATTACAAATTAGACTTTATATCCAGATGAATAGGGCACAAACGTGACAGACCGGACATTTCTTCGATAGTACAAAACGAATTGTGTTACTACAATTCGTTTTTTATTTGGTCCATTATTTAATTTCCCAAAATATTTGGTGCAGTATTCACATAAAAATAATAATATAGACTGTGAGCCCGTTTACTATTGTTCATATTATAAAACTTTCAAGTCCAACTTAAAGGCACATCATAACATTATAACAAATAAATCATTTAACGAAGTGTACATAGAAAAAAACAAAATAGAAACAATATTTATTAATTCTAGAACGCAATATTATTTTGTTAGATTTTTATGTCTATTCGTTATAGCAAAAAAGTTTCACCAAACGCTTAGTTGTGTAGTAACATCGCGGGTGAATAAAATATTTATTAAGTTGCGTACACATTGTATGACTGCACGTTTTTTGATGACGGTGGACTTTTCTTGCTGTTTTTATATTTCAAATCAAAGCATAATATAAACCATAGCTAGGAAAACTTTTAAGCATCGTAAGTAAAAAAATGTAATGGAAAAGAATCCATATCATTTTTTTACTTACAATGCTTAAAAAACAATAAACTGATTTTTTTTTGGATATGTTTAGCAGGCTTTATATACTGGACTTTTTTAAAATTTATTTGACTACTTGGCACGGAACGGATAGGTGTGTGGCACTGTTGTGTGGGGTGTGCAGCGGGCGGACTAACTGTACCGATGCTTTTAATCATTTTAGCACCATTCAAATTATCCAAAATGAAATTATATATTATTTTAAAAGGATAAAAGGCACCCTAAGTTATGTATGTATGTATTTATGTAACTATATTCTTACCAAATACCGAATCATCACACAGAAATAATACCTAATCGCACCGAAAAAACGTACGGTTTTAAAAACACAGTTTTTAGGTACAGTAAAAAGTGATGAATAATTGGGCATCTAATGTGATGTTAAATTTATTTCTCAATATGCCCAATTATCTGAACACCTATCATTGTCAGGCACTACATTTATCCGTATTTTAGTTAGTCGCAGAATCTCAAGTGCCCATTATATACGTCATCAAGTCGTTATTGCGTCGACAAATGGTGCTATTTATCGTAAATCGACACTAAAAACAGGGTAACTTAACACATTGTTTTGGTAAAATGTGCTATTTTATTCGCGTTAGTGAATATTGTTCCTATATTCTACTTTGATTACAATAATTACAAGATATGTAATTATTGTAATCAAAGTAGAATATAGGAACAAAAAGTTTGCAGCTCATTTTAAGAGTAATATATTAAATACATATCCATGGTTGCAATAACGGAGCGGTTCGAAATTTGAATTGACGATGAAAAAAACATACATTTATTAAAATTTTTATTTCATAAACTATGTGGTATGTAACTTGTGAAATGAACATTTGTCTACATTTCATAAAATTGTTGTCGATCCTTTTGATTTTATTAACAAAGTCCGTTTCTACAGCTTTGTTGTCTACTTACAAAAGAATCTATAAAATGTTTCTGCGTTTTGCTAAATGTTCATCAATTTCACTTTTAATTTTTTTATGTCATGATAATAAAAATTATAACTTGTATGGTGTACTAAATCAATTATCGTCATTATCTTCAGCCGACATTTAATTTTCTCATAGCTGATTATCGTCTGTCGCTACCCTTTCCAACATCATAATTTTTTACTTACTGTATAAAAAAATTACACATTTTTTACAGTGTAAGTAAAAAGTTATAACACAAAGCAGCTAGTGTACAGTCACATCAAAATAGTGTTTGTTAGCACGTTCCAAATGTATCACTGGAACAACAATCGGGATAGTCAGGAACTGCAGTTTATCTGTATCGAGCAAATCTCAAGTGCCCATTCCATGCGTCGCCGGGCCGTAATGGTATAGACAAATGGTCCTATTTATTGTAAAATAGACCCTTAGAACAGAGTATTACATTGTTTTGGCAAAACGTACTGTAAATTTTGTCACAGTAATTGCCGTAAGTAGTTTTAAATTATGTGATCTTTCTCGTCTATGAATCCTTTAGCCACAAGTTTCAGTCATTCAAGTATCTAAGTAAACTTTACAATTAAAACTTTTCTGGTGCAATTCAAAATATCGTTATATAATCGACGTTTACTGATCGCTAACCTTTCCAATATTATAACTTTTACCTAACCCTACAAAAAGCTGAAAATGACGGCAGTGTGTTAACAAAGAGCAGACAATGTAAAGTCACCTCGAAATAATGTTTGTTAGCACGTTCCAAATGTATCACTGGAACAACAATCGGGATAGTTAGGAACTGCAGTTTATCCGTATCGAGCAAGTCCCACAATCTCAAGTGCCCATTCCATGCGTCGCCGGGCCGTAATGGTATAGACAAATGGCCCTATTTATTGTAAAATAGACACTTAAAACAGAGTAATACATTGTTTTGGCAAAACGTACCGTAAATTTTGTTTGTCTTTCTTCTAACTCGATGAGAATGGTCAATGTGTAATTGCCGTAAGTACCTAGTTCTTAACGTCGTGATCATTCGCATCAATGACTCTTTTAGTTACAGGTGTATCATTAGTGTGTGTAAACCTTACAATTATAACTTTAATGGTACAATTAAAATTATTATAATATCTTCAACCAACGATGTTTATTATAGGAGATTAACATCGATCGCTACCCTTTCCAATATCATCACTTTTATCGGGTTATTCGTCAACTCGACACAGACGACCGGACACACGTATGTCCAGTTGGTTAAACTTGAAATTGTAATGAGTTGTTATTTCGTCGTCTGGATACGACAATATTTTTGCGTGTGTCCACATGGTGAAACTTAATAAAACCACCTTTATGTTTTCACCAACTGGACACTATCATTTTTTTTGCAAAAAAGGTACAGTCATGTGCATAATCTTCTGGTTTATTACATTCTACATAATATTTTAAAGTTTGTACTCTTTCAAGAAAAAACTACTGGATGGATTTGGATGAAACTTTACAGTAAAGTCAAGTAGACGAAGTCGCGAGCAAAATCTAGTACTACATTATGAAAATAAGCTGACTCATATTTTTGCTGATAAAACCTAATGGTTTAAATTTTAAAATTAAACAAATATGTTTTGAAACAATCAAATTAAAGTACGATTTATTAAAATAAAGATACGGTTTGACTACTTATAGGAAAAGAGTGAAAATAGCCAAAATAATTTAAAATCATTCCTTCAAATATCACAAAAAAATGAAGTAGGTAAGTACCAACACATAATTTAAAGTAGCAATTAAATTTCTGTATTTATTATCAAAGCCAAAGAAGTTTTGCCCTTGAAAGATATACTCCTTTTCTATACAAACTTGCAAAGCTTGTTTGCTTGTTTACTAAATGTAGTTGCAATGAAGTTTGAACGAGTATTGTACTCGGAGAAATAATGAAATAAAATCGTATCACAAAAAATTATCAATAGAGCATAATTATGGCAACACAATTCTAAAATGAATAATTTTACAAATAATAATCATTCATCTTAACTCTGTAAAAACAAGACTTGTCACTTTTACATAGTATTTCAGTAATAATTGAGCTAGGCACTTGTAGGTACAACAATCATTTTAACAAGACTAAATTCATGTTGCAAAGCCTGTTTAAGCCTGTTTGCAAGTACTTTTTAAAATCACAACCATGTATAAGTTTCTAGGTGCCACTGCGGTATTTGGCTTTTAATTAAAAAAAATAACGATTTATAAGTCTCCACTATTTTATTGGGAAGCAGAGCATAAATAGTAGGAATAATGTTTGTATGATATTTTGTACGCCAAATATTGACATGAATCGTGAATAGTTGATGGCATTTTCTAACGCATGTTTTAAATCATCACAGAAGAATCTCTTTGAATGGGCAACAATTTCTCACATGTTGTGATGGGCAAAAACGAGAATACCGATGCGATCTACATGCTGAAACTGTTCAAGTTTAACTGTATTAGCCATATTATTACATACCCTCATTATATACATACCCTCATATACATATACGGATACATACCCTCCCCCCTGCCACAATCGCCACGCTTGGCATGTAAATTGGCGATCGCGGTGGCGGTAGTTTCATCGCAGGACGCTGCTGCCCATCTTGCATTATTGCACTTACTTACTACCGCCCCATTGGAATGGTTTGACCGCCATTGTTCGGTTGACCGATAGTTGGGATATTGGCAACTAAATGAAGTCCTATGTCTTGAAAAATATTCTGCGTGACTCTACTTTGACATGAATTCGGTTAAAATGTGAACGTGTGTCCAGTTGGCGAAAACAAAATGGTATTTTTTTTAAGTTTCACTATGTGGACAGAACACACGCAAAAATATTGTCGTGTCCAGACGACGAAATAACAAGTAATTACAATTTCAAGTTTAACCAACTGGAGATACGTGTTTCCGGTCGTCCGTGTCGAGTTGACGAATAACCCCTTTTATCACAGACCAATCAGCCTTCCTATAGACTGAGAATGTTCAATTTATTGCATACAATTCGTTCTGTCAACTGCCTGAAGGCAGACGAAGTGGGACGTTGCCTCCTAATTCTAAAAATCATAATATTTCAAAATCATAGGGATGACTAACAAACTTCGTTTATATCGAAATATGGCAAAGTTTTATGAACTGCTGAGGAAATGGGACTATATTGTTAACAGATTTTCTTAATAATATAATAAGAGAAAAAATTAAAGAAAATGTTTTTATTTTGGATAAGTACCTAATTTTTTTAGATACCTACATAAGTGAAGTCATTAAAAATTTAAAAATACATACAGCGAATAATATAAAATAAAAACAGATAGGTCATAGTAAATTAAAATCATATTAATTTTCACATTTTCTTCGCGATTAAGATATACCTATACTTGTGCCAAATTTCAAATCTCTAGTGCCAATAGTTTTTGCGCTCAACCGCGGACGGACAGACAGACAGACGGACATGGCGAAACTGTAAGGGTTCCTTGTTTACTACGGAACACTAAGAACCCTTATTAAAAATGAAAAAAAAAGCCTAATAAATTCTAGCTGCCCCGACGACCTTCTATCGCCTTATAGGTATGAAAAAAATAAGTATGTCCAAGAAATCGAAAAAAAATATTTGCCTAGAATAACCCTTATTACTTAGGGATATTGTTGGGGTTTCTGCCGTAGACAGTACTCTCGGTTGTAGGTTAAAATTGTTAGGAGTTCACACCAAATAAACTAACGTTAAAAGGTTATACTAGAATATTTATTGAGTCACACTTTTTGTTGTGAAATACAATGACTCGCGTACGTATGTTATGTTATCAAGCTACGACTGGCTTAATTAGGTAATTAACATTAAAAATGCTGTATGAGCAATATTGGCTCGTACAGGTATGAAAAATTGATGTTGGCCCATTCTCAGACGTACCCAATAGGCACACAAAATTTCATGAGAATCGGTAAAGCCGTTTCAGAGAAGTATGTTAACTTACATTGTGACACGAGAATTTTATACATATATGGAAATTATCCCATAATCCTTGCTCCATCAATTTACCCCACTTTCCCTAATTAAATCGACTATACTGATAAGACTTTAAGAGCCTCCCTAGAGTTCCATCCGTCTGTAATGTCAATTATTGACAATGCTCATGACGTCTATGAAAAAACGAAATAGCGAATTTCGTGCATACGAAGAAAAGAGATATCAAATTTTTTAATACGTTAATGCACAAATCGTGACCAGCGTAATTTGAGCTACCATGAATATTATTCTGTCTTATTTATTGATTTATGTGTATTATAATACTGACCGGTGAAAACAAATACCATCCTTTTTCAAATTAGAAGTGTTAGTGATTTTACTGCAGCATCTCACACTACAACTCGGCATCTTACGTTTTTTTTATTCGTTTTATTTTTGAAAATTTTATGTACTCTCAGATCACGGAAGTGGTTGGTATTAAATGAACATTTTAAGATGGCGGATAATATAAGCTTGATTTAGCGTATGCGTTGACAGAAACCGTTCGCCTTACATAAGGTGTCTATTGGTTCCATAGTCGATGCCTTTTATCAATGCAAATAGTTCGTACTTGTCAATTCTTTGACACATTAGTTCTTAGGTGAAACAAAGTTCGCAGGGTCAGATAATTCTATTTAAATACACTAAGATAATTTTTGGAACGCTATTCACACTGCAAAACAAGCGGAATCGCAATCACAATTCATGGAAAAACATTAGAAGTCTTAAGAGGTCTCTCCAGCAATACCATTAAACATACGCATGACCTTTGCAGCAAATTGCGCTGCAAAGCGGAGCAAAAATGGGATAAAAGCGTACAAATTTATGTCCAGGGCTCATCGTAGGCCATTAACACGTAGTAGCTCTTTGCATAAAACATTAAATTGTCGCGACACTGCATTGCATTATTATTTACGAGACCCTGTATCAACAATTTCCAATTATTTTATACCCTTATGGGAATCAGGTGGACGCTTTGTTCATGTTTAATTTTAGGAGGTTTTTACGTGGACAAATGAATGATATCGCGTTTTTCTTTGTAAATATTGAATATTATTTAATTTTATCCATTTGATTTTTAATGAGGAATACAATTAGTTTAAATAGAAAGTTAAAAAAAAGATAAATTTCTAGTGACTTTTTACGATTTGCTTAACCAATTTGTAAAAAAAAATATGTCCGTTATTCATATTTATTTACGATTTTAATCAATTCGAATTTCTTTGTTAAAAACACTGTTTATAAATCTATATCTACGTACGGTTAAATGATGAAATTCACTAGAGCCATCTTATAACTAACGTAGTTTATTTTCATAGCTAAGATGAATAACCGAAGTTTAGGGGACCCTCACACTGAAATATGAGCTATAAAGGTCAAAATACCAACGATCTCGACATCATCTAGAAAATAGAGCACGTAGTTTCTGAAGATAAACTATTTGTTACAACTTCACGTGCAAATAATACGAGTAACGTTGGTATAAAATGGTAAATTGTTATGCGGACCAATTTTAAAATATTTAGTATTCTAAGCATACTTCGATTTCCCACATGCCGCATTTCTATTTCGGTGCGAAAATCTAATAAATATGAATACCGTAATCTGAACTTCAGTAGCAGACGCTGATCATAAAATAAAAGAATTTATTATAGTTGAAAGACGGTCCTAGATTGGTTTCGCTCGAAGTATAGAGCTTAGTTCTGTTGCAGGAAAACTTTTATCTAATTTATTAACAACGTAAGAATACATGAAACACAAATGGCAACAATATGGTTTAGCCTTTATGGAGAAGCTATTATTATAATCAATGAACTTACCTTAAAACTAAGGTTAATTTCTGCAACTGTTTTTTTTTATGAAAATTACGTAATATGTTTTTTTTGGCCATAGCAGATAGGTCATGTAATTGTATTACATTTGATTATTCTGTTTACCGTTATTTACTTCAGTTTGTATTTTATTTAGTGAAAAGTACACAGGTAGATAGAATAACCTTTTAGAAAAATTCTGTTTCTGTTTCAGTTTCAAACTTGGTGTTCGAAGATTGAATTAGATTCACCGATTTCTGATACAATTTGACTGTCTCATTAGTTTAGCTTTGAAATAACAGTGCCTATGTAGATTCAAAGTTCATATCATTATCTACATACTGAAATCTTAATTTACTTAGAATCTCATACGTAGGTACCTAACCGTGATGCTACCACTAGAAGCCAAAATTAACCCAATTATTATTACGTATTTTCAACAATGTTTTGTATTAGGAGAAGGATAGAAAGAAAAAAAAAAGAAAAATTGAAAAAAATTAAATGACAGAAAAGTAAAAGTAGACAGGTAGTATAATAAATACTCTCCCCCTTATTCATAAACGTACATTAGATACGTTGTAGCTATAGAATGCTTTGTCTTTGTCAGTTGCATTGTCAAATGTGCAGGATAGATAAAGACAAACGAGAGATTAGCAACACTTTAGCTAAAATACGTTTATGAATAAGGAGGTAAGACTATGATGCAGTATATCTTGATACTATCAATAAAGAACAGTGTATTTCAAATGACCAACGGCTAAAAGTAAGAATCTGATAAAGAGACCAAAATTACTCAAATAACAGATTAATGTAATAACGACGGCCGGAGCCTTAAACGCGGTATACATTAAGACTAACGATTCTATTAGTTGCCCAAATCTCCCAAGGAAGATATTAAACATTTTTATCAATCCGGTCACGCCTCATTCTAATGAAGTGAGGCGTTTGTCACAGTAACAACCTTTGGGATCGTATTTGAAATCGCGATAAAAGGGAAATTTACTACCCTCCTAATGTTACCAAGTATTTCTTACGTTCGTGGCATTATTGCGACACTTCAGTGTTTTGGTGGAAGATTGGTGATGTTTTCTTCAGAATTTGTTATGTTTTCTTCATTAAAAAGACTAAATGAACCACTTCTGTGTTAAACTTATATAATTTACTTCGGTAATTATGAATATTACTTATCGAAATAAACTTATAACTTATTGTGTAAGTGAACTGCAAGATACGCACAAAGAAATAATTTTACAGAATAAACATAAGACAAAATTAAATTACTTTTTGATAAGCAAAAAGCGAGGAGGTATATAATAAAACTCAACAAATATTACTAACGTAGGCAATATTGCAACGATTTAGAAAAAAAATATAAACAAAAACTTAACCGTAATACAGGGGAACATGGATTTCGTAAAAATTTAAATTAAATTCGGTTCGCGGTATTCTCATCGCACATTTGCGAAATGCAAACGAAACCACACACGGGTAAAAATCCAACAAAATCTTCTATCGCAAATTGTATTTGAAATATCCAAAACGTGAGATGAAAGCGAGCTGTCCGGGGTAGTCCGAATCTAGATAATGCAAATACGTACCACCGACCGTTGCGCTTTGCCAACCCTTTTGATGCCGCCTGTGCCCGAATAACATTTTGCTTTATCAAATACCTGGTTACATGGTGCGGTGAGTCACTGTAGGGGTTTTAATGGAAAAACGTTAGTTGCGTACATTTTATTGAGCACGCAAAAATGCGCAATCAGCTTATGATTATTGTTCGACGCAAAGAACAGTAAAAAAGTTCGACGTGCCAAAAGTCGTGCCAATTTTTTGCTATCTACTTCAGTTGTCTATTGCCGTTTATCACCATCTAACCCTCAAACGTCCTTTATCTAAGAGTCCCTTATTGTTTTGTTATAAAAGTTATTCTACGTTTTAATTCTACAAACTGCTATTGTTTCATTGCAAATGCAGTACTAAATGGCGTACTGGTGTTTTAGTAATAAATTAGTTGAAAGAATGACACATCAATCTATATATATAAAAATGCAACCCGTTTTCTTTGGTCACGGCATCACGCGTGAATGGCTTTACCGATTTCGCTAATTCTTTTTTTTGTTGTATTTATTATTATTAGGAGAAGGTTCTTTAGGAAAAAAATATTAAGAAAATATTTTAGAAATATTTGAAAATATACATTTAATTTTGCATATTTGCAAAAACGCGCGTAACGAATGTCAATGTCATTCACAGCCATAGACTATATTGAAAGAGCATCGTTTGTTCGGAAACGTGATTACTTAATTAAATTCGAGCATCATTTGTTCGCATAACCTATTTAGTAATCTGTGGTAGTACATTAACTTAAAAAAAATCTGTGGTAATCTGTGATAGTGATGTGCCAACTCGGAGAAAATATTACTCGATTTAACTCGAGTGAAATCCAATCATATATTTAAGTATTTAAAATAATATTTACTATCAATTAAACTATTTTTATAATCAGTAATCACAATATTTTTTTTTAATTACCGACTGTGACTGAATGACGGGCTGATAAATTGACTGACAACTCTGACTTTTACGTAGCATATAATACGAATACGAAATATCGTTTTACTTGACACTTGCAATATGCAAAACAAGCGATGCCATAGAATTAAAAAAAAAATTGTATATATTTACGAAAAACGATGGGGGCGATGTTAAAATAGTATTAGAACACTTTTCAATTATTTTTTAATTTCCTGTCTGTTTGTCCCTTTGTCCAGGCTAATCTCCGAAGATACTGGACGGTTTCGAATGAAACTTTTTGTGGTGCTGTAGGCTACTTTTTACTGCGGAAAAATCACTCATTCCCATGGGAATCTCTACATTTAATTTCATTTTCCTGTACAAATAGTCCGTATCTGTTAAACCTTTGACACATTATTTCATTGTGAGGCAAAACGAAGTTTGCCGGGTCAGCTAGTAATTAATAATAATATCATACATCATAGCTTTAATTTGTATGTAACGTTTCAGTTTTTTTTTGTAAAAGATATTTTTTTTGTGAAAGAGTTATTATTTTTTATTGCTTACTGCTGACGACGTAATGTCGTTACACATTATACAATAAATACACTTTACGTTATAGCTACTTGTTACAAGTCGTTTGTGTAATAAATTGCGTAGTATATACAGGGTGTTAGAAGACCGCTTCCGAAGTCGAAACACAGGTGTGTCAAAAATCAATAATACCTACCTAAATTTGGAAAATTTGAACTTCTTTTCTAAGTCCGTGAATTTTTGAAAAAAATAAATATGTCATTGTATTCAGAATCATGACTCACTACTACCAGTTTTCTTTCGGAAGCGTTCCCTTGACACCTGTATAGTAAGGCGTGAAGCTGGCGTCACTGGCGAGGCTGGCTGTGTAGACGTCGAATAGCTTTTGTAAAAGTAAATGTTGGAGTATGTATGTGGATTATATACTGATATATAAATATGAAATATTTTTGTTGTTGTTGAAGTTGAAGCAGAATTTTGTGTGTCGTGTGTGTAAGACTTGGACAGTACGGCTTATAGAAAAAAAAACACCTTTACACAAAAAAAAAAAGAATTATGTGTAGCTTAACGTCATCTTACACTAAACTCTCTGGACCAAACAATACTTATCCCAAAGTAGACTCAAAAGTCGTTGAAATGAGTGAGGAATGTAGTTTTATGTTGTGTAGGTTTATAGAGACCGAGAAGTTTGGCTCCGTATGCTCTCTAAACTACATTGAATGATTTGTTATTCTAGTTGGGTATGGTTATTAAAGTATTATAAGACCATGGGTTGCCAGAGGATAAAATGGAAACTTATTTTTTTGATACATCATCTCATAAAAAGAATCTAAATTCTGATTAAAAAAAAAAAACAACCTAATCTGTTTAATTTGTTCGTTGTGTAAAAAGGTTATAAACATCAATTCCATTTTCACAACCTTTTATATTTATAGACCGAATAATATCTCTCTATTATAATTTAGAAAATTGTGTATTTCAGATTCAAACAAAACTTATGGGTGTAAATCCATTTCAATTTCCTAATTATATAACTGTTCGTTAATATAAAACATGAAACAATTTGAATACCAATTTAACTTTGCAATCTCCATCCAGTTTTCAGTAATAAAGAAACGTTATGATACGTTATATTCAGGATATTAAGATTAAAATTCAGATAATCCCAATTCGCAATTATCCTTTGACCCACGTTTCGTCACTCAGCGTTCTTTTTTTATCAGAAATTCACATACCGCTTCTCTCGTTAAATTTTATGCAATATTTTCAATACTTTTTACAAAGGCTGCTTAACGAGTAGGTACTAGTTTTCATTGGCGATATTGCTTTTGTGCAGTGACACGAACGGATTACTCGTATTGTGCTCGCTTTAAATGCAATAGTCGCACAGCAAAACTTCATCACATTTTCAGATATAGCAATCAAATTAATTTCGTAAGTGGATTTCGAAAAATAATAGGTAGGTACGGGTACGATGTGTATCCGTTCATGTGTTTTATTAATTTGATATCTTTATTCGTTATCTTTAGGTATTTTCTTCTTATAAAAAAATGTGTTTTTGTACGTTTGAATCATTAGTATCGGTCAAGTTATAAAAATAAGTGAACTGCATGGTTGGTGCTGATGGCACTAAATAATAATATATGTATTAAACAATTTGCTTCGGAGGAGATGACTTTTTTACACTTCATTTTTTTCTTCAAACCTCATTATTAGGTACCTATGGGTAATTTTTTAATAATTATTGTAATCATTTCTAATTTGTAGGGTAATTCGTTATTTAGGGTTCATTGAACAAAAATCCAATAATTGAATAGAGTCTGGGACAGTCTGCCCATCAGAACTTTAGCAATTAGCCAGAAGGTGAAATTCATTGTAATGTTGAATTTCTACGAAAATTAAACCTACGACGGCAAGTTTGGTCAATAGAACTGAAAACCGTTTGAACTTGAAAATTAATATAGTAGCTACAATTTCAGAGAAATTAAGCGAATAAGTAATTTAAATTAAACAGATGGAATAGACTTTCATTAAAACCTTATCTTATAAGATTTCAGTGCTATGAAGAAACATAACTTTACGGTATGAAGGTAACAGTTTTCTTTGGAACCTACACACAATAATGAATGCACCTATAATTTTCCGGATATTTCTAATACGTGGCAAGCCATGTAGGTACTTTAATTAGAAAATAATGTTACATACCCAGTGCTACGAAAAAATATAACTTTTCAAATACTTCCCGGATACTTATTTATAATTATACTTCCTTGATCCGCCAATCATGGTTTTTAATAGGGGTCGAGGCTATTTATTATCTTTAATCGCGCTTTGTGTTGTATTGTTCCTCTTCTCAATCGTAAATATCGCAATATTACACATTATTTGAAGTACCTTACTCGTAGCAGGACTCAGTGGCTTGCCACTTTTGTAATTATCTGTAAACTTCATAATCTATGCAAAGATTCTCAAAATGTAAAGTAGACTCAAGCTATGAGTCCACGAGAGCTCACGAGTGGCCAATAAATTACAAATCAGTCACCAGCATAATGGGACCATTCCTCAGCGCCAAGAAGTTAAAGTTGGCGGTAGTTCAAGCAAAGTTCCCGGACGAGTATGGCAGCCATTAGGTAAGTAATTGTCAGGGCTATTTAATGAAACAAAATTAAAAGTTTTTTTGATGTTTAATGCTAAATACGTAGGAAAGCAATACTTTATATAATTAATTACCTGAATTACCAAAAAAAAGTAGAATTTCATCTGGATTGAACAATAATAGCAGATTCACTCATAATATCATACTACTGCAGTATCCTGTAAAAAACCGGCTAAGTGTATGTAAATTTCAATGTAAAGTTCCGTTTCTTAGAACCTACATTTTATAAGTTCATTGACCTTAATTACACGTAAACTTGTAAAGCATACTTAGTTGTGATAGTTTTCCTTTTTACTTGTACTAGTGTAAGGCACCATTACTTGCAATATTGTGTTTCTACCTATATCTTTTTTGACATCTTCTGTAGTTTTGGTTTTGGTAAATAAAGTATATATATTTATATTAAAAAATATTTGGCACTTTAAAGCTACGAATCCCCTATTAAAAAAAAGAATGCTCTAAAACTCGAAATAAAAATATATTGTAGATAAATATTACAGCTACTTACCAAACTGCTTCCTTGCGCATATAGAGATGAAATATTCAAGCAAATACATCTAGCCCGAGCCGTTCACATATTTCGCCAAAATCGTACGAAACTAGAAAATTGTTTCGGCCAAATTAAATTGAATATAAAAAGTTGATATTTACATTGTACAAAATTGGGTGAATATAACGTGTAACATAAACGTAAAACCTGAAACGAGTTGTTCAATATTTTCAGCAAGCTGCCTAGGTGGGTAAATACTGCTGTTTTATATAACATTCTATTTTATAAAATTTAATTTTATAAAAAGCATTCTTATTCTTTTCCTATTTTTGTATTAAAAATAAAACTGCAGCCTTCATGAAAATTGACTTTCAAAGCCCGATTACACTGAAAATCTTCTAAATTCAGAAGACTAATTCAGTATCTTTCATTTTGTGATCTGGTAATTGAACTCGGCACCTCAGCCGTAGCTGCAGAACTGAGGCAGTGAAAATGCGGTTACTCTTAAGAGGGGGTTCATATTTGGACCTGAGAATCAAACTCGGGACCTCAGTCGTAGCCCCGTAGCACTAACGGTCTGCTAATTTTATAATACTGATGGCCGAATACTCAACCGTTACTCAATTTTAAGCAACCCTCAAATGTGGGCTATCTTTATCGTTTGAACGTGTTTTATAAAGACAGAAGACTTTTAAGTCGCACTTAGATTTGAGTGACGTTTGAGTATTTAGCCGTGAGGCATATAAAACTTTTAATACCTTACTTACATCGCGTATTAATATCAACCTTGCAATTTTTCGATGCCATTACAGTTTTTAATGAAAAATTCCCTGAGATTACGTTATATGCAGTGAATTAGTTCTATCACACGACCTGGCATTGTGGTGATCCGATGAAATTGAAATCTAACACCTTATGAAAGCTTCAGGTAGTTTTACGTTGTGCTCCTCGGAATAGAAGATATTTTTATATTTTTCTCTCTGTTTTGTATAAAGAAAACATGTCTCACGAATGACTTTGGATGAGTAAAATATAGCATTTTAACGTTCTAGCCTATTTCAACGTAAGATTAATCTTAAAGTCATAAATGTACGTAGCGTCGGTAAAAAATTACTTTTAATATTTGAGACTTAAGTTTCCGCAGTGTAATTTTTTCGTATATTTTCGTAAAACACTCCAAGCTGTTGACTAGTGCTGCTACCACACAAACTTCTGTTTTCAAACTACGAAGCTCTTAATACCCCATTTCATATCGCAGATTAAAATTGAAGTTTTGTGTATACCTTCGAAATTTTATTTTGGTACCGTTAGAGTTTTAATGAAAGACACTCAGAGATTACGTTGTATTGTATATATTGGCTTTATTCACATGACCTAGCATTGTATACAGTCCTCTTCCGCGGTTATCCGTGGACATTGAAATATATTATAAGAAATTTTCAGGAAGTAAAAGTTTTACGTTGTGCTACGAATACATTTTTTTTTCACAAAAAATCATATTTTATGAATCACTTTGGTAGGTAGATAATGGTAGATTTAGTTTAAAGCATTACAATGGTTCGGTGATTGTAATATAAGTATCTTTTAAAATTAGATCACCACTTTGAAGAATCGATAAACAACATTATAACACATTCTCTCTACACATCTCTCTCTCTCTCTCTCTCTCACACACACACACACACAACTCCCTCTTCTATTGTGAGTCTCTTCTGACGCAGTAGTTGTATTTTTGTTAATGTTTCGCCAGGGAGTCAATCAAAATGTAGTGTATTTACTGGTGGTAGAGCTCCAGTGACGGAGCTCGCGGGCGTAGGCACCACCGCATTACCTAATATACTTGCCGCTAAATGTTATTGTTCTCAGCACTATCGTGTTCCGGTCAGGTGGTAATGTACGGCCCTGTAATTTCCGGCACAGAGGCATAACACCTTAGGCCTCAGGAGTGGTACCGCATCTGCATTTTGACCTTGGTCTTTGTGTGGGTGTCTATAGGCTGCAGTCATCACTTAACATCAAGGTGAACTGCATGCTTGTTTGCCACTTCCATTACATTAAAAAAAAGTTGTTTCAACATAATATTAATCTTTAAATAAGTTAGAAGTTTACGTAGCATCGGCAAATACTCTGATAATAATTAAACCTATCTGAGACTACGCAACTGGTCGCAACGTAAGTCGTATAAGCGGTCTAGACAGTTGACTGGTGCTCCTGCCACAAAACCTTTGTTATCGAACTACGAAACTTTTAATATACCCTACTCCACATCGGAGATTAAAATCAAGCTTTTATCTATACCGTTGCAATTTTTTTTCGATACCGCTAAAATTTTAATACCACAGGAACTGGCATTGTCTGCTGTCTCTTGGATATATTCGCGGTGATCCGATGAAATTGAAATTTAAGACCAGAAAGCTTCAGGTAGTAAAAGTTTTACGTTATGCTCTTTGTTATAAAATACTTTATTATTTTTTCATCTCGCTTTGTTTCACCACGAAAACATATTTTATGAATGACTCTAAAATAAATTAAATACAGAGTTGTCTTACTGGCTCTCTGTAATAGAAATTCTTATAATCTGAACAAATATAATATGTTCTCTTTGAATTTTTATTTCATTTTTTTTTGTACTTAATGAAAGTGGCAAGCAAGCTTGCAGTTGATATTGATGTTAAGTGATGAATGGAGCCTATAGACACCCACACAATGACCAGAGGCCACAATGCAGATGCGTTGCCACTCCTGAGACCTAAGGTGTTATGCCTCTGTGCCGGAAATTACAGGGCCGTACATTACCACCTGACCGGAACACGATAGTGCTGAACACTACCATTTTTTTTTTTATGTAATAAAAGTTGCAAACAAGCGTGCAGTTCCCATTGATGTTAAGTGATGACTGCAGCCTATAGACACCCACACAATGACCAGAGGTCAAAATGCAAATGCGCTGCCTTTCCTGAGGCATTAGGTGTTATGCCTCTGTGCCGGAAATTACAGAGCCGTACATTACCACCTGACCGAAACACGATAGTGCTGAACACTACCATTTAACGGCAAGTATATTAGGTAATGCGGTGGTGCCTACGCCCGCGAGCTCCGTCACTGGAGCTCTACCACCACTGATGTTATTATTAAATGTTACATATACTCGTACCTACTTATTATTTTTATACCAAAATTAAATTTATCTCTTTAAGTCCACATTAGAACTGAATGTTTATTATATATTTTGTAGGCTAACAAGTTTTTTTTATGTAACTAAGGTGGCAATCAAGCATGCAGTTCACATGGATGTTAAGTGATAACTGCAGCTATAGATCCACACAAAAACCAGAAGGTCAAAATGAATATGCGTGGCCACTGTCGTTATCTCTATGCATAGAGCAACACGGGCCACCGACCGCGGTGGACCAGAAGGGAGTTGCCATATACAGACTTTCCCCTCTGTCAAAGTACAAGCACAAGTATTCCTATGCCTGCCGCTGTGTCGATTGTTTAAATGTGTGCGTGAAATTGTTTATGCATTTTGTTAAAGTCAAGATGTGAGTTTCGTAGTAATAGACGAATTTTGTAGTGTGTGTGTGTGTACGTAAGACACGTATTTCCCCCCGCAAAAAATGACAGACTGTTTTGCATCGGTAATAAACGCTATGGCTACTCCTCTCCGGTCCGCCGCGGCCGGTGACCCGTGTTGCTTTAAGTGTATATGTGTTAATTATTACGAGGTCAAAGATTGTTAACGAGTTTACATTTTGCTATGTTTACACATACAAAATGCAGTTCATTTTAAATGCATTACGGACTCCTTCGTCATCTATATTAAAATTAAGTTGTCACTTGGCTGACTCTGTACGCTTTGACATTGTGTTGTTTGAAAGTTGAATGAGTTTGTATGTATTTAACATTTAGAAGCCGGGGGTCCCAAGGGTCGATATGTTTGATCAAAAGTTAACCTAGGCACTAAATGAGTTATTGGATCTGTACTCTCAATGGGATTTACTTCGATTAAATATATTTTTTTTAAATTCTGATGGAGCTCAAAGACCTTGTCATTAAGTATTTTATGTGAATAAAGTAGCAAGCTGATTATTATTGGTCTGAAGTTAGTACCTCTATATAATGGGACTACCAACCATGCTACCACTGTAGGTAGCATGGTTGGTAGTCCCATTATTTCATAAATAACTTAAACGATGTACAGTATTCAACAATTAATATTGCACATCGAGCTTGCGAAAGAGATGATCGGCTCGTTTCGACTACGTAGAGCGTTATCTCTGTTGGACACTGCCTACGTAAGCACTGACAGTCCGGTATTGGTCAAAACTCGATCAAAATTGTCGACAAATGTCAAATAGGTACGGTGCGAAAGAGATAACGCTCTACAGACCCGAAATAAACCAAAGTCTCCTTCCTAGGCTCGATGTGCAATATTTATTGTTGAGCACTGTAATGGAGTGAAATATAACATTATAATAAACAACTTTAGATGATATTAACCATAGATAAATCATACAGTATAATATTTAATTACTTGAACTCAAAGAGCAACGCGTGCCACCAGCCGCCGCGGCGGACCGGAGGGGAGTAGCCATAGCGTTTATTACCGATGCAAAACAGTCTGTAATTTTTTTCAGGGGGAAATGTGTGTGACACACATACACACTACAAAAATCATCTATTAAGAAATAAAATAAAAAATAAATTTTTATTTATTGACAAAAATCTCTTTTTACATTGTAGTGGTTGAGACTTCCCAGTAAGTTATCAAAGATACTTGAGTTGGGAATGTCTCGCTACTTCCCAAGTGGGTAACAATAGGAGATTTTCTTTCTAAAACTATGTTATATAATAATAATAATATATGTAATATATAAATAAAAACAAGTTAACGTAGATATGATATGTTAAGGTTTTTTAGTTTAAGGTATTTAGTGTGTGTGTGTGTGTGTGTGTGTGTGTGTGTGTGTGTGTGTGTGTGTGTGTGTGTGTGTGTGTGTGCGTGCGTGCGTGCGTGCGTGTATGTTCGTGTGGGTGTATGTATGTGTGGTGTGCGCGTGGTGTTTTGTTGGTGTTGATAATATTCTCCAACTTTGTACAGGTTTATTTTTATACTACGAAACTCACATCATGACCTTAACAAAATACATAAACAATTTGACGCACCCGTTTAAACTTCTAGGCGACAGGCATAGGCCTATTTGGGCTTGTTGACAGACGGGAAAGCCTGCATATGGCTACTCCACGCTCCGGTCCGCCGCGGCCGGTGGCCCGTGTTGCTCTATGCTTGAACTTATAGACGACATTACTACGTAACTAAATTGTCTTTTGTAAATATATAGCAAGAACTGCAAGTCGTTCTTAAACTCTGCCCCCCTTATTCATAAACGTACATGAGATACGTTTTAGCTATAGAATGATTTGTTTTTGTCAGTCGCATTGTCAAATGTGCAGGATAGAAAAAAACAAAGGAGAGATTAGCAACACTTTAGCTAAAATACTTTTATGAATAAGGGGGTGTAAGTTTAAAAAACTAAAAGAAGTAAAAATTTAAACGCACATTTCATTGCGGTTGGGTTGCAAGATTCAAGTACTGTATCAGCCCTTGCAGTCCTTACATGGGTGTGTATATCAGGGAGTAGTTTCACCTACCCCCACATGTGAATGCGTGCACAATTACGTCATTGGTTGAATGCGCACCCTACCACTTCGCGAGCACAAGTGACGATCCACCTACCTAACTATACTAATATGAAAAACTTTTATAATTAAAACAACACTGACATTCATTCAGTAACAGCAACATTGTTTTAATACCGTAAAAAATATGTGTATTTTCTTTTATCATCCGCGAGCTTTTTTTCTATAACAGGCCGCCATTTTTTCTGTAATAGGGAGGGTAGGTCTATTGTTATAAAACAAACATGTCGTCTGCAAGGTACATGTACTGATTTAACACCCGAGTGAAACTTATTTTATTTCAAAAGCACAAACTTATTATTAAGTTCAAAGGTCCGCGTGGGTATATGTAAATGTTCACTTCAAAAATTATCATGCTGTTTTTTTATTGAATTTAGCAGCGTTGCTGGAAATACAATTCATTATTTGAATTGAATAAGTATCTTCGGCACCAACCACTACTAGTGGCGTGCGGAACACCTGCACGCCAGCCAGCCCGGGACCTCTCCATTCGAGTAACGGATTTTTTTTTTACTCGAGGTAACCTTCATGGGCACCCGCCGTCTAGGGGAAAAGATGGCGGGTAGTGTGAGACTCGTACTACTCACTAAAACCCCGCGGTGTTCCGACTCGTCCGCCATCAGTAGCGGGGTCACGGGAACGCTTACGCATTCATCCGCGACCCCGCCTCGCCGTTGATTGGAGCCAAAGAGCTCTCCACAGGTTGAGCTCTTTGGCTCCAATCAACATTAGTGGCTTGCGGAACACGTGCACGCCACCCAGCTTGGGACCTTTCTCCATTTAGGCGACGGACACCCCTAATCTAATTGACTAAACACCCCTAATATTGACGAAACATTTTTTTGATCAAATGAAGCGTTTGTGAAATTTTTAGCTTTAAAGTGCGAAATTTAAAGGGAAACTATTACAGATTAGTAGACTCTAGAAGTTTACGAGTAATAGTCGATCTAGTTACAAAATATACCTACCTACTTGGAAAACGGAACCCTATCTTTGCGCGTGGTCCGTTGATAATCAACTAGGTAAATAAATCTCATAAATGCTCAGGATTTCGTCGTGGGTTGACGATTTTGATTACCCCTAATTAATGCCTATGTATCTCAATTAATATGTCCATATTAGTAGGTGCAGTATTGTTGTGACTTTTTACAACTTTACTTACTGATGTATAGTTGTTACGGTTGAATTCAGAAGAACCAGTAACATCAAAATGCATACGCGTTGCCACCTCCAAGATCTGGGCTGTCTGAACTCTGTGACATAAATTACCATCTAATTGCAACACGATAGTGTTGAACATTAACATTTGGCGGCATACTGATTAAGTCGTGCACCACCGCCTACTCAATTGAGCTCGGAATTAAATCCTATCTTCTAGAAAAAAAAAATAGATCTGAAAATACACAAGATGCAGAGGTTATTTTCACGGAATAGATAAATAAAGATGGAATGGTAATGTGGGCGTGGCAAGCGCACGACAACTATGCGTGTACACACACAGTTCGGCAGAACCATTCGTTCGCCGCTCGTAGTGTCGTGTAGACTGCTTCGAACGACGCATCTCTTGGTAAAATACCATGTAGTGCCAATTTTAACATGTAATATGAAATGTCAGACCTCAAGTATAAAGCGAAGAGGTATATCTTTTGATCGGTAAGTCACAAATAACAATTATTGTTATAATACTTGTATAAAAAATATAAATATACAAAGGAATATGAATATTCGAACTTAAACTGCATTATTTAAACGTTACTGCTAACGAATACATTGCTCGCTAAGCACTCGCTCAATTAACGCTATTACTGTCTCCGCTGGCAATGTACAGCATGTAATGCGTTCGCTAGACTTCGACTAGTTTATTGGTGAGTATTTTGTTGTGTGCGTGCGAGTGTTAATTGTCTACGGGCGTTACATCTTAGTATGCAAACTTACGCAAACGAATAGCTGCCCTAAGATTGATGTGTGGTGATTGTCGAGATGGTGTTACATTTTATTAGAATGATAAAATGATTTGCCTTTAGTCGTATTATCGAAACATAACAGTTAAAAAACTAAATGTAATGTTTCGAATTATATGTAACTAAAAAGGTTATATATAATTCGAAACATATCATCTCAAAAGCGTGAGATATGGTAATAATTTTCTAAACTAAACGTATGCACTACTTATACTAATGCACAGTGCACTGCCGAAAGTGAATATTACTTAATGTTGAAAGAAAATTAAGCTCACGCGTCTTGTGATAAGGCATAACTAATAGAAAAATAATATTGATTTTGCTAACAAGACAAAGACATTTAGCTGCGGCAAAACAACGTCTAAAATTTTACCGTGTTGTCTTTATTCTGCTATAACACTTGTTTGCTTACAAGACATAAAAAATATTCGACAACGTTACAGAGTTGCCTCCTGAACTTTTGTGCAGTCTGTGCTTCTTTGATTCCACCCTCAGCTCGCGGCGACAAAATAAGCGATAAAAAACACGACACTTGATGAGCGGGACAGACGGTCCTTCAGACAATGGCGCACTTAATGCCCGTATCGTACGCCGTGTGATACAGACGCTCGTAATTAGTTCCCTTTATGCCTTCGAGAAAAGTGATTCTTCGAATTCAATGTTTATAAGTAAGCTTGGAGTATAAAGAGCTTTAATAATTTCTTTTTATATAGATTTTTCTGAAAAGTGGAGTAAAAAAATTACTCGACTGCTTCTGATGAATCAACATCCGAATATAGAATTTTAAGATTATGTTGTTGATCGTAAACTCTTGCAATTAAAGTTTTCCCTAAAAGTCATGAAAAATTAACCAGGGGCTAGGCAAACGAACGATTACTTTTTGTTTCAAAATTTACACATAAGACTTTGAAGTGTTTAAAGCGGACTTCATTTTGTCACCGTATTATAAAATACACTAGCTGCCCGCACCGGCTTTGCACGAGTGCAATTTAGGTACTTACATAATATTGCAACTATAAATTGAGATGCACGCTATCCAAGCTGCGTTGTGTCGTCGATGACGCTATCCCATCTGGTAAGTTGGATCAAACCGCACACGGTGTGCAAGTTTGATTAAAATCGGTTGAGTACTTTAGGAGTCCATCGCGGACAAATACTGTGGCACGTAGGTATATATTAAGAAAGATATATTTATTTCCTTGGAAGTTCCAGTCCATTCATTACCCAAATACGTATAACGCAAAAAGCTTGTCAACTTCAACAGACTTTATCAGGTCGGTCCAAGAAAAAATGAAAAAGATCGGGAATTGCTGGAGCGGAACCTTGACTCTTTTTGCAATACTATATCATAATGTTTCGCTTTGAATTCGTTGTCACGAAGAATAAGATTGTGAGATAAAATAACTTAAGCCTCAAGCATTTTTCATGACATCTTAACAACAATTCACCATTTTACCTATTTAATTTTCAATATTGTCAGAATTCAGATTCGGCGTCGGGACGAGACGACGTCGGTGGTGGGCCCATTCTAGCGGAAGAATGTTTTTCTACTGGAAGAGAATTCTACCAGAAGTGTAGTCAGTGAATCGAACAATGGCTGTCAAATAATTCCAAAGCGGCGGTAATAAGTACAATTACGCTAGATGGGCAGCAGCGTCCTGCGAAAAAACTAGCGACACTGCGACCGACAATCCGCATGCCAAGCGTGGCAATTTTGGCATATCCCACTTACCTATAGAAAGGCTTTGGGTCAGCAATGGATATATTTCGCATAATAAGATGACGATGATATCATATAAGCTGCAGATAAGAAAAACGTTACTTATAAATACAGAAAAAGGCAAAACAAAACTAAATATGAATAGCGAAGAAAAGAATAATAAAGAAAAATCGTCTCGAATAATGTGATCTCGCAAACAATGAATAAAACGTCTCATTTCTCTTGATGCTACAGAGGAAAATTTCATATAACAGCGTCATACTCTACCGAGATTAAATTATTTATCATAATGTTGTGAGGTTTCTTTAAAATTACGTAATCAGCTTTTTTAGAGTTCCGTAACCAAATGGCAACCCATTGTCTATCTGTCCGTCTATTCGTCCTTATGTGAACAGTCACTATATAGTAGTAACACACGACCGGATTCGGTCCGCCTACCAAATCCGCTCTTGCTACACACGACCGGATGCAGTCCGGCAGATTCCGATGGATGGATGCATCGGACTTGATTAATAAGAATTATGTCCGCCGGACTTCTCTACACAGGACCAGATTTGGTTCGGAGCGTACCGAATCCGATGTACGCTCCGTTTCAAATCCGGACGTGTGTTATTATTATTAATAATAATATAATAATGGCAACTACCTTATTTGCCACTAGCGGTCACCCATCATACACCCGATCGCGCTTGTATCGCTTAACCGAGTAGATCGCTTACGATCTACACCAGCCGCAGAACCATGCGCGTTTCTACATTACTCCGATGCATTTAAGGCTATATTTCACCCGGACACCATGGCGGCGCAACCAGTACCACCGTGGTGTTTGTAAGCTACCAAACTAGACATCATACAGACATCAGAGTCCACACCACACCACAGCGACAGTACCAAAATTGACGTTCCTGGCGGCCAAACTGGCGGTCGAGTGAGTGACCATAGAAATATATCGTACAACGCTATAGTAATTAATGGTGGCGCAACCAGCGCGGCGGCGCTACCAGTAATATGTGTGCCAGTATACGAGTTGGTCGCGCCGCCAAATTGGTTGCGCAACCAAACGGACACCAGGTAACGCTCTATAGAGCTGTATACATTATGATGGTAGCGGCGACTGGTTGCGCCGCCGTGATGTTCCGGTGAAATATAGTCCGTAGACCTACTTTTTCATAAAACCAATACGTGTGGTTGACTATAGATAGATATTTGAAAATAAAATTGAGGTTTCTAAAACATTTTTTTTATGAAAGTCAATCGTTTGAAAAATACACTTCCAAAAATAAAAAGAGTGCCCTCCTCATATAGGTACATAATAGTTGCAAGACTTACTGAAGTTTTCTAAGAGGTATCTAAAGAGTAAATGTTTGGTACTTTTGACTTACTATCGTTTTTGGAGGTTATTAGGCGGATACTGTTATTTTAAAATTTTTCAGTATTTTCATTCAATGTGTCATTATTGTGGCAGTACAATACAATTACCGGCAAGTAAATTATACTAAGGTTCGCCTGCAAGCCAGAGTTTGTAATACAAACATAATTACCGAAAACTGTTATTGTTGTTATCCCAGCATTAATTGAATTGCCGTTAAAGTTTATTCAGAGGAGGTTAGTAAAGGCAATCGGGGTCTTGATTAAACTAAACAATGTTGTTGCTTTACAATTATTCATGATAGGGATGCCTCCATTTTGATTTGCGTGAACGTTTTTAATTTCACCGTCCGTATTTTGTATTTTTAAGAAATTGAATATATTTTTATCAAATTATGAAATGGCGTTGTATTCGAATTAAATTTAATCTTAATTATGTTTTGAAATACATATAAGGGACCGAATTTGATGTGGGTAATGTTTCCAACGCACATTCTATTAATTAATTTTTCAATACGATGCTGTTTTCATTATTTTAGCTGAAGTGAGCTGATACCAATTATAATATAGATGTTATTAATTAAATACGATAAAAGGGCTCATGGTTATGACAATGAAATATCTAATATACGTAACTTCACGCCTGTAATCCCCGAAGGGGTAGGCAGAGGTAAACATGCAAACACCCACGACACGCAGGTTACGTTTTGGCCCATGTAACAGGTGGCGAACCTGTTGCCATCTCCGGGCACATTACCAAACTCCGAGCTACTGGGAAACTTCCAGAAAATGGAAAAATCCCAATAGAACTATGCTTCAAATTTATCTATACACGAAGAAGATATTTTCGTAAATAATTCTTAAATTGTAACCTCGATACTTAAAACAATTACAATCATAGGGCCTACTTATTCAATTTATTCAAGGTATCAAAGCTCTAAATATAATACATTGACATATCTGGATATTTTGTAGATGTTTATATGTAGGCTAATAATCATTGTATGCTTGTTTGCCACTTCATGACATAAAAAAAATATTTATTTGTTTATTATATATATACACACCTACTGAGTGCATATACACTTTAATGCACTCAGTAGGTAGGTACAAGGCGGGCTGCTGTGACCTAAGGTGTTATGCCTCTGTGCCGGAAATTACAGGGCCGTACATTACCACCTGATCGGAACACGATAGTTCTGAACACTACCATTTAGCGGCAAGTATATAAGGGAATGCGGTGGTGCCTACGCCCGCGAGCTCCGTCACTGGAGCTCTACCACCAGTAGAAATCGAATGGTTCTAATTACCTAATTACAGCTTTCCAGTGTTACGAGTCTCTGAACTAAGGTAAGGACGAATATAACGAGACTGTAGGGGTTCCTTCTTCATCATCATCATATGAATAAAGATGTCCACTCTAGGACTAAAGCCTCCCCATTTGGAGGGTTAGCCATAATCACCTCGCTTGGCATGCGGATTAGCGATCGCAGTGGCGGTAGTTTTATCGCAGGACACTGCTGCCCATCTCGCGTTATTGCACTTACTACCGATTGGAATGATTTGACCGCCATGTTCGGTTGACTGACTGCACTAGTGGAGGAATTCTCAGCCAGAAGAAGAAAATTCTTCCGATAGTGGGGAGTGAGGTCGTCACGTCCCGACGCCGAGGGGTTCCTTTTAGGCTACGGAACCCTAAAAACTGTTCGTTCATGTTGGTGGTGAGAACAAACTGATTTTGGAACGTGAACTCCGAGGGCAAGTCAACAGCTATCTACGGCGGGGAAATATTTACAGACGTCCATGTTTGACTAACGTTCGCTAGAATATGAGTGCAGTTTTTAAATTCAAGATTGAATTGCATTTTCCACTTCCATTATACAAACTAAATTTATTTTTTTTCATTGTTTTTAAGATAATGTAAGATATTAACGTGACTTCAACAGTACTGACGACCCAGTCGGTGAGTGACGACCGCTGGAATCGAGGGTTGTGGGGTCGACTCCCGCACCGGGATAAATATTTATATGGCACACAGACATTTGTTGTATTTGTGTGTGCTGTGTGGCACCTACGACACAGGAATATGCTTAGTGTGGGTTGTGAGTGTAAGCGTATTTTTTAAAGTACGCCATGAAGTGGAGTGTAGACGGTAGACGGAGTGGAGTGTAGACGGAGGAAAATGTATCATTCAAACATACGCGTAAACGTCCACAATTATTCTCCAGTAAATTTTTGTACCATATTTAAAGTGGTGAGCTTACTGACATCTGCGGATACATTATCAAACTCCGAGGTTAGCACTGAGAAATTTGCGGAAAATATCGATCGCATTTAGCCCTCGAACATAAACTTCTGCATCTCAGCTTCCTTAACAAAATGATAAACCTAATAACTCATCATCATCATTATGATTTCATTTCAGGCGGAAGACATTCGGCTGGACAGAATGCTGAACATAAAACCTCTCCCGGCCTAATTGCCCTGTTGCATTAAATATTAAATGGGGATATGCCATAATCGCCACGCTTGGCATTCGGGTTAGCAATCGTAATGGTGGTCCTGGAATGGTTTGACTTCCATTGGTCGGTTGACTGACTGCATTAGCGGAAGAAGCCTCCTCCCCTAATCATAATCAATAATTCCATCATTGGCCTTGGCCAATGATGAAAAAAAAGTACCCCCAACAATTTATAAAATTAAAAATTATGATGAGTAGCAATAAAGTTGGGTATACTCGTGGTGCTCTTGTACTAGGTACGTCGTGGAAACAAAAAGCGACCCAAGTCAAGTGAATATATATAATAGTCAATTTGTATTCAAAAATTACCATGACAAATTACATTTTGTGTCTTTTAACAACATTAGCCCCAAACGTTGAATGCTCTGAAAAAAGTGGGTACATTTTTATTTCATAAACATAAAATTCCGTATATATATTCAGTAAGCATAATCTACGTTGTTAATTTACGAAATGAGGTTAAACGAGTATTTCTCTTCAAATATTTATTCAATGTGAAAGATGAAACGTGTGCTCACTGCCTTTGTTGAATAATTTATGTTTTATTTCTCATATAATCTCGCTCTCGGCCCCTAAATATGCACAGACCATGAGCTCGGGGCACTTTTCATTTTTTATACACATTAGAGATCGTTATACTACGTGGGTAGTAAAAATACATTCCAAAAGATAACCAGAATTCAGCTTTGTTAGAATATTAGATACGTGGAAAATTAAATATTATTCAGAGACTTTATTTTGAAACCAAATTGAAACTCCAATTTGGATTCAAAATAAAGCACAATATTTGATTTCAATAATAAATCATATTTCAATAAACTTACTTCTTCTACATGTTTTAATTATGCCGCTGCGGTTGTCAGGTAGACGGGCTTGGTCATCATAGCCTGTCGTGCCAGAGGAGTGCTGGTCGAATACCGCGCCACTCCGTTCTGAATGACGTGATTCGTCGGGCGCTTGTCTCAGCGAACATGCCGGCTGTGTTGGAACCAAACGGCATTGTTCGCTCTGATGGTCTCTCTTGCCATCAGAGCGAACAAACCCGACGGCGCGACGCTCATTCCGTGGGAACGAGGCAGGTGTCTGGTATGGGACGTCACGTGTGTAGACACGTTGGCCCCGTCACATCTTCGTGCTTCCTGAGCGGGGGCTTCTACAGCAGCTACCGAGGCGGAGATACTTAAAAGGCGCAAATACACGGATATACCCGATTGTAACATATTCATGCCTATAGGCTTTGAGACAATGGGTTCGTTGGGTCCCAGCGCCAAATCCTTTTTAAAGGCGATTTCGTCGCGTCTCTGCGAAGCATTGGGCGATCGCAGAGCCGGTAGTTTCCTGTCGCAAAGGATAAGCATAGCCATCCAGAGGGGTAACGTAGCCAGTATGCTGGGGACGTTGAACGGTGGAGACGGACTGGACGTGGCACTTTGGGCTTAATTTCTTATTGTGCTTTACATATAAATAATAAAAAAGGGATCATTCATGTAAGATTAGAAAGGTGGTGCGATATGTATTGCAATCTAGTTCTTAATAATTATTACGTTATTTTATGTGTATAATAGATTGTTATCTGTTTTGTATAATGTGATTATTTGAATAAATTTTCTTTAATGTTTTAATTATCAGAATAATATGAATGTATACTAAACAATGACAAAGCAGTTGTTGACTTAATCGTAATCTAAAAAAAGTACTATTCAATAATGTTTTTTATAAACTTAATTGATAGAGTTTCATTCACGGAGTCGCGGGAGTAGGCACTACTGCGTCACCTAATATACTTGTTACTAAATGGTAGAGTTCAGTCCTATCCTGTTCCGGTCAGGTGGTATTATAGGATCTTGTGATTTCCGGCGCAGAAGCATATCAGCTTTGAATTCAAAAAAGTCAGGAGTCACAGGGTGAGATTAACGACTTTACTTTCAGCATAGTAGAGATGTCTATAGGCTATACAATCTACAGTTACTAACCATCAATATGAACTGTATGCTTATTAGACACTTGAATTGAAATTCATGGAATGCACTCAGACATCAAAATAAAAAGGACACTTTTTAGCTTACAACGCTATGAAACCATAAAAAGGGGTTACGGAACAATTCCTTTACTGTAAAATGTACAGGCGATTGCTGGAGTAGGCAGCTTTTCTTAAATTTCAATTTGGAAACTGAACAAGGGTTGAGGAGTGAGCAGACGGTTCATAATGCCGCACTCGACACAAGGATCTGACCGCGGCTACTTCGACAGCTTAACATTTAAGTGTTTGGGACATTCGACAAGCTACAAGTGGCTTGCCTTTGAAATTACCTGAATTATTTGCTTATTTAATTTTGGATATAAGTTCAGTGGTGACTGCACTAAAGGCGATGAAAGCATAACTAAATTAGATAAATACTGGCTGAACCTGCAAACTTCACATTGCCTCAGAGTGAAATAATGTGTGGTTTGATAGATACGGACTATGTGTATGAATGAAAATGAAATTGGTAAATACACAATTTTATTTCCTTTTAATTTCCTAAAATCATTCAAAATCGAACCGAAAATCGATTAGCAAAATCGATCCACTTGTTCTGGCTGTATCCCATCTGCCCCGGTGACTTGGCCCGGCACCGGGATTTAGCGAGACTAACGAACAGCAATTGATTTTTATATTTATAGATATATACGCTAATGAACAGTATTATCACACCATTAACAAGGTGTAAAAATACAAAAACCTTAAACCTTTTTTACCTACCTCAAACATTTTTGAGTTGCCAAACAAACAGATGGAAAGTAGGAATGTCGCCTATGGACATTTGCAACATCAGGGAAGTTGTCAGTGCGTTACCAGCCCTAAAACTAGTATGACGCTCAAATTAACGTGTGAATCTTACCGTTCAGCACTTCAACGCATGCTAGTCTTTGTTGGTAGTTTTTAAGACAAGTGGTGCGATGTAGAATAGTCATCGAACCAAACAGTTTAGCAGAGAACCCAATTTTGTAGAACCGGTAAGTATTTGATGGTTAGAGACGCAGCGACAAGAATTCTTCGCCATGAGTGTGATGCCGAAGGGTTACTTTTGGTGATAAAGACCTTGATTAAAGTGACAATTGACGAAATTATCTACCTAATCGCGATAAGCTTGTGACAGATCCAGGTATTATTATATTATTATTATTTTAGTACTAATTTTTTTTCAAGCTTCACGAGATTCTCGACACGAGAAATTAATGACCACTGCGCAGAACTTCGTTAGATCTATTAAGCAGGCTTGTTTATAACAGTAGTCCGGTCATTTTTCACAGATCGTTTCCAGTAGAGTGTGATCGAGTTCTGGGTGATACACTTTCATATGTGCTGAATAGTTAATTTTCGGCCAAGTTTTCTTTGTAATGATGGTGGCAAACAAGCAATTCACATTGATGGTAAGTTAATATTGCAGTCCGTAGACATTTACCCATAAACTGGATGTCAGTATGTCAATATGACATCCAGTTTATGTGTAAATGGCTTGACGACCCAGTTAGTCCAGCGGTGTGAGACTACCGCTTGATTCGAAGGGGGTTCGATCACCGCACCGGGACAAATATTTGTATAGCCTACAAATATTTGTTTCCGGGCTGGGTGTATGATGTGTTGGTGAGCGTAAGCGTATTTTATTTATTTATTTAATATGTAGATGCGTTGCATTCTCCTGAGGCGTATGTCTTTTTGTCTTAATGATAGTTGTTACGGAGCCAAATGCATGCATTCAAACTTGACAATAAATTATTTTCAGCTTGTAACTTGGACCATAAGCTTAGTTTTACTCATTCAACCTCTTACCAGTGGCCACTGAATGAAAAGGCTTCAAATAGCCTTTTAAAAATGTCTAGTGCATTTGATATGCTCATTTTGCGCTTAGTGACAAATGTAGGTAAGTTAAAAACATTCAGGATATTAAAAATACTTGTAAGTAGGTACAAAAAATGTATCCTCCTATTAACGCTTGAATCCAGAGGCTAAAATAATATTAAATGTTTTTGGTTGGAATTATAATCACGAGTTTTCATCTTTTAAGTACAAAGGAAAACCACAGCCCCACATTCTATTTCAGGCATTAATTAGGGACAAGGGATGGGCTAATTCTATTTGTACAACGGCCCTCTAAAATTAAGTTTATGTGTGAAAAATTAACATTTTGCTTTAAAGACTACATAAACAATGTTTAAGTTCAGGTTAGACCCTTCCAGAACGACACCTGAATATTTTTATAATAAAACCAAAAAGAAAAAGTTTTTTGGAAAAAAGGAATGTAATACGTTTTTTTTTCATTTCTATTGGTATATCTGACTTCACTGACAATAGATCGTCATTTTTTTTCTGTGTGATAGAAGTGTGAAGGTAGGATATAAATTAATAGTAGTATCTACAATCAATGCTTGGTTATCACCATAGAAATTTAAATCATAATTTCAAACGAAAGTAGCCTACTGTTGTAAAAAAGTCTTCCCCAAAGATTACCAGAACGAGCGGTCCTGGGCCGCCCTGTGATTGCCCGCAACCTTCACCATGTTGCCAGTCCACCCCGTTGGGGGCCTGCCTATGCTTCATCTATTTTATTTTTAAAGAAAAATGGAAAGAAAAATTTGACTTCAGGCGAGACTCGAACTCGCGGCCTACTGGGAATCTAGTCCAGCCGCTCTTCCAATTGAGCTACTGAAGTCCTAGTCCAATTGAGCTGCTACCGTAAAGCAATGCAATAGATGTGAAGGAAAGATTTGACAAATCGGGCAGGACTTCAGTAGCTCAATTGGAAGAGCGGCTGGACTAGATTCCCAGTAGGCCGCGAGTTCGAGTCTAGCCTGAAGTCAAATTAGGACTTCAGTAGCTCAATTGGAAGAGCGGCTGGACTAGATTCCCAGTAGGCCGCGAGTTCGAGTCTCGCCTGAAGTCAAATTTTTCTTTCCATTTTTCTTTAAAAATAAAATATATTTCACAAGCATGTGTTAATGCGAAATAATATAAAACAATTACGCTTCATCTTCCTGTCGCCGTTCGAGAACTCCAGTGGCCGTCGGTTCTTCCAGCTATGTGCACAGGGTACCAATGCCACTTGAGTTTCGACATTCGGTGGACTATGTCGGTGACTTTGGTTCTCATGCGAATCATTTCTGATGTGATCCCGCAGGGAAACTCCGATCTCTCTTCGAGGAGGGTCACTGATTGACATAATATATGTTTACATTGTGTTCCAAATTTCAACTCAATCAGTCCACTAAGTACCTACTTACGTAAAAAATCGTGTGTTGTAGACGGACAGACAGACGCACGAGAGATCTTATTAGGTGCCAGTTATTTCCTTTTGAGATATAGAACCTTAAGAACGGTTAAATTGAAGAATGTTTTTTCTGATCCCATATGTTTTATTATTAATGTACATCTACATCCGTGTAAAGCCGGACGTGTCGCTAGTACATAATATAATGTAAAAATTGAAGCAGCAGTTGCTTTGAATGCTTCAATAATACACAATACAATATGTACTATATACAACATCCAATTTTATTTTTATGATACACGAATAGCGTATTGGGAAAATATGAAATTGCGGCATTCGTGGAACGCAAGCATATCGGAAGGCCCTTTTGGCATGTGACCTTTTTTATTGTAATTTATATTAAGAGTCTATCCCAGATAGCTTGTCCAACAAGCTAAAGTAAGCTTCTATTTTGCTATAAAAGTTAAGTCGCAGGGATGTGGTTAAATTGGGATACTATACGGTCCCTGGCTTTGTATCGTACGAGACAACGTTATTCACACCCCCAGATCGTAAAAGTGAATGGGATGAAATGCCCGAGTTCGACGTACTGAAGAGCCATCGTGGTCCTGCCATAATGTCTTCAGTATTCGAACATTTTTAATCCTTTCAAATAAGAGTGCTAGGCGACGGATTCGGGTCAGTGAACGCTGCTATGAGTTTTTTGTTCTATCTAAGGGACACCTCTTGGTAATAAAAGTGTAATGTTCGCTCGCAATCAGCTTTGCTGACTGACAATGCATATTGGTTGATTTTCATGCGGTCTGGGATGAGGGACTTTAATGAAAGTATCTTTTAGAAAATGAAGCTGGATTTTTCGAATAACGAAGCGTATGGTTAGGTAAGTCTAGTGTTTTTTTATTGTTTTTATTCAGGGTTCGCGTTAAATTGTCTTATATTTTGAACCGTTTCGATGGTTTAATAGTAATAAAATATTATTAATACGAAGGGGGTAGACAATACCGACATCAGTTTTTTTAAATTTGAATATTCTACGAGTAGTTTGGAAATGTATGCGATGAGCGACGAGTGTCAAAATGCTCGCCTTTTTTCGCAATGATGAAAATAATATTCATTCACGCGTATTATACTGAATCGAGTGTAATGCAACTGACATATAACTTAGTCTACTCGATCCAGTTAAATGAAACAGTATGATATTGTATTTTTTCAAACTCAAAAATTCATTTAATCACTTGGAAATAATAGAATTTGCTTGTGATAGGTCAAATTACAAATATAAAATTAAAGCGAATAACAACTGATACGTTGATTAATATGTCAAAGTAAATAAATTAATAATAGTTCAAAAATACTTAATAATAAAAATAGGTATCAACAGAATGTTCCATACTCTCTTTTACAAACGGCAAGATTAGACTAAACAAAAAAATATGGGACATTCTTTGTCATTCACTGGCAGAGTTCCAAAGCCCACATTACTGAGAAAAAACCTGCCAAAACAAAACTCAGTAGGGTCTTTTCAAAATATGTTCCTTAAAACTATTTTCACAATATGAAACTAATAACTATGTTTTACAATATCAAGTACAATGCACATTTATTTCACAAAATTATTGTTTAGTCTTGTGGAGCTAGACCAGCATTTGTCCAGGCATCTCTATCTTTTAGATAGTCATCGAGTCTATAGTACGCATTTTTACATAGTGTGCGTTTAATACATGACTTAAATTTATTATCTGTAAGTTCAAGAATGTTGGACGGAATTTTGTTATAAAACTGTATACAACATGTTAAGAAACATTTATGTGTTTTCGATAGGCGAAAACTTGGAAATACTAATTTATTTTTATTTCTGGTATTATAAGTATGTATATCATTAACTTTCTTAAATAAGTGCAAGTTTTTCCTAGCATACAATATATTTTCATAAATATATTGGCAAGGGACCGTCATTATATTTATTTGCTTGAATAATTCTTTCAAGGAGTCACGACTATTTAAGTTATATATCGCTCTAATAGCTCTCTTTTGTAATATAAATATTGAATCAATTTCAGCTGCCCGACCCCACAACAAAATACCGTAGGACATGACACTGTGAAAGTAGCTGAAATAAACGAGTCTCGCAGTGTCGACATCCGTTAACTGTCTAATCTTCCTGACGGCATAAGCAGCAGAACTTAGACGTTTTCCTAACAGTTTAATATGAGGACCCCATTGCAATTTTGAATCAAGCGTTATACCCAAGAAGACAGCTTCACTAACAAATTGTGTTTTATCATTGTTGAAGAATATTTCCCCTTCTTTACTTTTGACATTTGGAAGAGTAAAACGAATACATTTAGTTTTTTTACTATTTAATGCAAGATTATTTACTGTAAACCAATTATGTACTTCTTGTATGGCTTTATTAATAGTATCATAATTTGGTTCTTTTCTATTCCCTTTAAAGACCAGCGAGGTATCATCGGCAAATAAAATTGTTTTAGGCTCACTGATGGGCATTAAATGGAGCAAATCATTTATATATACTAAAAACAGAAATGGACCTAATATCGAGCCCTGTGGTACACCCATTTCTACTTTAGAGCCTGGTGATTTTACTCCGTTAACTTGTATTTTCTGTTCCCGGTTTTCCAGATATGATTTAATAAGTTGAAGGGCTTTACATCCAAGGCCATAGTGCTCAAGTTTGCACATTAACGTATTATGGTCCACGCAGTCAAATGCTTTTGAAAGGTCGCAAAAGATTCCTATAGCATCCTGCGAATCTTCCCAAGCTTCATAAATATGTTTAAGTAAAGCAACACCGGCATCAATTGTATTACAACTTTTTGTGAAACCAAATTGTTGGTGGTGTAAGATCTTATTTTTATTAAAGTGCTGCAGCAATTGATTAAGTATCACTTTCTCGAAAACTTTACTAATAACGGGAAGAACAGATACCGGCCTATAATTATTCGGGTCTTTACTATCCCCTGATTAAAATAAAGGTACGACTTTGCTCAGTTTTAACAAATCCGGAAAGATTCCCTGCTCAGTACATAAATTAAAAATTGAAGATAAATAAGGCGCTACAGTACTAATAATCGATTTACACACTTTAATAGACATACCATAAATATCTTCAGTAGCTTTGTTTTTGAGCTGATTAAATGTGGATACGATTGTTTGAGGACTAATATGACTAAAAGTTAATTTAATATGACAAGGCTCTACGTTCCTTTTAAGAATGTCAATCGATATTCCAGTAGAAGAATTTAAAGGTGCCGTAATTTTGAATGGAATATTAGCAAAGTAATCTTCAAAGTGTGTAGCAATGTCTAAATCTGAGCCTAAAATACCCTGTGGTGTCTCCAAAAGGACACGAGTTTCAGACCGCTTGTTTTTGCCCGTTTCACTATTTATTATTTTCCAGGTCGCCTTCATTTTATCGTCTGCATTTTTAATTTTATTGCTTATATAAATTGACTTTGCGTTTTTACATACACTTTTAAAAATTTTTGAATATGTAGCGACATACTTGTTGAAATTTGGATTTTGCATATAAGTTTTAAGACCATAAAGTTCAAATAATCGTTCCCTACTATAAGAATGGCGGAGATAATGAAACGAAGAATGCTCCTTTTAAATATATATTTTCACTAATCACTTCACACTTTTACACGAACACACTTTTGGGATTCACTTTTCAAAAATACTGGTCACGATTATGCCTTCATAATTGTAACTTGTTCCTCGACGGGCGTATTGCGAATGTCCAAATAACGACCAAACAAGCATTTAAATACTATCCTTCCCCACCTACTACCCTATTTGATAACAAACAAAACAAAGTCATTACACCTTCCAAAACATTTATAATCATTATGAAACTAGCAATTAAAATAATTCAGTTTGTTTGGTAGCATATGAAACATTAATAAGTAGTATAATAAAGCATGATTCTTACACTACTTCTTCGAATGCCATCAGTTGCCCAGTCACAAAAACTAAATTTACACTTTGCGGTTCTTGTTCTAATTTTAAAGATATTATTAAAATGTGTATTAATAGTATCAAAAAATTGTGCATAAAAAACATTTGCACTACTTATGTCAAAATTTTGAAAATATAATTTTTCTTTTAAAATATTATTGAAGTTATTCAATCTAACAGATGTTACTGGTCTATGTGTTTTTTCAATTTTGCTGGAAGGTTTATCTACTTCAAAAGTAATTGTCTGGCCGCTATGATCAGATGGCAAATAGTTAACAATATTTGTAGATATATATTTACATTCACAAAAGATATTATCTATACAAGTTGCTGAGGTTGGGCTCACTCGGGTGGGTTCCAAAAAAACATTGCGTAAGTTGAATGATTTAAATAGATTCAGTAACCTATTGCTGTTTGAATTATTTTCTAAAATATTAATGTTAAAATCACCACATACAATTACAGACTTTCTACCTGAACATAGTTTTTTTAACAAATCTTCCATAGTGGACTCAAACACATTCAAATTCTGATAATTTGGTGGTCTATAAACGCACACTATTATATGCTTATCCAGCTCAACACAAGAAACTTCTACAATATGTTCAATCGATAACTCAACTATGTCTTTACGTTCCCTGGATTTAATTGAGCTTTTTATCAAAATTAAAGTGCCACCATGTTGCATAACTTTTCTATTGTAACAACTAACAACAGAATAATTCTTATAATTAATCATGATTTGGTTTTCTTTTAACCAATGTTCAGTTAAACAAACAATGTCATACTGGAATTTCTCCAGAACTAGTTCTAATTCCAATAACTTGGAATGCAACCCTTGAATATTTTGGTGTAATACTACCAAACTGTTGACTTTATTAAAAGTGCAAATGCCAGAAGATACCGGTTTATTAGTATGTTCAATATTGGTAACTTCTTCTGTCTTAAAATCTAGTTTAAATTATTGAGAGTGCAACCCAAGACGCCTCCGCCAACACCAGTCAGCTAGGATGTACAGTTTGTATTTCCCCCCTGAGCCAGAGAATACTCAGAGTCCCTGGTGTTGGCAGATGTCATCAGGGGTTGGATGCTATTACACTCTACGTCATTCATAAAATTATTGGTAACACTTATGTTACTCTCTAAACTACTAATAGCATTTGCTATATTACATATAACATTGTTAATATTATAAGCTATCAGCGTAGCCAGTAATTTCCTATATTTTTTGGGAAGATACATAGTTTCCCGTGTCAATTTAAATCCACTAATAAACTTATTAGTGTCAAAATAAAATAATTTGTCACTATGACGACAAGTCAATGTATGAATTACATTGTTCAAATAATAAATACAATTATTTTCCCTTTGTGTCAATGATTCTGAGTAGGGAAATGCACAAACCATTATATTTTTAACATTCAGATTTAATAAGGTATCAACACCATCAACAATGTCCTTTTTTTTGAGACCTAAGCTACTTCCCAACATTATTATTAAAGTTGAATCACTGTCATTATTTGCTTATATGATTGGTCAGGGTAGCAATGATTAATTATATTGCTTGTCAAATGATCCTTTAATAAGGATCCAAAACCTGATCCCAATCTATCTGAAAATATTTATTTTTTATGTCCTACGAAAGGCATGAAAATCAGTTACAAGGTTTTTCTAAGAGAAAATTCGTAGTAGTAAGTTGCCCAGAACCTGGTAACCGTGCCTCGGAGAGCACATAAAAGCCATCGGTCCTGCGCCCGATCTCTCCGGTCGTATCGTGTCGCTTGCTCTCTTCACTCATACCTCTCGTGCCTCTTAGATGAGGCACAAGAGGTTTGTCAGGAATGGGATATCTGGCGCTCTACACTCTTTGCCTACCCCGTTAGGGACCTGGCGTGAAGACACATACATGCATACAAAGGGCGTAGCTTACTTGTAATTAAAATAGAAAACCCTGAACATCACAAGACATAGAAAAGCAAAGCAACAAGTTAGTATTAAAGCTAGCTATCAAAACTCAATTAGAATGTGCCGTGTCTTGAGACCGTTTCGTGCGGCCACGTCTTGAATAATCCATTACTGACACATAGGCTTAACTCTTCATGAGATATTAACGTCTAAGATACTATTAACACGTAATCCTTCAAGCAAGTGATGACCCGGGCCTTCATATGCTAATTGCGACCTATTAAACCAACACATAATCTTGAGACGACGACGTTTAGTGTGAGGGAATGATTTTATTGTACCATTAGAGCGTCTTTGGTTGTGCTTGGGGTGTTTATTTGCTTATTTGACGCGGACAAAATGATCTTATCCTAAGCTTTATGCCATTGCCTTTTCTTGGTTTTGTTGTTATGATCAACGTCACTGTGAATTAAAAAAAAAAGGTTGTCAGTAAAGTCGGATTGCGGACGATAATTTTACTTAATGATGTCCTAAGAAAACATTCGTTATGATCATGCCTCTCGATCGCTTGTTCTGGCTTGCTCAGATTCAGGCAGAACGTGACACTTTTTCGTGCGTGTAGCCAGCGTTCATCATAAATTAAACTAGTAACAAAATTGTGACGATTTGATTCTATGTTTTATCTGTGGTTTTTGTAAAACCCTGTTTCACATACTTTACATCAATACTGAAAAAAAACATCTCAAATTTCGAAGACATTTTTGAATAAGTTGGGCATATAAAAAACGTTTCTATAATGTTATGTTACCTTTTCGGTTTATGAGGTTTTTTTTTCAGTTTATCTTAATATGAGTGAGACTTTTCTAGATTCATTTGTTAAGAATAATAACGGCGCCAGTGGACGCAATTTTTTTTTTGTTGTAAGATCACCAACTTTATTTATACATGAATACAAATTTTATAGGTCGGTTGGTAAATGATCACTCAATAATCAAGGTAAATAATTTTAACAAGTCACTATAAAAAAAAACAAATTAGAACGTGCCGTGAGTTGAGACCGTTTCGAGCGGTCACGTCTTGAATAATCCATTACGGCACACATAGGCTGAACTCTTCATGAGATATTAACATCTAAGATACTATTAACACATAATCCTTCAAGCAAGTGGTGACCCGAGCCTTCATATGCTAATTCCGACCTATTAAACCATCACATAGTCTTGAGACTGATTTTGTTAAGGAATGATTTTATTGTACCATTAGTGCGTAATGGTTGTCTTCGGGGTGTGTTTATTTGCTTATCTGACTTGTGTGTACCCGTAAATTACGCAAATTATCATGATTGTATCCTGGGCTTTATTTCATTGTCTTTGCTTGATAATGTAAGTACGTAATTATATATTTAACCATACCTACGTAATTGTAATATATTTTGGTTAATAAAAATTAGCTCTATATTTTGAACAAAAATTATACGAGCTAATTTTTATGAACCATTTGGTCCAGCGGTGTGTGATGACCATGAAAAGCAATGAACTTTTTATATTGTTGGGAGACGCCTGGAGCTTGCTCCACTACGCTGCTCCAATGCGGATTGGTGGAGATACGTGTTAGTGGCCAACCCGCTGTCGGATGATTTCAAACGGCCCATAAGGTCTCTGACAAGGTTTAGCGACTACTATCTATCGATAGCAACCGAGACCCACGGCTTAACGTACCCTCCGAAGCACGGAAACGCGCATTTTAATTTGTCACTAGCGGTCACCCATCACACACCCGACCGCGCCCGTATCTCACAACCGAGTAAATCGCTTGCGATCCACACCAGCCGCGGGGCATGCGCGCTTCTCGAAAGCTATATAAAAGCATTAATCCAAAATACTGTCCGTATTTTAGATTAATGCTCATTTCTAAGCCACTAAATTAAAAATCATACAATTATCCGCCATATTGTAATAAAGACATAACCATTCACATTCACGAAATCAACTGAAAACAAACAAAGATCACATTTGTAATTCCGTTACCGCTGTTGTCTGATACAAAATGTATAGCATTGGCCATTAAAAAGTAGCGGGACCGGCAATTGTCTGCATTAAACCGGATGCAACACAGCCACCCTCCTGGGATCATCCATCTAACCTGTGTAATAATTGAACACCCACCCGAGCATCGAATGAGAGCAACTGGTGCGAGTGAAGTCATAAAATAGTAGCAAGCAGTCAGTAGGCTGCATGATATTTTGTACCTTTAATCGGATACACAAATGTCGATATGCAACGCTGTCAGGACTGTAATGTACATCATCACAATTGATGTAACTTGAAACCAGGAAATATATGTCATCCATAAATCGTTATATTCAAATATTTATTAGTAGCTCTAAAACTGTTTTAAAGTTGAATAATAATGTTTTAATAACTGAGGTGTGTACTTAATTTTAGTTCAGTATGTTTTATCACAGCATACTCACAGCTGATGTATTCTTATCAGTTTTTTTAAAACAAATGGGTTTGGTAGTAACTTTGATTCCTAAGTCCTTGCTTCTATATCTACTATATAAAAATAAGTCGGGTTTTCCTTCCTGACGCTATAACTCCAGAACGCAAGAACCGATTGCCACGGTTTTGCATTCGTTGGAAAGGTCTCGGGCTCCGTGAGGTTTATAGCAAAGAAAATTCAGGAAAAATTATTTATAAAACGACATCCACGCGGGCGAAGCTGCGGGCAACAGCTAGTTATTTATAAACATATATTGCTTTATATGTTCAAAGATAACCAAATATAGCGACATAAAAGTAATATAAAGCGAAAGTTTCAATTAGTTTCATTAGAAACATTGCGGCCTACAGTAAGCTACTAAGCTGTTCTGCCCAAATTAAAATGATACTTAAGATCCCATAACAGAAACATTTCGTTCATCCAGTTTATGCTGCAAACCTATTTTTTACGCATACTTATGATCCAGAAAATATAAAATATATCCACTAGGTTGCCTATCAAAATGTGGCCGAAAGTATTTTTAAATATTTTTTTTATTTTTGGGACAAAATTTCTTGACTTATTTTAGCCACCAAGAAATATTGCACATCGTCCTAAGGAAAGAGACTTCGGCTATTATCGGCTCCGTAGAGCGTTATCTCTTTCGCACACTACCTGTGTGAAGTTTGTCAACAATTTTGATAAAAATGTTGACTAATTTAGCACTATTAATGGCATAGATAACGTTCTACAAAGTCGAAACTAAATGATTGTTTCTATTTTTTTTAACTAATGGAAGTGGTAAACAAGCCTCCAGTTCACGTTGATGTTAAGTTATGACTGCAGCCTATAGACACCCGCACAAAGACCAAGGTCAAAATGTAGATGCGTTATCATTCCTGAGGCCTAAGTTGTTATGCTTCTGTGCCGGAAATTACAGGTCCGTACATTACCACCTGACCGGAACACGATAGTGCTAAACACTACCATTTAGCGGCAAGTATATTAGGTAATGCGGTGGTGGCTACACCCGCGAGCTCCGTCACTGGAGCTCTACCACAAGTAAAAGTTCAGTTGTTTCCTAAGCTAGATCATTTCATTTCATTGTCTTTGTCTCTTTAAGCTTTAATTCTAGTTCTCCTGACAATATTGTACGGTAAAAGTTCCCCTAACAATATTGTACCATTGTTTTCATACGAAAACTTTGGACGATATTGAATTGATCATAAAGATTTACATTCATGCGCGCCGTATCACCGGTTGAAATATTAATGAAGTCAAATATTAATAAAAGCCGGAACAGATGGAATTTGAATCAACATAACAGTAAATATTGCATTGACCCCACATTATACAAGGCTATTACGCTTTGGAAACCATAAACCCTTATTAATCCTTATGCTCAGAATACTTAATCCTCAAGTCAGGTCAAATGTAATTGTGGGTCACTCTACGTTAAGCGCTGGAGGTTTGCTTACTGCAAATTATTAAAGTAGGTTAATAAGTGTTGGTACCCATTTATGCCACTCAATTGCCTATCTTGTTTCTGCACGTAGCATTACTTTAATTGAATAGGGCTGCGTAAACATAGTGTTGGATTTACTTATGACTCTTGATGCATATCCACGCTATCAGTCTTACGAGGTAGACAGAGTGTGAAGAGATTCTTCCAACCAAATCAAAATTGTAGCATGAAATAGCTCGAATAGAGCTAAAACTCTACAATATGAATAATTTACATTTCAATCTTTACTTAATATTATAAAACTGAAGAGTTTGTTTGTTTGTTTGAACGCGCTAATCTCAGGAACTACTGGTCCGATGGTCGAAAAATTCTTTCAGTGTAGATTTTCTAATAGATAGCTCATTTATCGAGGAAGGCTATTATATAACATCACGCTAAGACGAATAGGAGAGGGTAGTTAACATTGTAATCGCGCGAAGCCGGGGCGGTCCGCTAGTGGATAAATAAAAATGTAGTCTATATAATATATGTTTGTTTGTTGAGGCTTGTTGTCTCTTCGGAAATACTGAATCGATCATGAAAATTCTTTCTCAATCAGAAAGCTACACTATTCAAGAGTGCTATCTAATAAGCTATTTTATTATGATAGTAGTAATGTAGGTAACCCTGCACGCGTGCAAAGAAAGGGCGGGCCGCTAGTATTTAGATATATTTTTTGTATCAACTCCGGTAATTTTTAAAATTTTAATATTTTTATGTATTGATGTTAAGTGACGACTGCAGCCTATAGACACCCACACAAAGAGCAGAGGTTAAATCCAGATGCGTTGCCACCCCTGAAACCTCAGTTGTTTTCTCTCCGTTATAGTTATTTCAGGGTCCTACATTACCATCAAACTGGAACATGATAGTGTCGAATACTACCATTTGGCGGCAGATAGATTAGGTAATGCGGCCTACGCGCTTGAGCTCCAACATTGGAACTCTACCGCCAGTTATATAATTTTAATACGCATATGTGTTATACGATATGATAGCTAAATAATAGCACTTTATTTAAGCAATATATAAAGCAATCCGTAGTTGGTATTGTGTTTCATCTGTATTTTAAAACAATCAAATTATTGTATCACGCTCTAAAAAAATAACAATCGAAACTGAAAATGCAAAACCATTTATTAGTCTAACACTCGTTTAGCGCTTCATAGTAAAACGTCGCGTTGTCCATTATACAAAATGGAAGCGCAGGATTTCAAGTTCATTAGACTCGCATCTCGTTAGCGCATAGTCGAGTGCTTTTCCAATATTGGTCTTCTGGACAATCCATAGGCACCAACATAATTCACATCGCTGTGCAGTTTAATTTTAAACGATTTGTGCATTTAAGCCAATTTGCAGAGACAATGATTTAACCACTGTTGTAATTGGACGATAGGCTTTACGCAATAATCGCCGGTATTGACAAATAGGTCGAATGCTGCTTCTATGGCTTTGCTGTCATTGATTTGAATGAGCGTAGGTAGGAAAATTTGTTCTAGAAACAATTTTCGGTGATTTTATACAGGGTTAATTGAAATCAGCGCATCGCTAGACCTCTTGCAGGCAGCCTCTTTACATCAATCCTAACAACATTTTGTTCTACGACATTTTAAAATTAATGGTTTTTAAAATTTAAGTTTTTTTATACAAAATTTTTTTTTTGCCTCTAAACTGGCATTTACTCTGAGCGTAGGTATGCCACGCACTTTGCCTGGTCAAAATATCAATACGAGCAGCGGCGAGTGTCAATGCTCCTTTAAACTTTTTAATCTTAGTTGGCTAGTGGCTTCACAGGCTGTAGTAATAATTCATCGTGATATTTCCTAATTAATAATAACAATAATGGGGGCAGAGCAGCTTGTGGCGAGCTGTTGGTGAGTAGCGACACCACCCCCTACCATCATCTCGAGTTCCTCCGAGAGAACTGGGCTCTGCCTCGTCCGCCACACAGAGGTACGGCCGGACGGAGCATCAGGTCTCTCATCTCTCTGGCTTGCCTTCATTGGCCGGTCAGAGTTGGGCGCTATAGGTATGGCATTTGCAGAAATTTAGATAATAGGCTGTTGTCTAAATTTCTGCAAGAGCCATACACTCGGGGGTGGAAGTGCCTAAAGGCGTAATAGCGGGGAAGCCCGCTCCGAGCTTGAGATTACTCGCTCGTGATGGTGAAACCGGGGCCACACCTCTCGACACCCCCAGCCTCTCTCAACAGTGTTGCCCCCCGTCGACCATCGGGTTGGCTGTTTGGGGGCCCCACCAAGGAGAGGCGAGTCACCACCTGCCTAAAGTAGGACTCAATAATGTGAGATGTTGAATATAGGCAGGTGCCGGATCTCACTCCATAGGCCCAGCCAGCTAGTCCCCCCAGTTCGCCCCAAGTTTGGCAAGTCATTTTTCATTACAATAGTCCCATGTATTTTGCGGGGTCTGTCTGTGTATGTATTAACTATTGATCAGTCAGAGAGAGGTCCCGCCGAATATAACCCATAACAAAGATCAAAATTCTCGAAAGGGCCTCTACGTGTTGGACCCCCCATGTCCCCGCGCAAGCCTGACAAAGGTCCGGGGTTCAAATTGGACCCCGTGCTGACGAGAGACATAATAATAATGGCAACCCATTATACGTCCCACTGCTGGGCACGAGTCTCTCCCCTTTTAGGGGGGAGGCCTAATTAAAATTAAAAAAAAAAAAATTAACTACTTGTTTACCGAGATTATCTGAAAAAAGACGAGGCTATTATGTATAGTTTTAAGAAAATGTTGATAATAATTCAAGATAGCACTTAGAAATACAACGCAAAATAGCATTAAATAGGTTAGTTTCAATATTCATACAGATAAGTCCTTATAAACTCAAATATTGATATTGTAAAATCTTATTAATTTATTAAGTTATTAATTTTACAGTTTGTTTGAAAAAATAAACTATCCTATTAAAAACCCTTGAATGTATGAAAACAGTATTATCTATACGAAGTGTAACTAGAATCTTGGCGATATTCACGGACCGCGGGTCAAAGTGGCTCCAAAGCAGAAGCTTGAAACAATCTCAACAACGCTCGTTATCTCGCAGAAAATTGAAGTTACCAACATTGTCATCGTAATGAAATTCTAGCAGGATAACGCTGCATTATGAGCCTGTTTGCCTTTTATCAAGGACACATTTTCTTAAATCGTTTCATGTATTTAATATTGCTAACCTTCCAGAATTAAAATTATTGTCAATAACATACTCGTACAATAAATTAGCAAAAGTTGGACTTTTTTTATTCCTAAGCACTGGCAGCACTGGCAAATAAGAAGTGGCAAACAAGCATGCATTTCACATTGATGTTAAGTGATGACTTCAGCCTATAGACACTTACACAAAGACCAAGGTCAAAATGCAGATGCGTTACCACTCCTGAGGCCTAAGGTGCTATGCCTCTATGCCGGAAATTACAGGGCCGTACATTACCACCTGACCGGAACACGATAGTGCTGATCACTACCTTTTAGCGGCAAGTATATTAGGTAATGCGGTGTTGACAACGCCCGCGAGCTCCGTCACTGGAGCTCTACCACCAGTAGAACGATGGAGATATTTTGATCTGGGGCTAGAAATTTTACTAGAAACGATACGCCTCAATACTTTTTTTTACTCGTGGTAGAGCTTCAGCAACAGAGCTCGCGGGCGTATGTACCACAGTATTACCTTATCTACTTGCCGCTAAATGGTAGTGTTCATCACTATGGTGTTCCGGTCAGGTAGTAATTAATTTCAAAGTTACCACAGCCTATAATATTAACACGTTCGTTTTCTTTAGACTGTGCTATAATATTGTTTATTTCTCAGATTCAATGTGGAGAATAAGGTATCAACATTCACCAGTTTCTAAGTTTGGCCTCAAATAGTATAAATAACTGTGAGAATCGCTAATTTCACACTGTAGATTTTTGTGATGTGCGTATAAAAATACAGATAGAGACTACATATATCTAACTTGAAAAAAAAAATGGCATCTTCTTCTTTAATATCTACTTCTTCTTCTTTAATATCTACTTAATACCTACGTGCAGACATAGTCCGGTCACAGTTTTATTATATTTTGTATAGATAATAATGTTTGTGACACGGTATGTGATTGAATATCGAGTTGCTATTTATCAACCAGTTTATATCATCAAGCAATAAATACATAGTTAACTGACTTACACGAAATGCAATGGACGAGGAAATCTTACTTTAATTATCCAATAACCCCAAGGTCTTCATAAATTACGCCATTTTTAATAATATTTTATAAAGAACAGCTGTGCTTAATTGGGTCTAGTTAAACAAATGAGTTAAAAGTTATGGCCGTTTCCATATTTTTATATTATACGTCTGAAGAAGTAACAAACAGCGTTTCTTTAGACGGCAAGTGATGACGGCATCTTTAAACGTTATGTTTTATATTTAGGCTCCATTGAGATAATATGATATAAATATAACTACGTTATGAAAAACCGACTTCAAAACTGAAAAGTAAAAAAAATAATAAAGATTTAATTGTAATGATATATTGCCTATTATTTATTTATATTACTAATAGGTTTGAAGTCGGTGCCAAGCCTTAAACGAATAATTATATTTTAATTACTTAAATATGAATACGAGCAAATTAATACAGTGCACAAAACGTAACCGGCGAATCGTGGGTGTTTGCATGTATGCTTGAATTCATGCATTTACCTCTGCCTACCCCTTCGGGGATTACAGGCGTGAAGTTACATTTTAATACAATGAAATGCCTACTTTAGTGATTTTGGCTCGGCACCGACTTCAAACCTATTAGTATATAGCACATATAAATAATAGGTAGTATATCATTACAATTAAATCTTTATTATTTTTTACTTTTCAGTGTTGAAGTCGGTTTTTCATAACGTAGTTATATTTATTTAATACTTTTTAGTTTATTACTGCATTGCCAATTAGATTAATGTTCAAATCTGGTAAATTTGTAAAATCTGACTCTCTTAGCTTCGTGATAATTACATTGTTTAAATGTGTCGATACAAAATTATTACACGACTATACGAAATCAATGAAAAAATTTTATTTACGAAGGAGTAAAAAGCTGTGTTGTATCGTCGATGAGTAAATGTGTCATTGTCACTGTTGTCATGCGCATTAGGACTATCTAGGACGTCAGTGGATTCAACGCACTGTATGACAACTCGCTGTCTATTCTAATTCCTTTAGTCTGAGGTGAAAGTAAGTAAAAAATTGCTCATAAAATAAAAACTGATAGATCTGAATCAATTTTTTATGGGACCAATTCGAAACTATTCCACATCAAACAAAAAAAGAATTACGTAAATCGGTCCAGAAATCTCGGCGAAATTCGCGTACATACATAAAAAATTTGAACCCGAATTGAGAACCTTTTCGTTTTTTGAACTCGGTTAAAAAGAGAAGAAAAATATCTCAAAATGTAAATATGTCATTAAATGACATTTCATATAACAATGCAAACATTTCGTGATAAAATTCGTAATTCATAAAAAAGGCAAAAGATATTTAGGTGCCCAACAGTTCACATTAATGTTGAGTGATGACTGCAGCCACACACCCACAATGACGATACGTTGCCACCCCTGAGACCTTCCTTGTTATGTCTCTGTGATAGTTATTACGGGGCCATACATTGCTATCTCACCAAAACAGGGTAGTGCTGAAAACTATGATTTGGTGGCAGATAGATTACAAAATACGGTAGTGTCCACTCTCTCGAGCTCCTACTGGAACTCTACCTTCAGTAAAAAAATATGCTATTTTGGCTAAAAATACAAGTATCCAATCAAAATCAAAGCGTAACTCTGCGTTTCTCTTATTGTATCTTAGATGTTACTTTTGAACATTTGAAAGATTGATTTATTGAAATTTACAAACGAAATATAAAAATTAAATTTCCAAGTGATTCGTCTTAAAATAATTGTACGAGCATTGAGATGTTCATTAATAACGAGACACCGACAGTTCAGATTCAATCAAAAGGAGCTGTTTATTTCAATTATGTAGTCGATTGATTATTACGCCCTGTTGTTTCTTAATTGGGCTCTGAATTTAAATATAGCATAATATGATTTACAGATGTAAAGTACCTTCGCTTACATAATGTACACGTAAAGTGTATTGCCACAGTATAAGTACCTACATAATATGAAAAATTCTCGTCTCCCTATGGGTGGGATTCTGACAAAATATTTCTTTTTCGTTTTTTTTTACATTTTATTTTTTTATATCTCTAAGGCGGATATGAAGTTCGTCAAGGCAGCTAGTAATAAATAGATGCGTTCTTTAAACCTGTGGTATTACTACCTGCTTTGTACCCACCTACAGACAAAAAGCTTTGCTTTGTTTTTGTATGTTTAATCTTGAGTCACAAAATATTTATTTTATCATGACGCATATTCCCTTTGTTAGAGTTCCGTAGCCCAATGGCAAAAATGGGACCGTCGTTATAGATTTTTTGAAAAAAAAAAGTTGTTCAAATGTATAGTCACTTCCATTTATAGAGATAGTATCTTTGTTATTGATATTTCCGAGGAAAACTCTCTAACTTTTAAAATAAAACAGGGAAAAATCTGAAAAAATAATACGTGCTGTAGTTTTTAGTTAAAACTTTCAACAAAATTTAGTTTGCAACGAGTTATTACGTGTTATTTTCAAAATCTGCAAAAAAAACTCGAACCTAAAATATTATTTGTTTCTCCGGAACCCTTCATAGGCGAGTGCAACTCGCACTTAGTCGCTTATTTCAATAACATTCAAGTTTAACGACAAAAGTTAGAGGATTCAAGTAAATACCGCTTAAATCGAGTTACATTACATTTCCTCTAAAATTAGTATGGGTAAACATTATTTAAATTTAATGATAGATCCAATTCAAATAGTTCATTAGTATTTATAGTGTTCAATTACAAATTCAGCTAGAAACTTACGGATAGAATTTGAATCTTCAATTATACTAACAAAAACGGTAATTACAGTTTCTTAAGCAGCTTAACTCCATAATAATATACGTGTTCTCAAGTTTCGAAATGAATATTAAAGCCGGTTATTAGGGGTCCAAATGCTTCGTCGAAGATACGGCGGTAGGCGAGGATTAAAATTAAAATAAATTGCGTTACACTTTAATTGTATTTCGGGATAATTTTCCGTGCGCCTGAATTCTAGAGTCCTAGCTGATGTTATAGAGGTGTGAAGAAATGGATGGCAGTAGAGCGGTTTCAAGCGGTAAAAATACGAATTTAGTTTTTGGAGATGGACTTGGATATTGCGCCTAGTGGAACTTTGACGAAATACAATAAAAATATATTGCCTAGTACAGAAGATGGCGTATGAGCGAGTTACATCGCACATACGAAGTTTTCTCAAAAGTTGCCATATAATGTATACCCACTACCCAACATTAATCATTGGGCTGCGGCCCGCCAGGCGCTATCGCCTCGCCTGGTCGGGAATACTCCCTTTTCGTCGGAGGAACATTTCCACCCGTTTATCCAGACTTAATATTATTATTATTAAATTGACATCTTTTTCGATGTGATAATCATCAGACACTCTAAATCTCTAGAAATAAATACTTCCCATCACCTTAATTTTGTTCTATGTAGATTTGTCACATTAATCAACAAAATTTTCATTAAGGATTCCCTTAATTCCTCATTGGTATTCAACTAGTAGTAACTTAGGGGGGATAGTACGCGTACGTACGCGGATGTTTTGTATTCATAAAATAAAACTTAATCTTGATCATTGGTGGCAAAATGTTTCGTGTTAAAAAAAATGTATTACCAATTAATACAGCTATTAAAATCTGGAGGATTCTGTTATCATAGAGAAAGTTGAACTATATAAATATGTTTCATTTTTAGACTTTCTACAAATCAGGCAGGCTCTTGCGAAATGCAAATAATACGAAGACAATAACTACCAATGAACAATTGTTTTATATTATTTCGCATTAACACATGCTTGTGAAATATATTTTTATTTTTAAAGAAAAATGGATTATATCGGTTGCCTAACTAGCATAGTTGGTAATAGATGGCGCTTCTGCTACCATAAAGCAATGCAATAGATGTGAAGGAAAGATTTGACAAATCGGGCAGGGCTTCAGTAGCTCAAGTGGAAGAGCGGCTGGACTAGATTCCCAGTAGGTCGCGAGTTCGAGTCTCGCCTGAAGTCAATTTTTTCTTTCCATTTTTCTTTAAAAATAAAAATATACCAATGAACAGTTACAAACGCATACCTTATAACAAAACAGAAATAATAAATACGAACGTAACAACTGTTAAGCCAAGCACAAGACGACAAGTCGTTAGCGAAGATGCAAAGCTTTGCTTTTAATTTTATGAGTTCCTAGAGCTTGAATACGTACTGTAGCTGTTTATTTTGTTTTATAAGATTGAAGTGGCAAACTAGAATATAGTTCACAATGCTGATAAGTGAGTCTTGACAATCAAAATCAGACACGTTTATTACTGTTTATGAAGACAACTCCTGAAATTGGAGACATTCTATCTAGTATCAGTACCTCCAGTGTATTATAAACATATTGGCGTGCAGGTAGAAGTGATTGCTATGCTTTAATTTTATTTCTTACTACGGCATTCTCAAATCTCTATTATGCAAGAAGCTATAGAACTCCCTGATAGTTCCCGTTCTTAAATGTATCTAATAGACATTCTACATATGATATTATAGATATGGCATATGTTACACTTTGCCTTCTGGGGTCAGTAGTATTCATTTAGTAAGAGCTTCTGATTTCTTATAAAAACATCTTCACCAAGAATTAAATTTGGTTTTTTTTTTTTTTTTTATGTAATGGAAATGGTAAACAAGCATGCAGTTCACATTGATGTTAAGTGATGACTGCAGCCTATAGACACCCACACAAAGACCAAGGTCAAAATGCAGATGCGTTACCACTCCTGAGGCCTAAGGTCTTATGCCTCTGTGCCGGAAATTACAGGGCCGTACATTACCACCTGACCGGAACACGATAGTGTTGAACACTACCATTTAGCGGCAAGTATATTAGGTAATGCGGTGGTGCCTACGCCCGCGAGCTCCGTCACTAGAGCTCTACCACCAGTAAAAGGTGAAATTAAAGAAAAACTGTTTTCCTTCATGACTGTTCCGTTCTACGCAGCGGTACTTAATAAGTTTATAGATATGCAGTTGCTGTTATTAAATTTCAATTCACACTAAGGTTTTTGATTACTCTCTTTCACGCCACTGAAGTAAAGGAATAAAAAAGTTGAATAAAATTATCTTACTGTACTTATCACAATTTAACCAAGAAAATAATAGAATCCTAATTATGTAAGTATGTTTTTTATTATGAGTAGTACGTAGACATTATAATTATACACAAACGAGTAAAAAAGAAACTATGACTATTTAAAAAGAATAGTTCAATTCGTTTTTCATGACTACAAAATAAAATGGGACTGCGATACTCCATTCATTTTGTTTCCATTTTGTATATTCTAAATTTAATTAGTTCGACTCGGGGAACCGCCGTCGTGTAATTGCTCATTTTCTTCTTCATCTCCTGTAAAAATCTTTCCCAGTTAACATTAGCATTATAAAGTATAATAAAAAGTCCATCGATTTTGTAAGTTTTTGGTTTATTGGCGGTAGAGTTCCAGTGTAAGAGCTCGAGGGTGTGGGCACCACCGCATTACCTAATCTATCTGTCGCCAAATGGTAGTGTTGAGCACTATTGTCAGAGAATATGTAATAATACTACGTATAGAATGGACACTTCGACGTCCCGCCCATTTTCCCTGCCTCACCCAACCTCCTCCTCTCTTATGGGCGACGTTTGGTGTTCTCTACTTGCTACGCACACAGGTGCACGCGTAAATACTAATAATAGAGACCAAATTAAGCGTTTGTATGAAGGAATCTTGGCGGAGTGTCCGCGGTGTGCTATTGTGTCCCAGTTAGATGGTAATATACGACCCCGTAATAACAATCACAGGGACATAGTAACTAAGGTCTCAGGCGCTCAGAGGTGGCTACGCATCTGCATTTTGACCTCCGGTCTTTGTGTGAGTGTCTATAGCCTGCTATGATCTCTTAACATCAATGTGAACAGCATGTTGTTTGCGACCTTCATTACAATAAAAAATATCTATGGTTCATATATTAGGTCTATGGAGGACACATACTTAAAATTAAATCTTTGACATTGACCTAAATCAGTATCTTATTTAAATTAACCAATTACCTATGAGTAGAGAATTATAATGAATGGTATTAGTATTTTAATTAGAGGGTGATTGATCATACATAATTATTTAGATACTTAAATGTGAAATTAATCCTATCGAACTTGCTTGTGACAGAAATTAATGAATTTAATTATTGGCATAAGTATCTATATATTTTTTTATGTAGTGGCAAACAAGCATTTGTTCACTTTTATGTCAATAGGCTGCAGTCATCACGACTGCAGCCTATAGACACCCACATGAAGACCAAGGTCAAAATGCAGATGCGTTACCACTTCTGAGGTCTAAGGTGTTATGCCTCTGTGCCGGAAACTACAGGGCCGTAAATTACCACCTGACCGGAACACGATAATGTTGAACACTACCATTTAGCGGCAAGTAAATTAGGTAATGCGGTGGTGCCTACGACCGTGAGCTCCGTCACTGGAGCACTACCACCAGTAAAATAATTAATCCGTAATTAGTGACAACGCTTCTGCATTTTGACCTCTAGTTTATGTGTGTCGATTTCTATAGGCTGCAGTCATCATTTAACAGCCATGTGAACTGCATGATTTTTTGCCACCTTCGTTGCAAAAAATAATGACGAAGGTACGTAATGTTGATCATACACATTATTACTTTAGAACTATCACAGAGGTACAACAACTTTGGCATCAGGAATCAATAAAAATCACAAATACATAGCAACATCTGCATTTCGACCTATGGTTTTTGTGGAGATATCTATAGGCTGCGGTCGTCACTTATGTATCTATGCAAATGGCGTGCTTGTTTGCCACTCTCATTACATAAAAAAATAGATATTCAATCATTTTGTTGTAGGATCAGTAAATTTTTGACGAAAGCAAAATTTTGTTATTGGATTAGGTTTTTTTTTATGTAATGAAAGTGGCAAACAAGCATGCAGTTCAAATTGATGTTAAGTGTTGACTGCAGCCTATAGACACCCACACAAAGACTTAGGTCAAAATGCAGATGCGTCACCACTGAGGCCGAAGGTGTTATGCCCCTGTGCCGGAAATTACAGGGCCGTACATTACCACCTGACCGAAACACGATAGTGCTGAACACTACCATTTAGCAGCAAGTATATTAGGTAATGCGGTGATGCCTACGCCCGCGAGCTCCGTCACTGAAGCTCTACCACCAGTAAAAACCAAGTCTTATTATATCTAGGATTAATTTAATATTAATGAATACTTCCAACTTAATATGCATGCAAAGTAACTTTTCTGTCATAAATTATCACGATTTTAACAATTTCCGTAGGTATCTGTCTTTTTTGATCCGTTCAACAGCACAACAGCGCATAAAATACGATCAATATAGATTTTAATGATATAGTTAAATATATCAATATCTATACACCCACACAAATAAATAAAATTGGAGTGTCTGTTTGTAATATATAAATAACCGCTTTTTGTTAAATGCATATGTATGTTTACACGGTGCATATACCAAAACATTTTTTTTTACAATTTTTGTCTGTCTGTCTGCCTGTGTTTCTGTTTGTCTGTCTGTCTGTCTGTTTGTTCCCGCTAATCTCGGGAACAGCTGGACCGATTTCGACGAGACTTTCACTGGCAGATAGCTTATGTAATAAGGAGTAACTAAAGCTACTTTTATACTAGCTGCGCCCACGACTTCGTCCGGGTAGATACTGAACAATCATAAATTCTCACACGGACGAAGTCGCGGGAACAGCTAGTTAACAATAAAATATCTATTCAAATATAATCCATTGTTTCAAAACTAACGATCATATTTTTCATATACCAATCAAAAGCTGCAGTGATTTAGAAAAAAAAACTCATTACTTTATAGCGATATCAATGAAGTGCATTCCAGCTTTACCGAAGCCGACAGGAATTGAATTAAAAAAAAAGTGCACTTGCAATTACGCCATTGAAATATCCCTCTCACGTTTCAATCTTTTATGTCGGCCTCTATGAATCCGAATGAAGTGCAATACGAGATGAGAGGGCCAATAATGAAATATAAAAACAGAAATAAGCACTCCTTTCCACGGTTATGGCTGTCGAGTATACCCTATTATTTCCATTCAGTACATTTGCTTTGACGAGTGTCCTTAGCAAGCGTTTAAATATCCCCGCGATCTAAAGTAAGGTCGCATTTAAATTAGCGGGGAAGTAAATCTGTCTTAAAATGATTTTTATGAAGACACCTTTATCAGAATTTTTAGAGTAATCTTAGAAGCACTCATCATCAATCGACGAAAAACAAAAGAGGAGAAGGTTATCAAATCAACGTGTGTAATATGCATATACAGTGCTCAACAGTAAATATTGCACATCGAGCCTAGGAAGGAGACTTTGGCTTATTTCGGGCCTGTATAGCGTTATCTCTTTCGCTCTTATTTGACGTTTGTCGACCATTTTGATCAAGGTTTGACCAATACCGGACTATCAGTGCTTACGTAAGCAAACTAAGCAGTGTGCAACTGAGATAACGCTCTACGAAGTCGAAACGAGCCGATCGTCTCTTTCGTAGGCTCGATGTGCATTATTCATTGTTGAGTACTGTTTGTCGCAGTATGATAGATAAAGCCGTAATATAGCTATATCCCTAGGAATATAATTATATACCGGAACATAGCAATTCATTACTATCTTACTAGGAAAATAATTATAAGTGTACAGTCAGAAAAAAAATCCTAAAACCGACCGGCAGGGGGCGCCCATGGTCCCAATCAAAACGAGGTAAGATAGTACGTATGACTATGTTCCGAAATATTATTATATTCCTAGGGATATAATATCACGGCTTTATATTTATAGCTATGTTCCGGAATATTATTATATTCCTAGGGATATAACTATATCACGGCTTTATCTATCATACTGCGACATACATATTATTATTACAGTACACATATCTCTGCCGCACACTACTTGTCCGGTACCTATTGGTAAAAATTTGATCAAAATGACGAACAATCGACAAACGTCACAAAGGTTGTGTACGAAAAGATAACGCTCTACAAAGTCCAAACTATCCGAAGTCTCGCTCCTAAATTCGATGTGCAATATATTTTGCTGCGTTCTGTTTGTGCTGTATCTAATTAAGGTTCAATTAAAAAATATGAATTCGACAAAATCCAATAAGTAATAAATCTTAAAAGGACATATATATAATATTTCTACGATTTTAGACAATTTCGTTGGAGCTTAACTATTGCCATTCTATATTGCTAGCACAGCACAAATAAACAGGCACAAATAAAATAGTTTCGCTTTTGTACTAAAACAAAAGAAACACATTAAACTTCGACCGGCGATAAGTGATTTAGATTACTCCAAGATATATTTACTCTGAACGAACCTCATTGCGAAACTCTACGTCTTCCCATTTGTCGTGATCACAATTTGACGTCCATTTCACATACTCCAGGTAAAATTTCAGTTGTTGCTGATAATTTTCGGAGTTGCACAAATTGATTTAAGAAACATCTAAAACAGCGTACCTATCGTGTATAGTAACAGTAAACATTTATCATAAATTAAATTTACAAACGTCCTCAAATACCACAATAAAGTAATAAAATTAAATATGTATCTGTAACATATTTAATTTTAATACTTTATTGTGAACTTCTAGTATTATTTTGTCTAATGGATGAATGGTATATGTAAACGTACCATTAAAGTGAATGAAACCAACCACCATTCAATGTAGCTATGGAACGGAACGTAGCGCATTAAAAGGAAAAGAAAAATGTCATCAAAATGCTCCGTAGAGCAAATAAAATGGTTTCCTGTATCGAAATATACATGTTGTTTCAAAAAGATGAGCGAGAAACATTTGTATTTTAGTTATTATTTAAATGGGAAACAGTACGTATAAATGTATCAGAAATTTGTAAATCAAGTAGGTAACAGTTTATCGCGTGTCATACTTACGGAGTTTCATATGAAATTACATTAAGTGATTTTGCTTTTCGATAGACTAAGGACTCTAGTATGGATATAGTACCGTAGGATTACAAAACCCATCATTTATTTTATTAGCACGACCGCATTACCTACTCGGTCCGTCTATTATTATAAGTCTTTCAACGAGTCGAGATGTGACGAACCCACCGCCCACAATTGGAGAAGAATTTGCCCACTAGTGCAGCCAATCAACGGAACAATGATGGTCAAACAATTTCAATAGTAAATAAAATAACGCGGAATGGGCAGCAGCGTCGTGCGATAAAACTACCGCCACTTCGAAAGGCAATCCGCATGCCCAGCGTGGCGATTGTGGCATATTCTCCCAGTTGTAAGTATTTTTGGGGAAGGCTTGGTCCAGCTGTAAACGTTTAGAAACGTAAGTGGTGGTGATGATAAACTTAACTCTTATTTTAAATAAAATTGATTTGCCAAAAAATAAAGCAACCTGTATGTAGCAATAAATCAGCGAGCCATCAAGCAATCGCTTAAAGTACATTTTAGACGCGTGCGAAATAAGAACGGGAGCAAACAGAACGCACGTCCGACCGGCCGTCACTGAGTGCCTTTATTGAGATTCCAACAGATAGCTGAGATTATTTGCGATTCGAACGGCGCTTTCAAATGCTATGAATATCGTCACCGTAATTACGTATTACTGTATCATTTTAGATTGTTGCATTTTAATCGTATCTGTCTGTCTTTTATCATATCAAATACGCAATATCAAAATACATTAGATAATGTCGCAAAATTCCTTAAAGAAAAAAAAAAACAACTTATGCATATGTATGTATTTTTATCGGAATATCATCATTTCACGCTGCTGAGCTCACGTTGGCATTATAGCACTTCTTAACCGCGAGGAGTTTGGAGATAATACTGCAATATGTTCACAGAACATACGCAAAAGTGTTTGGATAGACGTGTACCTACCTACATGTAAGTTACATATATCCAAATTATTTATATTATAACTGTATTAACATTATTGATTTAGTATGTACATACTACACTGCATCGGAGAGATACCTATGAAAATAAAAATATAGTAGCTATTTATGTAATATCATTATTCGTTTCCAATTTATATGGTATTCTATGATACTAGCTTTTATAATAAAATATTTGCTACGCTCATCGCTCATTTATCATACAGCCTACATACATATTCCTGGTTCTTATTTATGACCTCTATTTCGACGAGACAGCACAAGAAATTGAATACTAGACTAGACTTCTAGGTTTACGTATACATTAACAAGTCTGGGTAACTATAAAATATATGACTAGCTGACCCAGCTCACTTCGTATTGCCTCACAATGAAATAATGTGTCAAAGGTTTGATAGATACGGAGTATTTGTATGGAAAAATAAAATTGTGGTTTTTACTATTTCCCTTCAATTTCTTCATATTTTCTTACCTATTAAACCTTCCCTGGACTTCCAAAAATCATTCAAAAGCATAATTAGCCAAATCGGTCCGCCGTTCTCGAGTTTTAGCGAGACTAACGAACAGCAATTGATTTTTATAAATATAAGATATACCTGATTGTGAAGTTCGTTCCACCCTCTTGCATTACATGCCAGGAGTAACCTGAAGACAGCCTTAAATCAAGGCAAAAATGTTTTCTTGTCCTTGTTCTACTGGGTCAAGGCCCATGCGGGTCTACCAGGAAATGAGCGCGCGGACCAACTGGCCAAAAAAGCTGCCCTAAACACTAAACGGAAACCGGACTATGACATATGACCTGTTTCATTCGTTAAGCGGATAATCCGTGAAGAGTTGCTTGATGAATGGAACCGTAGGTACTAGGCTGAAGAAACAGCTTCGATAACCAAGTTGTTATTTTCCGAGGCGCGCGTACAAGACGATTTCAGCCAACGGGTGTCCTGATGCAGATACCACAAGATATCGCAGATTATAAGAATATCTAAACCGATTCAAGTGTACGGAGAAACTGTCATGTATGTGAGACGGATGTCGCCGAAATAGTCACGCATCTCATATTGGATTGTCCCGTGCATGATCAGGAGAGAGACGACCTAGAATATAAATCAGAAGTTAAAATTACACGAAGCAGTTTTTTCATGGATCTGTTCAGTCATGTTCGCCAATTTCATATTTCTTTTTCTGTTAATTTTATCTACCAATTCCTGGATCATACATCTCTATCTTTTTTTATGTAATAAAAATGGCAAACAAGCATGCAGTTCACATTGATGTTAAGTGATGAGTGTGAGGACTGAAGCCTATAGACACCCACACAGAGACCAAGGTTAAAGGGCAGATGCGTTACCATTCGTGAAAAAAAAAACTAGAAATCGACCAGATTAAAATTGCATACACAATATGGTAGTGGTTACAATTTGCAAACTAGTGGTTTACATTGGCTATATACGAGTAATATAAACAAATACTATAATACTAAACAAATAATACAATACAGCTTGCGTGTTAAAATCTCTACAAATGCACTGAAATTTACCTACGTTAATATATTAATTAGGCGACAGATAATTTATAGAGTGCTTAGTTGTGACTTCATAATTATTACGAGCCTAATTTTGTTTGGGACCCAAATCCTCTTGTCAACAAAACTTAGCAAAGTTGTTGCTAAATGAAGGAACCTTTCTTTGAAGTAACTTTGCTGCTAATTAATTTCCTCTGACAAACATTAACATATATTTTTAAAACAGAAGTTTTTGTTTTTGAAATTACTAAACTAGACTTGCTAATTTATTAAAATTAAATGTAAAGGCCAATGGCGGAATCTTATATTTATTTTAAACTTATGAAAATGTATTCTTCGCTAACTAATAAGGTAACGCAAGCTAACAATTGAATATTATATTCATACGATGATAGAATATTGGGATGTATCTAGTGCAAAAATTGAAAATATTTGCAGAATAGTTTCATTGATCAACTACTATGGGAATGGGATATTAACATTAAATTCTTGTAGAGAAAGAAAAATAAATCCCAAATCTTTTTAATCTCAGCCTTATACTCAATAAGAAATTTCTAGCGTTTTTCAGGATACTGTGAAAAAGATAGAAGTAACTTACCAATACCTGCTTCTTTAGTTCTTAAAGAATTTCCTCACATTTTTGACCGAGTTTTGAAGGCAAGTAGTACTTATGATGATACTTATAGGTACTGTGGAAATTGGTCACTCTCGCCTATGAACACTAGGGGAGTTGCCAATGTCCTGTCAGTTCTGAAGGACTCTTTTGACGCCATTTTTTAAAAGATTGTAGATACTGTAGATGCCTCAAAATTTTATTTTTTCTTTTCTGTATGTTCCGATATACGTTTTTCTATTTCATGCATGTTCCTTCACGCCAAATCCCTTACGGGTTAGGCAGAGACTAGGGAGCGCCATATATCCCGGTCCTGACACACCTCCTTATTTAAAGCCTTTTGATTGAATAATCCGAATTAGATTTCCAGGAAGAAATGCCATTCGACTCATCTTTAAATGAGAGAAATTTTAACTAACCGACTAAACGTGTATGGGGTGTATATAATTATTTACTATACTTTATCGTCGATTAATAATAGTTGAGAGTTTATGCAAGTTTATAAAATTGTGTATTTTTTTAACATAACAGTCTCAATCTATAAAATAAGAGAGCACTATAATCGCAATGATATTGAACAAACCTCAATATCCAAGACACCGCGATCATTCACCAAGGAAATAAATCTTTTACTGCAATCCCCTACAAAAGGTCGACTCTGGGATTTCTCTTTTTGCGGCTAAGGGTCAAGTGAAGCACCACAAAAAAGAAATGCGGTCTGTCATCAGGGCTCTATCAATAATGTTCCTGACATCCTTAAGAACGGACAAGATCTGTAAATTGTCTTGTTAAAGGACGAAGTGATCGTTATTTTTGATGAAATTTATTGAAGTTATAAAAAAAACCTTTTTATGTTGTGTATAATGTTTTTCTTTTATGTGTTTTTGAGATAGTGGTCAAAGTAGATTTGTATGCGTGATTTATGTAGCTAACGTATATCTGATGATAAGTAATGATAGCGTAATTTTCAAATTTTTGCTAGTGCTCAAGTGACTGAAGCAGAAGGTGTAGGCACTACCGCGTAACCTAATCTACTTGCCGCTGGCAATGGCATTTCCATTTTAACGCTATCGTTTGACGGACTATGATATCATATATGACTAATGAATAAAATAATATTTCGAAACTTTTGCGAAATAAGGGAGGAAGATCATCACCTTATTTTTTTTAAATTAGGTTGGTAGTTAAGTAATTGATAAATGTCACCTTCATCTGTAAAAGCCCATGTGAAGTAACTGAAAAATCGATGAAAACGATGAAATACAAAAAAAAAAGAAAAGCGTCTATCTGCTACCGTTATAAATATTGAGCAAAAATACGAAAAAAACCCGTTGAGGAGGTCCCCAATATTTTATTTTTTTATTTTTTGGTATTCGTTTGTGTGTTTTAAGTCGTCTCGTAGAAAGGCAACGCAAAATTCCACTGGTCTACCACCAGTGGAATTTTGCGTGGAATTTTGCGTGAAAATCCCTGCGAGCTCCAGTGATGGAGCTCGCAGGGATAGGCACCATCGCATTACCTAATTTACTTGCCGCTAAATGGTAGTGTTTAGCACTATCGTGTTCTGGTCAGGTAGTAATAATACGCATCGCATCTTACGCATCAACATTAAAATCTCTAGTTTCATGTAGATGTTTATAGGTTTTCAGTATACTTACCATCCACGTGAACTGTATACTCGTTTGCCACTTCATGAGATAAAAAAGGTAAGGAGATACCGCATTCTCATTGCTTTGTAAGTATCTAGCATTCTAAACTACTTCTCCTTTTCCTACTTCTCCTTCTCAAAACCCGAATTAAACGCAAAAAAATCAGTAAAAAAGCAAATTAAACAAACAAGTTCCTGTTCAAAGCTAATTGAATTGTCTTAGTGAACTAGTTCAAGTTACCGTAGGCATCCGTAAAACAGGCGAACACATCACATACAAACACATTTAAATCCACGTACAACATTCGTCGAGCAAGTCTATTAATTACTCGCCTCTCTCCAGTTGTTTCAAAACAAACTCTAATTAGGCTATTGAGTTACAAATTCGTTCTTCTCGCGGAAATTACCTACCATTATGTCAGGTCTATTATTATGTAGCTCCTGTGGGAAATGTTAATTCATAAATTGATATGCTTATTTCGCATTAATTACCAGTAATATAGACGTTTACAAAAGAGAAATATATACCGTCTTTTGTAATGAAGTAAATAGGTTATATATTGTTGGTGTTATTAAAATATATCTTGTAAAATAATTTAGTATACACGGGTTTGTACTTAGTAGAATACAGGGGATCTAAGAACGAATTATATTTATTTATTGATAAAATGCTGCTCTGACCAGTAGAAGATACTGGCTTTTTATTGAGTTAATTGATATTTATTAACTTTTTACGGCACGACACAGTTATCAATCAGGTTTTCATTAAATCATCTTCGTTTTATGTCATTAATTGACAAACAAGCTTAAAGTTCACATTGATTGTGAGTTCTGTAGCGTAGAAATCAATACAAACAAATAAAATTGGAGTGTCTGTTTGTAATATAAAAATAACCATATGTGTATGTGTACACGGTACATATGGCAAAAAATATTTATATAATATACAATATTTGTCTGTCTGTCTGTTTGGCGAGGCTTATCTTAGGAATGGCTGGACCGATTTTGACGGGACTTTCACTGTCAGACAGCTTATGTTATAAGGAGTAACTTAGGCTACTTTTATACTCGCTGCGCCCTCGACTTCGTCCGGGTAGATACTGAACAATAATAAATTCTCACACGGGCGAAGTCGCGGGCACAGCTAATATCTACATAAAAACCAGAGATTGTAATGCCATGTACCTCTTTTCTGGAAGATTCCTACATTGACACATTGACCACCTGACCGGAACACAGTAAGTTGGGAGTATTGCATACGCAAAATACCCGCAAATATAATTTCCTCAAAAAAGAAACGTTGCTTTTTCTGAGACTTGTAAAGGACTACCTCTGGACTCTGATTAGGACCTAATCTTCACGTCTTGTTCGAATGCTATGTTGCCTCAACTTAATGTCACATAATGGGTATCACATGTAATTAAACGGAAAAAAATATTCCCAAATACTAAATTTGTATCAATTTTCGATAAAAGTTATAAATTTAAAAAATTGTACTGTCACAACAAAATATGCCTTAAACGCTTCGCACTAATGTGACAAACTAATCCGACTTTATTTGTGAATCTGAATCATCCAGGAAGCCACTCAAACGCATAGAAAAAATCATCCAAATCGATAAAGCCGTTTAGGATGAGTTTATTGACATACACACGTACAGTAAAATTATAATATATCTATAAAAATATTTAGAACATTTGACTTTATTTCATCCAAAATTAAGAGATTCTAATATAATAACAAGTGATATTACGACCTAATAATTTTATAAGTAAAAATAAATACAAACCAACATTTGGAACATTATGGTGACTGAAATTGCAAACGTGTTGTGGATAATTATTTTCGGACATACATTTGAAGTAGTACTAATAATGTACTCGTACCTAGTGACTTTGATTCTAAATAATGGAGTTCATAACTAAATCTCTACTTGATTTACCACAGTGGTGTACAGTATGTGATGATTGCGAATGTGTATGGTTGCAGAGGCCCAGGAAGACCAAGACTGACCTACCATGACCAAATAAGTCAAGTTCTGTCTGATGGTGCGGTCAAAAATCTTAGGAATCGGCGTGCATGTATGAAGAGAATGATGAAGGTAGACGAGGCACAAGATGTATGTCAGGACCGGGATATCTGGTGCTCTACGCTCTCTGCCTACCCCATTAGGGACCTGGCGTGAGATTCTTTTACAATTACGATCATAACCTTAAACTACAGCCTACCGGTCTTATCTAAAAGTCATGATACGAATTATGCAAATTCGATCCCTTTGGAATTAGGTAAGTAATAGGTAACGAAACTTTCGGATAGATCATTTATTATTACAGTCATCTACCACAGGTACTTCAATATCTCGGGTAATATAATATTTCCAGCCACCGTAGCGGACGACTACGTATATCTCAGGAGCTTATGTTTTGGGGAGTCTAAATAATTCTGACAGTGGATTGATCTCTAACCTACCATTACCCAACCGCAATGGAGCCGTGGTGGGTAATACGTTTGCCCTTTCAATTTGTTTATGAAAACGTTGTAGTGCGAGAGTTCATTTTAATATTAGCTAGTAATTAGTATTTGTGAATCGAATTATGAATAATGAATTAGTATTTGTGTATTTGTGTGTAATTGTTTTTTCTTTTTCTTTTTATGTAATCGAAGTGGCAAACAAGCATGCAGTTCACATTGATGTTAAGTGATGACTGCAGCCTATAGACACCCACACAAAGACCACGATCGAAATGCAGATGCGTTACCACTCCTGAGGCCTAAGGTGTTATGCCTCTGTGAAATTACAGGGCCGTACATTACCACCTGACCGGAACACGATAGTGCTGAACACTACCATTTAGCGGCAAGTATATTAGGTAATGCGGTGGTGCCTACGCCCGCGAGCTCCGTCACTGGAGCTCTACCACCAGTAAAAAAAATGTGAAGTATCTTGCGTTTTTACGCAATAACGAAATGAGTAGACAAAAATTGTAAAGACAGTCAGTGTGTAGGCCCAGAATTAGTTAATGTGCCCAAAGAAAACGTAATTCCACATATGCTCCGAAGGGCTGGGAGAGGGAGATGCATGTATTCAAGCATACACCCACGATTCTTTGGTTGCTGAGCGTTTTGGGTCATGTAACTGGTGACGAGTCTATTGATATATCTGGGCATTTTATCAAACTCCCAGGATGGCACTGGGAAAGTTATCTTAAACTTAAAACCCTATTGACTTTTTATACTCATTCTGGATTCACTGATTCTGGAGATAAAGGATGAAACATACGTCTTTATATCAGTTAGTCCCCGACCCAGGGATCTAACACAGGACTGCAGCGTACCAGTAGTGCTTTGATACCACTAGTGGCCTTAGTAGTCTATTATTAAGTTAGTAGTTTAGATATTATTATAAGATTGGGCCTCATTTCACTTGGGTGGAACACTTACACATGACCGGCGAATAGGCGGCGGACGTTAAATGTAGCGTATATTACTCGCATTTCTGTCTACACCTTCGAATAATTTCAAGCTTACAAGTATTTAACATCAATATATTATGTAATATTTACGTTTAAATGTTTAAAAAAATCATAAATTCGAATTAAATATTGTTTGCTTTTTTTACAATGGCGGCTTTAATAATAATGAATATTCAAACATGAATACCAAAACCATATCCTATAAATAAATTCTAGGAAAAAATCTACAACACCAACGTCAAACAGCATAGTTTTTCCTCGGCTACAAAACTGGTTAAGTAAAATTCCATTTGGAGCGTGGTCTCGGAAATGACGGGGGAGAATTTGCATGGCTGATTGCCGTCCGTTGCTCAATCAAGGATATTTAACAAAATTAACTAATTGAGTGAACGTTCCACCGTCCCCTCGCTAACTTGCCAACGTTAAATTGACTCAACAACACAGCTACGTGTATCGGGGGAATCTAATAAGCTATAATAAGACGATTTTGTGGCCCTCTCTGCTTTTTAATTTCATTAACATTCATCTACTCGTCGGCATCGCAATAATTTGAACACGAAGCACAGCTTCCAAAACTAATTGTGGAAAGTTTGTAAACAAGTTCACTTGTGAATCATAATTTGCCGACAAGTAAATTGGATATTGTCGGTACAAGTTTTTGCGTAGTTGTGCGTGAATTTTTCATAGTGTTTATTAATTTTTATACAAACTAAATTATGTTTTATAACGTAGTTGTAATCCCCGAAGGGGTAGGCCTGGGTATATACATGCATTCAAGCATACATGCAAACAACAGGTTGCGAGCCTGTTGACGTCTTCGGGCACATAACGCCAAGTTACTGGGAAACTTCCAGAAAATGAGAAATTCCTATAGAACCAGCGATAAATGATTTAACAGCGTTATCTAAGATAGCCTTCGACCCAGGAATCAAACCCAGGATCCCGACGTAGCTCTACTAACACGATGCCTGCTACCACTAGGCTATTGTTTATTGATTAATGTAATAGCAAATAAGTCTGTTATGTTGATCGTAGACGACTATTAGATTTGGAAGATATTTACCAAGATATGTAGAAAATTACATTGTCTACATTGGCAATTAAATCATGTAACTGTCTACATTGGTAATAAAATAAATTGACAATGCAATTGACTTCTGACGGTAAAAGGATTTTTTGATACTGGAGCGTTCATTGTGTGTTCATTTGAATACGCTCACAGAAAGACTTATGCCACTAAATGAGATCCTGTATGGGACCGAAACAGTTGTGTGAAAGCGCTGTAAAATTAAATGGGATCACAAAATAGTTACAGTCTAATAGATACACAGCAAATGTATTCTAATTCATTAACAAGTGTAGGTACTACTGATTAGTTATCTACATTATATTGCAGACAATCAACAAACTAAAGAACACTTTCAACAAAAAAATATCAAAATAAAATTAACAAATCTTATTTATTCCTACACCTAGCTTAAGAATTAATTCAAACGTGTAGCAGTACTAGCAGTTGTTGTTTTCAACATTTCATTAAGAAATTCAAATACAAACTACAATCTATAATACAAAAGCTTTCAGCAATACAGCAAGTTGTGAAATTGCTGTAGCTTTATTCTATTTCAAATAGTTTATAGAATTAAGATACTTGATGTGAATGAACTTCAAAATTTTGAACATTTATAACCTGCTCCGAAAGTTCACTGTTATTTGGAAGTTAGAACATATATTTGTAAATATTACACCCGTCGATAATTGAAATCTAGTTAGACTTAAGATAATTAATTATTCGGTACATAGTTCATTATATTTCAGATAATACATTATTATGTAGATACATATTTCAAATGGTAAGCAGCAGATAGCAGATCTAAGAATTTGACATTAATAGCAATTTAAAAAACTACGCTTTAGTTATTTTGAAAAAAGGTCTTGACACATATTGAAATTTAAAGAAAACAAAGAGATTTGTATAGTTACCTAACTTTTTCTTTTAGAGTTATGAAACTAAATATCAATAAACTGGTTAAGTTAATAAATTATATTTTTAATGATCACAAATTTAACATCATCACTCCGGCCGAAAGACGTTTACAGCTGGACAAAGCCTTCTCCAAAGACGCCCACAAAAGTATTGTGCGTCATATGACATAATCGCCGTGCTTAGCGCTTCAGTGGCGGTAGTTTTATCGCGGGACGCTGTTGCCCATCCCGCGTTGTTATTTTTACTACCGCCCCATTGGATAGGTTTGACCGCATTGGTTTGACAGTAGTGCAAGAATTGTTTTCCAGTAGAAGAAAATTCTTCCGCTAGTGGGCAGTGGGGTCATCACTTCCCGACGCCAGCATAAATTATAGCCACTCAATGAGCAGAGTTTCAACTGAAAGCTGCTACTGTTAATTCGTAGATATTATTTGTTTCAGGTGTTTGCTTGATTGTATATTTTTAAAATTTGTCTCTAGAAGAGCAACTTCACTATCAAAACACAAAGAAAAAAGAATATAGATACATGTACTAAGACGGTACGAAGTTTGTATGAAGTAAAGGGATATTGTGAACGCACAACATCAAAACTTTTCTGGAACATACGCGTGTACAAATACGAATCATGTCATTAATAATATTTGCAGAATTATCCATTCAAATTTTCTATTGGAAAATAATGAATACATCATTCTGTCTAAAATATTTCGTCTCCGAATAATTTCGAGCGACGATGGTTGCAAAATTATACGAAAATCTTTAAATTGTACCGTTCAAACTTGCAGTTCGACTATCATTATTCGTTTTAATACCACCCGACGGGAACCCCTTTTCATTAATTACAAACTTCATCGTGACGCCGTTGAATTCCTAAAGCAGCATAATAGAGTGCTATAAATTTGCTTATCTGCATCGTATCAGATATTTTATTGTAACAAAAGTTTAGGTTGGTTGCGACATTGGTTGCTTATTGTATTGTTTACTTTGTTGCTTTCATTCCATAATTATAAAGTCGCCACTTGATTTTAACTCTGCTGAATCTTCTTGTTTTTGTTTTCAATTTTGGAATGTAAAGATTTGAAATTGCTCATTGTTCAGCGTGGAATTCGTTTGCAATTATTTCAATTTTAACGTGCGTTTATTAATCAAAAAGATGCTGTACAAGTTTTTTATGTTTAAACAATAGCCCGCATATTACAGATCAGTGATATCTCCAACCTATGAATATTGACAGTCAGAAGCTCTGATTTTTATTTTAAGTCCTTGAAGTGGCAATCAAGTATTTAGGACACATCGATGGCATGTCAATACCGCAGCCGATAACACATACAAAGATTCGTTCTTTATTTATAATGTCTCGTTATTTCGATTTGTTGTCTTTAAGAGCCATATAGACGGAGAGAGTTTCTCGTACGTTTTGGTTCGAGAAATCGTACGCAACTATCACAAGCAATAATCGCCGTAACAAAACCGTATCAAAATGTTTACATACAGACAAGAACTAAAATCTCGCCTATGATTATGTCATACAAGATTCCCTAGGACATATCGCCAGGCGATAATTGTCTATGTTTGTTTACACGACGAAATTATCGTAAGCAGATTCTTGCTTGACAGAATCTCGGCTTGTATAAACGCAATCTCGTATGACATATTTTCAAGTTCATACGAGTATTGTACAAATCAGTTTGATTTGTTTTCAGTGCGACATTTGTCATTCGAGTTTAGTTATTAGCATATTGTTCGTACGTAAAAATATCTCAAAATCCTATAAATTTGGAACTGCCGATAACATTAAGTTCATTGAACTTATTAAAAGTTATGAGTGTTTGTGGAACACGTAGAATGATAATTACAAAAATCGTGATGCGAGAAATGCAGCTCTGAGTGATTCCGCCAAACAATTGTGTGTTGAGGAATTTGTTTCTAAAGAAATTACTGGCAAAATGAAAAACATGCGAAGTCAATATTTACAAGAAAGAAAAAAAGTGAAATTCATGACATATTTTTGAATGCCTCTTAGAAAAAAAGTGAAATTCATAACATATTTTTGAATGCCTCTTCATCTTTCAATTGTAATTCAAGGCACAGCGTGTTAGATGCTTCCAAATCTTTTCTTCTCGCTATCCATTTTTTAACCCAACACCTTTTCTTCTTTTTCCGTTTAATCAATTCTTGTCTTAGAAGCGCAGATATAATTAAAACACCCTCGCGCACTGCACTCATGGCAGCAACTGGCATAAAATCTCGAAATACGATTATTGCTTTGACATTTTGTTTACACGGACACGATAATTTTCCGTTGCGAGGCGATCATCGCCCAAAGCATCGAGCGAAAAGAGCGAGTGTTTAGACAAAAAAAATATTTATATTCCTTTGATAATCGTATCTTCGAGACGAGAAACTCTCCGTCTAAATGGTTCTTTATTATGCGTTTATATACAAATTGCATCTAGGCAAAAAAATACAGGGCCTTACCATAAAGTGGTAAAAAATCGATAACGCAGTAATGATTACGCTTTCCAAAGATGACACCCTGACATAATATATTAAACCAAAATACTACAAATAAGCTACAAAATTAAAAATTACCTAATGCAGTGGCGTCTTTGAGATCCCTGTCAACAGTACGTCAAACTTTTTACAGTACTCAACAATTAATTTTGCACATCGAGCCTGCGAAAGAGACAATCGGCTCGTTTCGACCTGGTAGAGCGTTATCTCTGTTGCACACTGCCTACACAAGCACTGACAGTCCGGTGAGTCCGGTATTGGTCAAAACTCGATGAAAATGGTTGACAGACGTCAAATTTTTGCGTTTAAGGTGTGCGCTGACTGACGTATTTGAGTAGTACGCCTGTGGCTAACGCGTTTATTGTTAAAAGTTTTTCAGTTTTACCATTTAGCGGTAGAATTTTTTATGTTTTTTTGAGGTAAAATATTTATTTATTTTTTAACTGTTTACTGTCTCACAATACAAAAGGCGAGCTCAAGGCTTAAAGCGCTCTCTACCAGCTAAACTATGCGCAGTTGGTATAGACAGGTAAATTGGCGGTATGACACAGTAAATATGTGAAAATATAGATCTAAAAACGATAAATATACTAATATAACTACTTACTATAACTATAGAAATATGAAGAATTATTTTACTTACTAGAGATAGACATGATAAATACTAAAACAAATAGTTATATATATTTCTTTAAATGAAATAGTTATAATTAAGTTCTTTATTATCGATGTTTTACTTTAATATTTACGATTACTCTATATAAATTGCAAGTTTATCAAACTCAAGTTTCTCCGCGCACGTAGGTACTGTACTAGGTAAAGTACTGCAAAGTTTATACACTATACTACACTAGACTATTGTTTGTAACCGATCAACATTATTATGATGCTAAACAATTACTAATATAAGTAGGTACTTAATTTTAAGACTTGTTCGACTTTGAAACTGAAGAGGCTACCATAAGAATTGCATTTAAAAATGGTCCCGCACCATAGTTTTATTTCATAGATAAGTGTAATGGTATAAAATGTTTAATTATTAATTGCTTCCTTTTATAGTTGATAATTACGTAAAACGACAGGAGCATGTAATGTAGATTTATGATGATAAAAATATCTCCATATCAAATCCTAGCCAGTTTTGCCTTGCGGGCAAAATGTTAAGCATAAAATATCTTCATTCCACGGTACATAACATCACCCTGATGTTAATTAGTAGTTAAGGTCCCCTGTCCAAGCTGCACGAGAGGTCCATTAATTTGAAAAATTGCTCCAGGACAACACATAATTACTTAATGTCTTTTAATGATGGATAGCACGTTTGTATTTTTACGGTCACATAGAAACATAGTAAACTGTTAAGTACTTTATTACTGAGTTTGTTGACTAGGGTCCCGTTCTTTCTATGAGGATTGTTTGTTTTATAAAATACATGGTTTTGTATGTATAAATTTAAATTGTTTAGTCACTATCCAAATTTTAAGGAATTATTTTTATACATCATTATAAACAACTTTTGTCTTGGGGTTAACCCTAAAATGCCAAAAAAATCAGCTGCTTTATACATTTTAGCGCTCGATGAACATTTTATAGCTACAGCTATCATGTGTATGTAGAAGATTTTTGTTTCGCATTTCAGAATTTGCCCCATAATAAAACTTGTTCATAAGGAATAAATTGACCCCTTTAAATTTGGATACTGACTAAAAATACCCAATTCCTGCATAAGGTAGAAATAGAGTACACTTCTACTATACGTATTCAGTGTTTCAAACTCTACATTCATACACTTCTACTATACGTATTCAGTGTTTGTAAAGGGTTAAGTGAACGCCGATTTCAAAGATTCTTGATGCCACTATGACATGCTATGACCTATTTTGGTGAAGGTTACTCGGTCACGGCAATTATGTACGTTCCCATAGTTTGTCCGCTATTGCCAATCACACATTTGTCCTTTTTTTCCAATGGTTGAAAAGAGTTCCTTTTTTTGAAAAAAAGGTTATATTTTCGAGTGTTTCATTTTACATTAAAATTTCCATTTTTTTTCTTCAATATTCAGGTTTTTATGACTAAATTTTTTTAATGATTTGTTACTGCAGCCTACAGACATTTACAGAAATCACAATGACAAAAATGTAGATGCGTTGCCACCCCTGAGGCCTTGGTTGTTATGCCTCTATGATAATTATTACAGGGCCAACGATAACAATCTAACCGGAATACGATAGTGCTGAATACTATAATTTGGCGGCAGATAGATTAAATAGAAGGTGCCTACGCCTTCGAACTCTGGCACTGGAGCTCTATCACCATTAAATCTGCATTCCACGACCGACAAAAAGATTAATGGATTTTGTTTTGATGAATTTTTGATGACATAGGATAGATGGGATTACTTTGACAAAAACTAGTGGCAAAGTACTGATTTTGTATCTGGCGATATATTCGAGTTCCAAATCAATATGAAGATGTACTGCAATAACGATGCGATCGCCGATAAATAAGTTTGACGAGCGATTGCCTTCAATGTGAACGGTCGGTGAACAATCCAACTGATTGCGAAATCAGTGCAGCGCTGTTCTCGTGCACATTTGCTGATTGTTTAGTCAGAAATAGGTCGAGTGGCAGACGTTTCCACAAGTTGTACATACATAGAGGTTAGGAAGGAATGACTTGGTTGTTGTTAAGGGAATCAATTACTGTATCATTAAATGTTTATAAATGTTATTTTTGTGCCAAGTTCTTTAGTTGAATATGCAAAAACTTTTGGAAAAACCTCGTGAACCTCTTCCATGCTTCATTTGGTCAAGACGTAACTGTCGTCAATTTGTACTAAAATTTTCTTATTTTATGGTTATATTAGCGGATGACTGTAGATATATTCACTTATGATCAATAAGATCCAAGATATTCTTTACTGATTCTGGACAACTACTGAAGTCATACATTAGCAAGATTCCTAATTTTGTTAATTATAATATTTCTATCTATAATATACTGCACGGGTAAATAAGAATTACAGAGGCTTTTAATTAGCGATAGAAATTATACGACGATACATTTAGAACTGTAGACCATCAAAGTACTAAAGTATGAATGGTTTAGAGAGAAAATATACGCTACCTTTTATCTTGTATTGTAGGTATTACTCCCATTATTTACGCAGCCTAGTGCGGGCATAATACAAACAAGTGTATCGCACCATTTCCCTAACGCCCCTACCTCAAGTCCTCGGAATGTTATCAAGAATATCACGTCCAATTTAATGAAACCGCGGCTCCCTAATTTCACGTTACAACGAAAGCGCACCGAGTACAAAGCTCTAGGTAGTTATAACTTTGTCGTTATCTACGGTATTTCCGCAATTAATCCTATCTCGACGATAAGGCTGTTTCAAGTTAAGGGCCAGCCGCTTGGGATCTAAGCAATCTTCACGGGTGACTTGTCAAAGTGAGAAAGGGTCAAAAGCTCAAGAGACTTTCAACAATGCTTGTTATCTTAGAAGTAAGCTAAGAACATACCTAATGATATCATTTTAAGTAAATACGTGAATACAAAGAAAATGTTTAGATACGAGTGGCAAATTCTCAGAATATGGGAGATTTGTTCGTTTATGTGAATCCTTATCTTAAACGAAGAACTGACCTAATCTATTAAGACGAGGCGACCTGATTGCGTTTGATCTCGTTCCGTGGATCAACACCAACTTACCAACTACAATATTTGCTGTTTACGTAAAAATATGTGTGTGATAAAGTGTAATAACGCTCCATGTTGCTAAGAAATTGGGTTAAAGGTTTTTCTTATTTAGGCAGAAAAACTAGATCACTCGGGATTTTTAAGTATATAAGGCAAATTATTGCATAATATACTACAAATGACTATTACATTTGTGGTTTGTGTTTATGTTGAAGATGAGTTATCATAATTTGTTAAAATTCACAGGAGATCCAGTGATTGAGCTCGAGTACCTGCCGCTAAATGGCACATAATAGTCAGCGTCCACGTTCCAGTTGGATGATAATGCATTTATTACCGTTTAATTTCTGGTACAGAAACAAACGTTTATTTGGTAATGTTCTATGGTGTATTTTAGCTATGTAATTTTTTTATATGTAATAAAAGTGGCAAACAAGCATGCAGTTCACATTGATATTAAGTGATGACTACAGCCTATAGACATCCACACAATGACCAGACGTCAAAATGCAGATGCGTAGCCACTCCTTAGGCTTAACGTGTTGTGGCTTACGGTGTAGTGCTGAACACTACCATTTAGCGGCAAGTATATTAGGTAATGCGGTGGTGCCTACGTCCGCGAGCTCCGCCACTGCAGCTCTATCACCAGTGAATTATAATTATGTATTAGTAGACACAATGTAAAGTCTTGAGAATATACAGTAATGTACATTCAATGTCAAGTGACCATAGTCAATATAGTCAAGGTGGCCTTTGCATACCGGGCCCCAGCTTAATCGGTTCCCCCACGGGTCTGACTTGCGGGCAGTGTTGCCAATTCTACGGTAATCACCGTGATCTACCCACGGGACCACAGTCCAGTCTTAGGACCCGGGCGCTTGAGGAGCCACCGATCCCCTCGCGCCTTTCCGGATTGGACTATTCTTGTGTAAGAATAACCTGTACCAATTTCTGTTTAATAAGGGTTCCACAGCCACATAACGTTCCATGCAGGAAGTGAAACTTGTGGGGTTATGTGTAAGTAAGTGGCTGCCCATTGAAATGCGTAGGTATGTGTTTCTAAACGAGCACGAGCATAGATTAGCGCCGTAATACCGCAAAAAATCGTTCATACCAGCCACATACCGTTCCGGTTCCATGCAGGATGTAACATTCATACGAGTGTAGGTACTGTTTAGCGCAGCGATACTGCAAAAAAGCATTACCCGCAGATTTAAATGCGCGTGTGTAAGAAGGGTTAAGCATCCAATGGAATAACTTTCACTTCAACTAAGTTCCCTAAATCGAGCCTAAACACGTGTGAAGTGTGCGTGGTAAAATAAACTGACACATCACCCAAAGTTAATATGCTCGAAGCGGAGTTCAATAAAACGATTCGTGCCCGTGACGGATGTCGACAGGGGTTGCGAACATTTGCTTTTATTTCGTCGTGCAACTCGTTTAGCACATGCCGACTGACAATCAATCTCAGTCAATATATAGGACAAAGGATCGTTGTTTCTCTGTTGTTGCCTAATGAATTTTTCAGTGACATTTCATTCGATACACCCGGTATGCACAAGTATCAGCTGGGATATCACCTACGAATAATTATGTATATATTATAATTATAAATGTAATTCTCTTTAATCATCGCTTCGATTTTGGTTCTGTTAAAGCCTCGTATTTATGGAAAACATTTGATTAGCAACATGGTTGCATAAACATGTTGCCGAGAGGCTGTCAACATGTTACGAGCATAGAATTATTCCTCAATGGCTATGAGCAACGATTGTGTCGCGGAGTTGATCAGGTAATGATGCAGAGTTGACGGCCAGCGAACGATCAGTTTATCAACAAATGTTGACGTGTGACGTGACTCTGCAACTGTTTATAAATATGGCGGTAGTGTTGAGCAACGACAAAATTATGCAATTATAGAATTATTTCAATTTAAAGCGTTATTATGGAATACTTCTATCAAAGAATACAAGGATAGAAACAAAAAGAACAATGCATTTCAAGGAATTTCTCAAGCTCTAAATATACCCAAAAAAAGACGTCGAAACTAAAATATACGAGTATGTACTGCGCACTCAATTTACTAGACAGAATAAATCTGGCGCCAAAAAAAAACTACAGGCTGCGGCGCAATGCAACACTTCTTCCTCGGGCAACATTTTAAAGCAGACTGGCGTGTGTGGGACATCTTATATTGATTTAAACAAAGTTTCCAGCAATATTCTCGCTGTTCATCAATAATGTTGATCAACTGTTGCTAAAAAAAATGTTTACCACGAATACCAGGCTTTACGCTAACAAACTAACTGACATAACAAACACTCACACTTTCAACATAGGCAATTCTCATTTCGTCATTTTCTAAACTAAAAATAATTTTATCAACGCCTGGAAAAACAATTTTACCCAACATTCATCATGTTTGTATCTTTTCAGTTATTTCACATTATAGCTCTATACATTATGGCCATACATTATACCACACATGTTTCTTTAGAAAAATATAGTTTCCATTTGTTTTAAAGCTATTATTGTGCCACAAAAGTTTAAATTGATATATCAACTGTTCAAAACTTACGTAAAACTGCCGCCAAGAATGCTCAAACGTCTGGAAAACACATTTCTGTAGATCTTAATCGGTTTTGGTGCTTGTAACATGTTTAGTTGAAAAAAAAATGTTATTCGTTCTATGTCAATAAATAATATTAAATCGGCACCTGCTATTTTAAAGAAGATTTAGCATGTCTATTAATGCTTTTTATTTTACGTTATGTGGTGTTTAGTATAAAATATAGCGAGAATATATCAATTTGTCGAGTAAGTTCCTAAATGGTTTAATTATTCATTATTAATAAGACAAGATAGTCAATAACAATTTAAATTCCTTCTTCAATTTCGACCATAACAAAATAAATTTCCGTTCGATTTTTCGCGTGAAAAACACAGAAAATCGCCGTTGTCTGGCAGACAAATTAAATTTTCTTCACATTGATTTTCTCGAGCGCACTAATTACGTAATTTAGTGATTAGTTTACAGAGCCGTGAGTGCCAGAGATAGGGGAGGAGATTATCAACCTCTATTTCAATAAGTGGGATCTAATTTCATTATCGCATCGTGAATATATTACAGGTTATCGGCAGTTTTCAGCAAAGATAACTTTAAGGAAATTTTATTGTTTATTTAGTATCTCCAATTTAAATTTCCTCTATAATTTCCAGAATATCAAATTAAATTTCCATTCAATTTCCTCCGTGAAAAACACAAAAAATCGCCGCTGTCTGGCGTAGAAATTAAATTATCTACACATTGATTATCTCCAGCGCACTAATTACGTAATTTAGTGATTAGTTTACAGAACCGTGAGTGCAGAAGATAGGGGAGGAGATTAACAACCTCTATTTCAAAAGGTGGGATCTAATTTCATTATCGCATCGTGAATATATTACAGGTTATCGGCAGTTTTCAGCATAGATAACTTTTAGGAAATTGTATTGTTTATTTAGATTTTTGTAGTAATAAACTGACCAGGCGTATTAGATAATGATATAGGGAATTTTCTGATTTTAGCAGATTAATTTTACTTTGGGCTAAAACATCTCCAATTTAAATGCCCTCTATACTTTTTATAATTAAACAAATAATGTGCAAAACACAAACAAATCGTCACTGTGTGGCGCAGAAATAAAATTTTCTACATATCTATTTTCTCGAGCGCACTAATTACGGTGTACAGGTAATAGGGGAGGAGATTAACAACCTCTATTTCAATAAGTAGGAACTATCTAATTTTATTATCGTATCGTGAACCTGTTAGGGGATATCTTCAGTAGAGATATTTTTTAAGTAATGCTATTGTGATATGTTCACAATAAACTAGAAACAAAGAAACATTTGAAATATTTTTCGTGTTAAAATCAGAAAACTTCTTGATTTATTGCCTGAGACGCTCGTATTCATCAACTTATTACGACTTAAAATCAATACATACCTACTATAAAATACTCTTAAATTGATTAAAATACGCTTTGGATATCCTCTAAGATACTCACATGGGATAGTAAAATAAGATCGTGTTTATTTAAATAGAAGTTGGTAATTTCTTCCCCTAATACCTGCCTGCACTCACGGCTCTGTAAACTAATCACTAAATTACTTAATTAGTGCGCTCGAGAAAATCAATGTGTAGAAAATTTAATTTGTCCGCTAGACAGCGGCGATTTTGTCTGTTTTTCCCGGGGGAAATGGAATGGAAATTCATTTTGTCATCTCGTCAATATCGAAATTATGGTAGGCATTTAATTTGTTCTTGACTATACGTACAGGGACAAATACTTGTATGACCTACAGATATTTGTTTCGGGTCTTGGTGTTTGTGTATGTGTTGTGTGAACTTGTGAACAACGGCACCCACGATACAGGTTTATGCCTAGTGTCGTGTGAGTGTAAGTATTTATTTATAAAATTGAGAAGTTCATGAACTAAATATAACAATATGTGGGTATTTATAGACTTCTTAATGTATAATTCTTTACTCTGCAACCACTGCATATAAAACTTAAATGTTAACACTTTGTTTAATATTTTTTTTTATTTTGCTAGTTGAACTACCTAGTTGTTTGTAACGAAGAAAACCGCATCAATTCTGTTTGTTCTAAAATCAGAAAAGTCTCAAAACAGACAATTTTTAAATTAACGAAAAAGTAATCGTTTACCTTATATTATTATGTTTCTGATTTAATTAAACATATATATAATCAGAAAAGTCTCAAAACAGACAATTTTTAAATTAACGAAAAAGTAATCGTTTACCTTATATTATTATGTTTCTGATTTAATTAAACATATAAAATACCAAAGTGAAATAACAACAATCAATCGATAGATGCTCATAAAACAATCTATAGTTTATATTCTACCATTATCAAAAGAATGGCGGCACTGAAATTCTACAAATGAATGTCAATTTTATTTTTTTATGATTCAAACAGTACAAATGAGCCACTCTTCGTAAGTCTGTCGATCCTGCTTTTGATGACCAAATGACCGACTCTCGACTCTGAGAGCCCTTAGTGCCCCTTCAATTCTATTTTATGTGTTTGTCAGGTGTATTTATATCGTCATGTATATGTAATGTAAGATTTGTTAGGGCATTGTAAAGTGGGTGGAGTAAAGGGAGAGTATACATTTGTAGTATTATTAAGGGCGGTAAAATGAAATCATTTTAGAAGTCAATTTGTTGGTATCAGGATGTGACTGATTTATGGACTTAGAAAATTTGTCTGACGAAGATTCAATAGCTGGCACCGTAATAAAATCATTAAAATTTACACGACGAGGAAAAAGGTTTGTTTTAGAGAAATAGATTGTATTAGATTTATAAAGCTATAATCGTAATCATATTACTCTCACAAACTAAAATTTTACCGCCGAAAATACAATAATAAGTAAAAGCTGTGATGTATCTTACTAATTCTGAGTCGTTTCATTTGTGCAATTTCGATCTTTTCAAATCTTTTGGAATAAATGTAGGTATACGTTATATTTAATATTAATGACGATTGATTCAGTGGTTAAGTTCCACCAGGCAGCACTGTACCATCTGTCGATAATTTGCAGTTAACATTTCCGTTGAGATAGCCAATTTTATTAGAGATAGCAATTTTACTGGTGGTAGAGCTCTAGTGACGGAGCTCGCGGGCGTAGGTACGCATTACATAATATACTTGCCGATAAATGGAAGTGTTCAGCACTATTCTGTTCCGGTCAGGTGGTAATGCCTCTGCACAGAGGCATAACACCTTAGGCCTCAGGAGTGGTAACGCTGCAGTCATCACTTAACATCAATGTGACTGCATGTCTGTTTGCGACTTCCATTACATAAAAAAGCCCCTCTCATATTTTGGCTAGTTTTCAAAAGATTTGTATTGAGCTCTCTTGCTTATAATGTCGCCGTTTATATGTTACAATACTCATGTGGATTCAATGTAAATTGTGTGCTTTTGGCCATTTACGTGACAAAAGTAAAAATGCATTTCGTGAAATAATTGATATTGAAGAAGGAAATCGGAAGCGTAGTGTAGATATAGACGGACTTTGACTACAGTAGCTTGAATGACTGGAAATTCAGGTAAGTGAGGAAGTGTCGGTGGTGTTGTACTAGAAAGAAGTCCGCGAATATATTAATATTTGCTGCAAGGTAAGACATAACAAACCAATTACTTGAACAACTCATAATCAAAATGAACTCCAACAAACACTATTCCACTACATAGCATATCAACAACAATACATCCACACAAGCCCAGATAACATTGACGTGGACTGAATTGCAGGAAGTTTATCGTTTCAAAGCACGTATCACCTGTTATAGAGAACTTCATTAACACATTATTCCGTAGGGAATTTCTGCTTAGCGACAGATAATCATATTCATTACTGAATTAGTGTGTTCGCTGTTAATATGCAGACTGGATAAAGCTTTTGTTGTGTATAAATTGTTTAGTAACAAGGTTGTTATTATAATGAAGCTTTTGCTGAACCACTAGAAAAATCAACTTTATATGCGAAGATGTTTATGTTTATATTTATTTATTTAACTTTATTAAAAAATGAAGTTGTAGATAAACAGTGTTCTCTTACGGATCAGGAGGCCAATATTGGCGGAGACACAATTGAAATCAATTGTCATATTTTTCTCGTGACTTGACGGGATTGTAAATTAATTATCAATCACTCATTCTTTGAGTATTAGGGTCATAGCTCACTACAGGCACCCGGCACCCGACCAGCACCGCCTCGTTTCGCTCGATCGCGTTGTTACTTGTGAACCACTCGCGGACGCGCGCGGTCCACTTGGGAACAGCGAGTTGGCAATGCAAAGTCAACGCAAGACCAGTTAGTGGTCACCGAGTGGTCCACTCGCAGTCCGCGCGTGGACGGCGTACATAGATCTGGGTGTTCTTTAGATCGCAGTCATCACTTAACATCTATGTGAACTGCATGATTGTTTGCCACATTCGTTACATAAAAAACAAAAAAATGAAATCTAATAATGTACCTGCCGTTGTAGCTTTGAATGAGGAAGGAATGGAGGAATGATTAGGTAGGTCTGTCTACAAGTATATATTTATACCAATTAGATGAATCAACCGATGTTCGGAGCTAATGAGTAGATAATGGACGAGGCACACCAGCTCGACCTTCAGACTGTCATTATTGTTTGTAGATGTATGATAAGATGTTGTGAAGATGTTTTGGTAAAAAAAAATTGACTAAATCGTCAAATATATTTTTGACATATCACACGATATTGCACTGCGATGAATCGTAATGTTATTAGCATTTAATGATGAACATACTTGACACGACTCAAAATTATTGCATATAGGATCAATATTATACCAGTACATGACGTCACATCCCTAAGGGTATATCATTTTAACAAGGCTTAATATAGTATGGACAAAGCAAAGAAATTAATTAATTTCAGTTAGTTAAATGCCATACCAATAAATCTGGTCTTTTATTAACCTCAAAGCTACTCTTAGTGCCGTACATACTTATTCACGGCATTCAATTACATGAGAGTTTGTTATGAAGGTTGTGAATTAATTTTACTGATTACCGCCATGCATGCAAGAGAAGAATTAGTAAATATAAGTAAATAATTATATGAGTTGAACCAGTAAATGAAGTAAACTCTCACAACTAGTTTTTTTTATGCAATGGAAGTGGCTAACAAGCATGCAGTTCACATTGATGTTAAGTGATTGACCCACACAAAGACCAAGGTCAAAATGTAGATGCGTTACCACTCCTGAGGCTTAGGGTGTTATGCCTCTGTGCCGGAAATTACAAGGCCATACATTACCACTTGACCGGAACAGGATAGTGCTGAAATCTACCATTTAGCGGCAAGTATATTAGGTAATGCGGTGGTGCCTACGCCCGCGAGCTCCGTCACTAGAGCTTCACCACCAGTGAATCTCCGAAATGGTGGTAAGTACGCAGTTCAATTTTAAAACCTAAATATCATTCACAGACTACTAACAACCAAGTATGATGGTTTAATGAAAAATGTTAACAGGCATAAACTTGGATAGAATAGATTTTTAGAACAACACAATACAATATTACTGATGGTAGAGCTACAGTGAGCTACTACCCGCTTAATGCTAGTGTTCAGCGCTATCGTGTTTCGGTAATGCACGGCCCTGTAATTTCAGATACAGAGGCACAACAATTTAGACCTCATGAGTGGTAGATCATCTTTAATGAAATCTATAATTTATATATAGATGTTTATCGGCTAATGTGAAATATATGCTTGTTTGCATAAATAAATGACATAAAAATAATTATCAATATTAATAGAACTTTTTTATGCCTAAATCAGCACTTTTTGGGATTCACACCTGTAATGTCTATAAAAATACAACAATGTAATAAATATAGTTTGAAATACAGGTTTGTACCAAACAACGATTAAAATAAAATGCAAAATCTTTTCTAATCGTAAGAGCGGAAGAAAATAAATCATATCCATATCGCTCCTTACAGAAATGTTACGAGAATAAATCCTAAGACGTGCCTAGTTTAAAACAAACTTAGCTACTATTCGTTAAATTAATTCAATCAATAAATATGTGAGAATTCTGAGAATTAAGAAATCCTTTATTGAATGTATTCCGTAGATAGAGTTCCGTAGATGCTTATTTCAGAAGCAGTAGTAGTTACCACTTAAATGTGGGTGGGTGGAACATGACAATGCTCTGCACTTAAGATAAGTTCGATATAGGTGCATGTATCCCATCATAGCCAATTGCATTTATAAGACAATGAAATTCGCGCTTCTGTAGAAAGTTGAGTTATTTGAAATGCAAAGATTTGCTTGCAGCTCCTATTTGCCCGTGAAGTACATAATTAGTAATTTTTGAAGAAAAAATGGAAAGTGAAGTGTTTAGTTATTTTTAAGGTTATTTTTAGATGAGATATTTATTTGTTGTCATTTTGGTCCCCCAAAAAGCTAGTATTTTTTCTGGTTCAAATAAGGTCGTTTTTGTATTATTGTGTCGTTTTTTTTTTTATAAACTATTGCATTAGTCTAGTGGTAGCAGTCCACTACTACTACGGTGGGACTATTACTAGACTGGGTTCGTACATACGTACATGAAGTTACTTTTAAGCTAATTAACATTAATTGTTAACATTTATTTTGTTCTAGGATTAGGCAAGCTGACAAGATAATATAGCTACGAGATAATACAATGTCAGTTTGTTAATCAATCTCGCACGAAAATAATATAAACGGTATAGTAAAGAATTCTAGTACATAGATTAGTTCATTTGTGATATTATCTGGTAGATAATGCCTTCTAGTTGCATTAAGTCCGCCCTTTGTGCAACGTTGTTTTTGTGCAATAAAGTTAAATAAATAAATATTTATAGAAATTTCATTACCTAAGCATATTATTGCTTTACATACAATTAATTAACAGCCTCCGTATTTGCTGAAAAAATTATAAAAGACGACCCATTGATGTCAATATACGCACAGCTGCGCGCGGCTCGCGACAGTCGTTGGTCGCGCGTCTGTCGCGAGCACCGGAAGCGGTACCATACATTTTCACACTGCATCTATAGTCGCGCGCGGCCGCGATCGATCGCGATGCACGGAATTACAGCCTAACTGACGTACTAACTTTCAAACCGTATATCAGAATAATGAATGACTTATTTATTTCCAACAGCAAAACCAAAATTTAAACTAAAAATGTTCGCGCAAAAGTTGCTAGCACCTGAGTAAACTGCAAGCAGGGTGAACGATGGCGCCATATAGTGTACCCGAAAACATCAGGGCCATTGTGTTGAATTTAGGTCGACTGCATTTTAAGCTTTGAACATGCTGTTCCTTGTTCAATGTTAATGTGATTTTTTTTATAATACGAGGTTGATTGTGAGGATGACTATTTTATACCCATTTTAAGCATTAATCTTATTTAGCTGTACCATTTGTTATCGTTTGGTTTCTGCATAAATATCAATAAATTTAAATTTCCCGTGCAAAAATGTAAAATATCTAATTATAAAAACATTACATATGTAGTTGGAATGTGTCAATTTATTGGACTCATCACAATCTCAGTTCTATTCATAACTTTTTCAGAACTTACCTTATAAACGATATCTCGTATTTATTAACTAAACATTTTCGCGCGAACGTTGCTGCAAAGCATTTGAATAAACTGCAGGCGGGGTGAACGACATCAGGGCTATTGTGTTGAATTTAGGTTGACTGCATTTTAAGCTTTGAACATCTATCTATTCTGTGTGTAAGATTAGTGTGTCTTCTTATAAAAGGAAGTTGGAATATTTAGTGCTTAATATTATTATGAGCGTGTAAGATATATTATCATTAATGTTTAATATTAGTGTGCATTTCTTATAACTAGAAGTTGATTTGGAAACATTTTGAACACTTTTTGCAATAACAATAGAATATAATAAAACATGCTTAGTTCCACTAAAGATTTAATAGCACAAGATCCTTCGAGAATAATAAATGCATATGCACTAACACCCATATTCTAAGACGTTACTCGAAACATTCCTGGACTCACACTCAGCTGAGGACACTTTATAAGGACGCCTCGAAATCCATATTCTTAGATGTATTTTGATAGTAACTCATGTGTATAGACTATCATATAGATTCCATCAGGTGGCCCGATTGCTTGTCTGACAACCTTCAGAGATAAAAACAAATCACAAAGTCTAGAAAAACCATTTTTATAGAAAAATGTGGTGTTTAATTATATTTCCAGACAGCTCCGACACTTATGTCTTTTAACATACGATACGTAAGAACAATATTATACGTACCTACTACGGTATAAACAACTATAATTCAAATTTATTAGACGAGACCACTGAAAACATTAGATCCATCCATAAAAATCTGAGAATTTTCTCAAATTTCTTAGCTAATAATGTTCCCGCAAAATTTGCTAGCACCTGAATAAATTGCAAGCGGGGTGAACGAGGCCGACGCATTGTGTACCTCAAAACATTGTGGCCATTGTGTTGAATTTAGGTCGACTGCATTTTAAGCTTTAAACACCTTATTCTGTGTTCAATATTAGTGTGAATTTCATATAATAGGAGGTTGATTGTGAAACATTTTGTATACGTTTAAGCAAAGCTTTTCCGACTAAAGTGAATAATGTAGTTGCTTATATCACGGCATGGAGTCGCTGAATAGGGTTGTTCGTCATCTCGCGCGACAAAGACTCGCACGATCAGACGACTTGGCATCTTTTTAAATTAAATAATATTTTTGTCGTCAACTCGCCCGACCATAAAATTGTGAGGTAACTAAGTACAGTCAACTACAAAAATCCTTTTTAAAAACGTTTAATATATTATGGTTGGTCTTTAAAATGAAACAAAATATCATTAAGTATACCATAATTTGAATATGTACCTGTAAAAAAAAATAGTTAAAAATATGAAATAGAATCTACATAATATCACAAAAGAATGTGGCCTGTTACTATAAATACTTCTTATACAATAATGGTCAATATACTGTACGACTGATTTTTTTTATTTTTATGTATAATTTTGTTTTAGTTATAATAACAACAGAAGTTAATCAGTAGCCTGTACTTTGTATAAGTGTGCGAGTTGATGACAGAAATATGATGACGAATAACACGCTGAATAGTATTCCGTACAAATTCTTTGCCGTCTCCGTCCATCAACCGATAGCTAGTTCAAGGTCTGCATCTCTAAGAATTTCTGTATCTCTACTATCTTTTTTAATAACCCATAGGCTGTTTAAACCTAAATCTGAAAAAAGTTTATACATTTCGTAAATTGAGTGCATATTTGGGGTATACAAGATAAACACGTCAATCGAGGAAATAATTATCAAAAACAATGAAGTACGAATCTATTCCAAATTTTATGAGATTACTAAAGTTACGTGTTGACGTAACTTTAGAAATCCTGGGACAAATCCAAATCTGTGCAGAACAAACCGCTGTGCAGAACGACCCACTTTTCTCCGCCTCGATCTCCTGACTACCAAAACCGCAGACGACTTCATTCTAGAGAGCTGAAAATAATCTACATTCCGTCAGAGATTAAACAAAATACTTCTTATAGAACATACACTCCTTACCCCCACAACCCAGTTTAAGCTTCCCTACGCTTTGGACTGGAGCGCGTTTGAGGTGAAACAAACAGAGAACGCATACGGGTAATTTTACTATCGTTTCGTGTCTATTTCGTAACTCGATAGAAATTTTACAAAAATGCCTTATCGTACTATTTAGAAAGAAAGGAAAAAGACAGAACAATTTTTTTTTTGGTACTACCCAAAAAGTAAGTATTTATACCTATGACGTGGGTGTTGTTAAGCCATCGACATTAAACATACCGACACATACTATATACACTGCACACTGCTGGACCAACTAAGTCATTATTAGGGTTCAATATTTATCCCGCGACCCTTCGAATCAAACGATCATCTCACACCGCAGGACCAACCGGTCGTGATTTTATCATAATAATACCTAATGCATGAACGTCATATTTACATTAAAATCCCGAAATCAGAAATTCTGACCACAGATTTAAAGTCCTTTCCTTTCCAAAGACAATTAGTTCAGATTCATTACATATTCTTTCAGTTCGAGAGTTAGGTCATTACATTGAAGTCCACCGAGGATAAACCCAGTTCTACACCGCTGTACAAAAGTATGACCTACTATTCGGTCTCTCGATGATTACCAAAACCATACACCGCTACCAACCTAAATCTGAAAATAGTTTATACATTGCGTAAATTCAGTGTACATTTGGGGTGTACCAATTTGTAAAAACGCTGTAGGATACATTTTTCACATAAATCATAAGCGAACTATAGGTAAGTCGCGCGGTCAAGCGCCCCGTCTAAACTAAGCAGGTAGATATTTTAAACAACGAAAGCGATCTCTTCCAGACTACCTGTAGGTGGAAGGATAATTTTAATATGGTTAAGACCGTAGGGGTGTACAGGTTAAATATATAATACGTACAGTAATTAAATTAATAAAATACAAAGTATAAAACATATATAGATAAACAACATTAGATAGATATATACATAATAATACAGCAATATTATAGGTAATTAAGAGCAATACTAATTTTTAGTTAGAAGTACTCATTGAGTTGCTTTTTGAAAGACTCAAGAGTCTGAGCTTGACGAATTTTTAACGGCAAGGTATTCCACAATCGCACTGCTGTAACTGTAAAAGAATTGGAAATAAAGGAAGAAGAGTGTAGAGAGAGGCATTTCAAGAAGAAGATTTTCTGTAGATCGGAGGGAGAGGGAATTTGTATGACAAAGGAAATTGAAGCGACTTTTGAGGTAATCGGGGGTACGAGGTAAGAATAGTAGACAGTAAAGAAGAGAGTGAATGTGAGTGTTCCTGCGAAGGGATATAGGAAGCCACTTGAGCTCAGGGCGAAATTTAGAAACGTGGTCATATTTGCGCAAGCCAAATGTGAACCGTATGCAAAGGTTTTGGAGTCGCTCAAGTTTATTATGTTGCTCCTGTGTAAGGTCGAGATAAGATATGTCGGCGTAGTCTAATAAAGGGAGTAGTATAGATCGAGCAAGCGCAACCTTAGTGGAGGTAGGCAAAAAGTTTTGCAATCGTCTAAGAGAGCCGATCGCTCCGAACATTTTTCTACTAACTTCGGATATCTGCGGAGTTAGGAACCTGGCGTGAAGATACATACGTATAAATTAAATTAAATTGAATTGAATTGAATTGAATTGAATTGAATTGAATTGAATGGAATTGAATGGAATTAAATTTTATAAATGCAAAATAAATAAAATAAATGTTTATATATTATAAATGCGAAAGTTTGTATGATTGTTTGTTTGTTAGTTACTCATTCACCAAAAACTGCTAAGGGATTTCATTTCTGTGGGATGATTTGATGAGTTTCCACAGATTACGCAAAATGCGACCTACACGCGGATGGAGTCGCGGGCAACAGCTAGTAATAAATAAAATAATTTTTTTTTGTTTAAAATACAAAATATCGTTTATTGGAACTTTTTTCTCATAGTTCCAAGTTATTCTGATAGAGCTAGATATAATTGAATCGAACTATTACATAGTTGGATTCAATTATATATACCTCCCTTGGTTCTCATTAAAAAAAAGACCTTGGTCCTTATTAAAAAACAAGTACTCATAGAAAAAGAGCATTGTTTATTAACAAAAATAAGCATTGCAACACCATAATCAATGTTTTTTTGTGAACAATACTTTAAAAATTCAACGAAATACTTAAACAAAAAGAACAGCACTTCATTAAGCCACTCCGATGTAGACACTTTCGATGTCTAATTGCCCGGTTTCTCGGCTTGTTCGGAGATAATTGGATTATAGTTGAGTGTATACGAGGCCCTTATCCTTGTAAGGAGGCTGATCACCATCGGAGTCCTTTTGTAGGGTATTTCTTTAACGAAACGGTACTACCGTTTCGTTAATCGGCTGCAATTTGATGTATTTAGGATTTATGGTGAATAAAATATGTATGAATGAAAACATTGGAAAATTTAAGGCAGTTGGCATGCTGAAGCTTTTAAGCTTAAGTATTAAAAGATAAAATTCTAATTCATTACGCTGCTAGGGTTTATCGCCCAAAACAAACGGTATTACAGAATCACTCGTCTGTTCCAGGCATAGGTATTTTTTGACATTCTGATAAATATTGTACTCCCAATTGTGACAACGAAGTAAACATAAACAGTTCTGTGTCAGTTACTTCATCGGTATTGTAAAATGTATGTATATAATTCAAGTTTGGGAAAAGGCCAATGCACAAATCCACTAACATTGAAAGTTGGCAAAGAATTTCTAATGAGATAAAAGCACAAGTCGCTTTGTAATTTTGTTTTTTTTTGTGTAATGGAAGTGGCAAACAAGCATGCAGTTCACATTGATGTTAAGTGATGACTGCCTAAGGTTCTGAGGCCTAAGGTGTTTTGCCTCTGTGCCGGAAATTACAACCTGACCGTTGTAACCCACCTGGTCAGGTGGTGATCCACCTGACCGGAACACGATAGTGCTGAACACTACCATTTAGCGGCAAGTATATTAGGTAATGCGGTGGTGCCTATGCCCGCGAGCTCCGTCACTGGAGCTCTACCACCAGTTTTTCCTCTGTTCCAAAAGTATTTTTCATTTCCTTATCACAACCTAAGTTCATACTAACTTAGTATTTGATTATATTTTTAAAAAAGACTCGTTTCGAATATATCTTGATTGGTAACTGCGTGTCCTAGACTCGGAAGACGTTCGGGGCGGACTACAGATTGTTTACTTAGGCAAATTGCTTTGTAAGGCTCGGGGCGGTTTTAAAAAATGTTTCCATATCTGTCACGGGGTTGCAATCATCTCGGCAACGTTATTTATAAAGACATAACGTTTGTTGTTTATTCACTAAATGTATTTTCTTGAATAGTTACCCTTTATTACTTTCCGTAGATGGTTTCCGTATATTTGTTGTGAAACAATCATAATCTTCTGTATATTTTTCAAACGCATTCTTTGGGTATGAGTTTTTGACATTTTTAGGGCCCTATATTAACTACTTGTCATTAATGGTCATCTCTAATGTTTATATAACGTGAACACTTCAGTTTTTGATAGATTGTTAAGAGAATTGCTATTTAATTTTATAATACGGTAGATATCATTTTTATTAAACTATTGTTTGATTCGCATTCGTACCCATGAGTTTATAGTATTTTTTAGCTTTTGTTACAGTGACGCCTTTTTCGCCGGTATTGTAGTCGCTTATTAGCACCACCCAGAGGATATGTGCAGGGCTGAAGTTAGTAAATCACTCCTGCGGACCAGTGCCGGATTAGCCATATAGCAGGAGGCAGCAAATGCTACGGGCCCCGCCTTGGGGAGTGTGCCCAAAAAAAACCCATAAATATGTAAAATATGTAATACACCTTAGCTATTCTCAAAGTAAGCGTTGGCCACAATGTCATTATTTTTTTTATGTAATGGAAGTGGTAAACAAGCATGCAGTTCACATTGATGTTAAGTGATGACTGCAGCCTATAGACACTTAAAACAAAGACCAAGGTCAAATGCAGACGCGTTACCACTCCTGAGGCCTAAGGTGTTATGCCTCTGTGCCGGCAATTACAGGGCTGTACATTACCACCTGACCGAAACACGATAATGCTGAACATTACCATTTAGCGGCAAGTATATTAGGTAATGTGGTACCTACGCCCGCAAGCTCCGTCACTGGAGCTCTACCACCAGTAAAATATTAACTATTATATAGGTATATTATTATGTTGCGAGTTGGAAATACCACAATATTTACAGGGGGAATCCCCTAATATTGTTTTCGATTCCTTTTCGTAAATGTTCTGTTTTATTTACATACTTCATTTCAGTAGCCAATGTAACTAGAGCCCCATCGTCACATTTGTCACCAGCTTTATCCGGCACTGCTGCGAACGCGACAAATTGTACCCTTAGTTGTTGGATTAGAATTCCAGAAGTAAAAACAACTGCTGGACTAGATTCCCAGTGGCCGCGAGTTCGAGTTTCGAGTCTCGCCTGCAGTCAAATTTTTCTTTCCATTTTTCTTTAAAAATAAATATATTTCACAAGCATGTGTTAATGCGAAATAATATAAAACAAGTAAAAACAATATGAAGAAGAAGGCCATCACACGAAATTTCTCACATAAGCAAAGTAGATTTGTCTGAAAGTTAAAAGTAGATGCTCAAGCGTTAGCGCCAACAATAAATCCACCACAATCCTGTGACTTTAATTGTTAATTGGTGTTCAACTTAATTCTTTCCTAGAATAGAATTAAAAACGAATAACATTTTAAAAATAGTTCGACGAACAAAATCGCTTATGTTGTCCTTTGGCGTAGAGGTTAAGGGCTGGTCAATCTGTAAATAACAAATTAATAAAAAACATTTTTACATCCTCAATCTTACTTATTCATAAAGGTACATTAGATACGTTTTAGCTATAGAGTGCTTTGTGTTTGTCAGTTGCATTGTCAAATGTGCAGGATAGAAAAAGACAAAGGAGAGATTAGCAACACTTTAGCTAAAATAAGTTTATGAATAAAGGTAAATATTTAAGTATATGTATTTTGCTAGGCACGTTTCGTACATATTTTAAATGGTAACGGTGTGTCCTAGACTCGGAAGATGTTCAAGGCGGAATACAAATTGTTTACTCAAGCAAAATGCTTTGTAAGGCTTGGGGCGGTTTTAAAAAAATGTTTCCATATCTGTTCGAGACGCCACAATCATCTCGGCGACGTTATTTATGGGGCGTGTCGTTTGCTGTTCATTCTCGACGTTTATTCGCGAAATTCATTTTCTTAGATAGTTATCCTTTATAATTTTTTTATGTTGATAAGGTGGCAAACAAACATGCCGTTCACATTGATGTCAAGTGATGATTGCAGCCTATAGACGTCTACACAAAAACCAGAGGTCAAAATGCATATGCGTTGCTACCCCTCAGACCTAAGCTGTTATGTCTCTGTGATAGTTATTACGGAGCCATACATTACTAACCGGAACACGATAGTGCTGATCACTGCCATTTGGCGGCAGATAGAGGTAATGCGGTGGTGCCTTCCTACTCCCGCGATTTCCATCACTAAAGCTCTATCATCATTGAAAATTAAATTTATTATGAAATAATCAGTGCCTTTATTATATTTCACTTTGCTATATGGAATATTGATACATATTTTTATTTTACAAAAATGATAGGTACCCATATTTATTCGTTTCAAACATTGATTGATCAATTGATATATGTATCGGTCCCATTGATAAGTAGTAAGTGTTAATTCTGAAGTCACAAAATGTTGAACATTAGAAATGTTCAAATAAATAAGAGAATAACACAAAATGACTAGTCGCTACTAAAATGCCAAAAAAAAATTTATGTTATATGTTTCTTTGAAAGACACGTTTTGTATATAATATCTTAAATGGTAACGGCATGCCCTAGACTCTGGAGATGTTCAGGGCGGAATACAGATTGTTTACTCAGACAAATTGCTTTGTAAGGCTCGGGGCGGTTTTAAAAAATGTTTCCAGATCTGTCACGGGGTCGCAATAATCTCGGCAATGTTATTTATAGAACATACCTATGATTTTTTTCAATGTTTAATCGCTAAATTAATTTTCATTGATGGTTTCACTTTAATTGTACTTAGTAAAGCGATTATATTTTTTTATGTAACGAATATGGCAAATAAGCATGCAATTGATTTGATGACCCGGTTGGTCCAGCGATGTGAGATGACCCGGTTGGTCCAGCGGTGTGAGATGACCGTTTGATTCGAAGGGTCGCGGGTTCGATCCCCGCACCCGGATAAATATTTGTATGGCCTACAGATATTTGTTGCGGGTCTGGGTGTTGGTGCATGTGTTGTTTGTATACAATGCCACCCACGACACTGGTATATACCTACTGTGGGGCTGTGAGTGTATGCGTATTTTATTTATTTATTTATTTTTATTTCACATGGATGTTAAGTGATCACTGCATCCTATAGATTGCAGACATTGGGAGTCGGTGCGTGTTGTACCGTCTCTACAATGGTGAGTGCTCTGCTGAACTGTTCGTCATGGTGCCAACGTCTCTTTTCCTACACCGTACTGTGGTACTCCCCACCGAAGAGAGAAATTCCACCTTCACCGACTGGACCTGGCAGTGCTCAAAACGGTGCGGTTCTCACGTTCGTTACTGCCCAGAACGAGTATTGTGGACGAACTTCCCTCTGAGGTGTTCCCTAGGTGCCACAATATGGGGTTCTTCAAAAATAGCGTCAAAAGATTCCTTCAGGGCAACTCCCCTGGTGTTGCAAATGTTCATAGGCGACGGTGACCACTTTCCATCAGGTGGCCCGTCTGTTTGTCTGTCAACCTAATGACATCAAACAAAGTAAAATATTGTACCATTAAAACCGTCATTGTCTCAGAAGAGTCCTACAGATCAGAGATCATTATGATAATAATGTTGAACCTTTAATTGAAGAACTAAGAGAACATAGAGAATACAATTAATATTATTCATTAAAATATGCATTGTTTTCTACTATAATACTTAATCAGTTTAATACAAATAATTTTTTACCTTACTTGTGTACCTACTTATATAAAAAAGATGCCAATAACCTCGTACTTTGAAATTAATCCTTCGTTTCACAAACTCAACTATCATTATAAATAAATACCGTACATAAAACTAAAAATCTATTACTTTTGGGCTCGTCCGGGATTTGAACCCGGGACCTCTCGCACCCGAAGCGAGAATCATACCCCTAGACCAACGAGCCATGCCCATCTAATTCAGAAATAAGGATGAATACATATAGATTAGGATCCCACCGCGGAATCATTAGATATGCTGCAAACTTAATTTTTATGCATATTTAAAATTTAGAGAATATAATTATATCCACTAGGTTGCCAATCAAAATTTGGCCGCAAGTATTTTTAATATTTTTTTTTATCTTTAACAGCCAGCAACTTCTATTTGCGGCTGATTTAATTTGGCTTCCGCATATTATAATAATGAGAAAAAAAGTAGCTTTCATTTGATATATAAATAATATATGTACGTTATGGATATAAAAAGTTATCGGGGCGGAAAGAAAATAAGTAGAGGCGGCCAAGTGCGCAACGGCAGCCGTGATTTTTCAGAGACAAATTGCCGTGAGGTGATTTGTTACGTTTATCAAATATATACTTAATAATTTAATCATCAATAATATTCATAATACTGAAGAAGTAGAACAGTTCGAATGTTTGTTTGTTTGTATGAACGCACGTTTGAATTAACGCCAGGGGACGCGTTTCGGTAACCATTACAAGTGATCGTTGTCCTGTGATAAAAATCATTTTTAAAGTGTAATCAAAGTATTTCGAGTGCAAAACTGTTATAAACTGTCAATAAATAAAAATTATAAGTGTAACAGTGTGTATTGTAGACAAACTAAAACTTAAAAAGTGTAATTTATCAAACATTGACAAATAGGACTACCCACACGGTGTTAGATATCGAAGTGATAAACAAGAAACAAAAAGAACAAATTATTTTAATGATACTGGCTTGCTTAGACTAAATATACCTGTATGAAAAGTGGTGTGAACATCGAAAGTTTAGTTGGATTAAGTATAGTAATATTGATCGATACCAAATACCTACCTACCAAAGGGATTTTTTGAAGAAGGAAATAGGGCAAGTATCCAACAAATATCGAGTATTAAGAAGGATGATGACTGTTTGTAATACATTCAGTAAGTGACCTATAAACTATTCAACTAAATCTAAAAAATAGTTAATTAAAAGCCAGATACTAGCGATTTATTTATTTCGAGTTTACGCACAGTGACATCTATCTAAGAATACCAAAGTCAATACTGACAGCAATATCTAGCATCAAGGATTATCAACATCTCGTAAGATAAAGGGCGTTGTTCAGATATATAAATTACATTCTTTTTCGGTCGAAAGAAAATTATATAAATTATTATTAGTGGAAACATGTCACAAGAAATTGGAAAACTTTTAGATGGATTAAGATTGCAAATTAAAAACGATATTAACAGTACTTTATTAGAACAAGAAGAAAGAATAACGTCAAAAATTATTGAAAATATAGATAAAAAAATCGCTTATGTTCAGAAAGAAATAGATAACATCAATAAAATAAATGAAAAACAGGAGGAAAAAATTAACCAAATAGAAAAACATATTAGAGTGAGAAATCTATTATTTTTTGGAGTGGAAGAGAAAGAAAAATCATATCAGGAACTAGAATCGAATATAGTAGAAATAATAAGAAAACTAGGAATAGATTTTTATAAAAATGAGGTGGAAGTAGTAAGGAGAGTCGGAAAATACAACAAAGAGAAAATAAGACCATTAATTGGTCTTATTACGCTGACAACTTATGGGAAAAAAATTGATATTTTGAAGAATAAAAATAATTTAGCCCCGATATATATTAAAGAAGATTATCCACCTAATGTTATACAAAAAGAAAAGCTTTACAGGAACGACTAGTGCATGAGAGAGAGAATGGGAAAAGAGCCTATCTATTATATGACAAGTTAATTATCAAGGAGCATACCACTGGAAAAGTAAACAACTATAATAAGAGAACTCTAGACACAACACCTCCCTGGCAAACATAAAAATCCAGTATAGATACTCGCATGATTCGCCCTATTGCAAAGAAAACGAAAGTTATTTCTAAAAACCAGAACTCCATATCCGAGTATCTTCAGAATTTTTCATCTTCCTCCGTCGAATAAACCGGAACGTGCTTTAAAGATTTAGCAAATTCAATAATAAACTCTCCCAATATGGCTGGTCCCCACGGGAGTCGTAGACCATAACCCTCCATCCAAAATTATGGTATTTATATCCTGTGTCTACACCGGACTTCAGACTTTAGAATGGAGGAGGCCTTTGTACAATATTGGATAGCCCCTAAAACAAAATTAATTAGAAAAATATACTTACTTATTTTTATTAAAAAAAAACGAACAATTTGTATTTAAAAAGTACCTACTAGAAAAGAAATACTTTAAGATTATGTTATTTTGATTTGTATTCAATATAAATAATTTTAATAATATCCTTTAAACTTAATCATATCTATATAGGTACAATTACTTAATAATTTATTTACAAAAAATGATAAAGGACTCAAAAAGAAGTAAAAATACATAATTTAGAAACGTTTAAAATCTCAAGGGCTTGTTATCACAGATTTGAAATCGTACAAATTATATAGTAGGTACTTTAGTGTTAAATAAATAAGATTTTGTAATTTTATATTGAATTCATATAATTATAAACAAATAAAATGCATGTACATTATAAAACTGATATTGTTAAGTTGCAATCTAAATATGTGTAAAGTAAAAAAGTAAAAATTAAAATAAATTGGTATTAAGATATATGTACGTCGGCAGGAGGGGCCTCTCCAGTCAGGACATCTAGGTAGTATTGTCTGCGTTTCTTTCCATAAGCTGATATGTTATTCGTGTTTGTGGGCGTCTGTAGGTGGGAACTCGAGCGGGTGATGAAATAAAGCACAGGGTTTGGCAGAAGGTGAAGCAATAGTCGTTTATTGCCAAAGATCCGCCCATTCGATTACCTCCGGCAGAGAAGAACGGGCAAGAAACCCGTCGAACCGGGAAACCACATTTACCAGGATACGATACTACTACTATCACTAGTCTTCTGCCCATTTGATTCAAAACTACCCGCGTTGTATCACTTTAATATCACTGACGTTCACTGTTCTAACTGGCAGCATAACTGCCCCATAATGATTCGATTCAACTGTGTGACTGTGACTGAATGATCGTTACTCTATGGCTGACCGTCATGAACTATTTGCTAGCCTTTACAAACCCGATATCGGCAAGTCACTATCCCCCTCTAAGGTAACAAATAAAAGAACCTACGCCGACCGTGGCGCCACCTAGAATTCTCTATTAAACAATCTAGCCTAGTCGTAATTAGGTTACGTCTCCGATAGACTAGATGGCGCTAGTAGTCACATTTAGCTTCCACTCCGAAATGTATAACATTTTAATGATAAGATATATATGCAACATTAAATAATTATTTCAAAAATTTACTCGAATGTGGTGGAATATCATTGATATATGTAATATTATATATACGAAAAAAATCATACTTACCTTACTTTTTACTTCAATATTGAATTAATGAACTTATTACTTACTTGGATACTTATTTACATTAAACATCAAATTAGAAAAAGAAAAGAAGCATGTTTACAAGGTAAATAAATACCCTCAAGATATCTATTTCCAAAAGGTACATAAGTCATTTAATTTAAGATGGGTGGATTCTATCTATTTATTAATAAAATATGAAACTTTAACATATAAATATGATATCATACCTACAAATAGGTTAGTGTTTAAAAACTACATTATGAAAAAAAAATGCAATCATATTAGTACGTACCTATCTATCTTTCTCTTTACCTAGTGCGAACAGATATGAATGTAATAAAATAAATAAGTATGTATGTTGATTCATTTGTTAAGTAAATTAAATATTATAATAATTTCATTTGTATTGTATAATTTTAATTAAAATAGATAAATGAGATGAATTACTTTTTAAGATAATTTGTCAATATGAATTATGTGTTGTATATTAATAATAGTTACAATTGTGTGTGGGAAATAAAGGCTAATTTAAATTTAAATTTAAAGTTTTAAATGAACGCAATAATCTCAGGAACTACTGCAACGTTTTGAAAAACTCTTTTAGTGTAAGATAGTCTATTTACCGAGGAACGCTACGCGGGCGAAGTTGTGGGCTCAGCTAGTATATAATATATAAATAATATTTTTATTTATAAATAAAACAGCTTTCTCATTTTCCAATCCAAAACAATTCATGACATCTGCATGAAATCTATTTTAAATAATTGTATCAATTAATTGCATTATGACTTTGGTGCAATGATTGCAAATTACAGGGGACTCTTATAAATTACCATAGGAATGTTATTAAATTTTAGGTCGCCAATCGATGCATAAGCTTTGTATTATTGTGGCATTTAATTTACCCATTGTAATGGATAATTATTTTAAACGTGCACATTGTAATTTAGGCATCTATACAGATAAATAAAATTGGAGTGTCTGTTTGTAATATTAAAATAACCGCTTTTTACTAAATGCATATACATTTAGTAAAAAGCATACACGGTACATATACCGAAACAACTTTTTTTTCAATTTTTGTCTGTCTGTCTGTCTGTCGGTCTGTCAGTCTGTTTGTCCTAGCTAATCTCGGGAACGGCTTTACCGATTTTGATGGGACTTTCACTGATAGATAGCATAAGTAATAAGGAGTAATTTACTTTTGTACAAGCCTCGCCCACGATTTCGTCCGGGTAGATACTGAACAATCATTAATTCTCACGCGGACGAAGTCGCGGACACAGCTAGTGTTAAATAAAATTAGTAGTAGTACCCATCAATAAATATTGCACATCGACCTCAGGAAACTACCATGTAACATGCAAAATAAATTGAAAAAGATTTCGGATAATTTCGGCTCTGTAGAGCGTTATTACTATCGTACACTACCTTTGTGACTTTTGTCGACCATTTTAATATATATAAGACCTTATTCCGCCATAAAGTGGCGGAATCAGGTCTTATGAAGATAGCTTCCTGGCTTAATACTAATTTACTGACTCTTAATACTGCTAAAACCTACTACGTGTGTTTTACAAAATATAATGTAAGGCAAACAGACAGATTTTAAGATTAAAATTCACACCTGTAATAACAGCTTTAATACTCTCTCTCCGTGTAATACATTACAAAGATTAGAAAAAACCAAATATCTAGGTGTGGTGTTGGACCAGAGATTAACCTGGCATGCGCACATAGACTTGGTCGTCGGCAGACTCAGAAAATTCATATGGATTTTTAAGCAACTCAAACATGTTGCAGGACCAACCATACTGAATCGTGTTTATGTATCACTGGTGCAGTCAATTCTTGTATACTGCTTACCTATCTGGGGTAAAGCAAAAAAAATAAAATTCTTGAATTGGAATGGGCACAAAGATTTTTGTTAAAGGTTATGTACTCCAAACCGTTCAAGTTTCCTACTGAAGAACTCTATTCTATTTCCAACGTTCTCTCAGTAAGGAAATTGTATATACTGCACACCGTCTTGAGAATGCATAGACAACTTACTTATAACCCAAATGTTCTACTTAAAAGAAGGAAGGATAGAGTAGCTCTGGTACCTCAATCTAACACTACATACGCTATGAGACAATTCAAAAGTCAATCGGCTCATTTGTACAATCATATAAATAAAATTCTTAAAATTTATGCATTAACCCACTTTCGCTGCAACAAGGTCATATCTAATTGGCAAAAGACAATTAGCTATGATGAAACATAATATATCATCAAAACTTAATGTGCACTCACAAACATAGCACATACACATACACTCTAACTTACACACACTCTCACACACACTCACACACTCTCTTACACACACACACACGCGCACGCACACGCACACACACACACGCACACATACACACACACTCACTCACACACACTGTTTACTTGATTGCGTTTACTGATGTTTAATTTAACTTTCAATAATTAAATATGTCGTAGATCGTAATTTATGTTTGACTAACAAAGAAGAACAGGGTCTCCTAACACAGGTATTGTATACTTAAAATCAAAAAGGAAAACCGCCTTAAGAAAAAATAAAAACTGAATATACAAAAAACACTAAAAAGCGAAAAATAAACTTGTTTAGATAATTTCATTTTATGGGAATAAACACGTAACCTATGTATTAATTATATTAAGACAATAACTTTAATATGGGCTACGTACCTACCTACTCATAGGTCTGAAGTCGGTGCCAAGTTTAATAAAAAAATTTAGAGCCTTTCACTGTCTATTCAGTTTTTAATTTTTTTGAAGGCGGTTTTATTTTAATTTATAAATAATTTATTTTTGCTTTTTAGTGGTGTAACTATTATTAGTATTAAGTATAACAGTAAAAGTAGGTAGGTATTTCAACTACGAAGGTACTATCTATAGTCTTTATCATCAGTTCTAGAGGTGTGTAATAGCGGCTTTTCATCATCATCATCTCCATCACCTCCATCATCATCACCTTCATCATCATCAACTCCATCATCATCACCTCCATCATCAACAATTCATCATCATAACTGCATCATCATCATCTCCATCATCAGGTGATGACCTCCATCATCATCATCATCTCCATCACCATCACCATCATCATCATCAACTCCATCATCATCACCTTCATCATCTTCATCTCCATCATCATCAATCATCATCATAATTCCATCATCATCACCTCCATCACCATCACCTCCATCATCATCACCTTTCAAGTGTGCTATGAAATTTGAGTAGTTCCCTCGATTTCGCCCGGATCCAATCATCACATCTTGACATGGTGACAATGGGACCACCTGTCATGTATACGGACGGACACATGTCACGGAACATTATTATAAAAAATATCTAAATCCTTTCAAGTGTGCTATGAAATTTGAGCAGTTCCCTCGATTTCTTCAGAATCCATCATCAAATCTTGACATGGTGACAATGGGACCACCTGTGAGGTGGACCCCTTCCAACAAAAAATCAAATTGGTACAGGCGTTTTCGAACAATCGCGGTTTATAATAACATGTTAAAACAAATGTGTAACTATTATTAGTATTATTACAGCAAAAGTAAGTATTTCAACTAAGAAGGTTATATAGTTTTCAAAAGGTCCGGACGAATTGAGAACCTCCTCCTTTTTTCGAAGTCGGTTAAAAAGGAGTCCCTTGCCACAGCTTAATTGTAAAACGTATTTGATCTATCGAATAAAGATTTATTTATTTATTTATTTTGATCAAATTTTGACCAATGACGCACTATCAGTACTCACGTAAAGTGCTCATCAAGAAGTAATGCATATCGAGGCTATGAAAGTGACAATCGGCTAGTTTCGGCTATATAGAGCATTATTCTGCTGCACACTGCCTACGTAAGCATCCGTAATCCGTAGTCCGGTATTGGTCAGAACTTGATCAAAATGGTCGACAAACGTCAAATAGGTAAGGTACGAAAGAGATAACGCTCCACGCTGCTGCGCCCCATTAGAATGGTTTGACCGCCATTGTTTGGTTGAGTGACGGTATTAGTGGAAGAATTCTCTTCCAGTAGGTAGAAGAAAAATTATCCGCTATTGAGCGGTGAGGTCGTCACGTTCCGAGGCCAGCGATTATTATTAGTGACTATCGCACATAACTTCTTAAATTGATAAATTCAATACGGTTATAATTATAATAATAATGACAACCCATACGTCCCATTGCTAGGCACGAGTCTCTCCCTACTCTAATATTGCGCTGGAGGTCCTGGGTTCGATTCCCGGGTCGGGGACTATCAGAGATAACGGTTTAAAATCCTTTATCTCTGCTTCTATTGGGATTTTTCCATTTTCTGGAAGTTTCCCAGTACCCCGGAGTTTGGTAATGTGCCCGGAGATGGCAACAGGTTCGCCACCTGTTACATGGGCCAAAGCGTAACCGGCGAGTCGTGGGTGTTTGCATGTATGATTGAATGCATGCATTTACCTCTGACTACCCCTTCGGAGATTACAGGCGTGAAGTTTCGTGAAGTTACGAGTCTCTCCCCTTTTTGGGGGGAGACCTGGAGCTTACTCCACCATGCTGCTCTAGAGATACGGGTTAGTTTAGTGGCCAACCCGCTGTCGGATGTTTTCAAACCGCCCATAAGGCCTCCGACAAGGTTTAACGACTTCTACATATCGCTAGCGACTAAGACCGACGGTTTAACGTGCCCTCCTAAGCACGGAAACGCGCATTTTAATTTGCCACTAGCGGTCACCCATCACACACCCGACCGCGCCCGTATCGCTTAACCGAGTAGATCGCTTACGCTTTACACCAGCCGCGGAGCCATGCGCGCTTATCTAAAGTCATATTTTGTCGAATCAAAAACAATTCCTAGTTGACTTTTCAGTTTAAATCCATTAATTATTTAATATCATCACCATAACATAATAAGTTAAATTATATCGAAAAAAGCAACAAGAATAAGTCTTAACAGAAGTTTACAATCTGTGATGGACAAGTCAAGAAACGTTATCAAGAAAAGTATTATCCGTGCACCGGCACCATGATCCCAAGTTCGTGATTGTGTTCAGAACTTGATCATTCAGTTTATAATTAAACTTGGGTCAAGTCCTAGTTGACTTCGCCGTAGTTGCGCTGCGCCCGGAAACTTTCTTTGTTTGTCCCGAACTACCGCTTTAATTACTCTTTAAGTGCTCGACAAATTAATAAATATTCGATTAATGTTTGCTCAAATTTAGCTTTGATTCTCGTTTGAAGTTGCGTTATCTATAAAAATATTGGTATTCTTTTTGATTCGTCTAAATATGACTTGCATTGGATATACCAAAGGCCAACCACAAACTCTGCCGAAATGTATGTATGAAAATGTTGCGTATTGTATGAACAACAAAAAGCTTTTGTTTTCAAGTTTGTAGTAGATTGGCAGATTCTCAGTCAGGTAATAGGCACTTAAAAAGTATATCCAAAGTGTAAAATAATGGAGAAATAAATCTTAAGAGGTATACTGTTTCCATTGTGTTTTATTTAGTAGTGCTACATAACTAGGCGATTGATAATATTATAGTCTAGCAGAAAATCGAAGTTAAAGTTTTGCTCAAAATGCTAATTTTCAGGTAATAATAATAATAAATAATAAATACGCTTACACTCACAGCCCCACAGTAGGTATAAGCCTGTGTCGTGGGTGCCGTTGTACACATACAACACAAACATAAACACCCAGACCCGAAACAAATGTCTGTAGGCCATACAAATATTTGTTCCGGTGCGGGGATCGAACCCGCGACCCTTCGAATCAAACGGTGGTTTCGCACCGCTGGACTAACCGGGTCGTCGAGGTGATTTTTTGTAAGTAAATAATCATAATAATATATCTGTAACTTTACAAATTTTTTTCTTCACCTCTTTAATCTTCAAATACAATGTTTTAAAGCATGAAGATATATTTTCAGGAATCATACTTAAGCCGCTTATTTTTATAATCTTCCATAGTCTTAGCCCATATGCAGGTAATTCTTGAACCAATATAATTAGTAATTCTTGATTTATTTTCATTTTTCTAGTAAAATAAAATCATCGTAGGAAATCTGTCACGAAAACTTAAAAACATCCAGCGTTCGTCTACACACTCGCATAAACTGCCATACAAAACTGCTGAAAATCTCCGGTTAATTCGCCGTGCATAGACACGGCATGCCGAGGGGCAGCCACGATGCACACAGCGGCGGCGCCGTCCCGTAGCGCCACCGTGTACGTGTACAAGCTGCCATAGAGCTTCATACAACACTGACGACCGTGCCTACACACGGCGAATTTACCGTAGATTTTCACGTCAAAAAAACGTGTGTGTACAAGAGGCCTTTGGCCGTTTCTGTTTAGGGATGTACAATGTATTCACATAAAATTAATAAATAAAAATTGTATGGAAAATAACAATAGCACTGTGGATGTCGACAGTTTAGATCGATTTGATTGTAGACACGAAATCTATATTAAAAATAATACCATCAAATATTATTTCTTCAATATTTCACACGTATATTGTTTATTAAATTTTGAATGACCTCAATTGAATAACGCGTCTGTCGCTTATTATTAGTTATTGGTACTTATTATAATTTTTGCATTTTTCATACTAGGTACCTTTGTTACCTATGTCAACAGACTCTATACATGAACTCAAGAAAGTAACTGGTATTTAAATAGTGACTCATGAGTGTTTTCATGCATGTACGAATGTAAGGCTTCAATTCAAGGAATGCCATCGTGAAGAGACGTTAAAATCTATTTAGTTGCATACTTTAATTCTATTTTTTTTATTTCTCTTAATATTTTATTTATTTCTGTTTTGTTTGGTTGTAAGAAACAAAAAATACCTAATTACGAAACTCATTCCAACATTCCATTTAATTTGGATTTCGAAGACAGCCCCGGCGGCTACTCGGCTATTATTGTTATAAAAGCAATTTAATATTATTTATTATTTCTTTTGGGACATTTTGCCCGCGAGCTAAACAGTAAAATGACATATTTTCCCCTCCTATCACAAACAGTCACAGGTTATTGAATTACTTATGAATCTACTTTATTTTATCTCATTATAAAAATATTTCATACACATTTGTTTCGATAAAATATTTTTAATACCTATAAAATGTATCTAGATTAAAATTCACATTGTTTATCATAGTTTTACTCTGGTGGTGTTTAACAACGATATTAAATATCGATCAAAAAGTGACGAAGTTATATGGTAACAAATAAGTGTAATCCCCGAAGGGGTAGACAGAGGTAAATGCACGCATTCGAGCATACATCCAAACACCCACGATTCGCCGGTTACGTTTTGGCCCATGTAACAGGTGGCGAGCCTGTTGACATCTCCGGGCATATTACCAAACTTCGAGGTACTGCGGTATCGGTTTTTTTTAATGTAATGGAAGTGGCAAACAAGGTTGCAGTTCACATTGATGTTAAGTGATGACTGCAGCCTATAGACACCCACACAAAGACCGAGGTCAAAATGCCGATGCGTTACCACTCCTGAGGCCTAAGGTGTTATGCCTCTGTGCCGGAAATTACAAGGCCAAAAAGTTTGTGTTTGTGTATGTCTTGTGTGTGAAGGCACTAACGACACGGATCTATATCTAGTGCGGTTCTGTGAATGTAAGCTTATATATATATAAAACTGAGTTAAACTGTGATGATGATGAAGCTTTCGAGTACTTCCACTCAAGCTCTCTCAGTAAACCATTCAAGACTAAGAATCTGAAGAACCATCTCAATATGGTTGGAAAGTACCTACTTGACTTCTATAACAACAATTCCATAACATCAAAAGGTTTCAAATTAACTACATTTATTGAATATCGAGCATTGTAATAATATTACCCAGTACAGGGTGTGTGAGATGTATTTGGGTACACATACATCGTAGATATTCAGCCTTATAACAGGCACCCTAGCTGTTTGTGAATCATTATGACGCTTTACTGTCCAAAACACGAAAATACAACGTACACCCTGCAAGCTTTGCTATAAACGTGAATTTTGCATGACATTATGACCGATTTTAATTGCTAGGAAGTTGTTGAAATATTAATGGTCGCGTTATGCTCAATTTCCTGACTTTCGGTGTATAGCTATCGGTAACTTTGTCCTTTTAAATGTTAATCGGCTGGTGTAAGTTAAATTTGGTAGGAGAGTAATAATTTGAAACGTGGGATATTGCGCTCACAATTTTAGGAGTATATCTACTATTCGGTGATGACTATGATTATATTATTACTAATATTTTTTTATGAAATTGTAGTGGGAACAAACATGCAGTTCACAGCGATGAAATACTGCGGCCTATAGACATCTACACAAAAATCAAAGGTCTTCATAATGCAGCTGCATTGTAATACCTACCATGAAGTAAGAACAGAAGGAATTGTACGTCGCGACCAGTCGTGCTTGTACACAAGCATTACATGTTTAAACATTACTATTATTATAAATGGGAAAGTATAGGTTACTATAGATGTTTGTTTTGTTCGTTGCTCAATCACGCTTAAGCGTCTGGACGGATTTCGATGAAATTTTACACAGGTAGAGTATAAACCTAGGGCACATAGCACATAGAAGACTTTCTGTCAGGTTCAGGGGATCCTTAAGGAATTATTAAATACTAGCTGTGCCCGCAACTTTGTTTGCTTGGAATAGTGGCTATGGGACTTTGGGCAGCACTTTTGGATATACATTTTGGTTAATTTTGGATCATTAACACTTTTAAGTAGCTAAAAAAAATCTGTTTTGCAGTAATGCTTCTCAGTACACGATGGCCATCGGGGATAAAAGCACACAGACTGCTAGGATTGCGAAAAATTGCCAATTATGTATGTGTTTAAACCCGCATCCATCCTATGATGAACCGTACTTAAGAAAAGGCCATTTTAAACTTCTATGCATATTATTTTTTTATAGAAAATGATTATAAAGTTTTGTAAAGTCTCAGTCAATTAGTGCTTAAACAGAGAATTAAACCAAATACCTACGCCACCAATGACACCAATGCCACCAAAACTACCATCAACACCACGAACGTCACCAACGCCACCAATACCGCCATCGCCACTAAAAACCACCGCCAGCACCACCAACGCTACCAACACCACTAACGCCACCACCACCACCATCATCATCATAATTACATCCGAAAGACGTCCATCTGTCTCCGCTGGACAAAGCCTTTCCCGAAGATGCACCTAAAAGTGTTGTGCGTCATAAGGAAAGAATAAACCATAATTGCCACGCTTGGCATGCTGAATGGTGATCATAGCGGCGATTGCTTTATGCCGGGACGCTGCTATGCGGTATACTTAATGTAACAGAGAAAAAACCGACCAAGTGCGATTCGAACTCGAAGGGTTTCGTACCTAAAATGGCATAAATATTACATTTGTTGGAAGGTAACACACAACATAAGACCTCAAAATTCTATGAACATTTTAAGCCTCTATTTGCTACCGTTTTTAAATTTGAGTAAAAATTATACGAAAAATAAACACGTTTATTGGATTTAATTTTGTCGCTATAGCGGTAACAGAAATATATAATTTGTGAAAATTTTAGTTTTCTAGCTATCACTATTTATGAGATACAGCTTGGTGACAGCCAGACGGATGGACGGACAAACAGACAGACAGCGGAGGATTAGTAATAGAGTCCGATTTTACCTTTTAGATACGGAAGCCTAAAAAAGATAGAAGATATATACAGAATAGTTTTAAAATATTCGATATGATTCTTTAAACTGTCGTAATTTTTTTATTTCTAAACCGATTGACATGAAACAAACACTCAATGTTAAGTGAAACTTACCACAATACATTAGTGAAAACTTCAAATCGGATAAGCCTTTTCTGAAATTAACGTGCACAAACACACAGACAAACAGACATTTTTCTGGGATAAAAAGTACTCAGTGTTGTGCGCCAAAGGTTAAAGTATAATCATACCAAGTGTCATCGTAATCGGACCGGTAGATTTTGTGTGATGCTTGAACAAACAGACAGACAGACAGACAGACAGACAGACAGACAAAAAATTTTGTAATCACATATTTGTGTTCGGTATCGATCTAGTAACATCCCCTGGTATTTATTTTTTAAATATTTTCAATGTGCAGAATTCACACTTCTACAGATTTATTATAAGTATAGATAAATTAAAATAAATGAAACTTGATTTATTTTCAAAATTTTGACACATTAATAATAGAAATGTAATATTATTTTTTTGTAGCACTATTTATTTTTTCGGAACACAATGATTATGAATTCATTTTTAGTGAAATCATAAGTAGAATTTCGGAAATGTCAATATAATTTTAATAATTTTAAGTACATGAGATATTAAGGTAGAACAAAGGCTATTTTTTTTTTGCTGTTTCATGTATCCGAACTGTGGAATCGTAGACAGACGACAGCTAATTAACAACTTGACAACAGAAGGAAAAACATGAGAATGGTTACCACACACAATACTTTTTATTTAGGTAACTAATATAGGTTACATACATTTTAAACGCGTGAAGCCAGGGTGGACTTAGTATAATATACATACAATAGAGTTGAGAAACAAAAGCAAATCAGTTTTTTCTACTTTTAATTTACAGTCTCTGTGTACAGCGTAACTTATGCTCTATTAAATTTACCTACTAACGTAGCTTTTGATATTAATTAGGTATTCCTCTCGTTCCTCTATAACTAAAAAGATCAAAAGCTGCTAACCGGTGATATAATAATATTTTTCAGCCTCGGCTATTATACAACATTTGGTTGGTGGTTTATATTGGTTGGTTTACTGTAATATTTATTTATTGACAATAATTGTTATCTTTTTGCCATTTTTAAGATTTAAATTTTTAATCCCCTTTTGGACCCCTGCAAGAACTATGCAACTAATTATTTAATCTTTCAAATTTTTTAAAATTAATTTGACACTCTTGAATGTCTTTAAGTAAGAATTGAATGATTTTGACAGGTGTATCTAAAACAAATATAAATTCTAGTGTGAAATAGACTTAGAATCGAAAAACGTGTGAAAATCGTGTGACAACGGCGAACGCAATTCAGTTACTGGGTCAGTCGCGTTTTTTTAGCAAGTGGGGAACCGTCACATGAGTGCTTTGCCGGAGTGCGGTGCTTTCGGGGAAAAATTACATTTATTAAATTTGAACGTTATTCAACGCGGCAGCCGTTGATTATTCCAATTTTCCGCATCGCTCGTCCTCGTTAATTGTTTTTCCCAGTCCATCCAATTCGTTCTTCAGTTAGCTTTACAATTTCAAAGTGTCATTTGATTCGTGATGGATTTCGAAGTTTTTTGGCAATTTCACGCTCTGTGGCAATTCCCCGATGGATTCTCTTTTGTTTCGTGTGTATGAATACTATGAATAGATGTCCGCGCGTATTATTTTCAATTGGTACAACGTTTGTTTGTTTATATGTAGGCTTGCATGTCCATTGAACTAATTCAGCAACTGCATATGATTGCGATCTTATCATTTTAAATATATTTTGTAAACAAAAGTCTGAAGCTTTTGAAGCTTTTCAATTTGGCTTTATTTCACTTCGAATGCATACGTTCATATCGCCAAATTGTCTATTTCATGAAATGATTGAGAATTTCATTATTAGCAAGTTTACGATAGGGCCAGGGCTTACTTTAACGTAACGTAACTTCACGCCTGTAATCCTCGAAGGGGTAGGCAGAGGTAAACGCATGCATTCAAGCATACATGCAAACACCCACGATTCGCCGGTTACGTTTTGGCCCATGTAACAGGTGGCGAGCCTGTTGACATTTCCAGAAAATGGAAAAAACCCAATAGAACCAGAGATAAAGGACTTTACACCATTATCTCTGATAACCTCCTACCTGGGAATCGAACCCAGGACCTCAGCGTAGTAGTAGTTGTGGCCTGCTACCACTAGGCTACTGAGGCAGTTGTACAAAAAACTGTGCTTTCCGGAGGCTGAAGTACACGATTAATCATTTATTGTTCAATTCCACACATAATATATATATATTTTATTTGATTTCTTGGTCATATTTTGAATTATGCAAGTGACAAGTGATTCCATTGACATTCTCAATAATAAGAAAATAATATTGCCTTATCCGGGCCAGGACATCGAATATACTAGATCTTCAAGCCTAGAAGTATATCCCTACTAATACGCCACCAAGGCGTTAAAACTTTAAGAAGTTATGTTTATTAACTTATTTTTTTATGTATTTCACTTTTTTACTAACGTCTCTTTCATAATTACGCAAAGCAGCAATTATACAACGCAGTTCATAATTCGCTTGTAATTACCGTAACTGTAATTAAAAATTAGGCGCAACTTACCAATTAAGGAAATTAACGTCAACGAATACAAATTGAAATTACTCACTGAAATGTCTCAATTGTTAGAAATGAAAGCGTGGCGGGTAAATGGAATGATTTGATTCAAAATGTCGAGGTTGCATGTAATTTTGTAATTAATTTCACTGATGGTAAAGCTCCAATAGTGGCGGTTGAGAGCGCTATATTAACTAATTTGCTGGCGTTATCGTGTTCCTAGATGGTAATGAAAGATATAAAGATCTTAGACTTCAGAGAGTTGTGGTGGCCATGCATGTGTTGTCATAATTTTTCTATGAAAAAAAATATTTTAGCTCATTGAGTAATTGTATAGATCATATTTATTCATAAAAAAGCATATTATGTACACTTATTGTATCCAAATAACACGTAATTTGTAAAAAAATGACTTAATAAAAGTTGGCTACTTGGCCAAAAATTCTTTCAACGGTATTTTATAAACAAAAACATTGTTATCGCAAAAGAAACGAGTGAGAATTAAAGACAAAAGATTCCTATTTGAAAGGCTCTCTGATGAACATCGACTTGAATTATTATCCCATCTTTAAAGTTTACATAAACGAATAATCCTTCACCCCTTTGTTGGTATCCGTAGAGCTTATTAACAAAAGCTTAATCTAAATGGAGTACGCTAGTCTTGGTTTAATCTATCTAAGATGTATTAGTAAATGTAGCTTAACTCTGTATTGAAATTGTTGATTGTTCTATATAGAACGCATCAATAATGTAGAGAAATAAATCATCTTCAAGATAAAAATTAATAAAGATTGTATGTATGTATATTCACGCCAGGTCCCTAACGGGGTAGGCCAGAGAGTGTAGAGCGCCAGATATCCCGGTCATGACATACCTCTCGTGCCTCGTCACCTTCATCATTCTCTTCATACATGCACGCCGATTCCTAAGACTTATGACCCCATCATCAGACAGAACCTACCTACCATATTATATACCTATTTGGTCATGGTAGGTCAGTCTTGGTCTTCCTGGGCCTCTGCAACCATCCACATTAAGAATAAAAATAAAGATAAAAAAGAATAAAGATGGTAGATATATTAATTTAGATAATAATTGATATAACACCTGTAAAATGGCATCATTGTAACAACAATAAATAGATAAATTAAAATTAAATAAATAAGGGTAAGTACGTCGGATATGAAGTTAAGGATCAGTAATTATTATAATTTAAAATGTATGTCATTCTCTGCGTTGATTGTTGTCAGCTGATGTCCATAGATGGCACTAGTAAGCCCTTCAGTTTAATAAAACATCGTCTCTGTATTATTATACTAACAGGAAAATGAAGGAATACTAAATATTTTTCGTAATAGTTATAATTTTCAACTAACCTAAACAAATTTTTCATGATATGATTATTTAACAATGAAATCTGGAAGGCTAATATTTAGTTACTACTGCCATACTGCTAGAGCAGTACTGTTACTGCATTAAAATGATTCTGAATGAAATTTTATATGATGACGGTTGCAAACAAGCATGCAGTTCACACTGATGTGAAGTGTTGCTTCCAGCCTATAAACACCCACACGAAGAACAGGGGTCAAAACGCATATGCGTTGCCACCCCTGAGATCTTAGTTGTTGTCTCTGTGATAGTTATTACAGGGTCATATTACCATCTTACCGTATTTGGCGGCAGATATAATACCTATTAGGTAATGCAGTGGTACCTACACCCTCGATCTCCGACTCTAGAACTCTACCACCAGTATATTATTATATCTGTGGTTGGCGAATATGAGGAACTCTCCTTAGAATAAGATAAGAAAAAATTAAAGGTGAAATGATTAAGCCCGAAATGTAACACCTTATATACTCGTATGCTTTACACATTGCAAATACCTACCCAAAATGAAATTTGTGATAAAATTTCATGCTGTATTTTATATATTTACTACTGTTCCGTACAGAAACGAAGCATGTCGTATTAATTACCTACTTTCAGGTACAGCGGAAACATTAGGTAGATTTTATTAAGAGAAAACACAACATGTGGGTAGATTCAGAACTTGTATAAAGGTCCACCGTCAGGCCATCATTGTATTTTGTGTCTTCTCAAATCTAAAATTTCCATTAACTTTCGTCGATCGCGAGTCGCCCACGCCTCATACCACGTTTGGACTTACGTGACTCCGATATTCTTTCTAAAGTGCCTGTGCGTGTGTGTAACCGTGTAACAGAAACCCCTCGTGCACAAACCCTTAAGCATTCAAGCTCCACCAGCAACCAATGGACCCACGTCACGGGAGCCAGACCTGAGCTCGTCCACCCCCGAGGAGAAACCAGCACCTCAAAGGTAGGCCCGACGGCCCCCCGGTAAAACGGTGTTAAATGAGCCCTCCGGCCTCATAATAATAAAATTACACGTAAATTATATAAAATAGGCCGTCAACTTATCTTTACACATAGCTTGTTATGCCAAAACATACTATTACAAAAATAACATTGTACAGAAGCAACAGACCCTCACTTCTACGGCATGCTAAAGGCAAAAATCATTTGCATATTGTGGCTCGCATCAGGCTCATAATCATTACTCGCCAAGCAAAATTAACCCCTAAGGTGCACTAGCCTACATTCACCACCACTTTAGTATCTCTCAAACGTGTTCACTCATGCTAATTCGAAGCCTGTGATGTGGTTTACGGGATCGGGCACATTTAAACAGGGATGAATGGATAAAAAATAATCTCATTTAATAAGGTGCTGTACGGATGCCTCTAATAATGTATTATTGATGCAAATTTCGGGCAAAAGTCTGGTATTTGGTTCTGATTTGATTACATTGGTTTGAATACACGCAGCTGTGTTATTTCGGCACATGTTTTTTTCGTAATAATCAGTATGTACCTGATGAAAAAAATCTAAAGCTTTATTTTTGACTGCTGATGATAAAAAAGGCTCATGTTATTTCTTTATAATGGTTATTCTAATTTTACATGGATTAAAACACAACCAATGTGTTTGATGAAGCAATAGAAAGAGCTTTATGGTTTAAATGGAGAGGTTCCCCAAACATTTTTTTCTTGTACACCCCTTTAAATGTTTTTCTTATTTCTGTTGTCTCCCACCTTGCTACATCTATCATCATCTGCAGATTCTCATATTTCCACGATTAACCCCGATCGATTCTCCCGTGGACCCCAGGAGGTCCAACTGGACCACATTGGGAATCACTAGTTTAAATAATAGGTCGTTACGTCCCGATTGCCTTTATAAACTTAAAATATAACCCTCTTATTCATAAACGTATATTAGATACGTTTTAGCTATAGAATGCTTTGTCTTCGTCAGTTGCATTGTCAAATGTGCAGGATAGAAAGAGACAAAGGAGAAATTAGCAACACTTTAGCTAAAATACGTTTATGAATAAGGGGGTTAATCTTTAATACTACTGCCGCTAAATTTACGGCAACAGTTTCTAAACAGCACGAGAATGAACGGGTTTCAAAGGAGTACTTTTAGCCTTTAATACCGCAATGGAAAACGAGAATCCATGTTTCTTTATCGCGTGAAAAGTGACCTAACAATGTGTACCTACAACTAGACTACAACAAACGAAGTTGTTTTTCTTTCTATGTTTCCCAAGAGACATCGCAATTCTATAAATTTTGCTGTTTCTTGTAGCTTCTATTTACCGTTGTAGATAAAACTATATTTTGCAAAGTCTTCTGTTTTTATTAAACTTGAGAAAAAATATTTGTATCTGAGTCGTTAGCAGTAATGAAGTATTACTGCATGCTGCCAATATTTTTGTATCGAGATTATAAGTATCAAACTTTTCAGTTACGACCTTGGTTTTTAAGGTTACTTTGATAAATTTAATATATTTTTCGCATTAACCCGTGTGAGTGAAAAATTATGAAGATGTTTACTAATATAGTGGTATATACCACACATCTATATTCATTTAAATATAGTTATTTGCTTTTATATTTTTCTTAGCATTTCCTTGTAATAAATTAACATTTACAAAGCCTTTTAATTTACCTACATACATACCCACATTGTAGAACTTCAAATCGATCTCATCAGTCTAAGGAAGTCTGGTCATATTACTACGACCGCCCCTAATCACATATGTCTTATATGTCCCCCCGCAACGTCCTAGGCCGAGGTTTGGACCCACAGGGGTCTCCCTCAGGCAGTTGCGCTAACTTTTTTGTTTAGGCTGGAGCGCCTTCTGCGCTTGCCGATTGTCCGGTGAAGTAGACAAACGCCGTCTCGAGACAGGCCGCAGACATCAGTCGATCATAAAAAAAAACATATTGCTACGTCATAGACCAACTCGGGCCACCGGCCGCGGCGGACCAGAGGGGAGTAGCCATAGCGTTTATTACCGATGCAAAACAGTCTGTAATTTTTTGCGGGGGGAAATGCATGACACACACGCACACTATACAAATCGTCTATTACTACGAAACTCACACCTTGACTTTAACAAAATACATAAGAAGCAATTTCACGCACACATTTAAACATCTAGGCGACATGCATAGGCCCACTTGGGCTTGTACTTTGACAGAGGGGAAAGCCTACATAACGCTACTCTCCTCCGGTCCGCCGTGGCCGGTGGCCTGTATTGCTCTATGTGCTACGTTAAATGGCAACGCTAATTCTCTGTGCCAAGAATAGAGATCAGCACTCTGATCATGTGAAGCGTCGACCAAACATTTCAATGCGTACTAAGACTCCAGTATGATATAACTATAAAAAAACTGGTGTCATTTTTTTTCATGTACCTTATGAAGGTGGCAAACAAGTTTGCAGTTCACATTGATGTTGAGTGATGACTGCATCCTATAGACACCCACACAAAGACCAGAGGTCAAAATTCAGATGCCACCCCTAAGACCTTTGTTGATATTTCTCTATAATAAGTTATAACGGACCGTACATTTACATTTAACCGGAACACGATTGTTCTGAACACTATCATTTAGCGGCAGATTGATTAGGTAATGCGGTGGTGCCTACGCCCTCGAGCTCCTACACTCGAACTCTACCACTAGTGAAATTGCATATTTGGTATATTATTATCTTTTAAACTGAACCTCAAGAAAGATTATCTTTTATTAAATGGGTATTCCGCAGAAGCAATTTTTCCAAAAGACGTTTTTAATAATAGACCCTGAAAATATGGCGTGGCCCGACATGTGCATACGTTGCGAAAACTTCGACTCTTAACTCCAAAATGCATTCACTTGCCTTGCCCGTCGACTTTTTAATCTTATGATCAAACAGTCGAGCAGCTGACGACAAATTTATTCTTGTACACAAAGATCCTAATCGTGATGTTAGCTTTGACGAGTTCTTTTTTTTCGACAAAGCATTTTTAGCGGAGCAAATTCTTCGAAACAATCTATCATGACTTGTAAAACATGCTATTTTCACACTATTTTGTAACAATCTTCAACTTTAGGTATAATTGAGTACATAATATATATTATATTCTTATGTTGCTATATCATGTCATACAGTGTGTCATATTTTTCTCGAGACTTGACGGGTATATATAGCAACATAAGAATATAATATATATTATGTACTCAATTATACCTAAAGTTGAAGATTGTTACAATAAATTGTTCCTGAAAAGGATCCTAGTAGATTTCCTATAAGTTTACACCGCTTCAACAATAGATTTAGAATTTAAATTCACGCTTGTAATCCCCGAAGCGGCAGGCAGATGTAAATGTATGCATTCAAGCAATACCCAAGATTCGCCGGTTACATTTTGGCCCACATAACAGGTAGTGAGCATATTGATATCTCTAGGCATATCACTGATCTCCGAGAGTGACACTGTGGAACCTTGAAGATAATGGAAAAGTCGCAAAAAGCGGCCAAGTGCGAGTCGGACTTACGTTCACCGGACTATAAAATTTATGATTATCCTATTTCATAATAAAAAGATACCATACACTGAATGTCTATCTATCTGCAGGAAAGAAACAATTTTTCTGATTTTATTTAAAATTATAGGCTGAGAAGTTCGGGAGATAAAAATTACTTTAAAAGAATTTATGATAAAATATTATCTTTGAGGTCCTAACAACAAAGGCTGTCTTACGATATAATGTGAACAATTGTTTTTTATTCACTAATAAAATCCCTCAAAAATTGCTCGTATGTTTAAATTTTACATATATTTGTTATACGTTCATATTTGGGTCACTGATTTATATATTCGTATCACAATACAACTCAATCAGTACTTTTGGAGAAAATCGGCTGTGATAGACGAATAGACAGACAGACACATATTATTATGGTGCTTATTTCTTCCTTTTAAATGGAACCCTAAACTGATTCATATCAAAAAATATTGTTTTGCTAACACAATACAAGCAGACATTGTTTATTGAGCACTATATTGTTATTTACGTATCAAATAAGATAGTTCGTTGCAATTTCAACGAAATTACTTTCTCTGGAGGTTGTTATAGTGGAACAAACAACAGTATAAAATTAATTCAAGTAAATAGCGGTAGTTTAAATAAAGCTTCTTGTTTATATCTTGTGTACTCGAGTGTACTGTGCGCGAATCCCTTAGCTACGTAAACTATGTCAGGTGGGTTTCATTTTTTACTTGGCTGTATGCCAAGTCATTGTTATTTAAAATTCGGCGACCGCAGCATATGTTTTTCTGTGCAATCGGTTAAGCGTGAGTTGTCATACACAACAATGGTTCTATATTATTTTTTTCTAATATCAAGTATCATTGGCAGACTTCATCTTAATAAAATCGCATCTGAGCATACCAAATTTTAGAAAATTTAACTCTAGGCAGGAATCAAACCTGCGACCTCAGGATAATTAGTTCAGCCGCTTTTACCAATAAGTTACCGAAGTCCCCGAGCGTCGAATCTTTCTTTCCCATTTTGATTTCAACTGATTTAGGTTCGGTAAACGACATCCATTGATTACTAATTAATAGCTATACAACCGACATGATAGACTTTGCAGTTTATACACCCAGTGAACTAAGAACCTGTATACATGTGCGTACCTACATGTACACATAGTATGCTTACTCAATAATACAAAATTCACTACATCATGTTAATTGGTACTGGAGTCTCAGATATCCATCTCATACGATCATGTCGCACTATCCTCCTATGTAGGCTACATATAGAAACAATTACCTACAGGAATAAAAAAAACTTGTCAGTCCCTTTACATTATTGAAATCACTTGCAACTTTGCCAACCTCATTTTTATTAGCAAGGGAAGGCGACTTAATACCATTTAATCGCTCGCTTACTGAAATCCAGAAACTAAAAAAAAAGGTCGCGTCCCCTAAGAATGTCATTATGCAGGTCGTGAACTATAAGATTTTTACAACATGATCGCATAAGGTAACCAGGCACAACACTTGTAAATCACACAATACAATACACAACAATCGAAGATATTAAAATCGATTTATCGATATTTTAAATAATCGATATGATAATCGATATTTGAAATAAATCGATATGAAAAACGATGTTTGAAATAATCGATATTTTTCATAATCGATTATAAAATCGATATTAAAATCGATATTTAACAAAATCGATATTTGAAAAAAATCGATATTAAAATCGATATTGAAAATAATCGATATTAAAATCGATTTATCGATATTTGAAATAATCGATATGAAAATCGATGTTTGAAATAATCGATATTTTTAATAATCGATATTAAAATCGATATTATAATCGATATTTTACATAATCGATATTTGAAAAAAATCGATATTAAAATCGATTTTGTAAATAATCGATATTAAAATCGATTTAATAATTGATATTAAAATCGATATAATAATCGTTTTTTTTCAAATATCGATTTTGTTAAATAACGGATTATAATATCGATTTTAATATCGATTATTAAAAATATCGATTATTTCAAACATCGATTTTCATATCGATTATTTGAAATATCGATAAATCGATTTTAATATCGATTATTTTCAATATCGATTTAAATATTGATTTTAATATCGATTATTTTCAATATCGATTTAAATATCGATTTTTTCGATTATTTTCAATACCGATTAAAATATCGAATTTTTCCAAATATCGATTTTTTTAAATATCGATTTTAATATCGATTTTATAATCGATTCTTATATCGATTTTATAATCGATTTTAATATCGATTATTTTCAATATCGATTTAAATATTGATTTTAATATCGATTATTTTCAATATCGATTTAAATATCGATTTTTTCGATTTTAATATCGATTTTATAATCGATTTTAATATCGATTTTAAAATCGATATTAAAATCGAATATAAATCGAATATAATAAATATATTATATAAATATCGATTTTATTAAATATCGATTATTAAAAATATCGATTATTTCAAACATCGATTTTCATATCGATTATTTCAAATATCGATTATCGTATCGATTATTGCAAATATCGATAAATCAATTATTTTCAATATCGATTATTTTCAATATCGATTTTTTTCAAATATCGATTTTGTTAAATATCAATTTTAATATCGATTATTAAAAAATATCGATTATTTCAAACATCGATTTTCATATCGATTTTTTCAAATATCGATTATCATATCGATTATTTCAAATATCGATAAATCGATTTTAATATCGATCATTTTCAAAATCGATTTAGATATCAATTTTTTTCAAATATCGATTATGTAAAATATCGATTATAATATCGATTTTAATATCGATTATTAAAAACATCGATTTTAATATCGATTTTTTTCAAATATCGATTATGTTAAATATCGATTATAATATCGATTATAATATCGATTATAATATCGATTATAATATCGATTTTAATATCGATTATTAAAAATATCGTTTATTTCAAACATCGATTTTCATATCGATTATTTGAAATATCGATTATCATATCGATTTTAGTATCAATTATTTAAAAAATCGATTATTTCAATATTGATTTTAATATCGATTTTTTTCAAATATTGATTTTGTTAAATATCGATTTTAATATCGATTTTAATATCTTTTATTAAAAATATCGATTATTTCAAACATCGATTTTCATATCGATTATTTTTAATATCGATTACCATATCGATTATTTCAAATATCGATAAATCGATTTGAATATCGATTATTTTCCAAATCGATTTTTGAAAAAAATCGATAACATAATCGATATTTAACATAATCGATAGTTGAAAAAAATCGATATTGAAAATAATCGATATTAAAATCGATTTATCGATATTTGAAATAATCGATATTTTTAATAATCGATATTTATCATAATCGATTTATATAATATATATATTATATTTTAAATAAACAATATGAAAATCGATGTTTGAAATAATCGATATTTTTAATAATCGATATTAAAATCTATATTTTAATCGATTTTCTCAAATATCGATTATTTTTTCAAATATCGATTATGTAAAATATCGATTATAATATCGATTTAATATCGATTATTAAAAATATCGATTTAATTATCGATTTTGTTAAATATCGATTATGCTATCGATTTTAATATCGATTATTAAAAATATCGATTATTTCAAACATCGATTTTCATATCGATTATTTCAAATATCGATTATTATATCGATTTTAATATCAATAATTAAAAAAATTGATTATTTCAATTATCGAAAAATCGATTTTAATATCGATTATTTTCAGTACCGATTTTAATATCGATTATTAAAATAATCGATATTTTTAAATATCGATTATTTCAAATATCGATAAATCGATTTTAATATCGATTATTTTCAAAATCGATTTTAATATCGATTTTTTTCAAATATCGATTATAATAAAGATTTTAATATCGATTATTTTCAATATCGATATTATAATCAATGTTTTACATAATCGATATTTGAAAAAATAATCGATATTTGAGAAAATCGATTATAATATAGATTTTAATATCGATTATTAAGAATATCGATTATTTCAAACATCGATTTTCATATTGTTTATAATAATAATAATAATGGCAACCCATTATACGTCCCACTGCTGGGCACGAGTCTCTCCCCTTTTTGGGGGGAGGCCTGGAGCTTACTCCACCACGCTGCTCCAATGCGGATTGGTGGAGATGGGTGGGTTAGTGGCCAGCCCGCTGTCGGATGTTTTCAAACCGCCCATAAGGCCTTTTTTTTTTTTTTTTTTTTTTACGCGGGGAAACCCTCATGGGCACCCTCCGTCTAGGGGAAACGACGGCGGGTAGTGTGAGACTCGTACTCACTAAAACCCCGCGGTGTTCCGACTCTTCCGCCATCAGTGGCGGGGTCACGGGAACGCTTACGCACACATCCGCGACCCCGCCGGCGGCTGCTCTCCGAGTCTCCGAGCCCTCCGCAGGTTGAGCTCTTTGGCTCCAACCAACACTAGTGGCGTGCGGAACACGTGCACGCCACCCAGCTTGGGACCTATCTCCATTTGGGCGACGGACATCCCCTAGTCCGACACCCAAAGGTCCCTGCCCCGACCACTCACAACGCCAGGCGTCCCAAGACGCCCGGGTGGAGGAGTCCAGGGGCACTCTGTCCGGCCCCGGGGGAGCGGGAGTGACAGGGATGAACTGACCTTCAACCGCCCCCCCGCGGCCCCACCACGTCCCTATCGAGCGGCGGGACCACCGCTAGGCGGCTGGGGATAGGGTGCAGGGCAACGACACACCCATACACCTCCTCCCCAGCCGCCTCCCCACCACGTCCCCATCTTACGGCGGGACAACCGCTAGGCGGCTGGGGATAGGGTGCAGGGCAACGATACACCCGTACACCTCTTCCCCAGCCGTCTCCTCACCAAAGCAGCGAGTGGCGGGCAGAGCCACGCCAAACGCCGCCCCCTCTCTGGGTTCCTCTTGGCTTCTCCGGTGTGAGGCCAACCACCGGGTACTGAGCCCCCCCGCCACGACAAGGCGGAAACCCTCGGGGGGGGCCCATAAGGCCTCCGACAAGGTTTAACGACTGCTATCTATCGATAGCAACCGGGACCGACGGCTTAACGTGCCCTCCGAAGCACGGTCATATTGTTTATTTAAAATATAATATATGTATAATATAAATCGATTATGATAAATATCGATTATGAAAAATATCGATTATTTCAAACATCGTTTTTCATATCGATTATTTTTAATATCGATTACCATATCGATTATTTCAAATATCGATAAATCGATTTGAATATCGATTATTTTCAAAATCGATTTTTGAAAAAAATCGATAACATAATCGATATTTAACATAATCGATAGTTGAAAAAAATCGATATTAAAATCGATTTATCGATATTTATCATAATCGATTTATATAATATATATATTATATTTTAAATAAACAATATGAAAATCGATGTTTGAAATAATCGATATTTTTAATAATCGATATTAAAATCTATATTTTAATCGATTTTCTCAAATATCGATTATTTTTTCAAATATCGATTATGTAAAATATCGATTATAATATCGATTTTAATATCGATTATTAAAAATATCAATTTAATTATCGATTTTGATAAATATCGATAATGCTATCGATTTTAATATCGATTGTTAAAAATATCGATTATTTCAAACATCGATTTTCATATCGATTATTTCAAATATCGATTATTATATCGATTTTAATATCAATAATTAAAAAAATCGATTATTTCAATTATCGAAAAATCGATTTTAATATCGATTATTTTCAGTACCGATTTTAATATCGATTATTAAAATAATCGATATCTTTAAATATCGATTATTTCAAATATCGATAAATCGATTTTAATATCGATTATTTTCAAAATCGATTTTAATATCGATTTTTTTCAAATATCGATTATAATAAAGATTTTAATATCGATTATTTTCAATATCGATATTATAATCAATGTTTTACATAATCGATATTTGAAAAAATAATCGATATTTGAGAAAATCGATTATGATATAGATTTTAATATCGATTATTAAGAATATCGATTATTTCAAACATCGATTTTCATATTGTTTATTTAAAATATAATATATGTATTATATAAATCGATTATGATAAATATCGATTATGAAAAATATCGATTATTTCAAACATCGTTTTTCATATCGATTTTTTCAAATATCGATTATCATATCGCATATTTCAAATATCGATAAATCGATTTTAATATCGATCATTTTCAAAATCGATTTTAATATCGATTTTTTTCAAATATCGATTATGTAAAATATCGATTATAATATCGATTTTAATATCGATTATTAAAAACATCGATTTAAATATCGATTTTTTTCAAATATCAATTTTATTAAATATCGATCATAATATCGATTATTAAAAATATCGATTATTTCAAACATCGATTTTCATATCGATTATTTCAAATATCGTTTATTATATCGATTTTAATATCAATAATTAAAAAATCGATTATTTCAACTATCGAAAAATCGATTTTAATATCGATTATTCAAATAATCGATATTTATATATCGATAAATCGATTTTAATATCAGTTATTTTCAAAATCGATTTAAATATCGATTTTCTTCAAATATCGATTACAATAAAGATTTTAATATCGATTATTTTCAATATCGATATTATAATCGATATTTTACATAATCGATATTTGAAAAAATAATCGATATTTGAGAAAATCGATTATAATATAGATTTTAATATCGATTATTTCAAACATCGATTTTCATATCGATTATTTCAAATATTTACGATTAAGAATATCGATATTAAAATCGATATTAAAATCGATTACAAAATCGATAATAAAATCGATTTTAAAATCGATTATAAAATCGATATTTAAATCGATATTGAAAATAATCGATATAAAATCGATATTATAATCGATGTTTAACAAAATCGATATTTGAAATGATCGAAATTAAAATCGATTTTGAAAATAATCGATATTAAAATCGATTTATCGATATTTGAAATAATCGATATTTAAAAATATCGATTATTTTAATAATCGATAATAAAATCGGTACTGAAAATAATCGATATTAAAATCGATTTTTCGACAATTGAAATAATCGATTTTTTTAATTATTGATATTAAAATCTATATAATAATCGATATTTGAAATAATCGATATGAAAATCGATGTTTGAAATAATCGATATTTTTAATAATCGATGTTAAAATCGATAGCATAATCGATATTTAACAAAATCGATAATTAAATCGATATTTTTAATAATCGATATTAAAATCGATTTTTCGATAGTTGAAATAATCGATTTTTTAATTATTGATATTAAAATCGATATAATAAACGATATTTGAAATAATCGATATGAAAATCGATGTTTGAAATAATCGATATTTTTAATAATCGATATTATGATCGATATTTAATAAAATTGATATTTGAAAAAAATCGATATTTAAATCGATGTTTTTAATAATCGATATTAAAATCGATATTATAATCGATATTTTACATAATCGATATTTGAAAAAAATCGATATTAAAATCGATTTTGAAAATGATCGATATTAAAATCGATTTATCGATATTTGAAATATGCGATATGATAATCGATATTTGAAAAAATCGATATGAAAAACGATGTTTGAAATAATCGATATTTTTCATAATCGATATTTATCATAATCGATTTATATAATACATATATTATATTTTAAATAAACAATATGAAAATCGATGTTTGAAATAATCGATATTCTTAATAATCGATATTAAAATCTATATCATAATCGATTTTCTCAAATATCGATTATTTTTTCAAATATCGATTATGTAAAACATTGATTATAATATCGATATTGAAAATAATCGATATTAAAATCTTTATTATAATCGATATTTGAAAAAAATCGATATTAAAATCGATTTTGAAAATAATCGATATTAAAATCGATTTATCGATATTTGAAATAATCGATATTTAAAGATATCGATTATTTTAATAATCGATATTAAAATCGGTACTGAAAATAATCGATATTAAAATCGATTTTTCGATAATTGAAATAATCGATTTTTTTAATTATTGATATTAAAATCGATATAATAATCGATATTTGAAATAATCGATATGAAAATCGATGTTTGAAATAATCGATATTTTTAATAATCGATATTAAAATCGATAGCATTATCGATATTTATCAAAATCGATAATTAAATTGATATTTTTAATAATCGATATTAAAATCGATATTATAATCGATATTTTACATAATCGATATTTGAAAAAATAATCGATATTTGAGAAAATCGATTAAAATATAGATTTTAATATCGATTATTAAAAATATCGATTATTTCAAACATCGATTTTCATATTGTTTATTTAAAATATAATATATATATTATATAAATCGATTATGATAAATATCGATTATTAAAAATATCGATTATTTCAAATATCGATAAATCGATTTTAATATCGATTTTTTTCAACTATCGATTATGTTAAATATCGATTATGTTATCGATTTTTTTCAAAAATCGATTTTGAAAATAATCGATATTCAAATCGATTTATCGATATTTGAAATAATCGATATTAGTAATTATCGATATTGTAAATAATCGATATTAAAATTGATTTATCGATATTTGAAATAATCGATATTAAAATCGATTTAATAATCGATATTTGAAATAATCGATATGAAAATCGATCTTTAAATAATCGATATGAAAATCGATATAATTATCGATATTTTAAATAATCGATATTTGAAAAAAAAACGATATTAATTTCAATATCGATTTTAATATCGATTTTTTTCAAAAATCGATCAAAACATCTATCACCAAATTTTCCGCATAGTATAACATTTTATAGGAGAAAGAATGAACCTAGGACCCTTATTGTCTTGCAGAGTATGAGACTTCATATTTTCTGGATAACATCACTTTACGATTCGATTACTTTAACTGCAACAGTAGCGTAGTGGCAGCAGGGCACCACCACCGCGCTGGGGGTACCGGGTCCGATTCCCGGGTTATCAAAGACAACGGCTCAAAATCCTTCATCTCCGACTCCACTGGGATTTCTCCATTTTCTGGAAGATTCCCAGTATACCTCGGAGTTTGGTAATGTGCCCGGAGATGGCAACAGGTTCGCCACCTGTTACATGGGCCAAAACACAACCGGCGTGTTGTGGGTGCCCGCATGCATGCTTGAATGCATGCATTTACCTCTGCATACCCCTTCGGGGATTACAGGTGTGAAGTTAAGTATCACTTTACGATTCGAAAATAGCATATGTTCACGTTTAATTTGAATGTGGGTACTTATTTCTCAATAAAAAAATATGTCGTTGCAGCCAGTACTCGATCTGCCTCATGTGAACAAGTATTACAAATAACACTATCTCCTCTTTATCAATATTACACAATAAGACACTAGACTTGACAATAGCCTTGCATAAGCAGAGTCTTTTCACCATCTTGCAGTTTACCAGAAAAAAAAAAAAATAGTCACCACGCATGTTTCTTAGGTGTCAAAACGAGAGAAAATTAAATTCAGCCCATTTCATATTAGGAAAAGCAATGTGGGAAAACCCTGTCGCGACCGATCTAACTTTACTAAGTATAAGAATAAGTTGACTCCCCTGTTTTTTTTTTCGATCCGATACGCCGATATCCGCAGGTGCTAGTCAGGCTCGAGCCTCCGTCTCTGCGTTATTCGGTTGAAATTTGGACAACGTAATCCGTGTACCCAGCGGATCACGGATTGTGCAGCGCCTCCACAAGCAAATGCATGCTATTTTGTTGCGCCTCTAACAAAACGCGCGCGCGTTTTGTGCCTGCACCGATCCCACTTCTGATGTCGGATAAAGAACGTTAATCTCGACATCATTATTAGTGGTTATGTGTTTAGTGGGCGTCTTGAGGGTTAAATGCTAGCACAAAACAATAAGTCACTATTATCAGTCAGATTTAATCACTTTAACAGAATATCACTGCTTAACTTCAAAACTACTTGATATGCTTACACTCAAAACTCTTTGATATAATTACACTTTTAAACTTTTAAGTACAACGAGCAGCGGGTTCGCGACACCGATCTTACTTCGCCAATCAAATAGTACTCCACTGTCCAACCAAAGAATGATCCACCTCGATCAACAACGACACATTTTATAACCTCCGTTAACGGCGATAAGTCAGATGGCGCCTCGACCCCGCTCGAGGCCTACCCTCAACTCGGTAATGTACTTTTATAATACAATTACTCTTTAAATGAAATAATGATTTTAAACGATAACATAATCTAACAAATCAAATTAACTTAAAATAATATTTTTAGCAAGGTATTTCTATAGCCTAGTACTTTACAGAACCAACAATAAACTTCTTGCTCCGACATATATATATAATATATTTAGGATTCAGAAGTAGAAATATTTAAAAAAAAATACAACTCAATAAAGACTACCTTTATAATTACTAATTATAACCAAATTAATAAGACAACCCATCAGAATTATCACAAATTGCTTTTTTTAACACAAACATAAATCTTTTACACAATGTAATAAAGACTACTTACATAGAAACATATATCACTTATCACTGATGCACACACTACATACGCAAATCACAACGACCACGACCTAACTGCACAAGATAACACGAACAAGTGAATGCGTCATTGCAATGGCGCCTGTTTTTATAGCTTCCTTTAGTGAAGCTTTGGTGAGGGTAGATGGGTATTCCTAACTCGGCCGTTCCTGACTCTCCGTCGTCCCCGACGGACCAGCTTCTTCTTCTAGGTGTAGTTCGGAGTTGTCCTGACCCTGTGCCTGGTTAGCAGGGTCCTCATCATCAGCAACTCGTGGTGCAGAGCCTGGGGCAGGGTCAAGATTTTCATCATCGAAAGTTCAAACAAATTGTAAATGCCCGATGGCATCATACGTATCGTTAGTACATAGTTAGCTAACAAACTTATACAAAGAAAACAACATCTGAGAGCTCTCATGTTATACCCCATTACATTACCGTCATAATTTTAAAGCGCTTTTGTGTTTTTTTATTTTTATATGTGTCAGGATCATCTCGACGGCAGTAAGCTGACTCTGTGAACGTAACATAAATAGACGAAGGCGTCCCTTACGTCTTTTATGTAAAAAAAAAGTCAAAGCACAATAGGCATATCTACTCATGAAACACGAAACGTTGACAGGACAGAGGCGTCGAGCATATAGCATACAGTAGGCATATCCTGGGGCAGAGGCGTCGAGCATGGGGCATACAGTAGGCATACCTAAGAAGCGAGAAACGCAAGGACAGAGGCGTCAGGCATATAGCACACAGTAGGCATATCCTGGGGTAGAGACGTCGAGCATAAAGCTTACAGTAGGCATACCCAAGAAGCGAGAAACGCAAGGACAGAGGCGTCAGGCATACAGCACACAGTAGGCATATCCTGGGGTAGAGATGTCGAGCATAAAGCTTACAGTAGGCATACCCAAGAAGCGAGAAACGCAAGGACAGAGGCGTCAGGCATACAGCACACAGTAGGCATATCCTGGGGTAGAGACGTCGAGCATAAAGCTTACAGTAGGCATACCCAAGAAGCGAGAAACGCAAGGACAGAGGCGTCAGGCATACAGCACACAGTAGGCATATCCTGGGGTAGAGGCGTCGAGCATAAAGCTTACAGTAGGCATACCCAAGAAGCGAGAAACGCAAGGACAGAGGCGTCAGGCATACAGCACACAGTAGGCATATCCTGGGGTAGAGGCGTCGAGCATAAAGCTTACAGTAGGCATACCCTTCGTACTTATCGATCAATCTTGCCTCACCACATGAGAGCTCCCAATGCTTTATACTCTAATTGAAAGGGGTAATATGTAAGATTTATAATGGTTATGGCATGGAAAATGGCACAAAACGTCGGTTTTGTCAGTCTGTTTTCAAAAGGGGCTTTTTTTTAACAAGTATCATGGAAGCTAACATGTGACAAAGTGATTGCGATAGTAATTAATTCACCATTGAAAAAGACAGCACACGACTCGGGATACCATTCACCACGCAAAGGCACCATATACTCAGCGGCTGCCTGCGTTGTCTTTCCATAGCAACCACTCAGTAGCTTGAGTTGGTAGCGTCCGCTGGGCAGCACCCTGATGACCCGATAAGGACCTCTCATGCCTGGATCTAGGTTCCCTGTGCTTTGTGAATATTTTATTACAAAAACAAAATCATTCACTTCGGAAGTACGCGGTGGGTGTCGTTGGCGGTTGACATAGGAGTCCTGATTTGATTGATTCTGTCTCAACAATTCATTTGCCCTGCTCCGGCAAAGCTCCCTCCATCCTTCGCGATTCCCCGCCATGTCTATGGCTACATCACGCACAAGGTTGCGGATGACAGGGGTTGTAGCGATAATAAAGAAGATCATTTTGACAAACATAACGCCGGGAATCTAATTCTCCATCTATAAGCTTTTGGATAAGACTGAGTTTCATTATCCGCACATTGAGCAATTTCTGCCCAATTGTGTGGCCTAGTGATTTGATTAGAAATAGAATAGAAGAAATAGAAAATATTTTTATTTCGAATAGATCTTTACAGATACTTTCAAAACGTCAATAAATCATAAACTACCTAGAGCGAATAACCATTACATATAGTAAAGAAAAATCATATATTAATAGTTAATTAAAAATTAAAATTTAAACTATTTGGTTAAAACATAATAATCATAAAATTTTTCAATTCCTTCAATGATAATAAATGAAGAAAAAGAAAAACTTATTCGTCAAGATCAATGTTATTCACTTAGCAGAGTTCCAAGTGCAGTCACTACTGAGAAGAACTCCGCTACCCAACAAACTCAGTAAGAGCTCTTTTAAATGAGAGCTTAAATCTAGTACAGATTATCGTGAAAAATCAAATAATGTCAACGTCCATAGCATAGATGCAAATAAACTGCTATCTACTAAATGTGATGTAGCCCCTGCAAACCAGAACAGACCAGTCCCCACCAACAGCACCCGTTCACGAGTATGACGCATGTGACAGCCATTGCCCTCCTCGACCATTTTAGAGGGAAGTGAGCAACCCGCCACACGACGCCGCCAAAGGCAAAGACATTTAAGCGTGCATGACTGTTCCGGATATGCATACGGCAAAATAAAAGATGGAATTCATTTTCAGCCAGGGTATTCACATTATTCAACCCTTAACAATAGTAGATACTAATTACTGAATACACGAAATCACAGGATCATGAAATAGCCTGGCAGCGATCGCTATAATCCCAAGACGTATTATCATTAAGATAATCACTGGTCTTATAGTAATTACATTTATATAAACGTTCTTTCATTACTTTCTTAAATTTATTGATCGATAGACTTTGAACGTTTTTGGGGATTTGATTAAAGAACCGTATACATTGACCTCTAAAAGAATTACTGACCCTATTCAGCCGCGTTGCATGCATGGACAACTTGTATTTGTTCCTAGTATTTATACTGTGATTGTTACCTATTGTAGGAAACTCATTAATGTTTTTACGGACATATAATACATTTTCATAAATGTATTGCGAAGCTACAGTCAGAATATTTATTTCTTTAAATTTATCTCTAAGAGATACCCTCGGACTCAACCCGTAGATAGCCCGGACAGCTCTCTTTTGCAGTACAAAAATAGTGTTGACGTCGGCGGAATTTCCCCATAGCAAAATGCCATAGGACATTATACTGTGAAAATAACTAAAATAAACAAGGCGAGCCGTCTCGACGTCTGTTAATAGTCTAATCTTTTTCACAGCAAATGCTGCCGAGCTAAGTCTATTAGCTAATTTGGCAATATGGGGACCCCATTGCAATTTAGCATCCACGGTAATGCCCAGAAATACCGTGGACTCTACGATCTCCAATACTTCCTCATTTATCTTAACATTGGTTTCAACCTGTTTTACGTTAGGAGTAGTAAATTTAATACATTTTGTCTTACTGCTATTTAACGAAAGGTTATTGGCGCTAAACCAATGTACTATATTAGAGAGAGTATTGTTTACACAGTCAAAATCTACCTCCTGTCTTTTAATTTTGAACACTAAAGAAGTATCATCAGCAAACAATACCATCTCTTGGCCATCATTGATAATGTAGGGTAAGTCATTAATATAGACTAAGAAAAGAAATGGCCCTAAAATAGAGCCCTGTGGGACCCCCATATCCATTGAAGTCCCGGGAGATCTTGTCCCATTTACATCAACACACATATTTCTATTGTTTAAATATGAAGTCATAAGCTCGAGAGCGGTATCTCGAAGGCCGTAGTGATATAACTTTCTGACCAATGTTTCATGCTGAACGCAATCAAATGCTTTAGATAAGTCACAGAATACCCCTAGTGCATTATGTGATTTTTCCCAAGCTTCAAAAATGTGTTTGACAAGTTCAACACCTGCATCGGTAGTTGAACGACCCCTAGTAAATCCAAACTGTCGACAATGTAAAAGTTTATGATGGTTAAAGTGTGCAAGTAGTTGAATTAAAATAAGTTTTTCAAAAATTTTACTTAAGACAGGTAGTACAGAAATTGGTCTAAAATTTGTGGGGTCACTTGTACTACCAGATTTAAAAAGAGGAATCACTTTACTATGTTTCATTAAGTCAGGAAATATACCACTTACAATACTATTATTAAACATTGCCGCTAGGTAAGGTGCAATCACATCCATTATTTCATATGCAACTTTTACAGATAAGCCCCATAAATCAGTTGTGTTCTTAATATTAATAGACTTAAAGGCATGTATAACATCCGCAGTATTAACTAACTTAAAATTAAATATAGTTTTACTTTGATGTACATTTTTTTTCAATAATGATTCGGCGACGGTAGGTGATGAAATGAGGTCTCCAGTCAAAGAAACTGGAATATTAGCAAAGAATGTTTCAAATGCTAAAGCAACTTCTTCGTCAGTAGTAACATGTTTATTGTCAATTATTAATTTAAAATCAGAGTTGCGTTCAGCTTGTTTCCCAGTTTCACTATTAATTACATTCCAAGTCGCTTTAATTTTGTTATTTGAATTTTTAATTTTATTTTTAATGTGAAGTGCCTTGGCTGCAAAACACACTTTCTTGAATATTTTCGAATATAATTTAACATGATTTTTAAACGAATTTGTGTGATTATGTGACTTTTCTCCATACAGGTCATACAATCTCTGTCTACTCTTATGTATTCCAACCGTCGCCCATTCATTGAACGACTTATGACTTCTTACATTTATTGTCTTATTGGTAAAAACTAAATTAAATTCTGTTAAAATTGTGGCAAAAAAGTCATTGTATAATATGTTAGGATCGTTATGGTATTGCACGTTTGCAAGTTTTGGGACAATATTTTCTCTGAATTTCTTAATTCGCTTCGCATTGAAAGGAACAAATACAATTGCTCGTTTATTTTTATCATTATGTAATTGACTACAGAAGGAAACTAACTGACCACAATGGTCGGAGCTTAATTCAGTCAAAATATTTTTATGTGTAGGTTCAAAATCGATAAAAATATTGTCTATGCATGTCGATGAGTTCTGTGTAATTCTAGTAGGTTCTGAGAACAAATTATGCAGATTAAATGACATAAGTAACGATTTAAACCTCACAGTTGTTGGAGTTTCCTCCAATAAATTTATATTGAAATCTCCGCAAATAATGACACGTTTTTTTGAAGCAGTTAGATTGTTCAGTACAACATCTAAAATTTTTTCAAAACATTCATAAGATCCACTTGGAGGTCTGTATACGGACACAATAATCAAGCGCTCAAGCTCCACACAGGCTATTTCTGCAGTTCGTTCAACGGAAAGACTCACTATATCTCTGCGTTCCTTATGTTTAATGTCTTTTTTTAACAATATAAGAGAGCCACCACGTATTGCATGTGACCTACAGAACGAACTGCCTACCTGGTGCCCACTAAAATTGAATATTAATTCGCTATTTTTCAACCAATGTTCAGTAAAACAACAAATTTGTATGTCATGAATGTTTAAAAATAACTCAATTTCTAATTCTTTACCCAATATTCCTTGTATATTTTGATGCACCAGGTTTACAATGTTATTATTATTATTATGAAACAACATACTAGATTTATAAACATTTTCCTTAGGAAAATGAGAGCAAGAGGCTGTCTCTTTTGTCTCTAAATCTAATTTAAATGATTTAATTGAATGTCCACATTATTAGATGTCATTTGTAAACTATTATTCACAGTATTGGTAGTAAAACTACTCAATACTGATTTGTCATTTAATATGCTAATATTTGGAATACTTTCCAAACTCTGTATATTGTTATGCAATTGCCCAATAGAGGCAGTCGGCATAGCCAAATTTTTGGCTATATGGTCAATATAATTTGATAGCGATACAGCTATCTGTCGTTTCAAAAATTTATTAAGATAGTAATTATCTTTGGTCAAATAAAAATTATTTCCAAGAATACAATTTATGTCCAATTTATAAAACTTGTTATTATAACAAATTAGGTTATCTAATGTCAAATTTAGCTTATATCTAAGATTATTTTCTATATTTGACAGACTCTTACTGTATGGTAATGTAAATAAAATAAAATTATGAATTTTTAATTTTTGTAAGTAGTCAAAGTATTCAATTAATTGTTTTTTATTTACATTGCCTCTGTTTCCAATACATATAATTAAGGTGGTATCCTGGTCGAAGCTAAAAGCTGTTAACATTGACAAGAGGATTTCGGCTTAGGTAGTCTGCATGCGCTATCATATTACCTTTACGATATTCAATAGAAAAATCGAAATCTTGCATGTAAACCCACCATCGAGCCACGCGCGGAAGCAGGTCCTTTTTCTTTTCAGTAGCCTTGAGGGCATTGTAATCAGTAAAAATTTTAAAGTGTACACCAACCAAATAGTAGCGGAATTGTTCCAATGCCCTCACTACGGCCAGAGTCTCTAATTGGTAAGAATGATACCTGCTTTCGGCGCCCTGGGTGGTCTTACTAAAATAGGCCACAACATGCTTCGTACCATCAGCCGCTTTTTGCATCAAAACTGCACCATAGCCTATACTACTAGCGTCGGTATGTACTTCTGTCAAAAGTGTAGGGTCAAAATGGATAAAACAGGTGAAGTGGTCAAAATTGTAATTATGTCCTGTCGGACATTTTCTTGCTCCTGACCCCAGTGAAAGGTCACATCTTTTTTTAGTAAATTGGATATGCAAGAGGTTTTAGTAGCATAGTCACGGATGTATTTTCTAAAGTAGCCAGCCAAACCAAGAAATTGTCTGACTTGCCTAGTATTACGAGGGATTGGAGATTCGATTAGCGCTTTTATTTTATAAGGGCTTGGTTTTACTTGACCTTGGGAAACTATTCGGCCTAAGTATTCAATTTCTGTAGAAAGAAATGAACATTTCCGAAGATTTATCGAAAAACCTGCTGTAGTTATGGTTTTTAATACAGAGTCTAAAAGTTGAATACCTTCTTCTACAGAATTGCTCATGGTAAGGACATCATCAACGTAAACAAGTACGTTACCAGCTTCAATATGCTCACGGAGGGTATTATTTATGATTCGTTGGTAAATTATAGGTGAATTCAATAAACCAAACTGCATTCGAACGTATTCGAAGTGACTCTCAGGCGTGACAAAAGTATTAGCCTCTATCAGCTTATCACTTATTCCCTTTAATTCACAATACGTTGGCTTTCGTTCACACGAAAAATATTTTAGTACATCAGAGGATATAAGGGAAACATTCAAGGCTCCACTATCGATGAGGACATCGACAGGGATACCCTGCACAACGGCGACTGTCAAATCGGTATTACGTGGGTAACGAGTTAAAGTAGGTATTTCGCACAAGTTTACGTCACGCGTATTACGATTAACTGACTTCTCTCTTGCAATACAAATATTTTCGGTGTGCCCTGGCTTCCTACAAAAATTACAAATAAGGTTACCAATAGTACCACTAGTATTATTAGTATTGGGTACTGGTTTAGGGTTAATATGCATAGGTTTTCTTGCTTTGCGACAGTCTATGCTTTTATGTCCTATCCGTCCGCAATTGTAACATTTCAGTTTGACAGAATGATTAGGGTTAAATGATCTATTTATCAACTGTTTTTGGGGTTGGAATTTCATAAAAGAAGGTTTGACATATATTGACAGGAATGATACTAAATCATCGCAACCTAAATTAGCGTTGGTTGTGGCAGCTCTCATTTGTGCATCAGTTATCCCTCTAATAACAATTAAAGCTCTCAACTCATCACAAAGCCCTTTCACAATTTTGAGACGTAACAGCATTCTTCTGGCATATTCTGCATAAGTATTAAACTGATCCGAATTAACCTGCATTGCTTCATATAACATATTAGCATAATCAAATTTACGGGGGCACAATGCTTTAAATTCTTTACAGAAATTTGACCATGTACGATCATGCGTCACCCATTCATTCAACCATGTACGCGCGTTACCTTTTAAACAACCAGACACACGAGATAAACACTGAATCACCCCAATTATTGGCAGATTTAGCTCTTTCGACCTCCTCACACCAAACGTCTATATCATTTATTGCCGGATCAAAATTCGAAACGAAATAATTATGGTTTTTTAATGCGCTTAACGATTTAATAGTCTCAGCCAAAATTAACGCGGATTCTGTCACTATAGGCTCACTTGGGGACAAACAAGAGTTACCGGTGTTTATTGCAGACGTCTCACTTTCTGAATTAAATGCATTGGAGCTAGTATTTGGAACGGGAGTGGTGTGTTTGATCAGATTGTAGTACGTTGGTTGGAGAGTTCCCTTCAAGAGCACTTAACCGTGAAAGTATCTGTCCTAATACGTTATGTGAAGGACTATCCTGCCTGGTCGCTCTTTCCCTACGTGGCGAATATGATGTTAAGCGCTGCCTGTCATAAGGCCGGTTTCTATTGCGTGAACGCGACCTAGTATGTGAGCGTGACCGCAACAAAGATTCTACCCGCGACCGATTATGATCTCGCGACCTATCACGATAACGCGAGTCGTGGTCTGGCCGCTGTGATTTGTCGCGTGAACTATGCCTCGAATCCGACATATTAACACCAAGTTAGCACGGGTAAAATAAAAAAAGAAGCACAGAACAAACAGTTTCAAAGTAAAAGCAAAATAGGTGACTTATTTCTGAAGGGCTGATATCGTTTAAAACCAAATCCAAAAAGCGATAAAATTATGTTTTTGTTACAAACTAACACGTAATCGAAAAGTAATATTCAAAGCAGCTAAATAGAAATTTAAAATCTGACCGTTAGGTCGTATTCAAAATCGACCACGAAAGATATTTAAAATAACAATGGCCAACAAGTTCATTCGTGATACAACTAAAAGAAAAGACAATTGTAAAAATAAGTAAATGTGGGTACACGTGAGAAGTATTATCCCACTTCTGAATTTAGGATTCAGAAGTAGAAATATTTAAAAAAAAATACAACTCAATAAAGACTACCTTTATAATTACTAATTATAACCAAATTAATAAGACAACCCATCAGAATTATCACAAATTGCTTTTTTTAACACAAACATAAATCTTTTACACAATGTAATAAAGACTACTTACATAGAAACATATATCACTTATCACTGATGCACACACTACATACGCAAATCACAACGACCACGACCTAACTGCACAAGATAACACGAACAAGTGAATGCGTCATTGCAATGGCGCCTGTTTTTATAGCTTCCTTTAGTGAAGCTTTGGTGAGGGTAGATGGGTATTCCTAACTATATATAAATATCGATGATGTTAAATTCGATGTTTGAAATAATCGATATTTGAAATAATCGATTATATTTTTAATAATCGATATTCAAATCGATATTATAATCGATATTTAACATAATCGATATTTGAAAAAATCGATATTAAAATCGATATTGAAAATAATTGATGTTAAAATCAATATTATAATCGATATTTAACATAATCGATATTTGTAAAAAAACGATATTTAAATCGATATCGAAAATAATCGATATTAAAATCGATTTATCGATATTTGAAATAATCGATATGATAATCGATATTTGAAATAATCGATATTAAAATCGATTTATCGATATTTGAAATAATCGATATAATAATCGATATTTGAAATAATCGATATTAACAATATCGATATTTGAAATTATCGATATGATAATCGATATATGAAAGAATCGATATGATAATCGATATTATAAATAATCGATATTTGAGAAAAATCGACATAAAAATCGATATTGCAAATAATCGATATTAAAATCGATTTGAAATAATCGATATGAAAATCGATGTTTGAAATAATCGATATCTTTAATAATCGATATTATAATCGATATTTGAAAAAAATCGATATTAAAATCGATATTGAAAACATAGATTATCATATCGTTTATTTAAAATATAGTATATATATAATATATAAATATCGATGATGTTAAATTCGATGTTTGAAATGATATTTGAAATAATCGATATGATAATCGATATTTGAAATAATCGATATTTGAAAAAAATCGATATTGAAATCGATGTTGCAAATAATCGATATTAAAATCGATTTATCGATATTTGAAATAATCGATATGAAAATCGATGTTTGAAATAATCTAATCGATATTTAACAAAATCGATATTTGCAAAAAATCGATATTAAAATCGATATTGAAAATAATCGATATTAAAATCGATTTATCGATATTTGAAATAATCGATATTTTTAATAATCGATATTTAACATAATCGATATTTATATAATATATATATAACGGCGCATTTAAACCATCGGAATTTTTTAAAAGAATGACGTCAGCATGGTTGACGTCACCATTTCCTTCACAAGGTTCAGTCATTACAAATAATGAAACACTTGCTTACACTGCACAATAAACACTTTAAATTTAATATTTCACTAGTACAACTGAAATTGCCACTAAAAACTAAAATAACCTCTATTCTAAAATTACAATTCAGAACACTCACCAGGCTTTAACACCAACACAAAACACTACTTGCTTGCACCGAAGCTCAAGCAAGAATAATGCTCCGCGGCACATTTTCAAAAACACGTAAACAACATGGCGCCACGAGCGTTCAAACTTTTAAAAAAGATTTTAACAAATTAAATAATGTGAAGAAATATTCACATTTTAAAAGTTTAATTACTATCTGTAAATTCCTATTATGATTAAAGAATGAAAGTCTTGTTTGTTTAACACCAAAATATTATCCGTTTCTAACAATCAAACGGACAAGTCCGTGTCTCTTTAAATTTTAATAGAAGGGATAAATCTACAAAGCTTACTGATAATTTTTATTAATCATAATAAGAATTTACAGGTAGACAACATTGTAAAAAGCTATCGGGTAACATTACTTGTACGAAACCATAAAACATATTTTTGAAGTATTGTAGGTAGGTACCTAAATCCTCATTCAAATTAGCTATCCATTTAACAACTTATAGTAAGAAATTAACACTAAATCTAATTTTACATTTTATAACGTGATTGAACCAGAGGTCAAAATGCAGATGCGTTGCCACCCCAATCCTAAGGTGTCATGTCTCTGTGATACTTATTAGGGGACTATACATCAGCATCTAACTAGAACACGATAGTGCTGAATACTACCATTTGGCGGCACGTAGATTAGGTAATGCGATGGTGCCTACGCCCTCGAGTCCCTACACTGGAATTTTACCACTATCCTGTAACTCTACCAGTATTACTTACTGGTAGAGGATAGTGGTAGAGTTATACAGATTAATAGGTAGATATAGGTTCATACTAAATGTGGGGCTTTTTAAGCAAAAGTCTAAAAAAATACCTTAGCTAAATATTTCTTCGCATTTTTTAAGATAATTCAAAACATTTTTTAATATAGTTTATTTAAATTTAACTAAAGTATGTATGTACCATTTTGTTCGATAACCTTTTGCCATCTTGTAAGTAGGGACATGATCCCATTGCTCTAAAAATTTTGGGACTTCTCATGAAAATACCGCGATAAGTGGATTTGGCAGTCCTCTCGTGATGTTAACCTAACATTGCATAAAGAATTCTGAGTCTCTTCAGAATTCTTCGAAACAGGTGGAAATCTGAAGGTGCCAGGTCAGGACTATACGGCGGATGCATTAACACCTCCCAGCCAAATTCTCTTAATTTTTGCTTAGTGGCTATAGATGTGTGAGGTCTAGCGTTATTATGATGAAACACCACACCCCTTCTGTTGATCAATTCCGGCCGCTTTCTCTCAACTTCTTGCTTTAATCTCATCAGTTGTTTGCAGTAGAGTTCAGAATCGATAGTCCTGCCTGGTGGTAATAGCTCATAATGAATAATGCCCTTCCAATCCCACCACACACACAACATCACCTTATTGCGAGTTAACCCGGGTTTCGCCACAGTCTGTGAAGCCTGACCGGCCTTTGACCACGACCTTTTTCGCACGTTCTTGTCGTACGTGATCCACTTTTCATCACCAGTTATCAGCTTCTTCAAAAATGATTCGGTTTCATTACGTCGTAATAAAGAATCACAAATGAGTACACGGTTCATTAGGTTTCTTTCAGTGAGCTCGTGAAGTACCCAAATATCGAGCTTTTTTTTGTACCCAGCTTTTTTCAAATGCGCCAAAACTGTTTTGTGATCAATTCTCAGTTCTTCAGCTACGTCGTAACTACTGATATGTCGATCTTGCTCCACTTTTTCAAAAATGGCATCCATTTTATTTGTAATAGGGCGACCAGAGCGAGGTGCATCTTTGACATCAAAATTTCCTGATTGAAAACGCTTAAACCAAATTTGTGCTACTCTCACAGACACTGCACTAGGTCCATAAACATCGCAATTTTTTTTCGCAGCTTGCGTTGCATTTTTACCTTTTATGTAGTATAATTTTAAAATGTATCGAATTTCTTCATTAGATTCACTCATCTTGACAGTACGAAAAACAAATGAAAATCACACATTTGCCTAATTTGAATTTGGAATTATGTTCTTTAAAATTTTAACTTTCAATGATACCAAAACCAGCCAGATACAAATACTACAGCCAAAGAGATTTTATTACAAGTTCATACATACTATAATGCGAAAAGACTTTTTCCCCAACCTATTATGTACTGATTAATACTAAATGTCTAAAAACATCCTAGATAGTGTCAACGATGTGAGCTACTACCCAGTTAAAAAAACACAGTTAAATTAATGAACAGGATTCCACGGAATTCGGACGAAAACAAATATATAATGCTTATTGATAAAATAAATTCAGTGCATGATATAAGTGCTGTAATGACCATAAAAAATGGCAACAATGTTACCTACACACTGTCGCATTTTTTTTTCGTGAAACTGTTGCCAGCCCGTGTTTACCTCCGTCGCAATATTATTAGCTATTATTACAATATCACTTACTGGTAGAGGATAGTGGTAGAATTCCAGTGTAGGGACTCGAGGGACGAACATCCATGTGAAATGCATGCTTGTTTACCACCTTCGTTATATAAAAAAATTGTGCCTACGACCTTGAACGCCATTACCAGAACTCTACACTAGTGAACGTTAGATAAACTTTATTGCGTTACCTTAAACCTAAAGCCTGTAAACCGATCAACGATTTGGCGCGATATCCTAAATACCTGAAACTGTACACGGAGCCGAAATTGCGAGGAAAGAGGCAAAATAGCAAACCAGATAGCTAATGATAATTGGGTATAAGGCTCGGCGCTATTAGTAACTGGATGAGTACATCGTTGCTATTATCAACTTCATTCGCCTATGTTTTTTTTAACAGATGAGGTTTCAATTCGTCTGGATCTTTTTTTTTATGCAACGAAGGTGGCAAACAAGCATGCAGCTCACATTAATCTTAACTGATGACCGCAGCCTATATAGACATCTATACAAAACCAAAGGTCAAAATGAAGATGCGTTGCCACCCCTGAGACCTAAGGTGTCATGTCTCTGTTATAGTTGGTACCCGTTCATTTTACAGGGCCAACGGTGCTCGGAGGGTTCAGTATCTCTCAGTCTCGTTTTATTTACATCCTAAATTTCAGTAGGCAATGTAACTCTAGGGCCCCATGGTCACATTTGCTACGGACCCCGCACCGGCTTTATCCGGCACTGTGCTTATGGTGTATTCTCCTCTTACGACGCACAATATTGTCTTTGGGGAAAGCTTTGTCCAGCAGTGTACATTTTTTGGCTGGAAAGATGATGATGATGAGATAAGGTAATGGATGGTGCCTACTATGGCCTTGAGGGCTATCACTAAAGCTCTATAATGTAGCTATACTAGTGTAAATAACTTTACCGCGTTACCTTAATCCTAAAGTCTATAGTTAAACGTATCGACAATTTGGCACAATACCCAAAAAAATCTGAAACCGTATACGGAGCCAAAATTGCAGGAATTAGGCAAATTAGGAGTGGATAGCTAATGATATTTCGGTGGAGGAAAGCTCGGGCTGGCTACAGTTTCTCGAAAAAAAAATGCGACAATGTAGGTAACATTGTTGCAATTTTTTATGGTCATTACGGCACTTATAAATTTGTTTTCGTCCGAATTTCCGTGGAAACCTGTTCACTCATTTAACAGTGTTTTTTAACTGCGTTGTAGCTCACTTCTATGACATTATCAAGGGTGTTTTATTAGACTTTCAGTATTAATAAGTACACATTTAGCAAAGGTATGTTTTTAGACTTTTGCTTAAAGACCTCCCTCATTTAGTATTAACCAGTTTCGTAGGTGCCGTTGTACACACACAACACAGGTTGAATAACACTAGTATAAAGAACTTAAAAGTGAAATTATTTTTATTTTGACACATATTCGTCACTTTTAAAATCTTCTCTCATACGATTCAACTCGAATTTTCATAATTTTATCTATATATCCTATTTGCATGTCAGTTTTATAAAATGATATGATAAAAAGTTGTGATTTCATAGGTACATAGGGAACATCCCTATTACTGTAGTACTTAGTTGTTGTACCTAACCAATAAAAAAACCGCTCAGTGTCGGGCCTCGCGCAGTGTAGGGTTCCGTAGTTACAGATTAAGAAATGTAATAAAAAAAAATTTTTTTTCTATGGAGTTATTCCAAATTTTCGAGTAAAATACATACAGTTGACTATTACTCGCAAACTTGTAAAGCCAACTAAAGAGTGATAGTTTTCCTTTTAATTTCATTATATAAAGCTACTAATGCCGTAATGGCCGTACGGGTGTGATAATACTTGACTCTAACGAAAATTGGCACTTTAAAGCTTAATAAGTCACAAACCGTTAACTAAATCGAAAAATAATATTTGCAGATCCGTAATTTTTTTGAAAGACCTAGCCAACGATAACCCATACTATATAAAAAACGAAAAATAGAAAAATATCCGCGCGTTACATGTGGGGTAGGGTAGTACGGTCCTGGTACTTACCCTAAATAAAACAAAATGACATGTTTTTATTCCACCACTTTGTCGGCGTAGTAAAGATATATATTTGTGCCAAATTTCAAGCGTCTAGTACTAATAGCTTTTGCGCTAAGCAGCGGACGGACAGACAGACAGACAGACGGACATGGCGAAACTATAAGGGTTTTTATTACGGAACCCTAAAAAGCAAAGGCTTTATATAAAATGTACGATTGGTAGGTACAACATACAACATACAACATTTGTTCAGTGAACAAAAACGTAAGTGGTTATAAAAACAATGGAGTAATAGGACAATACAACACAATGAAGGGACGCCCTACTTTGATTGGTCGAAATAAAGAATAGCTTCAACCCTTCGATGTGGCATCAAATTACGGTCATGGAGCCTGAGTATCAATTAACCAAAATGGCCGACCGTATAGATTTACGAACTCTACCTATGTGGTTTCACAAAAGGATGTAAGTACCTACTTAACGCTAATGAAATACAAGATTTATAACTACCTAACGCTTACAAATATCCAGTTTATTTTACAAAGGAACACTAAATTAGGTACTTATGAAACGTAACTTCACGCCTGTAATCTTCGAAGGGGTGTGCAGAGGTAAATGCATACATTCAAGCATACATGCAAACACCCACGTTTCGCCGGTTACGTTTTTGGCCCATGTAACAGGTGGCGAGTCTGTGGATATCTCCGGGCACATTACCAAACTTCGAGGTACTGGGAAATTTCCGGAAAATGGCAAATCCCAATATCTCCTATTTCAATCCCATAATAAGAATGTGTCGCCACTACAATAAAATTTTTGTCTCTAACAGAGACATTGACATCTTCCACCTTAACTTGCACCAATTCCAGAGGCAAATAAAAAATCATCTGAGTGAAGAATGTGGGTTTGGATATTATAATAATGAAATGTAATAACTATATTTATATTTTAATATGTTCAATAATTAATCATACTAATAATAATTGTATTTTTATACTGTTTTTCCAAATTGAATTTAAATTATTTGTAAAATTTCTCATAAATGATTGGAACACAAAAAACTTAAAAAAATTGTAACGAAAAACATTTTTTTTCATAAAATTAAATATTAATTTATGTAGCTTATAGGCATGCATGTTTTGGATTACAATTAAGATCATAACTCTTATACAAACTCCTGCATGTCAAATGAAATTGTTATCTATTTTGTGTGCTTTATTAATAATAAATATATAAATAAATAGATAACCCTCTACCCGGGAATCGAAACCAGGACCTCAGCGTAGTGGCCTGCTACCACTAGGCTACCGAAGATAGGAAATTAATAAAAAAAATATTTTAGGTTCCAATTAGTTTCAATTCAACATCGGGAAACATTTCCTTGGGTTATTAGCTGTGACCGCAACTTCGTTCGCGTGGAATAGTGGCTTTGGGCAGCATTTTTGGATATAACTTTTGGTTCATTTTGGATCATACAAAAACAACACCCTGGACGTCGGGACGCTGGGCGTCGGGACGCTGCGCGTCGGGACGCTGCGCGTCGGGACGCTCGGCGTCGGGACGCTCGGCGTCGGGACGCTCGGCGTCGGGACGCTCGGCGTCGGGACGCTCGGCGTCGGACGCTCGGCGTCGGCGGCGTAAAAATATTCGATATGATTCTTTAAATTGTCAGAACTTTTTTATTTCTGAACCGATTGATACGAAACAAACACTAAATGTTTAGTAAAACTTACCACAATATATTAGTAAAACTGCAAATCGGATAAGCCATTTCTGAAATTAGGGAGCACAAATACACAGGCAAACAGACATTTTTCCGAGATAAAAAGTACCCAGTGTTGTGCGCCAAAGGTTAAAGTATAATTATATCAGGTTTCATCGTAATCTGACCAGTAGATTTTGTGTGATGCTTGAACAAACAGATTTCTAACTATTTTCTAATCACATATTTGTGTTCGTTATCCATCTAGTAACTAAATAATAGAATTTGCTTGTGATAGGTCAAATTAGAAAATATAAAATTAAAGCGAATAACAATTGATACGTTGATTAATATGTCAAAGTAAACAAAAAGAAAATAAATAATGGTCCAAAAATACTTAATAATAAATACCTATAGGTATCAACAAAATGTTCCATACTCTCAGGTAGAGTTTAATAAAAAATCGGTACAGGCGTTTTCAAATTATCGCTGAACATACATTAAAAAAAAAAAGATCCGGACGAATTGAGAACCTCCTCCTTTTTTCGAAGTCGGTTAAATAATGTTAAATTACGAACACTAATTTGATATCTCATAAATTGCGGCACGAAGGCACCTTAGGTCTCAGGCGAATACATCTGCATTGAAACACAGTACACTACTGTGATTGAAATCTCTGATATTTGTAAGCAACAGTGCTTACCAACAATTTAAACTATACCTATGCTTATTTGCCACTTCATGATAATCATTTATCGAAAATTAGATTACAATTATCAATATTTTTGTATTTATCGCCATTTTACAATTATAACATCATTCAAACATAAATGGTTACATCACATGACTGAGTATACACGACATTTAGTTTTGTCACACACATCAAGGAAGCAGACAAAAACACTAGGGCGGGGAAACTAGTCTAGAACAATGTGCGACGCAGGGAACTAAACAACCAATCGGGGAATGTCAGGGCTCGTAGTGTACTTAGCTTTAATAGCACTAGGCTGGATTAGTTTTTAAGTAGTGCTTTAAACAATGCTTCCTGCCTATCCCTCGGGGAGGGCGCCGAGGAAGCCATGCTAAAGTTTTGTTCTATTCATTTAAGTATACGGTACGATCCGCAGGGTGTTTGAACAATACCTACGGACATTTATAAACCGATATTACTGGGATTTCACTTGTATTTTTTTGTTATTGAATACCTATTAATAGCTGGCATAATAATTTTTGTTATTACGTTTTAATTAAAAATTATAATTACCAGTAAAAGCTTATATATAAAGCGTACCATTCTTATGTTTTATTAATAAGTGTTTCCGGCAAGTATATTTTATTCATTTACTTTTTAAAAAGCCGGGTGTGTTTGGTTCTGGATATATAGCAGTAAAATATAATACAAAATAGACCTTAGGTAAAAGTCTATTTTTGTATTATATTTTTTATTATATTTTATTAATAAAATAAATAAATATTGTCTATTTTGTATTATATTTTACTGCTATATATCCAGACATTTATGGATTGACTAATATTTATACTTAACGAGTCTAAAATATTTTAAACTATTTTTACGATTTTTAAAATTAAATTTCGAATATATAAATATCAACTACCGGTACTACCTAAAAATGGAATCGATGAATATTTAGATATTATCGATATTGTCTTGAATTAGAACGTACAATACATGATACGTCCACATAAGTACATACTTTTATAAGACACTAGAGGTTCGCCCCAGCTTCGCACGAGTACAATGAAAGTACCTATGTATATGTGCCTAATATGCCTATGTTCTTTCTCAAAATCAACTCTATCTATCTTGCAAAAATGTATGGACCTCCGGCAATGTATTGTACACAATATCGTTAACAGGAAAATCAATATCAAAACTTTTTTTACCGCATATTTTCACTTATTTAGCTTTGTTTGTAGTTACAAAATATTATTTGCAGTTAGAATTGCAACTCAAAACCAACATGGCGAGTATGGCGGGCGATGTTATTTTGACATTTTCATTTTTTTTATTGTTTTTTTTATTTTATAGTACTAGATTATATAGTAGAAAAAAGTAATATTTTCTAAATACTATCGAAATCGATTTTATGAGTTAATACTTATCGATTTCCCATATTAAAAATTTTTCGCAGTCTTTAAATTGATCGATTCGATACATCTTTTTTTGATTATATGTGATGCACTAGTAAGATACAGATAGCATTAGTTTTGTTTTATCTACATAGGTACTACCCAAGCGTCGGCTGTATCGCCGCCATGTTGAACATGGTTGAAAATGATAAAATCGATTGAATTAAATGTGCTTGTGACTCTAAAATATATTCTTGAATAAATTAATTGTATTTTTTTCGGATTCTTCTTTAATTTTCCCAAATTTTGAGGACGTGTACGAACCAGAGCCGAGCTCGCAACATCTCCTTTCATTAAAATCGGTTCAGTCGTTTGGACTTAAAAAGGTAACAGACAGACAGACTGACAGAGTTACTTTGGCATTTATAATATTAGTAGGAAAGTAGGGATAGTAGGAAAGTAGGGATATGTGAGTGAAGATGCAGCTTTCTAACGATAAAAGATTTTTTGAAATCAGTTAAGTGGTTTTGTGTGAAAACGTAACAAACATCATACAATAACACAAATTTTTCCTCTTTATAATATTAGTATAGATAGGTTTGTATAAACTTTATCCAATTCATACATTTTATTACCTACAAATTTCCTTCTCGTAAAAAAATACAAAAGAATTGTTCATGGAAGAGAAATGAATAATAGAGGTCCAATTTTTAACGAGTTCCATAATAAAAAAGAGCTTTATTAGACACAACCTTAAATTACGAAAAATGCTAAACCGCCTGCGGTTGCTATTTCTAGGCAAATTAAAAAAAACGTACGGCGACTATAAAAAACCTTAGCGAGTGCTATCGAAATTTCCTCGTAATTTCAGTTACAACAGTTCTGTCTGTTTTATTTTGAATTAGCGGTGCCCATGACGTCGCCCGCGTGAGAATTTATGATTGTTCAGTATCAACCTGGACGAAGTCGTGAGCGCAGCTAGTATAAAAGTAGCCTATGTTACTCCTTATTACATCAGCTATCTGCCAGTGAAAGTCCCGTCAAAATCGGTAAAGCCGTTCCCAAGATTAGCCCCGCCAAACAGACAGACAGACAAAAATTGTAAAAAATGTTGTTTTGGTATATGTACCGTGCATACCTACATACATATGCATTCAGTAAAAAGCGGTTATTTTAATATTACAAAAAGACACCCCAATTTTATTTATTTGTATAGATTATTCTCTTGTTCGTAAATTATTCTGACAGGTCAAAATTACCAGCTTGGAATTTTTTGCGAGTTTATGTAGGTAGGTAAGCCGTGGATTTCACGTGTGCGGCCAAACTGGCAACCTCAAAAGCCTTGCTGAAATCCGCATAGGGATTTTCGGGGATTTACTCCTTTATAAAACGATGCAAGCTATACATAAGGACTTAATTTGTACATTTTATTGTTGTAACGTGTAAATAAATTTGTAAAACATACATAAGGACCACATATATTTTCCACGCAGTTGAATGTTGAATTTTATATTATTAGTTTTCTAATCAAATCAAATTCAATTTTTTACTGGTTGTAGCTCCAGTGACGGAGCTCGCGGGCGTAGGCAACCACCGCATTACCTAATATACTTGCCGCTAAATGGTAGTGAATAGCACTATCGTGTTCCGGTCAGAAGGTAATGTACGACCCTGTAATTTCCAGCACAGGGGCATAACTCCTTAGGCCTGAGGAGTGGTAACACATCTGTATTTTGACCTTGATCTTTGTATGTGTGTCTATAGGCTGCAGTCATCACTTAACATCAATGTGAACTGCATGCTTGTTTGCCACTTGCATTGTATATAAAAAATCAAATAAAAAAATATCTCTTATGTAATTAATCCTTATTTCATAATCGTATTTGTGCATCATCGTCATCATTATCACTCCAATCGAAAGACATACCTACACGACGACAAAGCCTTCCCAGAATATGCCCACAACGGTGTTGTGCGTCATTAGGAGAATATGCCATAAACGCCACGCTTGGCGAGCAGCTTATCGATCGCAGTGGTGGTAGTTTTATCGCGGTACGCTGCTGCCTATCCCGCGTTATTGTATATACTACCGCACTATTGAAACGGTTTGACCGCACTGGTTGAGGATACATAATTCTAAATTTATTAAAAAAATCTGCTCACATGTCCATTTTACGCATTTTCCATCAGGGTCCTGTGTGCTGACGCGAGTTTAAAATTTTTTACCATTCACAAAAAGTGCAAGGCGCCGCTCATGAAATTTACACTTCAATAATACAACAATCAATATTTGATTAGCTCATTAACATTTAGTAGGATTATTATTTAGCTCTCACTACATTTTACGGTAAATTAACTACCTACGTCTTTTTCGAGACTTTTTACATCTTTATGGATTGTCTTTGATGAGATAAATTATTGCACGTTACATTTCACAAGAATAAAATTGATTGTTAAAAGGTTATAGAATTAACGACAAGTCCTTTACTTTGAAATAGGACTGACTATTTACGAATTTATTTTACTTTATTAACTGAATCGTAATTTCTTTGTCTCTTTTCATACGCACTGTTGAATAAATGAGTAAAATACTGTTTTACTCCAGGGCTCCAAGATCGATTTTACTGGTGGCAGAGCTCCAGTGTCGCTCCAGTCCGCATTACCTAATATACGAGTACCTACTTGCCGCTAAATGGTAGTGTTCAGCACTATCGTGTTCCGGTCAGGTGGTAGTACGGCCCTGTTTTTCCTGCACAGAGGCATAACACCTCTGACCTCAGAAGTGGCAACGTACATTACCACCCGATCGGAACACGATAGTGCTGAACACTAACATTTAGCGACAAGTATATTAGGTAATGCGGTGGTGCCTACGCGCGCGAACACCGTCACTGAAGCTCTACCACCACTAAAAAGTGTTTGTGGTTTACCACCCATCTAATAAAACCCGAACAAAGCACATCATTGCCAAGAATATCTGTGTGAGGTCCAACAATTGGAGCATAGTTTGTTTTAACACAAACACATTATCATTATAGCAGATCATAAGTACTGATAAACGACAAAACGCTGTAAGCAATAGGTTTATTGCTTCCCGTTTCAGGTCATTTAACGCGCACGTGACTGATTCTCGATAGGGCTGTCTAGTTTGTTATGGTTTTATTTATGGCTTCGGGGTATTTTTTGGTAGGGAATATTTTTTGGTTTACTCAATAAATACATTACATGTTTATCGATGTTTGTGTAGATTAAGGTTTTATTTATCACCGCTAATGAATTCGTGTTATGTGTTCTATTCAATAAATTAAACAGATGATAAAATGTATATGAATTTCTATTTGTTTGTCTATTATTTGAACCTAATATTAAGTTTATATTATCAGGTATTAGTTCTTGCCTGCGACTTCGTCTCTGTAGGATTCGTAACTTACAACTTTGACTTACTTACTTTCACTCTCCATGTTTCACCCTTAAGAATTAAATATCAAAAAATAGTACAGGTAAACACGTGTTTCATTATGTTTAAACTAAAGTGTAATTTCATGAAAATTGCTTTAGCGGTTTATGTAATAATAAACATTAGGTGCGTCCACAGAGAGCGAACAGCCTCCCGAGGCATTTGCCGCGCGAGGCAGCTCGCTCTGTGTGGACGCGCCTTATCGCTGTTTTATTTTTAAAAGTAGTCTTTGTCTGAGTCTGGGTTTTCACCAAATTTCATCCAAATCAGTGTAGTGGTTTAGCCGTGAAAACGTAACACACCGACAGACTATTTCTTTAAGAATATTGCTACTTACAGCCTTTAGGCGCGACATCAGGGAAGGTACTACCGAACTGCCAACCCTAAGGGACTCCTTTGAGACCGTTCTGAAGAACCTTATATTGCGTCGCCGAGGGAACACCTTGGAGGAAAGTTCGTTCCACAATTTACACGTTCTCGAAAAAACGAACGCGCAATCCGCTCCGTTGAGCACTTCTACTTATTTAGATTGTGCGAGTGAATCTCTCTATTTGTCGGGTGGTGCGATGTAAGAAAAGAAACAGCAACGGATTCGTAGAAGGTATCATATGCAACGAGTGAATCTCTCTTCGTCGGGTGGTACGATGTAAGAAAAGAGACGGCGACATACACGTAGAAGGTACCATAATAATATGTAACAGTTTAGCAACTTACATATCGTTGTTGATGTAGTAGAATACGTACAGACTCATCATCATAATCATAATTTCAGCCTTAAGATATCCACTGCCGGACCAAATCCTCCTCAACAAGGGAGACACGACATAATCACCGCGGATTGGTGATCGCAGTTGCGGTAGTCTTATCGCTGGACGCTGCTACCCCTCTTGCGTTATTGCACTTACTACCGCCCCATTGGGATGGTTTGACCGCCATTGTTCGATTGACTGACTGAAGAGCGGTGGGGTCGTCACATCCCGATGGCGACTGGTATATTATGGTATTTTTGATGCTGAATGCTTGTTTGCCACTTCCATAACATAAAAAAAATCGTCGTATTGATAATTTCACCCTTAAGACCAACAAGGGAGATATGGCATAATCGCCGCGCTTTGTATGCCGATTGGTGGTCGCAGGTGCGGTTATTTTATCTCAAGACGCTGCTGTTCATCTTGCGTTATTGCACTTACTACCGCCTCATTGGGATGATTTGGCCGCTATTGTTTGGTTGACTGATTGCACTTTAGAATTATCTTCGTGCGTTAGGCGTCGTGTGGTCGTCACATCCCGACTCCGACTGGTATCTGACACTAAACAATAAACTTTTATGTCCTTAGCGATCACACTTTTTCCTTTTCTTGTGACTTATGATGAACCCAGTGAAAATTATAATGTAGAGATTGAGCTGTTTAAACAGCAGTACTACTTGTAAGCTAGTACCAACTTATGAATCTACCTCTCTAATTTTTTTTTAAATTTATTTAAGAAAACATTACAAAATATGTACATCAAAGCAAACCAAAATCATAATCTAGTGGTACCAACCACTGCTCCTTTCCTGAAACTTTGTCAATAATTTACTTCTATACGATACGATCTAATAAATACAGAAGACCGCTTTCAAATAAAAAACTGGTAATAGTGCTCATGATTCTAGATACAAAAACGTAATTTTTTTTTTCAAAAATTTATTTTTTTTAAATTTACTATAGATTTTTAGCACACCAATGTTTTGGATTCGAAAGCAATCGTCATACATCCTGTATGTACACACAGCCACGATAAACGTTTTGCTGGGATAATTTAGTTAATATGTTACAGAAGACCAGCTCCGTTCGAAATATGGACTTTATGCTGAATTGGGGAGTGCAGTTTTTTATTTTATTAGTTTTTCTGTTCTATTCTATTAAGACAACTTCCTAACAAAGCCAAGAAAAGTTAATGCACACGCAAAACCTTTAATTCAGCAATTGTACCACCCTGTACTCAGCGTTCGTATATTGTCGGTTTATCGAATATTTTGTTAAGTTAGCCGGCAGTTAGTTTACAACTCGGGCTATTTGTTGTGCCTATAGTATGAATAAATAATTTGTAGTCCCTTGTTAAATATTAAAATCGTGGGAAATTGTGGAAACATCGCACACGGGCGTTTTACAAACCTGTCAGTGTACTCGACAATTTATTAGACACTAGTGAGTTTGCAGAGGTGTTTTCTAATTAGTTCTGTTATATGGAGTTATAATGTTCTCAATTGTAGAATGTATACCATTTGTTTAATTTGCAGTTGTTACAGGTGATTAGAGCTTATAACCAGGAAATTAGACGAGTATATTGTGATGTAACTTTTTGGTGATTATTTTTCTTAGACTGCATTAGGTCAAAAGGTCGTATCTAGCCTGAAGTTAATTAGATTTTTTAAATATTTATTTAGATATTTTTATATAAGGAAGGTGGCAAACAAGTGTGCAGCTCACATTGATGTGAGCTGCACACTTGTGCAAGTGATGACTGCAGCTTATATACATCTACATAAGACCAACCCTAAGACCTAAGGTGTCATGTCTCTGTGATAGTTAGGTATTACGGGGCCATACATTAATATCTAACCGGAACACGATAGTGCCGGACACTTTCAATTAGTGGCAAATAGGTTAGGTAATGCGGTGGTGTCTACGAGCTCCTACACTTGGAACTCTACCACCAGTGAAGAAATCTCAAGAAAATATCACACAACTTATCACAACAATCTTTTAGGGCATCTGGCAGATCGCCCGTCTGTGCTGTTACCTACCGCACCTGAGTGTACGAATGTACACTGATTACGGATTCCTCGGCCACTTACCGTTACGCAAACACTGCTTACGTATGGAGAAAAATACTAAACTTTTGCATTACCTGCTTGAACCAATCATAAAGGTAAACGGGAATAAACCAAATTAATAAGTCATTATGTAAAAAATGATGGCCTTTTAAATATCGGAGTTTTTGTAGGGTAAGGATGCCTATTATGAGATACACAAACAAACAACAAACAAAAAAACAAAACTGTAACATTTTAAGCTTTCTAAGATATAGTTTTAGATAGGAACTTTAATGTACTTTAAATGTGTAATAGCAATTGATTGCTAAATACAATATTTTTCTGGCTATGGTGTCACAAGTGGAAAATGTCAGAAAAAAAGTCTAAGGTAACTGGTCTCCTATTATGAGATAGCAGGGGTTGCTAATATAAGATAGTATATCATATTAGATTCTCTAAAATTTTAGAGGTAAACAAACAAAAAAACAATATTAATGTCATTACAATCTCATATTTATCATATATTATTAATTAAATATCATTTTCACGAAGCGCGCATGCGCAGGCGATCTACTCGGTTGTGCGATACACGTCCGGTCGGGTGTGTGATGGGTGGCTTCTAGTGGCAAAGTAAAAGGCGCGTTTCCGTCCTTCGGAGGGCACGGTAAGCCGTCGGTTCCGGTTGCTATCGATAGATAGCAGTGGTTAAAACCTTGTTGGAGGCCTTATGGGCGATTTGAAAACATCCGACAACGGGTTTGCCACTAACCCGTACCTCTACTAACCCGCATTGGAGCAGCGTGGTGGACTACGCTCCAAGTCTCCCCCCAAAAAGGGGAGAGACTCATGCCTAGCAGTAGGACGTATCTCAAGGGTTGCCATTATTATTATTATTTTCACGTAGCGCTCAAGAAAAAACGCTTAGGAACACCAAATCGTTTTGCTGCTCTTCAGTAACCCATTTCGTTTCTTTGTACTGCATTCTCAGCCTGTATCATCTCAGCGTGGTCCCAGGTCTTCTTTTTGACGGGAGGAGTCTAAAATAAAAAATATAGAGTTTAACCCAACACCTATAATTATTACTCTTTCTGTGCACCACAATATGAGATATCTCATTTTAAGAACCCTTGAATATCTCTTATTAGGAAAACAACCGTTTTACAAAGTAGATGACTATTTTTAAGTTTCAAAAATTAAACATCATAAAACTGCATTTACATCTTAAAATTGATCATATAAGTTGCAAACAAAATGTATGTTAAGAGCTTTTAACGAAATAATGAAGTTGTTACATACCTTGTAAACATTTGATGAAAAACATTTGATCTTACGATAATGTATAAATCTGCACGCACACTTTCTTACATCGCCGGTGGCCGGCGCGCACTTGCAGACGTTTAGGGCTGTTGTTTTGTCGATTCGATTGACACTAGTGCCAAATGGCTGACGTGAATAGTTTGACCAATACCTTGCTATCTCATATTTGGCGCCTATCTCATAATAGGCACCCTTACCCTATTATGTTTTTTTTAATGTTTTGGAAGTTTATTATTTATTATTAATCAAGCATACAGTTCACATTGATGTTAAGTGATAACTGCAGCCTATAGACACCCACACAAAGACCAAGGTCACGATGCAGATGCGTTACCACCCCTGAGGCCTAAGGTGTTATGCCTCTGTGCCGGAAATAACAGAGCCGTACATTACCACTTGACCGGAACACGATAGTGCTGAACACTACCATTTAGCGGCAAGTATATTAGGTAATGCGGTGCTGCCTACGCCCGCGAGCTCCGTCACTGAAGCTCTACCACCAGTGAATATGTATGTATGTACGTTCACTCCAAGTCCTCAACAGGATAGGCCAAGAGTGTGGTGCGCCAGATATTGTCAAGTAGGAACTAATAAAGGGTCGGAAGAGTCTGGAATCGACGTGAATATAAGAGAATGACGAATGTAGAAGAAGCACGGGAGATGTGTCAGGACCAGGAGTTTTTGTATGGATCCATAATGTATAACGGCATGCTCCGATGGTTCGGGCATATAGAAAGAACATCGAATGAGCGAATAACTAAACAGATATACAATGCGAATGCGGATGGTTGCAGAGACCCAGGAAGACCAAGACTGACCTACCATGACCAAATAGGTCGAGTTCTGTCTGATGATGGGCTGAAAAGTCTTAGTAATCGGCGTGCATGTATGAAGAGAATGATGAAGGTAGACGAGGCACGAGAGGTATGTCAGGCCCGGGATATCTGGCGCTCTACACTCTCTGCCTACGCCGTTAGGGATCTGGCGTGAAGATACATACATACATAATTTATATTGACTGATAATTAAAGTATTATTATCACTCAAAGATAACGTAGCATCCTATCCGTGAAAGAGTAATTAAAATAGGTCCAGTAGTTTTTTGCTATAATGTTCTCGCTTAATATGGTGTTGAAAACATTTAGATTAATATCGAAATGTTTTCAATACAATATTATATAGAAAATAATCATAATATTTAATATGTAAAAAACGTAACTACATAAAATACTTAAATACATCCATACAAATAAATAAAATTGCAGTCTGCATCTGTTTGTATTATAAAAATAACCGCTTTTTACTAAATGCATATGTATGTATACACGGTACATATGCCTAAACAACATTTTTTACAATATTTGTCTGTCTGTCTGTCTGTATGTTTGTTGGGGCTAATGTAGGGCACGGCTGGGTCGATTTCGACGGGTCTTTCACTGTCAGATAGGTAATGTAATAAGGAGTAACTTAGGCTACCTTTATACTATCTGCGCCCATGACTTCGTCCGGGTAGATACTGAACAATATAAATTCTCTCGCAGCCGAAGTCGAGGGCACAGCTAGTAAATAATAAATATATGCATATTTATGTCCACGGTTTGTTTACAAAACACCCCCAACAAAACCAAATATAAATATTGGTCAGAAACAATATTTGATATGAGCTCATCAGACTAGACCTCGGAACAATAACTAAAGCACGAGACATAATATCCAATACAGTAAATTAGGTCCATAACAGTGTTCACACTTTCATTATTTTTCCGTGTGATGTTGTCAAACACGCCTCAATTCGACCGTGATCCCCTTTATTTACCTAGGTATAATAGATAAGCAATCGTACCATACATTATTATCGTCTACTAGCTGGTGGCCCCGACATCGTCTGCGCAGGATTAGTATTACACAAAATATCTTTATAAATTGTAGCGTATGTGTTGTTCTGATGTAAAGCTATATTATTGTAAAGTTTCATCAAAATCCATTCAGTGGTTTTTATATCGCACCATACATTATTATCGCCTACTAGCTGGTGCTTGCGACTTCGTCTGCGCAGGATGAGTATTACACACAATATCTTTATAAATTGTAGCCTATGTGTTATTCTGATGTATACGCTACGCTACGCTATATATATTCTGATGTATATCTCTAATGTATATCGACTACAATATACATGTCGAAACCAACCTACAAAAACAGGGTTTCTCTTCATGATATTGGTAGATTTTTTAATATATTTTTTACATAGTACAAAACAGGTAAGTATTGCAAAACAAGCTTCCAAGCGGTCAACACAGCGTTACATTGAGAATATTTTGTAATTTTTTTCCAAACTAAAATATTCCTTACGCCACAAATACATATATGTAAATAGCAAATACGTATGAATATGCATACACAGTCTGTTCACAAAATACCCTCGACAAAACCCAATATAAAAATTACTCAGACACAATATTTGACATGTGCTCATCAGACGCCGAGACATACGTCCAATATAGTATATTAGGTCCAATAACAGTGTTCGCACTTTCATTATTTTTTCCCGTGCGATGTTGCCAAACACGCCTCAATTCGACCGTGATCCCCTCTATTTACATATGCGAATGTGTGCGGTTTTGTTTCTATTTGTGGGTAGTAGGGTGTATATTCGTAATTACGGCGTTGGGACAAGTCCCGAGACGAGGCGACCACATGCGCGGCAATAGTGCCAGAAATACCTGGAAGCGCCTATGGACCTTTTTGAACGAATTATTTTTTTAGACTAAATCCGCATGCTCTATAATGGGACAAAAAATCTGTCTTTTCTCAGGTTTCAATGTCCTACTATTTGTTTTCGAAATAGATTCAGCCGTTTTGACATGAATACGGATGTATGATTGCAGTAAATATGGCTTGTTTTCATTACATATTTGATGATACGAGTTACCTTTAATTATGTTTTTTTAAACATCAAACATCAAACAAAAACATCAAAGTTTAAAAGGAATAGATCACGTCAAATTGCAACTAAGAAACAATATTATTATTTCTTTAGTATTATTTTCTTACTTACACATTTTCATTTAAAGTGCCTTTCCAGTAATAAACACTTATTTATCTCTGCGGCTACTCCTGCCTATTCCAAATGAACTTGGTCCGTGTTCATGGTAATTCTGGGCCTTACCTGAATGTCGATGCGGCACTAGGGAGAATAAATACTGTATACTTACTTAATGCCCTGGGAACATGCTCTTCTTACTACTGGAGACCTAAAAAATACACAGTATAAGTGTGTTGAACACGTCAGGAACGACTTTGTTTTAAGGTGTTTACAAAATATAGGTATCCAGTATTAGTTGGCTTTTCATTTTCATATTTTTGTATATATTATTAACATAAATTAATTATTCTGTTTTACTTACGCGAGAATAATCTGAAAAACTAGTTTTATGTCAAAACTAGAACTGCCTCAGTAGTTTAGTGGCAGCAGGACATTACTGCTACACTGAGGTCCAAGGTTCAATCCGGCGTCGAGGGATAAGTATCATTGAGAGTTTTACATTACTTACATTTTTGACAGTTTCCCAATGCCACCACCCTCGGCGTTTGGTAATGTTCTCCGATATATTGATATTTATCATATCAGCTGAAAGATGCTTACTGTTGGACCAACGGCGTTATAGCTAACGTAACTGGTAAACATCTCTTTACCAAAGGCGTGAAGTTGCGTTTTCCATACTCTCAGCTTACTTTCAGCGCTATTAAATCTTAGAAGACAAATTCTCATTTAAACTGCCATTGCCGTGCCATTCCATGCATCTCCCGTTCCCTTAACAATGCTCGTACGTCATCAGATCAGCTATCAAGTTATAAAGCTATATTGTGTAATCTAATGCTCAAATGAATCACCGAGGCACATTATGTAAGACTGTACAAGTAGTATCAATAACTGAACTGATCTCGCATATTTGATGCATAATTGGAAATATATGAATCCTTAAGGTTCGTAAGTCTGCCATACGGCAAAGAAACATACAGCCTTCGACGATAATAATATACTGATTAGTATGTGCATACAGCTCACAGTTATCAAATAATGGAGCCTATAAACATCTGTAGTGCATTTGATAGTAGATGTGTTACCACTCCTAATGCCTGAGATATCTAGTTTGTATATCACCACCTAACCGGAACATGATAGCGCGGAACTACCACTACCATTTAGCGAGAAGTAGATAAGATACTACGGCGATGTCTACGTTCCCAAACATGAGTCGACCCCGACTGTTTTTAACGAGTGACATTTCATCCGCGGATACATTTGCGGATGAATTGTCTCTTAGGCCTCACTGCACCCCTACCACCAGTAACAACATAAATGATGTGATTAGCCATTAACGTTTTTTGATTCACATTTTAATACACGACAAGCTTTTGGAACACGTTACCAAATTCCGATGACTGAACCGAAAATCTGTGAACATTAGATCTAGTTGTAGCCAAAGCCATCAATCATAAATCGTGCGTAAATATTAAATCTCTTTCATTAATAAAGTTAATTATTCTATGTGCTGTTAAAATACTCAAAAGAATTAGTCAATGCCACAAAAGAATGAGCAGAAACCAATTCAGAAAGAAATTAAACAACATAATCAATTAAAGTCCTCCCTAAACCCGTCAAACAAAATTCTTAATCGTATTTCTGTCAAATTCTCTGTAAAACAGAACCCCATCCGTTTGTTTCTTTGTATGTAATACTGCTCGATTTATTAAGGTTTTTTCTTCCTTTGGGTCTACTTAAAAATCAATCCGGTCTCCGAGCACTCGTTTGAATCAATCACAGCCCAATTGAAAATTCAATCGCAATAAGAGATGACTGAAGAAGGATTACGTGACTACATTACGCGATATCTCTAAAATAACTTTGGAACGAAATATATTATTTCTTTTTGCGAGAGTTGGCTTCCACTTTATCTTTGAAGACTCCGTCAATTTCATGTCAATTTTTCAAATGGCAACATGATTTGCTCAATTGATTTTCTATTTCAAATGGCAATGCAGCTGTATGAAAAGTTTTAAAATGAATGTGAGCAGAGGAAAACAAAGAAATATGGGAAAGATGAAATCAATATTTTTAAATATAATTGCTAAGACAAAAGAATTATGAGCCCGATTTGTTCACGTGTTTCCATTTCAATGTTGTTAACGGTATAATTTATTGTGCCGTTAATTCAAAATATTTTACATGACTGCTCTATTCATATGTTACTCATTACACCTCGTAACGCAAGCAAACTAGCGCAGTCGGTCCTTTTTCAGTTATCGATTTTTGCAAGTTTAAGTGCTCCTCTGTTGTTTTTCTGATCTTCTCACTATCCTTTGTCTTCATTTTTGTGACATTCATCTTTTTTTTGCAATTTATTCAAATTCATAAATATTTTTTTTTAACCCACGGTTTGGTTTGTTGCAAAAACAATTCTTATTGCATCTGTTTGTTTTTGATTTCGGTGATCGACATCTATTGATAACTAATTCAATCTACATAGCTGATGTGATATACTTTGCAGTTTATAAACTGATCTAAACGAAATCATAACGATACTGTACATTAAGATTAATTATCGTTAAGATTTCGTTGTACCTTAATAATTGACATTTTTCAAATATGTACACCTAAAAGATTTCCCAGTGTCACTTTCAGACTTTAGTGATGTGACCGTGCGTCTGAGTGATTAGGTTTTCTGACGACATGGGTTACAAAACCTTGACGAACCAGTTGGTCCAGCGGTGTGAGACGACCGCTTGATTCGAAGGGTCGCGGGTTCGATCCCCGCACCGGGACTAATATTTGTATGGCCTACAAATATTTGTTTCGGGTCTGGGTGTTTGTGTATGTGTTGTATGTGTACAACGGCACCCACGACACAGGTTTATACCTAATGTGGGGCTATGAGTGTAAAGTAAAAAAAAAAAGTTACCGGAGAATATTGAAGTCATTCGCCTCCGACTATCTTTTATTTGTGTTTGTAAGAGGAAACGTGGAACGATAATTTGCCAGTATTTCTTTAATTTTAAAAGCGAACCTTATTAAAATTAAAAATAATGCTTGGTGTTTAAAAAAAAAACAATGAATTTAATTAAAATATTTGAAAATGCAATCAAACATTCAAGCAAGTTCCCCTGTTTTGAAATCGAAACCATATCTTTTTAGACCTTCTTTTTACAACTGATTGCCGTGATGTTTTCTCATATTTGAACGTCTATTTGGATTTACCGTGACGTGTCACGCATTGGAAAACAACCCAACACGATTCCTATCGCCCTTTTACTCGTAAGCGCGTGCAAGTCGCTTCGGCGTGTAGTGCACACGATAGCCATCTACGGCCGATATGCAGTTAATAATGATAAATAATGCAGGTGGAATACCACTCAACTCCTACGTCTCGTGTTCAGTTGTTTAGCGCTATTGAATGCAATGCACTTCCTAACTGATAAGCTATAGATCGCATTAGAAATAGAATTAATAAGCCTGTTTGTATGAGTTTGCAGGTACTGTGTCCATATGTGGTTTATTGGTTATGGCAACTAAGTGACAATTGGGACGATATACAGCAACAAACAAACTTGGCGTCGGGACGTGACGACCCCACCGCCCACTAGCGGAAGAATTTTATTCAACTGGAATAGAATTCTTCCACTAGTGCAGTTAGTCAACCGAACAATGGCGGTCAAACCATTCCAATAGGGCGGTAGTAAAACTAACAACAGTTGATGGACAGCAGCGTCCCGCGTAAAAACTACCGCCACTGCGATCGAAAATCCGCCTGCCAAGCGTGGCGATTATGGCGTGTCCGCCCCTAATGCCGCACAACACTGTTGTGGCAATCTTTGGAGAACGCTTTATCCAGCAGTGGACGTCTGTCGGCTGGAATGATGATGATAGCAACAAATACGCACAATTAAATAATCACAAGTCAAAATTATTTGATGGCATGTCTATGACCACATCAAACATTTGTTTACAAAAAAATGGCACGTTGATGCATAAAAGTTCGCCTACCCAGCCCTAGTACAAAGTCCCTCAGCTCTTAGGTTTAACAGTACCTACTTATTTGCTATTACAAAACCACAGCAGTCAACTCGGTTTTAATATTAACCAACATTACTAATTGGTTGACAATTCGGTTTAGCCAAATTAATATTAGAGCACAGCAAATCACAAAGTTTAGACAAATAAGTAGTTCCAATCATAAGTGGGCCATTTGGCGTAGATGAATTCGTTTATGGCTGTAACAGTATCAAAATATGCATTCGGAGCCAGCTAAAATTTAATAAACACTGAATAATTTAATTTAGTGTACCACTCGTGCATGGATGATGGGCAATAAAGGCGATTTTATGGCGTTTTTATTATGATGCATAAACGTGAATCACCTATAATGGGCCCATGGCATACGAGAAAAATTACGCTCAGCGTCCGATAAATATGATATTATAACTTTTATAAACACACAAGCTGAATAAACGCCAGCCTTCTGTAATAGCTGTTTTGGCAAACAATTTTTTATGTACCTACAATAATGGGTAAATAAGAACGGTTCAAATTGAAAATGTCGACGTTCATATTTTAAGTGAAATATAATTATAACTAAAAATTGATTGATCCTTGAATATGAACTTATTGTTTATACTTAACTTATTGTATTGATCCTCTTGAGGCTATACCTAGAATAAAGAGGAGATTGTGGTGTAATAGAATGAAAGAGAAATTGGATAAAATATTATTACGGCTTCATACATTTAACAGCAGGTAGAACCTACCTAAACAGATTCAAGCTTTGCGGTAGAAACTTGATGTTATTAATTGAACTAAATATATACATACTTAATTTTATATTTCTTTTTAGCTAAATTACTTATTTATATCTAATTAATCTAAATTAAAAAAAATAATCTAAATTATTTATATCTATAAAAATCAATTGCTGTTCGTTAGTCTCTAGGACCGATTTGGCTAATTTTGGTTTTGAATTATTTTTGGAAGTCCAGGAAAGGTTTAGAAGGTAAAATTTAAGGGAAACAGTAAAAACCATAATTTTATTTTCCCATACAAATAGGCCGTATCTATTAAACCTTTGACACATTATTTCATTCTGAGGCAATACGAAGTTTGCCAGTCAGCTAGTATCTCATAAAATATTTTTGTCGCCTATAGGTAGTCTAAGTCATTAAAATTAATGTTTCAAAAATTGTTAAGATGGCTGTGCTTCAATCCAGCGGGGGTCTCGAGGGCACAGGCACCATTGCAATAACTAATTTAATAGCCGTTAAAATATACTACCTACTCTACTATTGAGCAAACTAAATAGTGGACAGAGGCAAAATCATAAGACATAAGAAAGCTGAAAGAGCTAGTAGCTTCATAGCTACCCTTTTGTTTTTTATTCTTCTTTGTTCAGATAGATCCGTTTATATCCTGGATTTTAAACTTATTTTACTTCCCATCACTGGAAACATTATCAAAAAAGAAGTTAACGTATAGTTTACTGCCATTGAAGCCTTCCAATATAAACTTTAGCCGTAAATAAAATAAGACAACACTAATCCACTAATCCGAATAGAAGGAGTTCAAAAAAGTAGGCCCACGAGTTACTCAAACACGCTTCATTTAATTCTTATTGACTCTCGCGGTTCGTTACGAATGCAAAAACTTCTATTAGACATTCTTTGAGAAGCTTTGATATGCAAATCAGGCTATATTCCTAAGTGAAACAATAGATTTCACCGCGATCTCGTATTTATCATGAAAAAAGAAAATCCCGCCGTTGCTCGTACATTTTTAAAAGGTTTTGCTTGTAGGTGTTATACAAAGGTAGGTATGCTATAGAGGGTAAGAAAAATCTTTATCTTGTGTCTATATTTCGATGTTTCGGCACAGTCATGAACGGTTGTATGGATTTGTTTGAAGTCAGATTACCTATGACCTAGATTACCGAAGAGGATTTCTATTTCGCTCGGGCTGCGACACTGGAACCAGGCCTAGTCACCATTTCTTTTTTTGTGTCGTGAAGTGGCAAACAAGCATAGAGTTCACATTGATGGTAAGTAATACTTTATTTAGCCTTTAAACACCTTCTAGCAGGGGATTCAATGGTGATGCGTGAACATTCCTAAAGCATGTACCGTAAATTACGCGGCCGTTATCTGAGATTGAGATTTGAAGCGCACATGGCCACACGGCTGGTGTAGATCGCCAGCGATCTACTCGGTTAAACGATACGGGCGCGGTCGGGTGTGTGATGGGTAACCGCTAGTGCAAAATTAAAGTGCGCGTTTCCGTACTTCGAAAGGCACGTTAAGCCATCGGTCTTGATTACTATTGATAGATAGCAGTCGGAATCTTGTTGGAGGCCGTATTAAACATCCGAGAGCGGGTTGGCCACTAACCCTTATCTCCACCAACCCGCATTGGACCAGCGTGGTGGAGTAAGCTCCAGGTCTCCTCCCAATAAGGGGAGAGACTCGTGCCCAGCAGTGGGACGTATCAAGGGTTGCCATTAATATATTAGATTCGCCCGAACGTTCCGTAAATTAAATATGAAAATAACAATAATTGAAAACCTTTAATGTAACATTAGGTATCCAATGCATAATCATATGGATATTTATGTATATGCAACACCTAATCCAGTCTCCAAGCCAAATCGTATTAAGACCCAATTTGCATAGTAACAGATCCGATCCTTTTATCCGAAAGCGGTGGAACACTCCGAATGTTCATATCGCTGGCTAAATACAGCTTTGTAGTCAATAGCTCGACGGATAAACCGAAGGTTTCTTTCTCGTATTATGTCACCGGGTACCGTAATTTGTTTTTATATTCTCTTTAATGGCGTTCACCCATAGCCGGCGATCCGTTCCAGAGACGCGATCTACAAAATAAACCCAAGGGTCTTGCTCATCGAGAGCGATGTTGTTGCGATACATATTGTCATAAAAATGATAATCTAAAGCCCGGTTCAGTGTGACATGGATGTTTGCGACGGACGGTAAAATGTATGAAGCACAATCGTCGATAACTATGAGAAAAGATACAGTGCGATCAGTAGGTACAACGCGGATGGTCCGCGTCGCGAAGTGCTGATAGTAGACTGCTGCTTTGATTGCATTTTGCCGTCCATTGCGTCGCACTGAAAGGAGAACCTTCAGTCCGTCATCGTGTTAACAATAAATATTTTAGTCGTCAATGTACTTTGAACTACCACTATGATATTTTTTAAACTTAGGTAATGAATGATGTAAACATTTTTGTTACTCTACCTATAGCTAAGTCTCATTTTCACATATTTTATGAATTTGATATTATTTTTGCTGCAGGTTTTTCAATAAATGATATTTTTGTATTACTTTCGACGGGAAATTCTCTGTATTCTTCATATAAGACATGCTGATTACCATAAACAATAGCAAAATAGCAATAAAATTAAACAAGAAACACCTACATAAAACAAAAAACTGTAGGTGTAATTATACCTCGATATAAATAGAGCGGCATTTCTGTCGTCGAATTTTTTCTAGTCCAAAAAAAAGTTATCATCAGTAGTCTGAGAGCCCCTTTATGTACATGTATTTTAATTAATTGTAATTCAATTACGTTTTTTATACTTAAAACTTTACGACATCTCACACTGAATCGTGGAGGCATCGCTTCCTTTGTGTTCAAAGCATATTAATGACGGGTAACATTAAACATTAGACTTTAGTTAAACGCTTCCTGCGTTGTGGGTCGGGTACAAATAATTCCACTTAGTGGCGCGGTCACCTTTGTATTTTGATAATTGAATGCCAGTGGCCACACACTTAATGTATCTGCTTGTTTTAATAGCAACACAGCTAAAGAAAGCCATAAGGTGGTCTCGATACCGACAATATTGCATTCGTAACGCGTTTTTCTGATTGTGGTTCAGTACTCTTTGAAATAATACCAGGTGGTAGTTAAAAATGGTTTGTATTTTGTAAAGAGATCGTTTTTCGTATAGGGCCGTGACGACCCACCCACTAGTGGAGGAGAATTCTCCCACTATTATAGTCCGCCAACCAATAGTGGCGGCAGTAAATACAATAACACGAGGTAAGTAGCAGCGTTCGGCGATAAAACTGCTGCCATCGCCATTGAGCGCAAGATCAACAACCCGCATGCCAAACGAGGCGAATATGGCGTATTTCCCCCTAATGACGGACAACACTGTTGTGGGCATCTTTGGGAAGACTTCTGTCGAACAGTGGACGTGTTTTCGGCAAAAGTGATGAAAAATCGTCAATCATTTAACTCATACAGGTCGAACTCTGTCATTACCTAATTAAGTTAAAATTACCTATAGTTAAATTTAATTATATTTACCATATTTTTTCCTTATTCACCAGAATATTATTTATTTTAGCAACTTAAGGTTTTCCGAGGGTTTTTACGGATCTCCACCCAGACAGGTCGTGCTCTAATTATCGTAAAACTTGTATTTTATTGTGGTTTTGTAAATGGATGCTCATACTCTATAATAAATATATAGTAGTCGTTACGTGCACCTGCGCCTTTGGTTGTGTGAAAATATGCTAAAAAACACAAAATGAATTTCCTTAACAGTTGTTGCTTTCACTTTTAACAGCGATGGACACAGCCTTTTTATAGAAATTGCTAATAATTGATATGATATTTAATATTACAGATTTATGAGGTACGTATATAAAAATGACATAGGCATTAGCATAGGCAATTACACTCATAGCCTAATACTAGGTACAAACATGTGTGGGTGCCGTTGTTCACACACAACACATATCTACACTGAAATCCAGATCCGAAATAAATTTTAATATTTGTAAGCTATACAAAATGTTTGCCCGGTACAGATTATATGAGCTTATTTTTCACTGTTAAGTATATAATATCCATTGTTTTTTTCACATGCGGCGGCATTTGTTACTAGTGGTAGAGCTCCAGTGACGGAGCTCGCGGGCGTAAGCACCACAGCATCACCTAATATACTTACCGCTAAATGGCAATGTTCAGCACTATCGCGTTCCGGTCAGGTGGTAATGTACGACCCTGTAATTTTCGGCACGGAGGCACACCTTAGGCCTCAGGAGTGGTAACGCATCTGCATTTCGACCTTGGTCTTTGTGTGGGTGTCTGTAGGCTGCAGTTATATATTATAGAACTGCATGCTCACCAACTTTAAACACACACCATATTTATTTTAAAAAATATCAGATTCTGGTTGACATCTGGGTCGAAATAATAATTGCAATTTTCCGTATTATTCTAAGAGCCTGCGACGCCCAGACCTTCGTTATAATACGTCCAATAAAGCAAAACGGGCAGCAGTGTCCTGTGACTATGTTTTCACTTCAAATATAATTGGTTGGGGAAAAAGTCTTTTCGCATTATAGTATGTATGAACTTGTAATAAAATCTCTTTGGCTGTAGTATTTGTATCTGGCTGGTTTTGGTATAATTGAAAGTTAAAATTTTAAAGAACATAATTCCAAATTCAAATTAGGCAAATGTGTGATTTTCATTTGTTTTTCGTACTGTCAAGATGAGTGAATCTAATGAAGAAATTCGATACATTTTAAAATTATACTACAAAAAAGGTAAAAATGCCACGCAAGCCGCGAAAAACATTTGCGATGTTTATGGACCTAATGCAGTGTCTGTGAGAGTTTGGTTTAAGCGTTTTCAATCCGGAAATTTTGATGTCAAAGATGCACCTCGCTCTGGTCGCCCTATTACGGATAAAATGGATGCCATTTTTGAAAAAGTGGAGCAAGATCGACATATCAGTAGTTACGACGTAGCTGAAGAACTGAGAATTGATCACAAAACAGTTTTGGCGCATTTGAAAAAAGCTGGGTACAAAAAAAGCTCGATATTTGGGTACCTCATGAGCTCACTGAAAGAAACCTAATGAACCGTGTACTCATTTGTGATTCTTTATTACGACGTAATGAAACCGAATCATTTTTGAAGAAGCTGATAAGTGGTGATGAAAAGTGGATCACGTACGACAAGAACGTGCGAAAAAGGTCGTGGTCAAAGGCCGGTCAGGCTTCACAGACTGTGGCGAAACCCGGGTTAACTCGCAATAAGGTGATGTTGTGTGTGTGGTGGGATTGGAAGGGCATTATTCATTATGAGCTTTTACCACCAGGCAGGACTATCGATTCTGAACTCTACTGCGAACAACTGATGAGATTAAAGCAAGAAGTTGAGAGAAAGCGGCCGGAATTGATCAACAGAAGGGGTGTGGTGTTTCATCATGATAACGCTAGACCTCACACATCTATAGCCACTCAGCAAAAATTAAGAGAGTTTGGCTGGGAGGTGTTAATGCATCCGCCGTATAGTCCTGACCTTGCAGCTTCAGATTTCCACCTGTTTCGGTCTCTTCAGAATTCTTTATGCAATGTTAGGTTAACATCACGAGAGGACTGCCAAATCCACTTGTCGCGGTATTTTTCATGAGAAGTCCCAAAATGTTTATAGCAATGGGATCATGTCCCTACCTACAAGATGGCAAAAGGTTATTGAACAAAATGGTACATACATACTTTAGTTAAATTTAAATAAACTGTATTAAAAATGTTTTGAATTATCTTAAAAAATGCGAAGAAACTTTTTCCCTATACAGGTAAAAACAAAACCAATATACAACCTGGTTGTAAGAATATACAACCTGGGTCGCGGTGGCTTTGGCAGGTAACAGGTAGTCATCATATCAGCCATAAGACGTCCACTGCTGAACATAGGCCTCCCCCAAGGACCTCCATGCCCACCGATCGGAAGCGACGTGCATCCAGCGGGTACCTGCAGCCTTGATCAGGTCGTCGGTCCATCTTGCAGGTGGACGTCCTACGCTGCGTTTGCAGATACGTGGTCTCCACTCGGGAACCTTTCTGCCCCAGTGGCTATCGGTTCTCCGAGCTATGTGCCCTGCCCATTGCCACTTCAGCTTGGATATCTGCTTGGCTATGTCAGCGACTTTCGTTCGCCTACGGATCTCCTCAGAATCGGCTCAGAAGCGAGATGGGTCTATAGTTCTTCAATAGGGCTTTATCACCTTTTTTGAAGAAAAGCACCACCACGCCTCTGTTCCATGCTTCTGGCGTAGTACCTTCGAATAGGACGGAATTAAAGAGCTTCTGAAGGACTTTCAGTAACGGTAATCCACCCGCTTGCAGAAGCTCTGTAGTGATTCCGTCCTCTCCAGGCGCCTTGTTGTTCTTAAGCTGTTTGAGGGCCATCCTAATCTCGTACAGGCTGATGTCCGGGATATCTTCGGTATAGTGTCGGGTTAATTTGGCTGTTAGGAAGCGAGAGCTGGGTATGCAGGAAAGAGCATGAAAGTAAGTTAAACGCCGTCGAGAATATATGAAAACTAAGTTTTATACTATCACAAATTTGAAACACAATTTTACTCACATTTACTACCTGTTACCTGCCAAAGCCACCGCGACCCAGGTTGTATATTTTGGTAGAAGAATTTCCAGGTTTTATAATATAACGAAGGTCTGGGCGTCGCAGGCTCTCAGAATATATTAAAAAAGTTCCAAACAGCATGTGAAAGCTAAAACAAAGCTAAATTCAATCTTAACAGAGTAGGTAAATATGTTATTTAGTTTCCACTACCAACACATTAATATTCTAGTTTCAATCACCTGGTACGAGGGTGAGTGCTATTAGGTTTTTTCCATTATTCGCAAGCTTTCGGAGCTTAAGGTACATAATAAGCCCGAAGATGTCAATATGCTCGCCACATAGGAGAAAACGTAACTAGTGAATTGTCAGTGTTTGCATGTATATAAATGAATGAATAAATAAATTACGCTTACACTCATAGCACTATACCGATTTAACATCGGTATAGTGATATGAGTGAGGTGAGCCACTCCTGAGGTCTTACCTCTTATGCCTTCGTGGTGAAAATTACAACACGATAGTGCTAAACACTACTATTTAGTAGCAAGTACATTACATAATATGATGGTGTCTACGTCCGCAAACTCTGTCACTGCAGTTGTACCACCAGTCTACTTCATGTACGTATTAGCATAATTATATACATAGATTCAATATAATTAATTACTCGGCTAGTTAAGTCAAACGATACCAATGCAAACAGGACCACACACGATCAAAGGGAGACAGGAATAAATGGGCATCTATAAAAGTCTGTTTTCAGGAATAGCATTCGATTCCTGTTTTTCCCCCGTTGTGATAATAAATATATCAGCTGGCAACAATTCATTCGCTTTAACAAGCCAATTCCTAGAACTTTTTGTTTTGGATATTAACCTAGTTTTAAAAAATTCTATACGTAATTTTATCGCAACATCAACCGAGATACAAATGGACCCTTTTATTTTATTAATTTTATAGCTTTTCATGATATACGCGGTTGTTGAAATGATTATGACTAGTGTATGAAATATTATAGTGTGTTATTCATAGCGTGGCACTAAACATTCAGGAATGTATGTCACTTTTCATGTTTATTTAGAGCTATCAAAACTAATATTATACTGGTTTACAATGCTCTTCTAATAGATTAGGATCCCACTGCAGAATCATTTCGTTCATCCAGATATACTGGAAACCTAATTTATACGCATATATATAATATAAAGAATATATATCCACTAGGTTGCCAATCAACATTTGGTTGCAAGTATTTTTATACATTTTTTTTGCGGGAAGTTTTTTTTCACAAAAATTTGTGTATGGACTCTGAAAAATTACGGCTGACTTTGCGCACTTGGCCGCCCCTACCTATATTTTTCTTATTACTTTGATATACGGGAGCCAAATTAAATCCCACGCAAATAAGAGTTGCTAGTTTAAAAAATATATATATTTGCGGTCAAATATTGATTGGTAACCTATTGAATATATATTTTATAGATTATAAATAGGCATAAAAATTAGGTATGCAGCATATCTGGATGAACGAAATTATTCTGCGGTGGCATCCTAACCTATAATTTTATACTGCTCCACAATGTTCTTCCAGTTATTATTACAGGAAAATGTGACATTTTGACCCTGCTTCTTTTCACGTTATGATGTAATTAGCTAAATTGCTGAATTAAGTAGCAAAATATGCAGTTTACATGGATGATATTGGATGCGTTGCTTATCTTCATGCCTAACAAAGGCATTAGGAGTGGCAATAGTGGCTTGCCTCTGTTCTAGTTATTACCTACAATACATTATCATTTAAAGCCGTATTATCGAACCGAGTTGCAGTGGATTTGAAAGCCACTCACTAAAGTGGCTATGTACTAATCCAAATGGCTATTTTATGTAACATGAAAATCATATTAGGATAAAAGACAATGTACTGGATAGTGGTTTTCAAATTGATATCAACAGAGTTACATTCACATAATATACACAATATGTCTTCTAACCGGTAGACGATTGTGCTGAACACTACCGTCTGATAGCCGATAGATAAGGAATAAGAATGCAGTGGTTCCTAAATGCAGTGGTTCCTACCACCAGTATACAGAATTAGATAAAAGACAAGTATATTTATTTTAAGTCTATCACCAAAAAATATATATTAGTTCATGTAGCCCTGCTGTTCCACACATTCTCATCTAAACCTTTCCCACACACACCACAAAAAGTATTGTGTATGTCCCAATCTCTAAAAAAAATCATTTTGTACATCTTGATGTCAACAGGCTCGCCACCTGTTACATGGGCCAAAAAAACGTAACCGGCGAATCGTGAGTGTTTGCATATAGGTATGCTTGAATGCATGCATTTACCTCTTCCTTCCCCTTCGGGGATAACAGGCGTGAAGTTACGTATTCTAATGTTGTCACTTAAGATCAATCGAAACAAGAAATCAAGGAACGTGATAAATAATTAAGCTCCTAAAGAATTAAACAGCTTGGACTCGAGTTGTCCAGTAGATAACGCGATAAATCTACAGGTAAGTAACGATGTGGATTCCCTTGTTATAAATTGAATGGACCATCGAGAATATATCCTTCAATCACGAAGAATTATATCCTTTAATCACGCGGATTGATATCCTTATTATTAGGTACCTATTATTAAATGGAGTATTTTATTAGTTACTAGCTGCTGCCCGCAATGTCGTCCGCATCTGGGCTCTACTGCTCCTCCTCCCTATGTGATAGCACGATAATATATAGCCTATGTGTTGACCCGACCTGTTAGTAATATTCATGCAAAATTTGAAGTAAATGTATACATGACACATGCAGTGAATCATGCAGTACTTTTTGAGTTGAGTCCGGACATACATACAGACAAACTGACAAAGAATCTAAAAACTATATTTGTGGCTTTGATATAGATTGTAGATCACGCCCCAATTATTCTTTTAACAAATATTCGGTACAGTTTTGACTATCTTTCGTCGTTCCATTAACTCCATTATCGTTCAAATAACGAAATTAAAAAAAAAAATAACGAGTACTACGGGTACTTTGGACGGGTTATTTATTATTAATTTGAAGGTTAAATCACATGTTTATTTATGTTTATTAAGTATATTTGTTACACATAGCCAACCCTAGCAAAGTGCACCATCAGGGATCATTGCACACGGCATATTAACCTAGTTTCCTTAATTAGTTTAGATGAGGTTAAGGATATGTTAAGCAAACTACAGATTTTGTATACTAATAATGAAATCCTAAATATAGAAGTTAGGCATTTTTATGAAATAATAAAGTTAGGTTACTTTTATGTAGGTAAACAGGTAGTAATAGTTATTAAAGTACCCATTGTCGTACCCTCCACTTATGATTTTTAAAAACTATCCCTTGTTCCAAATAAAAACCAAGAAACCCTAATTACACCCTCACCTTTTATAGCACTCTCTAGTTTAAATTATAGGTACATAGAGACAGAATGTCCAAAGATGAACATCCTATATCTCTGTGAGACGACACGCAGCCTCCAGATTCAGCACGAACCAGATTGTATCCAGCATCTCATAGCTCACCAGGAACTCCAGTCCATCTGTAAGCTAACACCAGTAGTCCTCACCAGTGAAGCCCTGGAAGCCTTGGATGACAAGCACTACACCCTGAGCTTTCCCGTACCAACCAAGGTGAAGATATACTGCAGTCAAGAACAATATCGGACCCTACAAGGCAGCTACTTGGCAGTTATCCCTCTTAACTGTCACCTGAAAACACCCTCATTCACTATCGCCAACCCCAACGACCACATCAAAGGACATGTCGTAAAGATCATTGAGATGCCACTACGCAACGATACGTCGAAAGCCAAAAATTATTCGAAACTCATCCTCAACTCTCCGAGTTTGCAAAAGCTACACACTCTGAGCAACGATATAGCAATGCAATCGCCCATTCAACTAGATGACATCACCGACCCAGTCGTATACCACACCACTATACCGATGTACCTCGCACTAACCAGTACATGCGCACTCACCGCTACGCTACTCTACCGACGGTCATGCACCACTATTGTATCCAGAGACATCATGGAAACGTTCAGCAGCACCTCTGAAATAACATATGCAATCCCGGCACCCCGCAACATCAACCCCAGCCAGATAAGGGTTGACTCCGGATGCCTGCCAGCGACATCTTGAACAAGTCCTGCGACACTCGCTGTTCTTCGGGTGGAGGTGTTACACATAGCCAACCCTAGCAACCATCAACAAAGTGCACCATCAGCGACCATTGCACACGGCACTAATTCAGAACAGTAAACTGCATCATCAGCAATCATTGCACACGGCACCAATTTACAGCACGAGGCGCGGACACAGCAGTGACCGTTCAACGAACTCCCCAGCTCAGCAATTACCCCTACTTGCTTACGATAACCGAGGTTTCCTTAACCGCCGAAAACGTGGATAAATCACTCTTGGGTACATACATCGACCAATTGTCATAATTTTTAGTTTTAGTGTAACTTAATTCTTGTATTTCATTTTAATCAATAAAAACTTTGTTCTAAGTAAAATTTCCTCCGGTTGCACCCAACGTAATTTATTATGCGCATATTGTATCCTTATTATTATTATTTTAGTTTGTGTTTGAGTTGCGATACTCACTCAAATCAAATACTAACAAAATTGCAATGCAACTTTGTTGAAAAATCTCGTATAGTTCCTCCTGGTAACATACATTTTTTTCTTACCGTGCCCCACGAGCACCTCCGCGGATTTGCCCACTACACACCAGGCCACCCAAAGCAAGGGCGCTCTCGCGGAAATTCCACGCCCGACAGGAACCGGGGCATCCCGAAACGCCGACGTAAGGTCAACGGTTAGCTCCCGCGTGTCCCCCCGATACGCTAGCGAGTTAGACTCGGTCGGGCCTGCCAGTGGTGGCAGTGGCTACATGACAGTGTCCTTTGCCAGTATAGGTTCGATTCCCGGAGATGGGGATTTGTGCCCGAGGTTGTGGGCTCGACTACGGTCTGGAGCACCGATCGCGACTGCGAGCATAGTCGTGGTGGACGCTCGCCTTTGTTGGTGTATCGACAGATGCTGAGGCCGCACTGGGACTCTACGAGACACCACTGCCATCTCGACAACGTCGGGAAAAAGATCGACTTTTCCATTATGAAATTGAAGCAGAAGAAGCCGAGGCAGGTGGGAATGCCCCGGAGCCTAATCAAAACGCGCGGGGACGCGCGCGACGTTATCGACGGCGACATTTTTTTCATTAAAACACACGATTACAATCATGCAAAACTGAAGAGAAATAGTAATTAAGGCACTAAACGACAACTAGTAAGACTACTTACTTAAAACCACATCAAGAACTTTACTTTTATTTATTGTGCCTGTTTTTATTTTATTGTGAAACGAAATTCAATACAAAAGGTCACAAAAATACTCGTCAAACATTAGTATTATAAATAAAGTAGAGGAATAAAGAATGGAATTCCAATCCACTAAGCCCACGCAATCTTGCTCCTGTTTTGCTTTTTAAAGTTCTCTAGCCAAATGCCATTGCTATAATGTTACCACGAGCTTTCATCTCGATACATTTCAATATAGTATTGACAATAAAGTGATTATGAATCGGAATGGTACCATGATTTATGGCCTCCATTGTTTTGCTTGATTGTTGCGCGTCAAATAAGGATTGGCTGTTTTGTGTGGCTCGGCAACGTTTTGTAATTGATTTATACAGTTATAAATTCTGATCAGAATCGGCAAACTCTACATTTTAGGGACGACTTTATATAAAACAGTTTTAATTTAATTGCAATCAGTTGTTTTGTTTGTTTTTATAATGAGTATTTAAAGTTCTCTTTCTTGGTTTTGTTACAAATGTGGAATTAAAATACGATTAATTCCGATAGTAAATGTATTGTGTACCTTAATTATCTTCATTGAAAATAGATAGGTACATTACAGTCCAAAAATGTACAAGTGGTTGTATTACACCGTATCATAGATACTTTGTTACTCTTGAAGTACTCTTCATATTTGAGAAATTGTCGGGTAGATTACGTCTATTTTCTTATTTATTTACTAGATTCACCATTACGAAAATAAACACGATGTTTTGTAGTGTAGAACCTATCTACCACAAGATAAAGCTATTTGATTATTTTTAATATTTTTTTTAATAAGACCTCTTTTGTTCTCCAACTTAGGTAATAGAAACTTAAGTTTTCATACAAGGTAATAAATTAAATGGATTGACGATATAGGTTCCCTTTGTTAAAATTTATGTTTTAATTTCTTTGTAACAATTACCTACTCACATAATATATTTATTTATAAAATGTCACTATGTACAAAAGTTTTTTCTAGTATTTCAATATTTCATTTTTTCTAAGATTCATCGAATGACTATAAAAAATAGATAAACTTACGCTCAGTTGTAATATTACTTAAAAATTACCTGCATTTTCTCTCCTAATATCGGTTTCATTATTATTTTACGCCTGAGCAACGGCAACGTTCGCGTTTAATTAGTACTAAAATTGACTAATTTAACATGAACGCTGCCCACGAGTTAAACTTTTAATCTTTTTCTACTGCTTGCGCTTTATTAAAATAGCATTCCTGTGCAGCGACGTTTGTTGCTTGTATATTGACATTTGTTTTCTTTATTTGCTATTTTTATGCTTGTTGTGAATCAAGCATTGACTTTGATATTATGCCTTTTGATGTTATCTTTTAGTGGTTCAGTGAAATAAACGGTAGTTGGTATATTATCTTTTAAATCATAAGAGTTTCTTTTATATCAAAACAAAATCTTCGAAAATGATAACATATCTGAACTTTTCCCTAATCTATTTGCGTCTAAATGGTTGTGTTTTCTTCTATCGTGTTCCCGTCAGGTGGTATGAGTATTTTAAGGTTCTCAAAGTATTTTAAAGGTGTTAATGTATGGCCCTGTAATTAAGATAACAACTTAAGGATCAGAAGTCGCAACGCATCTTTATTGCATTACCTATCTGTGATACCATTAATATGGTATTCGTTAGTAATGTGCATGTCTGTCAGTACCTTGCCTTAAATAAGATATTAAAAAAAAAGAAAATATATTATTATATAAAATTGTTTTTAAAGCATGTTGGACATGTAACGCAATTATGATGCTCCAAGCTAAATACCAATTACAGATGCTTATTATCAATTGTATGATACTGTAATTATAATAATATACTTATATAGAATTACCTTCTTTAAGACTGAGACTTTTATGTTTCGCTATGGATAGTTTACGAGTTTGTTACTTTTATCACAAAAGTAAACATGAGATCTGAATCTTCAATCAAAATAAACACAGGCCACGTAAATAAAAAAGTAAACTGTGCTTTTAAAGGCAAAGGCTGAGTCTACACACGACAACTATAAATTACAACTTGTCAAGAACTCACCACAGTTGACTTTTATCTGTGTGTCCAGTCGAGAAACGTTGGTATCGCGAGGCGACAGGAAATAAGGGCCGGTGTCTCCACCCCCGGCCACGTTGAGATTAATTCACTGAATAAATAAAAGTCAGCGGATTAGGCCAAAGTCGTTTCCTCCCTCTTAAGCTGACCTCGCGTGCTTTGTGGAAAAATGCCCTCCACGTAAATAAAATAGGGACGACAACGAATCAAAGTGAGACTGCTGTAGGAAGTTTCATTGAATAATTATGAGAGATAGGCTCGAGTATACCCAATTAGTGATTTGGCTGTTAGTTAAGGATTGTGTATATTATAAGGTATATTGCTATATTACGTATATGTATTCACGTGAAGTTCTTAACGGGGTAGGCAGTTAGTGTGAATCTTGGCGCTCCATATCCCAGTCTTTACACACTTCCCGCGCTTCTTCTACACTCATCATACACTTCATACATTCATACTGATTCCTAAGACTTTTGACCCACCCTCAGATAGTACTTAACTTATATGTGTATTATAGATAATTAGAATTCATTAACTGCCTCAATAGTCCAGTGAAAGTACAGATTAAAAAAAATATGTCCACTTTTGTTACTGAGTACTACACTCAGTAACAAAAGAGTACATCATTTTTTTATATAAGAATAATTTACCCTTGATACCTATAGCTATTATGTGCGCCATAGCTATGATCAATGATTTTTGTTCTGGCAGCTGATAGTCGCCGGTACATTACCGCAAATAGCATGATTACAGCATAAAATGGGTTCCATAGGACATTTAAACATCGCATAGTTTTTATGGTGCTCGTATGAGATAGATGAAAAAATAAAAAAGTAACGAAGACGATTAAGAATAGTGAATAAAGAAGTCAAATAAAAAAAATAGTAATAATTATTTATGTCAATTCCATTACATTCTTGAAATATGCCAAAAGGCTATCACTGTACAGGACTTGGAAGCGAAGCCATGCGGCGGTGTACGTAAACTTTCTTTTGCGGATAGCGGACGAGTCGGAACACCACGGGGTTTTAGTGGGTACGAGTCTCACACTACCAGCCGTCTGTTCTCCTAGACGGAGGGTGCCCTTGAGGGTTTCTCCCCGTAAAAATATTGTATAAGTTTTGTATGAAGACCTCAAGATACCATAAGTAATTATTGTGTTAATCCTGAACGCTACGCAAGGCGTTTACGAAATCGATGGAGGTAGCTACATATAATTTTTCAAACTTCTGTCAGACAAATGTCACCTCAGTCTGCCCGGGACCACGAAAGCTGAAAAGCGACCGAAACGTCGGGTTGATTTTAAAAATCATTTTAGTTTAATATACGCGAGATAAATCCGTAAAAATAGTTTTATTTCAATGAGTGTAGCTCGCGAAAACCTAAGAACATAACTCATTTATTAGTTAAGCTTCTGTACAGTTGTCATATAATTAAACACATTACAGAAAATTTTTCAGAAACAACTGATTTAAGGAGTACGTCTGACTTAAACTTGTTGATAGTAAATATTTTGCAACACAACTCGAGCTCGAATAAATTGATTAAGCACTTACATTTGACCTTTAAAAGCCTAATGGAAGCCTTAAAAAGTTTGCTATTACGGGCTAATTATTTAAGGAAAGTTTTTATGTAGCTACAGTTGATCAGTTACACACTCGCGTCGTGCGAAACAGATAGAATAGAATAGAAAAGATAAGTTTTTTTTCATTTGGAATAGATCTGTACATATACTTTCAAAACGTCAAGAAATCATTAAATACCTAGAGTGAATAACCATTACATACCGTAAAAGCAAAAACATATATTAATAGTGTCGTGATTCTATTAATTTTATCATAAATAATATGTACTACTGGCAATACAGTATAGTCTATTGTAATATAATTTGTACTCTAGCAACACAGTATTGGTGCTCGGGATTGGATAGTTCTTTTCATTGGCTATCTATTTACCCAATTAAATATACAGAGACAAAATGGGGGGAAATGAACAGATTTGTGGAGGCACGAGCAGCCAAGGGCCATTACGAAATATACGATCGAATAAACAAGTTCTGCTAAGTAACTGTAATAGTGTTGTTAAAGTAATAATATACCAAGAGATTATAATTACCAAAGTAAACGATATTATACGAATATATTCTAATCAGTGACATCTGCAATTTTATTTATGAAAATAGTAAATTTAAAATGAGAATTTAAATTACTTAGTTTAAACATAATAATCACAAAATTTTTCAATTCCCTCAGTGATAAATGAAGAAAAAGAAAAACTTATTCGTCAAGATCAAAGTTATTCACTTAGCAGAGTTCCAAGTGCAGTCACTACTGAGAAGAACTCCGCTACCCAACAAACTCAGTAAGAGCTTTTTTTAATGAAAGCTTAAATCTAGTACAGATTATCCTTAAAAATCAAATAATGTGAACGTCCATAGCATAGATGCAAATAAACTGCTATCTACTAAATGAGATGTAGCTCCTGCAAACTAGAACAGACCAGTCCCCACCAACAGCACCCGTTCACGAGTATGACGCATGTGACAGCCATTGCTCACCTCGATAGAAATAGATACACCTACATAAGCCAAAAATTGCATACCTACTTATCACGCTACTTATCACTAGTGAGTAAAATGAAATGTTAGCAGATAACGGTTGCTAGTGTCCGGGTGGTGATAATCGAAGATATCACCACTCGACAGACAATTTAAGGTAGTATAGTGGTGACATCTTCGATTGTCACCATTGTACTACCTTGTCTGTCGCTAGTAGAGTATCAAAATGCACACTGCGCTTGGTTTATTACGCTCTGTCAATCTATAATGACATACTGCATAACAGTATGGGGTGGAGCAGTCAAGTCATTATTGTTGCCCCTTTAACGTGCACAAAGGACAATACTAAAGATTATGTATTTTAAATGTTTCAGATTCCCCACAGATCAATTTTTTTCTGAATGTCAAATGTTGACCATAAGGCAACTCTTTGTGCTCGAGACAATTTGCAGAAAACATGCCTGTCTAGTATATGACCCTAATATATTAGTCGCTATATATTAGACCCTAATATATTAGGGGGTCTTGCTGCACAGCATCATACCGTCATAGGATGCCATCTTTATAATCTAGCTAATGAATACTGTAACATTTATCCTTTGTCAAGATATCAATGCAAGAAACAAGTAAAAAAATGCCTCATGACCAAATCTTATAGTGATACTGAAAATCTGCTAAAACTTTCAGTACTTTAGGTAAATGTTCAATTAACTCTCTACTCTATCTCTTATTTCCACCCCTTGCATTCTATCTCATCACACACACACACACACACACACACACCAGTTGATGATTTCTAATTTCATATAATATTAGTGTATATTCATGTAATCTCTACCTGCTCTGTTTATTTCTATTACTCTGTTTAGTTACTACTACCTATGTAAAATTGTCCCAAATAAAATACACCGACACGGAACAGTAGAATATTGAATTAAGTAAAGTTTGAGAGCCCTGGTACGCATAACACAAGTTAAATCTGAGAACTGATAACCAAAGTATGGTTATCAGGTGTTCAACATTAACTTTGTACAAAAAATGTCTTGCTGTAACCACTTGTGTAAACTTGTGTATCGTTTACGTTAGACTAAACTATTACTATCAGAGTCGGAACTCGAGAGCGTAGGTACCACTGCATAATCATAATCCTCAGACCAAAATAAAAGAACTAATATGGCATACTGAAATACCTCTATGAGAATCAATTAAAGTCAAATATTATTTTTGCTCCAAATTGATGATGCATAAATACAATCCGTAAAAATATTAGAGTACCAGAGCTATGATATGGATATAACCTGTGTAGACTATCGGACTGGTGGCCGCCCGGCACTGCCCGGTACATTACCGCAGATTGCATTAAAGCCTAGTATGGATATTGGATAGTGTAAGTTTGAACCTCGCATTATTTTCATCGCTAATTCACTGGACAAATACGTTTAAAGAAAACCAAGTGTTGATTTATTATAAAAATTACTCTATTGTAAGTTGTTATACCCGAAAAACTATCCATCATGGAGGTACTCTTATTATGATAAAGAATTCTATCAATTCAAGGGAACGTAGGGACATAGTTGACTTATCAGTGGAACATGTTGCGGAAATATCTTGTGTTGAGCTGGAGAAGCATATAATAGTGTGCGTTTACAGACCACCAAATTACCAAAACATTAACGTATTTGACTCCACTATGGAGGATGTATTGAAAAAAGCTTGTTCTAATAAAAAAACTGTTATTGTATGTGGAGATTTCAACATTAATATTTTGGAAAATAGCTATAATAGTCTACACTATTGAACCTTTTTATGTCGTTCAATCTTAGTAATGTTTTTTTGGAACCCACCCGAGTGACTCCAACCTCAGCAACTTGTATTGATAATATATTTTGTGATCTTAAATATTTAGATAAAAATATTATTAACTGCATGCCTTCGGATCATAGCGGGATAATAATGACTTTTGCCACTGTTAATAGTAAAAATATAACACAAAAAACATACAGACAAATAACTTCTTCTAAATTAAACCATTTTAATGACATGTTAATTAAAGAGTTATATTCCCAAAAGTTTGATTCAAATAGTGCAAATAATTGTTATGAGCAAATTTTTAAGGTACTTGATACACAATTTAATAAAACATTTAAAATTAAAACTAAATCTACCAAATATAAATTTAGTTTCTGTGATTGGGCTACAACTGGCATTCGTAGAAGTAGGGAGAGATTATTCGAATTACATGGCCTTAAAAATTGTATGCAAAATGAAAAACTTAATAAATATATTGCTACATATTCAAAAAATTTCAAAAATGTGTGTCAAAAGGCAAAGTCTATATATTTGAGTAGGAAAATAATAAATGCAGACGATAAGATGAAGGCTACGTGGAAAGTAATAAACAGTGAAGCAGGCAAAAATAAACGTAGTGATTTTCGCGTGATTTTGGAGACATCTCAGGGTACTGTGAGTTCGAATCCTGACATTGCTCAGCACTTTGTAGAATACTTTGCTAATATTCCCTTTGAAATTACAAAACCCTTAAACTCATCCTCTTTATTATCCATTGATATTCTGAAAACTAACGTAGAAGCTTGTACTATTCAATTTAGGTTTAAGCATGTTAGCCCACAGTCTGTAAGATCAGCTTTTCATCAACTTAAAATAAAAGCTACCGAAGATATTTATGGCATGTCTGTTATGGTGTGTAAGTCGATTATAGATACCTTAGCTCCTTACTTAGCATCAATTTTTAACTTATGTATTGATCAGGGAGTCTTTCCAGATTTATTAAAGTTTAGTAAAGTTATACCGCTATTTAAATCAGGTGACAATAAAAACGCTAATAATTATAGACCGGTATCTATTCTGCCCGTTCTCAGTAAAGTGTTCGAAAAACTGATGCTTACTCAATTGCTGCAACATTTCAATGTTTTTCAGGTTTTACAAAAGGACGTTGTACAACCAATGCCGGTGTTGCTTTATTAAAACATATTTTTGAAGCTTGGGAGGATTCACAAGATGCTATAGGTATATTTTGCGACCTTTCAAAGGCGTTTGACTGCGTGGACCACAATACATTAATTGGCAAACTTGATCATTATGGACTTGAAAATAAAGCTCTTCAACTTGTTCAATCTTACCTTAAGGATCGGGAACAAATAGTTCAAGTGAATGGAGTAAAATCTCAAGGTGCAAAGACAGGAATGGGTGTCCCACAGGGCTCAATATTAGGACCATTTCTGTTTTTAGTCTACGTTAATGAGTTACTTCATTTGATGCCTAACAGTATGCCCAAAACAATTTTATTTGCAGACGATACTTCAATAGTTTTTAAAGTGAACAGACGAAATCCAGATTACGATACTGTAAATAAGGTCATAGGAGAAGTATATAAATGGTTGACTGTCAATAATCTTGCACTGAATAGTAAAATAACCAAATGTATCCGTTTTACCCTCCCTAATGTAAAAAGTAAAGAAGGAGACTTTTTTATAAACATGACAAAATTGAATTTGTTGATGACACTACCTTCTTGGGAATAACGCTTGACTCAAAGTTACAATGGGGACCACATATTAGGCAGTTAGCGAAACGTCTGAGTGCCGCAGCTTATGCTGTTAGAAAAATTGGGCAATTAACTGATATACACTGCAAGACTTGTTTATTTTAGCTATTTTCACAGTGTCATGTCCTATGGTATTTTATTGTGGGGTCGAGCGGCTGACGTACAATCAATTTTCGTATTACAGAAGAGGGCCATTAGAGCGATGTATAACTTACGTAGTCGTGATTTTTTTAAAGAACTATTTAAAGAAATAAATATAATGACAGTCCCTTGCCATTACATCTATGAAAATATACTTTCGCGAGGAAAAATTTACACCTGTTTGATAAAATCTCCGATAGGCATAGTTAAAATATGAGGAATAAGAACAAGTTGTCTCTGCTAAGTTTTCGACTGACGAAAACTAATACATCTTTCCTAAAATATAGTGTAGAATTTTATAACAAGATCCCATCCGGGATTGCTGAACTCACCGATAGTAAATTCAAAGCATTAATTAAACGCACTCTATGTAAAAAGGCTTACTATAAACTCGAGGACTATCTCAAGGATAGAAATGTTTGGCTAAATGCTGATCTAGCTCCACAAGGGTGTTAAATGTAATAATCAAAGTGTAATGCTGATATTATATTGTTAATTTTAAGTTTGTTTAAATTATGGAAAATTGAAAAAATATGCCTAAGAGATATTTTTAAAAGAGCCGACTGAGTTTTTTCCGGTTAGTTTTTCTCAGATCATATTGGCCTTTGGAACTTTGCCGGTGAATGACAAAGAATGACTCTTTTTCTTTTCTTTTTACTCTTTGTTATCAGTTTGTAAAGGGGAAATGAGACATTCTACTGATATACTTTTTACGTTAGTTTATTACATTTAGTTTTATCTTAGTGATATTCTTGACTTTACATATATTTTTTATTTTGTTTGACATGTACAACAATTGTTGTTCAATTTAATTTATTTTATTTGTTTTTGACGTGCCACAAGAGGTGCCTGTCACCCTAAATGAATAAATGAGTTTCTGATTCTGATTCTTTACGACACAGTTTAGAATAGAGAAACTACTTACTATAATTCATTTATAACTTTATTAACCTTTGATTGGCTAACTAAAGGAAACTTTTTTAACATACCTATGTCACTAAAATTAATTACTGGTGGTAGAGCTCCAGTGACGGAGCTCGCGGGCGTAGGCAACACAGCATTACGCCGTCGCAGCTTATACCTGGAGTTACTCTAAGGCTTTAAAAAGATGCTTCTCATAATTTGGAATGCAGATACGAAAACAAAACGTTAATCAACATAATACAAACATCGAAAAATAAATACGCTGATTTACAGAATAATACTGGTGACCTTCGCTTAGGTAAGCCAAAACAGCTTTGACGTGGTCCGCAATCAAGAACGAAATAGATCGGGTCATAAAATGCACGTAGCTTCGAAGACAAGTCGCTTCCATCAATCACAGACTAATCGAAAATTCCGACTCAATAAGCGAAAAGGCGATCGAGATCGGCTTATGTGTCTCATCATTAGATATTACCCGGATCACTCCCAGCGATCCACGAAATAAAGCCTTTTATTTCTCCATGATCAAAGGCAACTAGGAAGGAATAAATTAAGGGATTCAAATGTAATCACTAAAGCTGGATTGTCTTAAGTATCGTCGATTGAAAACTTTATGTTCCATTTTCTGATTGCAAACAAAGAAGTATTATGAACTAATCCAATATCACCGGCTAAGTGCGAGTCGGGTTCGCGTTGACAGGGATTCGTACAATTAAAGATTTCTTATGGGGTAAAATGGTGAAAAACTGGTAATGGTATAAAGCACACCGAACTATCATTTGTAATTGTAAGAGTGCCAATCGATAGATAGCAGTAGTACTCAAATTCGTTGAGGCAAGCGGATGCAGTTCGTTTGTAGTTAAGAAAAAAAATCAATATCTTATAAAAAAGTGTTCGGATTGTAACACAACTTATGTGGGTGAGTATTTAAAAGTATTTTTAATATATATAAGTAATATTTTTAAATGAGTGTGAACAATTTATGATTTTAGATGGGTACATAAGCTTCATAAAATTACGGGTTTTTATTGCAAGTTTAAATTAGTTTTACTTACTAAGCGCTGGGGCGTATTTGCGTACGTTTTGTGAAATACGCCCCGATGTTGTAGGTGAAATATGCCTTAATGTTTAATGCGCTTAAACTTGTTTTTTACAGATGAATTATGGGTAGACGTTATAAAAGAAAAACGTGCTGAGCATCGTGGATGGCTGAAAATTAAAAAGTTAGGGATCAACAAAGCCAGTACACTGTATCCAGTCTACTTGCCCCTTGGCAAGTAGACTGGATACAGTGTACAAGATGCTTGAAATGGTTGCATGAAGATTGTACGATGTACAACAATTTCTGTAACAAATGTGGCCACTCCAATGTGTGGCAGCAACAGAAGTAACATTTTTTTTCTATATTATGTTGATTTTTCTTCTTCTACTTCTATATTATTATTAATATTTTTGTGTTTTTTACTATAGGGCATTTTACAGATCCCTTGGGGAATACGCCCTTTTCTATAGTTTTTAAAATAACGTGCAAGTCAGAAAATAATTATAATTACTGGCTGTATGGCCAAATCATAAGAGGCTGATTAGTTTATGTAACAAATGATTCTCAAGAAATAAATATAATTTGCTTTTAAATGTATTTTATTTGACAAAATTAAAAAGTAGGGCGTATTAAACAGTTGACCCTACCTCAAATAGTTCAATTTTTCTGTAATCTATTGAAAAAAAATATTACTTGAAAATTTTAAATAATATAATATTTAATTTGAAAAACAATAACTTGTATAAAAATATAATGTTTAATTTGAAAAAAAATAACTTGTATAAGTTCAAAGTTTTGGCTAAGTCGTTTTGGAGATAAGGAGGAAATATTATAATTTAACGCCTATTCATCTTAATAACTTCGAAATGGTTGATTTTAAAATTACAACAAAAATATATTTGAGACGTTCATAATAAGATATTTGATATGTCATCTTATTACTATTTATAGTAAATGTGAAAGTGTGGACGGATTTCGATGAAATTGCGCACACAGGTAGTGTAGGTTGGCTGTAACACAATGATATTTTTCATCCCGTACAGAGGTTCGTAATGATTTTTTAAATACACGCGGTTCAAGTCAGGAGCAAAAGTTAGTTCCTACAGTTAAATTATGCATTTTTTTATTTTATTTTATAATTGATCACGAATTGAAACGTTTTTCACACGAAATCGCCTCTGGAAGTCAAACAGACAAACGCACAAGTCGCGTTACAAGGGTTTCGTTTTATTTTCTTAAGTTACTGAGCCCTAATTCTATCTAGGACATCGAAAATGTTGTTAGGTATTTATTGTTCTCGTTACATTCAACGGATAACGAACAAGTTGTAAGAACTGCAATTCTCGCGACTAGAACAATGCTGTTTGCTTGCGAGATATTATCTTACGGTTGTTTATTTTTCTTTGAATGTAACGGTAGCTGATACAGAAAAAATGTTCATTGTTTTAATCCAATGCGGGAATGTCAAGAATTTGATTGCGTAAAATATATTACGAGGTTCCCATTCATTTTGATAATGACTTGAAGCCCTTATCTTGGTAAAATTTACTCGTGGAACATTAAAATGCTTGGGGTATCAAGTAATATATTTTTCTTTGCTTAATATAAATTTAATTAGTTGTGGAAGATAATTAAGAAGTTTGAAGTTTTACGTGAAAAAGATTAAAGTTTGCTAGTTTAGGTAAGTACTTTTTTTGAAAACAGTATCTGATTAAAATGATTCATCTGGAGGTTGCAGATTTGAGTCCGTACAATGTCGAGTTTTGACTTTCCACCTATAGGATTTCGTAGCTAAATGAAAAAAAAAAACTTTTTTTAGAGATTTTCGGACTGTATTTCCGTCCTTCTGTATGTCAAAGGACACTCCGCCAAAACTCCATACAAACTTTTAATTTCTTTTCTATTACACAGACATCAATCAGTGACATGTATTTACACGCGCACCTGTGCGCGTAGCACGTACAAAATACCAACCGTCGCCCATAAGAGGGGAAGGGATTGAGTGATGCGGGCAAATCGGGCGGAACGTCGAAGTGTCCATTCTATACGTAGTATAGTACGTATTATTGCATATTATCTGTCTTGAGTTTACTTTTTATTACAAATCCTAAAATATCTCGGTCTACTGCATGAAACGCTATAACACAAAGTATTTCACTGACACGACCTCAATATTATTTCATGGATGTTTCCAGGAGATATCTTGCTTATAAAACCCGCGTCTACAAGCACGGGGCGACGTTATTGAATAACGAGCGAGAATGCTGCGGTGGACGATAAGCGTTGACCGGAGTAGCGACCTACGTTTTGTAAGTTATGTAGTGCCCCCTGCTTGAGTTATTGCTATGTGGGTCAGACTGATACGACCATTTTTATTCAAACATTAGCTGTGCCCCACGATTATGCCCGCGTCTTAAAACTGTTACGTACCAGGTGTAATACACGCCCGCATCCGCGTAAACATTTTTTATGATATAAAGTGGAAAACAAAGAGTTTATTGATAGTAAGTGACGCAGTCCATACACATGGACTGCGTCACAATTTTTTTTTTTGACACACACTAGTTTTACTTTAAACGTTTAAACGTAACACTTTAAATGTGTACCCACATATGTACATAAAACTTGCGATATCAAAGCGTTGTCATTTGTGACGACGAAGATTTTAAAGCAGTGATTCCCAAAGTAGTCCAGACGAACCCCCTGAGGTCCATGGGAGACTCGATGGGGGTTAACTTGGAAATATGGGAATGTGATATAAATGTAGCAAGGAGAGGGTCCATTGAAACCAGAATAAAATTGAAACCATTTTTTCTTGTAGACCACAAGAAAAAATGGTTTGGGAACCTTTGTTTTAAAGACTGAGTGACTGAAACTAATATGATAATTTTAAAACTACTGCTTACTAACCGATACACAAATCACATTAGCGCTGAACACGTTATTTTGTAGCCACAGCTCAACGTTAAATTGATTCAAGTAATGGTAATCATTTTTGTTTATATATGTATATATACCTCTATTCTAAGATTACAATGTTGCATACATTGAGTAGGTGAGAGACATTTTACTCTTATTCAAAAATGCATAAAACAGAAATATTTTATACGACTAGCTGATGTTTTCAAAAACTAATATTGCTAAGCTTTTACCATCTCGGTATTAAAACAAAACTGAAATTATTCTTCACTAGATAATATAAATTCTAAAATGTTTCATCTAACCACAACAAACATTGGTGGTAGAGCTCTGTTGATGGAGCTCGCGGGCGTAAGCACCACCGCATTACCTAATCTATCTGCCGTCATATGATAGTGTTCAGCGCTACCATGTTCCGGTAAGATGGTAATGTATGGAAACGTCTCTGTTATAACTATCACAGAGACTTAACAACTTGGGTCTAGGGGGTGGCAGCGCATCTGCATTTCGACCTGCGGTTTCTGTGTAGATGTCTATAGGCTGCAGTCATCACTTAACATCAATGTGAGCTGCATGCTTGTTCGCCATTGTACTTACATAAATAAAACTATAACACAAAGTATTACATTGATACATTCACTACAAAAGTAACGGCTAAAAAGTGTGATCGCAAGGAATGCTCCACATGCCAAAAAATATGTATGAATTCATGTCCACAAACTCCATGTCTCTCACGGATCAGGAGGCATTTTGGCGCAGACACAATAATAATCAATTGTCATATTTTTCTTGTGACTAGACGAGTTCACCAAAGATACAAACCAAACTCACAATTCGCCCTGCCCACGTATTTCCTTACTTATTTAGCAAGACTTAGTAATTGAATTATTGCCTAATGTCCTGTCCTGAACAAGTTGCTGAACACAAAGTTGCGTTGATGGATCTTGGAAACAAAACACGTAGTTTCTAAGTAGATGTATTGAGTATTAGAAGACAGAAGTTCTTGTATTGGACTTTACGGGAAGTTATATCTTAACCATTAAGTAGTGATATATTGTGTTACGTGATTAATCTATATAATACGTGGTGAGAAAATGCTGAAACCTACCGTATTTAGGTTTTGACTATAAAATATTTACATATACATGAATATAGCATTTTAAAAATTGGTTATCAAAATTTAAATTGAATTGAATACGTACCTATATATAGACGAATGAGTTAGTAGAGTGATGAGTGAGTTGAAATTTCGTTCACAAATCCGTGATGATCCCGACGCCGTGCGTCCCGACGCCGAACGTCCCGACGCCGAGCGTCCCAACGCCGTGCGTTACGACGCCGAGCGTCCCGACGCCCAGCGACCCGACGCCGAGCGTTCCGACGCCGAGCGTTCCGATGCTACGCGTCCCGAAGCCTGGCGTCCCGACGCCCAGCGTCCCGAGGCCAGCATCATGACGCCCAGCGTCCCGACGCCGGGCGTCCCTACGCCGAGCATCCCGACGCCGAGCGTTCCGATGCTACGCGTACCGACGCCCAGCGTCCCGAGGCCAGCATCATGGCGCCCAGTGTCCCGACGCCAAGCATCCCGACACCGAGCGTCCCAACGCCGGGCGTCCCAACGCCGGGCGTCCCAACGCCGAGCGTCCCAACGCCGGGCGTCCCAACGTCTAGCGTAGCGACGGCCGGCGTCCTGAAACCTAGCAGTCCGATGCCGAGCGTCCCAATGCCGAGCGTCCCGATGCCGAGCGTCCCGACGCCCAGCGTCCCGAGGCCAGCATCATGGCGCCCAGTGTCCCGACGCCAAGCATCCCGACACCGAGCGACCCAACGCCGGGCGTCCCAACGCCGGGCGTCCCAACGCCGGGCGTCCCAACGTCTAGCGTAGCGACGGCCGGCGTCCTGAAACCTAGCAGTCCGATGCCGAGCGTCCCAATGCCGAGCGTCCCGATGCCGAGCGTCCCGACGCCGAGCGTTCCGATGCCGAGCGTCCTGACAGCGAGCGTCTCGATGCCGGGCGTCTCGACGCCGAGCGTCCCAACGCCGAAAAGAATAAACGGGCACCGCGACTGCGATAAGTCCGTGTCTTACGTCTGTTCTGTGTGGACAACGCCTAAAGGTTCGTTGTAGGCTACGGAACCTTAAAAAACATAATCCATTTATTGAAGTAGTCACATTCAGATATAACAAAATACAATGGAGGTTAATTTTGCATTAAAAAACTCCACTTTACGGCAACTTGAACTTAAATAATTATTTCAGATAACCGTCGCCCTAATTTTTGGTAATAATTACGACCTTCCGTTCCAAGGGCACAATACAAAGGAAAGATTAACATATTTCTTTAATACCAGTCGTCTATTGTCCCACTGAATTAGACATCGAGTGGAGTTAATCGTTGTGAGTAAATTGCTGTAAAAATTATGTGGGAGCCAATTAGAACCAGGAGGTTATAAGCTTTTACAACGGATGGAGTTGTGTTCGTTAATTCGTCATTATAGTCTCATTTGATGAAATAATTTAGGAAAGGTGTTTATAAATAATCAATTTTTATGAGCTTACTTTTAACATAGATTATATATAGAAGTCTCTAAAAATTTTTATGGGTAGCAACCCCCGATAAATAAACTAGTATGCTACTTGACAAAAATTACGGGCCCATCTGACCTAACACGAAATTGCTGAACAGTAGTTCAGCCACCACATACTAATGTGGTGGCAGATATAAATTAGGTAATGCGGCGGTGTCAATGACTTAGAGTTCTGACATAGGACCTATGTACCACCAGTAACGTATGAGATATTGCTCAACTTTTACGTTATCTAAGGTACTTTATTCCTGTCACTGATAATCGTTAAAAATAATAATGGCAACCCATTATACGTCCCACTGCTGGGCACGAGCCTCTCCCCTTTTTGAGGGGAGGCCTGGAGCTTACTCCACCACGCTGCTCCAATGCGGATTAGTGGTGGTGGGTGGGTTAGTGGCCAAACCGCTGTCACTGATATTTGATAAAAATAATTGTAAAAAAAAAAGTAAGTAAAAAAAACGTTTCATTTTCCTTCACAAATTTTAGGCTTATAGGTACTTATTGCTAATACAGTACTTGTGCACTTCGATCCTATTTTTGTGAGGGACTGGTGCCTGAAATAGGTTTCTAAATGAAACTTGTGCTACAGGTCGCCAGGCCCCTCCCGCAGACACTTCTCAATTTACAGCAAGACACAGTAAAAGAAAAAAAGAAGAAAAAACACTGCCTAAATTATAGCCACTACAAAAAATATACATATATAAAAAAAAGAAAAAGTGTGGACTTTTATGATAATATCTAATTAAGTTTAAATTTAAGCGTAATAGTAAAAGCGAGTTACAGTTTGATTTCAATAATTATTTGGGTGTGTTTTGTTGTTCGCTCGAGAGCGTTTGTAGGTGAGTGAATGTGGATTGTGCGGGTGTATGTGTGTCTGAGACACATTTTTACTCCACATTTTTCGTCTGCAGTGCAGTAGGTAAGTTTTTATTAATAACTGATTACTTTTACGTACCTTGAATGGAGTTCATTTTATAATACCATTTATCCGTATATCAACCGAACATACTTAGTCTGGGTTGCACCAAGTTTGTTAAATGTGTTTGTTAAAGTTAAAATTATTGTTACATTTCACATCCTTATCTAACTTTAACAGATTTGGTTAAGGTAGAGAAGGGTGTGAAATGTTACAAATATCTTGGTGCAACCCAGGCTAAGACACAATAATTAATATAATATTAAACACAAAAAATGCATTAAAAAGTGCTACCTATAATAAACTATCATTTAAATTATGACTTTGTTCGGATAAGTGTGCAGTTACCCTAAAACGTTCTATTTAACCTAAAATGGTTTTCATAACAACTTAATTTCAAAATAATTAGTTATGTACTTTTATTTACAAGTCTAATTAAAGAGTCCAGACATATTGCTAACAGGAGCAAAAAAAGTTTACACCATTACCTTTAAGCCTTAGCCTTATTACTAGTTTGTATCTTAATTAAAACTACAAAAATATTTACTCCAACGTTATTTTTATTACTTTACTGCCAGATACAAGGAGTAATGAGCGATAAATCTAAAAAAGCTACAGTTTTAGAAGCGACAGTCAATATTAAACTGTACAAGATACGTGAGTTCTTTACAATAATGGGCTTGTAGTACAAAACCGTACACTGATGTGTTAAACACGGGACGTTATTTTAAAATCAGAATTTCATTAACCATAAATAAGTGGACCAATTTATCGGGCAGCGTGGGTAATTACGTCCATATACGTTCCCTGCATGGACGTGTATGTTTAGGGTTCAGTCGTTTTAAAGATGAAATAAAATGTAATAGCCGGCTCACAATTAACTATAATGGTAGCCTTTGTATTATTGCTTTTGAAGACTAATTGAAAGTTTATTTATTACTATGTAGTTTTAAATTTAGTTACGGTTTTGTTTTTGTGAGTGAGTGATATTTTGCGTTACTCATATAATATATGTAAGTGTAACAAGTTAATCTGCGAGCTTCACACATTGTAGATTTTTTTCATGTAATGGAAGTGGCAAACAAGCATGCAGTTCACATTGATGTTAATGGTTTAAAGACATTTATTTCCTCATATAGATTTACAATCACTACATGAGAAACAGTTGTACAGTATAAACGTTTTGTTGGGCTATTTAAAATTATCCTATTACAATCACAAGTCACATCACATCACACCACAGAACGTAAAGTAACAATTATATTCATGTTAAGTGATTACTGCAGCCCATATACACCCACACAAAGACCAAGGTCAAAATGCAGATGCGTTATCACTCCTGAGGCCTGAGGTGGCCTCTGTGCCAGAAATTACAGGGATATTTTTTTTGGATTTATCTCTGGTACACCACGATATCTAAAAAGTGGCAATTACAAGCGTAATTGAGGAAGTGGTGTTATTATTACCTAAACCCCATTACCTAATCTATTTGCCACCAAATTTACCACTACAACACCAATATTTAGCACTATCGTGTTCCGGATAGATCAGGCTTACCTACCTACGAATTTATTTCTCTACAGGGGCCGCAACAAGAATTAATGTAGGTAAAAATAAAGGCTCGGTATGCCACCGGTTAAGAATCGTGGTGTTAGAATTCCGTTTAACTTAGGACTCAGGGTGTCAACGTATCTGCATTTTGATTTTTGTTTCTTGTATATGTGCTGCAAAATTATTCATTTACCATTCATGTGTCACCATTATTACATAAAAAAGAACTACAAGTTCTGACAAACAACCTTCTGCTCGGCTTAATTATGTCCCGGCCAAAAATGTTCTACTGATGGTAGAGCTCCAGTAACGGAGCTCGCGGGCGTAGGCACCACCGCATTACCTTATATACTTGCCGCTAAATGATAGTGTTAGCGTTAGTACTTTCGTGTTCCGGTCAGGGGGTCTACCGCCTATCTGTATTGCTGCTGACATTGTCATTGCTGTCAAATTTTCATGTCGATTTGTAGCTCCTTTATAAGTAGTATTGATAATCTGATTGATATTCTCGTTTTCGTATGTGATAAACAAGCGATAATGGTAGATTATTTCCATTATTGTTATTTAGTTAAAGTAAAAATCGACTTTAAAATTTGACAGCAATGACAATGCCAACAGCAATTTCGATAGGCGGTCGCACCCCAGGTGGTAATGTACGGCCCTGTGATTTCCGGCACAAAGGCCAAGCCCTTAGGCCTCAGGAGTGGTAACGCATCTGCATTTTGACCGTGGTCTCTATGTGAGTGTCTATAGGTTGCAGTGATCACTGAACATCAATGTGAACTGCATGCTTGTTTGCCACTTCCACTACATAAAAAAATGGTTCACCGAATAGTTTTTCGATATTCCATGTTGGTTTAGTTAAAAAGTGGGTCTTTAATGGGAGATCATTCGTGAAGTGAAGAAATCAGGCGTGAAGTTATGTTTCTAATAAATTAAATTTCTACGGAATCTCTGTTCTTTCGATGAACGCACTTGCCGGGTTTATTATAGCGGACCAAAATATGTGTATAATATAATACGCACAGAATATGCATTTAAAAATAAACTGCTCTGACATTTTTATATTTATTTATATGTTACGACAACCATGTATGAACGTAAAATGAATAACTCATAATAAAAAGTTGTTTGATCACTATAAAGAAAAACTTATACGTGTATCAGTTTTTAAAAAGTTTTTATCTTAAAGTAGATAAATAATTTATTTATATTTTAAATAATACATATATATCAATTTTTCCCTTTTGCTTGTGAACATACTCGTAGGTTTAAAATACAGGTTAGTAGGTTATCTTTAAAATTTTACGCATCTTTGGGATAACATTTTTCAATACATTTTTAAAAGTTTTTATAGACTTTCAACCATATAGGATTCAGACACAAATTTTTGGTAATCTGCTCCTCAATAGTAATAGAACAATCTTTTTTTATGGAATGAAGGTGTCAAACAAACATGCAGTTCACATTGATATTAAGTGACGACTGCAGCCTTTAGACACTTTGGTACACTAGGACCAGAGTTTAAAATTCAGATGCGTTGCCACCTCTGAGACCTAAGTTGATATGTCTCTGTGCTAAGTTATTATGGGGCCGTATTACCATCTAACCGAAACACGATAGAGCTGAACACTACCATTTAGCGGCAGATTGATACGGTAATGCGGTGGTGCCGAGTGCTCGAGCTCCTTTTCGTTTACTATTGTGCAGGATTATATTAAAATACACTCAAAAATATTAAAAGTACATCCTGTTTCATGAGTTACAATGTCAGACGCAGAAAATCATAAAACCCATTAAAGATGAAATAAAGCGCTGTTCACTACATCAACGTAAATTGCAATAACTTTCCAAGAATCATATTTTCTATGCTCAATTCTAAACAACCGCAATAAACTATATTAATGCGAGACAATTTCAACCGAGTCAAATTTTATTTGTCCCTGAGGACAATTTCCTCTTGTCAAGTGTCGGCCACCCGGGCATTCGTATAATGAGAAAACGACGAAATCAAGTTGGCCTAAATTAGACTGAGACACGGTGAGCTTACATGTTGCTGAATGCAAGTCTCTGTTTTATGTCATGCATTTTTATCAGTGAAGAGGATGTTTTACAACTTAACATAATTCGTTTGACCCATATTAACAAATACTCGGTCTCATATTTAGTCTCATTGGGGTTTATTGGGATTTTCTTCTTTAGTTTATTGTTTTGCGACATTTTAAGTGATTTTGAAATGGTTCATAATTAAAATAGAGTAAATTTTAGAACATTCATCTAAAAGTAATGAACCGCGAACAAAACCACACATTTTAGCATCTCATAAACATGAAGTTTATTAGAATCCTTATCGTCGAATACCATTCATTACACGACAGTAAAATATAGCTTTTCAAACTTTCCACAGTTGCTATTCAGCCATTAATTTTAATGTTCTATCAATTGTAAACTTCAATTCCTCCGTTCTAGGTGCTCCCCTTTTCAATTACTTCCTCAGTTAAATCATCCATGACGGTAAGCAGTAAAACTGTTATCATGTAACTTATTTCATTTTAAACCTATTATATTGTCGTTGGAAAGTAAAGAACGATGTTATTGAGTCTCTGGGCGTTTATCAAATTGTTTTGATTTCCTTTTTGTAATTGATCATTTTTATTTTACTAATTAGGTATGGTGTAATAATTTTACTGTTTTCAGGTAGTAAATTATATCCTAAAAGCACAATCGTGTGAGTAAAATTATATTTTTCCACGTGTATATTAAGGCACTTTCTAAAATTTTAAATTCTAAGCTTACCGGCAGGCAGGCTTAATATTCAAGGTCCTTTATAGCATAAGTGAGGTTAAAGTTTTTTCAACATAAATTTACCAGGTATAAGTATATTCCACATTATTTTTCAATTCAATTGATACTCAATGAATATTGTAGCTTATTACTACAAGGGACTTTAATAATATACATAAGTAATTAATAAAACAAAACTAATACAACGAAATATGTAAACGTCTCTGTCTTACAGTTTGTCACAATAAAGGCGTGAAATCATTTGAATATCAATAACATTCGGTATCTAATTTACATGTGGACAATTCGTGTATTTTATATTATAGCGATCACTATGTTAAGCATGAATAGTTTGAATACTCATCAATATGAATTATTTTGTTTACTCTTTTATAGAATAATATTGTAGCGTTAGAAATCAAACTACACGTTCTGAGATGCAGAATTGAATTGTTTAAAAGAAACGCATTTGTTAACGCCATTCGAGTATATAATAAGTTACCGGACAGTTTCGAACAATTGCGATTACCAGTATTCAAAAAAAGGCTGACACAATGGTTGCAACAGCACTGTTTTTATGACATTTATGAATATATGACAAATAAAATAAAACTGTAATTAACTAATTGTTTCCTAATAAATCGAATATTAATTTGTGCCATAATAATCTGAATTCCTGATTCTTTTTTTTTGACATATTCAATCATACAACTTGACATAATTACTTTAATATCATTTGACTTTAATAACTGAAATCCAAACTTAAATGCAAAATCATTACATTTTACAGATACTTACAATTTAATATTAAAATTAATAAATTTAATTGTTATGTCTAAAATAATTGTATATTTTATGACTTTCTGTGTTATTTCCTAAAGGAGATGTTGCAAAAATGTATGGACCTCCAGCCATGTATTGTACACAATATCATTACCAGGCAAAATCAATATAAAAACGTTTTTTACGGCGTATATATACTTATTTAACTTTGTTTGCAGTTACAAAACATTATTTGCAGTTAAAATTGCAACTCAAAACCAACATGGCGAATAGGGCGGGCGATGTCATTTTGACAAATGCCACTAATAACCATATTGAAAATGATAAAATCGTTTGAATTAAATATGGTTGTAACTCTAAAATATATTCTTGAATAAATTAATTGTATTTTTTTCGGATTTTTTCGGATTTAATTTACCCATTTTTTCAGGTACTGTACGTACCAGAGCCGAGCTCGCAACATCTCCTTTACCAACTAAACTATAATTTATACACATACGTTCTTAGACTGTGATAATATCAACTATTTGAAATTAAATAGAAAAAATATCTTATTATAATCTGATTAAGCTGTACTCTCACTATCTGTACAAAACTATGTAATATTCTGGTAAATAAATGATTATGATTATTACAATGAAGATTTTCTAAATACGTAAGTATTAATATTGAAGCACAAAAATCTAAGGGGAACATTTCTCCCACTTTACTTTCAAAAATGTCAATCAATAGTGTATAAATCTTTGTCTTTTCCTTTGAAGCAATATCGACGTGAGGAAGTTTTTTGATAAAGATACATCTGAAACAATTACAATTATTACTCCAAATTCTTCCATCAATAAAAATAATGCACCAATAACAACGCCATATAAACCAACCACATCACCACTTGTAGATGAAACGTTACGTTAGCGCCACGTACAATTAAAGTCACGATCAGTATCTGTTCGACGAAAGTCAACCCCTAAGTTTCGTAATGTCATCAGACGAAAATAATTTTATTGTTGACTGGCAACTGGCAACACAGCCAGCTGCTAATGGCAAGACGCGTGCACTTAAGCAATAATGACAATGTCTCCGAAACAGGCGACCGTATCGCACAAATGCATTTCAATTTATTATTTTTAATGAATGTATAGTCGTGCAAAATTATTTTGTCTTCAGCACGTATATTTAAAACGGAGATGACCAGTTGAATTTGGAAATGGAAAGTAACGTCTGCTTTGTGTGAGCCGCGGCATAATTAGAACGAAGAAATTTTGAATACAATTTTTTTGTCAATTGTAAATCCTAAGACTCTTTAATATAAATTCTAAAAAATTGACCTATAACCTTCACAAATTTTACCAACTATCTCCCACTATTTAATTCTCTTTTACAATTACTGGTAATAGAGCTCCAGTGACGGAGCTCGCGGGCGTAGGCACCACCGGATTACCTAATATACTTGCCGCTAAATGGTAGTGTTCAGCACTATCGTGTTCCGGTCAGGTGGTAATGTACGGCCCTGTAATTTCAGGCACAGAGGCCATAACACCTTAGGCCTCAGGAGTGGCAGCGCATCTGCATTTTGACCTCTGGTCATTGTGTGGGTGTCTATAGGCTGCAGTCATCACTTAACATCAATGTGAACTGCATGCTTGTTTGCAACTTTTATTACATAAAAAAAAAAAAAAAAAAAAAAAAAAAATCTTGATTAAAAAACTGTGTGTCTAAGCAAATGCGAGAAAATACTTTTGATAGCGTTCCAATTTCTGCTGGAGCTCGAGAATATGAGCTCCACAACGTAACCTAATCTATTTTCTGTAATGTTTTCTTTGTTTAGGTATTCCGTGGAGCAATCATATTTGGAAAATTTGTCAAACATCTCATATCTTAGGAGGACCAACGCAACTGTATTGACTTCTTTCTAATAATTTAAGCATATATTTCTATAGGCGTTCATATTCACTTATCATTAATGTAAGCTGTGTGTGTATTTGCCATTTCCTTGATATTAAAAAAAATCAATAATTAATTCAATTAACATGAATTGCGTATTTAAAGTTAACAAATAAATTCTTGATTATTGTTTCAGATTCAGATTTTAATCAGTCAACATTGGTAATTAACTTGCGGTAAACTCAATAACTACCGACATTAATAATTTCGTCTGACTTTAATCACAGTTCCATAATTCTGGGTCATAATGGTAGGTGTTTGTATAATTGATTATACCCTGCCAAAGCAGATTATATTATAAGATACACATTGTACCTACTTTTATCATTACTTGAATGTTTAAGTCATAACTCATACATAGTTGTCTTTTTTTTCTGATTTGTAAGATTTTTTTAGGAATTAACTTTATTGGAGGGAGTTTTGGCGGGAACCTTGAAAGAGGCGTAAGGTGCTCTTATTTTATTTCATTTTCTTGGTGTATTTTAAAGTTATATTGAATAAAGTTGGTGGCATTTTGTTTGATATAGGTTTATTACAGTGCCCGTGTATAGTGAAATAGAATAACAGTGCGAAAACACGACCTTTCAGGTTGCCTCCAAAACTTCATTGTAAATGTTCTGGTAAAGTAGCCATCGCTTTACTCGAATTACTTGATTGTAACTCACTTGACTGACATATTATACTTGATGACTTATATACTTGATACTTACTTATTATACTTGATGACTATATTATACTAACTTTTACGCTGCTTAATAAATACGAAATATCGTTTTACTTGACACTGGCAATATGCGTAACAGCGATGCCATAATAAAAAAAAATATTTTTTTATTTTAATCTGAATTAAGGAGTAAACTTAAAAATAAAAAAAATCTTACAAATCAGAATAAAAGACAACTATGTATGAGTTATGACTAAAAACATTCAGATCTCCATATTTTTTTTTTTGATAAATCGTTTTTATATTGATTCAGTCTAATTAAACTTTTAGGATGCACATGAATCCGGGTTTGCCAGTTAAAAACAGCGATGGTTCTCTATTTTATAATTTTAGTTTTTATTAATAATCTAATAACTATGATAAATTATTGAGTCGTTAATTCTTGATTATTCGAACAGTGCGTATTGGTATGGAGTCAATTGGACCGAGCTGGTATTTAGGGGATCCCAGCCCACAGATGAGAACAGCATTCCAAAAGGGACTACAGTATCCAACAAGAAATAATGCACATCGACCTCAGGAAGAGACGTCGGCTTATTTCGGATCTGTAGAGCGTTATCTCTTTCGCACCTTACCTATTTGACATTTGTCGAACATTTTGATCAAGTTTTGACCAATACCGGACTACGGATGCTTACGTAGGCAGTGTGCAGCAGAGACATATAGCAACACGGGCCACCAGCCACGGCGGACCGGAGGGGAGTAGCCATATGCAGGCTTTCCCCTCTGTCAAAGTACAAGCCCAAATGGTCCTTCGCCTGTCGCCCAGACGTTTAAATGTGGGCGTGAAATTGTTTATGTATTTTTTTTTTGCAATGTGATCCTTAAATTGCACTTCCTTTCATATATCAATGCCCAATAATAATAAATTACTATGCCAAACATTTAGACTTTTGAACATTATGATTAGGTACTGAAGTTTTTAGCAAACGTTTGGATAATGATTTTTGGACAAACAAGTTACGTTACGTTTATTTCTACTGATATTTTTTTTTATGTATAAGTTTTTTTAATTTTTCATGTCTTAATTCTACTCATGTTGCGAAGTGTATTCTAGCACTGTTAGGTATTCCTATAGTAACAACTGTTCATTCTGAGATGTATTTGCTTCTTTTATATGGTAAATATTTCTATCTCGAATTCAAAATATCACAAAACAAATTTGATAATTTTAATCTATAATGATAAACTCACATTTTACTCACAAAATAAAAACGAAGCAGTCAAAAACACTACCTGTTTATTAACCGAAAACCGCTTTAAGAAACAAAAAAAAAACATCTTTCCTATGTGGTCACAATCAAGGATCAAAACGTGAACGTTATCTTTTCTGTCATAGAGCGATTTGTCACCAGGGATGGACGACAGACAGCAATTAGTAGGACCACCCGGAGTCAGGGTCTGATATATACATCTGCTATTGTCAGCCATTAGCGATTAAAGTAATTTGTTTATTCTCGTCAAGATAAAAGACATGGCCATCATAATTTACTATGAGTAATCACTTAGTTTTTTTCTCATATGTGATAAACAAGTTCACTTATTATCTGGTGGTGCTTCTATCCATTTTTGATGCATGTTATCACTGAACCTTTTATAGGTTTACATATTGATTGTTCTACCATATAGGGATGAACTTGCATTATAGTTGTTACGTAGTATGCAAATTTATTCGGATGTTCAACAAATTGATTTCTTATAATACTTCGATATCAATTTTGTTATTGATGTGCTACATTGTTTATCAAAAATATTATCTATTCAAAAGTGTGTCTTACGACTTCATGGGATTTTTAATCAAATTATTTTTAGATTAGTACCGTCTCAAGACGAGCTGCGTAGTCCACTTTTATATACGTATACCATCCAAAGTGCAACCAAAAAAAAAATATTTTATTACTCTGTCCTTGCCATAATGAAATCGCACTACACTACTGTTCGATGTCGCTACAATCCGATTATCGCTTACAACGCACGTTTATCGCACGAACATTCCCAACAAAACAAGTACAATAAACGACCTCAGCCGTATCTCGAACGTTCGCGACCAGGCAATTGACAAACTCAAACAGGGTCGTGATCGAAAGAAAGAAAGATCTTCGTTACTTGCGAGTCGGCATTCGGCCATAAACGTTATCACTAACTAGCGATCGGGGCGTATCGATTCCTTGATTCGCCTCACGAAATTAAGGGAATCGCTCATGGGGATATTATTCCCTTCGCGGATAACATCTGCTCTGGATATAGTAGATTTGCGTTGTACTTTTGTAAGATTTTTTTCTGAGTAGATGTTTTTCTCTGTCTGTTTTCCGTGTTGCTACGGTTAACAGATAGTAGTGGAAAGTTTTATTGTGTAGGATATTGTGATAAATCGTGTACGCTACTTAGATGAATTTTAGTGTCTATAACTTATGTAGGTAACCTTTACAGTTTGGTTATGTGATTATAACGGTGGTAGACTTCCAGTGACGGATTTCGCGCGCGAAAGCACCATTGCATTATTTAATTTTCTTGCTGCTAAATAGAAATGTTCAGCGCTATCGTATTCCACTCATGTGGTAACACAACATTGCACAGCCTTGTAACTTCCGGTACAGATGCATAAAAACTTAGACCTGAGACTCCTGAGGTCTAAGTTCCTGTGCCTCTGAATCTGGTTTTATGTAGATGACTATAGTCCACCCACTCGTGCCCCCCGTACATAAAATATAATTAAATGATAGAGAGAGAGAAGCGCGAATGGCCCCCCGGCTGGTGTAGATCGTGAGCGATCTACTCGGTTAAGCGATACGGGCGCGGTCGGGTGAGTGATGGGTGACCGCTAGTGGCAAATTAAAATGCGCGTTTCCGTGCTTCGGAGGGCACGTTAAGCCGTTGGTCCCGGTTGCTATTGAAAGATAGCAGTCCTTAAACTTTGTCTGAGGCTTTATGGGCGGTTTAAAAAACATCCGACAGCGGGTTGGCCACTAATCCGTATCTCCACCAACCCAAATTGGAGCAGCGTGGTGAAGTAAGCTCCAGGCCTCCCCCCAAATAGGGGAGTGACTCGTGCCCAACAGTGGGACGTTTCAAGGGTTGCCATTATTAAATTAAAGATGTGCTACTATACCTGCTCACCAGCCCTTTAGCCCTGTTAACTACGTATGTATATATTACAGGAGTGAGCCTATAAACATGAAAATAAGTAAAATAAAATATTTTTAATTTATAAAACGAATATAGCTATTACGTAAAGTAAAAATAAAACAGGTAACTATTAATAATAAATGTAAATAACAATAAAGTCAATTTCATGGACGGGACACATTTTAAAACTTCATGGGTTCAACAGCAAATTAATTGATCAAATTATCTTAATGGGTATAATTTCTTCCTCGACTCAAAGATCTAACTTAATACCTAAGGTTTAGCAGCAGCATGTTAATAATAGCAGCATTATAAAAGTTTTTATAACTCGCATTATTGCATTAACACATGCGAATTTATTCGAAAAAACTTAAAGAAGACGTTCCATGTATTCAAAGATATTTTTTTCCCAATTTATGTACATTTTTTCTGAAGTAACAAGTCTAACCTATAATTACTTCATTTTTTCACTTCACCAAAATTCAAGTAACATACATCCAAAAAACCGTTGACTTGACGCCATATTATTATCAACACGTGCGTGTTTGCACAGTAATTCGAGGCGACTGCAGTTTTAGTGCAGTTCAAATAGTGCGTCGTGGAAACCTTATACTGGAAGAAAGTTGGGGTGGCTCGGCCAATCGGATGCGATGAGGCTTTGGGGGAGGCATTGTCACGTGTCGTATGCGTAACTATCATGTTGCTTGTGTACGTTTAAGGGGCTTTCGAATGCGGGTGTAGAAAACTAGACTTGTTCGTTCACAAACTATGTACCTACGAGTCTGAAGTGGAAAATAAAAAAGCAATTGTAGCGTATATTAGGCTTTAATTTATTGCAGTTACTTTGTCTACCCCTGGAACTGGAACCTGTATGATAAAAGATACTGAACATTATTATTTACTTAGAATACATTGTAGAGACTGATATAGTTACTTACAAGATGGACTCAACGAGAGACCAACGATAAAAAAAATATTAAAAATTGCAATCCACGAAACCAATTGTCTTGTAATACTGAAATAGGGCTTCAAAAGTAACGAGTGCTTAAATTTTATCTCTGTAGATTTCTTATAGTCGAAAAAACTCCTTTACATAGGGTACATTTAATCAAAACAGATAATTGAATTGAAAAAACTTGGAACGCAGACCACTAATTTGTGTAGGTACTTACGTAATACATACACCAAAAAACAACTCACTGATAATACGTTGCTGTAGTAATTAGAATTAAACATGTCGAATGGCGTCCAATGAGAAACACCGACTGACAAATTTTAAAACTATTTAGGTACCATAACTCTGTCATCATTTCAAGAACGGGCCCACCCATGTCATTCTACTCGTGGAATTAACAAAAAACAGCTTTGAACTTAGGAGCGTGGACTTTAAATTAAGTTTGCACAAAATTATGACCCAAATTCAAGGAAAAAAAGTTCCATGCTCGTTGCGTAAGGGGCCTGGTGTAAAGATACACATAAATGTATCATTGATCGTATTTTGGGACAACCTGTAGATACTATGAACGACTGTATTGTATGCATAATGGATCAATTATATTTAACGTTTTACATATCGTATAGCGTCTCATGACGAACATCGTGTGACAAATTTTATTAGAGAACTAGCTGTTGCCCGCAGCTTCGCCCGCGTGGATGTCGTTTTATAAATATTTTTTCCTGAATTTTCTTTCTATAAACCTCACGGAGCCCGAGTCCTTTCCAACGAATGCAAAACCGTGGAAATCGGTTGGTGCGTTCTGGAGTTATAGCGTCAGGAAGGAAAACCCGACTTATTTTTATAATATAGATTATGGTGAACATCTTTATGTTCACCATAATTCTGTCATCATTTCAAGAATGGGCCCACCCTTGCCTTTCAGCGTGGAATAAACAAAAACAGCTTTGAAATTGGCAGCATTGGCTTCAAATTGAATAATGCTCTGTGCTATCTACTTCCACCAGATGGGGCTTGGTGTGAAGATAAATACATAAATGCGTATTTTACCATTACCGTATAAAGGAATCGAATGAAGGAAAATATAAAAACTGAACAATTATATGTTACAATAGTAATTAACGTTAGGCATGTCGAATGGCGTCCAATTAGAATCAGTGTCTAACAAATTTCAAAGCCGTAATTCTGTCATCATTTCGAGAACCCCACCCATGACAATTTGAGTAGAATGAACAAATTAACAAAACAGCAACAGTGAACTTCCGCAACAGTGATGTGAATTCGCTTGTCTTCTTTTACAAATGCAAAAGCCATTTGACGAAGAGAGAATTCTCACTCGAATGAAAAGACTTTTGTCTTACAAAATGATCCAGAAGCTTCAAAATTAACATGGTCTATATATAAAGTCCGTGCAAAATAACGATCCAATTTCAAAGAATCATTCATTTAATCGAGGTGTTAATCTTTTATTGCAATTTAAATTGAGATGATATCGATTAAGGTTTTATACGTTGTGGGTGTTGCTGACACAAAATGATGATGATATCAACAGTTGTAACACAAAGTAGAGCGCCTTTTGATTAACAATAATTAAATCTATTAAAAAAAACTCTCTAATAAAAAAATAATTGTGAAATTTCGTGTGTTTATTTGGTAGGTATGAGAATTGGTTGTAGTCTATTTTTTATATCCGGTGATTCTCGCCAAATACATATTTTTTGATAACTTGAATATTTTTAATGCCTTTATGGCGATTTGAAATTTGTCGGAGCAGAGAGCGCAAATCGACAAATACTTTCCTACCTCCTTTATCTTCATCAGTCTCATCATACATGACTCTTGACACCACCTTCGCACAGTCTTCGACCTTATGTTCCAGGTGGTCTGCAATAACTTTTTTTAAGCATGCAATTCACGGTGATGGTAGGTAAGTGCAGTCTATGGGTATACATATACATGATATGTTCTTAGGTTTTCGCGAGCTACACTCATTGAAATAAAACTATTTTTACGGATTTATCTCGCGTATATTAAACTAAAATGTTTTTTAAAATAAACCGACGTTTCGAACGACAACCAGCTATACTACCTTACGTTAATGGTGTCACAGATAAAATCAGCAACATTTTAAAAAAGGATTCCATTAAAACAGTTTTCAAACCATATAAAAAGATTCATCAGTATTTAAGATCCATTACAAGTAATATTCCATTACAAAATTCTGGCATTTATAAATTAGATTGTGATTGTGGACTCTCATATATTGGTCAAACGAAGAGAGCTGTATCCACCCGCGTTAAAGAGCACATTGCTGATGTCAAAAACCGAAGAACAGGGAGGTCTGCAGTCTGTGAACACATAGCGGATAAGCCAAACCATTACATCCGGTTTGATAAAATTCAAATACTCGCTAGAGAACACAAACCCATTCCACGAATGGTACGTGAGGCTATTGAAATAAAAAAAAACCCAAATTTCAATAGAGAAGATGGATGGCAATTATCAACATCATAGAATCCCATACTTAGCAAGATTAAATCCCAGCCGCAGCAGTCTGCAAGACCTCAAGATACCATGTAATTATTGTGTTAATCCTGAACGCTACGCAAGGCGTTTACGAAATCGATGGAGGTAGCTACATATAATTTTTTCAAACTTCTGTCAGACAAATGTCACCTCAGTCTGCCCGGGACCACGGAAGCTGAATAGCGACCGAAACGTCGGGTTGATTTTAAAAATCAGTTTAGTTTAATATACGCGAGATAAATCCGTAAAAATATTTTTATTTCAATATACATATACACAAGATGTTTTGCCTCTGTGGTAGTTACGGGGCTATACAATAGCTACTAGCTGAAACACAGTACTAAATAGGTACTATAATTTGGCGGTAGGTAGATTACGTAATGCGGTAGTGCCTACGTTCTCGAGATCTGACACTGGAACTCTACCACAGTAGACTACCATCAGCTATATTCACATCTGTTTTGTCATTTGCTCATTCCAAATTAATTTTACGCCGAGCGTGAAGTGAAATTTAAAGCCAATAAATATGTAAGTAGATTTCAGTTTTAATTAGAAATAAATTGCAATTAAAGTTCTACGGTTTTCTTTGAATTGTCTCAAGATTAAAAGCTCAGTCCCTTGTTCGGTGGTAACAAAACGAAATCGTGTGCAAATGTTTCGATGCAACAATGTTGGTGTTAATAAAAAGAGTTTGTTCTTTAAAAAAATATTTCCAATTAATGTTTTTATTTTCAACTGACAATAAATATGTTGAACATGGTTTGCAGTAGTGGTCTGTTGGACGCAATTTGAAAATAATGAACGCACTTTGCTTTGTGTCATGCCGGTTTTTGGCTGTGTAATATTTTTTTATTTATTGACGGTTGCGAAAGATGTTCTCTTTTTGAAGTGTATACGTTCTCTTTTTGAAGTTTATAGCCGCGAATATGCGGCGACGCTGTCAAAATTAAAACTTCGGTGTATATAATCATTTCGCGAATTTGTCATGCATGATTGAGCAACAATATTTGTTGCTAATGGTAGAGTTCTTGCGGCTGGGCTGGTAGAGGTGTAGGTTAACCACATAACCTAATCTATTTACCTTTTATAAAAATAAAATAACATATGTTAGTTTCACTAAAATAAAAGAACGACTGGACCGGTTTGAATTTCCGTAGAAGTCCAAGGAAGGTTTTAAATAAAAGGTGAGCGAAACCAAGAAATGAAAGAAAAAAAATTACGACGAACGTAAGAAAGTAACTTCACACCTGTGTACCACGAAAGTGTAGACAGAGGTAAATTAATGCATTCAAGCGTAGATGCAAAACACCTATGATTCGCCGGTTACATTCTGGCCCATGCAACAGGTGGCAAGCCTATTAACATCACTGTAACTGTTTGATATTATTTCGCATTAACACATGCTTGTGAAATATATTTTATTTTTAAAGAAAAATGGAAAGAAAAATTTGACTTCAGGCGAGGCTCGAACTCGCGACCTACTGGGAATCTAGTCCAGCAGCTCTTCCAATTGAGCTACTGAAGCCCTGCCCGATTTATCAAATCTTTCCTTCACATCTATTGCATTGCTTTATGGTAGCAGTAGCGCCATCTATTACCAACTATGCTAGTTAGGCAACCGATATAATAGACTTTTCAGTTTATTGAATATCGTAAAGAAGTCGCTTTTACCCTTAATAATTGTTTGATATTATTTCGCATTAACACACGTGTGTTATATTATACTGGACTAGATTCCCAGTAGGTCGCGAGTTCGAGCCTCGCCTGAAGTCAAATTTTTCTTTCCATTTTTCTTTAAAAATAAAATATATTTCACAAGCATGTGTTAATGCGAAATAATATCAAACAATTATTAAGGGTAAAAGCGACTTCTTTACGATATTCAATAAACTGAAAACTCTATTATATCGGTTGCCTAACTAGTATAGTTGGTAATAGATGGCGCTACTGCTACCATAAAGCAATGCAATAGATGTGAAGGAAAGATTTGACAAATCGGGCAGGGCTTCAGTAGCTCAATTGGAAGAGCGGCTGGACTAGATTCCCAGTAGGTCGCGAGTTCGAGCCTCGCCTGAAGTCAAATTTTTCTTTCCATTTTTCTTTAAAAATAAAATCACTGTAACTTCTATAAAATGGAAAAAATCCAACAGCACTCAGGATAATGTACCTTTATCTCTGACAGTCCCCGAGCCGAGGATCAAACTTGGGACCCCAGCGTAACAGTTGTAAACCTTCTACCACCATTTTAAATTTTCGTGGACACACTAAATACGGATTGAAAGTTCGACTAAATCACAGACCGCACTACGACTTTACTTTCAGCAAAGTACACTACGTACGTAAGTAAGTTAGAATTTTCTCAAAACTTACACTTTACTGACAGTTCTAAGCTTACTTTGCTCAAAGTAAAGCCATAGTGCGGTTTATGAATCCCTTACAACCAATGCACAGCTACCGTTGTCGTGACCGTGTACATTACGATACTATCTCAACAACACTACAGTCTTATTTTAATTTAAGACACTTACAGAAGCCATCAGCTTTACTGGAATAATTTAGAAGCACAGTATAAGATTGAAACGTTCTTTAGGATGTGGTAGAAGTTTGTCTATAGTTTTTCTTTAGTTTGTTTGTCTATAGTAAAGCCATAATGATAATAATAATATATTCTTATTATAAACTAGCGACCCGGCCCAGATTCGTGCGGATGCGATGTAGATTGTTACAGGTAATTAGATGCCATTTTCAATCATAAATTCCTACTCATCATGCCGATTCATCTGTTTAGACTATAATTGACGACTGTCCGTTATGTTAAGCGCTATAAGGCTTACATTAGAAAAAGTTAATATAATAATAATATTAATAATGGCAACCCATTATACGTCCCACTGCTGGGCACGAGTCTCTCCCCTTTTTGGGGGGAGGCCTAGAGCTTACTCCACCACGCTGCTCCAATGCGGATTGGTGGAGGTGGGTGGGTTAGTGGCCCAACCCGCTGTCGGATGTTTTCAAACTGCCCATAAGGCCTCCGACAAGGTCTAACGACTGCTGTCTATCGATAGCAACCGGAACCGACGGCTTAACGTGCCCTCCGAAGCACGGAAACGCGCATTTAATTTGCCACTTGCGGTCACCAATCACACTACTCGACCGCATCCGTATTGCTTAACCGAGTCGATCGTCTATGATTTACACCAGCCGCTGGGCCCATGCGCGTTTCGCATGATCCCTCGTTAAGTTTACTTAAAAATTCTAATTTTCCGCGCAACTATCTTTTTTTTCTGCGAGAGTATTGTATGATATATAAACTGCCTCAGTAGCATGGTTGTAGCAGGCCACTACTACTTCGCTGAAGTCCTGGGTTCAATTCCCGGGTTGGAGGATATTAGAGATAACGGTGTAAAATCCTTTATTTCTGGCTCTATTGGGATATTTCCATTTCAGGGAAGTTTCCCAGTAGGTACCTCGAAGTTATGTAATGTGCCCAGAGATGTCAATAGGCTCGCCACCTGTTCCATGGACCAAAACGTAACCGGCGAAACGTGGATATTTAATTTGTGCATGTATGTTTGAATGAATGCATTTACCTCTGCCTACCCTTTCAGGGATTACAGACGTAAAGTTACGTTATTGTATGATAGTGTGTCTGTGTTTACTGTAATTGGTATTATGTATCGTTGTTATTTAAGTAGAGATAAATAAATAAATATATGAATGCATGCATTTATCCCTTAGACGAAGTGAGAAATATGTTCACATTTCTTCTCCACGCTCGTCGAAATTCCACATTCGATTTTAATAAGAGTTATGCGTTACATGAGCATCAAAATTAATCCAAACCGAACTCTAGAACTCTAAGGCTAAGTTGCATCATTTTACTTTAAAAAAATTTATTAAAGTACCTACCGGGTTAGTGAAAAAATAGTTGCACCATTTGAGCATTGTTAAATGACGACTGAAACTCACCAAGCTGCGCTGGTTAATGTTTATGATAACCTTAATTAACTGTCAAGTGATGAGGAAATCTGTCAACCCTGATAACATTATTTTAATTTGACGACCCGGTTAGTCCAGCGGTGCGAAACCACCGTTTAATTCGAAGGGTCGCGGGATATTTCTTTCGGGTCTGGGTGTTTGTCTTTGTGTTGTGTGTGTACAACGGCACCCACGATACAGGTTTATACCTAGAGTATTTATTTATTATCTACTACAAAAATACGCTGGTGCAACGCCACCTGTGTTTTACAGTAACATTTACTTTAGCAGTGACAATGTATCATAGTCACTGCTAAAGTAAATGTTACTGTAAAACTTCAAAAAAACCATAACCAAAATAAACATTTGGTGCAACCGAACCTAAGTAGATTAATCTCATATTTGAATGGGTCTTCTAAGACCACGAAATCGGATAAGTCTGAGCCTCTAGGTTATAAGGTTTCTTACAGGATATTTCAACTATTAATCTGATTAATGCTTTGATTGAAAAATACTGTTGTGTCAATAGGCGCGTCCACACAGAGCAGCCTCGCGAGCCATTTGCCGCGCGAGGCAGCTCGCTCTGTGTGGACGTGCTTCGGTTAGCGCCTAGCTAGTCGTCTATAGTGTGAAAGTAACCTAATCAAATCTTAAGTTTGATTTCATAGTTTAAAAGTTATAAAATTCTTAGCTGTTTGCCGCGACTTGTCACACATCCGCGTGGTATTTGCTTTTTGGAAAAAATAGCTTATGTCCCTTCATAACGTTCAAACTACGTTTATGTTATAATAAAAAATCGTAAAAAGCGCTTAGATAGAGTTAATTTCATATTTTTTAAGCTATAGTACCTATGGAAGTAAATGGCATTAATTACGTTAAAGTATCGTTATTTCAGTACCGATTGTAACTGAATTTTCCACATGTGGTAGAGCTTCAGTAAGCGTAAGCACCATCACATTTCCCAAACTACTTGCCGCTAAATGGTCGTTTTGTACGCGCATAACTTCCATTCGATTACACCAAATTAAGACTGATGGTTTTTATGTAGGTAATACAGAATTTAGCGTTGAACAATGATAGATAACCAGCGGACTGATTTTGGGATTCCATAGGTCTATTAAAGGATTAGGTAATGTCCTAACCGTTATTAGATACCGACTGACAAAGATATCAATAGCGCAATATGTAACATAAATTATCATTGTAATATACCTACAGTCATATATCTTATAAAATAACTAGCCAATAACGCCCTGACGAACTTCGTATCATCGCCTTAGAGGTATAAAAAAATTGAAAATCCAAAAAATGGAAAAAAACATTTGTGGAGAATCACCATTACAGATAAAAAATAGACTACAACCGATTCTCATACCTACCAAATACACCCACAAAATTTCAAAATTATCAGTCATGCCGTTTTGGAAGAGTGACAAACACTGTGTCACGAGAATTGTACTCGTATATATTAGATTTGAAAGAAAAAACAAGGAAAACGGGAAAAAACTTCAAAATTCCACTAGACAATTCGAATCGAAATCCACATATCGCTAAAGCAGATTCGATTCTGAGCCTTACTTCACGCGTTGTCGGCCTGAATAAACTTCCAAATCGATTCCACATCTGAGAGTGACACTCTTGGATAAGGTTTACACGGCGCATTTACATTTGCATAAAGAATAGAAAGACGAATGATAACTAGAAATGGGACCGGTCTAGTTTAAATAAATAAGAATGCAGACACGTTTATCACAATGTAATGTGATAAATACGTAAAAATTTGTTGAGTTTTAAAAACAAACTATTCGGTTTGATATAAATTGATGATACTTTTTATAACTCTGCGTGCTTCCATGATTTTCTTTGTTGTGTTTGTTGTTCCATAATGCCCAGTGCCATATAGTCTATTAATACTGCTACTAGGAAACATTTCAAAACACTTAAAGCCTGACCAGAGTGCGTCATGTGGCCATCAATTAGAAAGCTCATTTGCAGAACATTTACGTTTTCCTAAATTAGTAGGATTTATTATGTAACATCAAAACAGCATTGTACTGCGAAGTGGCCATCCAAATAATGTCAATCGAGTTACAGTACCTACTCAACAATAAACATTGCACATCGAGCCTAAAAATTACTACGAAAGAGACAATCGGCTAGTTTACACTTCGTAGATCGTTATCTCTGCAGCACGATGCCTACGTACCTAAGCATTATTAGTCCGGTATTGGTCATATCTTGATCAAAATGGTCGACAAATGTCATTTAAGTCAGGTGCGAAAGATATAACGCTCTACAAATCCGAAATAAGCCGTAGTCTCGTTCCTGGGGTGGATGTGCAATATTTCTTGGATACTGTACACAATTTGGCCTCAGAGGACTTCAGACTTAACAGTAGTGATACATCCTTCTGCAGTAGAAGGATAGTTACTGTTAAGTCTGATGCCATCATAGCAATAAATATAATTGAATAGAGCACAATAGATTCTTAAAACATATTATATTTACATGGAAAACGTCAAGTGAAACTAGCACCAACAGCGCATTAAAGTTTCAGCAATAGAACCGAACTGAGTACCGTATCTTATGCAGCGCAGATATTGCACTGATGTGATTCTAAAAGAGAATTCCCATTGGAATCACTACACTGGATTCACTAAGAATGCATTGTACTTCCTTTCTTAATAGATTTTCATTTCAGATATGATTTCAAATTATTTCTTTTCAAAAAGAGAAATATTAAACTTGATAAAATTGTCATTCTTTTGTTTAAGGTATTATATATAGTTTTATTGATTATTTTATAGACAGTATTTTTTTACGTGTGGAAGGTGGCAAACAAGCATGCAGCTCATATTGATGTAAAGTGATAACTGCACCCTATAGACATCTAGACAAAAATCAGAGGTCATGCGTTGCCACCCTTGAGACCTAAGTTGTTACGTCTCTATGATAGTTATTACGGGGCCATACATTACCATCTAACCGGAATACTACCATTTAGCGGCAGATAGATTAGGTAATGCGGTAGTGCCTACGCCCGCGAGCTCAGTCATCAGAGCTCTACCACCAGTAGACCAGTAGAATAACATAAGTAGAATAACATAATATTATTATGTACATAATAACTGCCACGATTCATTACATCTATCCGATCTTTTGTAAAAAAATGTGTACTTCGACTTTTGAGTCATTTTTAAACATCAGTTTGCAAAGTTCATTTCAATTTTAAATAAACCAGCAATATTGTAACGAATATCAAAAGGTTCAAATTAAATTAAACATCCCAATAACTATTATTTCCAATGTACCCAGTACAAAGTTTAACTAAGAAAACAAGTGTATCGCTACTAACAAGGAACGTTGAACTGCCACGATTCATTACATCTATCCGATCTTTTGTAATTCCTTGTAAGTGCAAGATATTATATTACCCGTTCACAAAGGCGGATTTCTTTAATTATTTTAGTCAATATTGTGCTTTTAGCAACACCGTGGCAATCGATCAAGCAGCTGGTTGCAAGGCCACGTAATTCGATACACATTGGAATGTGGCCACAAATAAAATCACTTAGCCACAGAGTGGCGTCCTGCAGAGCACATCTACCGCTCACTGTGGCCTACGTTGAAATAAATTAAACCTAGAAGAGTCGACGAAACGTGATTAACGCGAATTTCTGGAACTCTCCGCGTTTTATTCTTTTTTTAAATAAATGACAAAGCTGACAGTGACATTCCGCGAGTGACGTCTTAAGCTTGTTAGCAGCGTCTTCTGTTAGGCAAAGGAAGTTTCTTTCGGGCAGCTGTTTCTTTGTGTTCTATAATTGATTTCGTTTCTTACAGCAAAAGTTAGACGCGAGTGTTGAGAAGTTTAAATCAGTTTCGGAAAAAGTTGTGACCCATTAAACATTTTCAGTTTACAGTAATATTCTATTTACGAATATGCTGCTCTTTAAATGTTTTAACAACACTATGAATATTTCAAATCAAATACAAAACAACATCCTATTATATTGATACCGCAATTAATTGGCCGGAATTTACCAATCGCTATAATATTCGTCGAAATTGAATAATCAATTATTCTGTTAGTTTATCGCAAAATACTTTAATAGTTCGTCATAAAAAACCCAAATACAAAAGCGTGACGTTTTTACGGGCAATTTTCAATTGTGCAAAATTTATACGAATAAAATAGGGCGTGAAATTGTTCCGTGAATAGGAGGCATTTGTTTGTGAAATCCGGTCGTAGTGTAAAATTTAGATGTAATGCATCCTTTACCTGTTTATAGTAGGGTTAGGATGGGAGTCTATTTGTCTATGTGACTGTACCAGTCGCCCATTTGCCGTCTCGTGTCTGAAAAATGTTAGATGGCGCAGTGTAATAAATTTTTCTCTTTCATGTACACTGTGTGAATGGAAATAAGCGACACGCATTACTTGAATATAATTTGGCAAAGTAGAATGAATTGTTATAAAAGTAACAGTTATGGGCTTAGATCAGGGGGCGTGTCGTGACCTTTCATTGTGAACTAAATCTAAATCGCTAATAGCTTTGTTTTAATTTGTTACATGTGCTTTCTCACAAACAAATGAAGCAAAATTTGAGCGGTTTTAATATTGAATGGTAATTTAGAAGTCGTCGCGCGGTGCCAGGCATATTATTATGGGCGCCCACACAAAACTGCGATGCGATCATCAGGCTTCTAACTTCTATAGATGTATTTTCTTTTACTCCAGTTATTTTGTATTATAGTGTAATAATATATATATGTGACTATTAAATAAAATAGAAGCTGCAATACCACCACACCTATAATACGTTGTACTTAAAACAGCAATTTTGCTCCCTATGGCAAATTGTCCAAAAAATATATTAAGCGAATAGCATAAAGCTGCCCCAATTTGTTGTGTGTCCTACAATAATATATCTGCGGCGTATCCACTTAAAATTCACAGAATACGGATGCACTTTGACAAATAGTTGTAGTTTCTTTAGAACAAAGTGGGCTATATTTCGTTCCCACACTGAAAACGTTTATAGAATAAATAAGCGGAGGCTTTATAAAGAGCCAACGTCACTCGTTATCCATGGTCATTTTATCACAATGGGAAAAACTTAAAACGGTAAAATATTATATACATTTTAATTTAAATCTATTTCGTGACCTTTAGTAATTGCGACAATTTATGCACAACGATTTGAATGCAATCAGTGTTAACGATTTGAGAATATTTATTCCACTTGATTTTTGGTTAGATTTATGTACCCCGTTAGGGACCTGGCGTGAAGATACATAATCTTCACGCCAGGTCCCTAACGGGGTAGGCAGAGAGTGTAGAGCGCCAGATATCCCGGTCCTGACATACCTCTCGTGCCTCGTCTACCTACCTGGTTAGATTTGTAGTACCTAAACCGAGAAATGCATTAAAAGAGTACCTTTACCATCATCTAGTCATAAGAATTATGCTTTATAAAATCTACAATTTTTACTAAGTTATATGGTAAGGTTAGCACTGAGTTAGAGTGAAACTTATACTATTACAAACATTTATTCTATAAATTTTGCACTCTCTGTAAGATTTTAATTCGAAATTTTGAACAAAGTCTGTGTTCTAATAAAAGTCCAAATCTGACTGGTCAAAGGCTTTGAAAACGGACTACACGTATAACAAAATTATCGCTAACAAACTTTGCAGCTAATGGAAACTCAGCCTGTAATAAAGCTTTTAAAAAAATGAACGATAAAAGAGGTTGATAAGAATATTTTATAAGTTATCCACTTTTTTGCGCGCGATAAATTACTGGATGATAGTATAATAGCTACAAATTAACAGCTCAGCTAATAGAGACCAGAGCAAAATTAGTTTACAATTCGCAATTAATCAAATGCGACATCATGCAACAGTGCAATAGTTGCAGATTAATGGTTCCAATGCACGACAATACAAGTTGCGACGCATGTGTCGAGCTTTGTGTGTTACACTCACACCTGCGCGATGTGGGCGTCTTTCGCAGACGTATCGTAAGGAAACCATATTTTACATTTTCCACCACAGTATATTGAACCTTTCCAGCATTCGAAATGTCAGGAAAATAACTTGGTGGTTTTTTTTCATAAAAACATTGTTTGTAATAAATAAAGGGATGTGTGTGAATGTGAGGGATTTGTATACTTTGGTCGAAATAGGCGATTTACTCACGGGACCGCTCGCCGCCGCGGATTGCAGTGGAGGTGAGTAAACTAGTCCGCGCGGTCGGGCGGTGTAGTGTGAATGGTATCAACGTATTTAATAGAGAGGCCAAGCGACATGAGAAGCTCAAGACCGACAGGGATGGCGACGCACTGTGGACGCCCTCTGCCCCAGCTAGGGGACATAGGATCTTAAGTCAAGTAAGTCAAGTCCAAGCGACATGAAATCCGCTTCACCGCGTGCCGCTGCGGATTGCGGTGGAGCTGAGAAAACTAGTCCGCGCGGTCGGGCGGTGTAGTGAGAACGGTGTCAACGTACGAGTATATACCTAATAGAGAGGCCAAGCGACATGAAATCCACTTCACCGCCTACCGCGGCGGCGCGCGGTCCCGTGTGTGAAACGCCTTAGTGTAGCAGTTTCCTTAAATATTATTGGTACATGGTTATTCAAGTTTGGTTATCGAGGAAGTTAGTTGCTATAAACGCTCATACAGTGATTCAGAGCGTTCAAACAACCTATTTATCCATAATCGATCGAAACTCAAGCGTTTAAGTTTGGTCTAGATTCGGTTTGTTTGTGTACTGAACTTTCTATTCTACCCACATAGGAAGACAAATATCTTTTGTTATCGAAATAGTTGGATATGCCAAGTATTTACAAATGTTACTTAATAACTGGAATCCATAGAACAAAAAACATAGTAATTTATATTTTTTATTCCAGATTTAGTTGTTTTCAATAGTTAATTAACTCACTGATGACAAAAATTAACATTTATCTGAATCATAGTGACATCTAATGTGTAACAAAATATGATAAAGTAGGTACATATTAGGTAGGATTTTAAAGTTCGATAGAATGCTATAGGTTTTTTTAAACAAAAGTACAATGATTTTACCATTTATTGAGCAAAGCATGTAGGTATGACACCTTAATCAAAAAGTTCAATTTTTTATTTTTTTTTTATATTTATTTATTTTTGGAACAATACAATTGGGTATTAACATAACAAGTGTAAACGTTGACACTCGCAAAAGTATTAAAATACTGTGTCGCGAGAATCAGCACCCTCCTCCGCGCATATACAGACAGGTTCCAATATAATACACAAGAACAACATGAAAAATGAAAAACAAAAAGAAACAATAATAATATTATTTTGTTTAAAGAAAAATGGAAAGAAAAATTTGACTTCAGGCGAGACTCGAACTCGCGGCCTACTGGGAATCTAGTCCAGCCGCTGTTCCAATTGAGCTACTGAAGTCCTGCCCGATTTGTCAAATCTTTCCTTCACATTTATTGCATTTTAAAGAAAACATGGAAAGAAAAATTTGACTTCAGGCGAGACTCGAACTCGTGGCCTACTGGGAATCTAGTCCAGCCGCTCTTCCAGTTGAGCTACTGAAGTCCTGCCCGATTTCTTTCCATTTTTCTTTAAATAAATAACGAATATTTCGATTAAATATATAACGAATATTTCGATCGAAGACAATTTCTTTATGCTTTTTCAAAATTGTTTGCAGAATAAATAGTTTTCTGACAGAAACTACTTGACAGAGAGAGTAGAGTTCGACTGTGGGAAAACGACGGGGTTTCCCGGTCATTACTTTCAAAACTGACCTCTGGGCTCCCCAAGAGGTAATGCAATATGATATTACTGATTGGACTAGGGTAAAATAGACATTTTTTAAATATTTAAAGTTAACAACAGTTCGAAGGGATCTAAAAGCAAAAATTAATTTACGTACTCTAGAGACTGTGAAGTTAATATGCTGCGTCCATTTCATGGTATTTTCAATCCACATACCCAAATATTTGGTCGAAGAAGCACGCGTAAGTGATACACAGTCACAGGAAACGAGAGAACCGGGTGTGGAGCAAAGATGTGCACGAATGTTGAACAATGTAGGTTGTGAGGCGATAGTTGGAGCAAATGTTATCACTATTGTCTTAGAAAGATTTATGGTAAGGAGATTGGTTCTTAGCCAAGTCATAACAGAAGATATAGCGTTTTCGGTTAACCGTTGAGTCTCCTCCCAATCTTGTCCATGAACAAGGAGTACCGTATCGTCAGCGTACGTGATTATTTTGCAGTTAGGGAGTGTAAGTTTACAGAATTCATGAATATATAATAAGAATAAAGTTGGACCAAGTACACTGCCTTGAGGGACACCGAAAGTGAGACATTCTTCACGACTCTTGATACTTTCTTAACGACTATTTGTGTACGGTTGCTAAGATAACTTTTAAAAAGTTCAAGAGCGGTTCCCCTTACACCCACAGATTGAAGCTTAGACAAGAGAATAGGTACAGACACAGTGTCAAATGCTTTTGATAGATCAATAAACACTCCAGCGGTCTTTAGACGTGAATCAAAGTTTTTAACAATATGGTCTGTGAGATCTGAAACGGCATGTTCAGTGGATTTTTGTCTCCTGAATCCGTATTGGTTATCTGCCAAAACGTTATGTTTATTTAAAAAAATTAGTAGTTTCAAATTAAGGATCTTTTCGAAAATTTTGGAGAGGACTGGTAGTACAGAGATAGGTCTGTAGTTTGTGACACTGTGTCTATCACCATTCTTGTAAATAGGATGAACAATGGCTTTTTTAAAAGCACGAGGAACACACCTGAAGTTAAAGAAAGATTGATGATATGTTTTAAAAAAAGGATTAGAATATATCTAGCTGCTTTAATAACTTCAGTTGAAATGCTAACCTACTGCACATTTATTTTTTAATTTTAAAATAATTTGTTCAATTTCTGAATCGTCAACATTAAGAAGAACCATGGAACTCAGGTTAACATTCGTGTTAGAGAGATTATAAGACCAGGAGTTGTCCACGGCTTTATGATACGTCTCCTACTAGGGATATTAAGCGTTTGAGTATGGCTAATTTCTTTACAGTTGTATTTACAACAGACGTCATAAGGTGAATAAATTTATCTGTAGCTATATCAGGATTATCACTAATAAGAACTGTAGAGAAATCTACTTTAGATAAGCTACTAACAATCTTGGGAATATCACAACGTTGGTACGTATGATGAGAATTATCACTCGTAATATGTGAAGAATAGCTGAATAGTACTGGGCGTGATCAGTAAAAGGACTGTCTAAAATAATCGTTTTAGTATAGAAACGAGATCGAGCGATGACGTAGTCAAGACAGTTGTTACCTCTAGTCGAGTGAAGATGTGCCGGGAGTAAACGATGTAACGCAAGTAAATTTAGATAATCATCAGAAGTGCGATCGTTAGCAGTTATATTTATATTTATATCACCCATTATAGTCAGATTTTCAAAGGATTTCAGTGAATTAATTGTTTGATCTAAACTATCCAAAAAGGGGATTAAATTAGAGTAAGAGGGAGATCGCTATATAGCAATTAAGGCTATTTTGTCTCGAAATTTAAGAACTAGACAAGTTTCTGTATTGAGCAGTCTATACCAGTCTTAATATATGCTACAATCCCATCATTCTGGTTTTTATGATCAGACATATGACAATCAAAGCCAGGAATTGAAGGCAAAATAAGACATTTGCTCAACCAGCATTCAGTTAGGATGAATACATGAAATTGGCAATTTAATCTGTAAATTAAAGTCTAAAAATTATTAAAATTCTGATTAATGCTTCTGATATTGACATGAAGTATATTAAAGGTCGCATTATTGATGTGTGTAAGGACGTCTTCTGGAGAACATACTATAGACTCCGAGACAGAAATTTGGTCTATGTCATAATTTACTTGATTTTCTTTCCAACTTTGCGCGATTAACTCAGTTTTGTAAGTAAAACATTGGAAAAATGTTTTTATTTCGAATTTGAATAGAATTGCTGATTGAGTAGACTAGCAATAATCAAAAATTGCTCCGCGGGCCTCTGGGGCTCCGTAAAACATTTGTCAGGGGTCCACAACAGTATCGGTTATCTATACTTATAATAAAACTGTAGAAGTGAAAATTCTGTACATTATTTAATGTACAGAATTTTCACTTCTACAGTTTGAAAAAATAAATACCAGGGGATGTTACTAGATCGATACCGAACCCAAATATGTGATTAGAAAATTTTTTGTCTGTCTGTCTGTCTGTCTGTTTGTTCAAGCATCACAGAAAAACTACCGGTCCGACAACAATGAAACTTGATATTATATATATGTTGTGGTAAGTTTCACTGAATATTTAGTGTTTGTTTCATGTGAATCGGTTCAGAAATAAAAAAGTTATAACAATTTAAAAAATCGTTTCAAATATTTGTAAGCTATTCTGTATCTTAGTTCTATCTTTTAGGGGGCTTCGTACCTAAAAGGTAAAAACGGACCCTACGGATTACTAATCCTCCGCTGTCTGTCTGTCTGTCCGTCCGTCCGTCTGTCTGTCACCTGCCTGTATCTCATAAAAAGTGATAGCTAGAAAGCTAACATTTTCACAAATTATGTATTTCTGAGACAAAATTAATTACTAAAAATAAAAAAAATAAAATTTTAAGGAAAGGAGTTCAAGTGGCATACAATAAACGTGTTTTTTTTTCGTATATATTTTGTTCGATAATAATAACGGTAGCAAGTAGACGCTTAAAATTTTCACAGAATTTTAGGTCTTATGTTGTATATTACCTTCCATAATAAATAAGTAAACAAAAATGAAGTAAATATTAAACCCATACAACATACATAATTTTTATGCAATTTTTTGTACGGAACCCTTCGTGCACGAGTTCAACTCGCACTTGGCCGATTATTTCTCTGTTAGTAACATTAAGCATACTGCATAGCAGCGTCCCGGTATTAAACAATCGCCGCTATGATCACCAATCAGCATGCCAAGGCACATTCTTTCCCTTTGACGATGAACACTGTTATGAGCATCTTCGGGAAAGGCTTTGTCCAGCGGAGACGGATGGATGTCTTTCGGATGTTGGTTATGATGATGATGGTGGTGATGGTGGTTATGGTATTGGTGGCGTTAGTGGCTTTGCTGACATTGGTGTTGTTGGTAATGGTTGTGGTGATGATGGTGGTGGTGGTGGTGGTGGCGGTGGCCACCACCACCGGTTCATATTATTCATTGAAGTTTAAAATGGCCTTTTCAAAAATAAGGCTCAGAGAAGGATGGACGTTTGTAGGCAGGAATTTACACGACTGAGCGTTTAAACACATAATTAGCAATTTTTCGCAATCCTAGCAGCCTCTGTGCTTTTATCCCCGATGGCCATACGTCTAATATCGTGTACAGAGAAGCATTACTATAAAGTAGATTTTTTTAGCTACCCAAATGTTTTTTTTTTGCAAAAAAAACATACAATCAATCCCCGTACGAATTATAAGGTAAAGGAACAAACAGTGGTAGGTGGGTGGGTGGTACATAAAACAAGCTTAAAGTCTACTTCTAGGTTTCGTTTTATGTTAGGGCGCCGTCATATATTTGGTCTTCCAATTAAAAAAAAACCGGAAAAGTGCGAGTTTGACTTGCGTGGTGAGGGTTCCGTAATTTAAAAAAATATTTTCGAAAATATTACAGATTTAAAATGCAGGGATATAGCGGTTACGGTGGTACCGGCAGGGGCGATTATATTATTAAGAATTTTCGATTTAATTTGAATACTCAAACTTTTTATAGATTTTCCAGTAATCTGTAGGCAAAAAACTATTTTCCACATTTTTTTCAAAATTTTAAGTTCAGTAGTTTCGGAGATAGGGGGGGGAATGGTCAATTTTCGTTTTTCTTAAATAACTTCAATTTTCTTAAATAACTTCAAATTTGTTTATGCAAAAATTATAAAAAAAATATATCTGAGATGCTGACAACAACTTCTTTCATTTGATATGTCCACTCGACACAATTTACGATTTTTTTTTTAATTTTCTCTGATTTACCCCCCTGTTTAAAATTTATTATTTTACTTGACGTGTTCATCTTTGGGTCACCAATTTACATATATTCATCAAATTTCAACTCAATCGGTCTAGAAGTTTCGGAGCAAATTGGCTGTGACAGACGGACAGACAGACAGACAGACAGACGCACGAGTGATCCTATAAGGGTTCCCTTTTTCCTTTTAAGATACGGAACCCTAAAAAATAGAATCGCTAGAGTACCTAGAGTAAAAAATATTTCGTATTTCATTAGATATGCAAATTGAAACTAAAGTAAATCTTGCGTGTTAAAGTAAATTGCGTACACGTGTGACAAGTTACAAATGGTGACTTGAAGAAATCCAGCTTATCCAAAGCGACAGGCATTAAATTAATCGTCGCCCCAACTTCGCATGGTGCAGTTATCGGTAAGCATTATCTTTGCAGTCAACAGTCAGAGATGACTTGTTAAACGAGCTCCACTCTAACATCTTCATACCCGATGAAGCCCCTTGTCTGCTCAGCATGACGTATTCGCAACACATTGTAAGTAATTATTTTTCAACGGAGTGTCAGCGGAGGGAACTTTTGGGTGAGGCATACAAGAACATTAATTTTATAGTGCGACTGTGTTTAATTTTAATATATTTATTTGCGCGTATTGTTTTTAACATCAATCACTTTTGAATTCAATGTATATTTTCAATGGGTTTCAAATTACATTTTTGTAGCAAAGCCTGAGGTCGATCAAATAAGCCATGGTTAAATATTTACCATTGTGTTTGAACAAAATCTATTGGAGAAGTGGTAAATTACAACTTGTTTTATTAAAACAAGTAACTTTTTACTTGCACGGTAGAAAATATTGTCCATCTATTATTGTTTACGATTTTTTTTCTTCTATAGACGAGAAATGCTTAGTAGCAGGGTCACCATTCTATACATTACAGTCTAGAGTATTTACCGTTGTAGAGTCGATATAGATACAAAAAAGGCTTTTCGCGGGCTATGAATTTCTGTCCTATCTGTAAATTCTGAGTGGTCAATAATTTTTTCTTACTTACGTAATGCACGTCATTGTGTGAAGTCAACTACTTGACTTGACCAGACTAATATATTGGAACTTTATCTCGTAAAGGTGATCTTTCGTCTCAACGTAACTTACAATGATATTATCAACACAGTTTCTCTGAAACATCCCAAACTTATTGAGCACCAAGTAAACTACAAATATAGGAAAAATATATTTTCTTCCGTAAACAAGTGTATTGGTTAAGATATAATATTATACCTTCGTCGATAAATCTAGCAACAACTTTTTTGCTGTCGAGTTCATAACAAGCCAACAGATGTGGCGATGACATTGACAGGTCGCTTAAGTTAACGTAATTCAAGCGGGCGGCGCGGCGACGTCACATCGATGCGCGTAGAAAGTCAACCTTTACGATGGTCGAGTGAACAGAACAAAACAAGTTAGACATGTCAATGCCCACGCCTTTGGTACGGTAACCCGATACAAGCAGACGGATACATTTAACACCACAGAGAGGTTTGCAAGCGACCGTGCGTCGCGTGAGACCACGGCGTTAAGCGTAGCGATGAGCGATGCAAAAAGCGAATGCCGTGCAGATAGACGCGTAACTTATTCAGTGTAATCTCATTGGATAGTACTAGATGTCACGCACTATGTACCGTGCCTGGTGCTAGTAAAGCTAGGCAATAGAAAAGATAACACAATCATCATTGTGTACCGGGTACTGCTTATGCAGGGTTTCCCAACCTTTATTTTGCCGAGCCTCCCCAAGACATAAATAATGTTTTCATTCCCCCTTAAGTAAGTTTCAACAAATTTAGGATCACACATTTTTTCATTAATTAAATTATTTAATTTTAAGTACTTCAAATAGGTTGAATACAGATACAATATATTAAATAAGGATAATGAACGAAAGAACACGTTTGAAAATCATTAAGTACTTTCACATTTACATTTTTATCAGTCAATCAATCAACAAGCTATTACCGTCCACAAATGGAGGCCTCTTTCAGGTCGCGCCACAAATCTCTATCCTCCTAAATGTGTCAGTACGAAGACTCTTACACTACGACGGACAAGACGTGGTCGCCTCTCTGGGAAACGTCCAACAATTGTCGGGCAGATATTACCGACCTACTGCCACTTCAACGTGCTGATCCTATGTCAATAACTGACTTTGCCTTTGATTATTGCTCCGTGACATAATTATAAATACCAACCATTAGCGCGGCTCTCAAAAAGCTCAGAAACAACAGAGCGCCGGGTGATGGCGGAATTACTACTGAACTCCTGAAAGCAGGCGGAAGGCCCGTATTAGAAGCTTTTTAAAAGTTGTTCAATTTCGTTATACTCGAGGGAAAAACGCCACAAGTGTGGCACAGAAGTATGGTAATACCTACTGTTTTAAAATTTAAAGCGCCCAGCAAGGTAAGGTGTTACGTCTCTGTGTAGGAAATTACACGGCTGTACATAATTACCTGGCGCGTACACGATAATGAACACTAGATACCGAGGGCAAGTAGATTAGGTAATGTGTTGATGCCTAAGCCCGCGAGCTCTGTCACTGCAGCTTTACCACCAGTAAACATTTCAAACATATTATAAAATTAAATTTTAAGTACGAGTAGCTTTCTCAAGAGACAAGGGGGTCGCCTTTAGCATTACATTTTAAAATTGATAATTGATAAGTGCGGACATTGATTTCAAGTTAATTTCAAAAGATGTCCTTAATAGGAAGCCGTACTAAGAAATAGGTACATCATCCAATGACGTGTTTCCTATAAAGATTTTATAAATCATCTCAAAATAGTCAAAGATTTTGATTTAAAAATATTCATCCTTAATCTAAAGTATTCTAAAGTGGACTGAAATAGTTTATCTTTACTCAAAGTAGCCTCAAAAAAAGAACAACGCTACTAACCATCGCACCATAACCGCTACTTAACCATCCCATCCGCTCGCCCGTGTCACGTAAGAAGATACTTTAATATCCGATTCATTGTTCTGTTACAAATTTGTCAGTGATCTTTACATTAAACTTTTTCTTCAAAACCTGAGACGCTCATAATCCGATGTGCGACCGGCACTTGTAAGTAAATCTTCGTCATCACGCGACCACACAAATATATTTGATATCATTTAAAACATTAGAAGCTTAAGTGGAACGATAGCATTGATTACGCTTCGTCACATCGTGGTTTCCTGTTTCCTGCTCGTTTTGTTGGTTACAACGAACAGATACCTACGTACTTTTTTCTGCAAACACGCATTGGTGTGATTGTCATTGTTGTGATTCATGGAACGTAACAGAATCATTGAATGCGCAAAACGTCAACTTGTGAGTGCATAACTGATGCAATAAAATTATGTGATAAAATACATTTGGTTTGATAGAAAATGTTACAAACTATAACAGCGATATATACAGTGGTCACTATTATAAGAATAGGCCGGGACAGTATTATCTCATCAATTTATGGGTAAATACTTGGTTATTTCATTGATGTACTTAAACAGGAGCTGAACCATGATGTTGGAGAAGGGTCTAGACTTGCATAAGGATGAGTTTGACACTTTTTTATGATTTTGAATTTGTCATCAAGGGAAGAAACATGCTCCTACTACAACATTCCCTTGCAAGCGCTATTGGACGGATCTTCTGAAACATGCTCAGTTTTAAGGAAGACGACGGGAAGATGATTCTGTACTTTATGAATCTTAGGAAAACATAATAATTAGGTCGTTTGGTTACTTCAAACAAAGCGGAAAAATATTGACCATTGAATTGAATTCTCACCCTAACCTCTATATGACTCGAACGAAATGACTAGGTTAATAGAATAAGAGCGTGCAAAGTAAGGGGCTCGGCTCTTCAAGAGATCTGTTAACTTTTTATACTCAGTACAAGTCAGATGTAGGTACTCGGCTTGGCAATAGTTTACATCAGTCATTTTTAGTGGGGTACTAATGACATTAACATTATGATGCGTAGTTATTTTTATCGGAATAAAAATGAACGACTCAAAGCAAATTTCCGTTATTAATGAAGCCTGTCTCAATTTTGACGAAAAAGGTCAATTATTGGGTATATGAGTAAAATGAGAGGAAGATAAAGCCTTGGGCCATTGTAATTACGCATTATAATTATTATTGATATTTTGCTCCTGTCACGCAACAGGTTCGCTTCGGGCGATCCATAATGTTTCACGAAGCCCACTGCGCAGCAACCGTCTTGATAATTTGAACTAATTTTCTTAATTCAGCATAATTTCCATTCGAAGTGCATGTTATGTGCAACTTAACGTCATTATGGTTTTTTAGAAAATTCATTTCGTTTCTAACTCTGCCTGCCCTTGAGCAGTTAAAATAATAATTTTTTGCCAATATTATTCTCGGTATAATCTTTCGACCGCCAGACTACCGGAACGTAATTGTAGGGAGCCTAATTTTTTAAAAGACTTATTTATTATATTGACTGAGATTATGTGAATGCTTAAGTAAGAGTGGCGTGCGGGCTTTAATGTTAAGTAATTGCTTGTTCATGAGAATCTACATAAAACATGATATTCAATTACATTTTTTACATGGGCGAGCGCTTCAAGGACATAAATTGTAGGCACTATACCTACATATATCCTTTTTCATGTTAAGAGGTTGACATACAAGCAGACGGGCTACCTGATGGAAAGTAGTCACCGTCGCCTATAAACATTTGCAACACCAGGGGAGTTGGCAAAGCGCTACCATCTCTGAAGTCCTCAGAAACATCGAAGTCTGTAGCTTTTTGTAATATCACTATACACATATATAATGTTTAGGTTATTGCCATTAACTAAAAGAAATCAAGCTGAGATTAATTTGATATTTTTTCGAACATTATTTTTTCTTCGCTGCATTATTTCACCGGTTTTATCTTAACAGCAATCGTATTAAGAGTCATGGTTATTAGCAAAGGTGGCATCGTAAATTGGTTGAGTATACGGTAATGATATTGGTGAGAGTAAATTTTAGTCGACCATCGAAAATACCATACATTGTGAGATGTCGATCGAACGATCGTCGACGACACGCAGGGGACACAGAGTAACGGCACCGCAGAGACACATTGCACTTCCTGTCTTTATTTGCTTTGCTTTTTAAGTACTTTTTATATTTTTAGATACGTGGTCAGCGATTTATTGCTTATTAGGTATAATGGTAGGAAATATTACATGCACATGATTATTATTGTCTACTAGCTGTTGCTCGCGGCTCCGCCCGCGTGTAGGTCGCTTTTCGCGTAACCTGAGGAAACTACAATTATCCAGACCTATAATAGACTTAAAGCAGAGAATATGTCATAATACTTGCTTATAGATAATTCTAAAGAATTCTGAAGTAAATCAGCGCCATCTATTGAGATTTTAAGTTACTAAATTAAACAATTTAGTTACATAAAACCCGTATGCCCACATTCAATGATTGTGTTATTTTATTTAAAATTCAATTGACACTGCAGTGCAGTGTTAAAACAAAGAAGAAATTCTAACTTTATCTAAATTAAATACGTTTATGTATAAATCGCATTCAACTCTTTTAAGTTCTCGTTGTCAATCTATGATTAGCAATTTTTGCTGATTCGCCTACCGAAGCTGTCTTCGACGTAGAGCACCTACCTACTTTGTTTCAGAATGATGGAACTTTGTGAACGTATGTTGCATAAACCTGTTTCTGTGTATGTTCAGTTGTCAATTTATGATTACCAAATATGTAGTAGGTATTAATTATAATATCTCACAATAATATGCTATCTATCTGCACATAGGGTAATTAAATGAAAAAATACCTCTATTCTATCGGTTGTTCTGTACCAAAAGCAGTACACCTTGCAAAGTTCATCAGATAATGAGTACTTTTGTTGCGTGTGAAACTAGAATTCCATTTTGCACGGAGCAACATTCGCTTAAGCATCAAAGGCGAGTCTCTTAAACTCGGAAAGCCGACACGATAAATCATTCTACGTTTTAAACATTCTAACACTTCATTTTGCTGATTCGCCCGCCGATGCTGTCTTCGGCGTAAAACACCTACTTTCTTAACAGCTCTTTTGTAATAAATCCTACGGAATGTTGCGTTACGACTGCAATAATACGAATCAGATTAAGTGGAAGGTATATTACCTTTTGTTTATCGCTCACGTTGTACCTCTGCTGGTAATTAATGTCTTGCCGAACCCGCACTAATTTTCTCGAGCTTAAAGAAGACTTTACACGTATTCGATGAGGATTTTATTGTTATTATGTTGTATGGTTTGATTTTATGGTACAATAGAGGCGTTATGGACTTAGTTACGTTAGTTACGTTTAGCGACAAATTGATAATGTAATTAATACACGCGTATTTTATGTATCAGCATCAATTTTGTAACCGCATACATAAACAGAGCTTTTCAGTTAACCAGATAAAGGGATTATATTTTGTTTAGTTTCGCTAAATTCTAATTAAGTGTCGTTAGTTCATATTCTAATAATTATGACGAAGATTTTGGTAATTTAGAAAAACTACTAATGTTCAAAAACTAAGCATTGATTAAAATCTCTTGCTAATTTTGCAGTGCACCTACGCGCGCGAAATGAATTAGATGTTAAAATTTGTTTTTGAATTAGTTATTTAATAAATTTTACTAACCCCTTTCAGGCAACACGAAAAATATGACAATTGAATTTTTATTGTTTTTGGACCTTATAGGGTCCACCTGCTGCTTCAGGGATAAGTTGATTTGTTACTAAGGACCATACAATTCTCGCCTGTTTATATACCTAATTATTTATCAAACGGTTCGTTGTTGAGGCTTCTTATTCTTATGAATCTCTTCTTATTTTATCACGAATAATATGCAACTGTGACATTTACATATATGCAAATGTAATATAAAAACAACGATAATAAATAACACCCCGTCTAATCGCATGCAATAAACGCATGTAAACGAACACCTCACTAGGCGTAGACATTCAAAATTTATATCAGTCTAATAACCGTCAAATTCCACCAGCAACAGATTACGAAGGCCCGTTGAGTTACTGAATGGGCGATAGAAACAAATAGGTAGAGTAGTAATTCCGAAGAGTTTTGAATACAGTCCAATACTATTTTCGTCGGATGCTGATCTTTAAGCTCTTATTTTGTTTTGTTCTGAGATCGTTCGCAGATAGAATGGCGGTTTTACTATAGCCCCAGTAGATAAAGGAAATTGTTGAAATATATTTAAATACGAGCAATCTGACTGTGATGGAAACGTTCGTTCGTGGTTACATAGTTTGTGTTTCGACGTTCCTTGTATTGGCGATTATCGTTTGTTTTCGTTTATTATCAGCAAGCATTTTGTAAATGTAATACTCTGAAGTTATTTATTTTGAGTTTCATAATATTCTTCTTTTTACATACAATATTGATGTGAGAGTTTTAGTGATGAAGCTTGAGAACGTAGGCATTAGGTAATTAATATACCTACTTACTATTCCTGGATGGTATTTTTATCAGCGCCAATGTGTCGATCAGGTAGTAATGTGCGGCCCCGTAATTTCCAGAGCAAATAGACTCATGAATTTACTTTTCATCAAGGTGAAGTTCATGCATATTTTCCTCTTTCATGGTATTTAAAACTAGCTGACCCGGTGAACCATGTACCGCTGTATGCTACGCATATGTAGCTATACTTTTGTTATTATTTAATATTTTTTTTACACAAACTTCCTACTAGACAATAACGAACACATACCTAAACCACACACGTTTGTTTTCTGTAGACTGTGCCTAAACGATGTATAAAATTCAATTTTAAGTAGGTATTCATGTTTATATGAAGTGGATTAAACCTCGTGCACAAACTAAACCTTTGGAAACAAATTTTTAACGCACCCATATATTAAAAAAAACACAATTGAATGCATCGCCTCTGGTTAGTAACGAAACATTCAAATACTTTAATTCAAGAACAAAATATACCCAAATTCAGAACTAAAAAAAAAGTTAAAAAGTCAAAAGCCGGTCGCTACCGTTTCTCCTGGATAACACTACCTTTTTTATTTCGCACTGCAGTACCTATCTAGCAGCACAGATGCGCCGGGCGCTTGTCTCAATAATGAATGCATTGTCCGTCAGTCCGTATTATCCGATGACTATTTTTGCTCAAACCTGTCTGCGTGTGTCACGGGAAAGGACGATAGAGTTGATATGATACATTATTCGTTTCCTAATTATTAGGACAGAGACAAACCAACTCAGGTATCACGGGTGGCATTGCAACTGCGTTTTAACCTCTGATATTTGTATCGATCTGTAGACCACAGTAGACATTTGCCTACTTGCCACCCGCCTCAGCAGTGGCAATTCATCTGCGTTTTGGCTTTTGGTTTTTGTGTGGTTGTACTATCCGTATGAACTGCATGCTGGTTTGCCACCATCCTTAAACAACAACAACTTAGGCTTCTGGGGTAGCTATGCATCTGCATCTCGACTATTTTTGCTCATACCTGTTTGCGTGTGTCACGGGAAAGGACGATAGAGTCGACATGATACACTATTCGATACCTAAGTATTAGGATAGAGGCTAACCAACTCACGCCTCACGAGTGGCAATGCAACTGCGTTTGAAACTCTGGTTTTTGTGAAGATGTCTATAAGTCAAAGTAGTCATTTGAACTGCATGCTAATTTACATTATTTTTATTTCGTACTGCAGTACAGGACATGTGTGTTGACATAATACAAATTTGTTGCTTCATAGTTATGATTATTAAATAAAACGCGTAGCGAAGAAGAAAAATTGAAAATGATGAATGGGGAAGAAGCATGGGACGTGTGTCAGGGCTGGGATATCTGGCGCTCCACACTCTCTGCCTACCCCGTTAGGGACTTAGCGTGAAGATACATAAATACAGTACTCAACAATTCCTAATGCACATCGAGCCTACGAATGAGACGGTCGGCTCGTTTCGACTTCGTAGAGCGTTCTCTGCTGCACACTGCTACGTAAGCACTGGCAATCCGGTATTGGTCAAAACTTGATCAAAATCAATCAATAAAAAAAATAGGTAAGGTGCGAAAGAGATTACGCTATACAAATCCGAAATAAGCCGAAGTCTCCTTCCTAGGCTCGATGTGCAATATTTATTATTGAGCACTGTACATTAATGTTTAGTGTTGGTATCAATAATATGTTACCCTCGCGTACCTATGCAAATCAATGTATTGACCGCCGTATGATTGTTGAGTGATTATACCGTCTCTAGAATGGTAAGTGCTCTGCTGAACTGTTCAACATGGTGCCACCGTCTCTTTTCCTACACCGTACTACCCGCCAAAGAAGAAGCGAAGTTCCACCCTCACCGACTGGACACCTGGCAGTGCTCAACGGTGCGGTTTTCGCGTTCGTTCCTGCCTAGAACGTGTAAATTGTGGAACGAACTACCTCTGCGGTGTTCCCTCGGTGCTACAATATGGGGTTCTTCAAAAATGGCGTCAAAAGAGTCTTTCAGGGCTGGCAGCGCGTTGGCAACTCCCCTGGTGTTGCAAATGTTCATAGGCGACGGTGACCACTTTCCAGCAGGGGCCCCGTCTGCTTGTCTGTCAACCTTCAAACTTAAAAAAATGCATTTGCATAAGAATATGAAAAACATATAATTGATTTTGCATTTCTGATTATAAAAATATGTAAATGAAAAATGTGATCCACTTTAGGGAAGACAAGCTTAAATGAAAAATTGAATAATAAAAGGCGAACTAGAAAGCTCCATAGATTTCCTGCGCTTGAGCACAGTATCATGAATGAAGACACATTTGCCAACGACAGCGAATCCAGCGGAGTTATTTGATTTATTCCGAGCTCAGACTATTGAAAACTTCCATCAAGAATCTTTTATTTAGACTATGTAATCAAGCCGTTGCCAAGTATATCTTGGCCAGACATTGCACCTAGCGCAGTTGTTACGTACATTCCAGATTCCGTTACTTTTTTGGGCGGTATATGTGAAAAAGTGAACATTGTTATCCATATAAAAAAAAAAAAATTATTATTGTTTTCACATATTTTTTAACAATTATACAATTGAAAACAAATAGTAACAGTTTTATAATTACTTACATATAATAGGTGGAACGATCCACTTATGTAACAAGTGTATTTTGGCTCTACACTTGTCCTGCTGGTGTCACTATATAACCGCACATACACTTTTATTTGTTTATTGATTTATTTGTGAAAACTTTTAACTGATCACTATGGCTAACGTTACCACCTTGCTGGAGACACAGAATGCAATGGAAATGATGCTGTTGAAGAAACTCTCAGATTTTAAGTCAAAATTGAAATCTGCCACTCCACTCAGTGTTACCCCAACATTATCCCAGCTTCAAGATGAGTTTCAAAACTTCAAGGCACAGTGTGGTTCGATCTTTAGCTTACTTAGACAGCAAATTTCGGATTTCTCTAAGTCTCTTGACTTCATAGAAATGAGACACCGCAAAAAGTACCTAGTGATCAGTGGTATCCCGGAGAATGAAACAGAAAATTTGCCTACTGTTGTTGAAACCATTTTCCACGACAAACTTGGAATCCAGGATATGGAGAGCAACAAGCTTCGGACGTGTCATCGTTTAGGCAAGCCAGTGGATGGTAAATGTCGACCAGTTTTACTCCGCTTTGGTGATCTCTCCTTGAAATCTCTAGTCTGGAGAAAGAAAACGTCCCTCAAGGGTACATCCTATGTGCTGGGTGAGTTCTTGACTCCTCATAGATAAGCACTTTTTCTACTTTGTCGAAGGAAATTTGGAATTCGCCGCTGCTGGACCATGGATGGTGTCATTGTAGTGAAGCTGCAAGACGGTTCCAGGCGCAAAGTGTTCACGGAGGACGACCTATCAAACATCCCAGAGACCCCGAGTGCGTCCAGCGAAAACGAACAGTCTGATCCGATCCCGTCCGCGCCAGTGGGAGCTGCTGCCACTTCCAAGTCACCAAAAACGAAGAGGTCAACGCGCACTCGAAAATAATGTGATACTCGAAGTTTCGTAAAATCATGTCTGTTGTTGTTATTGTTCATGTCCAACAAATCCAACAATGTATGCAGAGCAAAATGCAGAGTGCCAAATTCAAATAAGACCTAAGTGAATTGCCTAAGTGGCTTGACTTAATGTATTTTTTTTAGTATTGTTTTTGGCATTTCAGGCACATACCTTCTTTATTATTTTATTTTTTTTAATAACTATTTTAAGGTATTGCTGAAAAGTTTTGTTTTGTTATGACACATGACAAGCGACAGACATCGTGACAGGTCAAAGTGACATGTATCACAGACTAAATAGTGTCGATGTAATTCTATGATTGACATGGATGTCAATGATTTTAGGCGTGTATTCGATAGGCGGGTTTACTTTAACATTTTCCGGGTAGTATGAATGTGCCTATACAAGGATGTAGGTTTATTTAATAATCACAATGTAAATGTGTTTTTTTTTTAATTTTATTTGATGTTGTAATGTTTTTTTCCAGTGAATAACCGGCAGGACTAGTATGCATCTAGTCCATTGCAAGAGATTTAGTAAATTGTCCTTAATTGTATAAATTAGATAATATTATTATTTATTTATTTTATTTATTATTATATTTATTTTGTATTTATGATGTCCGATGATGACTCGTTCCATTCTGCTTGTGATTTAAGTGTACTAAGTGATGATTCCTTTCAGGATTTGGAAACTTTAGGTGTGTCCCTGAACAGAACTTTGGATAACACATCAAATGCCTTTAATGTATGTCATATAAATGCACAAAGCGTTCCCGCACACCACAGTGATCTGCTTGATACATTTTCTACCTGCTCTTCCGTTCATGCTCTTTTAGTTTCGGAGAGTTGGTTAAAACCTTCTCTGTCAAGCACCTCTTTCGGCCTTCCCGGTTATGTTCTTGTAAGGAATGATCGCACAGGTAAGGGTGGTGGAGGAGTTGCAATATACTTGCGCAGCAATATCTCTTACTCCATAATAGCTTCTTCTCCCTCTCCTTACTCTGCTTCTGCTGAGTATCTGATTTTGGAAGTGGTGGTCAACCATCTGAAGATCCTTCTTGGGGTGGTTTATTGCCCTCCAGGCATTAACTACTTTTCGGACTTCGAGGAGTTGCTTGACAATCACTGTGCTGATTACACGCATCACATAATCATGGGCGATTTTAACACAAATCTTCTAAAGAATTCACCTCAATCTTCTTCACTTCAATCCATAATCAAATCTGTTAACCTCTCTATTCTGCCCTCGGGCCCAACTCACTATAATATAGACAGTTCTGATTCATGGCTTGATCTAATTCTTACTTCCTGTCAAAGTCGCGTAATCAACCACGGGCAGCTATCAGCTCCTGGCTTTTCTCGGCACGATCTCATTTTCATATCATATAAACTCAAATTCCCAAAGATTAAGCCTGAAGTGGTGTGGATGCGAAATTTTGCCAAAATTGATTTTAATTTATTTAATGAAGCCGCACAAAATTTAGATTTCTCTAATGTTTATACAGCGTCATCGATTGATACTAAAATTACTAATTTCAACTCTATTTTATTAACGTTGTATGATACTTATGCGCCTGTAAGGGCCGTCAAACTAAAGCGTCCTCCTGCTCCATGGATCACGAGGGGCATCCGTATTGCTATGTCTCGGCGTGATAGAGCCTTTCGAACCTTCAAACGTGACAGATGCGACGAAAACTGGTGTCTATATAAAGCCGCCCGCAACCTGTGTAATAAGTTGGTAAAAGCAGCCAAACGCAAACATTTCTTTGAACATGTTGCAAATTCATCAGCAGCTGAAATATGGAAATTTTTAAAATCTTTTGGAATAGGTAAATCTGTACATACACCCGATATTTCGTCGTTTTCCCCTTCTGATTTTAATTCTCATTTTTCTTGTGTATCCCCTCTTAACCCTTCCACAAAAGCGAGCACTCTCCATGAAATTTCTCTTTTATCTCAACCCTCTATTGAACCCTTTTCATTTAAAGTCATTTCTGAGGAGGACACTTGTAAGACGATTAACTCCCTAAAGTCCAATGCAGTTGGCTGTGACGATGTAAGTCGTGCTATGATTTTGCCTATACTCCATTCCATTGTTCCTGTTCTAACTCACTTAATTAACTTCTCAATTCTATGCGGGGAATTTCCTTTAATTTGGCAAAAGGCTTTTGTTATTCCTATTCCTAAAAACAGTAACCCCCGTGAGTTAAATGAGTATAGGCCAATCTCAATACTTCCTTTCCTCTCCAAAACTCTGGAGGCTGTCGTCCACAGACAGGTCTCTTCTTTTCTGGAACAGCACAAGCTTATTAGTCCCTACCAGTCCGGATTCCGAACGGGTCATAGCACCTCTACTGCACTTCTGAAGGTCACTGATGATATTCGTAACGGCATGGAGGATAAACTGGTCACGGTCCTTGTTCTTATCGATTTTTCAAACGCCTTTAACATGGTTGACCACGATATCCTCCTTGCCTTATTAGAACATCTACGATTCTCGACTAAAGCTTTAGATTGGTTTTCCGCATACCTCAGAAACAGACAACAAGCAGTTCGTCTCAATAAAAAACTGTCCGACTGGAGTGATTTGAACACTGGTGTACCGCAGGGTGGTATATTATCACCTTTGCTGTTCACGATTTTTATCAATACGTTATGTTACCTACTTGACTGCTCCTACCACTTTTATGCTGACGACTTGCAAATATACGTTCAATCTAACATCAATTATATTAGCAACTGTATTTCCAAAATAAACTTAAACTTACAAACTATTAGCATGTGGTCTCATAAGTTCGGCATCAAAGTAAATCCCAAGAAATGTCAGGCCATTGTGGTTGGTAGCCAAAAGCAACTAGCCAAATTAGACCTCAGTTCCGTGGCACCTGTCACTTTTGAGGGTCAGAAAATTACTTTTTGTCCATCAGTTAAGGACCTAGGACTATATATAGATGCGACTCTCAGCTGGAATGTACAAGTTAGTGAAGTTTGTCGTACTGCCTATGCGTCATTAAGCTCCCTTAACAGACTGAGAAACTTCCTACCCACTCAGTTAAAAATTCGTCTTGTGCAGGCACTTATTTTCCCTATATTAGATTATGCTGATGCGTGTTATCTGGACTTAAATGAGGCTGGTCTTGATAAACTAGACCGAGTAATCAATAATGCGATCCGGTTCATCTTTCGTCTTCGTAAATTTGACCATGTGTCCGCTTTCCGTACCGACCTTAAATGGCTAACTATCCGCCAACGAAGACAATCCAGAATTCTGTGTCAACTTTTTTCAATTCTTTTTGACGTTTCCTCTCCTACTTATTTAAAAAATAATTTCCAGTATCTCTGCTCTTCTCACTCATTACATCTTCGCTCTAATGAATCTCTCACTCTTTCTATACCCCTTCATAGATCCGGTTTCGTTGCTAACTCTTTTACTGTTCAAGCGGCTCGCTTGTGGAATGCGCTGCCAGATGTCATCCGAAGATCGTGTTCGAGGCTGACGTTTAAAAACAATTTAAAGAAACATCTTTTATGATAATTATACGAGTATGTGTGTGATTCCTAAGTGGGAATCCTTATCAGAAATCATCATCCAAATTGCATATTTATTTATTGATGTGTAAGTATATTTTATTATATAATAATATATATGTTTAGAACTTATATTATTGTATCTGTATTATGTATATGTAGTTTTTATGAGTTTCTCTATAAGTATGTATGTATATATATCATGTATTTTAATAAGCTTATGTAATACTTTTGTTTTTAAATTTTCCCATAACTGTTGTGCCGCTCAGATAGCTCTCTAGACTCCCGATGGTTAACTGGAAAAGAGCGCTTTTAGCGTTAAGTTCGCCATTTGTCATCATGTATTATACTGTGGCAATAAAGTTTGAATAAATAAATAAATAAAAATGTACCTATTGTTATACAACTGCGAAATTTGAAATACATTGAGAAATAGAAGAAGCATCTGTAATACCATAAACTTTTATTAAATTGCAATGGACATGGTTTTTTTTTTTTTTTTTTTTTTATGTAACCGAAGTGGCAAACAAGCATGCAGATCACATTGATGTTAAGTGATGACTGCAGCCTATAGACACCCACACAAAGACCAAGGTCAAAATGCAGATGCGTTACCACTCCTGAGGCCTAAGGTATTACGCCTCTGTGCCGGAAATTACAGGGCCGTACATTACCACCTGACCGGAACACGACAGTGCTAAACACTACCATTTAGCGGCAAGTATATTAGGTAATGCGGTGGTGCCTACGCCCGCGAGCTCCGTCACTGGAGCTCTACCACCAGTCAAAATACCAGTAATAATTGATGCGTTTTTTGTCTTATTATATTATTGGAAATTAAATATATATAAAAGGCAAAACTGACTCACTGACTGAGTTATTAGTGCACAGAAACTACTGTACTGGTATTTAAATTTCTGAAACATCTGTAGTTAAATTGATTAAAGTCATTTAGCTTCGCTCTCGTAAATTTCAAAGATTTAACACTATCAGATTTAACAAACAACATACAAAATAAAACATTGTAATATGTTTATTGTTTATCTCGTGAAGATCATTTAAGATTTTAAAATGAGAACAGAAATATATTATTAAGTATTTTTTTTCGATAGAACAAATTCTACCCAAAACACAACGAAAAATAAACATAAACACAAAATGGTTTGGGTTATATGACTTAATGGTGGTCCGAGTAATTTGCAGGTTTTAAAATCCGACCTCAATTATAGCACCGTAGCTGTAGTCGAGTAATAAATATGCTCTTAATTTGTTAAAATAATATGATTAACGTAAATTATATTCAATAACCTGTTTTGGGCGCAAAAAACAAAGAACAACGTTATGTTGGTTTTACAACATTCCAAATGTTAATAATAATTTAAACATTAAAACAAATAATAAACTTAAACATTTAGGATAGAAAAACATAGCATCAACTACTAAATTATCGGGAATAGAATTCCTTTCAATTCAACATCAATAATACATAATAATACCTACGTTTCAATGTTTTACAATACAGAAAGTATTATATTTTGTTAATATCGTGAAAACGTATGTTATATTTCTACAGTACCAGAACCACACTAGGTATATTAAATTTCTATGAAAACCTACTGCAGTAGGTATTAAAAAACTGACGCACGCATTGAGAATTGTTGAAGAATGATACACGAGATAAATACGAGTAAAAATAGTTTTATTTCCATTAATGCCAAAGAAGGAAAAATGACGTTGAATTAAAAGAAGATAGGAAATAAAGTGGCTAGTACTATGACATTAATTGAAACAGTATTGGATATATCACATTCCTTTACAGGTACTCTTTTTATTATTATTATTCAATTTGATGAAATACCTTGCCTATCATATTATTATTATCATCAATTTACAGACCCAATAATCCTGAACACATAGAATTCCTCTAAGCCTGAACAGAAATATGTCACTTCTGTTGCCAAAATATAACTCAACAATTTAAAAGTAGAAGTAAAATTTGCTGGAATGTTTTTAAGAGCCTTTATCAAAACGCTTGTCACAGCTGCCTTGTTATAAATTGCTTTGTTAAAATATACTTTTCACCTTTACAGTATTCTCTTTGTTTAAGGGCTTTACTTATTTTTATTTTAACGTAGTCTATGACAAAATTTTGCAGTGATTGATGCCATTGTTTTTCTATTAAATCGTGATATTCTTTGGGTTTCAAAAAGATTGCTTCTATAGGTCGCAAGAGGTGCCATGCCATTGAAGTCTCCGGAATGTCAAAATATTTTTTGACATTTTTAGGATTTAGGTTCAATTTGACCTTACGCACTGCGTCTGGCTGTCCTGTCTTCCTTTCTGTCCGTCTGTTATAACCGATTTCCTCTGAAAGTAGCGGACCGATTGAGTTGCAATTTGGTACACTTGTGTAAATCAATAACTCAAACATGAAAGTATCATAAAAACAAGTGAGTTTTAAACTAAGGGCTCACTTTTAGGAGATAAATTCGTGTTTTTTTTTAATAATTGTAATATAAACAAATTTGAAAATATTCAAGAATACTATAGAAGAAAATTGTCAATTCCCTTCTTTTATTTACAAAACTGCTCAAAATTGTGATAATATCCAGTAAACAGTCACTTACAGGAAATCTTTAAGGTGTTTATAATAACATTTGAAATACATTACTAATACCCCTGTAAAAGCAGGTCCGACTCGCACTTTGTTGCTTATTTCCAACAGGAAACTTCTGTTATAATTATGATCCAATAGTCGAGCGAAATGGAAAGTTTCTATACAGGTAATATCAAGATACGTAACAAGTCGCGGGCAATATGATGGTATATGTAAGTATGGCTCTTGATTTTACTTACACAGCCAAAGCAACTTAGACTTCAGGAGTGGCAACTCATCTGCATTTTAGTAGATGTCTATGCGATGCAGTATTTACTTCCCACCCATATGCCCATATGAACTCCATGCTTGTTTAAAATAAATAAAAAATAAAAATAAAATACGCTTACACTCACAGCCCCACAGTAGGTATAAACCTGTGTCGTGGGTGCCGTTGTACACATACAACACATACACAAACACCCAGATCCGAAACAAATATCTGTAGGCCATACAAATATTTGTCCCGGTGCGGGGATCGAACCCGCGACCCTTTGAATAAAACGGTCATCTCACACCGCTGGACTAACTGGGTCGTCGTGTTTACCAACTTCATTACATTAAAAAATGCCAATAGGCTCCACCGTATTTGACGACTCCGGAACATTGATCGTGTGCACACAAACACTAAAAAACCGACAGAAAAAATATCTTACGTTTACGTGGAATCGATCTATTGCAACGTATAGCATCGTGACGTCGCGTCCCGTCGACTCCAACGATCTCGCAATTTGTAAAATATTTGGAATAGTCCTGTCTGCGGCCACCAACGAACCTATCTGAAATACGGACCCAAGGCGCTTCTAACTAAAGCGCCGATTATTTTTAACTATCTAAAAACTTGCTTGATTATTTTGTTGCATGGGTATCGATACACTCGTATTTATCTGTGTCGTGGATAGGAAATAAGGATCACATTGATGATAGATTCGTAGTTATGTAGATAATGATCTACATGAAAATTAGGAGTTGTCGATGTAGACGAAATCTCTCGTCTCTATACCAAAAAGTTCTTTTTTTTTTTTTTTTTTTAGGTCGTGCTTTATGTAGGCGGCCTGTCTCGAGACGGCACTAGTCTACTTCACCGGGCAATCGGCGAGCGCAGAAGGCGCTCCAGCCTAAGCAAAAAAGTTAGCGCAACTGCCTAAGGGTGACTACCAAAAAGTAATTAATTATCGTAACAATTATATACACTATAGGTAGCTTGAAACCCGACAACCGACAGTACAAAAGTGTCCTTGTAGACCAATTTGAAATAAATTATTTGATTGATTGTTTGATTGTTTGATACATAAAGTTTATCTACCATTGGTCCTTTTAAAAAAGCGGATACGGAACTGAATGTCTGGACATTGCGAGGCATGCGCACGCCTCGATATATTATTATTCTTTTCTTGAGTGAACACTTACTTCACCACGAATCCACACTTTGCGTGGTGTTCTATGAGCGCTGTACGCGGCGCATGCCTCCATAAACCACGATACGAAGTACATTTTTTTAGGATATATGTAGTTATATGTAGGCGACACGTCTTGAGACGACACTAGTCTACTTCACCGGGCAATCGGCGAGCGCAGAAGACGCTCCAGCATAACAGAAACTTTTGTTTAATAAAATCATTTGAGGAAGTCCGCTTGTACACGTGAGCACTTCACGCGGGTACTATGATAATAAAATCAATTTTATTTATTTGTTTTTGATTACACAAAGTTTTCTGACTGTAGGTAGGTATATAAAACGTGTTCTAGCAAATAAAAATATTCGTATGTAAACATGGTAACTAACATTTCCTCTGCAATCTAAGCTATACTTGATTGTTACAAATAAAATTTTACAGCGCAACAAAACAGAAACAAGAATGACAAAGAGATAAAAATTAGAAGTAATCAATACAAATACCGCAAGAAGTTAGCAGAATCGACGGTGTGTTTGTGTATGGGAACAAAAAGCTTTCTCTACCGGGGAGCAGTGTGTCCCGGGTGGTCTCGCCCAGACATTTCAATAATGACGGTCTCCTGACGTAATGTGGCCGTTTTACAGAACGAGACACGAAAAAATGAATTGCGGGAATCGAGTGCAATACAAAAGTCCTAGTCAAACATCATCAGATTGCGTCGTTTCCTTGGAAATGGTTACGTAATCTTGTTTCAATAGACAACCATAAACATTATGGACTAATAAAAGCGGCACTGATCCCAATTCAAATCGGACTTGAAGCCGACAAAGAGCCAGGTGCAAAAATGTATGACTCATTAATTTTATTGCAGTTGTAGAATTTATTTTTAATATGCTGTTTTCATGTGCAGTAACAGGCATAGATATATCTAAGCACGCTGGTGCACAACCAGCCACCATACCTAATATTGGTTTTAATATGTATAACATTTTAATAAGTAACGGCCCTGTAATTTCCGGCACAGAGGCATAACACCTTCGGCCTCACCAGTGGTAAGGCATCTGCATTTTGATCTTAGTCTTTGTGTGGGTGTCTATAGGCTGCAGTCATCATGTAACATCAATGTGAACTGTATGCTTGTTTGCCACTTCCAATAAATAAAAAAAGTAGGTAGTAAGAAATACACAAAAAAAAAACAAATCAAACAAAATTAACTCAATAGCAGAGCATGGTTTCGATCCACGGACCTCTGGGTTATGGGCCCAGCACGCTTCCACTGCGCCACTCTGCTTATTGCCTGTAAATTGAAAACAACGAATTGATCATGTCTACAATTAACCACAAAAAAAAAACAACAAATATAGCAGAGCGTGGTTTCGATCCACGGACCTCTGGGTTATGGGCCCAGCACGCTTCCACTGCGCCACTCTGCTTTTAGACTATAAGTTGAAAATAGGCAATTTATTATGTGAGACTAAAAAAGCACAAAATTAAAATTTATGGTAGAGCGGGCTTTGATCTACGAATGTCTGCGTTATTCTGCGTCGATCTGTATATTGACTTTAGGTCGAAAATAAGCAAAGAGATCTTTTAATGTGGATATCATTAAAAAGCTATGCTATAAATAAGATAGCATAGCTTTGCTACAATATGTGGACCTAGAATAGACCTAGCACGTTTTCACTCGACTAACAGAAGATAGCCTAAAAACAGGCAGATAATACTACCTTCATTTGAATTTAAAGAATAATAATAATACACTTTTTTGGAATATACGCAGTTTTAGACTCAATTTTGCATATAGCCTACATTTTGCATAGAGATTAAGAATTCAAAACACTGCCGTTTATTATATTTAGCACGTAGTTATACATTATTAATACTTAAACATAAAAGCGATCCTAATTAAACCCCAGTTTACACGATGTCATCTCGATTTTAAACAACAATTACAAAATAAATTCAATGATCACCATTTATTTAATGGAAGTCATTAAAGACACTGTCAATCCCATTATCCCTACCATGTTAATTATTTTAAGTGTCCTTAGATCAATTTGTTTGATAGAGACTTCGGTAACCCAATTACGATCTTTTGTTGTAGGTCAACTGTTACTTTCTGTTATTACTCTGTAGATGTTTATATCTGTCAATTTCACGGCAGGACTCTCAAGGCTCGAAAAACAATAGCATCAAACTGAGTCGTCATTGTTCGACGTTAGTTAACCGAAAGAAAATAATTTATACGACGATAAATTGAACCAATTTGCAATGGAATATAAAACAATTTTCCCGTAGATACATAATTACAGCAGCTTACGGACATTAAACAAATTGAATAAACGAATTGGTTTATCATGATTTGATTTAAAATTGTTTATCTAGTGTAAATATTGACTAGGCACACGATAGGTATACATTAAATTTAGGTATTAATTTAATTTGCTTGTGGTATCGTCAATTAGATCCAATAGTCTGAAATAAATGTATTCATTAGATTTCATCAATAAACAGGTGATTTTGAACACTAACAAATAAGGACGGATCTATTTACTGGTGGTAGAGTTCCAGTATAAAAACTCGAGGGCGTAAGCACCACCGCATTACGTAATCTATCAGGCCGCCAAATGGTAGTGTTCAGCACTATCGTGTTCCGGTTAGATGATAATGTATGGTCCCGTAAGAACTATCACAGAGACAATAACTAAGGTCTCACGGGTTCATACACACATAACAACTAAGGTCTCTGTATTATAACCCTTGGTTTTTGTATGGATGTCTATAGGCTGCAGTCATCACTTAACATCTATGTGAATTGCATGCTTGTGTTTGCCACTTTCGTAATATAAAAAAGTATCTAACCGGTACGTGGTACGGTTGAACCTCACAATTTAGCAGTAGATGGAGTAGGTGAATTCGGTGCTACCAAGACTTTTCAGGACCATTATGGAGACTAACGCCAAAAGAGATTTTGGTAAACATGTTCCTACCTCGTAAAGAGATTTTTGGTTAACTTACATTTTCGTGGTGATCTCATTGTTATGATCATATTACCATTTAGTTACCATTATTAATGGTGGTAGAGCTCCAGTGACGGAGCTCGCGGGCGTAGGCACCACCGCATTATCTAATATACGTGCCGCTAAATGATAGTGTTCCGGTCAGGTGGTAATGTACGGCCCTGTAATCACCGGCACAGATACATAACATCTTAGGCCTCAGGAGTGGTAACGCATCTGCATTCTAACCTTGGTCTTTGTGTGGATGTCTATAGGCTTCAGTCATCACTAAACATCATTGTGAACTGCATGCTTGTTTCCCAATTCCATTACATAAAAAAGTCCGTATTTTAATAATTATTACAACTCTAGATGACTCTTGTTGCTACTTTTGGTCAACCTTAAGTAACCTTTTTCCAGAACCAAAGTTGTTTCATATTTTTGATTTATTTAGTTAATTTCTATTAGGTACTACAAATAGATATCTATTTTTCGTTTGTTTCTGAATCAATTGATTCCGTGCAAGGTTTGTGGACTGCACTCCTGCTCTGTTATTTACTTACTTGCGTAAAATTTTAGCTTTTTATCCTTGTTACGTTGCATTTTGCAATTTTGCACATGACATTCAAGTGGTTTGTATACTCAATATTCAATATCTATCTAAATAAAACAAAGTCGGGTTTGTTACAACACTTATAACTCGAGATCTGCTGGACCAATTTTCATGGTTTTTGATTTGTTGGATTTGTCTCCGCCCCGAATAGCAGAATATATCTTAAAAATAAGAATAATTGACGAATACTTGAAAAATGCGTAATTTTCCCTAAAAGTTGTTTAGTTTCGGAGCTGTCAATTTTTTTGTCAAAATCTGTAACTAATGATTGACATTTATGCATGCGTTCATAAACTATTTAAAATATATGAATAAACTATCAGGTATGTGTATTGTTTTTTTTTAAAGATTGAAAAGCATTACGCGTGCGTTCAGAAATGTGTAATGAATACTTAATCATTTCAATAAATGCTCATTTGAAACTATTTTCTATCTACTATCTTTTTTAGGCTTCCGTAACTAAAAGGTAAAAACGGACCCTATTACTAATCCTCCGCTGTCTGTCTGTCTGTCTGTCCGTCCGTCCGTCCGTCTGTCTGTCACCAGGCTGTATCTCATATACAGTGATTTATGCTACCGCTATAACGACAAAATTAATTACAATAAATAAGAAAATGAAAATATTAAAACACGTTCGTTTTCTTTAGACTGTGATATTTAAGGGTTCAAGGGGGCATACAATAAACGTGTTTTTTTTTCATAAATTTTTTGCTCGATAATAATAATGGTAGCAAGTAGACGCCTCAAATTTTCACAGAATTTTTAGGTATTTGGTGGAGTTAGTGGGTGTTGGTAGTGGTGGTGGTGGTGGCGTTGGTGGCGTTAGTTGCGTTACTGGCATTAGTGACTTTGGTGTCATTGGTGTCGTTGGTGGCGTTAGTTGCGTTAGTGGCGTTAGTGACTTTGGTGTCATTGGTGTCGTTGGTGGCGTAGGTATAATTGGTGACTCTGGTGGCGGTGTTGATGGCGTTGGTGGTGGTGGTGGTGGTTTTTATTCGCGATGGAGGCATTAGTGGCGTTGGTGACATTGGTGGTGTTGTTGGTAGTTTTGGAGGAATTGGTTGTGGTGGTAGTGGTGGTGGTTTTGGTGGCATTGGTGGCATAGGTTTTTGGTGATGTTGGTGTTGGTGGTGGCGTTGATAGCGTTGGTGACGTTTGTGGTGGTGGCGGTGGTGGAGGTGGTAGCGGTGACCGTGGTGGTGGTGATCGTGGTGGTGCTGACGATGGTGGTGATGGTGGTGGTAGTGTTGATGACATTAGTGGTTAAAAATCCACAATGTTAATATTCAATTCTTAACATCCGCCATTATGAACCTAAGCACAGACATTACATGTCACTTTTTCTGCCACAGATCTACGGTAGACTCGATCAAAACCTATTCACAATTAAAGATCGTAAAAAAAATATTATTCTGAGTCGAGAACATGTATCCGCAAAATTCGTATCTTTTGATAATTCGTGAAATAAAATCAATAATTTTAGAAATTCAAATGGCAATTGCCCGCCATTATGACGTACACTTTTTATTTTGATGTATTACCGAAACAAGACAGGCCATGCAATTTTCAAACTGTAGTGTATTTTATAATCTTTACTTTAAAGCGATACAAAGTTCGCCGGGCCAGCTAGTTATTAACATAAAAGGAAGTGTCTTTCTGGTAGCACTAGCATTAAAAAACATTGAATTTGGAATACGTACAATAAATTTGTAGTTTTAATTTATATAAGTGATTTTTCTGTATACGAAATACATCCTTCACGGGATACCCAAACTTATGTTCAATAATTACATGACTCTCTTTGTTTGTTCTTTAAAAGCCAGACAGATATTTGTGGCTGCAATTTTCTTTTAGCCTCTGAATATCGGTTGTTATTAAGTCATCAAATCGGAACCGATCTCGGAGCACGTAAGTACTTTTTGCCGAGTTTTCGATGGGCATAATTTACGTCGTATTTACGTAATCACCGGATTCTTAACTGAAATTCGGTAAACAGACCGTTTTTCTGCTTGTAACGTGCCTTATCGAGATTAGTATATCTTTGGTTATATTTTGTAACAAACTAAATAAAACTTTCCATGATAAAACTTTCCATGATGCCATCATCAGATCCCAACTTGGTAACAATGGGATCATTTTTATTTATGTAGTGGAAGTGGCAAATAAGCATGCAGTTCACATTGATGTTAAGTGACGACTGCAGCCTATAGACCACCCACATGTAAGGTTTTATGCCTCTGTGCCGGAAATTACAGGGCCGTACATTACCACCTGACCGGAACACGATAGCGCTGAACACTACCATTTAGCGGCAAGTAAATTAGGCAACGCGGTGGTGCTTACGCCCGCGAGCTCCGTCACTGGAGCTCTACCACCAGTAAATCATCTTGAAAGTGTACCCTTTGAAATAACACAAGAGTCGAATCAATCCACCACTGACTACCGGTCCACAAATAATCTGTGAACATAAAAACCCTACTTAGGTACGGTTGAACAAAGAGCATCCTCTTTATTTTGAAGTTAAAAAATTCTTATCATCTTGACCATCATTTCAGCCTGAAAACATCTACTGCTGGAGAAATGCCTCCCACAAAGATTTCCACAATGAACAATCCTGGGTCACTTTCACCCAGCGATTGCCCGCCACCTTCACTAGGTCGTCCTTACCACACTTACCTTCAATTTGAACTGCATGCTTGTTTGCCAAGTCATTACATAAAAAATACCTACTCCCATTGAGTTACCTTTCCATTTCGGATTCAAGGCGCCCCTGGAAGAAATCCAAGTTCATTCACCCTCGGACCCTTGGGTCCGAAATGCAAATTCCAGTATTCGGTCTATAGGCGGATAGCCCATTGGCTGGTTCAAACTTATCAATAAAATGTTAAGCTAAAATACTTATATAATACTACTATATTAAACAATTTATTTACCTTCTTCGTTATTGCTTGTGTTTTGGTGATATTAATTAGGTTATGAATGGCTTAGTTACAAAAAGATTTTGGGAATGGCAGCACATGTGCACTTTAGCTTTTATGATACCATTGATGTCCACTGCATACTTCATTAGAACTTTACGTTACTTAATACCTGTATTCGCCGAAGGGAAGACAGAGATAAAAGGCATGCACTTAAGCATACATGCAAACACCTACCAAATACATTTTGTCCCATGTAATAGGTGCCGAACTTATTGCCATTCCCGGAGATCACCTTCGGGAGCAGTGCTGAAAAACTTCCGAAAAATTAGAAAATTTTAATAGCACTTCTCCTCGACCCGTGGATGGAACCTAAGACTACTGAGTCTGTTACCACTTTAATGACACAAAACAGTTTCCCACATTAAAATACACTCTACCCAGAAAGAGAACGGTTTAATAATTATCAACTTCGGAATCCAATACAGCCGGATAAGCGCAATACATTCTAATTGCTAGTAACTACCAAAGTAAACAATTTGCTTCCTCAGTTTATAATTCTTATTAGAGTCCTTATTAACAGGTATTTGGACGGGTACGTTTTTCGTGTTATTTGTCGTCATTTGTTGGTAAAAGTAGGTTAATAAACTAATTTCGCTCTTAAAACTGGAGCTTTGTGTAAACATTAGGAACACAATCAGGCTTAATTGCGATTTAAATCGGACGAATTTAAATGTCTTAATTTTTTGTAAAGGTAGGTAAGGTATTTTTTTACCCATTCCAAATTAAAAAGCAGAATTGAACCAACCACGAGAAGGGTAAATTGGACTTATCTAAAATTGAACCAGTCCCAAAGTCATCGATGGGTGACAGTCTTGATGAGATTCATTTTCAAGACCCATCTTCTCACGCAAAACCCCCGAAATGTAATTTTTGAAGATTGCTAGTGGTGGTGTCTTGTCTGTCTTTCTTTGTTGATTTAATTGAGAATTAATTACAAATTTACCCATTTTTTTTACTTGCGACCATTCAGAATCAGAATCAGAAACTCATTTATTCATTTAGGGTGACAGGCACCTCTTATGACACGTCAAAAAACAAACAAAATAAATTAAAGTGAATAACAATTGATATACATGTCAAACAAGATAAAAAATATATTATATGTAAAGTCAAGAATATTACTAAGATAAAACTAATGTAATAAACTAATGTAAAAAGTATATCAGTTGAATGTCTCATTTCCCCTTTACAAACTGATAACAAAGAGTAAAAAGAAAAGAAAAAGAGTCATTCTTTGTCATTCACCGGCAAAGTTCCAAAAGCCAATATGATCTGAGAAAAACTTGCCGGAAAAACTCAGTCGGCTCTTTTAAAAATATCTCTTAGGCATATTTTTACAATTTTCCATAATTTAAACAAATTTAAAATTAACAATATAATGTCAACATTACACTTTAATTATTACATTTAACCCCCTTGTGGAGCTAGATCAGCATTTAGCCAAACATTTCTATCCTTGAGATAGTCATCGAGTTTATAGTAAATTACATATACTACATTTTCTGCCTCAATTAATTATCAAGGCAGATCTTAGGATTCCTGCCTGAGCCTTAAGATTGCCAACAATCATTTCGTCCATATCTTTATAGGGGATTTTCATATAGTAAAGGAATAAATTGGCATTTTTGGAAGTCACAGGTCTTCAGTTCTATAGTTTACAGGTTTACACTGTACTAATATTAAAGAGAGGCAACTATTTTTTTATCTGTATGTACAAAGTAAGTAACCTGTAAAACTTCTGTTACGATTTATAAGATTCTTCACAAATATTTCGAAACGAACATCACGAAGTACATATTTTTATAGAAAAGTCAGTACAGTTTTTCCTCGACCCCGGATCAAACTCCAGACCTGTAACCCGAATCTGAATCCTGCACAAGAAATATTGTAGTGTTAGGTACTACAATTTAATAATCGAGACAGTAAAAAAACACATCGGACAATAAAGATAATCCAGGCACTATCACTGCAGCAAGAACGCGTGAACTTCTTTCCAGAGAGGATTAAAATGTAGTAGCGTCCATAAATCTATGGATTAAACTAACCCATCGAGATAGCAATCTAAACGTCCGCGGGTGCCCGCTATCGATAATTGTACGATATCGATACCCTAGAAACCCGATAGGAAATGTTGGAAGCGATTTAGATACAACAAAATTCAATTTAAAGATATAACGAGCTTAGGTCGAGACTATCAATCAATAACAGTAATGTTTGTTTCAATTATGGATGTTTGTTTATGATGTTATCTAGTTATAGTGTACTAGATTTTATCCGCGAATTCATCTGCGTGGACTTCAGGTATAAATACCGGTACTCTTGAAACATATAAAGATTAATAACAGCAGTAGTCAAGTCCTTCAGGGATGCGACCGCCTATCGACATTGCTTTTGTCGTTGTCATTGCTGTCAAATTTTCATGTCGATTTGTAGCTCCTTTAAAAGCTGTAGTGATAATTTGATCGTTTTTTCTTGCTTTCGTAGGTGAGAAACAAGCGATAGTGGTAGAGTATTTCGATTATTGTTATTTAGTTAAAGCAAAAATCGACATGAAAATTTGACAGCAATCACATCGACAATAGCAATGTCGATAGGCGGTCGCACCCTTGTCAAATTGTCAATTGCTGTGAAACATGACGTCAGCTGTCACCTGTCTACGAGTCTAAGTTCGGATACTTGCAATCGCAATTATTATTGTAATCGGTAATATTGTATTTTGTCAATATTCATATTCTATCCACGATATATTTAAAATTTCCTAAGGAACCTCTGAATGGGATAAGAAGTATCCTATGTGTATATTATATGTATCTTCACGCGATTCCTAACGGGGTAGGCAGAGAGTGTAGAGCGCCAGATATCCCGGTCTTACATACCTCTCATGCCTTCATCTATCCTATGTGTTACAGCCAATATTATAATATAGGTACTCTACCTGTGTACATCGTAATCCGTCCACTCGCTTTAGCGTGATTGAGCGACAAACAATCGCATTCAAAAACATTCATACTTTCACATTTATGATATAAGTAAGATATCTAAATGACGCCCCCACCGCCCATAAAATGAGGGAGCACCTTTAGGTCTCAGCTGTGGCCACGCATCTACATTGAAATCTCTGGTTTTAAGTAGATGTTTATCAGTACTTACTTATCATTAATGTGAACTGTATGGCTGTTTTCCACTTCATAACATAAAAACAAACATGACATCGAAACCAATACTAAAAATTCTATTTCGAACGTAATACATATTTGAAACGCCCACTAAGTTCAGTTTACGACTTTAGAACCAATGTTACTGGAATTATTGCCACTATAACTAATATTATTCCTAATAATAGTTTAGTGCAGCTAAAACTATTCTAAAATCTTCAATTATCATTTATATTTAAGACCTATAAAGAAATATGTTTAAGCATAATCAAGGTAACGATAAAGCTGCTATAAAAAAAGCAAAACGATCGCTTCCTGCAAAAAGTGTTCCAGGCAAAATAAAACATTGAGACTATAAAATACTCTCCTTAAACAGTTCGAGAGCCGTTCGTAAATTCGATTGCCATATTGAAATAAATTGCTTGTAATCTTATACCCAAACAGCCAGAAAACAACCGAATGAGCAATATCAGGTTACTCTACAGAATGGGCGAGCTCTTGCTTTGTTTTTTGTTAACCCTGTCATACGATTTCTAAAGAATCTTGCGCACATAGCCCAAAGATAATATCTTAACCGAAAATCCGATATTTGTACTCATAAATCATCATTTTTTACTTCGATAGCCTAAAACGAACTAATTAATTTGTATAGTTAGATTGTAAAATGATTGTTGAAAAATCTTTACGATTCGATTCCTATGTAGGAGTCGATTACTGTCATTAGTTTCACTAATTACGAGATTTTACAGCCACAATTTAGTTTTATTACTATTGGAACATTTTCTATTGGAGAACTGAAACACGGCACCGACCCATAAAGAAATTATTACGCTATCCCATAATTTCACGTAATAAAAAGTCACCAGCCGAAATTAAACTTACTTTGAATAATATTATTCTATGAGAAGCATCAAACAACATGAACTAATTTCTAAATAAGCTTAATATTGCAAAATTACTAAACACAATTCGAAATATTATAAAGTATACAAATTTGGCAGTTTTTATTGCTGAATATTACGATATTGCATATATTCGTGTTGAATATTCAAATGATAAAAAAAAAATACTTTAAATCTTTGAATGAGGTAAGCCGTGGGCGTTCTGACAATGAGAACGTCAGTAACTGGCCTTTGAGCTGTCAGACCCTTGAAGGAACCGGGGCAATTATATTGAAAACTCTCGCAATGCTATCTTTTAGAAAAATAATTCTGGCCTTGAGTAAACTGACGTAAGGCGGTTATTAGCACGTCTCCATGATGTCCAGTAGGCTTCCTTTGTCTTAGATATTCTGTTACAATCCTACTTTGAGAAAGAATTTACTTAGCGAAGTTTGTTTTTGGCATGTTTTAAAATGTATAATGCTCATTTTTACGGCCTGTTTAAGAGATAAATGAAATTGTATCTCCATATTTTATTCTACAGAAACAATTATGTTTGAATTCCGTAACATTTATTTTTTACGAAATGTGGGTGTACATATGTCGACCACAACCTCATTATTTTATATTAATTGATCTAAGCAAGGCAAATTTAAACAGAATGTTTTTTTATGATCTAAGAGAATACACATGTTCATTAATATTGTTATGCCAAATTATTTACTTAATGATGGAAATAAAATACACCAAAAAAACGTTTGTGAAAATTATTTCATGAGTTCTACACGAACATAAATAACATTGAAAATATTACTGTATCTCATGGGTGTGAACAATTAAGGACGTCCACCACCTACAAAATGGCTGTATAGACAGTAATATGCCCGCGAAAGCAGTTTTTAATCTGCTTATAGCAATTACGATCTAATTTGGTCACGGCCTTAAAAAATATCTTATATCCGGTCCGTTTTAGTAACGTCAGCGGTTTGAAATGGTGTGGTTTCTAATGCGATGGGCAGCAACTTTTACAATGGATCAGCGAAGCCATGGAAACTCCCAAAGCTTTCGTTTGTGATTGGTCAGCATGAAGTAGGAGGTATGACTAAAGCCGCAGTAAACCCATTAAGGTCTCAAATTACCCACTACGCCCAAACCACGGAGCGTGTGACTAATTGGTATTAAAGGTGCTGTTATGTCTTAATTAAATTATCCCCATAATTCTGTTTAACTCGAAGAATTTTACAACGTTACAAATTTTGTACAATGGAGCAGTTTCTGAAGCGAATGGGAAATAGAGTGCGTTAATTAAGGGGGTTACACAAGAGATTATGTTTTATGGATAGCTAGTGCTGGGATTATGTCGTCGAGAATAACACAATACGACGGAAAATAGGTATAGGGCAGACACGTTATGGAACGTTAATTGGCAGCAAGTAATTAGTCGCTGTGTTGTTTTTGTTGTCCCGTATTTTTTGTATGTTAAAAATAGAACTGCTGCGAAATTTATTCATACTTTTTTAATACAGCTACTAATTATTAAAAAGACTGAAAACTGGTTGCTGCATTATCTTTTTGGAAGATAAAAAAACATAAACAATGACCTTATTTCTATTTATGCTAAACAAATGGTAGTTATTACTGACAAAATACGAAATAGACGCGGTTTGATTTCACATTTCAATTTCATGTATCCGGAAAAATAACGAAACAGGAAGAATTTTTGAGGTAGTGATAATAACAAGATTTTATTGTTACCCATAAAGAGGGGGATAGTTTTGCTAACGCGACCACGTGAATAGTCGAGGGAAATAAGGATTCCTTCGACCGTTAAATTTACGACTTGTCCCAAGGAAAGCCTTGTCTCCCACCCGAGATCTCTTTTTATAATTTATTTGGTTTGTTACGAGCTCACGTCCCTGTTGCTTTCATGAAAATAATATACGTCCTAGTGGTCCGGCATTTCGAGAATACGCAATTCAATAAACATTAAATCTTTTTAAGTGCACTTTATTGCATTTAATTTGTCATTTGTCGATTGCCTTTTAATTTTCATTGCAACCGCTTATTGCAATCAAATTTTATGAACAATTTGTGGTATTAAAATATTAAAATTCATATTTTCAATGTACATTGTATTTGAAAATGTTGCCCTTTTTGCAGTTATATCATAATTTTATAAATAATTTCTTTATTTGTTCATTATCTTCAGGAAACAATTTATTTTATGAGTACATACATGTGAGTGATTGCTAGAACACAAAAGTATGTGACAAATACAGAAAAAACTCAAACTACTAAAGTACCTACTAAAGCAATTTCATAATAGTTCCCAGAGTCAAGTCTTCAACTTTTTTAGCTCGTGGCTTAATTAAATAACTTTGTCAACATCACTTGAAAACACGTCGAAAGACCAATATTTGTATTTCCAAGTCCAGTGATAATTAAATTCATGCTTGTTGTGATCCCATTCTCAATAACTAATCTAATATCTATATATATAAAAATGCAACCCGTTTTCCTTGGTCACGGCATCACGCGTGAATGGCTGGACCGATTTGGCTAATATTGATTTTGAATCATTTTTGGAAGTCCAGGAAATGTTTAAAAGGTAAGAAAATATGAAAAAATTTAAGGGAAATAATAAAAACGACCATTTTATTTTCCCATACAAATAGTCCGTATCTATCAAACCTTTGACACATGTCATATTTTCATTCTGTGGTAATACGAAGTTTGCCGGGTCTGCTAGTTCCAAATAAATAATCTCACACAATGAAAGAGTTCGATTTTTCCGTAGAAATATTATCATGATTAGAATAAGCTAATAAATAATTAAATACGCTTACACTCACAGCTCCACATTACGTATTTTAAAAACCTGTGTCGTGGATGCCACTGTTCACATACTACACATACTCAAACACCCAGACCCGAAACAATTAACTGTAGGCCATACAAATATTTGTTCCGGTGAGGGGATCGAACCCGCGACCCTTCGAATCAAACGGTGGTCGCTGGACTAACCGGGTCGTCGTATCTATACTATGACAGATAGTTTTACTGGTGGTAGTTCCAGTATTGTAGGAACGCTCTCGGTATAGACATCACTTTAGTAGGAGAGATAACCCTCCGAGTAACGATGGCCCTGTAAGGCTAGAAATGTTTGTAGAAATTTACATGAATATAGTTCAAAAAAGTTTCCAAGACGGACTAGAAGCTCGTCATAATCATACGATGACGTTCAATCTTTTCTGATGGGGACCATGTTCACAGTGTGTAAAATTTATGGAAATTGCATTGCCACATTATGTCCGAACGGAGGGTAAAATGTAAGGATAGTTTCCTTTAGTGCTTGCAATCCTTCTGCATTGCTTTGCTAATATACTTAACTAATGGAATTTGTTGTCCACGTGTCTTTTTACTGGTGGTAAAGCTCCATCGACGGAGCTCGCGGGCGTGGGCACTACCGCATTACCTAATATAGGTACTTGCCGCTAAATAGTAATGTTCAGCATTATCGTGTTCCGGTCAGTAATAATGATAATTAATGTACGGCCCTGTAATTTCCGGCACAGAGGCATAACACCTTAGGCCTCAAAAGTGGCAACGCATCTGCATTTTGACCTCTGGTCTTTGTGTGGGTGTCTATAGGCTGCAGTCATCACTAAACATCAATGTGAACTGCATGCTTGTTTGCCTCTTTCACAACATAAAAAAATTACCTATGGTTTTTCACAATTTTTGTTAGATGTTAAGAATAATAATTATTACTGCACAGGTAACGATATTTACTTAAATCACTAGTAATTTACATATTTTTATACGCGTTGATCTTATGTCACTTTAAGATTACTGCACTCTACACATATATCACAAGAACCAGAGGTCAAAATGTAGATGCTTTGCTATCTAAGTTGCTTTGCTTCTGAAGAAATTACGGGGCCATACATTAACAACCGAAACATGACAGGGATGAATACCACCATTTGCTGATTGACAGATTAGTTAAAGCGGTAATCTACTGTCTACGATCACGAGATCCATGATTCTACCACCTATCTGGAAACTCTATCACCAGTAAAATATAAACAAAATAATAGTAGCCTCTTACTCTCTTACTCTTTAGCTGCTGGCCTAGACAAAAACATTATTTAATTCATAAGCATTTTATAATAACATGCCTCTTTTAACGATCAACAACTAGAATGCCGTAATTTTTTTGGATGGAATTTGATGGTTGCTATGATCACAGTGTGTGAAATTTATGGAAATTGCATTTTCGTATTACGTCTGACTAGAGGGTGAAGTTAAGAACAATGTTCTTCAATGTCTGTGAATTATAACGCTGCAAACACTTGTGCATTGATTTGCTTATAGCCGATGGTTAATTTATGACACATCATTTTTAAAATTTTAAATAGAACTTAATATATTCATTTTCTAGTCACCATAGAAATAACATCGAAAATAGTATGTTCGAATTTTAGTTTTTTTTTAAACCATTATTATATTTTAACGTTAATCTTTGATTTTTCGTTAATATTTGCAATGCCGGTTAGGTTCCTAACATAGGTCGCTCTGCAATATATATCGGCAAATAGATAAAAGAGCTCATTTCAGCTCGTATCAAAAAAAAAACTAAAATACTTTCTCCTTTTAAATATTTAATATAGGTCCTTCATTCATTTTTAATAAATGTATTCCTAAAGAAAACAATAACCTGCCCCCACTACCACACTACCAAAAAGTCAACTTATGTTTTCTAATAAACTAGTAATTAATAATCATGTCAAGTAATGAAAATATTTCCACCTGCTAGCCTGAAAATTATATTTTATGATCACATTCACTCTCTTTGATAAAATTTCCAGATCAACAATATTGCTGAATCAAATCTTCAATATATACAACACTTCAACATCAAACAAAATTACATCATCCCTTTTATAGCCTAACTCCCGGCTTATGATTAACTTTTTACGCTCTGTACTTAGACACTTTTTATATTTATAATCATTAGACTCTAAGTATGATACTTCTTCTAAAAAATTCACAACGTTGCAGTTTCTTTTAGAAGACGGTATTAGTGGTTGAAGCACTGGTGTAATAAAACTAAACTTCATTAAACTTGGCCAACGATACCGTCCGAGTAGTAGTTCAGAGTAGATGAACTCTGTTGTTTATGACATCTGAAATACCAGAGGTCGTCTGAAGATATGTAGTTAGAAAATGTACAGTACAGCAATGGTTCAAACTGTGGCTGGATCTGAGTGTTATCTGAATAGTAGGTAAATTATAGTTGAAACTGTTGTCAACTTGCATCGACGAACATAAATAAAATATACAGAGTAGACAAGACAATAATCAAAACTGAATTATTTTGTAATAATGTGTCTGAAGAAATAAAGCTCAATAATATAGATGGAAGAATAAAGAAAATCGTTTATTTGACACGGAGCCCGAGACGCTTATATACCTACACATATTAACAAAAGAATAAACAGAAGTGGAAAATCTGAAAATCAATATACTTACAATAAAAATACAATACGTTATTTTAGTCAGAAAACAAATCGGTTAGTATCTAACATATAAGTAGCATAAGAAGCTGTGAACATGAGAATAAATAAATAACATAAAATACAATATAATAAATTATGATCTACGTATTATCACAAATTATAGCTAACTTACGCATAAATTAACTGTATAAAGTTTATATGTTACCACAGGTAAAAACAGTTTTTGGCTTAGCCACTTCCGAATCACAAATCAAGCCCCGAAGAATGTCCGCATTGCATAACATGAAAGTTTTCCATCAGAAATATCACAACTTATTTAATTTTTCAAAGGAAAATGGCATGGCCCAGTGGCTGGTGTAGATCGGAAGCGATCTACTCGGTTAAGCGATTCGGGCGCGGTCGGGTTTGTGATGGGTGACCGCTAGTGGCAAATTAAAATGCGCGTTTCCGTGCTTCAGATGGCACGTTAAGCCGTCGGGCCCGGTTGTTTTCGATAGATAGCAGTCGTTAAACCTTGTAGGAGGCCTTACAGGCGGTTTGAAAACGTCCGACAACGGGTTGGCCATTAACCCTTATCTCCACCAACCCGCACTGGAGCAACGTGGTGGAGTAAGTTCCAGGCCTCCTCCCAAAAAGGGGAGAGACTCGTGCCCAGGAGTGGGACGTATAATGGGTTGCCATTATTAATTTTTTTTTGAGGGGTCAAATCCGAAATGTAATACCGATTTTTTATGTCTTGGTCGGAACATGAATTATTAGTAAATACCAACAAATAACTATTCTTTATATAAAATTAAACCCTGACTGCTCCAACAAAAAGGGTTTATCCTATGGCTACTTCAGTAAGTAAGTATAACTCATAATAATAATATTCCCATTAGGTTTCGGTCAAACTAACACAACGGCAAGAAAGTTGTAATCAAAATAACGATGTGAGCTCATCGTTTCCTTTGAGACCAGAAGCTCTTTTATATCTTCAAAGAATACAGGTTGGGATGGCTCCTAAACTTTTGAAATACGGGTTTGTTGACCAAATTAATATTTTATTCTACGAGTTTTTGCTGTAGTTATATAATGTGTACCAGGGATAAGTGATCGCCCGGCTTTTTTCGAATATTTGTACAAAATTAAGAAAAATAATTACTCTTATATATATTTGTACTTACCGAATTTGGTTTTTTTAATGTTTTTTTTTTTAAATACGCGTTACGTGCTGCAGTTATTCTACGATATTTCCTTAGTTTTTACATCTTTCTTCATTCATTTTTTTATTGACTAGCCGAAATCATAGTTAATCAATTAAAATTATCAAACATAACTAAAATGTAATAAAACATAGGAAATAACGTAAAAACTTAGGAAATATCGTAAAAAAACTGCAGCACGCATGAGCGTATTTACTAAAAAATAAAAAAAATCGTTAAAAAAAACCAAAGCCGGTAAGTCCCATATTTAAAAGAGTAATTATCCAATATTCGAAAAACGCCAGGCGGTGACTTATCCCTGGGACACATTGTATATTGATCGCTAGTACCTACCGGGTAGCGGTTTTGATTGAATAATAATAATAATATTTTTTCTTGCAGTACCCAGATTATTTCTCACGAATTAGTAATTTTTGTAAGGCCCCATAATAACCATCACAAAGACATAAGAACTAAGGTCTCAGGGGTGGCAACGCATCTGCATTTAACCTCTGGTTTTTGTGTAGACGTATATGGACTGCAGTCATCACTTAACATCCATGTGAACTGCACGTTTATTTACACCTTCTTTTCATAAAAAAATGTATTTGAGATCCTTTTTAACTATCACAATAATATAGATAGATGTACTTTTATTTCCAAAACAATGCTACTACTGCTACTTTTGCAAAAAATGTCTAAAGAACAAAGACATGGCCAATATTGTTTTGCATTGCGCATTCCTAAACCAATCTTTTGTTTTATTGCAAGACAAACAATGGTTTTGTAATAAAAACTGCGATAAAAAAGTAGCTAAAGATAGTGTCGGTACAATGCAAAAAAACATCAATATCAATAGTCGCCTTCCATATTGATGTTAAAACCCAAAAAATCATTTTGTGAAACAAAATAATAATATCCTAAAAATTTCAAATAAGAGATGCTTTTCTTGTTTTTTTGGTGTCACAGTTTCATCTTCCTAACTGTACATTTTTATTGCACAGAGTAAATTATAAAGATGTGTCTGTATTTAAGAACCTTAAACGTTGAAAGTAATTGATGGTGTTATGATATGCAAATAAAGAACAAACTCTGTCAATATAGATTTTTTATGGATTTCGCTTTCGGTGCTTACCTATTCATAAAAAGTAAAAAATTGTGTCGTGGATATTTAATAATTGTTTATAAAATCTCGTATATATATATATTTAATATGAAGATAAATGAATAAATTCTCATTATATTTATTTAGATATCAATCCGTGATCAACACACAAGCAAATCAAACTGACCGTCTCTTTTCCTACACCGTACAACCCGCCGAAGAGAGAAGTTCCACCCTCACTGACTGGACACCTGGCAATGTTCAACGGTGCGGTTGTCACTTTCGATTTTGCCCAGAACGTGTAAATTGTGGAATGAACTGCCCTCTGAGGTGTTCCCTCGGTGCTACAATATGGGGTTCTTCAAAAATGGCGTCAAAAGAGTCCTTCAGGACTGGCAGCGCGTTGGCGACTCCCCTGGTGTTGCAAATGTTCGTAGGCGACGGTGACAACTTTCCATCAGGTGGCCGTTAAGTAGTACCTGTACTTTTATATTTATAATATTAGCGGACAAATGGCACCTGCTATCTTTTAAAATTAAATAAATTTAAAAAAATACCATGATCATCTTAGGTGTTTATTGCCGGTACCTGCTCAGTTTAATTCATCATAATTCACATTCCACATTTATCGATTTTTTTTTTAGAAAAATAAGGTAAACTTAATAAATAAAGTGTCTATAGTTTTATGACTCTGCGACTTGCATAACACAAGCAGAACGAGTGAAATAAAAATGCCGAGTCGGAAGAAATAAACGAAAGTATGCATTATTATGATGACGATTTCGAGTAGACGTAGGTAAATACGTAGAGGTTTTATTTTTAGGTTTTTTGTACTGTTTTAAGCCATATGCTGTTAATTAATTATTGACGACCCGGTTAGTCCAGCGGTGTGAGATGACCGTTTGATTCGAAGGGTCGCGGGTTCGAACCCCGCACCGGGACAAATAGTTGTATTGGCCTACAGATATTTGTTTCGGGTCTGGGTGTTTGTGTATGTGTTGTATGTGTACAACGGCACAGGTTTATACCTACTGTGGGGCTGTGAGTGTAAGCGTATTTTATTTTTTATTTTATTTTAATTAAATATACTTAGCATTACCAACAAATCACATTGATGATACTACACATAAACATTATTCACTAGCGACCCGCCTCGGGTTTGCACGGGTACAATGTAGGTTGTAGATAACAGTTGTTTTTAATTCCCATCGATTAATCTGTACAAAAATATTATTTCAGCGTGCAAAACACTACTAGTAATATTACCTAGGTGGCGACTCCTCCGAATAACAACACCATTTCGGATGACTCGACGCCTACTATTTGTAAAGAGTGACATTTCATCCACGGATAAAATACATTTGCGGATGAGCTCTCACCTAAGTCCGTGCTACCTATCTATTGCGTTAACTGTTATTCGACTGATCGTTATGTCAAGCGTCATAAGGTAAAGATCACAAGATATAATATACTCGTTAAATTTTCTTTAAATTTCTCATTTTTGCGCAACCATCGATTTTTTTCTTTCATTAGAACCTTCTCCGGACAGTTACAAATGCAACAAAAAAAAACCGGCCAAGTGCGTGTCGGACCACGCACACTGTAGGGTTCCGTAGTTACAGAGAAAGAGATTTAATGAAAAAAATTAATAAATATTTTCTATGGAGTTGTTCGAATTTTTTTAGGAAAATACATTTGGTCGACTATTACTCGAAAACTTGCAGGGCCAACTTAGGTGTGATAGTTTTCCTTTTAATTTCGTTATATGTAAAAACTATCGCCGTAACGTTTGAATTTCTAACTACAACCGTTTAGTCTGTAGGGGGGGGGGGGACACTTGAGTCTAACGAAAATTTGTACTTTAAAGCTTAATAAGTCACGAACAGTTAACTAAATTGAACAATGATGTTCGAACACTTACAACACTTTTAAAAGACCTATTCAACGACACCCCACACTATATGAAAATCGAAAATAAAAAAAATAAACGCGCGTTACTAGAAGGTTACCCTAAAAAAAAATTTTTAACTTTTTTATTCTACAGACAGACAGACAGACAGATAGACAGGCAGACAGACAGCCAGACAGACAGAAGGACATGGCGAAACTATAAGGGTTCCTTGTTTACTACGGAACCCTAAAAAACAATTATCGATATCGGTCAAGCCGTTCTCGAGTTTTGCGCTTAGCAACACACTAAGCGATTCATTTTTATTTATATAAATTATACAGTATCGGGTGATATGTTCTGATTCAGTTGAAAACCTTGCTCAACGCAATTTTAAAGTTTCTCTTTACTACATCTTCGTCGATGAAAATGTTTACTGTCAGCAAAATATCAACTCGAATACTACTGCCGCAGTGGCCACAAAATCAATGAAGGAGTAGGAGATTGCCGTCCCAGATTTTCCCTCCCTTGTGCATACTAGGCGATACCGCAAAACATACACATCTGTCGTTATTTTTTAAACTCTTTTTCGATATGGAAAATATTTGCGAGAATTTCGGAAAGTCGGATTGCTTTTCCGCTACGGTAATGGAATTTTAAACTGAACGGTCTTTGGGCAACTCACGTGATAAGAATAGTCTACGTGTAAATGGCTTATTTTTAAATATTTAAATAAGTGACACATTTCGCCGACAAATTTTATTGTTGGCGTGTGTATTATAAAATATGTTCGGAGTCAAGTAGTTGGAACCGTACCAAATAAAATTATAATGAATGTTTCTATTTATAGATGCCAAATTGAAACAAGTTGCGGATCTCATACGAAGTAACTTATGGCGATACATTTGTTCCAATTAATATGTGCATAATTTAGGACGCCTTCTTAAATTGTACTACACTGAAGATATTTTTGACGACCCGGTTAGTCCAGCGGTGTGAGATGACCGTTTGATTCGAAGGGTCGCGGGTTCGATCCCCGCACTGGGACAAATATTTGTATGGCCTACAGATATTTGTTTCGGGTCTGGGTGTTTGTGTATGTGTTGTATGTGTACAACGGCACCCACAACACAGGTTTATACCTACTGTGGGGCTGTGAGTGTAAGCGTATTTTTTATTTATTTTTTTAAGACTGACGGTTAAACCTCTATGAAGGTCTGATTATAAAATTCAGTTTTTTATTACATGGGAATCTTATATCAAAATCAACTTACGCCACAAAAGTACTGTGACATTTTTGATGCTCCAGTACGTATGCAATTAAAGACGATAATTTATCGGACACATTTATTAACTCGCGGGGTGCCATTGAAAATTAGGAGCAAATAAAAGTAATTATTTCCTTAGCGAATTCGTAACAGATTTGGCGATCATAACTTATAACATCCGCATAGGCACCAAGTTAAAAAGAAGAAAAAGAAAAAACATTTATTGGCGCAGCCGATCAAATACTGCATAGAAAAAACAATAGGAAAAAAAAACATTTAAAATACAAGTAGGTTGGTACGACAAAAAAAAAAAAGAACAACATTTATGAAAGCATTGACATTATAACACAAAAAAAAGAAAGAACACTGTTAATATAAAAAAAAATAGGTACCTGTAACAGCAGAAAAAAAACATGCTCATCATCATCAATTATTTCAGCCGAGATACGTCCACAGCTAGACAAAAGCCTCCGACAAAATCACTTGTTTTTGGTCTTCGTGTAAGTGACTCCTTAGTCTTTGTGTAAGTGTCTATAGGCTGCATGATGACTGCAGCACTTAACATCAATGTAAACTGCATGCTTGTTTGCCACTTCCGTTACATAAAAAAAAAATTAAAAAAACTTTTAAACGTAACGTTTTCTCCTACCTGTATTCTCCGAAGAGGTAAGCAGAGGTAATTGCATGCATTAAAACACCCGTGATTCGCCAGTTAGATAAGTGTTTGCCCATGTAACATGTGGCGGGCTTGTTGATGTCTCTGGGCAAATCACTAAACTCCCGAGGTATTACCTAATCTATCTGCTGCTAAATGGTAGTGTTCAGTACTGTCAGTTCCGGTTAGTTGGTAATATATGGCCCCGTAATAACTATCACAGAAACAGAACAATTAAGGTCTCAGGGGTGGCAACGCATCTGCATTTTGACCTATGCTCTTTATGTGGGTGTCTATAGACTGCAGTCATCACTAAACATTAATATGAACTGCATGCTTGTTTGCCACCTTATTTACATAAAAAAAAGAAAATAAAAAAAGTCCAGTAGAACCACAGAGAGAATTTAACACCATTATCTAAAAGTTTTCTGGAATCGAACCCCAGCGTAGCAGTAATGGTCTGCTAACACTAGACTACTGAACCAGTTTAACCAAACAACAAACACCACAAAACAATATAAGCAATTACTATATTATATACCTACAATTACTATATTATAGCCTACATTATATTAATATGCAAGAAAATTCTGAAAAATAATCAAACTAGACCACTAAAGCTCAGTTTGTTTCAGTGGACAAGAGTCCTAATTAGTAACTACTTGTTAAAGACAGCCGTGTAACACTTAGAGCTTAGAGGCAACTAGTGGCATTAGCGACATGTACAAATTGTACAAACAACGTTTGTATGCGCTTGAAAAAAGTAGTGACTAGCGAATTGCACCTGTCCTCACACTCACTTCCCAAAAAATTACATTAATAATTTTACACAAAGAAAAATTGGGACACGGTTTGCTTGTGGTTGTATTTGTTGCTTTTGCAGATCTTAGATACGAATAAAGAACTTTAGATGAAAGTGATAAAACCATCTAAATAAATATTTTTTATAAAAATCAATTCTGAAATTATAAATAACATATAAATGCGTGGTAATCAGTGTGAGTTCATCTATGCCCTAAATTTCCTGATGAAATAATTTTTAGTCACATTTAAAAGTCGAAGATGTTGTTTCAATAAATATAATGTGTGATTTACAAGGCGCAAAATATAACACGCACCATGAGATACATAATAATATAAACAAAAACAAATGCGAAAAAAAGTCGAACTGGACAATAAAAGCTAATTTTGTTTCAGTGAACAAGAGAACTAATTAGTGACTTGTGAGAGATGGTCGTGTAACTAACACAGAGAGCTTAGGGGCAACTAGTGGCATTAGCGACATATACAAGTAACGTACGTGTACACGTTTGAATAGAGTAGTGACGAACCAACTGAGAGATAGAATTTATATTTGCAAGAACAAAAATTGAGAAACTGTTTTGTACTGCAAAATTTAAAATTACTTTCGGAAGTGATAGCGCTTTTTTTATTATTTAAATTATTAGATACAAACAACTTAAGATAAATCAAACCATCTGCAAGTTGAGATAGGAGGGAAAAAAACAATTAATGAGCGATACACTTGACGAGCAATTTCAGGCAGCCGAACATTGATAATGTTTCAAAAGCAAACAATAACACAAAGAATAGATAATACTAAAATAAACACCAAAACAGAAACAAATTTGTCAAAAAAGCTAATTTTGTAACTACTTCTGAGAGATGATCGTGTAACTAACACAAAGAGAATCGGGGCAACTTCTGGCATTAGCAACATGTACTCCGTACATGAAACGTATGAACACGTTTGTAGTGATGAGCGAATTGCACCCGTTCACTGGTTTCTAGGAGACACGAATTAGATATGCAAAATTTAAAAATTAAATAAGTTGTATGTTTGTGATTGTATTTATTTTTGCAAATGTTAATTCCAAACAAAGAATTTCAGATAAAGCCATTTGGACTGATGAACTTTTTTCAAAACTCAGTTCTAAAACTGAAAATAGCAGATAACTGGCTCATTGTAAGTAGGTCATACTTAAAAGTCGAAGATATTGTTTTAATTAATACGAGAATATAATCTGCAAGTTTTATATACGTATTTAAAAACACGAAATATATTAATATGTGATTTATGTGTTACGAAACTTACAAACTATAGCACATACAAAGAATACAAAAACAAAAGCGGTATCAAAATCTAACTGGATGATAAAAACTAATTTTGTTTCAGTGAACAAGACAACTAATTAGAAACTACTTGTCAGAGGTGGTCGTGTAACTAACACAGAGAGCTTACAGGCAAATTGTGGTATTAGCGACATGTGTACGAGAAACGCATGGTTATACATACGTTATCATATGCAATTCGGACATCATCACTCTATTTCCGCCGAATTGTACCCGTCCACATACTAAGAGTTAACATTTGCTGGAAGAAAATTTTTAAATGCGAAGCAAAAAAGTAGTTTTGTTTGATAATTAGATTTGTGTTAGTTGTTAGACGTGAATACAGAACGAAATGAATTAAATGTAATGTTCTTTCGATAGTACGAGTACTTTACCATCAAGGAATATTGCACATCGAGCTTAAGAAAGGGCAATCGGCTAATTTCGAGTTCGTAGAGCGTTATCTCAGCTTCACTCTGCCTACGTAAGCACTTATAGCAAGGTATTAGTCAAAACTTGATAAAAATGTTTGAGAAACGTCAGATAGGTTGTATGCGAAAGAGATTTTTTTTACTGGTGGTAGAGCCAGTGACTCGTGATCGTGTTCTGATCAGCTGATAACAAACGGCCCTGGTGCATAACAATTTAGACTTCAGAACTGGCAACGCATTGAAATCTCTGTTTACTTGTGTCGTAAAACGTACGTAAACATAAATTCACGCTTGCAATCCTCGAAGGGGTGAGCAGAGGTAAGCGCATGTATTCAAGCAAACACCCTTATTAATTTACCGGTTACATATTGGCTTATGTAACAAGTGGCGAAGAAATTAGGTAAGGGACTGAGGAATTTAGAAAAAATGAAAAACTTGCATAGAACCGGAGATAAAGGACTTTACACCATTATCTCTGACCACCTTACAGAATCGGTCTTGTCCTTGTTTACGTCTTTGATTTCAAGGTTCATACAGATGAGCGGCACTTATTTAACGGCAGCCTCTGTATACTCAATGAATCCTAAGTAGGCGGTATAAAAGCAACAGCTATAATGATAACATGATCTATGTTGTTCAAAGTACATAATAATATTAGGAACGAAAGGAAAAGAAAAATCAAAGCTCTTTCCTTGATTCTTCACACAGGCGTTTCTTTTAGCTTCTGACAAAATGAATACATATTTTAAAACATATCATCTCTTAATTCGGCCATTATTCTAACAGTAAGTAAAACTAAATCAACTTCAAAAAATATATGCACACGTATTTTAAATAAAGGTTAAGTTAGAGAAAAAAAAAATTGTTGTAACCCTGTCTACTTCGAAAATAAGTCACACGATTAAGAAACAGATGCCTAGACGTAATTTAAGAATATCCATAAAAATTGATTCTTTAACTAACCGAATCGTTTATTATATTATTATTTACATATCAGCTTGATCTCAGGTTCCATCGCTGTTCTTTTGAATTATGTATATTCAAAATTATTGCTTTGTAATAACGTTACAGATGATCTGTGTGACGATAATGTTTCCATAGTGTCTACAATGCAAAGAAGATGGCATTTATAATATAAGTAGATACTAGGTTATATTTTCAGGAAATGTGGTAATCGTAAATGATACGAATGTGTTAACTTATCGCTATACTTACCTTCGAAATCTTTGTGGTACCTATCGCTAGTTATAATTTTTAGTAACATTATCACTGTTTTCAGAATAAAATATAGTACCTATAAGTACATTGCCCAATCTCAAAATCTATATATATAGAGATCTTGTACATGCTTATAATTTACTTTCCGTATGTTTTATAATTTTAAGATACTTAACTAAAAGATATTTATTAAACACGGTAATAAGGATACATATTCAAGCATTTATTACTCACAAACGTTATCAAGCAATCGCTCAATAAGTTTATACTTAAGCTGATTTTAATGAGTGCCAAATTAATATGATTAAATTCCTCAATATCGATAATAAAATGCTCACAAATATCGATAATACTAAACGTGTATACTCAATATTATGGATACGGACCCACATAGTTCACTAGAAACGTACAACTCTCAAAGCTATATAAATCAGTTGGATCAAGATCATTGATTTCAGAATATCGTAAAATGAAATGAATCGTTCACTATTAATACGTAACCATTTATGTTGCAGTTCGATATTTCGTTTTATAGTCAATTTATACACGAATTAACGTATAGATTGGTTAAAAAAGGTTAGGTGTACATTTAAATAATTTTATGTTTTCTTTTAGGCCAATGTAAGTGCTAAAAGTGATAATTATTCACCTATGCATCTGTGATATTTAAATTAATCGCGTGGGTAACACTCTTTCGAAGCCGTTGATATATGACAAAATATGACAGAGGTGTTAAATCTCACGCGTTGAATATCGAATAGCTCTAATCTCAAGCTTAAATCTTGATGCATATAAGTTTCGATTTATTTAATACTGCAATTAACTTTAATGAGGAAGCAGTCCAATCAATAAACCAGTAACTTTAGCATTTTATTAAATAAGAAGCAGTTTTTCATATTTTTATGTATAAATAGGTGTCTCGTGTTTTTGAAAATACATGTAAGAATACATTCTTTGCAGTCTTTTTTTATTACCGTCAGAACTCTCTGACTATTCGTCGACACCAAAGTAAATAATTTTATTGGTAGGTATAGGTACAAATAAAGGGTATAATCGTTGTGCTGTGCACAGGCGATTATTCCGTAACTATTACAGATATAAATAAAACTTTTAACTGATATCGAGTATTTTACCTATTGAGTAAAATGACAACTATAACATTTTAAAAATAAAACGAGAAATATACAAAAAAAAACATTACAGTCCCATTGCGCAATAAATAGGTATAACTAGTCAATCACAAATCCATAACTAAAATCTAATGTAGTTTTAACAAGACCTTGACCCACTACTAAACGCTTGTTTTACGATTGTTGTAAAACTTCCATAGCAACAGCTATACATCATCACTGTATCGTGCCGTAAACTGTCGTTGCCGACGGATCGCGTTTGTCAACAAAATAAAGCCATGGCATGTAAAAATACGCCAACAAATAACTGTTGTTTCAATTCAACTTTATTGCTTTTCATTTGAATTTGTTAACGGCACCTATGCCAATGTTTAGACTAAAGTGCGAATTTTTGTATTTAACAAATTAAAACGTGAAGCTTTTTTTTGTCACAATGAATTTCGCATGCTACCTGTGCTCACATTTGTAGTCACAAGTATTTTTTTATAAAATGTTTATAACTAGCTAACCAATATGACCGTGAAAAGATATGGAATTATATTTTCAATCAAAATGTCTGTCTTCAAAGATAAAAACTGTTAAGAACCTTACCTATAGATTTCATTTTAATTTTGTCGTTCTATTTACTTGTAAGTAGGTACCTTCCTGCATCACTGATTATTCTACTCTATTACTATACTCACTCTACCTATAATGTAAATCAATAAATCTTAAGAAAATGAATTTTAGTTTAATATAGGTACTTATGCAAGGTACATCCGTAATAATACTTTTATTTCAATGAGTGTAGCTCGCGAAAACTTAGAACACATAACTGTACAGAGTTTGAAGTTTGACCTGAAATAAAAAAAAACATAATTTTCTTAGATATGAGGATTATACCTAATGATGGTCAGCATGCCAAAATTTATCTAGAGAATTCCACGCAGCATATTTGTTCGCGTTATTAAATTCATCTATGACACTTGCATTACAAATAGTTTAAGGAATTAATTTTAAACTGAAATACTACCAATTTGCAAATTTATTGTCATCAAAGTTTCTTTCATAATATTTAAAGACCACAGTCGCTATATTAACATTCCAAAAACCTTAAATATATCACATCTACTCGCTAAACGTTTGCAATTTGTTACATGTTTGTTTTGTATTTCAATAAAAAAACTATTAGTCTAACGTGTTTTATAAAAAGAATCTAGAAAAGATTAATTTACGTCTCAATGTTGATATAGGTCTTTTTCGATACTAAATTTAGCACCTCAGTGTTGAAAATGTTGACTCATTTCGACTTTGAGATTTATTTTTTTTGCTGGAGTTTTGGAGAATTCGCTTTTATACGTAACATTCCCGCTACGAAATCAACGATGTAGGTCCGACAGACAGTCGTGTCCGTATAATATCGAAATTATGTGCAGTCAGAGTCCGCGGCCTTGTCTAGACAAAGTCTGGGTGGAGACTGGGAGATTAAAGACAGCGAGATGAATAGAACGAGCCTAGAGATACTGAAGAAAGAAAACGAAAAACGCCTTTACGTAGAAAGGCTTGTGCGCTGTCACGTACACAGTATTCTTATTTAATCTTTTTGCAGGATGTTTCGTGAACGTTTCTTTACTTCTTGCAGAAATACAAACTTACATACATAATGGCTGCCATAATACAAGCGTTGGTACTGCGTGTATGTATAATTCTTTGTTATGAAACGCCATTATCAAGATGTGTTCAGATGCTAAAGATACAAAAATTAAATTAATAATTCATAAAATTGGTCCATAAAAAGGGGTTTTGTTGTTGATACGGCAGCCATTAATATTATTATTATGGCTTCACGACGCGAGAACCATAAACTTGAACAAACGAGAGAGGCGGGATACTTTTTACCGCCCGAGCTCCCATAAAAACGCAAGCCCTGAATTAGCTCGATTCTTTGTCACCCCTTTTGAACTACCCTAAAATTTCTACTACTACCATCTTTGTCTAACAATAACCACTACATTCCCATCCGTTAAACTGCATCAAGGAAAAACAACGTAAAACCGCCCGAGATGAAACGAGATAGAATAAAATATATGCACTAGTAGAGATGACAGAGAGCGGCATACGTAGTAGTAGCCATGGACGTATACTTTGTAGTAAGAGCGAAAGAGAGGAGGGAAACCCTTGTGTGCGAGTGAGAAGGGCATAAAAATCAACCATCAGAGGGGAGAGGAACCGAGCTTCTTCAAGCGGGGTGGTTAGTCCGCATTCGACCGCGTTCGCGGTAGCGTCGCCTTTCGGGAGATGTTTCATGGCGAACGATTCAAGTTGTGAACATATTTTTTTCTTGTGTGTCGTCGTAATACTTACGTTTTAGTTCAGTTTTATTTTTTTTATGGATATGTTACGATCACTGACGATCGAATTGAGTTTTTTAGCACCGTTGGAACAAATTTTGTTTTGCGGATAAATTGTCATGTGCGACGTGATATATAAATATTTGTAAAAATTTGCAAGATCTACGACATGTTTTGAAAACTAAGAAGACACTAGTATGTCAAACGTTCCATGCCTTGGATTAAAGTGCCGGTTATGATAAGGAAAGAACTTTGAAACTTATACAGCAGAACAAGGAATACCAAAGAAAATGTGTGCCAAAATGTTATTGTATTGTTTTTCCTTGTTTTCCGTACTTATATCATGGATTGGAGTGTTTGCTGAAGAGGAGGTTTCTTCCCCTTTACGGGTAGCTCAGTGCAGAGCCACATGTTTACAAAAGGTAAGTTCTAATTTAAATAATAACATTAGAAAATTTTAAAATAGTATTTTTACGACGAAAATAACGCCAAATATACTTGAAAAAAATTACCAAACATAAAATTCAGAAAATATATAAAACGAGAAACATAGCAGTACAATTTTAATAACACACTGCTGGTGGAAAATGGTAAATATGCTGTACCTAGTAGGATATAAAAAGCATAAAATATAAGTAGCTTGATTATCAATCAACGAGCCAAAATTATAAAAATCTTACGAGACGCATATGATACCCAATTAAATACAATTAATGAACTAATAAGGATTTATTCAAACGTATTACCAAAGAAAGATGATGAAAATGTGCCCAAAAGAATTATCCTATTATCTTACGCATGAAATCATTTGGTGCTAATTTGGATCATTTCATAAAAAGAACAGAAATATCCGAAATGAAATGCAAGCTGAGATTAAATATTAAATTTATAAATAACAAGCAGACATTACTTTTAAAATATTCAGAGACAATTTGATGGATAAGCACAATTTGACAGTAACTTTAGCACAGATCATGAATCATAATAAAGTCAATAAATATCATGTTAAAGATGATACATTTTGTGATTCATAACAATCAGCACATGTATAACAAACTTAATAGTTATGTAGGTACTTATTAACAGTAAAAAATATATTTTAGGAGAAGAGAGAACCAAAACAACACTGAAGAGAAACAGACACGCCAAAGCAAAGCTAATTAGGTATAGATAATAATGTAGAATAATTTGTAAAAACTACTAACAAGCTCATAATATGTATCTCCGATCAAAACATAAGAATAACACAAATAAACAGTTCAAACTGAAGTTGATATCCTCTAAAGTAGGAAACGCAATTACATCAGTTGGAAATGCTTATCGAAGCTCTATTTAAGCGATAAATACGTATACTTTATATCGACTAATATTTACAGATAGAAATTATCTGAACTGGTTATGCCATTTATTTGAACCATTCCGAACAGGTTGCATGATGGTTATCTGTATTGGAACTGTGCGTCTATAAATGTAAAATTTGTTATAAATTCTTATAGCCTCTTAATAGGAATAAACTTATTTGTTTCAATTTAACGTTTAAAGATAACCGATATATTTCTAACGATGTTAATAACGTTACTGCTAATAGGTATTTTGATCAGGTATATTTAACGTTATTTGTAGAAACACGGTTTCACCGGTACCGGATATCAACACTCACTTTAATATCACCAAATAATTTATTTTGAACAATCTTTAATTAAAATTGTTATGTCTACTACATATAAAGTTTCAGTGACATCGTTAAATTTTAACTACGTCCGATAATATAATAGACCGTCAGATTAAGAGCACCGACTATGAAAGTATGTTCTAGTTACAATTAATTGAAAAGTAAATTAATAGTGTCTGTTTGCTTTATCTTATGGTCCCACTGCAAGTACCAAGTTACTTTATGAAAAATACCTTCCAATGGAGGTTATATTGAAATAGACTCTAACACGGGTAAATCTCCATGATCTAGTACCAAGTACCAAGTTACTTTATGAAAAATACCTTCCAATGGAGGTTATATTGAAATAGACTCTAACACGGGTAAATCTCCATGATCTAGGTACTAGGTTACACATTAAATATGAGTTTATTGACTACATCATACCTAATTAGAATCATATTTTGATAGCACAAGTAAAACAATTAAGTACCTATGCTATTGTGTTTTCTCATAATTTATTGCAGATATCTGCTAGAAGAGTATCCTATTTATGAAGAACATTGTTGAATTATTTTTTTACAAATATTAATCGACCTTGAAAATATAAAATTCGATCATTAATATCTGTACCATTCATATCAGTAATGCATTTGAAATTCAACATCAGTTATTATTCCATAGTAGGTATTTTTTACAATCACGTTCCGTCCATTTTTTGCTAACGATTTGCTTTTTGTGGGTTCCTGTTTTGTGTTAAATTCTACCTGCATCTTAGACTTAACACAGTAACCGCTGAGCGATTAGGTTTTTTTTGTTTGCGAAGGGATGTGCGTGACGTTGCCAAGGGCGGAAGGATAGGTAGTTAGCTGTCGGCCTTTTATTCTCATTTTTATGATGCTAGAAGGAAATGCAGAATTATATTTTTTTATTAACATCAACAATAACCATAGGCCAATTTGGGTAATACGCTTGTCAAAATCTTATTCATGATTTATACTAGATTAGAAGTTATTAAGTGACTCATTTGATCTCACCAACTTCTATCTTGAAGTTGGTGAGATCAAATGAGTCTCTTACTGAAGGTACTGAAGACTTCTATTTTCAGTGTCACCTTCTGACTAATTTACGTGATAACCATTTCTCGCCACCTGTTACATGGGCCAAAACGTAACCGGCGAATCGTGGGTGATTGCATGTAGGTATGCTTGAATGCATGCACCTCTGTCAACCCCTTCGGGGATTACAGGCGTGAAGTTACGTTACTAGTAACCTTTTTTGAAGGATATTTTTACTTCTTTTGTTTCTTTTTATTATTAGCTGTAGTAATTACCATACCTAATTTGAAAATTTATGTGATATAACACAGGTTGTATTATATCTCCATTACATTGAATTGAGTAGGTACCCAATTAAAGTACTTTAAATCATAGTTCAGTAAAGTGAGGGAAAACCTCATCCTAAAAAATATAATTCGCCATTAAAATTAGTACCTACCACATGTCACAATTTCGACATCCTCGTCATGTTCAGCAACCGATTTTTTTGAAAAATATCCATTAGGTTTATCTTTTGTAAAGGAAATATAAAAAAATGTGGCATTCAATGTGACACTACCTTAACTGTCTCCAGAAACGATTTTTTTCTGTTTTGTGTCATTGTAATACGGTCCTTTTTAAATATATTGGTCTGTGTTTTTATGCTTCTTTTTATAGTTTTGCTGGGTAGCTTTTTGTTAGAAGCGTGCCTCCCGCGATAGTAATGTGGACTTGAGTTTGCATGTTGAATTTTAAGAAGTACCAACCGAAATTATTGAAATGTGGAGGTATGTATTTTTAAGATTTGTCTTTAAATTTTTAAATCATGTTGCAGTTTTATGTGGTTTTGATTTCGCCTTCACCTAACCTAATCTACTCGTATGTAATTAAGTCAATTTTTTTTTCTATACAAGGTAGGTACCTATTTCCGGAAGTACTCTGATGATTACTTCCTTACAGATTATACAATAAATGACTTAATAAGTGCGAAGTTGTTTGAATTTCACACCCTCCCAAAATCTAAATTTTTTATTATTTGAAATATTGTTGTTCACTGAACTATTGTGTTATGCAAAAATAACCAGGAAGAATAATAGCTGTTTCACCTTGAAACCTAAAGCACTAAAAAAAAATAAACTGCGAGCCGGCTGATGGCAAAATAAAATCGCGATTAGAAATTTGGCATCGTTCCGGCCTCCCCTTACGGTCCCTTTTCGAAGGCACTGCGATCTGAGCATTATTATTTTATCGCCGTTGAACCATACAAGAGGCAGAATAAAAATTTTGTTCGAAGAAAAATCGAATAAAAACATCTCAAGGTTTCGGATGCACGTCCCCGGGCCACGGAGCGCTTAGAAAAAATAAACGAGAAAGTCCACGCCGAAATGACCTGCGTTTTTGTCCACGATTTGTTTTCGTTTTTGTTACGTTTGAGTTCATTTGGAAGTAGCCATGTCTGTTGCTTACTGAATTAACTTAAATTGCCTTCGCTTTTTGTGTTTAAGAAAATTACTTTATGCTCCTTTTTGATCGTAACTTTACAGGCGGTTGGTTGAGAATTGAAAAAAAATTAAATTAGGTTTGTTCAATTTCGAATAAACGACCCGGTTAGTCCAGCGGTGCGAAACCACCGTTTGATTCGAAGGGTCGCGGGTTCGATCCCCGCACCGGAACAAATATTTGTATGGCCTACAGATATTTGTTTCGGGTCTGGGTGTTTGTGTATGTGTTGTATGTGTACAACGGCACCCACGACACAGATTTAATATTTTTTACATACATAAGTAGTTATAAAAAAACAAACATATACTATAAGAAATTAAAAAATAGTGCGCCGCCGGCAGCGGGAACAGGGTCCAAGCTATCGGTGGTTAGGGTCGCGGAGACAGGAACCTCCTCACTATACGTGCCGTGCCGAGGAGTACCGCCTTCTGTATTTGATCCATGATCCAACCTTGATCTTATTATTATTATAGTTTTAAGTACGGCAGACAGTTTAATTTTGATATAACTTGTAGATCTTTGTTTTTTGTTTTGTCTTAAAAATAACAAAACTGAGTGCTAATTACTTGGGTGTTTTTTATAGTTCTGACGACAGTACAATCTGTGGAATACTGCAACGAGTTGTCGAGACCGGGCGAGTTTAACTTCCCCTCACCTACTCGGGTAGGCAGGATAAAAAATAGCTACCCCGATAAACTTCGTATCACCTTAGAGGTATAAACAAATTAACTGTCCAAAAAATCGAAAAAAAAATGGTGAGAATCATTTAGGGATATTAAAAAAAGACTACAACCGATTCTCATACACACAAAATTTCATAATGATCGGTCTAGCCGCTGCGGAGGAGTATTGTTACAAACACTGTCACACGAGGTTTTTAAAAATATGTTAGATATTATAACAATACATCATTCTTGCCTTTCAAAATCACCAGGAAGTTTAAAAAACGATAGCTCCGGTTTTGATGATGCAGAGTTCAAACAGTCGTATACCACGCAATACGCTCGTGGCATCTTTAAAACACTCTTGGAAATAAAAACAAATCGCAACGTGACCGCTCGTCTCGACGCGACACTCGCTACTGTAGCACTGCGAGAACCGCTTAGAGGCCTCGTAGATGCGCATGTTTGTGTGAGTGTGCCGTTTTGAACGCTTTGTATGTAGTTACTTTACTGTTTACAATCTATTTACTGTGGCCTAACTGTTGCCGCACCGTACGTTTTGTATGAAAACAAATGAGCATCCATGCGCCGTACGACAAACGCACCGCTTCGGCACTGCAGCGGTCCGACACAAAACGCCTAATTTGAAAGAGTCCTAATTATATGTATGATTGACAAACTTTACGACCCAATTATTGTGCATTCCAAATGAACTTCTTTTCTTCTATTTGCTAAAATATCTATCAATTACCAATTAACATCTATCAATTATGTACCAATCCAGCCAAGTTCAATTTTCTGTATAATTGAGCAATATCCTATGTTCTTCTTCCTACCTATAAATTCTCATTGTTTTTTTATGTTTGTATTATAGAGTCCATAGAGAAAGGACTACATATTTTCTGTTTCTCCGTCTGACATACTCACTTTGCCTCGAAACTACTATCCCGATTGTGTGAAAACACGGTGCACATAATAATATCTAAATGGGTGTCTCAAAGTAATCTCAATCATAGAGTCTAATTTAAAGGCATTAATTTAAAAAGAAATAAAAGAGAAACATATTTTATTTATTTTATTTGACATAATAAGTATTTGGGACATAAGGTTCTCAAACAAGACTGTAGCTTCCTGCGCTCTTAGACACTTTTGTTTCACACTTTAAATGACAATAGTGTAGCACTCTATTCGATATGTCAACGCCCTGGATGCCAACACTGTTACTGATGGTATATTCAGTGACAAGGCGGTACAATAAAATGCCTTCTAATTTTATTAAATAAAAAACATGTGTTCTCTACGAAGTATAAAATTTGTGTATTGAAATTTTGACATATATATTTTGAAGATAAACATTAAAAGCTTAATAATAAAGTTTTTTCGTGGTCACGATCCCTAACGGTTGATCATGATTAGGTATATTATCAATTTCACAGATAGATCGTAGGTATTTCAACAGTGACCACTTTTAGTAGTTCGATGATATAATATTATTGAAGGACTGAAGCAACTCTGAGGAAGAAAATAATTTGCCACTTCTTATTTTTAATATGAATCAGTATCCCCATATTTCCCATTTTTAGTCACGCCTACGTAGCCCCGATTGAGTCTCCCATAGACCCCAGGGGGTACATCTGGACCACTTTGGGAATCACTGATATAAACAATCGAGAAACTAGAAGCTTACATTTTTTGTAAAAAGGCAATTCACACACGTGGACCTGAATAATTTAAACGAAACAAAGACACGGGGCCATGTGAAAACATCCATGCGATCCAGTAGATGCCGAATGCCGATACATTATAAATATTTGCCAAGTAATAATTTATGAAAAAGGCAAACGTAAACGGTGTACAGGCCGCGGTGGTACGGCCTCACCTCGTGAAGGGTGGCTTATCCAACAAGGCAGTCGTAATAGAGCCGTAGACGAGAGCGGACGATTAATGATTCATGACCCTTCGTAGCGCAGTGTCATCAATATTATTCTGTTTGTATCCCGCGCGTTTGGGACACCCTCACCCCGCGCCCTCTTCATACATAAATAAACGCGACACGTCGTCTTCTCTGATTACATCGCACCGATGTAGTGAGAAATAGTGTAGTCGGATGCTGAGCCCGTCTTTTGTTCAATATATTCCGTAGAGACATCGAATGAATAGTTAACACAGTATGCTCAACGCGCGTGTTTACGGTTTCGGATTTCCCTTGAAGATTCTTGATAAGGAAAGGTGATAGAATTTATTTGTTTGGCGGTAATAAGCCGATGTTACAATCGGCTTTGTGAAATCGATATGTATCGTTCGACTGAACTTACAATGTATAATACGTAGAAATATCTGCTCTTATTTTATAATGGGGTAATAGTTTTGCTTTTGAACAAACATGGACTTTTGAGATGGATCACTAACGAAACCAACTGCATCTACATCAATATTTTATGAACTACAAATTAACAAATAGAATGTAGATATGAAATATCAAATCAATTTTAATAGGTTAGCTTCATATTTGGGGTTCATAAATTAAAAAAATATATGTATTACTTATTCCAAATTTTCAAATTCAATAATTTCTATATTTTACTGTTGATATATTTAATAACAATATTTGACAATAAGTTAGCAATGAGAGCGAAGTTACTCTTTAGGTATCACACGGAAAGTCGGTTCTGCGGGTAATCGTATTTTGGCTTGACGGACTAAATTGAGGCAGTGATACCGTAGGTACCGAAACAAAAACGCCCTATCAGATAATATGCCCCACTTGCAATATAAAGCACACCGAACTATCATTTGTAATAGTTAGAGCGCCAATCGATAGATGGCAGTAGTACTCAAATTCGTTGAGGCAAACTACTGCAGTTCGTTTGTGGTTAAGAAAAAAAAACTAAATCTTGAAAAAGATTGTTCGGATTGTAACACAACTTACGTGGGTGAGTAGATATGTGTAAGTATTTTTAACACATTTAAGAAATATTTTTAAATGAGTGTGAACGATTTATGATTTAAGATGGGTACATAACTTTCATAAAATTACCGTTTTTTTTGCAAGTTTAAATTAGTTTTTACCAGTTTACCCTAAAGGTATCTATAGAAAGACATAGGTACATTACTAAACAAGATCCTGCATGGAACAGAGACATGTGGTAAGTTCGGTGGTAAAAAAAAAGAAACTGGCTGAGTTATTGTTGATGAAAGTACTAATGGATGGCTCTAGTAGAATAATATTTTAAGATGACATAATTTAAGAAAACAAACGAAGTGATATTTTTACATCAGATTTCTTACGCGTGAAAACAAAATGTGCGGTGCCATATGACAATAAAAGAAACACATCGTTACTAGAAATTACATGACGTTTCGTTAGCTTTAAAGTTGATGTAGAGGTTGTGGTCACGCGATACAGCGATAAAGCTCGCTTCAGGCCAACTTGCTGCGGACAACTGGATTCCGAAATGCCCTGATGTGGCTCGCTCGCGGAGTTTTGAAAACTATAATTTTTACTGCTATTTTTGATGAATTTATATAAATATTTTTAATCGATCATATTGAAATCACATAACGTAACATTACGCCTATAATCCCCGAAGCCTAATGACATCTCCGGACACATTACCAATCTTCAAAGTAGGTGAACTACCAGAAAACGGAGAAATCCCAATAGAAGCAGACCTAAAGGATCTTACACCGTTATATCTAAATATCACCCGACCTGGGAATCGAACCTATAACGTAGTAATAGTGGCCTGCTACCACTAGGCTACTGAGGCAGGAAATTAAATGGTTAAATACAGTTTGTGTGGCGAACCACACTTTACTATTTACTGGATTGAAGACGCACGCCGTATGGCGGATATAGCAATGCAAGCGAACCAGGGTGATACGCTCTACCGATCTTCCAATAAAACGCTTTTTCACGATCCGAGTATTCCGAGTGCTGTCGACAAACTGTACCGGCCATACAAAACTACTTTTATTCCAAAATCTCAAGGTCATCGAGATTAAGAAAACCTCTGGTGATTGGTTATTGGTTCAAGTAACCAATCACAAGAGATATTTAAATTTCAAGTAAACAATTTTTTCTATCCATGATTGGTTGATTCGAACAACCAATCAGCTATCAGATCTATTTGGCCGATTAAAATCTCTATGTATCTCAGATCATTACCGAAAGGAAACAAACGACATCAAAAATCTTTATTTTCAGATAAAATAAACACATTAAAACTATAAAACTTACATAAAACTATTACAAATGTTCAAAGATACAAACAGAAGTCAAGAAAAACAAACATATTCAAAAAACTATGAAATTATACACGAAAAACTGTGAAATTATACAAAATATAGTATATAGTAATATTAAACACAAACGAGCTTTAAGTGACACAAGACTATTAATTACACTCTAAATTACACAAATATAACATAAAAAAGACAAAATCTAAAAATTGAAGTTAGACAATACTCTAACGCTATTGGTCACTTAAGCACTATCTACGTTCCGACAACGTATACTATTGTGTACTATGCTATCGATGACCACACAACGCTATTGTTCTATGTCGTCTACGCGCTGACAACGCATACTATTGACGACTGTATGGTCGATCACTATCAAAACTGTTTTTTAATCACAAACACTGTACACTATTCACGAGCGTCCTGCACAGTTTGAAATAAATAAAATAATAATTATGAAAGGAATTGTTTTCGTTTTGACAGCGCACAAAAATAACAAGGTAGAGTAGCAATAATGGTAGCAAAAACATCAGAATCCTGGTGAATTATGGGCAGACCAATTTGTGGAATTATTATAATAATATACGTTTCTCGAAAATTGACCGGATCTCTATAATCAATTTCAAGATTACGGATACCTATATTCAAATTAAGATAGGTTAGCATCGAATATGATTCACTTGCCAATTAGATTTGATTGATTTTTGAAAACCTTTTTTGCTTAGCCTTTCATCAAAATCATATTGAATCGTGATAATTCTTCTTTTCTTGAATATTAATGATTAGTGAGGTTAACATTCTCTAAACTCGCTTTTATAATTAAAAGCAAAAGATCTGAGTCTCTAGGTATTTATTACCTATTGAAACATTATGATCACTTAATGACGTTTCTTTTAAAAGCCCTTTTTTTACTCTTTTCAATTATGATATTTTTTTAAAATGAATTCGCTTACATTCACAGCCCCACAGTAGGTATAAACTTGTGTGACCTGTGTCGTGGGTGCCGTTGTATACATGCACAACACCCAGACCTGAAACAAATATCTGTAGGCCACACAAATACTTGTTCCGGTGCGTGGATCGAACCCGCGACCCTTCGAATCAAACGGTCATCTCACACCGCTGGACCAACCGGGTCGTCAAATACTTCGTTTATATATATATATATATATATATATATATATATATATATATATATATATATATATTTCACATGTTGCTAATCTCATAAAGTCTCATTGTTACCTACAATTAAATTAATCCTGATCACTGCAGCAAATAAATGCTTTTATAAGAACCTAGTAGGAGATATATTAATAACGAAATTGCTTTCATCATAGGTACCCATGCCTATTTATTATTTCAAAACCACTATTAGTTACTTCGATGAAACTTTTTATTTCGGTTTCATTTTCCAATTTTCCACAAATGTGAAAAACAGAACACGTGCCTAGGCTCCTAGACATTTTTACTGCTACCTAGCGCTGGCGCTGGTACAATATGACCTACTTATACGTGACAGTAAATAAGTTGTATGGCCTTTGTTTAAATAATAATGTAAATCGCATATTAAACTTTCTCCATAATGCGATAGAAAATGTTTTGTAGTTTTGGTGTTGGAGAGGTTGCGATGAATACCGTGTCATCAGCTTATCTCAATATATTAATGAGTAGTCCATTGATCTTGACCCCGCAATCTAAGTCCTCTAATGCCTTTGCCGTGATTGCCGCCGAGTACAAATTAAATTATGCTTTTAATTTTATTGCACAGTGTACCAATACGGTAAAAATACATTAATATTTATGATCAAGTAATTTGTATTAACGTTGACCTCGATCGTTTTATCGATAATTTGCGAATCGGGTCAATAAATTAGATTGATAGCACATTACTTCAAATGGATACTTTATTGTGTCCACATTTATCATAATTTAAGTGTATCAATATTTCACTTTGTTGTAATTTTTTCATTGGGAATGGATTCTCGTTTAACTTCTAACCTATTTATTTCTTAAAATATCTTCTATTTCGTTTAAAAGGTTTCAATTGTACATATTATAATTTTAAAACTAAATTATAAAATGTCGTTGGTATTTTAAATCAAAACGTTCCTCAATTGTTTCCTTTACAAAATGGAAATCCGTGCTCGGGACTCCGGACGTACCATCTTTAAATGAGACAAGAAGCTTATCTTACAAAAATAGATAAGTATATTTAAAAGAGAGCAAGCTGGCTATTTGTTGGCTGGGGTTTCTTAATAATTAAATATTCCGTACGGCTGGAATCCACGGACGTTAAGCGTGCGGAAGAGACAGTCTTGTCCTGATAAATGATGTGTCTGCTACTGGTACACCACTTCGCTTTTAATCCTCAACCCGCCATTGTGTCGCTGTCCAATTTTTGACATTACCGTTTTCTTCCAACGACCAACACCCACCTTTTTTTTGTTTCGTTCGAAATAACAAATTAATGGCCCTCTCTCCTTTATCTCATGTTTCGATCAATCAACCGTATGCCGGATAGTGGCTGGTATTAGCTTATCGTTGCCAGCTTTTCCATAGTGGAGCCAGTCAGTGGCAATTAGTATGTATTAGTTTAACAAGTGACTGTTTTTTAATGAACCCATAAGTAAGCGAGGTTCCATTTTTAAATTCTTAAGCAACAGAGATTTACTATTTTTAAGTTGCGTGTTCATTGATTAATCAGTAGGCAATAATAAGTTCATGCTCATAAAATTTAAGCAATCTTTAACTATTCAAATAATGCCCGGTCTCATTTAGCCATGGAATCTTTCATAGCAGAAGATTCGGAAAGGGTCGCATAGGTCCACGCTGTAATGACAAATCACTGGTTTTATGGGCTCGTTTAAAATTATAAGTTACTCTGACAACTCATTAATGAAGAAGAAATCAAACAAAACTGGATATCGTATTATAAACAAAAATTATAGGACAGTCTATCAGTTTTAATAGTTTTGTGAGCGCGCTCGGCAGTTTTGATTACATATTTAATACTCTAGTAAACTATTTAACATCGTTCCGGAGTTGATTGGGATTCGATTAAAAGCAGCTGCCCTCGGTAAAGGCGTAGTCTAAGCCCTGCAGCCGCCGATGAAATGGAGATAGTTTTAATGCTCGTAAATTTTGTTCCGAGACTCTGACGTCCGATCAACTAATCGCCCTCGTTGGGATGTTTGCCGAACTTCTCTGGCTAAAGTTATTTCTGAACGAAAAATTAAACCTCATATCGTCAACGAAATTTGGTATATCGTTCAGGTAATAATGTTATGTATAAACAAGGTTATTTCACATCATTACCTACTGGTGGTAGAGCAGTGATGGAGCTAGTGGGCGTAAGCATCACCTTAATACCGTTAGTATGATCTACTTGCTGCTAAATGACAGTGTACAGCACTATTAAGTTCCAGTCAGGTGGTAATATACGGCCGTGTAATTTCCGGCACAGAGGCATTAATACATTGTAATTTCTGGTTTCATGAAGTTGTTCATAAGCTACTTACCATCAATGTAAACTGTATGCTTGTTTACCAATTCATGACTTAAAAAAACATCCAAACATATAACATAACAAGACCCACCATGGTAATCTCCATTCCTTGTAATAGAATTCACCGATGCAAAAACTTCTCAGTTATTATTTCACAGCGACGAGCATTATTCAAACATTTGAAATTGGAATCCTTCACGGATCGGCAATTTGGTTAATTTAAACAAAGCGCTGTAGGACGTCCATTATGGGCGGAGCCAAAGCGCTGCGTACACGCAACTTTGCAGGTTACGTCATAATGATAAGGAAGGAGAAATTCACTATGGTGGGGATATTATTATTTTCGTTAACATAATTAAAACTGGATTTTCTTTATACAAACAAAAACAATCACAAATCATCCGTAGAGAATCGACCGTTTATTTTTTACAAAGCAAATAAGGTGTCAAAATTTATTGTGTCCCTAAAATTCCAATGCGTCTTCACCGCCCCAAATCTCTTTATCTCCGCATTAATCTTTTAAAACCCATAAAACGAATCTTTGAATCTCACCAAATATTTTGTTCAAAATTGATGGAGAGACCGGCGACTATCTAGATCTCAGATCGTACTTACGACCATCAAAATTCCTAGAGGTGTCGATACAATGCATAAGTATGTCATAGATGTGAATGATAGTTACTTTAATATATTACAAGTTCGATTAGAATTTCATACGAGGGGCAAAGTATCAATTTGAGAATTTTATGAATTTAAATGTAATCTGTGCGATGTAATATACATATTCGTTACAAATGACGACTTTGAAATTCAAATCTGATAATATTACGGCAAGTCGGAAACGTTACCAGACTGTTGGCTGTTATAAGGTCTACGTCTTCTTAGAAGTACCAATAATAGCATGAGTAGGTATATATCACTACTGTAGAGCCACTTAAAGTGTGAACGATCATTGGGGTCTTGCGTGGGCCGCGACACGGTTGGTATTCCTCTCACAAAAAACATGAGGCACCCCGTTGTTTTAGAGGAAAAAATAATGAAATATGCTTGTTTATAAAGTTTTTTTTTAAGTAAAACGTTGAGAGTTCTAAGTGTTGCATTTAAAGCGAACAGCCCGCGGCGAACAATAAAATTTTAAGATCGAACACTGTTTCGATTGTTGTTTTGGAAATTGAAAGATACATTTTGATTAAAAATGACAAAATGTTTCAAAAGCAAAATGTTTTTGTGAGCTGGATCATTTCGAATCAGTGTTTTAAGACATAAAATATGTTTAAATAAGCGTGACTCGTTCTTTTTTCAAATGAAAGTATCGATTTCATTGAAGCTTATAAAAAGTTTAATAGTAAACAGTGAGTCTGTTAATGAATTGGTAACAAGGAAAGCCTTTGTGATGTTAACAAAAACCAGATGGCCATCAATTTGGAAGGGTCGTTTCTACCTTCCCATAGAAATCTTCTTTGAATTAGTATTTGTACATATTACAGTGAACATTGCTTCTAATCCAATTCGTAAAGCGTTGGGAATTTAATAATATAAATGAGCTTTAGGTGTTATTCAAAGAGCGAGAATGTTGACTTTAATAGCGTTTCAAGAAAGTGTGCTTATTCAGCTTATAATTTATTTTCAAAAGATGCCATCGTAGGTAATGACAATGACACACCTAATTTTAAAGTTTCGAGTCATGTGAATAAACACAAACGATTGGGAGACAGGCGGGCAAGCGTAGCTGCCGAAAATACCAATAGGGGCGCACACCGATCTGTCTCCCGTAGACGACTTGTCATGCCCAATAACACATATCAATGTTGCGTGCATTTGGCCACGACACTTTGAGCGCACTAATTTTGGATTATCTCTAGTTACGGTAATAATGGTTTCTTGGTTGACACTTGAAGCTTATTTGGAAAACGTTTTCTCATCGTGTAACAAGGTGATCATTTCGAAAGGTTTTTTTGCTGAATTACTTGTTTGGTTTATATCTTTCATTTTATTTTAGTCCATACGTGCGTTCGCCTATCGACATTGCTGTCGTCATTGTCATTGCTGTCAAATTTTCATGTCATTTTTTACTGAATAACAATAATCTACTATTATCGCTTGTTTATCACCTACAAAAGCAAGAACATCAATCAGTCAGATTATCACAACTGCTTTTAAAGGAGCTACAAATCGAGCGTTGCTTCCCAGTTTTATTAGATTTCCATTTCCAAAGGCTTTACAAAATAAGGTAAAGCGATTTTGTTTTAGGATATTAAACTTTTACCAAACCAGCGCAATAAAATCAATCAATTTATGAATCATAGCTATACCCTTAACATAAATCTATAAAATACAATGACAAATTATGAGTTCCCTTTTGTTTTCTTTATTACAATAAATTAAACAACGAAGGCAAATCTTGACATTTGTCTCTCACGAAATATATATGATCATTACTCAAACATTTAATTATCCATGGCTATACCAATAATAATTCATTCATTTCATTGCTGTTTAGTTGCACAAAGCAAAGACAGGTTTATTATCTCGAGCCAGATATTTTAACGAAGCCAAGATACGTCTAAAATAAAAGCGGAACATGTCGGAACATTTTTTGTTCATCGGACACGCCATTTAAGTCACAATCGTAAATTTTATTGAAATGTCGCAACAGCGATCGCCGCACGAGATGCCTTGTCTTCGGGGACGAATTTATGCGTAATTCGTAAACAAATTGACGTCTTCAGATACGTTCTTTGAAGGGGGACTCCCGCTCCTCGATTTGACACGTCTTTTGAGTCTTTTTAAATATTTACGACGCAACTACACCCGCCAGGAATGTTATTGAACGCGTTTGTCTTACTTTTTATGGTAGGTACGTACGTTTATTTGAATGAAATTGTACAATTTCCTCAAAATCGATGCCTAATTTTGTTCAAAATGTGTACCAGATCGGGTTTTAAAATTAGGGGTATTACGGTCTAAGTGTTGAATGAAAACAAAAATGTTTCCTTAAGGCCAATTTTACAAAATAATGCCATTACGTCATTTTGTTAAATCAAAGTAAATAATATGATATAAAATGTATTCATGTTCTCTTATCTTGTTGGGTATTTATTTTGAGATAGACACAGGAAACACGTCTGTAAGAAATATGGGCGAAGGCGGAATAGGCGTCATTCTCAGGAAAATACTAGAAGAATTAAAAGATGGCCACATTTCTGATTTTTATGTCTTTTCAACCGAACCTTGCAATTATTATAAAAATACACTAGATTTAACGTATTGTTCACAGTTTTAAAAGCGACACCTCGATGCGTTGTCGGGTTTGTATGGCTTCTTAAGTCGTACAATATCACTTTACACAATAGCACCTAATATCTTTTCATTAGAAAGCTCTTTCTTGGGTTCATTATAATCTATACAAATTTCGTGTACGAATATAAACATACGAAGCTATGTTTGAAAGGCAGTTAGAACGGTTTTTAACTATTAAATACGGTTACTTTGTTAAGTAAATATATTAACAAATAGTCTCCAACAGTAGCATTGTGAACGTTAATTATGTAAAACTCGCTTTTTTCTGCGAATTGGTCTGCCTGGATGTAATATTAGTTAGGGACACAATCTATGATAACATATTTCTAACTACTATATCCTAACCGATATACCTACATTGCGAATGTAGAAGGTGGTCTCTATGTGCATATTTGAAGAGGATGATCATTTTAGAAGAAGCATGGGTCTGTAAGTACCTACTAGGATATTTGGCGTTCCATAATATCCGCCTACTCCGTAAGAGGCTTATTGTGATGATACACACATACTGTATCCAGATTGGTTACGTTCAGATATGCTAAAGAATGTGGGAGACTGACCTATCCCACGAATGGTACTCGTAGCTATTGTAACGAAAAAACATCCAATATTTTAATGCTAGAAAATGGATGGCTTTATTCTATGTACTTATTTTGATAGGAACAAACTATCTGTATGCTTATTTGTATTACATAATAATCGTATTAAATAACAAACGAACAAACTTTCCAATTTATAAAATTAGTATAGGCTTTTCACAGATCAATAATTGTATAATTAGCTGACCCATTATGGTATGATGAATTAGGCGCGGATGTTTATTTTATGGTTACCCAAAATATTCCAATATGGCTAATATGCAATATTTGATTTAATTAATAATAAATACATAATTTAGTCATCAAAGCAATGATGCATGAAGTTTGATTTCTGCAGTGCATGAAGCTCGCGAAAACCTGCGAAAATGTTATTTACGAGTATAACAAGAGCATAGGCTGTGTGTACTGTCCGCTGTAGGGGTTACATTACTCCTTTAGATACGCATATAATTTAATCACTAGTGATCGCTCTTGCTGTGTTACGTTATACATCCGATATCCATAGACCTAACAGATGCTTTAAATCTTCTTATTTAATAAGTAAGTTGTAAAACTGTACTGAAACTGACCTTCAGCTACCTTCAATATAAACTATAAATTGTTCATTTCCTACTTCATTCAGACGGCGAAGTCAATCATAGTTTTAAAGTAAGTCCCAAAAGAAAGTGACCACGGCCGTTGACAGAAACATAAACGTCAGCATTTCCGACAGATGCCCATAAAAATGTTAATACCAAATTTAAAGAGCAAAGCAATAAAACTTTTAATTTGTGGGGAATTCAATCAATAAGAACGAGCTATGTGTCGTAAACAGAGCCAAAGACCGACGCCTGCGGCGCGAATGGCGTGGCTGCTCTGAAGATTCAACAAGGCTTCCTGCTGTTAAAACTTGCCATTCAAATAGCTATTAGCTCCGTTTTACGCGAAACAAGCCGGGAGATCCAACATGTTTATTCTTAATTAACTCTTAAATATTGTTGTTTTCGGCCGTGAATCGTTTAAGTTGGACTTATTTATTTGAATGCATTGAAAATACTGTATTTTATGCGCGTGGTCTTATTTGTAGGGTCTAGCGAATCGTTTGTATTGATTGCAACATTGGAAGGTGAACTTAAGTTGCTTACTTAAAAAAAATTAAAAGCGAATATAACGTTTATTGAATGAAGTGACAACCAAAAATCCTATATAAAAAATTTACAGTTAGCACCAAATGAATACTCCAAATTAAAGAAAATAGACGTGTTTATGAAAAGTAGAATGGAATGATGTTTACAAGGGGGACGGCCAAAGATACGGCCCTCCTAGCAACCAGACGTTCTCCGATTTCGTATGTATGTACTTATGTATCTTCACGCCAAGTCCCTTACGGGGTGGGCGGACAGTGTGGAGCGCCAGATATCCCGGTATCGATTGCGTGTTTACCAATTTCGTGTACTTTTGTGCAATACCATTGTGACCATTGTGACAGCCTTTTCTATATTGTGTTTATTAGTAGAGTTATAATCTTTCGTTTTTAGAGTGTACATATTGTGTAAGTTATTTAAGTTCATATTCTTCTAGTTTAGTTTTATGCCGGGTGGCGGTGGTGCGGTCGCGGGTGCTTCATCCGTACTTGTACCTAATCGAGTGACTTGCTCTCTCTGTTCTCGTTGTTTTCAAAATGAACGTGGCTTGAAAATTCATTATGGCAGGGTGCACAAGGGACATATTATTAATGAATTATCACATGACGGAAACGGCGGTAACCTTAAAAAAAACTGTCCCAGTACTGAAAAGGGTGCCTCGCGGTGCTAGGACAACCGCAGCACAGGCCTTGTCCAAGTGTCTCCATGCCGTAAGCACACAAAATTCTTTTAGCGCCTGGGAACAGCTGCTCACTTTCCCTTACAGGGTTTTACATTTCGATAAAATTTTATCTGCCACAAAATCTATAACATCTTTAATAAAGCAAAATTGTACGTCCTTGATTCCCATTCCTGACTCAAAATTATATTGTAAACAAAATAGACATGTTACATACGTAGAATCAAAATTAAGGGACGGTGACATTAAAGGAGCGGCACGAGTGCTTTTTAGTACCGATACAATCGCTCCCGAATCCCCAAGCACTCTTGCTGCTCTAGAGAGCAAGCACCCAAGCCCTGCGGATGGCCTTATTTTTCCTGAACCTCCTGAACCCAGTGAATCACTATCTGTGACTGCCAACCAGGTGGCCACGGCGGTGAGCTCTTTCCGCAGCGGTTCTGCCGGCGGCCTCGATGCCTTGTCGCCGCAACACCTGAAAGACCTGCTGAGCCCTGGCGCCGGGGTGGCTGGTGAGTCGCTGCTGAGAAAGCTCACGGCTGTGATCAATTTGATGCTGGGCGGCGGTGTAAATGATCATGTCATTGAAGCATTATACGGTGCCAACCTTTGTGCTCTGATTAAGCGCGATGGCGGCATCCGTCCCATTGCTGTTGGCACCACATACAGACGTACGGCAGCCAAAATTTGTTGCCAATTCTACACGGACACCTTGTCAAAAAAAATTCAACCCTACCAATTGGGCTTCGGCTCAAAAAGAGGTTGTGAGGCTGCCGTACATGCCCTCTCTAGTTACCTAGACAGTGGGGAAGGTGAGGTCATCCTGAAGGTGGATCTGAAAAATGCATTCAACGCCGTAAACAGAAATGTCCTGCTGGCTGAGGCTAAGAAAGAAACCCTCAAAATTTTTAGTTTTCTTTGGCAGTGTTATAGACACCATTCTAAATTAATGTACAGGGACCATTGTTTATTTTCAGCTATCGGCTGACAGCAGGGCCTCTTGGGCCAGTCATTTTCAGTCTAGCTATTCAACCCATCATTCGACAATTAAATTCCAAATTTAACGTTTGGTATTTAGATGACGGGACCCTAGGAGGCAGCGTAGATTCAGTCCTGGCAGACTTCACTTTCTTGAAGGAAAAATTCAACTCAATTGGCCTAGAATTTAATACAGGATAATGTGAAATATATTTCCCAGAACGGACGGACAGACTAACATCTCTCTCAAAATTTTCCGAAATTGCCCCTAATATTAAAGTTACGGAAAAAAACTCCTTGCGCCTCCTGGGCTCTCCAATTTTTGATGATTCTTTTCCTTCCTTCGTAGAAGAAAAGATCCAAAATTTTAGTGAAATTTCCAAGAAACTGTCCGAAATTATTGTTCATTCTGCTTATACGCTGTTTCGATACTGTTCTTTCGGCCCTAAATTTATATACGAGTACTATCTCCGATGTTCCCCTTTATGGAAACATACGGAACTACTAATAAAGATTGACTCAATCATTAGAACAACGATGACGACCATTTTCAACACGACTCTGGACGACCGCGCGTGGAATCAGCCCACTCTTCCCATCCGACTGGGTGGCCTAGGCGTCCGCAAAATTTCTAGTATAAGTCTACCGGCGTTCTTGTCCTCGGTCCACGGCACTAATAATTTAACTAGGAAAATTTTATCAACCACACCGGTGCATTTTGAAGTGCCGTGCTTGATCGACGCCTTGAGCGCCTGGAAAACGACTTGCCCAAATATGGACCTACCGGGTAACCTCTCTTCACAGCGACAGTGGGACGCACCGCTCTGCAGCTTGGTACGGAAAAATCTCATAGATACGTCAACCAACGCTGCGGAGCGAGCCCGTCTTCGAGCGCTTGGAGAGTGGGAATCCGGTCTCTGGTCTGGTCCGGGCTTTGCCATCACCCAGCATCGGGACAATGATGGATGACATTACCTTCCGGCTCGCTACTTGCCTCCGCCTAGGCACATCTTGCTGCGCTCCGCATCGCTGCCCCTGTGGTGAAGCTGTCGACCGCCTGGGGCACCATGGTCTCTCCTGCGGTAGAAGTGCCGGCAGATACACCAGGCACGCCCAATTAAATGACATTCTGCGCCGTGCCCTTTCCACCGCCGGCGTGCCAGCCATGTTAGAACCCAACGACCTGGCACGTGACGATGGAAAGAGACCGGACGGTATGTCACTGATGCCCTGGAAGATGGGTAGGCCTCTGGTGTGGGACGCAACTTGCGTTGACACCTTAGCGCCATCCCATCTTCCAAGCACGGCGTGCTCCGCTGGCACTGCTGCTGCAACTGCGGAGACCCTGAAACAGCGCAAATATAGTACACTTCCAGAGGACTATATGTTTGTGCCTTTCGGGGTCGAAACTCTTGGTCCATGGGGCCCCAGTGCTCGGCTCTTATTCAAAGAGATCGCGAAACGGCTGGTCGACACTTCCCGTGACCAGAGGGCTGGCCAATTTTTAGGTCAAAGAATCAGCATTGCCATCCCACGAGGCAATGCTGCCAGCCTTCTGGGTACCATAACACAGGAAGGCAGTGATGCGGAATTTTTAGACGCATGTTGTTTTTAGTTTAGTTTTAACTTTATATTATGTAAATATTATTTAGGTTTTAAATATATTTAAATGTTTTTTTTTATTATGTAGATTAATTAAGGTTTCTAAATATAGATTTTTGTAAAGATTGTTAAATAATTATAGAGTTGTGATTTAAAGTATTTTAAAATCAGGCATAGTCCTGATTTTTAAATTACCATACGTCACAGTTTATGAAATTGAGCGCTTTTTGACAGCAGGCATCCAAGAAGACTTCATGACATGAGGCAAATAACTGATTTAATAGCCGATAAAAGGTGCTTACATGAAAAATGAACAGAAGGAAGAATAAATAGGACTTATACACGTGGCATTTCATAGACAATCTTACTCATAATTATTGGCATTATCTTGCAAATAGTCCGTAATCCCATGTAATTTCGTGTCTATTGACGTTTTGGGTAAGTTATGATATATATAGTTAATTAAATAAAGATATTATATTAAAAAAAAATGATCACGGTCACCTTCAACATATGGCGTTGTGTGATTTATACCATTTTATTTAAAATGTATACCTAAGTAAGTAGTTCTATCATAATGTTATGTGGTAGGTGACATTTTGATTCAAAATGTAGTTTGTCAATATAACTTACCATTATCATAGTGTAATTATTTAGGACAAAATTATGATATAAACAAAACAAAAGTCGATTAATGCTAAATGTGTGGCGCTCAGTTCGCCCACGCGGCAAAATCGATTCACTCCGACTTTTATAAATCTTAATCCGATAAGGAGTTCTATACAGTTCCGTACCTTGTTAATTAAGGACTTCACCAAAGTTTATGGTCGCCAATAGTCACAACAATAATACATCTGAACGTTCGCGTTTCCTTTTTCAGTCTCAGTTTTATCTGATGTCGTAAGGATCGGCTAAACTATCGGTCGTTGTCTGACGTCTCGAGTTATCTACAAAAAACTATCGATGAATAAAATACATGAGTTGAGCTTTTTCGTAGCGTTCCGTATATTATTAAGTTCTTAAAATACTTAAATTTTCAACACTAATGATATGGCTTTAATTTGAAATCTTATCGTTGCCATTGAAAATGTTGTTCACTGTTGTAACGTTATCAAATAATATAATTTGTTGTTATTTAATAAAATAAATCTGACGTAATTTTTCCAGAAAGCCAGTCTGAGAAAATTACGTCAGATTTTAAAGCAGTAGCTGATTCTTTAGCTAAAAGATTAAATAGCTTTTCCTATTTTGATATCCGAATACATTAAGTAGATTTTCTCATTCTCTCTCGCTTTACTGCATTGCTTCAGAAATATTTTATTGAATCTAAGTCAGTATAAAATAAAAATGTAAATAATGGTTACTACATAACACAAACATGCTTATAACGGCGGCGTCTATCGATTTCATATGAGTAGATAGTAATGTATTGACTGTCACTTATTCGATCATCCAGCTTGGTAATGTACTCACCTACCTATATAGGTATATGGGAAATGCATCCATGTAGGCAAGTGCCAGGTATATAAAGAAGTGTATTAACTGCTGTTCACTATTTATGAGAAAGAATGGCGTGAAGTAATGTTGACGAGAACATTATTTTTTAATTAGGTATAATACTTACTACTGCAAAATTAAATACTGAGTTTGTTAATGTCCTCATAAAAACAGTAATATAATTGAAGAGCTTTTCATACGGAACACCGAAAAGATTGGCATCGTGCAGTTGGAACTTAAGGCCGGACATATTATGGATCGTTATTTATGATAGTAGCCGCCGTACGTTAGAGTTAAAGATAAAATCTGTAACAATAAGTCGATACAACGGGACCCACCGTGTTATAATTCCGTGGCTTTGTTATAATAGAAATAATAAGAAAATATTCTGCCCACGACAATGGTTTTCAATTTATAAATTCAAAGATTAAAGAATAAATGTAAATATACAGAAACAGTGTAACATTAGTAAATTGGTACTGATGTATAAATAACAGAATTATATGAATGACAATACGTTCACGAATTATATTTATATCGTTTTTAAAAACAATACGAGTCTCAAGTCGTTTTAAAGCTTCCAGGGTTTCAGATACTGGTGTGTAATTTTGTAACTAGTTACTGACGATTTGCACTTTTTTTAATGTCTCACCTAGGTATATTGCCTGTTTTTAAAAATGAAAACGACTATTTCAGTCTTTTGATAAACCAAAGAAGTTCGGCGTTAACGCAAAAAAAAAATACTGAACATGCTCTAGTGTATTAAATTTTTGCGTACAAAACTAATTTATTGATTGCTAACTAAATATTTACACGATATTGTAAGACGCCGTCCATGTTCTCTATCGTAATGGTGTATGATTTCAATAGTTTCGTGTACCATTCCTGGAATTGTTCGGTTTTCTCTAGTGAGAAGCCGAATGTTATCAAACCGGATACCTAATACTGGATCACAGACTGAAGACCGCCCTGTTTAGTGGTTACCTTTTGTAGTTCTTAAGCTATAATGAACTCTTTTGTGCAGTTTAAAACATTGGTGTTGTTAAGTACCTACTTAATTTATTGTTTTATTAACTGTTGTATTTGTTTTTTATAATATTTATTTAATTGTCAAAAGAGCATGCAGTTTACATTAATGTGATAAAATAGCACCTACAGACATGTTTATTAATCTTGTTGACTAAATCTCTAAGAGATCTCAATGTAAACATTCAACAGTTGCATACATTGGATTTGTACCTATAAAAATATATTAGGAAAGAAATTTGAATGAAAGGGATAGCTGTTTCATCCAAAATGAAACAGCTGTAGAATATTATCTTCTTGAGAACCGAAAGAGTTAAAAATGTTTCATCTTACCAACCGCAGAAGCCTTATATAGGTATGTATGTATATATGTATTACACGATAGTGCTGAACAATAATTATATATTATTTTAAGGGGCTCATAGATTAGGTAATGCGGTGGAGCCTCTAGCTTCTGGCATTCTACCATTAATAAAAATAATACTGAAATCTATCATCAGAGCTCAGAGGCGCAGGTACCAACCACTGCTTTACTTTATTCACAATATTGTTCCTCTAGCTGTAGTAATAACGTAACTACCTATCTATCCCAGATCCCAGATAGGAAGTTACGTTATTTGGGCAAGAGGTCTTTGTCCTCATGAGTGGCAGCAGACCTGCAATCTGTCCTGAATATTTATTTTCGTGGAAATATCTATAAACTGCAGTATTGAATTTACATCAATGTAAACTGCAGGACTGTTGGCCTCTTATAAAAAAACGTTGCGAATGTTTTATAACTGTAAAGATTTGTATTGCGGAACCCACGATCCTCTTCGGTGGACTTTTACGTTTACCTACTATTGCGTACCAAGCCAGTATCAGAGCGAAGCGTCGCGCGTCGTTTATCGCGTGTGACATGACAATTCTTTTATACCCTACACTTTGTTTCTACATAAATTACTTTACGTTCGGCTACCGAGTATCGCTTCTGTCAGTGCTTGTGGGTTTCTTTTTGTGTTTATGTCCATTGCAAGCTGTATCGCACATCATAGCCTGTCTTCTCCCATTTTAGTTGTGAGATAGCAGAGCAGACTTTCTCTCAAATAAGGATCTTGCTCTGCTAATTTCCTATTAAACATGCTATATTTTTTTTTTTAAAGAAAAACAAACACAACAAGGTTTTTTGTACAAGGTGTTTTTTGTTGTTTCTGACGAGATAGCGTTATTTCGAAACGAAAGTTAAAACTTTATTAAAATAAATATCGTGTGTTATTTGACTTTAGTCTGCGAATTTATTCTAAAATATAGAAAAATCCAAATCCTTGTTTAATCTTTTACATTTCACATTGCTAACGGACAACGTACTATAACTGAAATGCATTGAAATATGCCACCAATACTAATGCTTAATAGCATTAGTATTGGTGGCATATTTTTAAGGAGATATCAACATCGAGGTAGATATCTAAAAATATAGCTTTGTGTGTGCGTGTAACTTAACAAAGTTTCGTTTTGCATTCCGCCAGCTGCGTTTGCTCATTGTCTGTTCGCGTTAAATAAAAAAAAAGGTTTTGTTTTTATTCGAACTGTCCTCTTCGCCCACGATTTTATGTGACGTCAAGTTTGGAATGAAGTATTCTTATTGTACCGCATGCGGTTTATGCAACTCTGCATATTTTTTTTAATTGTAATTAAACGTGCACACGTTTAGTGTATTTAAATATCACGCTAAGGAAATAGGAAGGTAGGCGGACAGTGTAAACCGCCAGATATTCTACGAAAGTATTTTGATTGGTTATAATCATACTCATATTTCCGGTTCATATCTCTTATTCATAAATCATCCTAGAATTTGATGAATTATTCACTCGGGACACTAGAAACTATCAGACTCTGTTTAGAGTTACAAACATCTAAAAGCTTGCATGAAACTTCATAAAATCAGTTATTTTCGCCGAACTATTATTATAAGTATCGACCACTCTCTTAGTTCAGCCACGACCATGCTTATTACAATGACAGACATTTCTCAGAACCAAGAGTAAGTGGCCATGACTATGCGTTGACATGCGTCTACAGCACGCTTCAACCACGCATTCTGTAAACTAATAGAGTTTCGGTGATTCTGTATTGCCAGTATATACACTTTTTTCTCCACTTAGACTGATTATAAAATCTCATTAATTTTACTAAATCTATATTGTAATGCACTAAATTATTGGCACACATTCAACATTCCGGGATGTAGTTTAACTTCTTTTGAACTGTATTATCTAGGTCTTAAAGTTGTGTTTGCGAGCATCTACGTATTTGTGTTGATACTAAGGAAGATAGTAAAGTTGAAGCGATACATTATGTATGGCCAGATAGATAAAGAGATACGATCATATAAGATGGGAAGGATGAGTTAAAGATTCAATAAGTAAGGCACATCGACATAACTAATAAGGTTAGGCCTCGGGAATGGCAACGCAATTAAGTACCTACTATATTGAAATTTCGGGATTTAATGTGCATAAGGCTACACATTACCTAGAGTATTCTAGTCGTACTATTACATTTAAGGTGTTCACTTACTTATTGTATTACTTACAGTGTCAACTGTATGCATGTTGCAATTTCAAGTTGTTTAAGAGCATGAAAAAATTGGTTAATACTGTAATTCCTAAAAAGTCTTGCAATAATATTTTTTTCCCTAAATTTGGGAAGAAAATCAGAATGTGAGAAACACTGAAACGATAACTTGGACCTATTTCTGTGTAATTAGATACCTGTCGTTGAATTACAAGTAATAAATTAAGTTACCCGCGACACATCCTGTTTTTCTATCGCCTCATAATTCTTAACTGGTTGTGCATCGAGCACCTAGCAATTTGTTTTTTATTACACTATAGAATTTCATTAAATCTTCGTGTATTCATTCAAATAAAAAATATTAACACTTAGCACAGTTGAATCTTGTTCAGAAAAATAAAAGTGATCATGTTTGGAATATAAAAAAGATTTATCAAGTTTTATTGTTTGTTAACATTTTTTTACAGTTTTGGGTAGACTATTTTATTTCGTATTAGTGACCGCCCGGGGTATTAGCACGTATAAAATTTGTAGCCTATATTCTTTATCAAAACCCAAAACGTCTTCATAGTTTTCTGCGGTGTGAACGAGTTCATAGTATCTCTGGTTTTTGTGCCGATGTCTATAGGTTGCAGTCATCACTTAACATCAATGTGAACTGCATGTTAATCTGCAATCTTCATTACATAGAAAAAACATTTAGAAGGCGTCGTTACCTGATAAAGGTTAATCATCGGTCATTTTTAAGTAACTATCCAAAGGAGACTGGTAATTTTGGGCCTGCAAAATCGTTACTGGTTAACCCATTACACAGTACATTTTATAATATAGTTATCAATTAGCAATCTAACCCAACTTTTACTTGATCATATATACCTATAGGTATGTCAATTACTGGCAATTCAAAAAATGCTCGAATTTCAAATGATTTATTTTAAGTCATTTGAAAATGACATAATTTGTACAGTGTTACCTAACTGGGCTCAGAATTGTATGGAACAGTATCATTCTCCTTTCAAGAGGTGATTTTATTCATCATTATGAACTATCGTAGTGTCCTGCGCTACCGTGAACCCGTCGTAATAATTAAGTATCTGCAGTGTTTACAGGCATATCTTGTATCTAAATTTCTTAATTCATCAATAATTTATAAAAAAAACAAACAGTAAAATCAACAACAGTTTATTTACACACCTTACTCATCTGTCTTGCTTGTAAACTACAAAAATGACGGCAAAACCACTACATGCTTTTGATATTCTCGACACCCAATACATAATGGCGACAAAGACCGATGAGCGAGTATTTCTTCACCTATGCTCTTTCTAAACTGATTAATTACTCCAATTTAGCTATTAACACTGTCTCATCGACTTTAGATAACGGTATATAGTTCAGTCACCTCGTCGCCCCGATACTTGGCAAACAATATTAGGTTAGTATATGTATAATAATCGGAACTTAGTCAAGTTATGGCTTGTAACGACTTCCTAAGTAGGGACAAAGCGCAACGTACATATTAATTATATGTCCCAATGAGTTTGCAGTGTTAAGGTGCAAACACACTGATTTATTGCTTTCTATTTCCTTCTTCATTGAGTAAACGCTGTTTTCTTTTCAATTGTTTTATTATACATGATTGATGAATGTAACTGAGTTTATAATAAAATGTATAATAATTTGGGGATTTTATTATAGTGAATGTTATTTCTGTTGTGAATTGACCTTAATCAAAGCGATTTATATTAAAAGGACTTATTACACGGCACGGTATTCAGGGTACGATAGCAAGGGTCAGGGTAGTGTAATAACATTTAGGGAGTTAGGGCCCTAATCAGGGCGACCGGAGCGGCCCGTGTATTTGTACTGTGATTGAGTTAGGGTGCTGTCGACCGGATAGTGTAATAAGCGGCAACACGGCGCGAGGCCACGCCCACCCTTTCTGCCGGACCCTGAATACCGTGTCGTGTACTAGCCTTTTTATGAAGAATGTGATGTTGCAGAGTAGGTACTACTCTTGAATACGATTTATCAAACGACGGCACTCAAAAAGTAACTAAGAAAATCCAAATCAACTTTACTCTGAGTAGGTACCTCAAACTAACCAGAACGAACCTGCGAGCGCCTAATGCTTCCTTTAATGTAAGAGCTTTTTAGAATTACTATCGGGGAACTCACCACTTTACCATGTGTACCTTATATAAAGGTAATAAAAGCTATATTTCATTACTTTAGGATAGCAAAGAGTTCCCGGACTGTCTCATAAAAACCAAAAAAAAAACAGACGTCATTCTTACACATGTTTAGTAAAACTACTTTTGCCTGTTTATTAATAACGCCTACCTGTTTTAATGGCAGCATGTAGGTACCCACATGCCAATTCCCTTACGATCCACTTTTCCTATCTTTCAACGGGGCTAAATACGAGTTATCAAGAAACACATAACAACGGCTATTTCTATGCATTTCTGGATCTCTCTAGAACTAACTATCATTATTTACTTTTTTTTTCAAATGCCTAGACTAGGGCAAGATTATTTGCCTTTAAAGGGCTTTAATGCAAATTATCTATTTGCTTTTTGGTAACGGTGGCTGAGCTTGGAGGTGAGGTAGAGACGATGACGGACACATCCGTAAAAATTTGGGCAGTCACATACATAATATTAGCCCCTTACAGTCCAAGGAAAGAGTGTGGAATGCCATCTCTGTCCTTGTGAATTGCTGTTATACGTAATTAATAATTCCCAATTCACATCGGGCGGTACTGCATACCTATCCGCAGAAGGGTGTTTTGCACCAGTTTGCACCCTGTTCCGAAATTTTTGCATGTTTTTTGGCAAACGACGAAAGAGCCGCGAGGCGCGAAACAGCTGTGAAAATGAATTTATTCCATATTCTCGCCTTTACTGATACAAAGAATATTTTTTATAGTCGGTTTTTTAAATTGGTAACTTGGTGGATGTTAAATGGTGCGGCGATTTAGATTATCAACAAAAAAATAAGATGCGTCAGATTATTGTCAAGTCAACCTACATTGTGTAACCTACGAGGTAGGCTTAAAAATACGTTTCAAAAAGAAAATTTAACCGGGTTTATTACAATAATCATAAGCCTCTATCTTAATGACAAATTAATCTTAAAAACGGTTTGATACAACATTATTTTTAACCGAGTGCAAAAAGGAGGAGGTTCTCAATTCGGCCGGTATATTTTTTTATGTATGTACGCCGATTTCGCCGAGGTTTTTGAACCGATTTACTAAATCCTTTTTTTTAAATGCATGGTGTTATTGACAGAAATTTTTAACACATAAAAGTAAAAAGGGGTCGAAGGCAGTCTATCCATCATTTTTGATACATTGATTAATTGGGACAAAGAAACAACACTGAAATTAATTGGCCGCCTCGTGTTATAAAATATGCCTATTATGTTCCTACACGGCAAGTAGAAGAATTTAAACACCTTAGTTAGAACATTCCGCAAGAAAACAGTTCACATTTAATCGAACATCTTGCGTCGGCAAACATGTATCCAATAAAAAATATGAATAATAGACACAGGAAGTCACGTCGCTATAATACTAATGTGATTTTTTTTGTTACAGGTAATTTTCGCACATCGGTAACCAAGCGTCAATTATTAAAAACGTGTCGGTGAGTAGCGTTAAATGGTATGCACCTTTATGGCATTCAACGTAAATTTGTCGTAAATATAAATTGATTGTGATTCTTTGTGCAGCAACACGAAAGTATGTGGCAAATATTTCATGGACATCCGCAGCATTCTTTTGATAGAGAACGGAAATCGTTGTAATTGAAATTGGCTGCGCTGGTAACAATGTCGCCCGAACCCACAAATAAAATGCCGGCACCGCTGCCTCTATTCTGATGCCAGCAGGCACGTTCTAGGATCATTTCAATAAAAGTTATTGTATTGAAAACTGACAATGGGTGGCACAGGAAGTGATGTGAGCTCGTGTATTGAGCCAAGTGGACTGTTTATAATTTGTGCATTGTAGACGTAAAATGGAACGCGTCCAGCGTCCGCTAACCCATTGTGCGGACGTTGTCGCAGTATACATCTTTCTAATTGACTTTTTGCACGAAATGTCGAGGTTAAACGATTATTGGCGACAGTGACACGTCCATTCACAATACTATAATAGCCATATCAACACCAAAGATGCATACCAACTTTTTATGACTATATTTAGCAGAACCAGCGTTCAAACTTGATTGGAATTAGATTCAAATTAGTGATAAAATAGCAAAAGTTGTGTAATGTTGGTTACATAATTATTTGAACAATTCAGATCGAACATCTTTTAATGAATTGGCTATTCCACTTTCGCGGTCGTGATGTCAATGAAAAAGTTACAATAGATTTGAAAAGAATTCAATTTACTTACGCTATATTAAATCAGCAAGAGGAGATTGTATCATAACAGTGTTTAGATTACAACATACAAGGCAATTAAATAAATAATAGGTACAATTTTTTTACAAAGAACCTTCAAGAAAATGTTTAAATCTTGATTGAATTATTCAGATAGATGTGTAGCGCTATCTATCCTACACTGCACGTTTCTTCAGTCTTGTACCAGAAACTGTGTCGGACAAAGTTGCTTCCAAGCCGTAGGAACATCGCTTCTCGCGAAATTGCTGCAAACTCACTTTGTCTAGACTAGACGATAACCTATGTGTGCATGTGTGTGTATATGTAACTTTGTTGGTGGCAGTGTTTCAATAGAATGGATAATTGAGTTCATAGGACAAGGCATCCCGGAATCGACTATATTTTAAGAAAAGCTACTGTGTACAGTGAATCTAGCAGTTACAATTTGAATGGTGTTTCAAGAAAAATACGTAATGAGATTGAAGTACATAATGACATTAAATACATTGATTGCGTCTTAAGGCTTGTAACCAATATATGAATGTATTTAACTAGGAATACGTTTTTTTATAAATTCCAATATTTTTTTTCCATAAAACTTCGTAATAACAGTCAGTCTATAAACGTACCAGTGCTGGAATGAGGTTTTCTGTAACAAATTATTGTGAAAAAGATATAGGTTGGACACCAATTGTGAATTTGTGGCGATACCTATAGTATCTTACTGACTTTTATGGTCTTTGAAAGAATTAGGCTATTTGCTCAACACTAAAATTTCTTTCACTACAATGCTAGGGGTAGATCGACAAGGTGAAGGTATAGTCGAGAAGAAGGGTAAGGCAGGTGAAATCCACTCGCATGATTTCGGACACCCCGCCGCGGCCGGGCTTGTTATAAAGGAGGGGTTGTTAGGTTAAACATGATAATTTACCACCCAATGAGTCAAATATTTGATTGACAAAGGCGAAACAAATATTCATAGAATAAATCATCGGCTAAACATAAGGAATTTCGACGATTAGCTATTTATTATGTTTCTGAACAATGGAGCTGGAGTCCGCTGCGATATCGACCTTCACAGAATGATAACATTCACAGTTAGACTTTCTGAAAACCTTTTGGAAACAAGAAAATGTCTACATGTTTTATGTACCAGAGATGACCGTGCTTTAAATTACCTAACATAAAATTAGGTCCATAATTGATTTTCTTATTATAAAATAAAAAATGACTGCTAACTCGTGTCATCTGAGCCGGTTTAGATGTTTCATTTGGCTGATATAGCTCGAATGGAGGACATAGAAAACCTATAATAACACTTTTCCGCAAACGTGTAAGTTGCCAACAGCGTGCCATTTTGCAATTTTACCCACTAAAAACTTTGGAAAGTGAAATTCGTCACACGTCATTCGTCTATCGCAAAATCTATTTTTCCTTTGTAAACATTTACCAATACTATAATCGAATTGTGTGTTATTAATTAAAAGTCAGATATTTGAACCGTCATCGTACACTATCTTTATGTGCATCTTCATCAGATACCAAAACTGAATCAGTGTACACCAGACGACCAGTAAATATGGAGCTATATTTTTATACTGAACATTCTATAACAATATAGAGATATGCATTGTACGTAGATCAAGTTACGATGGAGACGTTTTTATATCCCCTCCAGACTATGGACCTCCTAGTGGGTCAGTCGTTAAACGGTTTATTAGAATTTTATTACCGTTTGTGAACTTTATTAAAACGTTCTATTGGCATTTCTGTCACGTGGCGAACTCTGAAGACCGTCTCTGAATTCATAACAGGGAATTGCTTTGTAATTACCTGTTTATATCCATACCTATTTCACTTTCGAGCAATATTGTAAAGATCATTGTCTAGATGACATCATGTACTATAGTAGCAGTAGTAGAGTCATCTTCATCGTCACTTTCACTCCTGCAAAAAAACCTTCCGCAAAGATCCTTACAATGGTGTTACTACCGCTATATTGGCACTTTTTGGATACCATTGTTCGATTGACTGACTGCACTAGTGAAATATTTCTCCTATACTAGTGGGCAATAGGGTCACCACGTCCTGACCCCAAAAAATTGTAGACTTGTAAGCACAAAGCTGAAATAGACAGTTACCAATACTGCAGCCCTTCTAGATTTACCTTACATCAAATTAAGAGGTTGCAATGCGCGTTTACAAATACCCTCCACCAATCCGCATTGGAGCAGCGTGGTGGAGTAGCAGGCCTCCCCCCAAAAAGGGGATAGACTCGTGCCCAGCAGTGGGACGTATAATGGGTTGCCATTATTATTATTATTATTTATTTATAATGCGCGTTCTTTCACTCGAAAACTATAGGTTATATGTACGATTTGGTTGAACCGGTGACATTGGAATAATATTGCTATAGCACATAAGCTATATTTTATCCCCCGTGAACCTACCACCCGAAAGTAACTAACTAATGAACACTGAAACACATTTAAATTCGACCGAATCCAATTTAAATTCTCAACATTAATGTTCGACAAGGAAAAATCCCACTATAAAAATGCCGCGATCAAGCTATGTAGATGACCCGTGACGTCACACAGTGATCATTTGTCAAGCTCAGCGCACTGCATTGAACCCGTCTTATCTAAGAAAGCTGGCTTTAGTCCCATATCGTATCAAACTGAATAACCTGACTCGATACGGCTCCAAGCGCTGCCGCTGCACTATATTGATTTATAGGTTGTAATATAAGATCTCCTACACATTGACGATTTATGGTAACTTAAGTTACGATCGCGATCGCTTATTCAATTTTACTTTACAGTGTCGCGAATATTGATAATTTAGTAGGGAATATGTTACTGTGCTGTGATGCTTTGAAATTTATGCGTGAAGGTTGGCGTTTTATTCTAAGATATTATGTTCTATCAAATATAAAACATGAACCAGATCTGCAGAAATGTATATACGTAAACAAACATTTGTATTAATTTGGACGATGCTCAACTCAACGGAAGTACTCGTAACATTCAATTATGACCGTTGTAACTGACATTCCTTAATAATTCAATTTCTCAGAAAATTGTTTACAATGCTGTTTAGACATTTTGTTATTTATAGATTCGTCTTGTTCTTGTAATACAGGTAACGCATTTATTGAAACGTCTATTTTGCCACATTTGAAATGAAAGCTTCTTATAAAAATATAATTACATATGCTATGTGTGGGTGTGTATGACGATGATTTCGTTTGAATCTTTGTGAATATATTTCTCATATTTAAGTACCTTAATATTTCAACTGAATTTGCTTCATGAGGATTTCACTCAAGACATTTGCATTCCCACTGCAAATCAGTAAAATATCATACAGTTAACAACCAACAAACAATTGTAGGTAGTATTTGTGTTTAGCAATAACACAGTGCGAGTGAACTTTAGAAATTAAAGAAAAAACGGAAAGAAAACTGGTTATCCTGAGGTCGCAGGTTCGATTCCTGCCCGAAGTAAAATTCTTTCCGATTATTATTTAATTTCTAAAACCAACAAACAAACTGTTAAATGCGTTTAGTACACTATTGACGACAATTTTGATAAATAGGGCACGATAGGGTGACATAATCGTATTAGCAACTCCAATGGGACCGCAAGAAACAGTAATGTTTCCTGAATTTTGATATGGTGAAGCGATGTGTCCCACACGGAAAATGTTAAATCGTTAAATCTTGAGTTGTCACTGTTTTTGTTCCCAGTGTGAGTTTTGTTCGACCACTACTGGCTGGAGGACGTTTATGAAATGTTTACGTTTGACTGTTAGATGCAGGTGTGTAGGAAGCGTGCATTGTAAAATGAAGAGGTTAGGTTATGGTTACAGATATTATCAGAAATAATAAATTCTATTCAAGAAATGTGCTCAATGTTTATGTAGTAAACAAGAAGAAATCCACAATAATAACATTGAATAACTGGTAGCGTATATCGTATTGAATGATGGTCGAGATTTCAACAAAATGGACATTCTTTTACATGAAATCATCAATGTCTTAAGGCCTTGTAATAAATAGGTATCTCTCTTGTATAAACATATACAGTTGTGACAATTTTATTAGCATTAATATGCTTACAAGTTACGCAGCAATTAAAGTTTTCCATTTTTTATTATTGATGCATGTCATTCAATATGTTTTATAATGCCAAAGCGTACTGAAATGACATTAATGTATTTATATTTATTTATTTATAAGTACTGTTATGAAGAAACTAAAGAGAAAAACAAAAATAGCTTTCAGTTCCAATAATATTACATACCTCTCGAATTATTGTTTTTTTATGTTGCCTAATTAATATGAAATCGTGAATATTCATTTCATCATGTTCATCTTATATATAAAATTCTCGTGTCACAGTTTTCGTTGCCATACTCCTCCGAAACGGCTGGACAGATTCTCATAAAATTTTGTGAGCATATTGGGTAGGTCTGAGAATCGGCCCACATCTATATTTCATAACATTTTTGGACATTTTTTTTTGAAGTTAGCCGGGACAGCTAGTTTTTAATACATCATTTGATTTGTTAAAATTGATTTTGTTGTCCATACCAAATTTGTGGAGTCCACAAGTCAAAACATAGCCACTATCGAAAGCAATTTTTCACTCTTTGATAAACCCATTTTCTCGAGGAGATTTCATTATCAAACAAAGTAAACCAATTAGTCACAACTAGAGGCCAGCGTTATCTTGTGTATTTTACTAAGCAAACCAACATCCAAGTCTTTGCAAGAACAAGCTACCTTGCTATAGATAAGTATGCAGGAAGATAATGTATAAAGCACCCGCCACTGGTCACCATTTACTTAAGCGCCTTTGTTTTTGCTGTATTTACCTGCGTTTATGTTCTAAGTGGATAGTCAGACTAAGTATGTTAATGTGACTTTTTATTGGACCTATTTGTGTGTATTTCTGACTTTTTATTACTCTTAGTAATTACATCAAGGATTCTTGGATGAATTGTTGCTTTAAGGCATTTTTTGTACTGTCTAGTCATGTTCTGGTACACTAAGTAGGATATTATGATTTTGTACACTGGTACATACACTACTTACATTGATTCTTTATATTATTGGCATAATTACCTAAACGACGTACATTTTTTAAATTGTTACTAACACGGACTTACATAAAAGTGTAAAGTCATATTCTACAAGATTTATTCACATGGGTACCGTAACATACCAATACAATCAAAAGCAAAGCAGTAGTTAATATATTAAATCAAAAAGCAATAACAGTCAATTCTAGAAGCTAATCAATTCAAATGAACAACAATAACCTAATGACCCAGCAACCGCTAACGTGCTACAATTTCATTCGAACGATCTGAGATTCAGTGCATGCGGTACTCAATTAGAATGTTTATCAAGCAATCTAACTTCCTTGGCTTCAGTCACCGCACCGTTACAACAGTTCACCATTCTGACATCTATTAAGACCGAGTCAAAGGTCTCTTGCTCAATCCAATTTATTTTCATCATAGTCAGTAATGGCGTTTTTTTGTGCGTGATATCGTCTCACAAATATTTTAATTAGAAAGTACATAAATAAGAGTCCATTACGTCAACGGACTATAGCGATGCGGGCGTGACCAGGCGACAAAGCATCAGGTAATGTCGGACGGTGGCCTCCAACAAGTAAATTGGATACCGATTGAAGCGTAACGATTTTATCTAACAAAAAAATTCTAACCCTTCCTTTGATATCTTTACGTAATTCTGTGTACACAATGGACGAACCTCGGTAGTTTTATCTTCAAAGAACAATACCCAGTGATGTGAAAATAAAGATTAATAAGTCGGACAATATAAAAACAGCCGATATTTTTTATTCATTTTGTCGATTGAAATAATAAGAAATTGTGTCTATTTTTCAGTCTCCGTGTTGCAAACTAGTAATAAGAAATATTTGAAATTGAAAATATTGATTTGATATTACAACTTTCATAAAAATCAAGTAAATTCAATCTCCTAAGTACATATTATATTTTACGTCAAGCTTTATTAACAGTTTATCATTTTATTGATACTGCATGCAACTACCGACTACCGATATTCCGTTGAGAATGAAATATTGTCCATTAATAAAGATGAATCAGAAAATCTATGACTATTGCACTTTTCATTGGCGTAACAACACCCGGCTCCTTACATTATTAGCACTTATATAAAGCTAGCTTTGTAGCTAGCTTCTAAGATTTATCGCAAAGAACCAACTAGTGCACCATCACCGTAAATATCCGCCTTACGTTTCCACTTCCTCTGAACTCTTCTATTGATTTATAGCTACGTTTTAAACGCTAACTTTTTATAAAACAAGTTGGACCCAGTTGTTACCAACAGTCTGCGGCATCTGGCTTCTTCAGCTCACTTTTAGTTGTCTTCTCAACTTTGTCATTTTAAACTTTGCGTTTATAATTATTACGAACTTATCCCTCAGTTAAATTCCGCATTGAAGATATCTCGCAATAAATTTCTGTAATTGAAACGGTTCGTATGCCATTCTATAGACGGACATGTGAATGGTTGGAAATATAATTAAGTATACAAGAACCGAGCATTATAACTATAAATAGTAACATTGATAAATCAATAGGGAGTTCTCATTCTGTTTGAGAGAACAGAAATCCTTATCAATCCTCATTTGGAAGTCGTTTCAAGAAGCAATAATAAAAGGTAAGACTAACTGAGACTATAATTTCTACAAGCCACTTTCCTTCAGTTTAATATTGGCTAGATAAATCAATGAATCGTGTTGTTGTCATCGTTGGTATAATATCAAAGGTAGTGTATAGGTGCATTATTTTAGTATTGGATCGTGGGATTTTAAGCATTATTACGCTTTTGTTTACAGTGAGTATAGGTCTTTTATCTTTCTGTCCGTTTGTTTAGCTCGACACTAACTTAATTGGCCATAAATTAAGTTCTTACAAGTTGGCGAGTCTCGACTCTAAGATACTTTCTCTAGCAGATAAAGAGGTTATCGGTATTCGCTGAGCGTAAGGTCACCTTATCGACGTTTATTGCATCCCTCTTATTAGAAATAAGCGGCGAGATAAACTATTTATTGTGTCAAGCTTGTTTTTTTTTATAGAAATCATTATCATTCATTTTGAACTTTAGAAATATAATTTTAAATATAACTTGTTTGAAGAATAGTTAGAAACGTAACTGAAACAAAAATTTCATACAAATAAAAATACGACATAATAGAAGATATAAAATAAAATAAAATATAACAACTACAATAAAATATCCTGGAATATAAGAGGCACATCAAGCTGTGTGTAAGCTCGTATATAGAATATCAAAGTACATGTCTTATCTCTTCCACAGAACCGTGATACGAATGCATAAGGTCGAGGGTACGAGTGATTGCACAGATATTACGGTTTCCCTCGTCCCATTTTCCGTTGTTTCACTCTAGCTTATACTTACGAGGTGGAGTCACAATTAGCGGCAGAACTAAAGTATAAAGTGTCTACGATGCACGCCCACTTTTACAATTCATAGGGGTTTATTAAGGAGACGTGTCAGATTTAGATGTACTAGTTGAACCAGTACATCTAAATTTACACATATTCGTTCAACTAGTACATCTTAACATTTTAAAACTGTATCAGAAAAAGATGCCAGCTAAATCATGGTTTTATCCTGTTAAAGCAATAATTAACTTTCGGCTGTGGACAAAGAACTAAAATTTATTTTTATAACAGAACGAGATATTGAACGAAAATAAATTATAGGGACGAGAAATGAGTCTGCATCATTTTAAGTTGAAAATAATTTTTACTCTTTATTAAAAAAACCATAAAATGTAACTTCACGCCTGTAATCCCCGAAGGGGTAGGCAGAGGTAAATGCATGCATTCAAGCATACATGCAAACACCCACGATTCGCCGGTTACGTTTTGGCCCATGTAACAGGTGGCGAGCCTGTTGACATCTCCGGGCACATTACCAAACTTTGAAGTACTGGGAAATTTCCAGAAAATGGATAAATCCCAATAGAACCAATAGAAAAAATAATTAAGATCCCAATAGAAAATATTTCATAAATTATGTTTGGAATATGAAAATAACTACATTAATAGTGTTTCTAGAAATAACAGCTTCTACTTGTTTCATTTTACTTATGGGCTTAAAAATAATTCCCATTTTGAATAATATAACGCCATTAAACTGTCTAAATTTAATGAGCAATGGTTTATTCAAATTCATAAAGCTGTTATAGATGTAGAAGCATATTTTCACTGCGGCCCACTGCATTAACTGGTCATTTTTCACTGCTATATTGTTGTACTTTATAGCTTTACCTTAACTAATAACGTGCCTTTCTTATGCGTGAATAACTTACTCTCTATAAGTAACCTATCCTCAGTTACAAATTTATTTAGTGTATATTTTTTTGAATGTATGATTAGAACAAGACGATGACTAATGTACTCGTATTTATTGGAAATAAGAAACTGAAACGTGTACATGACTATTGTGAGATTTATAGTTCAAAATTATGGAATAAATAACATTCCACAGAGAGCTAAAAATGCTCAGCTTATAAAATATGCCAATATCGATATAGCTACTGTACTTATTTAACTTATGGTACTTGGAATGATATTTAATTACAATAATTATTTACGATTCGCGGATATGGTAAAGTAAAACAGCTTTGAAGTAATATCACCAAATAATTAATAATATACATGGTACAAACAGCGACGTAAAAACATACGAGGCAACAATATTTATCTTATCATGCATATGCAGATTACATCTTAATACAGTTGAGCGTCTCTAAGCAAGTCATTTACATTTTGAGCCGGCGCACTTCGCCTTAACAGTTGTTGTACGGGCACGCTAGGAGGGATTACCTCACTTCACGCAGTACGATGCTCTCCTGTTTACCCTTAGGGTACGAGAGGCCTTTATGGTGTTTGTGTCCCGCTCATGTAATTCTTTCAGCCTGTTTGTCTTGGATTAAACGCATGTCTTTGCTTTTAACGCTACTGTTTGTTCGTCCGCCTATATAAATATTTGAAGGAGAATGCGGCCATTTACTTTCTCAGTTATGAAGACTTTAATTGCTCTTATTTTATACTTTTGAAATACTGCCGCGATAAAAATTAAGCTAGCGCTCGTAAATGCAACCGTAAAAAATATTGCCCTAGATTAGGTTTTAAAAATAAAGCTACCTAGTTGTTCATGATTGTTTTAACGCTCGGTGTTCGCGGTTTCAGTGCAGTCTTCTGAAATATTACATCTTCGAAATCATACTTTCATGTAAGGCAGTACACGTTATGCCGGTACATATTGTCACTATAAAAAACTTTTATTATTATGTAATATGAAGAGAATATCTATTTCATGTTATAAAATATTTATTGAAATTAAGTTCTTAATCGGGTGATTTATCTATTATTAACACTCTTTACTCCCGGTTGTTCTTTTTGCATAGGCACATTGGTGCTTATAACTGTACACTCAAAGTAATCACATCATAAGTACTTACCAGATCGATAAGTGGGTACCGTCGAGAACGGTACTCTTGCGGAAATTACGAATAGGTGAGAGATTGAGTATTGAATGACAGTAGCTATATTGTTCTGCTGGTAAATTGAAAATTGAGTTTTGTTGAGTTATTGATTTTGAAATCTATTTCATTCATATTGGATCGTAATAAGTAAGATTGAAAGTCAATTTACAATAGAAAATTTAGATTAGAGGAATGATACTTTAGGATGTTGGATTGCTTTGGAGTAATTTTTATTACCTATTTGTAATATACCAGACACACATATTATATGTATACACACTTATGTGTGTGTATATATAATAAGTGTGTATAAGGCTATATTACTCATCAGAACAGTTGTTATTATAATTTCGAAAACACCGCAAAGATGCCACAATCGTTTGATACTACGCATGAGCGTAGACTCTTTAAGTGTATTTCTTCTTCAGTTAAAATAAGTCTTAAGTAAGTAAATACTTAATAAAAATTATAATTTAAAAGGTGTAAGAACCTGGTCATATAGAAGCTGGAATAGAAAGGAACAGTGATTCCAAAAAGGTCAACTGTCACAATTCATTGAATAGTTGACCAATTCAATTGCTAGAATTGATTCACTTATGACATAAATAAATCTTTTTGAAGTAGCCTTAAATTATCTACATAAGCATTACGGTATTACATAACTTACAGTGAGAATAAATGACGTGTCACAACTTGAATCAGATACAAAGCAACATTTCTATGTCTTTACGCCTCCTCTGTTCTTACTATTGCAACGGTGTTACTGGATAATTTTCGCATTGCGGCTATCGGATTCGGTGTCGATATCGCTTTGTAACGGTCTTTGTATCGATAGTGCATTCTACACATTTCCCTTTGGCATGAATCTCGATCATAGTTGATATCTTGACTAGATATGTCTACTACATTCGATGCAATCTATTTTGACGTGCTATTTGGCCATCTGATATAATGTTCTGATTACTAGATTTATAAAAAAATAGATTAAAAGATGGTAATATTTTTCTTTCCAATTCAAAAGATTTCCAGTAACAGCTTTGTAGTCTGATATACCCGTCCATTCGAACAATTTAAACACCGCTAAAAGTCTTTAGGCAAGGTAAGCATAGAGCATCAAATGTTTCTGCCCTTGCAAATCTTTCTTAATTCTACTATGAAGCTATCCGTCCTACGATAATACCCGATCTATTTGTCGAAGGAGGAAACTATCTGGTTTTGTTGTAGCTATAAGAGAATCTATACGTGGTATATTATTTTTCGATAGTATTATCTCCAATACGTGATTCGAAATCAAAGAGCCACTCACCGGTCAAACAATCGGAGATTTGATTGATTATCCCAATTGAAACATGCTTCGTTAGCAACCGCATCCATGCGCACATCTGTCGCATGGTCCACAGAACTTCTGAGTCTTACAAAAACCGACGGGCCTGCGAGACCGAGACGGAACTATGAGGTACCTTACTTAAGTCAGAGAGGGACAGAATTGAATAAATTTATCCCTAACGGGGGTACAACTGTCCTTCGAGTTCGATGGATTTCGATGAAAATTTGAGAGCGTCGAAAAAAATTACATTAATAAGAATTCATGAATTTGTTTCGTACAAAATCGTACGTTTTTGATATTTGTTTGAAATGATTTAATAGGACTAATAATTTTATGACCGTGCGTTATTCCATTTGATATCATTTTATGGACTACTATAACTTTGTTTTGAAATTACACGGAATTTGGGACATAAACCGTAGTTTCTCTGAAACCAAACGGAACATAATAGTTTTTCGTAATCCACTACGCACGCCTATCGTAAAGGGGGACAAATTTGTGAGCGGGATTCTATACAGACAGGAATTCTGGCAGTGACGTATGGATATAGAAATTTTTGGAATGGTTTTATTTCATGGCACGTTAAATCTTAATTTGTCCACGTGTCTATCTTCAACGGCAATTTATGTTAAACAGTTTGGGAACAGCTATTTAATAATTTATTTTTAAATGTGTGCGTAGCTATTTGATAATTTTATCACATTATTGGAACTTTAGTGCAGATAACTATTTTGTGTTGCATTAAAAATCATGAACCGTTCAGCTGCATGCGTATATTTATGACATACCAAATGAGATTCCGAACATAGATCACGAATTGTAGTAAAATCAATTTAAGTTGATCACTGTTTCATATGTAAAATAAAAAATACCTTTTGTGTGCTTTACTTTCTAATTTAAAATATTTTAGTACGCTATAAAAGTGACCGTTATATTTTATATAAAGTTTATATTTATTGCTGTTGTTTCGTCTGACGGAGTCGCCAATAAAAGTTCATGTGTATTTTTGATTTGTTACAAAATATATTATTCGCTTCTCGACCAACACTGAGATCTAAAACACTGGATGTGGGTGGAATTTGTATTGATATTCTAAATAACAGATCGGTCCGGTTGGACCTGTAGGAAGTGTCGAGTCGATTTTGAAATGCAAGTCCATAACCACTTAACGTACAGAGCGAGTTTTCTTATTGGAAATGTATGCTATTGTCTCCGGCGAGATATAAAATACCGATATGACCCTACGACGTCTTCGTTGCAAGAAATATTCAAGGGATACGGCCCACACTTTTAATAGCGGTTACATCATTTCCACACAATGAGAGCGCCGTCCACACCCATTCTCTGTCCGTATGATTTGAAATTATAGCACCGTTTTATTTGCTCTCAGCGCATTTATATGCGGTCGCCGAGTCGCACAATGTGCCACAATATTATATGTTAAGGTACCTTCATACATAAAGCGCCGCGGCTGCGGGTGTCGCGCATGTGTCGCAACGCGCGACGCGTGGGACGCAGAATGAAGCAGTAATTTAATCCTTGATTGTGTTCACATTTAATTTATTCGCCGCATGATCAAATTTGGTATGTGTTTGTAGCCGTTTATATGATTGTAGCTGCGCCCATTTAATTTGCTTTCATATCGCAAATTTCGCCCCCAAACGGGTGACACTGCGCCTATTTTATGTGAATGCATACCCAGAATCGACCGCAGACTATCGTTTTGGTCCGAACAGCCACTATAATTTAAGGGTGCCAGCGATTACTTACGAGAGAGTTTTATCCCAAATTACATAATAGTATAAAGTCCCTATAAACAGGCACGATTAAATTTATGATTTTGTAAGTGCCAATCAAGTCATTGTAGATATTTGTATCGAATTATCGTTTTATTATAAAATTAGATTACTAAGAGCAATGCGGAACAATTTAAAGATAGTTCAAAGACTATCCGTCTCGTATAATCACAATTATAGTCGGTCAGTCGGAAAGGCAAGGTTAACAAAAAAATAATGATCCTATAATGCAACATCAATAAGGTAAATTGGCAGGATGCGGTCATAATAAGTAAAAGGTTCAATGCTGAACTGCTCGAAACTATTTAGGTCGGTTATAGTATTTATTTTATTGAATTAATTGCAGGTTAGTTGCAATCTTACCTTAATACAGTTTCAATTCGATATTGATAGGAATCATATCTTCTTTGTACGATCTAATTAATTCCTTCTCACGTTTCTCAACGAAATTGATGTTTTATAGGCTTTGTACAAAACCCAACATAGAATCGTTAGGGTTTTAACACAAAAAGTTATCACAGATAATAACAGGCACCTCTGTACGTTATAACGCAATAAACGTGGCTTGTACATGACCATATTTCATGAAAAATTCATATCGTGGCCGAAGCCTAATGATGTCGATGCCATCTTTTATTGCCAACGAGGACATATCTTTCATTAATCGTTTATTCTGAATGTTGACACGTTCATTCTTGATGCAGTGGATACAAAAAATATGTTGTGAATATAACACATCTGCTACAAATTTGTACATTTCGTTGGTAGGTAGGTATGTTTTGTATTTTTCGTTGTCATTTATAACGATTTTATATAGCTTATTAAGACATGATTAAAGGCACAAATTTTATGTAAGCTTGAATCTCAAGCTGAATTGAAATTAAAGGTTTTTTATGTTTTATGTCGCAAACAAGCACGCAGTTCGTTGATGCTAAGTGAATAAGCCCACAGACATCTTCACAAAATCGGAGGTCAATACGCTGATGAATAGCAAGACCCGAGGCTTAATATGTTTAGCCTAGGTATGTGATAGTTTTAGTTATAACGTGATTTTTACTGGTGGTAGAGCTCCAGTGATGGAGCTCGCGGGGGTAGGCACCACCGCATTACCTAACATACTTGCCGCTAAATGGTAGTGTTCAGCTCTATCGTGTTCTGGTCAGGTAATGTACTGTAATTTCCGACACAGAGGCATAACACCTTAGACCTCTGATCTTTGTGTGGGTATCTATAGGCTGCAGTCATCTCTTAACATCAATGTGAACTGCATGCTTATTTACCACTTTCATTACTCCCAAACTTCTTCTTACACCCAACCAGGGGTACAGCCCCAGGGTGTAAGAAGAAGTTTGGGAGTGTTGTATACGCGAGATAATCCGCCTTAAGTTTAATTTCTACAATGTATGAAGCTCGCGAAAACCTACGAAAACGTCACTTTCATTAATTACAAAATATCATAGTTAATTTTACTTTTATATTTCTTCTTAATATAATTTTACTCTCTCATTTACTAATAGGAGTATCTACACTTAACGGCTGATATTTTTCGATTATATAGTTTCTCATATTCGTATGCAGTCCCGGAACTGCTTACACAGAACAATACTCTTGGTAATATATCTGCAATTAAACTGGATTTGTATGTATGTATCTTCACGCCAGGTCCCTAACGGGGTAGGCAGAGAGTGTAGAGCGCCAGATATCCCGGTTCAGACAAACCTGTCGTGCCTCGTCTACCTTCATCATTCTCTTCATACATGCACGCCGATTCCTAAGACTTTTGACCCCACCATCAGACAGAATTCGACCTATTTGGTCATGGTAGGTCAGCCTTGGTCTTAAACTGGATTTCTTACCAGTTTTTTAGGATTATACCTAGGTTATCAAGTGGAATAAAAATAAACTGCCAGCTTTATTATTTAACCCCATCCTCATTCATATGAATACAAAAATTGTATTTGCTTTCGGGAAACTCTTATTTGGAATATCTGTAATATACCTAAATTATGTAAGTTCTCGTCTGTATTCCTCAGAAAGAGTCGAGAAATCTAACATAGGTAGGACAAGGATAGGTAACACAAGGACGATTCAATTTTTTGTCCAATGTACGAGTAATAAGTAGGATTTCTTACCAGTTTTTTAGGATTATACCTAGGTTATCAAGTGGAATAAAAATAAACTGCCAGCTTTATTATTTAACCCCATCCTCATTCATATGAATACAAAAATTGTATTTGCTTTCGGGAAACTCTTATTTGGAATATCTGTAATATACCTAAATTATGTAAGTTCTCGTCTGTATTCCTCAGAAAGAGTCGAGAAATCTAACATAGGTAGGACAAGGATAGGTAACACAAGGACGATTCAATTTTTTGTCCAATGTACGAGTAATAAGTACGTGTCGAGTCGGTTCATTCGTCGAGTGCACAATGTTTTGTACGAACATTATTTTTAATCAATGCAATCGCTTGCAATCCTTCCGTAAATAATAAAAACGAAATATTTAACAACTTAATTTATATTTCAATCAGTACACACTTAGATAGAAAGTCTAACTAACAAAACATTCCAGCTTTGAGAGTACCGGTTCATTTTATTTATTTTTGTCTCTCCATATCCAATAACCTAGTTTCCACTAAGAACTGGTAGGGAGCTGAAATTCAATTTCTACTTGTAAAAACGGTCCGGTAATAGAGTTTACCTTCAGCAGATCAAATAAAATAACAAGTTACGTACGGTGGAGACACATATTCCCAGTTTCCCTTTACCGTACCATGGGAGATTTATACTGTAGTAATCCGGACGCAAAATCATACGGATTCTACATTATTTTCTTTCTATCTTTACTTTCTTTTATTCTGTAGTAGAAAATACAAGTTTGAAACTAACTATCTATGAATTTATAAAAATTGAGTATATTGTTACTGACGACGACGAATAAAATAGTGTTAAATATACTACGAAAATTAAGTTTCTAACATAATATAGTTGGGGAAAAAGTATTTTCGCATTATAGTATGTATGAACTTGTAATAAAATCTCTTTGGCTGTAGTATTTGTATCTGGCTGGTTTTGGTATAATTGAAAGTTTAAATTTTAAAGAACATAATTTCAAATTCCAATTAGGCAAATGTGTGATTTTCATTTGTTTTTCGTACTGTCAAGATGAGTGAATCTAATGAAGAAATTCGATACATTTTAAAATTTTACTACAAAAAAGGTAAAAATGCAACGCAAGCCGCGAAAAAAATTTGCGATGTTTATGGACCTAGTGCAGTGTCTGTGAGAGTAGCACAAATTTGGTTTAAGCGTTTTCAATCCGAAAATTTTGATGTCAAAGATGCACCTCGCTCTGGTCGCCCTATTACGGATAAAATGGATGACATTTTTGAAAAAGTGGAGCAATATCGACATATCCACTAGTTACGACGTAGCTGAAGAACTGAGAATTGATCACAAAACAGTTTTGGCGCATTTGAAAAACGCTGGGTACAAAAAAAAGCTCGAGATTTGGGTACCTCACGAGCTCACTGAAAGAAACCTAATGAACCGTGTACTCATTTGTGATTCTTTATTACGACGTAATGAAACCGAATCATTTTTGAAGAAGTTGATAACTGGTGATGAAAAGTGGATCACATACGACAAGAACGTGCGAGAAAGGTCGTGTTCAAAGGCCGGTCAGGCTTCACAGACTGTGGTGAAACCCGGGCTAACTCGCAATAAGGTGATGTTGTGTGTGTGGTGGGATTGGAAGGGCATTATTCATTATGAGCTATTACCACCAGGCAGGACTATCGATTCTGAACTCTACTGCGAACAACTGATGAGATTAAAGCAAGAAGTTGAGAGAAAGCGGCCGGAATTGATCAAAAGAAGGGGTGTGGTATTTCATCATGATAACGCTAGACCTCATACATCTATAGCCACTCAGCAAAATTTAAGAGAGTTTGGCTGGGAGGTGTTAATGCATCCTGACCTTGCACCTTCAGATTTCCATCTGTTTCGGTCTCTTCAGAATTCTTTATGCAATGTTAGGTTAACATCACGAGAGGACTGCCAAATCCACTTATCGCGGTATTTTGATGAGAAGTCCCAAAATTTTTATAGCAATGGGATCATGTACAAGATGGCAAAAGGTTATCGAACAAAATGGTACATACATACTTTAGTTAAATTTAAATAAAGTATATTAAAAAATGTTTTGAATTATCTTAAACAATGCGAAGAAACTTTTTCCCCAACCTATACTATAATTGAAATATTATATATTAATATCGATTATGATCAGTGTACACCATATTATTTTAACACGGTCGATTAAGTAGCTCCTATGATTATATAGTTTTTGAGCAGCAATTTATGGAACCGGTAAGTTTTTATGTAGGTATAATCCGTGCCTTCTGTTTCGTTTTAATATTATCTCGCTATGAACGATGGGTGCTCAATCAGTTTGAGTACTTTCTTATTTCTTGTCCTGGTCTCCGACTCGCGGTCTCTGTTCTTCCAAGAAAATTACATTTTTTTCTCCACCATTTGGCGCGCTAGCTTAGATTGTATTTTATCTTTATGCGAAATCATAATTCATGCTGTTTTTGCTATCTCTCTCAGTAAATTGTTAGATGTTGAATGTTTTGCTACAACCGTTACCTTTGTCGCTGTGTAATGTTTATTTAATACGATAACATTTCTTCGATATCTTTTATTTCATGGAAATAACAATCTTCTCGGCGCTCTTATTACTATTATTCCTCGAAAAAAAACTAAAATGTTTCCTTTCTATATCATATACCTACGCTTGGTTTGTTTCCGAAGTATTTCTTATGGCTATGGCATCTATGTTATATTGACACGACCTTTGATTTGACCCCCAAGAGCGTCCGCTCGCTACTCACAAAACAAAATGATAAATGAAGAACATCGGTAGTTACCTATTACATACACACTGATGGATTGATTGTAAACGGCTGTGTGCCCATCGATCGATTAGTTCCTACCCAAGCGCAGCCCCCGGCACGACTTTGAAAAATATTTAATGGGATTTTAGACTTTTACGTGTTACCATATGCGATCCCAAAACGTTTACCTTTTTTTCTTCCATTTCTATTATCGATAATAGATGACTTAGTATAATAATTTTAAAGTCGTTCCTCATATCTTTTATAGCTGCTTTTGAATATTTATTAAGTTTTCTAAAATCTAAATTGTTACTGATTTTTCAAGCATTCTGATCTATATTCTTTCTTACTTAAGAAAACATTGAAAGTCAAATACGAAAGATTAATTAAATAATACTGAATAGGCGTTGTTTGATTAATAAAAGGGTAATCGACGTCGGCATCTAACACAAATACGAGGCCACTCCAAGAGCTGATTTCGATCACCGTCATTCATTATTCACTCACTTCCCTTTGCAGTTGCCGATGTATATTCCACCCGTTTTGTTTTATTTAACTTTCATATTTCTTCGAAACCGGGTCGTGCGATACAATACTTGTAATAATTGAATTGGTTAGAAGTTCTCTCCGGATTAGCGAAAGTTGATTGCTTTCAACTTTTTGACGTTTATTAAATAAATGATTAATAAGCGATTATTTTTCCATGTCTCAAACGTATTCTGTTTATCCATCGAATGTAACATTGTTATAATGTAAAGTATGACATGCTGCATTCTAGAGTTGAGTAGCTAGAATGTACATGACCATATTTTTTGTTATCATTAGTCGATATAAAATAACACTTCGGTGGAGTTGTAACTCGTGATCCAAAAAAAAATTGTGTGAAAAATTACGATGATTACATCTAATAACGGATGGACGGTCGGAGTCGTTTGATGGCCTCTGTCAGAGATTGGCATCATTAGCCGCAATGATAGTGACCTAAAAGAGTAATTTTGTTTTCTTTGCCACTACGCCCGGTGTTACCTGATCTAATAAAAGTTCATTCACATTATATGAATAGTGGCATAATTAGTCTAAATTAGTTTTAGAAAGGTGTAAAGTAGGATGCTCGTAATAGCTACTATGTATTACAGTTAGCTGATGAATTTGAGTGTTGTGTGAAGAAGTCGAGGACATTAGGTAGGAAGGTATTAGGTCCTCATTTTAACTGATTAATTACAATAAGTGACTATCGTGTTCCAGGTACTAATATATGGTAGATAATGTACGGTTTCATAATAACTTATGTTAGGAGAGCGGTACCTATATATTGTTAGTTACTTGAATTATCTAAGTGAAGTATAAGAAATATACATTTATCTCGAAAAAGTGTATTTTACTACTTTAAAACATACTAAAATAAATTCTTGAGCTATTCTTGTTCCAAATTAGCTTTGAATTAAATTATTTAGAAACATTTAACATTTCATGGACATAAAAGCACTTGCTAGTAATATTATTTTATTAGGAATAGACTACGAATCGAATATACATTAACAGTTTGTTCACACCAGATAGTAAAAGAAATAAATAAGAAGTGAATGGTGCAGTCATTGAGTTAATGTCAAGCTAAGGCTCGTCCACAGCGACAATTAATACAAATAAAAAACAAATTGAAGCGTATCGATTAAAAACTAGTAGCAGAATGCTGCCATTCATTTATCTACCACGTGAGAGTATGTTCATTAACTTTTCTTACATTATTTTAGGAATTCGAGTAAGAAACATTACGTGCTTCGAGCCAGTGAAATGCCAGGAATACTTTAAATCTTGAAATAAATCGATTATTTCCTACTTCTTATGTTAGTTTATCATTTTAAGTTATAACAAATGCTTTTTTAACATTCACTCGTGTCATGATCTAAATATAATAAATCTTTACAATTAATTATTCTTTAAGAAATCCTTTCAAAAGTATGGCACAATAATATTAAATTTATCGTCGCATGTTTTTATTGTTCCTTCTATAAAAGCAATTTTAAATGCGAAGTTATTTAGCGATAAAATTGGCTTTAATTAAAAAACAACTCCACCATCGTGACCTGCATGCAGAAGGAATACATTTAAGCTCTTCATCGCATCGTGAGCCCGTGTGACATATTCGAGCCACTGTGATTCCTGTGACCACGGCCCAAGCATGGCCACTGTCCCGTTCGCATATCAGGCAATTAAAACGACCGATCGTCCGACAGTAAGCAGATGCCTGTCACTTTTATCAAATACATTAAACTGGCTGCTTTGAGCGAACATTTAGCTTCTTCGTTTTTTCCATCACCCATAAAAACCCTCTCTAAACTCCACTTAGATAACATGTATCTGTGTTTTAAATAACGTCCGGCCCCCACATTTGCATCGTCCTGATATTAAAGTGCAATGTTGACAGCTAATTAAGAATTTCAGTTATCCCGTAAGTGGTTTTCATATCGTCAACTGTTTAAGTTGTAATAAAGATGATTTTTAATGCGATCCCATTCGAAGATATGGCTTTAAGAATTTCTTTGAAATTAACAAAATATTATAGGAATTTGCTATAATTACAAGAGATAATAACACCAATTCATTAAATGTGATACGAAGAAACGGATGAAGATTTTTAAAAAAGCCGTTGAGTTTATACCACTTAGTTTTTTCGCTTTAAATGTAAACTCATAACGATCTGGTTTGTAGTTGAACTACATAAAGTCCTTGAGTGTAACTCGTTTTATTTTCATAGAATCATCTCTCATTTTCTTCACGGGTGAAATGAAACCGCAGAATGGGACTGAGGCTACTTTTAGCACTGTTTGCGGTAACTGAAGCTCCCAGTTATGTAAATTATACGTACCTAAGACTGTCCTTCGAAGGATCAACTTCACCGCGATGGAAACACGGTAGCAATAGAGGTGGAATAACGACCTCAGGAACCCGAAATAATATTGTTTCAGCTTAGTTAAAGGAAGAGAACTACTCTTAAGGGGATAGTTTCTATTATACAATTTATATTTTATACCAACTAGTAATATTATCTTTGTTTGGTATAATTTAATTCATAAGGTTTCATTCAATTGGATAGAAACAAGTGAATGCTACTTAATGCAAATTATCAGCAGGTGTTGAAATCATACAAGTAGATTTTTGGCACAGAAAATTGTATCATTAAAATTAGTGAGTAATATCGTCCAAAAAATGTAGCAAATGCAAGCTAATTTTAAAAACATCTCCGTAAAATGGAAACATTACTTGAAACACATATTTAAGAGACAGTCATTTATACAAAACGATAATGAAATAGAAATAGAAAATATTTTTATTTCGAATAGATCTTTACAGATACTTTCAAAACGTCAAGAAATATAAAATACCTAGAGTGAATAACCATTACATAAAGTTAAGCCAAAATCATATATCAATAGCAAATTAAAAATTAGAATTTAAACTACTTAGTTAAAACATAATAATCACAAAAATTTTCAATTCCTTCAATGATGATAACGGAAGAAAAAGAAAAACTTATTCGTCAAGATCAAAGTTATTCACTTAGCAGAGTTCCAAGTGCAGTCACTACTGAGAAGAACTCCGCTACCCAACAAACTCAGTAAGAGCTCTTTTAAATGAGAGCTTAAATCTAGTACAAATTATCGTGAAAAATCAAATAATGTGAACGTCCATAGCATAGATGCAAATAAACTGCTATCTACTAAATGTGATGTAGCTCCTGCAAACCAGAACAGACCAGTCTCCACCAACAGCACCCGTTCACGAGTATGACGCATGTGACAGCCATTGCCCCAATGTTAAAGATAGAACTGAAATTGAACAAAATTTTAGCTACCTTTCCGAAATGACCATTGCAAGTGTAATGGCACTAATTTATTTGAAAATGTTATGAGAGCAGTTGACAATAATACTATATTATAACATTCATAATGTGCCTCTGAACACATGTTTCCATGCGTTACATGACTGCATGAATGCATCTGTTTTGTATTATTCTGCGAACTACACAAATACAAAAGGTTGGCTGTATGCAACAGTCCATGAAAAGGATTACGTTTGTGTTTATATTTTCCTAAATACTAGCTTTTGCCTGCGATTTTGTCTGATACGCTATACTTTGGGATAAAAATATTCTTAATGACAATCTAGGTCCAAAATTATAAAATTACGCCATACATAATATATCAAATTATTTTTTTGTGTAGTCTTAAAAATACAGTCTTCAACATTTGTATTATAAGTTACTTTTCTGTATTGTAATAAGTTTTCTAATCCTTTGTTATGTAGATTGATGTTATAAGACAGCTTTCTTAAATGGAAAGACACTTACACGTGCATACACTTTTTTTTGAATTGATTGACTCATATCGACTATCATAATCACGACTGCAAAGTTAATCACGACTGTCTCCTTAGTAAAATAATTTGTTTCGTTTAGGAATGTACTTTCAAAGGTTTATTTAATATTGATAAATCTACATCATGTATTTAAAAATATATTATTTCATATAGTAATTCAACAAGTATAATAAACAAGTTGATGGAAGCGTTTAGTTCATCTCTTCGCATGTTCCTTATTCTACAAAGTAATAACAATTCTAAGATTTCGAAAATGTTTCATTTAGGTACATAAAATTGAACACGAGTAAACATTAGTAATGTATATATTAAATTATCAAATAATGTACACGAACAAAAAGAACGTATCTCCATTAGAGACAAACCTCCTTTTATGGATAAATTTTATAAATAAACATTCGTGATAGCCATTCTTACTTGACTGTGTTAAAAATAACGTGAAATTGATGCTTAACGATTTCATTTACTGTTCTACTTCGTTTGTAAAAGATTTAGTGATTGATTTTTTCTTTTTTTTCGCAGTTTGCTGCGCCTCGGCCAGGCGGGGAGTCGTCTTGTTTGCAAGGCCCCGACTGTTTTATGGTAAGTATTTTATACATCAGAAAGAGTTATAACATAATGAACGAAGACTCCTACATAAATTCATAATATAAAGCTTAGTAAAAAATCTAAATTAAAACGAAAAAGTCGTAATGACTTATAAATTAATGTTGTTACTGGGAATTTAATATCTCTATTTATTAAATGGTGGCACTAAAAATATAACGAATAGCTAATTTTGTTTATAACAACGACTCCCTGACATTTTAATAGCCTGACTGTATGCAAAATACAGCTAATATTTAAAAGTTGTTATTGGAAATTATTATAATTTTTATGTACATATTTAAATATTATTAAATTTACGACCTGTAGCTACAAAAGGCAAAGTCAATCTCAGTACCTAATTCATTTCTTATTATATTTTACACTTTTTATTTAATAAATATTGATGTAATATATCTACTAAAATGCCTCGTTGAATATGGAATTTATTTATTAAATCAAACATGAATAAGATGTGGATTTTCGTAAATTTGTTATACTAACTGTTAGGTAGGTATGATAATTAAACCATAACGATACCTGTCTGATTTGAACACTATAATGGTTTAGAAAACGTAGCTCCTTTGTAAAATCAGAGAGATAATATCCACCGTAATTTGCTTCACTTTAATGTTCAAGTAAAATGAGTAGACAGTTTTATGACGCAAAACTATACTCAGCAATTCGTATGATGTTGAGCTAGAAGAGCTTCGCAACGAAGCGCGAAACCCTTGAAGTACCTATGAAATTACTTACTAAAATCAATAAAATTCGCACTTCAAACGCCCGCGGATTTCAGCCGACAGGACATTTTGTCAATACCAGTAATTAATAACCGTGGTTTGCGTCGGTTCTTATAATAATTAAAGCTTACCGAGGCGAGAGTGGGCGTCAAGTTAACGTCAACTCCAACTAATGAGTGTACCCGATGACAAATGCCGCATTTGAGACGGCCGGTATAGTCAAATTTGACTGGATGTGCCACAATTTGTTTGAGCTCTATCGAACGAAATGAAATTAATTGATACAATGTTTAAAGGGTGATTGGGCTTGTGAAAGGCGAGTCAGATAACATTAAACTAAAAATATTTACCCATTTAAACTGATCATTGCTACAGGAAAACCTTAAGTCTCATCTTATTTGGTAACTGAGATAAATTAATATTTTTGTGTACCTCACTCAAAAGTACATACCTAAACAATATGAAATAGTTAATTGTTACAACTAGTGACAAATCTATAATGATTCTATATTCTTGTTTGTTTCTAGAACACCCCAATTTTAAAAGTTACTGACAAACGATCGTGTCTCCACTTTGCCATCTGATATCAAAGAGTTGTTTGAGAAATGGCCTTTGAAAGTTAAAGTTGTGTGTAAAATGAATATTTAAGGCAACAAAAATGTATTAATGTCAGTCAAAACACAACTAATTTGTAGTAATAAAGTAACCCATTGAATAAATTAAGAAGACCTTATAACACGTTTGTATTTAACATTGTTATGAGCTGATATTCGTCTAGTTTACCGTTTATTTGTTTGATTAGAACGGGGTCGACGAAGTCAATACAATCACTGTACTTATTGTTGCAGTGCTGGGAAAATTGTGAGCTTCTACAATCCAACTACCAAGTATGGGGAGCGGTGTGCGATGAGAAAGATATTTGTGTAAGTTGCTCAAACTGTACTTTATTAGTAAAGACTTTATTTGTATATTAAAAATACTAATTTTGGTATTTTTTTTACAGTTCCCCGGCTGCAAAGTGGCCTGCGAGTTTCACACTGAAGCGGCGAGAACTTCGCAAACGCAACCTGTAATCCACACCAAAGGCGAAGGGGTGATGCGAGTGAGTGGGGCTCTAGCGCGCTGGCCACCGCCAGCACCACGAGCAGTTTCTCGCCCCGCACCTCTCGTCTACGTCGTAATGAGGCGCGCAGCGGAAGGCCCTTGGCGACAAATAATTCAAACTCAATCATTAGCCACCAGAGTACCTTCCAACAACGAAGGCGCGCTACTCCGAGTTCTTGTTGTCGATCCCCAAGGACTCGTAACAATCTACAGCCCAGACGAAACTTGGGTCGCCCACGACACGAACACATCCAACCACGATGAACACAAGTGGACTTTGAAAGAAATTTCGCTAATTCATCAAAAAGTTCTAGTCATCGGAGAAATCGCTTGGGAACCGAGGATAGCTCGCGGCGTTTATCTCGTAACTTGGGAAGTCGACGGTGGTGGTCTTAAGGGCAATCTTTTCACCGATTCTACTCGAGTCACGCTATCTCTTTGGCCTGATACTATTTATCATATACAGGTAGAACTCGTGTCTCGTACTCCCGGTGTTGACAATGAAAAATCAGAAACAATGACCATCGATACAAGTCGAGCTCAACGTGTTTCAACTGAAAGCGTTCAAGATGTTGAAGTTAGTGAAGGTGATCGCCTCATGTCTGTATTAGTTAGTTCAATGAGAGGTGAACGTGTGCCAGAACGAGCTCCTGACTCCGAGTTAGTATTAGGATGTCTTTCAGCTATGATTGCATTTGGCCTAGCTGTACTTGCTGCTATTTTGTGGAGGCGGAGACGACGCGGTACCTTTCCAGGAACAAATGTGTATGTTGGATCTTCTTCCGTGCTTAAACGGAAATTAGTTGAAGATTTCACCCCAGCGGCACATTGTTTCCAACCGGTACTAGCCCCAGAAACGCCAACAAACGATGCCCCGCCTCGAGATGTTGTTGTGTGACGTCATAGTTTTGATATGCTGTCGATAGAAGACCGTGCTTTCAGTTCCTAAACTTTTGGACGAAATTTTCGCGAGAAAGAGACGATGGTTTTCGTTGACAAAGTGAACGAATGGATGTTCGATTGTGATACAGTTAAATTTAGTTCGGCATGTGAAAGTTATATTGAGAAAATAATGCATATGGATATTTATTTTGTGATTTAAGTTACATTATTAACCGGACTCTTATTGTACATGCTACTATAGTAAAATTATCTACTAACTATGAATTATTTTTGTAGTTTTAGGATCAAAGTGTAAATTTTAAAAAGTTGTAATTGTAAATGTATTTATGAATCACAGTAAGGTTAACACCACAAATCTTAGCCTTGTACATATGTTAAGAAAAATCAGTAAGTAACCATAATTTTCTAAATATTGATTAATTTTTACGTATTGTAAATACTTAATAGTTGTTAATTGTGATAACTGCTACCAATCTTCTTATATATCATATAAAATCAGTATGGTTATTTCATTGTTGATCAGACAGATTAAAATTTTGAGGAATTGCGATTTTATATACGTATATAAGTTGATCTTGTGGATTTCCTTTTGTTTTCATATCTGTATTGATATTCAGATATGAAACCATGTTTATAGACTTATCAGTAAAAATATTTAGAGCTATTTTTACAGCTAGTCCTTAACATTGTTTAGTTACATCATAGTTGTTAGATATATTTTACTCTAATTGTGAATCTTACTCACTCTAGGAACATTATAATGACTTCTTCAGCAATAAAATACATGTATGTATTTGTAAATACATTGAAGCGTTTATTGTAAAAAAAAAATACAGAGGAATTATATTTTTCTTGGAGGTCAACTGAAATATTTGTAAATTTTACGAGTGGACGAGACGACATTTTTATTCAGAATATATGCGAATAACAAATATTGACCTTTGTGGGCGACATTTTAAATACTTTGTAATTGTTGTTAAATCACCATATAGTCATGTTTGTTTAAAGTTAATATTAGCTTTAAACATTGTACTTAAATAACTTTAGTTTCTTTCGTAGTGCAAAACATAAAAAGGCCAAAATTGTTTTGTTCGCAGCAAATATATTTTGGTTTTTTGATGACCAAATCCAGTGTAGCGTAAGTTAGGACCTTAGTTAAATTTATTTATTTTTTGTGATTTATTTCGTACCTTCTCTCCGATTTGTAAATAAATATTACTTGCTATAATTGATGAAGCTGAACTTTAACAAGTATAAATAAATATGTCTGCCAAATTATAACTTGTTTTCCTTGATATCCATCTTCATTTTGAAACATATGTATACCTATGGGATATCCAGTTTTATTTCTCGTTACATTTTACTGTACAGCAGTTTTTTAACATAACTGTTTTAGTCTTCATTTTTATTAGCTAGCACTTCTCAGAAATGTAGGAAATTTCATACCTACTCCTCGAATCTAAGTTGGCTGGACAGTGTTCAAGAAGATACGAAGTGTATTCTCATTCAACGTCCCTGAAAGTCTGTAGTCAACCCAAAACAGGAAGTAGTGTCAAAAAAATGGTCTGTGTATAGGTACATATAAATTATATGGAGCAGGGCTTCAAATGTCACTTTTGCTTTCAAATTATTTTACACTAAACAAAATAGCATCAGGCCGTATACTTTTGTAATAACTGCACAAACAGTAACGTTTACAGTTCGAATGTCATTGGAGTGGTAATTTGGCAAAAAAAAAATGATTTTCTCGTATAAAATAAATACTTTCTAATGTAATTCTAACACCATAATAGCTTTTATTACCAATATATTTGAATATACCTACAAATACTAAACATGGCGATAACGTATGAAAAATACCTTCTACACTCGACTTTGAACTGAACACTTACATTAATTAAATATTTAATCTTCAAAATTAAAACCAACTACAACTGGCGTCAAAAGAGTCTTTCAGGGCTGGCAGCGCGTTGGCAACTCCCCTGATGTTGCAAAATGTTCATAGGCGACGGTAACCACTTTCCATCAGGTAGCCAGTCTGCTTGTCTGTTAATCCTATGACATAAAAAAATTGACAGGCGAATTATTAATATAGGGAACTTGAAGCTCCTTGCCGATTTTTTTTCATCTATGTTCAAATTTTAGACAGTCGGTTAATATAATACTGAACAGTATAAAGTCTAACACAGACCAAATCTATCTTGAAACGTAAAAAAAAACGTAACTTCACGCCTGTAATCCCTGAAGGGGTAGGCAGAGGTAAATGCAAGCATTCGAGCAAACATGCCAACACCCACGACTCGCCGGTTACGTTTTGGTCCTTGTAACAGGTGGCAAACCTGTTGCCATCTCCGGGCACATTACCAAACTCCGAGGTACTGTGAATCTTCCAGAAAATGAAAAAATCCCAATAGAACCAGACATAAAGGCTTTTAAACCGTTATCTCTGATAGTCCCCAACCCGGGAATCGAACCCAGGACCCCCAGCGTAGTAGTAGTGGCCTGCTACCACTACGCTACTGAGGCAGTTAAATCAATCTTGAGTTTACTACTAAATCAGCTCAGCAAGTCTATAGCCGCAAATGATTTACTAGATTAGTCGATAACCTAGAGATAATATTGACCAGCAATCAATACTAACTTCTTATGAAAATATGTTCCAATCTAGGTCAAATATATATTTTTATAATAGATATGATTTAAGATCTCCCTTCAAGGATACCTAATATAAATAATACTTCTTGCCCAAACATCACCAACAAGCAAAACAGCTTAAACCTCAGAAATGACACTGAGAGGCAACTATCTTCTTTGAGAACTAGTTTTTATCCGGGGGCTATAATAATTATTATTCACGTTTCATTAATGTTAACCGAATATTGTGATAGTCACTCAGATGTACATAATTTTTCTAATATTCAAATCATTGTTTTCATCACTTTTAAGTAGTTTAAACTATCATTTTTGAAGAAGAGAAACCGTGTTTTTTTTTTAACATGAAAGCATTTTGTTATTGTACCTACCATACAAAGGACCTACAAATTTACCAATCTGTGTTTTAACTCTCCATAGTTCTGTTTGAAAAGATTTATTGCATGAATGATTTTTATTCAAAGCAACAATTTAAAGAAAAGCTTTTAAATAAATATTAACTTACAGATTAAATTTCACTCAAAAGGGACACAGTCGGTCGCGCAGTCATTTGGCTCCGTCCCGGATAAAACGGTACCATTGTCTAGGGATTAACGTCAACGAATTTGTTGTCAACAAACGCCTGATCAAACAAAAAGATTAGTGCGTCACGTAACCCTAAGGAACCCTTCGCACCGATCATTGATGCCAGCTCAACCAGACAGGCTTAAATATTTAACCAAAAAGCATTTTAAAAAAACGGACTTCTACAGTTGATAAAACAAAAAAAAACTGAACTAACCGGAATCCACCGAATCCATAAAACAAAAAGTATCAATAGTAGTATCTTTAAAAAGCCAATTACCAAGTTTAAGTTTCATTAAATTGAGAAATCCATTAAGCTAATCGCCATGTTGGGAGCCACCGACGACGTGACGATTATGAAAAGGTTACACCGGCATGCAAATGCGGAGGCTTCCAATGTAAATTAAGACCAAAATGAAGATAGAAGAAACATTTCAACATTACAATGACTATATTGTATCCATAGGGGATACAATATAGTCAAGTCATGAGATTAGATACGGGTAGACGTTTTGTTTTCACGACGTTACATGAGAATCAAATAGTTTTTTGTTTTAAATGAAATTATAATTAAGATAAAACACGCTTTTTAGCGCTAGCTTCGAGTTTTCTGATTCATTTTCTGTAATAAAAAATGGACTCTCCAAATGTATGATGATGGGAACCTGCAGCCATTTATTTCAGTTACCCATTTTATTCTTGGCTCGCGGTTCTTGTATAAAGCATAGGCTCATAAATAACAGGGAAAATAGAAGGTGAATGCTTCTACGAGTATCCTTTTGGGAGCGGCCAAAGCATTCTTTTAAGATTTATTACAGAACTTGAGCACATTACTTATTCCTTATGTGCCTCCGCATCTGATAGTCCCTTAAATTTAGACATTTTTTCGGCAGTAATACATTTGTTTTAATTTCTTTTTTTTTGTCGTAATTTCTTGGTGTGTACTCTGTGTAGCACAAGAATTATGAATGTTTATTTTTTGTATTATGATTTGGCATACCAAACTTAGTCGTAACATTGTTCTGGTTGTCTGTTTTTGATATTACAAATATGTAACTGTTATAACGTCAATATTTTTATGAATGTATGAAAACATTCTTATGGAACATTCCAACTCGTTGTTAGATAATGCCTATTCTAACCCAGATACTTACTAACCCATATCGTCACATCGTCTCACGCCAAAACTTGGCAACAATCACCCATTATCCACTACGTTAAAATTTTCTCCATTATGAAAGCTTCTTTAAAATTTATGATGCGATGAATTTTCAACTTTATATGTTTCAATTACTCAAACAAGGATCTTATTTCATTTGACATGTAAAGACTCTGATCACTCAAATAAGCCAGCAACAGGTTTTTACGATTAACAACTCGTAGCGTTGAGATTAAGTAGATATAAACACAATCTATATATTTTATGTCAATTTTATCTAAATTGCAGGTGCAGTGGGAATGTATAGGACAGGCTTTCTTGTTAACGTGCGTTGATAATAGTAAGGAATGGTCTTGCAAAATACGTATCTTGGCCGTTCGATAGTTTATTTACATAATACACGTATTAACCTCGCTTTCGACTAGCACACTGTTTTAGGCCTGACTATTTTATTACTAGATTAGACAAGTAAGTTGACCCAACAAAAGGTTGAATTGTACAGTTATTTATTCAAAAATATGATGTTACTGAACATTTGAAATCAAATTACAATGTATCATAGTGATACTAAAGATAAACTTAGTTGTAGTAAGTAGAAACATTGTAAGCGACGTAACACTTAATCTGCCGTCATCATAGAATTCAAATTGGATGTCGGAAATTCACGTTACGCAATTACCGCTAGAGTTTGCGACTGTCAGTTGGACATTTTCAAGAGACTTGGAGGATGTCTGCTTATCTGCATTGGCGGTTGCACATTTATCAAGGAGTGGTTTGCTTAGTGCTTCACGGATCACGACTCGGACGTTGCATTCTGACTGTAATGAGGAGATAAGTAGAAAAGTCATTAGAGATAGTTGTTGAGTGACATACATAGGAATTTATTTATTTATTCTTTATCGCATCAATAAAATATCGGTACAAATGGCGGACTTAACGCTTAAAACGCACTCTGCCAGTCAACCATTGGTAGTTAAAAAAAATTGTTGGCGGTGCTTACAAAAAAAATAAACTAATAAATCGAGATATTCAGTTGGAATGGTACAATTAAATACAAAAATAAATATATTACAGAAACCAAAATAAATATTTAAATTATTTCTATACATACGTAATACACAAATAAATAACTATCATATAAATATATAATAAATATATATATATAGGAATATAAAGGATATATGTTTTGTTTGTATCTCACTGGGTATAGAATTTATTTGGAATAATTTTGGATTTATTGTTGATTTAAGTTAAGTAAACAACACAAATACGTAAAACATAATAAACGTAGCATCTTGCGATAAACTACCACTACTGCGATTAACAAAAAAAAAAAACGTGGCGACTATGGCCTATTCTACTCTCATGACGCACAACGCTTTTGTGCTTGCTGATGATGAAAAAATAATGTCCTTGATACGCATAATGAAGAGTAAAGAAAATCATTAAGGAAGTTATATTTTTTGAGAACACTTCAAATCACTATAGTAATAATCCACTTTCTGTATTCTCTGCTAAGTGATACGCATTTCACTTAGCAGAAAGTACCTACTGAAAGCGTTATGATAATGTAATCTAAATTTAGAAATATACATGGAATAATAACGTGTGCAAAGCTGAAATATAAAACTGTGGTATTACATTCTAAATTGTTTTAGTTTTATCCCCGAGTCAGAAGATATCTAGTATTGCTTGGTGTTGTATAAGAATAATCATGCTTAAATTAAAAGTGTAAGGTTGGTTGGTATAATGGAGGTAAAACCCAAATAATAACATGCAATAAAATTTAATAAATAAAATGCACTAAACGCAGAGCTACGCTAGATTTAGCTGACTGCAATCAGCATATTTTGCTTTAGAATATAAGGTAAAGTAACTTTTAAATTTATCCCATTAGTAAGTGTCTGTCTACTCTTAATCCGATGGTATGAAGTTGATGTAAAACGCGATCCCTCAGGGAGCTGCGCAGGCGCACTGTAATAGGTGGCTGTCAGCATGTGGGCGAATGGCTAAACATCACCTTGTAAATATTTGTCTTCAACGTAATTACTGTAATTGTTCTCTCCGTTGCCTTCATCCAGACATTGATACGCGGTTTATTTTCTACGCTCGTCTTTAAATTGACTGAGATAATCGCTTTGCCACATGTGCCTGACATATTACGACAGAGATGCTTTTTTTGTTACATTTTTATAAATGTGACTCGGATCGTTCTTTGAAACAGGGTGTACGTTGTAATGTGGGAACTTCTTTTTTCATTTTTCCTTTTAAATAAAGAAACCAACTGTGACATTATTTTTGGCCCGTCTCATAAATGACAAATTACACAAGGCATAATTTTGTTTTGAGCAATATTGACAGAAACAAAAACATAGATTTTTCATAAAGATACGAGTAGCATTATACAGAATAGACTTATGGACAAAGAAATAACTGTTTCCGGATGAAGTATTTTGCAGTATTAGGTAAAAGGGAGACTTAATAATCTTTATTCAACCAGCTTCCTTGTACTTGTAATAGATATTGCTTGCAGAGTTTAATCGTTAGTCTCTGTAGCAAAATATTATATCAAGGATAAGAAGCTTATAAAATCTGTTCTTAGAATTAAATAAATATAACGAGTTATTCGTTATATTTATTTAATTCTAAGAACAGATAATTTCTCGTATATCAAATAAATTATTATTATTCCTTGTACAGATTTCTGGTATGGTTTTGTGAGTGGAATAAGTTATGATAATAATGTTTAATGTTACGAATGTGGCAAACAAGCATTTAGTTCACATGGATGTTAAGTGATGACATCAGCCTATTAACATCTAGCTATCTATAAGTACGAGTAGGTACTCATTTTATGATGAGGTAAAGTTTATAATTTTGTTTGTTTGTAGGGGCTAATCTTCGGAAATACTGAACCGATCATGTTTTTTTACAATTAGAAAGCTACGTCTATTCGTGACTGCTATTGGCTATATTTTATTATGATAGTAGTAATGTAGGTAACACTGCACCCGTGCGAAGCCGGGGCGGGCCACTAGTCAAAGATGAAGAAGTATTGTTCTTTATCTCTGGTGCTTTGATATTTTTCCATTTTTTGCAAGTTTTACACAGTATCAACCGTAAGAGTTCGTTAATGTGCCCGGAGATGTCCATAGACACGTGCCTGTTACATGCGTAACCGGGAGAATCGTGGAAGTTTCCGTGTATGCTTGAATCCATTTACCTCTGTCTACTGCGGAGAATAAAGGAGTGAAGTCACGTATGTTAATTTACTACTATGTGGGCGTACTTAAAATATGTATTTATACCAAATTACAGCTTTCTAGTACTAAAAAACTCTGTTGACTAAGTTGTGGACGGACGGACGGATATGATGAAACTACAAGAGTTCCTACGGGGAACCTGGAATGTTCCGCTGAAATAGATAAAATAAATTCAGCAAATAAGGAGTTGTGTATGTATGTAATGTTCGATTGTTAATAATATAGCTAGACTCACTCCAACATCGAAAATTGAATAGAAACCTAGTTATGGTTTCAGACTTATCATAAGTATTTCGGAGAACATGTTTAGGTGGTTTAAAGACATGGTTAAATACTTATAAGTATACCTAATGGTGGAAACTGCTTGTGAAATATATTGGTGACGTATCAATTGATTCAGGACGATTCAGAATTGGTAATTAGAAACAACAAACTTTAACTGGTATCGAATTCCAAGTTATCGTACCTCGTGCTTAAGTTTTATGGTACCAACAGGTGGCGCCACTGATCGGTCACTAATTGCGACGGTTACAAACAACCGGTTATAATAATTAGTGATGGGCGTAGGAGGCGGTGCCAACGATTCGTCCCGAGTGTTTTAAGGCGTGGTCACTTTTCGGCGATGGCAATTCATGTTTAATTTAACACGCGATCGTGTGTCACAAGTCCATGGATGGGCTTTTTAAACCGTCACATTACAGCCTTTTCACATCCGTACGATGTATTTTTAATGCAAATATTGTGGGAATTTAATTATGACTGTTCGAAACCCAGTTTATCCAAGAAACTTTTTGCGGTAGATGAATCGCCTATCAAACTCCATTTATCATTTTTTTACGTTGAGGAATCCTCTTTAATTTGTTCTTAATTCTATTATACGGATGTCTTTTAGTTTTGCATTTTAATACATAATTCAAAGCTGATTATCAAATAGTTATTTTTATATCGTTTTAACTAGTGGTCTCGTTTTTAATGTATATATTTTGTATTCATGGTAGTATTTTTTATTTGTTGCGGTATGTGGCCCAAAAACCTTATACGTTTTCTCATAGCATCGACACAAAAGCTCAATTAGTTTGCTATGCGCGTGCGCACTTCGTGCTTATCCACTGCGTGACCGGCGTACACGGTACAATACAGTACACAAGCATTTGTGTGCGTGCATCATCTATGGTGTGTTGGGTCCAATGTACCGTCTAAGAAATACAATGGTTGTGTTTTAGAGTTTATGAAGTTATACAAGTTTTGGGAGATTTTTATCTAATATTTCAGTTTTCTCTGTGCTAAGTGTCTCCTTACCGATAGTAAAATATTTTATTAATTAATATATATATTTGTGTAGGTACTTTACCAACATTTATTATTGTTATATTATATACTAGCTGTGCCCACAACTTTGTTTGCGTGGAATAGTGGCTTTGGGCAGCGCTTCGGATATACATTTTGGTTAATCATAAGTGGATCATAAACACTTTTGGGCAGCTAAAAAATCTATTTTGCAGTAATGCATGCCCATTGGGGATAAAAGCACACAGGCTGCTAGGATTGCGAAAAATTGCTAATTATGTGTTTAAACGCGGATCCATCCTATGCTGAACCGTATTTTCGAAGAGGCCATTTTAAACTTCTATGCATAATACTTTTTTATAGAAAATTATTATAAACTGTTATAAAGTTTCAGTCAATTAGTGCTTCTAACAGAGAATTAAAGATAAAAGATAGATCTCTGCATAATATAAGCACTCCGTAAGAGACGGCAGAAGAGAAAAATTGAATATCAACGCCGTGCATTTTTACCCACTAATGCCACCAACACTACCACCACCATCGTCACCACCACCACAACTACAATCGCCACCAACGCCATCAACGCCATCACCATCACCAAACACCTACGTCACCAATGCCACCACTGATACAAACGCCACCAAAACCACCACTACAACCAATGTCACCAACGCCTCCAAAACTACAAACAACACCACCAACATCACCAACGTCACCAATGCTTCCATCGTCACTAAAAACCACCGCCAGCACCACTAACGCCACCAACACCACAACCAGAGTCACTAACAACACCTATGCCACCAACGACACCAATTTTAAGTGTCCACTTGCTACCGTTATTGATTTCGAGCAAAAAATATACGAAAAAAAACACGTTTATTGTATTGTCACGTTTTGCCCCCTTGGACCCCTTAATGTTTTCATTTTCTTATTTTTAGTATTTAATTTTGTCGCTGTAGCGGTAACAGAAATACGTAATTTGTGAAAATTTTAGCTTTCTAGCTATCACTGTTTATGAGATACAGCCTGGATACAGCCTGGATACAGACAGACGGATGGACGGACAGACAGGTAGACAGCGGAGGATTCGTAATAGGGTGGTAAGGTCCATTTTTATCTTTTAGGTACAGAACCCTAAAAAGACAGATGCAGCTTAGTTTAAAAATATTCGATATGATTCATTAAATTAACTTTTTTACTTCTGAATCGATTCACATAAAATAAACACTAAATGTTAAGTGAAACTTACCACAATATATTCGTGAAAACCAGAAATCGGATAAGCCGTTTCTGAAATTAGGGTGCACAAACACACAGACAAACATACATTTTTCCGGGATAAAAAGTACCCAGTGTTGTGCGCCAAACGTTTAAGTATAATTATACAAAGTTACATCGTAATCGGACTGGTAGATTGTGTGTGATGCTTGAACAAACAGACAGACAGACAGACAGACAGAAAAAATTCTAATCACATATGTGGGTTCGGTATCGATCTAGTAACATCCCCTGGTATTTATTTTTTCAATAATTTTAATGTACAGAATTTTAACTTCTACAGTTTTATATAAGTATAGATTACAGATGTCGAATGAGCGAATGACTAAACAGATATACAATGCGAATGTGGATGGTTGCAGAGGCCCAGGAAGACCAAGGCTGACCTACCATGACCAAATAGGTCGAATTCTGTCTGATGGTGGGGTCAAAAGTCTTAGGAATCGGCGTGCATGTATGAAGAGAATGATGAAGGTAGACGAGGCACGAGAGGTTTGTCTGAACCGGGATATCTGGCGCTCTACACTCTCTGCCTACCCCGTTAGGGACCTGGCGTGAAGATACATACATACATACATAGATTACAGCTTCATTCTAGTTCAAGACAAATACCTACGTAGATACATTTTAATTTTGTTTATCGTTTCTTGGTCCTCAGTAAAAATATTCCAGAGTGACACTTAGAAGAGTACCTAATGTGTTGTCTGGTACATATCGCTCATCTAGCGATAAGGTCGCCTATGCATCCGTTTTGTTAATTTCTCTGTATTCTTATCTGGTGTACAATAAAGTTTTTTGTAGCTATTGATGTTGTTGAATGAATGTGGTCTACATTATATATACATACACCAATATGGAGGTACCTAATCGAATATTTTCTCAAGCACTGTTTTTTATTTTTAAAGATAATAACACATCAAATACGTACCTACCAACAATGTTATAGTGCTATAGTTGCATCAAAACTTCTTCTGTTACCAAGTCTTTATTTTTATTTAATTTGTACTATTTTATACACAATGGGTCTCAGGTTTAGACCGATACTTTCAATACAATGTAATAACCGCATAATAACTAATCTTATTTTAACAAAACGATAATAATAAAAATAATTCTCATCATAAGTAACATGAAGTCTGTATAAACGCTTACCATTTGATAAGTGGTTAAAACTTTCTGGCAAAAAAACTCCGCAAAATAGCGGAAATTGAACCGGCAAACGGATCTCGCTTGGCGACCGGAATGGTGCCACGGAAAAGTGCCTATTATTACTGCCAATGTCGACTGAACTTCCTCTATTTCTATTTTCTACATTATCGATAGAGTCTTAAGTTGGCAAAGAAAACAAACCTACCCGGGCCTTGAAAAATCCAGGAGCTACAATAGTAAAACCTGTTTAAACTTATTTTACCTATTTAGGCAATTAAGAATGCGAGTGAATTACAAAAGGTAGAAATGAAGAAATACGAGTAACAATACTGAAACATTTATTGCTATTTAAGTAGGAATAACGTCGTTTTTCACACATCATTCGGTTTCTGATGGCATTTTTGCTACATTACAGTTTAGTGAAAACTCTCACTGTGAGAAAAAAAAAGAATATTACAGGATTGTAGGAGAGGATACAGTTCACAATGATCGTACGTGAATAACGGTAAAATCTAGACATGTTGATGTAAATGTACCACTTTTTACCACTTACCACTTCTGAATCATATATGTACATATATACCTAAGCCTGGTTTTCTTCTGCATCAGAAATCACAAAGCGCTACATTTATAACTGACCGGAAAACGGTACCTAACGCTGAGTATAACCATATAGTGACAGGTAAATTAAGTAATGCCATGTACCCTACAACCTTCGAGCTTCTGCTAATAAAATATTACTGCTCTTACTATCACTAAGCCAGGATGAATGAATAGGAAGGACATGAAAACTTTAAGCAGTTTATATGTGTACTTTAGGGATATTAATGTTCTCCAACTGGATACAACTGTATCAATAATTACAGCTCCAGGCCACACATGACTTATATTATCACCAGAACGTGACTAGTTCCATTTAACAACAATAAATTTAGAAACAATGTCAAAGAATTTACTCCTTTTAGTGCAAGTACTAGCCCTCAAGCAGATACTTATATTATGTATAGTATCTCTTGGATTCACTTCTAAAGAACATATAAATAAAAATACGCTTACACCCACAGCCCCACAGTAGGTATAAACCTGTGTCGTGGGTGCCGTACAACACATACACAAACACCCAGACCCGAAACAAATATCTGTAGGCCATACAAATATTTGTCCCGGTACGGGGATCGAACCCGCGACCCCTCGAATCAAACGATGGTTTCACACCGCTGGACTAACCGGGTTGTCAAAATGAAATATGACATTTCTTTAGTTCCACGGTGCTTTGACATAGGCGTTTTCGGGCATGTAGTTCTTTTTAGTGGCGTTTGTGTTTCTATAGGCGCATCCATACGAGCATACTGTTGCGCTATAGCTGTGGTTGTACCTTCTATACTGGTAATGTGACAGTGAAATTCGTTACCGCCAGAAACAGTTTGCCTCTGTGAAAAAAAGAGATGTTATAAATCCAATGGGTACGATACTCTTAGCTATTGACACACCGCGTACACTCCGCCAAAATTCCATACAAACGCTTAATTTGGTCTCTATTACACAGACATCAATCAGTGACGTGTATTTATACGTGCACCTGTGTGCGTAGCACGTAGAAAATGCCAACTGTCACCCATAAGAGGGGAGGTGGTTGGGTGATGCGGGGAAATCGGGCGGGATGTCGAAGTGTCCATTCTATACGTAGTAGGTATTATTACAGTTTTGCTCGTTGGAGAGGTGCTCCAACGAGCAAAACTGTGTTGGTTGTGTATCAAAAGCAGAGAATATGTAATATAGTAAGTACATAAAATAAAGGGAACTTTTTCACAAAACTCCATAACCACAGCCTCTTGTTATCAGCATTAGGCGCTGCGCGCCTCACTCTGTGTGGACGCGCCTATTTAATGTCTGTTATGTTTTTGTTGATATTAAAAATTTATTACTAAATCAGCAAACCCAAATAACATATTTCTACTCAAGTTTCCCACTCTCTCTTGCAAATGCTTATGATTACGGTCTTAAAAAAATATGAGGCTCTATAACTCATGTAATCAAATAAATAAATGATTCTGTTATTTCTTTTGCTTATCTGATCTTAGGATTTCTAGGTATCTCAAGATAGACAATATTATTATTTTGTATATTACAATATTTGTTGGTATTGTTCTTGTTTGTTATTTCAAGGAGGTTTCAGAACATTTATTGGTATTTTTTTTATGTAATGAAAGTGGCAAACAAGCATGCAGTTCACATTGATGTTAAGTGATGACTGCAACCTATAGACACCAACACAAAGACCAGATCGAAATGCAGATGCGTTACCACTTCTGAGACCCAAGGTGTTATGCCTCTGTGCCGGAAATAACAGGGCTGAACACTACCATTTAGCGGCAAGTATATTAGGTAATGCGGTGGTGCCTACGCCCCCGAGGTCCATCACTAGAGCTCTACCACCAAGTTAAGTATACAGTATATGTTATAGGTAAGAATATTGGATACTTAGATAAAACTAAAATTATAATATTCCATTAGAGGCAACAGTGACGGTATAAACGATTAATTTATCGCTTTAATCATCTCTTTCTTTTTCATATTTGGTTAATCACTTGGAATAATTCGCATATAATAATTCATATAACACATTAATGTATTTTAACTAACCAAAATGATTTATTATCATCAAAATCAAAAAACCTAATGAAGTGTTTAACCCACGTAATAGATACCTACCGAAAACCAGTTGCCTTGAACCGTCGGCGCTTTTCAAATTAAATTTCTATATACAAAATATAATAATTACATCCAATCGTTTCCAAAGGAATTCTTGGCTTTGCAGTTTGGTAAAAGGTTTGGGCCAAGCTGAAGTTGTCGGCATACAAAAGACTTATCCTAATTCACTGCAAGCCGCACCGTCGGTTTTTGTGAACCACCTTTCGTGGTGAGCTAGCAAGTTTTATTGCCTACGTGACATGTTAGCCCAATGGTCTTTAAACGGTGTATCTTGTATGTAAAAACAAATTATTAGAATATGAATGGACAATGCTGGTCGATCTTTATCCGTACATCCTTAACCCTTGACAGTGTAACTAGATTGAATGGTTTCGCGTGGACCCGGATGTGTTTTTGTTGTATTTTTTTACCTTGCTTTGGATGATTTTAATCGATTTCGTAGTAAAACTCGTATCACTCATGTCGCTTTTAAACTGTTATTCAAATGAAATGTAAGTGTTACATTTGGTGTTAATCGGTGTAAAATATCGTAAAATAATATATTAATCAGTAGACCAGATATGAAACGCATACCTAACAAAAACAGGGCAATTTTAACATAAGGGCCATTTTTTGGGGAATACATTGGGAAATTGAGAATAAAATCATACTATATTGTGTTATATATTATAAAATAGGTACCTTATTGTAAGGATCTCAAATATATTTCAATATTTATTTATAACTAGCTGTTGCCCGCGACTTTGCCCGCGTGGAAATCGTTTTATAAATATCTAAGTAGCTACTATATAACTATGTTCTTTCTCATAGTCAGCTCTATCTCTGTACCAAATTTTATTAAAATCGGTTCAGTCGTTTAGACGTAAAAAGGTAACAGACAGACAGACAGACAGACAGAGTTACTTTCGCATTTATAATATTAGTACTGATTTTAACATTAATAGTTTTGAAACTATTCACACACATGAGTGCGAATCGCACTTAGTCGCTTTTTTAAACAAAGATTTCTGTGTCCACAATTTTAATTCACAGCATTAGAAGATTGTAACCACATTAAAAGCTGTACACAAGAAATTGTCTTGAGTCCCAAATATCATGTCGCTTACGGCCAAGCCTATTATATAAACCAATATCCGCTTTGTGCACCTGCTACTTGATCAGATAAATTTAGTATTGATATTTATATCTTGATCAAATTGGAGATGGGATTGCGTGACTATCTATACTTCTAATAAAAGTGTAGAAGTGTAAATTCTGTACATTGAAAATATTAAAAAAATAAATACCAGGAGATGTTACCAGATCGATACCGAACACAAATATGTAATTAGAAAAAATTTTGTCTGTCTGTCTGTCTGTTTGTTCAAAATGGCCTTTTCGAAAAAACGGTTCAGCATAGGATGGATGCGCGTTTAAACACGTAATTAGATTTTTTTCGCAATCCTAGCAGCCTGTGTGCTTTTATCCTTACCTGTGTGTACAGAGAAGCATTACTGCAAAGTAGATTTTTTTAAGTTATTCAAAAGTGTTTTTGATCCAAAATTAACCAAAATGTATATCCAAAAAGTCCTAAAGCCACTATTCCACGCAAACAAAGTTGCGGGCACAACTAGTTTAAAATAAATTTTCCATCTTAAAACTGAGTTACTAAAGTACAATAGATAAATAATAATAATGATTGTTGCGTTGTGTCGTCGATGACACTATATGATGAACAATAAAGTATGGATATTATGCACATCCCTACTTCATTCCATCGTTTTTATAACATCAGAAAAATTAAAAAAAAAATTGTATATAACTTAACACCTGTATCCTCCGAAGAGATAAACAAAGGTAAATGCAAGTAGTCAAGCATACATACATGTGAACACTCAGGATTTGCCAGTTAGGTACGTTTTTGTCCCTCATTTCTTGTCGAGCCTTTTGTTATCTCTAGGAACGTTACCTAATTTCGTGAAAGGCTCTAGGAAACTTTCGGAAAATTGCAAAAATCTGTTAAATAAACAAGTTAAACATAGTCAACATACCAGATTTTTATAGTCAATCTGAAAGATATAAAATTAAGACAAACGACTCTTCAAAATATTATGAATCTCCATACATGTTTGTTTATCTTAGAGCAATCTTTCAATAAATCAAAATCAATTATTATACTCAAAACAAAGATAGGTAACTGATAAAACGCATAACTAAATCACATCGCTGGTTTCTACCCACACGTTTTTCACCATCTCGTGTTGAGATTGTATCAATAATTGGCATATCTGTGAGCCGGTACACAGTAGATCATTTAATTTTCTTAATAATTTTCTATCGCAGAGCGCCTCGAGCATTCAATGCCGGCCTAGCTAGCTTTTAGTCTTTTTGTTGGCGCTGTATAATCAATCTTTCTCCGAGATTCAGGCCTATTTGCAGTATACATTATTTTATGAAACTGTATTCCTGGTCTATATTAAACGCTTATATTGAGATCGATTTTGCTACCTATTTTAAAGTAGGTAGCAAGATCAATCTTAACATTATTGTAATACATGTAGGTATTATAAAAAAAAAACGCGTCCAAATCCGAGCCGGACTCGCGCGCATTTTGTTCCGTAGAATTGAGGAATGTCCGATGTTATTGTAAATAGTTCTGCGGTTGTTCTTCCTGTATTTTTTTTATGTCATGATGGTGGACAACAAGCGTTTACATCACAGAGATTGATAGATATCTACACAAAAAACCAGTGGTCAAAATGCAGATGCGTTGCCGAATTTGCCGATTTTTACTGTCTTATTATACCTACGTATTGATTAGCATAGTAAATTATTTTGTTGAATTGAATAATACAGTCAACTATTTTTCGTGGTAAACTACTACTTACTGATACAATGAATTTTTTTTTTCCTTCAATTTATTTTTCTTTTATTGTATAAATCTAGGTATATACTATGGCTTCGACTTCTTTACTGGATTTCTACAAAAAAGTTATATTAGGATAATTAATGCTTTTGTTATTACCAGCAAATGCAAAAATTATAAACCTAAAAGAAGTGATGCCTGCATTAATCTACATCTACAGATTAATATCTAGGTTATTGCAAATTTAATACGTACTTCCTAATTTCTTACTTTTCTGTTGACAATAGCTAATGTAAAATGTAAACTGTCCGTGGCATATCAATACATCAGTACTTTCAAGTTTGCTTACGGTCATACAAGTGTTCATAGATTTAATTAATCAAAAAGCTTTCACTAAAAGTTCACTTGAGGTGTAACGGTGTGTAGCCGGTACTGTTAACTAGTCAGAAATGCACTTAGCTAATTACAAATAAAAAACATTGTGTAATAGCCAGCCCACCATCCTGTGAGATTCGCCCAGTCCGGCGTGCTGTGGCGGTAATCTGAATCGGTTTCAGCCTAGTAATTTATAGGATGCATCTATCATTCTGGCTTAAGCTTTGGTCAAACCAGAGCGACAAATCATGCCTTCGACAATATCCGATTCAACATCTAATAATGTTATGTAAATATCGACACCCCAGAGGCGAGTGCTCAAAGCGAGTAACACAAATTAAAATTAAACTGTAATGTTTACTGTCGCGTAGATTTAATTTCAAATTCAATTTATTTGCTTGTGACATGGTTACATTATAAGTTCTTAAATTTTTTTTATGAGCTAAATACATGAAACAGAAGGGCCCCGTAGGACATCGCAAAAGTTTTAACAGCATTTTGTATATACTCTACTTATAGTTAAAATTGTAGTTAATTAATATGGGTTATTTTTAATTTCATTATTATTTGATTTTATTTTTTACAAGATAATAATCTCATCTTCATTCAAATTATAATTATTATACTTAACAAAATATTATATAAAAATAAAATTAAACACGATTTTCCCTGTGAAACTATGAAAATATGCACCAAATTGTGAAATGTGAATGTAGCTTTGATTTTGGACTTTGGATTTAATTAATTAACCATTGATTGACAATTCCAAATCTCAGCTGCATATCTCCAGTATGTAGGATCAGCCGATTAGACAAAATTAAATAATGTTTCTTGTAACTATATACAATATACTATAATCGCTCAATATTAACTTTTTTTTCTCAATGATAATAACTAAGTGCTTTAACGAGTAATATCAAAAATAAGAAAAAAAATGTACCGAAAATGTAATACGCATTACACGCATTATCGTGACCGCAGCTTAACATTCCAGATTGCTCGACTAGTAATAAAGGTAATTTTGTAACGAATACTGGTACTTACCTGTATAATATTAGCTAGCGTAGCAATATGCGTTTGCAATAAATGTCATAGCCTTTACAGTTGTTCAAGTTGCAGATAGTAAATAATCTGCAAGGAATATGTGCCACAATTTTTGTCTAGAAAACAAAAAAATAACATAACATTTTTTATATCTTCACAAGATAGTGGTGATTGAAAATCAAGCTAAAATTGGATTTTCTTTTATAGCTGAACAAGGTGAACACACACATTTGAAGCTAAGAATATAATATCTGATTAGGTTTTTCAATTTTTACGTAGATATTTGCTAGTGAATTTAATTCAATAGGTACCAGTTTCTTATAAGTTATAATCACAGCAATAATAAAGGTACGTACAGGGAAAAGAAAGAATAGACGTCACATACATAACGTCAATGTAAAAAGATTGAGATTCTAGTATTTGTCAGCGTACCTTTATAGGTGCCTCAACCATCTGCGGCCACAATTTAAACATGACACTTTGGAGCATAGGTATTGTAATCCAAGACGAAAGTGACTTAGATGTAGAAAGGAAACGTAGGATATTGCCTTTTTAGTCCTTCCTCTCAGTCTTTGTCGGTGAGGTGAAACAGATTTAGGGTCATAGCTCACTACAGCCACCCGGCATCCAACCACCGTCCACGGGTGAACGACGCGATGTTATTTGTGAACTACTCGCGGACCGGGCTCGATCCACTTGGGAACAGCGAGTTGGCAATGCAAAGTCAACGCAAGACAAGCTAGTGGTCACCGAGTGGTCCACTCATGGTCCGCGCGTGGACCGTGCGCCGGCCACGCGTTGACGTCTTGCAGTCGAGGCGGTCCGACGCCGTTCAGGTGCCGGGCGGTTCTAGTGAGCTATGACCCTTATGCGTAAGTTGCCTTGGTATTTATTAAAGCAATACTATGATGATTTTTCGGGCATACTGTCAAATAACTACCCATGCAGTCTGTGATTTAATTGAATAGGTCGTTGAATTACCGTCTCCAATTTAGTAATACCTTTATAATTCTGATGAAACTATTTCGATACTGTAGCGCATTAGGAGTATGTGCTGATGTGAGTATGTGTTGACGATTTCTACGCCATGCTACTTAAAAAACAACGACAATTGCGCATCAAGTTAGTATATTTGTTATGTGAAAAAGAAAAAAGGTAATTGATACTGGATGAATGAATAAAATGTAGGAACAAAGATCTAGTTACGTAGGAAATTAATAAAATAATAATATTGCTCTACAAAAATATACCAATATTTGTAGGGCAATGTTATGGCACAAACAATAGATAGATCATTACAAGCTCTATGTTCTTCTTAGTTTTAGGATATGTGATATTCTTTTGTGATATCGTTGTTTTCCTTTTATATTCTATGTTTAATTTAAGAGACTTTGTCGTAATCATAAACCTTATCGTTGAACAAATAAAAACTGATTTCCTTAACTTTAGGTCAAATATAAAGAAAGACATCTGCTTTGTGAAAGTTTTTGAAGCTATTTATTAAGCTTGATATAACTTTTGATCTCCAAATTTTAAAAGTTTTAACATAAAACCTTAAATTCAAGTAATTTCTTGTTTTTGCTAACAAAGTGAAATTGGATTAATATAAATTAAAATGCAATTTAGCTTCAGCAAACTATCAAAATGTTGTTATACAGTTTGATTCCAGCGTTTAGTAACCCCAAGAGATAGAGTAGATATTATTATAAGATGAAGGGTTATCTTTGAAGATCGTCGGTCAGAACTTAGTAAGAACTTGTATTTATTGAAACTAACAACCAGTGGAACTTTAGTGCTTTCAAAATATTTTACTTTGCGAAGGATGAGATGGCAATTTATTTACTTCCTTAAACTCTCAAATTGAAGTTGGTCGGTGAATGTTAATCTCTCCAGACACGAGAAAAATATGACAATTGAAATTCAATTGTGTCTCGCCGCCGGTGGCCGCACGATCCTTGAAGGATAAAGGATAAAGCTCAGTTTTAAGTATTTATTCATATACGTATACTGCGTATATACGAGTACGTATATGATCACAAATGAAAGTTGTACTTGCTTATTTTTATTCAATAATTACACATTTTTTTTTATTGGTTATATTTTTATCATTAAGTTCATCAATAAGCGTTAGGTCAGATGTTAAAACTGCACTTACATTTTCTATCGCGCATGATTAAATGTTTTATTAATCTTAATATAAACACAAATTGTGTAAATACAACCTATTTAATATATTCTTGCTTAGTCCACAGCATCGCAATTTCCAATAAACCAACGATGTTGAATTGGATCCTTAATTAATACCCTGTAGACTGACCAGTTGGTCCCATCAGACCCAAATTCAGGTTGCTTGGTTTGTAATAATTACCTTAACTTATCGATTCTAGCCACAACTAAATTGTCATAGTTAAATAGTATAATCATATTTTTGAGGATAGTTAATGATAGACCGTTTGTTACGTCCTTATGTAGAACCATACCACTTTTATTGTTGAAAATTGAAGAGTATGTGTACATACACATGACAATTTTGTAGCTCAGTTATTCTTTAAATCCATAGAGGTGTCGCTTTGTAAAAGTGGTAGACCATTGGCACCTAGGTTGTACCAACCAACTTTGGAAGAACACACGATTCGGCCAGTTATAGGGTTGTTTCAAATAAAGAGCTTATGGTCGGCTTACTTCAATGCCAGACTGTGCTGTTGTGGTATCGCTCAGATGGTTTGCTTCTCTTTTCCTCATACATATTAGAGGCTGTGCGAGTGCCGTACTGCTAACTGACCGCAAGCAATTGGCGAGGGCTCAGAGCCTAAATAAATTTACATATATGCCTAAGGGAGACCCCTATGGGTCCGATCTTCAGCTTAGGTCGTTCTGGGGACCGCTTTAGACGTGCCTTGGACGTCTCCTTTTACCGCGAAAAAAAAGAGTTACTAAGACGACGTAATTCATATTGCGGCGGACCACCTGACAACAACCATGTTTCCGTCAACAGTGATTGTTCCAGAGCTACCAGGCAGGAATACCAGCAAACCTACATTAAAAGCTAAAGCTTGTGCTATAGCGAGCATGGTACCTACTGTTCTTCTTTGAAAACTACTTTTTAACTCGAGAAAAGTTTCAAGGGTAATGTTTTGATAGAAGTATGATAAATAATGTTTTGTTTTTACTGTGAATAGCTTAACGGGGCTTAAAGACGTAGGCACTGCATTATTTAATCAATCTTCCACTGAATTATTCCTTTATGGTAATGTTCGACAGCATCATTCTTAGCACAAAGGTTTGACTTTGGATCAATAGAAATAGAAACTGATCTACATTAAAACCTTTTCATTTTCTTTACATGTACACACCATGTATATGTATTTATGATAATTACTTACCTGTAGCAGCTCACAGTGATAGCATGCTTGTTTAGCAATTTCTTTAAATAAAAAGTGGGAACTTGGTACCTATAGAATACGACAAATTTTAATTACAGTTGCTGCTGTAGGGTTGTTCATGGCGTAGAGGATATTTTCCTACGATATGTGGTATGATTTTCTTAAAATGTTATATTTTACAATATATTTTATGATTTAAAAAAATGTTTAAATCATACCACACACATCATACACCACTTATTCAATATCCTAGTTAACAAAATGCAGAAGACAGTATACACAGTTGCCACTTAAATCCACATCACTGAAACAGCTGTTTTCCGTCAATAAACTCAATTCCGACGGCCACCACTACTAATACTTACATAATAAACACTAAAGGGCCATTCAACTGCCAATGGCGGTACATTTATAATACAGCCACGCCAACTTTATTGAAAGAATGAAACAATACTATGCCACAAAGAAACGTGACCTGTCACCATCGTTACGTCGAATAAAGAAGTACACGTGCCTATTGATACGTATTTATATAATCTCTACTAATTTAGTAAAATTATCCTCCCTGAATCAAAACGACTACCTATATTTACGAAATCGTTAACAGTTTAGGATACTGAATTAATAAAGAGATGAAAAATGAGCAAATGAATGTTTGGGAATGTCTTTTTTATGTAATGGTAGTGGAAAACAAGCATGCAGTTCACATTGATTATAAGTGAGGACTGCAGCCTATAGACACCCACACAAAGGCCAAGGTCAAAATGCAGATGCGTTACCACTCCTGAGGCCTAAGGTGTTATGCCTTTGTGCCGGAAATTACAGGGCCTTACCGAAACACGATAGTGCTGAACACTACCATTTAGCGGTAAGTATAATTAGGTAATGCGGTGGTGCCTACGCCCGAGAGCTCCGTCACTGGAGCTCTTCAACCAGTAGCCTTATCGTCATTGGTAAGTCATGTAACTTATAACAAAAAATAAGAAGTTAATTTTCACTGGTAAAGCCCCAAAGCTGGAGTTCATGGGCTTAGACACCACCGCATTAATCCTTATTAGACATGCGCGTCATTCGCTACCGACATGGAGAGCGGAATTACCGAGCGGGTTTCGTTCGGGTATTTTGTATGAAGTTCCGCGACTAGAGCGGACCATAAAAGGCATACACGATACGGTGTTCAGGGTCCGGCAGAAAGGGTTGGCGTGGCCTCAAGCCGGGTTGGCGCTTATTAAACTATCCGGTCAACAGCGCCCTAACTCAGTCACAGTACAAATACACCGACCGCTCCGGTCGCGCTAATTAGGGCCCTGACTCCCAAAATATTATTATACTACCCTGACCCTTGCTATCGTACCCTGAATACCGTGCCGTGTAATAAGTCCTATAGTCGGTACAACCGTATACTGCATCACCGCACGGTATCCGGTACCGTAGACGGTAGCCCTTAACGCTCGGGTCTGAATAATAATACTGGCCCGAAGGGATAGACAGAGGTAAATGCATGCATTCTAGCATACCTACATGCAAGCACCCATGATTCGCCGGTTATGTTTTGGCCCATGTAATAGGTGGCGAGCCTGTTTACATCTCCGGGCACATTACCAAACTTCGAGGTACTGGAAAATTTCCAGAAAATGGAAAAATCCCAATTGAACCAGTAATAAAGGACTTTACACCATTCTCTGATAACCCCCTACCCGGAAATCGATCCCAGGACTTCAGCGTAGTAGTAGTGGCATGCTACCACTAGGCTACCGAGGCAGCATGTTATTGTTATTGTTAAATTTTACAAAAACCATAACTACCTGCCGCTAAAAAGCAGTTCAGCACTATCGTTTGATTTTTAGGTCTTGTGCTGATGTCTATAGGCTGCAATTGTCACTTAATGTGAACTTCATGCTTGTTTTTCACTATCATAACATACAAAAAGATCCGTTTTTTATAGCGAGCGTCAACCGCTGTACCAAGTCAACTTGGCCTAAGAGCCATACCTACCAAGTTTTTTATTTGCTTAAACGCACCAATCTCTCGAAGTTCCAGTCAAAAAATCATACGTCATTGACGAGCTACGATATAATCTCTACGATTAGACCATCAGTCCTATCAGCCTGGCATAATCACTTCCTCGCCTTACCGAAGTTTTCGGCATCTAGTTTAAAAAGATGTAACAATTTCATTTGATCGAAGTACCAGCTGATACCAGATAATTAAAATATTTATATTTGTAAATAAACAATCTTGGATTACAGGTGGGTTAATTTTTTCTTTTTTCGTGTAACAATACAACCTGTTTTAAATTCATAAGTATCATTTTCTGAAGCTCTAAATCCGTCATTTTAGGTAATATAATCAGCAATACCACAAAGCGTGCAGTTTATTACAATGAAATAAGGTGGTCTTACCTACTGCTAGGGACAATTGGGCTTGAAGTTGATTACAGATTTGCATGTAGAATTAGTAGGTAAAATGATTTAATCCGGACAATAAAATTGGGTGGCCAAAATTGACGGCCTGTTTGCCGCACGTCCTCCACGTCGCAATGCGGTTACTGACAAAATGTAGTCCAATCAATTCTACACTCCGAATTGATATGAGTTTTCGTGATTTCCATTTGTATGATAGTCATACTAGCATCTTAGTTTTTTTTCTTCATTGCATTCACTTTCGCATTCATAACATGAATATCGCAGTTTCCATCGTGATTTATCGTCAAGATTACTCAGTAGTCTAGTCGTATTAATACGCCGGGGTCCTGGGTTCGATTCCCTAGTCGGGGGGGCTACTAGAGATAACTGTTTAAATCCTTTATCTCTGGTTCTATAATATTAGCATTTTTCCATTTCCTGGAAGTTTCCCAGTACCTCGGAGTTTGATAATGTGCCCGGAAATGTCAACCGGCTCGCTTTTGTTGTAGGGGTCAAAATGTAACCGGATGTTAACGAAACGGAACGTAAAGGATGTTTGCATGTAAACTACCATTACCTTATATTGTCAACCACGGAATAGATAAATAAATCAATTCTGTGTTGTCAACCTTAACTGAATCGCTATTAGCTTGGTCTCGTTTTTCATACGCGTTGTTATATAAGACAAACGAAACAACATTTAAGCAGTTCTTTAAATGAATCGCTATAAGACGTCGTGGTATGGGCCGGTCTCAAAATTTTGTTTTTCTTTCTTACCCAGATAACATAAAATGTGCAACCTATAATTTAATCTTATTGCTTTAAAGAATTGAAGAAGAAAGAAGGTAAGAGAGTAATTAATTAAATGCCAAAATCATTAGCATAAGGCATCATACATACAGAAACGGCGTAAGGTGAAGGTGCGGTGCAGGCGCAGCGCAGGCGCAGCGCAGGCGTGTACCGCTTCAAAATGTTTTCATAGAAATTGTACGAAGGTGACATTCGTGAATTACACAGAAGCGGTGCGGTGCAGGAAGCAGTAATTAACGCACCTTTCCCCTTATGCCGTTTTTGTATAAATGATACCTCAAATGAAAAGGCAGTATTTATTAAAATAAATATTATTATCGTCAATTTTGTGACTGTCACGCAAACATTTACATAACCTGAAAACTACTATGACTAGTATGACAGGATATATCCTGTCATACTAGTTCATATTTGTTTTCAGGCACGACAAACGTTTTGAGAGCACTTCCGTTATTTATCTACAGGCCTCACTAAAATAAACTTAACACATTTATTATTCACGCACACGGCCTTAATTTGCATGATACCATTTCTCTTTGCAAGGTATATTTCAGTACAATAGTGGGCTCGTATCTTGCTATCATTAATATTGGCGGATCACTACTAATTTTAGTGTTAATTATAATAATTACAGTTGTAGGATTACCTAGCAAATACAATTGGCTGAGTTATATCTGTAATGAGACTATTAATTTCAAGGTATTCAATAATACGTCACTACGAATATAATTTATATTGCGTTTGTAGTTTTTTTCATAAAAGACTACATGCGAAGAATTCTAGGAAAAGCTCGGCATTGGTGTTTAATACGTGTTTAAGCTAAGATTTGGCAAATTGTTTGAAAATATAGCTTTCAATTGACAGGTTAATTTATGTTACGAAAAGAGAAAGTATAACTTTTTTTATAATATGTTATCTATGCTTATAATGTTTACATAACATTTTTTTTCCCATTGGAAACATCTAAACAAGTAATCTCAATTCATCATCCAACTTAAAATATCAACAAAAACTATATATAGGTAATATGCTTACACTCACACTAGGTATAAACCTGTGTCGTGGGTGCCGTTGTACACACACAACACATACACAAACACCCAGACCCGAAACAAATATTTGTAGGCCATACAAATATTTGTCCCGGTGCGGGGATCGAACCTGCAACCCTTCGTTCGTCTCTCTCTGCAACGAGTCGTCTCACACCGCTGGACTTACCGGGTCGTCAAAGTATTAAAAAAATAAGCAAGATAAAGCCTTTGACCCGACCCGAAGTAGGCCATTACTATAGCATCAATATGCAGTAGATCCGGAGGTTTGACTGCAACGCAATACATTATGCATCGCCGCAATAGGATTAACAGAATTTGAATTGCTTATTAAGCTGATTGACGTGTGACTCTATCCTGAACATGAAATTCTAATTGAATTATACGGAACAAAAGCTACCGTTGCATCGATATGAATTCTTGGAGTCGGCTTATCAATGTGATCTAATCTTAAGGTAGATGAATTGACGGCAGGCGGTTACTCGCTTACGCCGTACTAATTTGTTCCATTTATACCGTTTCGAAATTAAAATGAGAATCGATTATAAAATTAAGGTTTGCTTAGTTATGAGTCTACAATTTTTACCCATGTTTGAGAAAGTTTTATATGAAATTGGCCACAAAATAGAGACACAAGAAGTAAAATTGTCAAGTACAAAAAATGCGAATGGAATTTTTGAACACGTGACTAAAATTCCGGAATGATCCAGACTTAAAAAAAAAACTGATTAAATAGCAATTCAAAATTGTAGAAGCTAAAAGTAATTTCGAATATGAATGAGCGGCAATTCATTGCGTCAATGAAGTTAAAATAGAGTTTGTATTACTGAAAATTACTATTCATCAAACATGATTCTTATTAATAAATTCACCGATCACTGATTCCGTGATTTAGAATATTTTTTAAAATATAAATCAAAATATATATGCGGTAGGGATGACAATCTTACTTTTTTGAGAGGGTTGGTAATTACTTTTATATACTCATTTTCCAAAACAAAACCGTTAGATATTTTAAGTCCAAAAATCTTACCACAAAATCCAGAATTGCGAAAAACAGTTGGCATCATTTAAAAATAAATAAAGTAGGTAAGAAAAGAAATAACAGAAAACTTATTTATTTAAATAATTTATGATGCTTGTTCATACATAGTGCTTCAAGTAGCGCAAGAGCAGGAGCTACAACGCTTTCGATTAATAAATGATCGACGTAATACAATATAAATTTCTATTATCTAGCTCTCGACTTATTTTATAATTAAATTAGCTATATTGACTAAACTGTACCCACAAGAACGTCATACTCAAAGGAGACTTAAGAAACATTTTCTATTGTATTTCCGATCAGAACAGAGCTCAGGTAGTTCCCGTGGGGCGAAAACTTTGATTGTCTCTATATTACTTCGAAACTCACACAGAAACGGGACTCTTTTTATATTTCAACTACTTAAATAGAGTTAACTATTTATATCGATACTTTGAATAGTTCTGAATGAGACCGTAATTCAACAAAACCAAAGTAAGACATAAGTAATTTAGGTTATAATAGAGTTACGATTTTTTTTCTGATTGTGATTTACCATAGAAGAATCTTCCAACTTCAAATGATCTGCAATGTGTACTTGTAATTATCTAAGAAGAACAATGTAAAATATACATTTAACGGCGGACACATTGGGTAATGCGGTGGTACCCTAGTCTTTCTACATCCGTGAATTTCGTGTCTGAAATCCTACCCGGAAATTATTTTACTATCTTCGTTACGTTTGAGGTCATATAACTTTATACCTTATACGCGTCCGTTGTTTTATTTTACGGCTTAACAATCGTATTGCACATAAATATGAACAAACACTAACAAATGTTTGCATAACCTAAATTTAACAAAGTCTGTGCGGAATGGAAACTAATCCAACTCTGAAACTATTTTGTTATACACGAAATTTGAGTTTTAGATACAGCTTTGGATTAGGGTCAGTTGAAGTTGGAATTCCACTACAACTAGCTATTTCAGAAGCTTAATTGAGGGCTCTGAAAGCTTTCGTCGTGGATGAATTGTGTATTAAAATTGCACAGTTGTGAATTTTTATTGTATCTTTTTTAAAACGGGAATCCGCACTAACGTTCCTGGATTATGCGGGTTTAGCAATGCTTTCATTGTCTCGCGCCTGGACATTTGTTTTGGTTGTCGATTTGTTAATTTTATATTGTTCTTTTTATTTTAGAAATACGGCACTGTTAATTTATGCTGTTCTTTTTATTTTAGAAATTTACTGGTGGTAGAGCTCCAGTGACGGAGTTCGCGGGCGTAGGCACCTCCGCGTTACCTAATTGTAGTATTCAGCAATATCGTGTTCCGGTCAGGTGGTAATGTACGGCCCTGTAATTTCCGGCACTGAGGCAAAACACCTTAGGCCTCAGCAGTGGCAACGTAGTGGCATTTTGACTTCTTCGATCTTTGACTGATTTCGGTCTTTGTGTGATTGTCTACAGGCTGCAGTCTCCACTTAACATCAATGTGAACTGCATGCTTGTTTGCCACTTCCATTACATAAAAAAAATGAAAATATCTGTGATATATATGTCTGGTGACTGGTGATAAATAAACGTATCAAATATTCTGTTTTTGTAAGCCTTGTACGGTTTTGTTTCATAAGTATATATTATATTAATGTACAACAAAGAATATTCTTGCAGTCGTCACTTTTAGACAAGTAAAGTAAACTCCAATGACAAATAAACTCTCTTTAGAAGTTTATACGAAAGTTATTAAGCCTCAGCAATGATCAGAATGAAAATTCCTGTATTAGGCATGCAAGACACGCAGGTGAAATGACAGTGATTCCAGAGACAAGATAAATGACGACAAGTTATTTCTCTAAGATAACGCAATAAAATTATAGAGGGCCGTTGCTCCTTGATAAGTATTTACGCCATGATAATTGTAACTAAGTATTCATGTAATATACAACGTAGTACCACAGTATAGATATACTGTGGTAGTACCGACTGAAACTCATAAAATTTAACCACATACATCTACACGTAACTATGTACGAGTATATAGATGCAAGGTATTCATTTCTAACAACGAACAGTTACTTCAATTTACAATTTAAATTTAATAATTATAAAATAAAAAAAATAAATAATTTAATAAATTACCAATTTTATTAAAAAAATTATTTTTTTTAATTAAAAAATTTATTAAATTACCAATTTTTATATCATGTAGTAGCAAACACGCATACAGTTCACACAATAGATGGAAAGTAGCCTATAAACATAACGTAACTTCACGCCTGTAATCCCCGAAGGGGTAGGCAAAGGTAAATGCATTCAAGCATACATGCAAACACCCACGATTCGCCGGTTACGTGTTTGGTGTTACCATGTAACAGGTGGCGAGCCTGTTGACATCGCCGGGCACATTACCAAACTTCGAGGTACTGGGAAATTTCCAATAATACCTCTAAATATCTTCATGAAAACTAGAGATTCAACTCTTTACCTACGTTAATAATGCTGTTATGCCTCTATACCGGAAAAAACCGGGCCATACTTTACCATCAGATCGAAACAATATACTGCTATATTGTTTCGAAGTGGATTAATATGATAGAATTAATTTGTCGTTAAGTATAATTTACCTCATGGAATTTGAATACCAAAATTACAAAAAAATATACGCAATAGCCCTTAACCATTCACAACCCAACCCGGGAAAATGCGTAAACCTTCGGTATTTGTTTAAAATCCTCATGTCGTAGGTATAAGAAACAAAGAGAAATCGATATTTGGCGTCATAATTTAACAAATTAAGCTTGAATTACTCGAATAATTATAAGGTCGCCTAAGATTGGGTGTCCAATAAAATAAAGACGGATAAAAGTTCCGTCGGGGTCACATGTCGTGACGAAGCGACAAAAGGCCGACAGACTCGAAATTGGATAGTATTCGATGCGTGAAAGTCCTTACACCTGACATAGCGCATAACAGAGTGATGCGCTTCGATAAATCGATAATCATTATGAATGATTCTTGGTAACTGTAGGTATGTGTGTAATAATGGATGGAATGGATATTCAATCTATTCTAATTAGTGTAATAGGCAACAGCATCCTGTGATAAAACTACCGCCACTGCGATCGCCAACCCACCAAATTTGCCAAAATCGCCAAGCGTAGCAATTATAGCAAATTCCCCCAGACGATATTTTTTAATGGTAGTAAAATTGGAGATCCCAAGAAAAAAGAGTTGAGATCGAAAAAAAACTTATGATCAATTGAAAATTTACTTCAAAGTTAAATGCAGATTACCTATATTTAGATAAAGCTAGAATTTTTGCTTTGTTTTATCGATATCAATAAAGACAAAAACACACTGCAGTCTATATTGAATTTTAATAAAATAACACACTAAATGTTGGCCATACGGCCAGTAAGTCAGCACCATCTATTAAACAATTTAGTTACATAAAACCTCAATAGATGGCGCTGACTTATTTTAGAACTTTAAAATTAGCTTTATGCAAGTATTAATACATTTTCCCTGCTATAAGTCTATTATTGGTTTGGATAATTGTAGTTTTCACAGGTAACTCGAGTAGGTCGCTTACATACACGCGGGCGGAGCCGCGAGCAACAGCTTGTAAATAATAGTGTAAAACAAGCAACTACAACTAGCGTTGCATTTATGGTAAGGGAGAGTACTACAGCTTACAGACGAAATGCTAAAAATCCACAATTTTTCATATAGAACAATACCTGAATATTTTATTGCAGCTTATTATATAGATTATTACTGTATAATCATATACCTAGTACCTATAGGTATACAAAATAAGGCATACGAATAATTTAATTGGGAATATGTACCCTTTGAAGGCTACATATTTGGGTCATATAAATAAGATGTCTTTGATAAATATGCCTATACGTACCTAAGTAATAAAATATAAAAATTGATCTACAATAAAATTTAATTTATTTAATCGATTCTCTGAAAACCAGTTTAAAATCATATCAGTTTTGGTAATACACCCAGTTCTTACAAGGTAATTTAACCAGTTCAAACCTATTAATTTGTGTAATAAAACATCATGGGAGATATCAGAAAACAGAAATCCTGGTAAAATTATACGCAATAAATTAAAAGTCCGTATACCTAACATGCCTACCTACAATTAACAGACCTCCAACAAACTTCATTCATAATCCGCAAAAAGTTTGTATCGCATCAAGGCTTCATTAACGCTGTATTAAAATGGAAATTTACATTAATTCATTCTTATTTCGTTAGTAGACTACTTTTCTTCAATAATTCAATACAACCTTAATGGCAGAAAAATATTTTAATTCAATGAATATAGCTCACAAGAAATAATACTTCACAAACATAATGATATAAAAACATGAGGCACAGTCTGCACCCTGATCCATGTTTAGGAAGATGAAGCCACTAATTTCCGTATTTCGGAAGATTTATCAAAATAAGCACTTGTAAACACTAAGTTATAGCTGCCATGTTGGTTGGATAGTAGAAGTTGGGGTTACGACCCTTAGCTCTACGCTCTACTTTAACACTACATTTAACTAACGGTTTTCGCAAGCTTCATACATTGTAGAAATTAAAATTGCGGATTTTCTCGCGTATACAACACTCCCAAACTTCTTACACCCGACGTTTCGGTCGCTTTCCAGCTACCGTGGTCACGGGCAGACTACACTACATTTAACTAATAAGTGATCAACACGAGAGTTAACACTTTAGTAGCCTCGTTCATGTGACTATTGAAATAAACGCGTTAACCAATTGTATTAGTCGACGTACCTTCTTGTTTCTACTTTTCGAGTCAGCGGCTCGATACGTTTTAATTTTATAACTTTTAAAACACTCGCATTTACCACGTTTTAATTTTGTCAAATTTTGTCCGCCCAATACCTCACTACAACCGTACCAATATGGAAACACTTAATTCTTAGATGTAGAAAGAAAAAGTATTGTCATTACTTTAAATTTACCTTTACTGGTGGTAGAGCTCCAGTGACGGAGCTCGCGGGCGTAGGCACCACCGCATTACCTAATATACTTGCCGCTAAATGGTAATGTTCAGCACTATCGTGTTCCGGTCAGTTGGTAATGTACGTAACTTCACGCCTGTAATCCCCGAAGGGGTAGGCAGAGGTAAATGCATGCATTCAATCATACATGCAAACACCCACGACTCGCCGGTTACGTTTTGGCCCATGTAACAGGTGGCGAACCTGTTGCCATCTCCGGGCACATTACCAAACTCCGGGGTACTGGGAAACTTCCAGAAAATGGAAAAATCCCAATAGAAGCAGAGATAATGGATTTTAAACCGTTATCTCTGATAGTCCCCGACCCGGGAATCGAACCCAGGACCTCCAGCGTAATAGTAGTGGCCTGCTACCACTACGCTACTGAGGCAGTTACGGCAGTTGGTAATGTACGGACCTGTAATTTCCGGCACAGAGGCAACACCTTAGGCCTCAGGAGTGGTAACGCATCTGCACTTTGACCTTGGTCTTTGTGTAAGTGTCTATAGGCTGCAGTCATCACTTAACATCAATATGAACTGCATGCTTGTTTGCCACTTCCATTACATAAAAAAAAAACCTTCTACGTTACAACAGTTAATATCATAGTGTTTAATATACGCTACAAATATTTTGTTGGATTCAGTGATTTTTTTATATTTACTTGCTGAATTTTTCTATCAAGACACGTGCGGTATGTATTGGTTTTCAAATGTTGTATTGCCCTAAAATGATCGTCATTATCACGTTACGTCAATACAGCAATGTACTGCAATAGTTTTGGAATAAAGTGGCTGTGACATACGGGCGGACGGACGGGCAGACAGATACGACAAATCTATAAGTGTTCCGTTTTTTGACAATGGGCTACAGAACCCTAGAGAAGACGATAAAGTAGCACGTCCTGGCGGACGCCAGGTAATAAGATGTCTGACACTGGCTATTGAAAGCCTTTATTCAGAAACGAAGGTCATTCACTATCGGACATTCAATTTACCATTGGGATGATTCAGCATAAGTTTGATGTTTAAAATTGAATTTAGTGTTTCATAGTGTTTTTTTTGTCATAAAACTGGCACCATGTCATGCTATCTGCGCTTCCGCAAGCGTTCTCCGACAGGTGTTTCTCGTTGAGACTGATCGCCAACTGGACTTTTCATTTTTGAGAGATTGCCGATAGAACGATTCACCCTTTTGTTTCATCGACAAAATGGTTTGCATTAGTTTGTTTCAGCGACAGGACGTTTCTACTATGGATCATTCACCGATGGATGCACACTGTGTAAATTAATACATAAAAGTGTAGAAACTGCAGTAGACAATATACTACAAGACTGTCAGCATAGAAATTAAAATGACTTACTTCGACTAACGGTCCCCGTCTTGCCCAACCAACACCGAAAGACGAAAAAGCTTCTAGTTAAAAGACTTATAGGTTTATTTTTTTTTATGCACGAAGATGGTACATAAATGCGGACTTAATGACACTAGCCAATGTTTATCATCGTGTCGGTGAAATAACATACAGAATGAAGGTGAGATGGTGTGTCGTCAAAAGTGCCATGTACTAAAGGTTCTGTCGGTGAAGAGTCCGCAGGTGAAATTCTCTGCTGGGGAAACGGAAATAAATGAATCGTGCTTTCAACGAACAGTCCAATGGCAAATCGGTCGTAGCAGAACGTTTGCCGGACCATAGTTTGCAACCGAGTAGGTTACAAACCTCGTCAGTTAGACATTTTTATTTAATTAATAAAATTATCACGTCTGGACAATACAGGTGAAGTATCAGTACTATTGCAGGGCCGCTAGGCAAGGCATGGTGTACTCAAGAAAACATTAAACTGACAAGGACTTAAGTCTGTCATGTTCAACCAACTTGAATTTCGACAGCAAAACATCGTGAAAATATAAACTGCATTTATTATTTTTGCACCAAATTCGTTCTTAAAATGAGTACGTTTTATGCCTGAAGTTTAATTTTACCTTTAATGGATTGTTTAATTAGCTTTAAGGTTTTATTAATTTTTAACACGATTTTAAGTCAAGACTGAAATGACATCAGTATAAACAATGTCAATCGTGTTATGTCTTAACATAAATCGGCGAACTTTACGATGTTGGCGATCAATAAAGCTCTCCAGTTTCGCCATTTGACTAATTTTAATTGCCCACCGGTTTTTACACCCCTCGCTTAATCGACGCTCTATATTTCACGCACACGTTTATCGTTTTAAAACTCACAATAATTTACAATACACCGATGTTTCGATGAGCCGTAAATAAACAGAGATTTAATGCAAAGCCACTTTGCGATGTTCGATGCCGGTTTATTTGCTTTGCGGTGGAATTACGCCAATATAACAATGTTTATTGATTTAATTTTTAGGAACGTTATACTTACATCAGTTGACCTCTTTATAATATTTTTACTTATCCCTCTTGAGAGTGCTACTTCGATTTAAAGAGAAGGTAGTAAAATTTAATTTAAAAAACCCCTTTTACCGAGTTTACTCTTGTTCCGAGTTGCTCTTATTTACTTTCCACCTATTATGATGAGTTATTATTAATTCATAAAACTCAGGTATGAACAGTAATTTTACATTTAAAATTTATAAACATATTGGGTTAATCCAAGGACAATACGGATGGCAATCGCCCAGTCGACGAAATTTGATTACAATACATCAAATGTACCCAAGTCTATCTATATTAAGTTATATCGAACCTATTTATGATAATCTTCATTGGTGAACCAGTTACCATAGGCTGGTATGTAGCACATAATATGTTTTGATATTAACCATGTGAATTAATTGTGTGTCAAAGTTTTTTCATTAATTATTAATGTTTTTATTAACGCATTTTTGGAAAGAGTGCACAAGCAATTTTTATTCCCTATATAAAGTATAACTGCCAAATTTCATACTCCTCCGTTCGCGCAACTGTTGTAAAAAAGGGATAAAAAGTTTTTCCTTCACTTATTAATATATTATGTGATAGTTACTGGTGGTAGAGTTCCAGTGTTGGAGCTCGCGGGCGTAGGCACCACCGCATTACCTAATATACTTGGCGCTAATATACTATGGTAGTGTTCAGCACTATCGTGTTCCGGTCAGGTGGTAATGTACGGCCATGTAATTTCCGGCACAGAGGCATAACACCTTAGGCCTCAGAAGAATAGAATAGAATAGAATAGAAAGAATAGAAAATATTTTTATTTCGAATAGATCTTTACAGATACTTTCAAAACGTCAATAAATCATAAACTACCTAGAGCGAATAACCATTACATATAGTAAAAGTAAAATCATATATTAATAGTAAATTAAAAATTAAAATTTAAACTATTTGGTTAAAACATAATAATCATAAAATTTTTCAATTCCTTCAATGATAATAAATGAAGAAAAAGAAAAACTTATTCGTCAAGATCAATGTTATTCACTTAGCAAAGTTCCAAGTGCAGTCACTACTGAGAAGAACTCCGCTACCCAACAAACTCAGTAAGAGCTCTTTTAAATGAGAGCTTAAATCTAGTACAGATAGATTATCGTGAAAAATCAAATAATGTCAACGTCCATAGCATAGATGCAAATAAACTGCTATCTACTAAATGTGATGTAGCCCCTGCAAACCAGAACAGACCAGTCCCCACCAACAGCACCCGTTCACGAGTATGACGCATGTGACAGCCATTGCCCTCCTCGACCATTTTAGAGGGAAGTGAGCAACCCGCCACACGACGCCGCCAAAGGCAAAGACATTTAAGCGTGCATGACTGTTCCGGATATGCATACGGCAAAATAAAAGATGGAATTCATTTTCAGCCAGGGTATTCACATTATTCAACCCTTAACAATAGTAGATACTAATTACTGAATACACGAAATCACAGTATCATGAAATAACCTGGCAGCGATCGCTATAATCCCAAGACGTATTATCATTAAGATAATCACTGGTATGTATGTATGTATCTTCACGCCAGGTCCCTAACGGGGTAGGCAAACTGGTCTTATAGTAATTACATTTATATAAACGTTCTTTCATTACTTTCTTAAATTTATTGATCGATAGACTTTGAAGTAGTAAAGCTTCTGCATTTTGACCTCTGGACTTTGTGTGGGTGTCTATAGGCTGCAGTCATCACTTAACATCAATGTGAACTGCACACTTGTTTTCCACTTCCATTACATTAAAAAAACACTCCAAAAAATGAGCTATTGGCGGGCCCGATTTATAATTTATGGGTGAACACTTGCATACTTTGCTGGTTACTTGTAATTATATTTGTCAAGACGTAGCCTACTTCATTCCGCGATATTATATTCATGAGACTGTTTGTCATACCTGTATGTACTATAATTTCATATCGATTACCACTCACAATCAATTTGAAAACAATGGTTTTATGAAATAGCAAATAAAACTTTTTGAATATCATGAGTCTGCAGATTACAAGGCCATACTCCTTGTTATGTTACTTATAAATATTAATATCATATTTGTAATTTATTGCAAAAGCATCGTTGTACCTACTGAATAAAGTGGATGAAATAAATGGAAAAAATGTAGTTTAAATACTCGTGATAACGGGTTCTCATCGCACAAATAACATCATAGGATTATTAACGTTTGTAAGAAATATGATTGTCTATATAGGAATGTCCTCGACATCTTCGATTGAGTTAAGTTTACTTTTTATTCGCATTTTTGTTCCATTATCCAGTTCCATTCATCCATTTAGGGTACCGTTGTCCAAGAGAGTGCTTTTATAAGACCTGTAGAATAATAAGACCACTTCGACGAAATCTTCATTATTAAGGTTCTATAGCCAACATGGAAGTTTCGCCATGTCCGTCCGTTTTTTCGCAGCTTAGGTGAGAGACTCTAAGTACTAAAAAGCTGTCATTTGGCATAAATATTAATTAGACATGCCAACAAAGTGTTAAACTAAAATCTTGAAAAATATTTATTTTCCTTACACATATCTACCTACTATACAGCGAATACGTTTTTTTTTTTCATTTTACGTTATGTATGTTTGCCTTTTCCCATCTTTAAAGGTACCATTGAATAGGTTTTTTTTAATTAGTTTGTAAAGAACACTCCGATCGGTTTTAAAAAGGACCCGTTCGTGTAATTTTATTTTTTAAAGTGCCATATTTTGTTAAAGACAAGTATCTCCACTTTACTGTTCTGTAGTCCTCAATCCCTACCTTGTGTTAGGAGGTAAAAATCACGGTTGTGGTATGTACCACAACCGTGATTTTTTCACACTAATTCACATAATCAGGCTTTTCAAGTTTACTAATGTGGTGGTACCTACGCCCTTAAGTCTTTACACAGGCATTCTACCAAAATGAAACTGTTTTTTATTCTGTAGTCAACCGTTAAACTTGAATGTTTATTAGAGCGAATAAGGTGGTTAACAAAGCGTCTGAAATGTTAAATCACCAAATAAAGCGTGGCGAAGACGAAATAAAGTAAAATAAATGACAAACTAGTTCAATTGTTTGATTTAATTTGTGACGTTAAGTCATAGAGCAACGCGGCCCACTAGCCGTCGAAGCGGACCGGAGGGATGTAGCTATAGCGTTTATTACCAATGCAAAACAGTCTGTCATTTGTTGCGGGGGAAATGTGTGTGACACACACACACACGACAAAAATCGCCTATTTTTACGAAACTCACACCCTGACTTTAACAAAATAATATACTACATTTAAACTTCTAGGCGACAGGCATAGGCCCACCTGGGCTTGTACTTTGATAGAGGGGAAAGCCTGCATATGGCTACTCCTCTCCGGTCCGCCTTGGACGGTGGCCCTTGTTGCTCTATGGGTTAAGTCAAAGATATTAGAAAAGTTAAGTAATGGAATAGAGTCTAAATAGTACAGCAATAATACTCTTGAATTTGTTTTATAATATTCTTACTGAAATGTTGATTGCCATAATTATTTTTGTTAACTCGTGTCTTTTCATTGACGATAGGTCGATAGGATCCTAACTCAGTCACAGTACAAATATGAACAGTATGGAAACTACGTACAAAACGTTGAAACCGCGCAATCACACAAACAAGCGCATCGACACTCAAGTAGCGAGTGATGCACACTTGGATTAACACATAGGATAGTTTTTATCCCGAATAAATGTTTCTGTGGGATGCCATGGGATGATTTGATGAGCTTTCACGGGTTACGCAAAGAAACGACCTACAAGCGGGCGGAGCCGCGGGCAATAGCTAGTATGCCAAAATCGCCACGCCGATTGCTGGTTTGTGATCGCAGTGCAGGCAGTTTTGTTGCATTTGTCATTAAAGTGTGCCGGTGCCAGACAAAATGTGAAGGAGTAGGCAGAAGTAATAATAATCTAGTCACGTCAATAATAATCTACTCTATTCTACTTGCACGTCCCACGAAATCTTAGGTTCAGAAGAATATGCATCATATGCTTCAATAATCAGTTATTAACAAAGTGAACTGCTCGTTCAAAAAATTAAAATAATACCTACTTATTTGATACTGCAACCAGATTCCATTTTGATTCGAGACTTTTATAAATCGTTACTTAAAAGTGATATATTGTTTTGAAAGCAAAGACGTGAGCACGAGGTCTGTTTCTCCCTATCATATTTTATAAACAGATTGCCGAGGCAGATAATAGATTAGTAGATATTATTGACCGGTGTACACTGACATAGAGGTTTCTTTTTGTTAATAAATCTACAACGGCTTTGGTAAACGAGTTTTCGAGGTAGTACTGAGCCTTGTTCGTATACAATTGGACTTCTATTATAATAACATAAAGGCCATGTCCAATATTGGCCTTAAAATGCGCAAACCAATATTATATTTCACGGAGATAAGTATCAGTTTATATTTTTGCAGTGAGTATAAGTCTGCTGTAAGGTTAACATTCCGTTAAAACTTTTTAAGATTATAGGTACATTACATGAGTATCATTCACATAGGTGTCTTACATAAAAAAGGGAGTGTTAAACATTTATATGTCATGATGGTGACAAATGAACAGTTGAAATAGTTCACATAGATGATAAGTGATGTCTGCAGCGTATAGACATCTATAGAAAAACTGGAGGTCAAGATGTAGAAAGTTGAAGTTGCTCTTGTCACCTCTGAAGTCTAAGTTACTTTGCCTGTGGGATAATTATTACGGAAGCATACAACACACACATAGGTTTAGATAAAAAAAAACTTACTAAACAGCTTACAAACACTTACCCCCTTATTCATAAACGTACATTAGATACGTTTTAGCTATAGAATGCTTTGTTTTTGTCAGTTGCATTGTCAAATGTGCAGGAAAGAAAAAGACAAAGGAGAGATTAGCAACACTTTAGCTAAAATACGTTTATGAATAAGGGGGTTAGATTTGTGTCCTATTGCATAAATATTTTTTTTGGTATTCATCAAATTAACAGGTTGCATCCCTGAGGCTTTTATTACATTGCCTCAATGACAAATATTACGGGGCCATACAATGTCCATCTATCTGGTATCCTGATAGTGACAAAGAATGCGGGCGTGCCGTGCCTTACAGCGTGCTCCCTCGAGATCTGATACTGGAAACATACCTCAGTAAAAATATCTTATTAGAATGGACACTTCGACGTACCGCCCGATTTCCCCGCCTCACCCAATCTCCTCCCCTCTTATTGGCGACGGTTGGTATTTTCTACGTGCTACGCACACGAGTGCACGTGTGCAAATACACGTCACTGATTGATGTCTGTGTTATTACACAGACATCAATCAGTGACGACCAATCAGTGAGACCAATGACCAAATCAAGCGTTTGTATGGAATTTTGGCGTAGTATCCGCGGTATGGTATGTTAATGCTAGTACACTATATATATATTATAACAACATTTTTACTGGTAGAGTTCCAGTGACGGAGCTCGCGGGCGTAGTAACCACCGCATTACCCAATCTACTTGCCGCTAAATGGTAGTGTTCAGCACTTTCGTGTTGCCGGTAATTTCCGGCACATAGGCATAACACCTTAGGCATCAGGAGTGGCAACGCATTTACACTGAAATCTCGGGTTTCATGTAGATGTTTATAAGCTACAGTACACCTATCACTTACAATCAATGTAAATTGTATGCTCGTTTGCCACTTCATGACATAAAAAAACATGATTTGACAAGGTTAATACCACCAAATTTTTTAGCAGAAAATTGCATTTATTTCTTTTGTATTTTTAAACATAAAAACCCAACCGCTCCCAACATTATTAATATCTTATGACAAAACATAGAATGTTTTATAGGATTCCATAATATATTACCACGTTTTATCTACTAGTTGTATAGTACCACGGAACAGTGATATAGGAATAGAGTTGCTGGTGATAATGATTGAAATATGATATTTCTCTGGCCTCCATAGTGGTTTGCTTATCTGAACCATCATTTATCATTGATTTATCGCGAGATCGACGCTTCTGGGTGTCGGCTGACGCAGTCAAGCTCTTGACGAATAAATTGAAATATTTCATATAATGCCTAGTCATGCTTAAGTGATTGGTATTGAATTCTAAAGTATTTACGTATTTGGTTATAGCTTGGTATTTGAATATTGGATTGATAATGTGGGTCTATATGATGTTGATAAAGCTCCAGTTACAGAACTTGAGAACATAGGGACTATAGCGTGAATTCAGCTACCTGCCACAAACCAATGTTAAGTGTTGCCGTATTTCGTTTGAGTAGTTATTTATAGTTTCTAACTTCGGGTATACGCACAAAACACCTTAGACCTCGGGAGACGTGTCGCTTGTCTATTTAAACCTTTCGTCTGGCCGTCCGCGGTTTATCGCAAAAACTATTGGTACTAGAGACTTGAAATTTGGCACAAGTATAAAAAAAATATTTAAGGTATCATACTTATCGCTGTCAGAAAAAAATGTTGAGGAGCTCATACAAACATTACTCTCTGTTAAGAATGTTTTTTGTTAAGAAAAAGTATCATAAATACTTAGTAGGTATTTTCCTGTTTGTGCTTAGGACAGCAAGGAAAAATGTGGCCTGAAATGCGCAATACAAGAATTAGTTAGTATGTGCTACTGTACTTTATGGCACTAATCGTTAGTTCCACCTAGGCGTTATAACATTGCAGTGTTCATGATATTAAAGTCGTATTAGTAGGAAATATTAGATAAATGAATTACTGGGAAAATACAAGATTTATACAGAAAAAAAGACAAAAGTTGCTAGGTAGAATTGTTTTGAAATAGGTATTATCTAGTGAACCTTCTTAAAGAACATTTCATTCAAAATATTTTTAATTCATCGGAATAAAAAGTTAAAAATTGAAGTTGAATGATGATTGATGAAGAGCTACTACTGTTTTTAGGATGGACCATTTTTATTTTTGGTGTTAAATTATAAGTAATTCCCAATTTATAATAATTTACATTTTTATGTTTTTTGTTATAAAAATCTAATGACCAAATGTTTATTCGCAAATATTATTTGGTGTTAAAAAAGTAATAATTTAAGGACCTTAGATACATTTATGTTTAATAATATTGTGTGCAGTAAAAAAAATACCATTAGAGAATATAGGTACATATAGGTACCTACTAAAATTATTCTAAAACTTGCCTTTGTTTAAAAAGTGGTTTTCAAAATTTTTATGCGTAGGCAGTGAAAATAGGGGAGAGTCTGGTATATTGAACTGCCAGATAAATTGTACCACCTCAAAATTTTACACTTACTGTAACTTATTTTCTTTTCTGGCAACACAAAACTGAGCGCTGACAGCGCCTTCAACTACTTGTCTTTTTGTAACGGCCTCCAGAAAGTACATTCGTTTTTAGAGAAAAAAATGTGTTTTGAAAGTCCTTCATACAAATTTTGACGTGTGGAGATTACAAAGTGAAAATGTAAGTTATAATTTTGTTACATTTTTTATTGATTAGATCTATAATCACCGCTTCAACCATAGCGTTGCGAACGTATTATGTTCAGCAGTTATTTTGTGACAAATATTTATTTTTGAAATCTCTTAGTTTGGTAAATTGTACCACCGGCAGTTGTTTTATTTGTACTGGTACAATTTACCCAACTAGTTGCAATATTTATTATTTTATATATTTTTTAGATGAATGATGACCATAAATAGTATTAAAAAAAGAAGACGGAGGTTTTGGAAAGATATTGTTGGCTCTTGAAATAAGGAGATGAGCTAGAACCACATATCTGAAATGAATTCGCTTTCAAAACCATTTAACGTCATGCCAGAATGCGAAATAAGTTGAGGGTCAAATATTGACAAGACGAAGTACGTTCGTTGTTGTAAATGGGTTCAAGGAACCTTTACATTGAATACATACCTATGTATTTACGAAATTCTTTGTTTTCTTACAATATATGGTAAAAGAAAATAATTAGTTTGATCTCAGTACATAAGTAGATAAATAAATAATTGTTGACTAACGGAAATAATTCTATTTTAAAGTGATTTATTCTATTTTCATACATTATTTTATTTATGCAGAAAAATGTATTTAAGTTTGATAAATGCTTTTTTTTTACGCTGTAATACATTTGTTCTTTTGTCACATTATGACAATAATATTGAAGAAATTTGATTTTTTTGTCAGCATTTTTTCATTAAATATTAAAATATAATCAATTTATTTTGACTATTTATTGAACCTCTTTATTTTCATTTATTATCATGTTAATAAGTCTCTTAAGTCTTAGTGGTACGATTTACCTAACCTGTGGTACAATTAATCCGACTAGTTGGGTAAATTGTACCGAAGGAAAGCCTTCAGGAAAACGCTTATTGGGTGAAATCCGATAGTGTTGACGTTGCGGCACATGTTAAATGAGATCCTAAACTATGTGAATCAAGATAAATAACTTATTTGAATTAATATCAAAAAAAGATATTTTGCAAAATCTGAAAACTGGTACAATATATCCGACTCTCCCCTAATTAGGTATTTTTATCAAACAGCAGGCTCTCTTTTCATGTATTATTCATTACAAAAAACAAACCTAGTTGTTGATCTATAGGTATATTACCTACTATACCTAACAACGATCAGATTTTTAATTAACTAGAGGATACAGAACTCTAAAAATATTTTTAATATAGCCTACCAGCTACCATCTCATTCCAACGTTAAATTACAAAAGATATATTTTCTATTTATTTACTCCGATCAAGCGTATTCGTTATCTACAGCCAACAGTCTCGATATCTTAAATCGCGCGTTCACATCGGCAAATCGGTGAACGGTTTCCATTAAAAATATTGCCACAACTTTCGATTTCGCTTCACCATCATAAAAAAACAATGGCGATTATACATATATTACGTATACACAATAGAAATTTCGTAATCGGCAACTGTATTGTTTCGCAATAAGAATCAAAGTTTTTCGACATTAAGATTATAATTTCCCTTCATTCAGGAGAAATAAGTGGCAATAAAGTTCCACTCACGTATTGCTGAGTCCGCGAACGTCACGTATTTTTCGCATTATCGGCTAAAATTATTATAAAAGGTAGAGACGTGTGGCTGCCAGTAATTCTAGAGAAACTGTGGCTGGCACGGAACAATCGCTACAGAAATAGCACGTTCAACGTTTAGAAGCGTAGTATTGTTGTTCGAGATTAAGGTCCATCTATATAATGGTTTTTCTATATATTTGTTCGTGACGTGCCTGATAAAGTCTGATTGTGTGGAAAAATAAATAGAAATGTAAAAGAAAAACGGTTTAATTACGATAGCAATCACAAAAGCAATACACAAGCAACGATGTTCGGTCACATACGCCGAAAGGTAGTTTAAATCCAATGTTTTTGATTTATATTCGCAGGTTGAAACGTGAACACTTCTTTATGAGTGAAAAATAAGTCATGAATACCGTAGCCTATAAAAATCTTCATAAAACCAGACATTTCTATGTAGACTCATTGCCACTCTTGAGGCCTAAACTGTTATACCTACCTCTGTTTCGGAAATTACGGGGCTCAAGCTATGCATTCCTGCTTGACCGGAACACGATAGCTCAAAGCACTATCATTTAGTGACAAGTAGATTTGATAATGGGTAAAGAAATTGTGAAGTGTAGAGCAATAACAGAAACAAGTATAAAAAAATAGTATATGTATTCAACAATATTATTAACATGAATGTTGAATTAAGGGCCTTCAACCTCATGACAGAACGACGCTCAATGACACTACAGACCTCTGATGAAGCTGAAAAATACCGGCAACTTAATAGACAGATCCAACAGTCCTTGCGGCACGATATCAGATCCTTCAACACAAAATGTGTTGAGAAAACGATAGAGCGAAACAAGGGCTCCAAAGTGTTTGCAAGGGATCTGTCTATTGGACAGAGCCGGCTGATGCAGCTGAAGACAGAGGACGGCAGTTTAGCGTCGACTAAGCCTGAGGTATTGCGGGAGATCGAGAGGTTCTATGGGTTGTTATATACCTCGGTCGCACAACCTGCCTCTGATTTGGTCAGAGACCCGAGAGCCAAATTAACCCGACACTATACCGAAGATATCCCGGACATCAGCCTGTACGAGATTAGGATGGCCCTCAAACAGCTTAAGAACAACAAGGCGCCTGATCACCGTTACTGAAAGTCCTTCAGAAGCTCTTTAATTCCGTCCTATTCGAAGGTACTACGCCAGAAGCATGGAACAGAAGCGTGGTGGTGCTTTTCTTCAAAAAAGGTGATAAAGCCCTATTGAAGAACTATCTCGCTTCTGAGCCATGTCTACAAGCTGTTTTCGAGGGTGATCACGAACCGTCTCGCTCGCATGTTTGATGACTTCCAGCCTCCCGAACAAGCCGGTTTCCGAAAAGGCTATAGTACCATAGACCACATACACACGCTGCGGCAGGTTATACAGAAGTTCGAGGAGTATAACCGGCCATTAGTTAGCGTTCGTGGACTATGAGAAAGCCTTTGATTCGGTTGAAACACGGGCTGTGCTGCAGTCTTTACAGCGTTGCCACATTGACTATCGGTACATCGAAGTGTTGAAGTGTCTGTATAAAAACGCCACCATGTCAGTCCGAGTACAGGACCAATGCACGAGGGCGATTCCTTTGCAGAGGGGAGTAAGACAGGGAGATGTCATTTCACCCCTGCTCTTCACCAATGTAATGGAAGACGCCTTCAAGCTCCTGGAATGGCAAGGACTAGGCATCAATGTCAACGGCGAATACATCACTCACCTTCGATTTGCCGACGATATTATAGTCATGGCAGAGTCGCTGGAAGATCTCAGCACAATGCTCGAAGACCTCAATCGAGTGTCCCAAAGAGTGGGCCTTAAAATGAACATGGATAAGACCAAGATCATGTTTAATAACCTTGTATCGCCCACTCCAGTATCCGTTGGGAACTCGATCCTCGAAGTTGTCGACGTGTCTATTTAGGACACACCATACAACTAGGCAGGTCGAACTTCGAGAAAGAGGTCTTTCGCCGAATCCAACTCGGCTGGGCAGCATTCGGGATGTTAAGGAGCGTTTTTTCGTCAAACATCCCGCAGTCCTTGAAGACGAAAGTCTTTAATCAGTGCGTTTTGCCGGTGATGACCTACGGTGCCGAGACGTGGTCTCTCACTATGGGTCTCGTACAAAAGCTCCAAGTCACTCAGCGGTCAATGGAAAGGGCTATGCTCGGCGTTTCCCTACTGGATCGAATCAGAAATGAGATCCGTAGGCGAACGAAAGTCGCTAACATAGCCAAGCAGATTTCCAAGCTGAAGTGGCAATGGGCAGGGCACATAGTTCGGAGAACCGATAGCCGCTGGGGCAGGAAGGTTCTCGAGTGGAGACCACGTACCGGTAAACGCAGCGTAGGACATCCACCTGCAAGATGGACCGACGACCTGATCAAGGCTGCAGGTACCCGCTGGATGCACGTCGCTTCCGATCGGTCGGCATGGAGGTCATTGGGGGAGGCCTATGTTCAGCAGTGGACGTCCTATGGCTAACCAGATTAGCGATTGAAACCCCCGTGAAAGTATGACGACTAAAAAGAAAAGCAGCGTACTATAATTGCAACAATTTCTATTTTCTCCTGTGGAATAAGGTTGTACAAAAGATGGTTACCACATTAAATCTACTGATATACTTACTTATATTAGTAAATTATATTTAGTTTTATCTTAGTGATATTCCCCGTTATAATTTTTCTAATTCGGAATTTCACATGTATATCAATTGTTGTTCACTTTATTTATTTTTTTTGTTTTGAGCGGTACTTGTTACCCTAAACGAATAAATGAAATTCTGATTCTGATTCTGATTCTGAAATCACTACCCATCTCCTACAGAAAAAAATAATAGTCATAACAGCATAAGCTGTTATGACGACTGCATAAGTGTTTGTTTTAAATATAGTCGTATGATTATAAAATCATACGAGTATATTTAAAACAAAACTTATACGTAATTGAAATAATATTAAACTATTCGGAGTCAAGGCACTCAATCATACATCTCTACAATATTATTCATATCACGCTTAGGAACAAAAAAAAGTTGGTTACGACAAGATCAAATTTACATTTTGTCTATCAAACAACATCAACGTACTTGTCAGCGTGTCCAAATGTTTTAGGTCATCGTAGAACAATGACTGTCAAATATGAATAATTTGTTTTTATTCAACAAGTATAATCGTGTTTTTTTTTCCTTACCAGACATGTTTTACACAGGGGGCGTGATTTTAAAAATCTAAAACAGCGTATATCGAATATACTTAAATAAATTTTCGCGTCTGCTGTTTAACTAAATATTTATGACCGCGCTACAAACAAAACCTTAGCATTAGTATTCGATCGCACTTTAAATTTTAGATTCGTTTTAAACCGCTTTATCAAAAGCAATATCGGCTATGTATTAAACATTAGATATCCGACCTACCTAACTTTTAAATGCTGCCCAAGTCAGGGCACTTTACTTTGTAACTTCTGGAGATTTGGACGAAGAGAGATTCCCGGAATTTCTGAGACTAATAAGTGGCGTTGCGGGCCCTGCATACTAAGGAGACATCTCTTGCATGACAAGTAAGACTTGGAGAGAATATAAAATGCAAGTGAAGTATCTATCTCGAATTCTTTTATCGGACATTTTATGATATAAAAATGACGTTATCAAATGGTACGTCGCTGTGAAAAAGCAGTGTAATATATTTTTACATTCCATTTATTTTATGGTCGTCCTTAAAATAAGACCGTTTTAACTAATTTGGTACAGACGTACAATTTGCTCATATTAAAATAATATCTCTAAGACACAAACAAAAGAATAGTTGTAAGTAACACAAAAAATATCATGGATAATGATATTTTTTGTTCACAGCGTCTACAATCTTAAACTAAATTACTAATACGACAGTATTCTACGAAACCTTCATATTCCCTACAAAAAACAGCAGACTGCTGTAATGGGATCTTATCATTTGCGCTGATTACATGTTCCCTCTCACGACAGAAGGCGATGCTATTAAATTGTCATTAAAGTCACCTCGGTGTCATCTGAGGCGTCCATTTTCGTGGGACCAAGTTTTTGCTGCACTTTTTAGTGCTACAACGATACGAATCTTGCAACTCTGCAACGCATTTGTAAGTCAATGTAAGCGCTATTACAAAGCAGTAAGACCTCCGCTTTATTATGCTGGAGAATAAATGTTTGTGGACCTTCGTTAATGACATTTGATGTAATTTGATGTAAATCGACCGCCGTCAGACAGGAGCGAGCACGCAACATGTCAACTATGAAATTGTTACCTAACTATAGTTCAATTTTGATGTGATTGATGTTTGAGATATTTTATTACAGTATTAAGGTGGGGTAGAGACCGTGCTAAGTTTATTTGAATTTTTGTCGAGTTATCTCGGGGCTTATTAGCTTGCATTAGTGCAGTCAATTTTGTTTCGTATTTTTCAATCATACATTTTTTGTGTTGTTGTCTTCTGGCAGAACATCTTCAGCTGCTAAATTACATTGGAAAAGAGATATTTAAATTTGAAACTGCAAACCTATTGATCTATTTCAAACTTACCTATATGTGACTATTGTTAGAATTTAATATGAATGGTTCCGTAGAATATTTGCAGCCTTCTTCTTCTTCTTTGTCGTATTTTTCATTACTGAAGGTCGTGCCCGTTTTGGTAAGTATAGGTGAAGGAGCTGACGAGTTGCTTCCAGGCCGCTCTATCTTCAGCTTTTCTGAGAGCTGCAGCCACCGCCAGTCCAGTGATTTCTTTTATGGCGTCAGACCATCGGCTAGGTGATCGGCCTCTGGGTCTTTTTCTTCGTCTACTTTACCCACCACAACCAGTTTGTCGAAGTTTTCTGGTTGTCTTCGAACTATGTGGCCAAAGTAGGTGAGAATGCGCTGGTAACAGATTGTCGAGAGCCTAGTTCGGATTTTTAGCTGGTCGAGGATAGATTTGTTTGTTTTTTTGCTGTTTACGGTACGCGCAACAACCTCCTCCAGCACCACATTTCCAATGCATCGATCTTCTTTCTATCCACAGCGCGGATCGCCCATGGCTCAGACGCATATAAGAAAATAGATAAAAGAAAATAGAGAACACAAGAGTTCGTACTAGTCTCATTTTGGTAGCATTGGAATTTGGAGCCTAGTTGAATATTTTAAAAGTTTGCTTGCTTTGGAGTCCAATATGTAACACGAATAATAAAACTTCCTTCCACCTGCTTAAGAATCTATATGATTTTTAAGCAGGTGGAATTAATTCGCTGTTGCTAATCGCTCGTATATTCGAAGGTTATTCATCATCCACTAATATACCTACTCTGGAATAGAGAACCAAGGTTAAGGCCATCAAATCGCCTTTGTGTTTGCGCTGTATGACAAAATACAAAAAAGGAACGAATGCATTCAACGTCAATATTGTTACAAGTCCATGTGAATGGCACCGTAGAGAATTTGGGGCGCAGTTGAATATTTGAAAGGCATGCTCGCTTTGGGTGCAATGCGCAACACTAATAGCAAATAAAACCATCTGTCAATCATTTGACAAATCATATTTATAGCATACCCGCCTCGGATTTATAAATAATATATATTATAATACGCTTGCACTCACAGCCCCAAAGTACGTATAAACCAGTGTCGTGGGTGCCGTTGTACACATACAACACATACATAAACACCCAGACCCGAAACAAATATCTGTAGGCCATACAAATATTAGTCCCGGTGCGGGGATCGAACCCGCGACCCTTCGAATCAAACGGTCATCTCAAACCGCTGGACTAACCGGGTTATCGGTTTGAAAGACAGCAATTTATATTCTATGTTCCCGCTGCAGAATTATTTCATTCATCGAGACAAAATATGCTGCAAAACTATTTTTTACCCATATTTATGATCTAGAGAATATAATATCCAGTAAGTGACTATCAAAATATCCACTTGTATTTCCAAATAAATTATTTTTTATCTCTAACAGGGAGCAACCATTATTTGCGACTAGATTTAATTTGGCACCCGTATATCATTATAATGAGAAAAAAATAGCTTTAATTTGATATATGAAAATGAAGATGCAATCGACAAACATCGATTACATTCAGTTTAAACGACCGATAGAATATGCGTTGCATAATGCTCCATTCGACCGCAACTTAGGTCTTTTACCAATTCTTTTCAAAGAAACAGAAACCTTTAGGCTCTAGTATATATTTTTTTTAATATTTCAAGAGTTCTTTAGTGAAATGTAGTATCAAAACCGGTCCTTACAAGGCCGTGAATTCTTGCTGATTAAAAATTGATAAGCACATGATATTTCGTATTTTCTGTGTAATTGTAATCTGGTCTTTGAATCCCCTTAATGATATGCAAAGATGTTTGGTGTCTAGTTTTTAGCGAAGTAAAACGAGGATTATCCTATTGCGACATTTTTTAAGTTTCACACTGTAGGTAGGCTGAAAATGATTACCTTCACTGTACCGTTATTATCTGGCCATACCTGACCTGTAACGCTGACTGTACCTATAATATTTACCATAATAGTTTCCATTGCCTAATCTGGTACGTCAAGCGTGCAAGCGTGCATGTTATTAGTTTTATTTCAATGCGTCTAATGGGCTGAGCTCCATAAAAAACTTGATTAGAAGACATTCAGATCACACAACATTTTTACTTAAAATCTTTCTGAGTGGATTCCATATCAAAAGTTACAGATTTCATCACAAGTAGGTACGTAGATCGAATTGGCGAAAGAATCATCAAAACAGAGAACCAGAGCGGAACAGAGAACCTTTTTTAAAAAATCGGTAGTGTAGTCATCGCAAGCGAAGCCGCGGGCACAAAGCAAAATGGCAATCAGTTCGATCTTTCAGAAAACAGGCGCGAAGTATGACGTATTTTTATACGCGAATTAATTGCAAAGTAATAAAAAAGAAAATGGAATCGACAAAACTGTGTCTTTAATCGATTACATCTTTGCAACGGTAAAATTATGTTGATGAGTGTCACGGTGCCGGGTCCGCATTACCTGCCGATAAAATTACCGGGTCGGCCTCCATTGCGTAATGGTCGATATGACCGCGATATCTTAATAAGTGGTTCTTGATCAAGTCCCTTCGAGGAAGCCCGCGGCTTTGCATAATTGTTAAAGATCTCAGCATCTTTGCGGACGGATGGTGAACTGGGCTATTACCCGCTTCAAAAGTTGCTAGTTACATTGAAAGTGTTTGAGCAGATTTACTGGAAAGAAAACAGATATCTTATATAGTTTTATTCATTTGATGCAACACAGATTTTTCTAATTTTCATAATTTCTGAGGTACGAGACCTTTAACACCTGAAGATAAAACAATTGTTATGGCGGTACATTAATATGTTTGGTAATTTTTTAGGTTTTCGCGAGTTACACTCATTGAAATTAAAATTCTTTGGAAGCTGAATAGCGACTGAAACGTCGGGTTGATTTTCAATTATCATACTTACGCGAGATAAATCCGAAAACCAGTATTATTTCAATGTTTGATAACATTCTGTTTGTTGAATAGAATACGGACTGTAGAACGATGCTAGTTTATATTTACCTGCCTTTAATGTAGACTGCATGCCGCTTCTCGAAGAAAAATTATATATAATCACACTCAGCATAATAATGTTCTGGTGGTAGAGCTCCAGTGACGGAGCTCGCGGGCGTAGGCACCACCGCATTACCTAATATACTTGCCGCTAAATGGTAGTATTCAGCACTATCGTGTTCCGGTCAGGTGGTAATGTACGGTCCTGTAATTTATACCATATCATAACACCTTAGGCCTCAGGAGTGGCAACGCATCTGCATCTTGACCTCTGGTCATTGTGTGGGTGTCTATAGGCTGCAGTCATTACGTAACATCAATGTGAACTACATGCTTGTTTGCCACTTTTATTACATTAAAAAAATGTAATGAAACCTTAATGATACATTGTTTATGATAGAAGGGTTATTTGTATGTCATAAACTCGGTGTTCCGGTATCAAATTTATAATTCACTATAATCAATAATACGAATACAATGTACACAAAACGTCGAAATATGAAGACACTAGCTAATGCCCGCGACTTTGTCTGCGTAATACCTAGTATAGTATATAAATATTCATCCCCTTCCCCCTTTAGGTGTTTATTTTTGAAACATTATTATTTTAATCCTATATTTAAATCCAACCACGTATCGGAAGACGAAGGATAGGCAAGCTTCCCATGAGGTGGACCGACGACCAGATGAAGCACAGAACAGATACTGTTCTGTGAGATGAAGGTTACGGGCAATCGCCGAATGAAGGCGTTCGTTGTGGCAATTTTTTGTTTTTGGGGAGGCTTTTGTCCTATCGTCTTTCGGCTGATAATGATGATATTTAAATCTTGGTTTTCAACTATTATCACTAGAAATTTCTTCAAAATCGGCGCTGTGGTTTAGCTTTCACAGCGTCACAGACAGGCAGACTGTTGCACTTATAATATTAGTACGGATGGATGGTTATTGTATGGCACTTGGTTACAAGATGGTTATAAGTTTACAATCGTTTACCGCTACATTCTGCCGTATTGTCGATCTTCTGTGTGTCCAACAAGCTTACGTTCAAACTTTCGTGATTCGGACTACAGTTGCTGAACTTCGAAGCATCGAATATCCATTTGTCAAATGGTACCTAGTAACATGCGCCTCTGAGTTTATTCTGTTATATAGACGGATATGCAACTTAAATAGAATAGATGGTAAGTTATTATTGTCAGAAAAAAGCGACCAACTGTGCGTCAACATGAATACAATTAATTAACATTTACGTACAATCAATTTACTTCCTGTGTTATTCTAAATACTATTTAATATACTTCTTAGAGGTAAAAAACAATTTACTGGCAATTTTAGGCCGAGTAGTTTCGAAAATGAGGGAGAAGTGATCAACATTTGTCTATTTTATAATAACTTTTTTTACAAAACTTTTATGTGAATTTTAAAATATTTTTAATTTTCAATGAGTAAATCCAGATATGCTGCAAACCTGATTTTTACCGCATATTTATACTTAATCTACAGAATATACATCCACTAGGTTGCCTATCAAAATTTGGAGAAAGGCCTCCCCCAAAGCTTACCACAACGAAAGGTCCTGGGCCGCCCTCATCCAGCGATTGCCCGCAACCTTCACTAGGTCATCGGTCCACCTCGTGGGAGGCCTGCTTACGCTTCGTCTTCCGGTACGTAACAGGTTACTAAAAGCTTCCGGAAAAGTGACCAACCAAAAGCCAAGCAAATCTGTGACCAAGCGTCAATGGAGTAAGTTAGTATGAATATTTTACTTATAAAAAAAGATAATAATGGACAGATTAACGAAGACTGCCGAGGTGGTTATAATGATAGTTGTATTAGCCTTGCTTCGTTTCTTTATACGCGATGCCACAGAACTAGGTGACTAAATACTGTCCTGACTGTAGTGTTCATACTGGAGTACCAAGACGCCGACAGTTTCAGTAGAAACATGTTCCACAACTCTCGTAACAAGTTACTTAAAGATAAGCTTCCTGATAAAGTGACCAATCTGAAGCCAAGCGAACTAGTGATGAAGCACTGATAGGATTAGTTTTTATATAACGAAAATGGCAAACGAGCATTCACTTCATATGATGACTGCACTTGACTGTAGCTTAAAGACATCTTCACAAAAACCAATGGTAAAAAATGCAGATGCGTTGCCACTCCTAAGATCTAAGTTGTTATGTGTCTGTGATAGATATTACGGGTTATATATATAGCTGAGGCGATTGTAAATTATCATTCTTGTAAATGCCTCACGTGCCAAACATAAAAATGGACAGATGAACGAAGGCTACTGGGGTGATTATAATGAGAGTCTCACCCACGGACACCCACCGTGTGACTGCGGGTGTCCATGAAAGTTTCTACTTCGATTAAAAAGGTGTTTTCGTCTGTCCGAACAAATATAATAATCTGATTATCATCACTAACTGAGTTTAACATAGATTGGTTTGGATTGTTTGTATATAAATAGGCAAGTTTATTCCAAGGGAAGCGCTACAATTGTCACAATCTAGGTACACCTTATTGCAATTCAGGAGCCTAAACTACAGTTTTGTTTAATTTGTTAATTTTTTAAGTAATAGTGCGCGAGATGAGACAAGAAGCATTAGAATTAGATATGGCTTAGTTCAGGTGTGTTATTGAATGACAAGCAGAGTCATATAGGTAGTTTTTCACAAGCCTATTGACATTCTGTAAATCATACCTACATTGTGGTTTAAAAGTTGGGAGCTAGTTTTTATTATTGTTCCATTGTTTGCCATTAAAGCTGAAAGATAAGGGGGGTATGCTATAATCGCCACGGTTATGTTGGGTTGGCGATCGCAGTGTCGGTAGATTCACAGCGAGACACTGCTGTTCCTCCTTTTTTTTCCTAGGAGAAAATGCGTTACGCATACCCACCCTTGGAGAGAGGGGTGGGTTATGTGGGACTCCGGGAAAGGACATCCACCACTATAGCACACACCCGCAACCCCGCCGGCGGCTGCTCGTTGCCGAGCCCGAGCCTTTCGGCTCCAACCACCACTCGTGGCGTGCGAAACACCTGCATGTTAGCCAGCCCGGGACCTCTCCAGCCGTCTCCTCACTACAGCAGCGAGTGGCGGGCAGAGCCACGCCAAGCGCCGCTCCCTCGCTGGGCTCCTCTTAGCTCCGCCGGTGTGGCTCAATCCATCGACTACTAAGCCCCGCCACGACAAGGCGGAAACCCTCGGGGGACTGTTCTTCCTGCGTTAAGTATTACATTTACTACCCCCGTATCAAAATGGGTGACTGAACTAAAGGAAGAATTCTCTTTAACTAGAGAGCGGTAGGCTCATCATGTCCCTACTTACGCCTTTAATTTATTCCATTATCTACTTTTAATGGAGAGAAATTAACAGTATTTTCGCGTATTACCTTAGAGGAATAATCTATGCGTATTATCTACTATTAGAAGTGATTGTCTTTTAAACTTATTTTCAGTTGTCATTTGCATTTCAAATTTCAATCACACTAGCCCAGCTGCGGTTTGCGTGCACATACGAAACTATTTTTCATTATGTGTGTTTTTATTAGTATTCTATTTATTCTGTGGACGATATTCTTTTGTAATGATGTTGGTATACAATCATGCACATGGTAAGTGACAGCTGCAGCCTATAGACATGTTAACAAAAATCGGAGCTCAAAATGTAGGTTTGTTGCCACCCTTGAGTCCTAAGTCGTTTTGCCTCAGTTACAGATCAAGTTTATGAACAGTGATCAAGGCTATGACGTTCAAAGGATTCTGATGAACTCCCAAATTCAACACAAGCAGCTAGTGGATCCTAGTGGCCATAATCTTAAGAGTTATAAACTAGGGGGGCTATATATAGTTATATATAGTATATAGTTTTTTAATTTACCAAAAAACTATTTCGTGTTTATTTTTATGTCATGAAGTGGTAAACAAGCACACAGTTTATATTGATGGTGAATAAGTGAATACATAAACATCTGTATAAAATCAGAGCTTTCAATTCAGGTACGTTGCCAGTCTTGAGGTCTACGTTTTTATACCCCTGTGCCGGAAGTTGCAGAGCCGTACATTACACAATAGCGCTGAACACTGAAATAGATTGTAACCTACGGTGGTTCAAGCGCCCGCGAGGAAAACCCAGCAGAATTGAATATATTTTTTTTATGTAATGAAGATGGCGGACAAACATGCAATTCATATTGATGTCAAGTGATGATTGCACCCTATAGACACTTACATAAAGACCAGAGGTCAAAATGCAGATGCGTTGACACCCTTTGGACCTTAGCTGTTATGTCTCGTTCTCTCTGTTATTACGGGGCCATAATGGGGCCTTCTATTAATTGATTCCTCTAATATCTTTCAATTGAATAATAAAAGTGCCCACCGATAGTTCCTTAAAAATTTATGACTGAAATAATTTCTTCAGTATTCACTTACCATCACCATAAACTCTGTGTTCGTTTCCAACTCATGATTCAAAAAGGCTATTACACCACTTCTGGATATGGCTTTAAATGAGAATATGCTATCTTATACTTGTATGCGTGGAGGTTCACAGATATTGACTATCAAGTTATTATTTACGACAATGACTACAGGCGTCGCTTCTCAGTGTGAAATGTGATATATTTTCGTTTTAACCAGTCCCAGGAAGGTTGACATTTCACGAAGTTGCACTATGCTTATTTACATTATTACATTTTAAGTTTATGGTACTGTAATATGCCATCAAAATGCTAAGTAGACAGTTCTATTATGATTCTCGTAGAACATTGGTTGAATAATAAAATAACTTGTAATAGATTGGATTTATGATGAAATGAATTGACGACGAAGTGATTTTTGAAGAGTTACATTAAAGCTTTATTGCTTCGAAAAGAACATGAGAAGATGTCGGGACGTGACGACATCATCGCACAATGGCGGTAAAACTATTCCAGTAGTAGGCAAATATAATAACGTGGGCTGGGCAGCTGCGTCTCGCGATAAAACTACCGCCACCGCGAACGCCAATCCCCCTCCCATGCATGGAGATTTTGGCTGGAGTGATGACTATGATGAAGCTTCAAGTAGCTTCGGTAGTTTGTTCCAATGGCCACCGTGTCCCCCGGCTATATGGTCCGGTAAATTAATTTCATGGCAACGCGTCTGCATTTTGTCAGTTTTTGTGTCTGGGATAGAGATATAAGTCTTATAAGTTATCGCTTTAGTAAAATCTAAGTGGTTATACTATTTACCGAAAAGATCGTTACGATCGATTGATTATCGATTCATATGGACTCCTCCATATTTATCAGAATGGCGATAATAATTTATAATTCTTTGAAATCAGTACTGCTATCTTATATCCATAGATACCTGAAAAGCTTGCTTATTTGCCGCTCATTGAAAAGATGTTCGATGTTATTTTATTGCTGTGATAGTAATAATGGAGATTAAAGTAATGTAAAATAAACTCTTTTCTTAATTATTCATCTCCATCTGAATATTTGTAATTCAGGAAACGTGCTTAAGGTTCACTAGATAATATTTAAAAGCTTCTTTACCGTGTACCTCCTTTTTTCATTTTTCTATTGTACAAATCATCGATATAATAATATAATTATATTCGTATGTAAGAAAACGCAAAAAAAATAACCAGTAGGTATACCAAAAAAAATTATCTCTAAAAACAACAATAAAAAAAATACTTATAATTCTGTAAATGTAATATAGAAACAGAAATCGTATTATTTTATTAGCACAATTATTTCATGAATACACGATATTACAGCAAATATTTTTGTGAAGCTCTCATCTGGGACCAATATCAGCAGGTCGATGACCTCCTAAACCGCTACGTCCAACGAGGTATCGTAGCAGATATTACATTAAGCTCCGAATAGCTGCTATATTTATATTATACTGGGTTTTCCTCGTGAATTCGTAAGAATATTTTTATTTTTGGTAACAAAAATAATATCCTATTCTTACATTCCGTCTGAACCTCAACGTCAGTTTCCAAAAAAAATTATTTGCAGCTGCTAATATTGTGAACGAGTGAGAAATTAGAAATGGACTAGGTCTTTAACAACAGTAAGGGACCAGTGGCGACGCATATTGAAGCGAGTCACAACATCGTAACGACCACGTTCTTAGTGTTACGACTAAAAAGAAGAAGAGATATTTAACTTTCCAATCACTATTTGGCGGCAGTTAGATTATAGTAGGGGAGCCCAGGATGCTATTTTTGGATTTACTCGAGCGCGTCAGATAAAGATATGGGAGATTCCTTGAACCCCGCTGGTTATCTCCACTAAATCTAAGGTTCGTATATAAAGACGCGGCCGAAGAATAGTCTTAAAAAAAATTATAAATGTCGCTACGATCTTACTCATCTTCCGAATTGTCTGAATTTTGGATAGGAGCATTGTTTGGCCACATTTTAAACCCTCATAGAATATCTGACACGCTCTTGACACAAGACGTTGATGCCGCGTCCTCTTCAAAAACATTTGATTCGTTCAAAAATGAAGGTGAAAAATTACTCAAGAATGTCAGATACTCAGAGAGGATCTAAAGTGAATCAAAGCTCCCATCCAAAATTCTGACAATTTGGATGCGAGGCAAGCTCGTGGCGGAAGCCCTAAGGGTTCGGCCTTTTATGGAAATCTTAGATTTGGTGGAGGTACTGAATTGGGTGCAAAGTATCTCCTATAACTTAATCTGACGCGCTGGAGTAAATTCAAAAATCCCCTCTTGGGCTCCCATACTATTAGGTAGTACAGTGCCCTACGTCGCCTTCGAGCTCAGACACTGTAACTCTCAGTCCCACCCGTCGTTGGTCTATGTTGGTGGTAGAGTTCAGTGTCGTCATGTGGTCGAGTAGGCCACCGCTTTACCTATCTACCGTCAAATGGTAATTTTATCCTTCCTACTCAGGGCTATCGTGTTCCGATTTTGATAGTAATGTAACTTTCTGAGGCTTGGGTTGTTTAAACTCTAAACAACGTAAGCCTCAGAAGTCGCATCACATTTTTATTTTTTATTTTACGGAAGTGGCAAACAGGCATGAAGTTCACATTGATGTTAAGTGATGACTGCAGCCTATAGACACAAAGACCGAGGTCAAAATGCAGATGCGTTACCACTGTACATATTCTTTACTAGCTATCCCGGCAAACTTCGTATTGCCTCACAGTGAAATAATGTGTCAAAGGTTTGATGTATACGGACTATTTGTATGCAAAAAAGTCGTACGGTCTAATTCATAAAAAACGCTTAAAAAAGGTTTATAGCATTCATTAGTTAAAATGCTCTATAAGCCTATCAAACGTTCTGTAAAATTGTTTATTCATAAACGTTCTATAAACCTTCCATAGTTAAAATTCTGCTAATAGACAAAATGTTGCCAGTGCAAGGAATTCAGTTGACAGATGGATCCAACAAGAGATCAAACACGACAAATTGTCTATAAATTACGTGTGAAAATGACCTTATTTCGAATAAAAGGAAAAAATCAACGTCAAAGGTGACATAAAGTCATATCAAGTCATTCCTAGCTTCGTTCCATTAATCGACTGCAACGACCGCGACCAAGACCGCTGAAATTGTCGTTTTGGTGAAAGCACAAAATATTGGTGGATCGGAGTGGATGCAATGCGGTCGGGAACAGTGACGTTATTTAAGACGTCAAACGACCGCTCGCGACGACCACGGGCCTCAGGTGGAACAATACAAAAGGCGTTACGCTCATTGTGGTCGATTTATGGAACGCGCCCAATGTCAATTTCAACAATCAGCTGTTGAATGTCGGTCATCTTTCGTCCTTATAACACTGTTATAGTAGGGTTCTGGCCTCTATAACTTCATAGTGGGTTTATAGAGTGCTGTACCGCTAAAATGCTATTATGAATAACGTTTTTTATAGCATACTATAGCGAGCTCTTAGAGGTGTTATAACTTTTATGAATAAGAACGTATGTGTTTACACAAAATTGATTGACTAACACAGCTCATCTTTACTACATTAGGTACATTTTATCCATTACTTAGGTTTTTTTTAAAATATTAGCGTAAGTACCGTATACAGCTAAGATAAACAGTAACAATTTAGTAACAGCATCAAATCAAAGTAATAAAACAAAATTTGTATGACAAACATCTTCTATCTTTCTACTTCAATAAAATAACTCAAACAGATACCAATCGATTATTAAATTTTATATCTAACACAATAAAAACTATAAAATTTCATATGATCAATATACCGTTCGCAACAAAAATCTAACCCATTCGGTGTTAGATGTATTTTAAAATGGCTCATAAAAGAATATAAAAGGGTGACATTGATACACCCTGCTGTTTCTTTATGCTTAGTGTTATTGGACCGAAATGGGTTTCGTCTGAATCAGGACAGGACAGGCGTACCATTGTAAGGCAAATGATAATGGTTATAGCAAGACACCATGTTGCGCTTGTAAATCATGGAGACGCTAAATGGAAGGGTGGATGTCGCATTAGTGACCTGATGAGATCACAAATGTTTGTGAACATTCGATCCTGTATTGTCACACATGATTTGATCCGATTAGTTCAGGCGCGTGCTATGTTTCATGGAAATGGCAAACTATTGTTGACTATATCCGTATACAGTCAACAATAGTCTACATTGATGTTGAGGGAATAGCTACTGCAGTCAAATCTTATTGCATTATTGTCTCCTTTGGGTATTGTAGTTAAATAATGAGTCCACCAGTAACATTTTAATTGAAAATTTTGCCAAGACGAGACCTATAGCTGTAACTGATTAAAAATATGAAATCTCATGCGAAGCCATGTTGCGCTTGTAAATCATGGAGACGCTAAATGGAAGGGTGGATGTCGCATTAGTGACCTGATTAGGTCACAAATGTTTGTGAACATTCGATCCTGTATTGTCACACATGATTTGATCCGATTAGTTCAGGCGCGTGCTGTTCCATGGAAATGGCAAATACGGATACAGTCAACAATAGACTCATTGATGTTGAGGGAATAGCTACTGAAGTCAAAATTTATTGCATTATTGTCTCGTTTGGGTATTGAAGTGAAATTATAATCTTACCAATAAAATTTTCATGTAAAATGTATCCAAGACGAGAGAGACCATATTATGGTTATAACTAACAAAAAATACCAAATCTCATGAATGTAAAGCCAAGTTTCTAACTATATTTTCTCACAGGTAAGTTAAAAGTGTTCACTTTCCATCAATCGTGGATGTCGCATTAGTGACCTTATGGTATCACAAATGTTTGTGAACATTCGATCCTGTATTGTCACACATGATTTGATCCGATTAGTTCAGGCGCGTGCTACGTTTCATGAAAATGGCAAACAAGGATACAGTCTACAATAATGTTGAGTGAATATCTATCTACTGCAGTCAAAATTGTAGAATGATTGTCTCGTTTATAATTCCACCAATATCATTTTCATGTAAAATGGCTGTAACACGAAGTAATTTATACCTAAGTGTATGGCTGTAACTGACAAAAAATATCAAATCTCATACAAAGCCAAGTTTATAACTCCATACTTATAATCTACCTGTTAGAGATCACAAACAGATTATTAGAATTCACTTTCCATCAATATAAACGCATTGATGATGAATGAATACTGTAGGCAAAAGGTACATTGCAGGACAAAATCCTTTGTCAAAAATGCCCCATTGCATCATATGCCCATTTTCGTATAAACATAAATATCAGTGAAAAAGCAATTGTATTTATAAACCGCAAACAAACTTAAATCCCACCGAACAAAACTGAACCAGCATTTATGAATACTACAAAAGTATTGACGTTTACGATTTCGGTAAATGTTGAACCAATTGACCGACGCATGTTATTCCAATAATATTGTTATAGTTTAAATAGTTAAGAGCGTATGTCGCCCACAGGTCACTGCGGTTAACCGATGCGGGCCGATGGTATGTGTAATGTCGTATATGAGATGTTATGCATGGCTGTAGGGTATAATACAGTAAAGTTATACAGGCAGGTCAGGCTGTACTGCAGGACAATACATATTGGCATATCTGTGAGAGGTAGGAAGCATGTTGGGTGGTCATGACGTAATAAGGACCACAGTTTAAAAATAAAGCGAACGTAGACGAATCGAGGGTGTTTGCATGTATGCTTGTATGCTCTGCCTACCCCTTTGGGGATTACAGGAGTTACGACATAGAATTATAGATTTCATATGTATAGGAGTTAAATCGCAAAATACAGTGACAAAAACAAAAGTTCATTGTAAATATTCATATATTATTAAATTTCCTAGAATAAGCTATTTGTAATAAATATTTGTGATTTGCTAGCACATAATCCTACTTGTTACCTCAAAAGATGACAAACTTGTTTTAAAACAGTTCAAAAGTAAATAAAAGTTTAGTCCCAACTACTATTATAAAATTCATAGTTGAACATGAATGTAGGAGAAATTATAAATCTGAATGGTATAAAACTGAGCAAGAAGTTTAGTAGAGAAAGGAAATTTAACTTGTCACGCTAAAAACTTTGTAAGTTCATGACAGGTCTATTGAAGTTAATTTCCTTCAGGCGTCTCAATTCTAATAGTAGTTGTAAAATCGAATATAAGTTTTGCCTCTACTTTAGAAGATAAACTACAGTATTTATGAGTTCGTGGTAGAGCTTCAGTAGTGGAACTAGAACTTACTGTCATTGGAATCGTTGAAATAGCAGAGTGGCTAAATGCACAACCCTGGTGTTTTTCCGTTGGATGGTAGCAAATAGCTGTGTAACAACAAAGGCATAGTTTAGGTTATTGCCTTTATAAAGCAATGACAACAAGTATGGTTTACACATAACATTATAATTATTTTATACACAATCTCGAAATCTCAGCACAAATTTCGATCTTCGCTTTCACTGAGATTTTCCTCAAGAACCGGATTAGTATTAACACAGTTTACGATCAAACCGATATTAATTTGGATTTATATTGGTCCATTAGCAAATATCTATTATTACCAGTATTTATGGGCACGTATAATAGGATTTGAAATTATAACATAATTGCGATTAGATTGATGCTACAATTAATTTGTCTATATAATTGACATGTTAAGTGCTACTCAAGCCAACGTTTAACGTTCTTCGCGATAGTTAAAATCATGAATTAAGCCATTAAGTAAATTAAAAAAGTAATTTCATGTGTGTTAGTATGGCCCCCTAATAACTATCACAGAGACAAAAACTAAGGTTTGAAGGGTGGCAACGCATCTGCATTTTGACCTCTGGTTTTGGGTAGATGTATAGACATCTACTCAAAAACCAGAGGTCAAAATGCAGATGCATTGCAACTCTGAGACCTAAGTTGTTATGTCTCTATGATATTTATTACAAGGCCATACATTACCATCTAACCGGAACACGATAGTGGTGAACACTAACATTTGGCGTCAGATAATTTAAATAATTCGATGGTGCCTATACCCTCGAAAAATTCGCCTAAAAAGCTAGAGCGACAAACGCTTTAAACTTAAACTATTGACGCGAATTAAAATTACTTACAAAATATTTTTCATCTACCCAAAACCGGTAGAGTAAACTACTGGTGGTAGAACTCCAGTGACGGAGCTCACGGACGTAGGCACCACCGCATTACCTAATATACTTGCCGCTAAATAGTAGTGTTCAGCACTATCGTGTTCCGGTCAGGTGGAGGCCCTGTAATTTCCGGCACAGAGGCATAACACCTTAGGCTTCAGGAGTGGTAACGCATCTGCATTTTGATCTCCGTCTTTGTGTGAGTGCCTATAGGCTGCAGTCATCACTTAACATCAATGTGAACTGCGTGCTTGCACACACACACGTAACATAAAAAAAACCAAAGGTCAAAATGCAGATGCTTTGCCACTCTTCACACCTTAGTTGTTATGTCACAATGAGTATGTCATATTACAGGGCCATACATTACCATCTAACCGGAACACGATAGTGCTGAACACTATTATTTGGAGGCAGATAGACCAGGTAATGTAGGGGTGCCTTTGTCCTCGAGCTTCTTAACTGGAACTCTACCAACCAGAATGCTGTTTGCTATTGAGTGAACTTATAGTAGATATGTTACTACTGATTGATTTAGTACCGCAATAAAAAATCAAACAACGCAACAGTTAATAAAAATTATAATAATTATAATAATGGCTCACGAGGTTGTCGCCATGTGGGATGTGGATTCGGCCATCATTGTGCCAATAGTCATATCGGTGAACGGGCTGATAGCGAAGAGCCTCGATCAACATCTCAAGAGGCTCTCGCTAGGTGGATGGATCAAGGGTCTAATACAGAAAGCAGTACTCCTCGGCACGGCACGCATAGTGAGGAGGTTCCTGTCTCTGTGTCCCTAACCGCCGGCAGTTAGGACCCTGCTCTCGCTGCCAGCGGCACATTATTTTTTATTTTTTTATATAAATTTGTTGTTTTTTTTCATACATATGTATGTAAAAAAATATTTAATAAGTTATATGAATAAATAAGTGGAATAATAATCAAATAAATAAATATCTATTTTACTATTCCAAACTTGCAATACTTAATTTGCTTAGGAAAGAACGACACAAGTCTACTGATACATATTAAGTATCGGTAAACTGACCTACAATGACCAAATAGGTCGAGTTCTGTCTGATGGTGGGGTCAAAAGTCTTAGGAATCGGCGTGCGTGTATGAAGCGAATTATGTAGGTAGATGAGGCACGGGAGGTGTGTCAGGACCGAAATATCTGGCGCTCCACACTCTCTGCCTAGCCCGTTAGGGACCTGGCGTGAAGATACATACATACATACATATTAAGTCTTATCCGGACGTTACTAGATGCATGTCTTTAAACGAACGAGCAATTGTAAATAGTCTATCAGAGATATGTTAAGTAGAGGCATCGGCGCATATAATTTGTAATTGAATATCCGACGATTCATCTCACGCCATGTCAACGCCCGCGCATCACCCTTTTGTCGGCTTAGTACTTACATTGCTATGCAATGAAGATTATTGATTCGAACAAGCATATGATTATAGTATTAGGTTTTATATTATACTAGCTGTTGCCCGCGGCTTCGCCCGCGTGGATGTCGTTTAAAAGTATGTTCTTTCTCAAAGTCAACTCTGTCTCTGTACCAAATTTCATTAAAATAGGTTCAGTCGTTTGGACGTGAAAAGGTAACAGATAGACAGACAGAGTTACTTTCGCATTTATAATATTAGTAGGGAAGTAGAGATTCCTTTACTGCATATACTAAATAAGACGTCTTGCTTAGTATCTTGTTATTTAAAAAGTGAAGACAGTTGAAATAAGAACGGTTTAATTGTTCTTGATAAGCTTGGGAAGCACACTTATTTTTCCCTTTTTACATTTTTGAGCTAAGTGTTAATTATGCCGCTTATAATAAATTAAGTCTCTATTTTATTAAAGCTCAGTTTTCATTGATAATTTATTACATTATGTTACAATCAGCATTAACACAAAGTCAAAGCCCACTTCCTTTCCTCTCTTCTCTTATTCCCTTGTGTTTTACTTTCCATCCTTCTCTGCTTCCCTGTTGTTATTTAAGTTGTTCTTTATTTTTATTAATTTGTATTAGTATCTCTGCAATGATCATTGATTGACTGTATTCGTTATTAAGCTTCTCCTTTGTTTGTTGGACTGCCTGGAAGAGATCGCTCTTCTAGCGATAAGGCCGCCCTTTGCATCACGTGTTCCTGATTTTTTTTTCATGTCATTGTTTCTTTTTTGGTGTGCAATAAAGTGTATTATTATTATTTCATTTCAGTTTTATCATAACATTTTGAAAAAACTGGTAGTAGAGCTGTAGTGACGGAGCTCGCGGGCGTAGGCACCATCGCATTATCTCCATCTGCCGCCAAATTGTAGTAATCTGCACTATCGTGTTCCGGTTAGATGGTAATGTATGGCCCCATAATCACAGAGACATAACAACTTAGGTCTCAGGGGTGGCAACGCATCTGCATTTTGACCTCTGGTTTTTGTGTAAACGTCTATAAGCTGCAGTCATCGCTTAAAATCAATGTCTGCTGCATGCTTTTTTGCCTCCTTCCTTATATTAAAAAAGCGCCTCTATTTCTTGAGATATCCCACTTAAATAGTGTGTCAAAATTCATCATTTCATTGGCCTTATCCTTGCCCTGATGTTGTTACTCGTATTAGCCTTTTTCCAATACCCCAAGCAGCCTAGTATCTTAATAAAATAAGAGCGATAAAGCTCACGAAAGCATTACAACTTAGAGTCTCTATATTTATTTAACCACTTCTAATCACACTAGGTAGACTAAACGAGATAATTAATTAACACTTCGCGAAAAAAAATAACAAATACTAGCACGGGTTTGATGTCTTTGTCTGTTTGTTTTTAAAAAGATGTGTCAAAGTTTATGTTAATGTCGCATTAGATTTCGACACTATCCTTATGTTGTTTTAAAATAATCTATCAGTTAATTGAAATTTATCATAATAATGACGCCTACGGCTCTGTAAATAAGAGTTATTCATCCAAATCGAATACAAAATTAGGCTTCAATTCGAAGGATTGCGTGGGCTGATAAACTGAGTCTTTGTGGAACATCTTCTGTGTAAGTAATTCTTGTCACAATTGCCTATTAGAAAATTCAAAATGGATTTTTAGAGCCCAAGATGGGACGTAATGGGTTATTTATTCAAGTTTTAAAATGTTGATACAGTTACAATGAGCTTTTTGGTAGAGACACATTCTTGTTTGGCTTTAAATAAGTTATAAAATTACTGGTCGTATCGTCAAGTGCTCACTGAGCATTCCTTAAGGGCCAATCTATGACACTCATCACTTAGAGAATTCTAGTCCAATGTTCATTGAGTGATTTTATTGTGAAGATATTCACGCACAATGCTTTAAGAATTTTTATTGTTTTGTTAAATTAAGAATTTTGTAATACATTCGGTATTAAATAGAGTGAATGGTTTGGAAATAAAGCTATTATATCGGATTTATCATGCATACCTATACAAAAGTATGTCTTATATCAATACGACTTTTTGATAACTTTTTAATTGTATTTCTGACTGATTAAGACGGACAAACAATAAAATTTGATGGTTAAAATTCATTGATTTCAATGAGTAAAGCACCCGAAAAGAAAAGTATGTACACTGAGTGTGTAAAGTACGAAATAGACTTTCACACCTCCCACACGTTATCTTTAATCGCAAATATAAATGTTTATTATATAAAAATTAGTATGAAAGGGAAACATTTTATTTACAAGTACAAAACACCTCCATTTTCCATTTCATATTTTGTACGCATTCATGATATGCCAGTAAAATATTTTTTTCTTAATGTGTGAGTGATTTTGCAAAATACCAACCAACCAACCAACATTTTAAAGCTAGTGGCAAAGCAAAGGATAATTCTTTCAAATAGAAATAAGACATACTATAACGGACAGTTGTAAAATAGATAAATAATCCTTATAAACATATTAGAAACTGAAAATGTAAACTCTTTTTGTTGTTTTAAATTGGACAGACGGCATAGGAACTAAGGCGACAAATGTTTAAGGCTTAGCGCTGTTGGCTTATTTTTATTATTAAGCGACCGAGCCGGTTGTGTGCCGTAATACTATCAATCATTACTAACATATACACCAAATTCACTGCCATCATTGTACATAATTTGATATGTAATACTATAGACAATAGCAAATAACTGGAATAGTGGATAGGACGCACGTCAGCTGCGGTGAACCGAAGCGCTGTCGACGTGACGTCACGTGCACCCCGTACCGACTTTACTGCGTTCGATCCTGCAGTTGGCAGTTGGTAAATCGGTAGTAAAAATCTATAGGCGAATACTCACTGTCTAATGTTCTCTGCTAGGTATTGCAGAAATGAGGATGCTGAAGTTACTTTGGAATTCACAGAATTCGGAAAGTTATGTTGAATTAATTTTAGAAATTCGAATCGGTATAAGCTTAATGGTGATGATTCCCATTTATCCTTTTATTTATTTTGATAAAGAACGATGTTACTATGAGGGTCCATTTCCACCAGAGATGTGCTATGCTACGGTGCTATGGATGCGTTTGATATACACCAATCATATTCATTGGTGCACATAGCTTAGCACTGATGGAAACGGATTTGGCTAAGATGTTTTTATAAGGAAGGATGTGTGCTATGGATGTGAGCTATAGATGCATTTCATAGCGCATCTCCCTCGTACAGCTACATAGCTTAGTACCTTAGTACCTACGTTGCTATGGATGCGTTTGATATCCACCAATCATATTCAATGGTGCACATAGCTTAGCACTGGTGGAAACGGATTCGGATAAGATATGTTTTTTATAGGGAAGGATGTGTGCAATGGATGCGTGCTATGGAAGCGTGCTATGGATGCGAGCTATAGATGCATTTCATAGCGCATCTCCCTCGTACAGGTACATAGCTTAGTACCTTAGTACCTACGTTGCTATGGATGCGTTTGATATCCACCAATCATATTCAATGATGCACATAGCTTAGCACTGGTGGAAACGGATTCGGATAAGATATGTTTTTTATAGGGAAGGATGTGTGCAATGGATGCGTGCTATGGAAGCGTGCTATGGATGCGAGCTATAGATGCATTTCATAGCGCATCTCCCTCGTACAGCTTCATAGCTTAGTACCTATCGGTGGAAACGGTCACATATTTTCGTAGCGTAGATTTCATATCCTTGTAGCATAGCTGCATATCACATCTCTGGTGGAAAAGCACCCTTATGTGCCGAAAAACATATTTTAATATGTAGTTCCATTATCACTATCACAGAAGCAAAACAAATCAGGCTTTTAAGTTTTTTTTGCCACTGCTACGGTTATTGCGCAGCAATTTACTTATCAATGCAAATTACTATTCAGCTTTGAAGTTATAATTTTATTACAAATAGCACTACGTTTTAGTTTTATCGAAAACCATTTTACGATATCAAACAGGAATTATACTTAAATTATTTAATCTTTAAGTATAAACAGCAAATTAATTGTTTATGGTGGGGCAAAAGCCGGTAGTCGATTATCTCATAAAAGCTGTTTTAGTCCGCGTTCGCATGTCTCTATGACGTTATTGACCCAGCAATGATTACATTAATGGACACAGCGCTTTAACGATCTTTTACTTCTTGAAATTGGCTATAAAAGAGATACGTTTTATTTATGACCATTAAACGCAGTCTTAGTCGTAGTCTAGAGTTAATCGAATGCTGAATCAAGTTCTGTTACGTTTATTTTTATGTTAACATATTTTTGATTATTTAAATCAGAAACACTTGATTTATCTGGGAACCAATTTTGATATAAGTATATTAGATTACTTGAATGCTATCAGAATTTATCAAAATAAATATTAATAATCTTGTAAATAATGTACAAACAAAAACTAAATTCTTTTGAACAAAGGAACAACCAATTTCTCTTGCAACAAAAGTTTAATAAAGCTAACCCAAATTACAATAAATTTTCATCAAATCAAGACGTTCTCCGTATTACATCGTGACTAGATACTGATAGAAATAACTATCGATATTACCCTTATATTGATAGCACAAACACGCTTCGGATCACGTCGAGTTACGTAAATTTAAAACGCAAATGCAGGCCTCGAGACGGCACCGAACTTAATTCGTGCCAGTAAAATAGATCGCGTCATCCCTTCCCGTACCGCCAGTTAAATAAACAACCGCAAAATTCAATTCAACAAACCGTTATAAAATAAGCTGGAGGCATAAAGTCAAATCGTTTTGCGTGGTTAACCACAGCACTTTCTGTCAGGTAGACCTTACGTTTTAAAGTTCATGTCCAGAGTTTCAATTCGTCAATAATTCAAATTGTGCATCTTTTTCATCGTTATTTGTACCTGTTGATCTGTGACCGTGAGCTCATTCCATTTGGTTTCACGTGTGAAAGTATTTTGTTTTATTAAATATTTTACGCTTTGCGGTAGGAATAAATTATTTTCCTATATTCATTTTGTTTGCTACTAAAGAATTCGTTGGTATATTCACTGCATGCACTGTTTTAAGCTTCACGCATAAGTTTTTCAAAAGTTTAGTCGTCCATGTGTGATTAGATTAATTAACTGGCGCCTAGATATAACTAGGCAAATAAAATATATTTCAACATTATTTATAATTATAAGCCCAGCGTTGATAACGTAATAATATGATGTTTTGTTCATCAACGCTATAATAATACATACTATGCGTAAATAGGAACACATTTTTAAGAAATAGAATAGAGTACCTTATTTATTCTTTGTGTGATCTATTCATCTATCTATTATTTTATTATCGCAAATCATAATAAGATTTTTAAAATAACGCACAATATGCTATTTACTACAAATGCAAATATACTTGACCGATTTCCAATAAAATTTGCTCTAGCAGATGAAAAACGACAATCGAACAACAGATAGGCTCCCTTTTATTTTAACAGCAAACACCCGTAGCTTCAGTCCACCTGCATCTCTCCACTCATTGTGTTCTCTATTTTCTTTCAATAACCTCTGTAGGTTTATCTCGCTCGGACTGTCGCTCGCTGACAAAAAGCTACTTTAAATTATTGCCGCTATACACTCCTTGAAAAACTCCCCCGGCTATCCCTAATACACGACGAAACCAATTTGAATTCAATTTAGCTTTTTTTCGAGCAAGCTTTTGTTGGCTCTCAGTTGTGTTTACCTTATTCGATTTCTGTAATTTCATTCATAACAAACTGGATTTGGGGTTTGAAAAGCCCATCGGGGTTGACAGGGGCGTTTGAAATAATATTCTCTTTGATAAGAGCCGGTTTGGTGCGACATAAGTGGTGGGGTCCGCGAGACCAGCATCGAACGGGATTTGTCAATATGAAGTGACAAAAACTAATTATGTTCCACAATGATCCTTTTGGGGCTTGGGGATCGGAATCGATGTGGATATCGATCCCCTAGTTACACTCAAGGCTGTATCCGTTGTAATTGATTTGTTGTGGAACGTTCTATAACGTATTATTCGACATTTTTATCGAATCACTTGTTGCTTTAGGGTTTATAGACTACAAAATAGTCCAAACGTGTATACGTTATATCAATGATAACTAAGAAAATAACGTCCAGTGTAGTAATTAAATATTGAGCCTATTTTTTATAATCATAGGTGGCTGTGTCTATTTCAATGTAATTGCTTTTAGTGGCCTCATTGTAAATCCATTGCTGAGTTGTTATTCCTAAGATCTCTGTGTTGTTTAATTTTTATCGAATTATTAATAATATTTATACTATAATCGTCCATAAAGTACATAATCGTCCATAAAGTACAGGTAGTAAGGTACTATCACAGTCTAAAGAAAACGAACGTGTTGTACTATGCTACACAAAATGACAACTGATTCTGCCGATATCAATTATTATTTGAGGCACCCTCGTCAAATGTGTAATCTAAATTGAAACAGCTGTAAAAGTTGTAAATTGTAATTTTATCTTATCACATTTACTGAAAATCTATTGTATACAAAGCTCTCATTGCTTCTAAATTAATAACTCAGTACATTTAAAAATCAGTTTTTTTAATTTTTGTAACTGCAACCAACTAAATCAAGACAAAACAAGCCAATCGACGAGATTTTTTTTATGTATGTTCCCCGATAATTCGAAAACGCCTGTACCGATATCGATAATTTTGGTTTCGTTTGAAAGGGTGTGCCTCCCAGTTGGTCCCATTGTAACCATGTCAATATGTGATGATGGGATCCTGGAGAAATCGAGGGAACTCTTCAAATTTCATAGCACACTTGAAAGATTTTCGATATTTTTCTTAATAATGATGTTCCGTGCCTTGTGGCCGTCTACTTCACAGGTGGGCCCATTGTCACCATGACAAGATGTGATGATGAGATCCTGGAGAAATCGAGGGAACTTTTCAAATTTCATAGCACACTTGAAAGATGTCGATATTTTTTATATAATAATTGTTCCGTGTGTTTGCTTTCGGAAGGCACAATTTGATGAAGTGGACCTGATGATGCAGACTATATATGGTACCTTCTTAGTTGAAATACCTACTTTTACTGTAATAATACTAATAATAGTAACTCGTTTGTTTAAAACATTGTTATTATAAACCGCGATTGTTCGAAAATGCCTGTACCGATTTGGACATGTTTTTTGTTTTGGTATGCCTTACCTTACCTCACAGGTGGGCCCATTGTCACCATGTCAAGATGTGATTATGGGATCCTGGAGAAATCGAGGGAACTACTCAAATTTCATTGCACACTTGAAAGGAGATGATGATGGAGGTGATGATGATGGAGGTGATGATGATGGAGGTGATGATGGTGGAGGTGATGATGTTGATAGGGGTGGTAATGATGAGAGGTGATGATGATGGTGGTGATGATGGTAATAATGATGGTGATGACGGTGCGGTGATGATGATGGAGGTGAAAATGATAGAGGTGATGATGATCAAGGTGATAATGATGATGGGAGTCATTATGATGGAGATGATAATGATAAAGGTGATGATGTAGGTGATGATGATGGAGGTGATGATGGTGGAGGTGATGATGATAGAGGTGATGATGATTAAAGTGATGATGATAATATCACTACACTTTAAATTAGCCTTTTGCTTGACTGCCTTAAAACCAGCTACTGGAATAGATAGTTTTCGAAACTGCTATTAGAGTTCAATAGCGGTTCGTTGCCGTTCCAGAAAAGCCGCTATTATGCACCTCTAGAACTGATGATAAAGACTATAGATAGTACTTTCGTAGTTGAAATACCTACCTACTTTTACTGTAATACTTAATATTAATAATAGTTACACCAGTGAAAAGCAAAAAATAAATTATTTTAAAATTAAAAAAAATAGACAAAAACACTAAAAAGCTAAAAATAAACTCAATTACTTTAATATGGGCTACGTACTTACTTACTCATAGGTTTGAAGTCGGTGCCAAGCCAATAGTGCGGCGTTAGGACTAATGTTGTGGTGTTGCAGTACCTACTATGTTAAGCTATCAAATACGGCTATTTGAAGCGCACTATTGCCTCGGCACCGACTTCAAACCTATGAGTAGGTAAGTACGTAGCCCATATTAAAGTATTTGCGTTTATTTTTCGCTTTTTAGTGTTTTTGTCTATTCAGTTTTGAATTTTTATTGAAGGCAATTTTTTATTTAATTTAAAAAAAAAATATTATGTATATTATTCCTCTGTCTGTGTGTGTGAATCCGACTTCTACTAAACAGCTGCATCGATTCCAATGAGGTGTGTATTAATCATAACTTTTTCTATCATCAGAATGATTCAATCTATTACAACTTACTCAAAACGTTTGTTATTTCATATTTATGACGTGTGCACAGGTCAACGTCTGTCGATTACGTAGATTGTCATATTTTTCAACAATAACATTTTGTTTAACAAATAAACCTTACCCAATTTGCCACTTGATAGCCCGTTCCAATAAATCTACTCCCACGTTAATATAGTCTAAGCTAAAGGCAATATTTTCGTCAATTTGTCCGCCACGCAACACGGCGCGGCGCTGGGCGGGCGAGACAAGACAAACAATAACATGGCCGCCCGTCGCTACTTATTGTCTCGTAGCCGCACCGATTATATCTCATCTTGGTGCTAATAGCCCATTGACAGTCACTCTCGCCTTAATTGAGAGTTATTTATTAATAACGTCTGCGATTACGAAAATTATGTGGGACACAAAATTTCTCTGTCTTACGTAGCAAAGTGTTAACTTTTCATATCTTAAGTTAATTGTTTGTGGATTGGCAATTCGGTAATTTATGTTTTATTGAGAATAGAAAAAACTTTGCGAGACAACAAAAATACAAGTTCTTTTTAAAATGCGTTAAAAAAAATGAAAATCATGCGGCAAGGAGGGTAAATTATAATGAATAGCATCACCAAGTTGCATGTCTTTGCATGAGTTTGCTACGTCGCTAAGGCGATCCACACACGGGACCTCGCACCGCCGCGGTAGGCGGTGAAGCGGATTTCATGTTGCTTGGCCTCTCTATTAAAAACGTTAATACCATTCACACTACACGGCCCGACCGCGCGGACTAGTTTACTTAACTCCACCGCAATCCTCGGCGGCGTGCAGATCCATGTGTAAATCGCTTTAAATAAAAATAATGATTCTCTCCATAAGACATAACCGACAAATGCGCCTATTTAAAATATAATGGGAACGTTCCCATCCAACGTACGCGATCTCATTGATGGATGCTCTTCCTTGTATTTAATAATATCATAACTCCGAATAAAGAAACTCGTGTGCCTGGCAAACATAGCTTGAGGGATAAACTGGAATCCTTATATTTTCTGCCCTATTTTGCGTTGTTCTTTTTTCTACAATGCCAATGTATCTCGCAAATTGGTTTTTTAATTACTCCAACATTCCTTTTATTCCTTTCATTCGACTAATTTAGGGCTAATCCAACCATGTCTAGTGGATTCATCGGCCCCCAGCATTTGCCCTTCGCGTATTGTACTCTTTATTATAAAAGACCCCAATGTACACGTCTGGCATCTTGAAATTACGAAGGGGTTCCTTATACAGTTAATATCCATGCGATATTAGATTCATATTTTCATATATTAATAACGTATCTCTCATATAAATCTAATACTGTATAAACAAATGATTAAACCGCGGCTATTAAAAGCAAACATTATAAATCAAATGGAAATAATTGTGTTTTGTTTCGCTCGGGGTCATTGTAATCAAGGTTGAGAGGTTCTTTATTTGAGTTTCAGAATATTTATCACGTGTATTATGTTCATATTATAAATTCATATTTTGGGATCGTTTATAAATAAGCAATCATGATATAAAAAGTAAACATTTGTTTCATTTTCGGATATAGCACATCTACTAATACGAGATTTTTGTTTGTATTCAAATGATTAGTAATAATTTGATTCTGACATTTTAATTGGTGGCAAAAAATACAAGACAATTTGAATAACCATAAAAACAGAAAAAACTATAGACAAAATATAAGCAAGAAAGCGTACTCAAAGCGTACGAAAGCGCTATCAATAGGCTTAACTTTTTAATTTACTACGCGTAGCATACATGTATCTGTCACGTCTATTGACAGCATTTTAAATTAAAAATGTCAAATGTAAGAGCATTCTGCCATGACATAAAATGTCCCACACTTTCCAAAGGTTTAATATGTTACAGTTTAACATAGCGTCCGTTAATTAATTCCCAACTAATCCGACGCTTCGATCGAGGTTATCCAATCTTAGATCTATCCACATATCTGTCCGATGAAGACTGTTAACACTTTGTAACGAGTATAGCAGGCAATGTCGTAATGTCGTATCGAAACAAAGTGACTGTTAGTTACACGCATCTGAAGTTAATTGGAATTACGCCTAGGGGAATAAATTATCTGGCAGTGTATTTGTTTTCGATATAAATAGGAATGTAATGGTCAAAGGCATTATAAAATACGATGAGAGCCAATTTCCGTAAATCATCTTTTTGCTCCTTAATTAAGGCTTCCAATTTACTTCCTCCAGGAAGTCCACTGTTAGCGGAGTCTCTGGAGATTTTGAAGGCCAAAACATAAATTGGATGCCTCATTTCAGCTAAAGTGTAAATTCTGATCTCTCTAGAGCTTAATATCACCGCTTACTCATTTCATTTCCATTAGCAACGATTTATTACGAAAATCATGGTTATTAATAATGCGCTATAACCAACATTTTTACTTATAGATTTTACTTTTCAGAATTTAATCGAGTTATCTAGTGAAGCTGAAGTTTACTATCCTTATTCTGTTGTTTTAAACAACCAGTATGTTATTTTTATTATAGAATTAAGAAAAATTTTCAAAGTGATAAAGATAATGCAGAAAATTCTACTTATTTTGTTACTATTATTTAATCATCCATTATCAATGAGACTTGACTGTCAGGGCTGACATGCAGACTATGCGCGGTATACATAGGTAATTATTAGGCACAATATCTCATGACTCTTAAATTGACAATTAAAATCACACTGCACAACATAAAATATCAAATCAGAATATCGGTTATTCTCAAGGGAATCCCTTCAAACCATAGAGCAACACGGGCCACCGACCGCGACGGACTGGAGGGGAGTAGCCACGTTTATGACCGATGCAAAACAGACTGTCATTTTTTGCGGGGGGAAATGCGTGCGACACGCACACACACTACAAAAATCGTCTATTACTACGAAACTGACACCTTGACTTTAACAAAATACGGAAACAATTTCACGCACACATTTAAACATGTAGGCGACTGGTATAGGCCCATTTGGGCTTGTACTTTGACAAAGGGGGAAAGCCTGCATATGGCTACTCCCCTCCGGTGTTGCTCTATGCTTCAAACTATCCATTGGTTGTGACGAAATCAGTATTTTTTGATCAGATTATTAATCTTGAAAACACGTATATTCTGTGCAATTACAAAACTGTTCTACTTTTGCATTAACACCACCAATATACGAAAATTTTTCAGTAAATTAATACAGTCTTAACAACATTTCCGTACGAAGATTAATTGGATTCATTGTTTACTAAGTAAATGTAAGTTTCACCGGCAGCTATTTGTTTATCTCCCATTGGAAATAGTCTCCGGCTCGTTTGTAGTAGCAGTGTACCTTTAAAGCCATGTGCGTGGGCGACAGAGGTCACTTAGTCTTGTAGTCCTGGCTCCTGTGGTAATGTGAACATGGGACTTTTAAGAATTTATGACGCTATTAGGAATAGGGTTGCTAAGTCCAAAATTATATAGGTTTCCTTGATCTGATTACTCCTTTTTTAATAAATTAATGTTTGAGTAAAATTTGGATTCAATACTGTTATTTATTGGGGTATTTTAATTTTTTCCGAGATTAGAAAATTATTTATTTTTTATTTATTTATGAATACACAGTAAAATACATATTTGCCGATCAGCTTCACTCCCTTAAACCAGAGATGGTTTGTACGGAAGTTGCAATTCCTCATTAAACTTATTATTAGTAATAGATACGTTATACAAAAATAAGCAGAATATGTTTGTTTAACAAAATGTGAATCACACGCGGGTTATTTGAAATAATTAATCTAATGCGTAAACAACACAGTAGGTAAGCAATCGGCGACTCGGTGCCGAGCAGACAAAAGAAACAAGTTATCGGACTTGCACCTACAGGTTGTTCCAATTTTACGGCACTTATTTTTTTTTTCTCATAATTTTTCTGAATTTATAGTGTAGAAAAGTAGTGTTGTTTAATTACGTTTTTAAAATTTTTCTGGTTTAGTTTATTTTTAAGGTCGGGGGGCAGTCTGTTTATTAATCTCGGCAATAAAAAAGCTGTGGTGCGTTCTCCATAAAAATTTGCTGCTGATATTTTTTGCAGGAGCTCTTTTTTTATTTGCCGAGTATATATATTATGGTTTATAATTTTGTTATCTTTATACTTGAGATAATTTTCAATAATTAGCATTTGTTCAACTTTCTTATGTATTGGCATAACATTACAGTATTTAAATATTCCTATTTCATCATTAATTAAATTTGTTTTTATTTTATTTGGTAAAATTACTTTCAATATTCTTACTTGTAGTCTAAATATTTGATCGGTATATGACTTGAACGTTCGACCGTAGCTGCTAAGACCATAAGCAATTATACTTTCCGCCAATGCTTTATACAGTTGAAGCAATATATTATAAGGGACTCTGTTTTTTACTATTTTCAATTTTGCCATAATTGCTCTCAAATAAAATAAAATGATACTCTTGTTGTTGAAGAGCTGAGCTTAATGTTCTAGAGACGAACTCTGGAGGCTTAAAATGGAATCGGCACTCAATTTTTTTATATTTCTTCTCAACACCTAAATCCTGAAGCGATTTTCTCTCGTAGTATTATTTCAATATAATGAATGTATTGTCTCATCTCATGTAATATAATACTTGTCAAATGCTAAGTACGTAAATTAGTTCAACGAAACTTTCGGACGTCGAACCGATAGGATGGGTAAAGTTTACGGCACTTAAAAAGCCATGGGACGAACTCGGAATCTAGCGGCGGGATATCTGAGTGTCACTTTATTTTACTTAACACCAGGTTAATTGGCCATAAATTTAGTGCTGACTTAAAGGCTCGCTGCCCACCTTGTTCCGTCCGCTTACATTTCGGTACGCAAAGTTAATTTCAAGAACAACACTTTGTGCTCTAATTACGGCCCTGTTTTGTCTTGTTTGTTTTGCTATCGAATTATTTAACTGCGCGTATTTCTAAATATTGGGCGTTGTAACTTTAATTCAATTACAAGACACCTGTAGGTGTTTAACCAGCATCCAGTAGGTATGGTATTCTTACATATTACACATTCACGCCATTTCTGAAAGTCTTGACCCTACGTTCGGACAGTACTCGGCCTATAGATATAAATAAGATAGGCGAGTCTTGGTCTCCCTGGGGCTCTGCTACTACCTATATTTACCTATGTAACTGCTAGGTATTTTGTGATTTGCTCATTCGAAATTGTGGTAGCAACTTAAGATATCTATATAAAGACAGATGTTTGATGTTCTTTGCTTACTCTAAAGTAGGGATGACATAATTAAGTATTTTTGCATGGGGAATATAATCGCTATATACAGTACCTGTAATACGTTTTAAGACTGTGGTATAATTATAATATTTTATTATTTGCAATCACACATGCTAGTGAACTTTGCTAGATGCATGCTAGAGCGCTTTTAGCGTTAAGTTCGCCATTTGTCATCATGTATTATATTGTGGCAATAAAATTTAAATAAATAAACTTTAGAAATTAAAGGCAGTAATCGAACCTGCGACCTCAGGATAACCAGTCCAGCCACTTTATCACTAAGCTACCGAAGTCCCACCAATGCGTCAAATTTTGCCTTCCCTTTTTGTTTTTTAACCGATTTAGGGTGGGTGAACGACATCCATTGATGATTAATAGCTATATACAGTCGATATTATAGACATTGCAGTTTATACAATATCGTTAACATGTCATTGTGCCCTTAATAATTATTATTGTGATATATCTAATTATGTTAACATTTTTAGAGGCATCATTGGTAAAACGGGCTAATTTCTCAACTTAATTTCATACTTTACCTATTGTCTTAATTGTTTTATGTCCAATCTTACATAAAATCTAAAGTAACTAATAGACCCTAAATAGCGACGAACAATGAATTTTAACGTAACTTAGGTGTTGTTATGTAGGTTAGGTGGGTTATGAAACAGAGTATTTAATACACGTTCTATTCTGCCCGAAGTCAAATTATTTCTTTCTTATCTACAAATATATGGTAAAAGCATTTCAATATTCGTTTCAGAAATGAGACAAGCTTACGTACAAATGCAATTCGACGGAGCTTTTCTTAGAGCCGGCAATGTGTCTTCCCCCTGTTATCTACGGACACACCTGTCGCTAAATCCACTTTGTTTGCCGCCGCCTCTTTAATTAGCGTCTCTGATCTTGTACAACGGTTTATTCATTATATCACTAAGCACTTGACGAGTATTTGAAGGAATTTAATCGGTTGGAACATTGTATAGTTTTTGGAATTGTTTAATATTATCAATCAAATAAATTTCTTCCGTTATACACAGATTGAGCGCCTGACAAATAACGTACAACCAATTCTGCTGATTGTAGAAAGCTGAAACTTGCCATGTAAATGGTCCTTGGGAGAGCATGCTACAAAATTTACGTTGCCACCCCTGAGGTTAAAGTTGACATGCCTTTGTGCCGTACATTACCACCTGGCCGGAACACGGTCGTGCTAAATACTACCATTCAGCTGCAAGTAGATTTGGTAATTCGGTGGAGCACAGCTATTAGTAAAAACAACCTCTTATTATGCCAGACTCATTAAAAACTAGGATCATAAAAGGAGAATAATGGATTATATTGGGAAGCATAGCGCCTTAAACTGTCTGCCTTCAACGTAAAAGTGATGTAGGTATAGAAATAGGTACTTGTTCTTTTTGAAGACACTTATAATATCCCCGTATTAATAATTTATTACCAGCATAATGGAATGGTGCACGAACAATACTGTATACAAACACCCATTATGAATAAATACAATTTATTCAGTGAATACTGAGTCAAGTGTCAGATAAAAGCTGAGCAGCAATCAAGAATGTCGGAACGCATCGACAGTCAAAGCGATGTTTTTTTCATCAAACATTGTTAGATTGGAACGTATCATACCGGGTGTCCGTATGTCAATTTTAATTATGAAATTAAAACGATCGGTCGGGCGTAAAATACTCCTTTGAAATGATACGGTCTTAAGGCAATCTATAAACTTACGATTTATTACTCTGTAGCACGCTACGTCTGCTTTTTTTAAGTGTCAAGTAAGTAAATTGATCTTCTTTGATCAACATTTATCTCTATGAACATCTCGATACATAATTTAACCCCAAAGACGTCCACTGCTGAATAAAGCCTTCCTCAAGAATTGCTACAACAAACGGTCCTAGACCACCCTCTAACCTAACTAACGTCGTCGCTGCTGCAAGCGCGAGCGCGCAGCGGCGGAGCGGGCCTCGAGGCACTTTCCTCCTGCCCGGGCGGGCCTGCCCTCGACTAAACGAGGGCGTGAGTCGTTTTTCTTAGGTAGGGGGGCCGTGCACGCTAAGACTCACCGGGGGGTTTTTATTATTATTATTTTTTATTATTTTAATTTTTTATCTCTCGATCGCCCGCAACCTTCACTAGATCGTTGGTCCACCTCGTGGGGAGCCTGCCTACGCTTCGTATTTCGGTAGGCGGTCGCCACTCTTCTGCCCCAACGGCCGTAGGTTCTTCGAGCTGTCTAGATAATTATTAATTATATCAAATTGATTTCTCGATTCGTGTTCGCAAGTGCGAAGAGAGCCTTTAATTCATCGGTCGCATCACGGTGAGTCAGCTGCAAAGTTAAGATCAGTTTAACGTAAGTTGATTATTTTCGGCGGCCCATCAACAAAACTCCAGTGAGCCGGTTTATTAATTACATAACAGATATTATTAATCACATTTGTCCAAACTTTTGAACTCGTGGTCTATTCTGTTTACGAACAGGATTTATATTCTGTTTAATGCTTTAACTTGTTACACGTTAAATTGCCCTGTGAATTTTCACAGGATAATATATTTGAATACGAAATAACGTATGGTTGTGAATGTATCTGTTTAAGTTATTAAGTAGATAGAACCGAAAGTGTTGATTTTTTTACGTAACTTCACGCCTGTTATCCCCGAAGAGGTAGGCAGAGGTAAATGCATGCATTCAAGATTACATGCAAACACCCACGATTCGCCGGTTACGTTTCGGCCCATGTAACAGGTGGCGAGCCTGTTGACATCTCCGGGCACATTACCTAACTTTGAGGTACTAGGAAATATCCAGAAAATTGAAAAATCCCAATAGAACCAGAGATAAAGGACTTTACACCATTATCTCTGATAATCCCCTACCCGGGAATCGAACCCAGAACCTCAGCGTAGTAGTAGTGGTTTTTTTTAATCATGTTTATAGTTAGTTATAGCTATAGTAATGTATAACACTACATTTTACCTATTCTAATTGTTCAATTACCAACTTTCATACAGTTCACGCGTTGGTAAGTGAATACATCTACATATTGAAAATACTAAATTTTCACTTAGATGCGTTACTTCTTCTGCAGTCTAAACTATTATATCTTCATGCCGAAAATTAAGAGACTGTACAGTCAAACCTGACCGGAACATGATAGCACTGAATACTACCATTCAACGACAAGTAAATTAGATAATGCGGTGATGCTAACGTTCTCGATTCCCGTCACCGGATTTCTACCACCAGTAAATTTTAGGGTTTTGGTCTCCTCTAAATATTCCAAGTAAGTGACCCTCGTATGGTCAAAATCTTGGAAGCAATAACAAAAGGAATCCGACTCGATTTAACGATTTCTGCTTTGGAGTATATTCGGATATTTCTCGATGTGTTATAGGTATTCCTCCGACAAAAAGATAGCATCCTGCAACCAAAGACGGTGCAGCATCGGTCGCGGTCGTGATTAGCTACCATAAACGCTAGGAAATTGTACAGGCAGCTGAAATTAAAATTTCGTAAATGTTATTCAGCACATCATTCGTGATCATTATAGCTTGACAAGACGATACTTTTTGCTTTCCTATGTTCTTATCCTTAGTATTCTATAAGATGAAGTCATAATAGTTAACGCTACACTTCTTGGAATCAACAGCTTAATTTGCTCATCAACAGCTTTTTTTAAATAATCCAAATTGCAAAAGTCACGAAGACTCCACCAGTAATATTAATTATTTAGCTTTGGACTTGGACCGCTTAATTGACTCCCATAAAAATTTTGTTCTTTGTGCAGTTTCAATCTACCGTTCAGAAGACTAGTGATGATGGCAGTTTAAAAATTAATCGACGAGTTCATATATTGAGGCGGGCAACATCACCGTATTTCGACGGCATGCAGAATACATTCAATGCAATAATTTTATGAGATCTGCTTAAATAAGAATACCTTTGTCCGGACTGTATGACTCTAGACGCGTCAAGAGACATTCAAAGAGAGATTCCATATGACATGCAACTACGAACTAACAAAATATATCTTATAATGTTCAAGGATTTCTCTGTGATCTTTTTCTTTTTGCTAAAGAAGGCAACAGCTTGCTCCTATACTAACAATATACGAGTTGTCAAGGAAATAAATAAGTACCTTACTTTTTGTCAGGGTGTGATTTACGTTCAAAACAAAATTTCTCCTGAATTATGTTCTTGTTACGTGGCAGCTGGTAACAATGCAACTTTCTCTTTGGCAGCTTGTAGGCGTCTAGATTGTAGTGCTCTACAAAGGATTAAACCAAAAATATGTTTGGATTCAAAACAGACTATTAAACTACAATTTCATAATGTTTCTAAGTGCTTCAAAAGTAAGTTCACTTCTTTTACATTTTTTATACTGATGAATATTACGAAATATATTTAATTAAGTCTCTCAATCATAGATTGGGAATCATAAGATGTTATGTTTTGCTTCAGAATGGTGAAACAAAACACTGTTCTGGTGTATACTATCAGCACATATACTTAGCTCTGCTTTGCAGGTAAATACGAGACTAATGTATTGTCTGACTTAACAGTTACGTAAGATCATATAAGTCAGAGCATTTGACTGTTTACAAATGCAAATTGATTTACAGATCTCTATTAATAACAGTGAATCCATAGTATCTTAAACACCAGACTAAACACTAAGGAAGACTAAACAATAGGAATGTTTGGTTGCTTGTATTTTGGAAATCAAAGGTTGAAACACATTAACAAAGCAAACAGTTAGTGAGGGTATATCATTGTTTGCGGTGCTTTAATAATTCGCTTTAGTGTTAATAGCGATCATACGATTGTGTTTAACCTTATTAATCATTTCATTCAGCTCAATATACATTGGGTTTTTATGTAATGAGAGTGGCAAACAAGCGTGTAATTTACATTGATGGTAAATAATATCTGCAGCCTGACATCTACAAAAAAAAACCAGAAGATGCAGATGCGTTGCCACCCCTGAGGCCTAAGTTTTTGTGCCTATGTGATAGTTACTATGTGGACATACCTACATCACTTCTTTGATCAGCAGTATAATTCCAACGGTTCAAACACATTCAGAAAAGTAGAAAACTATAATTGTGATACTTAGTTAAATCATGAAAACAATCGTTTTGTCTGATTTATTCGTAAATAACGAGCTTAAAAAATGTTTTAAATAATGAAAAACATATAATTTGTGTAGTTTCTTTTTCATTACGGTCCTGTAATATTCAATGATGCAAAATATTTAGGTAAGCAGAAATCTCGCGATGCTGTTTAAGATAGAACCTTTAGTTTTTATCAATATATTCGTATTTAATTATATACTGCAGATTTCATCCATGTAAACTCTACGTAACTGCCTCAGTAGCTTAATGGTAGCAGCCCACTACCTACTACTATCCTGGAGTTCTTGAGTTCGATTCCCTGGTCGGGGGCTATCAGAGATAACCGTTTGAAATCCTTTATCTCTGATTCTACTGGGATATTTCATTTTCTGGAAATTTTCCAGTAGCTCGGAGTTTGGTAGTGTGCGCGGAGATGGCAACAGGATCGCCACCTGTTACATGGGCCAAAACGTAACCGGCGAATCGTGGTTGTTTGCATGTTTGTTTGAATGCATGAATTTACCTCTTCCCACCCCTTCGAGGATTACAGGCGTGAAGTTACGTTCTTAAACTATACGTCAAATTCCTTGCTACTGTGCCAATCGTATAAAATAATTTGAATACTTACTCTCACATTTTCACATTCCTTATGTTCACACTTCAGTTATACATTATCTGAAGTTCGAAGGGGTAGGCACCACCGCGTAACCTTATCTGTCTTCCATTGAATGAGGAACTTGACTCTGAACAATATTATTGATCATCTCAGGAGTGACAATCTGGTGACAGCAATGACAAGTTTATGTGCTACAGATGCTGCAGAATTCGTCAAAGTAAGCTCTAAGTAGAATTTCTTGTTACTTTCATAGTACTAAAATGAATACACTGGAATAAAATTATCTTCTTTTTTATAACAACGTATTCTAATATCTTCACAATATAATAATATGCTATCACTAATAGTGATACATATCAATTTGTCATGCCTTATACATATTCATGAGGTTGGAAACTTGATCAACTTTATATGGTGGGTGGTTCCATACAGAAGTACGTTTTGTGAATTAATGATAAGAAATAATTACCTAGTATCCAAGTAAAGTTTTAACAAAACTAAAAAACTCGATACTAAAAAAAAGTAGTAGGTATAATAATCGTATGTTTAAAATATTGTATGGATTGTAATGTTTATTTTACTAATAGAGTTCAAAATGAAGATTAACGGTCTTATTCATAAAGTTATAACACCTCTAAGAGCTCGCTGTATTATGCTTTAGGAAAAACGTTATTCATAATAGCATTTTAGTGCTAAAACATTCTATAAACCCATTATAAAGTTATATAGGCCAGAACTCTACTATAACCCTACTATAACAGTGCTTTATGGACAAAAGATGGCCGACATTCAACAGATGATTGTTGAAAGTGATATTGGGCGCGTTCCATTAATCGATCGCAACGACCTTAACGCAATTTGTATCGTTTCACCTGAGACCCGTGGTCGTCGCGAGCGATCGTTTAACGTCAGAGATGACGTCACGCACGTTTGCGACTGCATTGTGTCCACTCCGACCCACCAAAACGGCAATTTCAGCGGTCTTGGTCGCGGTCGTTGTCATCGAATAATGGAACGTACCCATAAACATTAGGCAGCTCGCGCGATTTTTAAAATCATGACTTTACATAAGTCATCGGTGACATTGTTTTTTTTTTTTCTTTTATTCGAAATGGTCATTTTCACACGTAATTTGTAGACGATTCGGCGTGTTTGGTGTTTCTTTGTTGGATCATTTTGTCCACTGAATTCCTTGCACTGGCAACATTTTGACTATTAGCAGATTTTAACTATAGAAGGTTTATAGAACGCTTATGAATAAACAATTTTATAGAACGTTTTATAGGCTTATAAAGCATTTTAACTAATTAATGTAAAGGACCTTCTATAAGTGTTTCTTATGAATTAGACCGTAAGAGTTTAGGATCCACTTGATTACTATCGTGTTTCGGTTAATAGTAATATAGGTACCTGGTACCTAATGGCCCCAAAATATCTGAACAGAGCAAAGTTTATAGACCGTGTATGAGTGGCAATGCGTCTACATTTAAAACCTAGTCGTTATGCAGATGTCTTTAGACTGTAGTATTTATACTTATCTAGTATAAACGGGGGTCTTTAATATATATCGTCTATGAAGTATTTATACTTATCTATACATATAATAAAACAGTAAAACCCGCGTGTCTGTACATTGTATATATTTACGAAAAACTAATTGGGGGCGACGTTAAAATAGTATTAGAACAGTTATCAATGATTTTTAATTTTATTGTCTGTCTGTTTGTCTGTTTGTCCCTTTGTCCAGGCTAATCTCCGAAGATACTGGACAGATTCGAATGAAACTTTTTGTGGTGTATAGATACTAAGCCTGGCCAATATTTAGGCTACTTTTTACTGCGGGAAAATCCCTCATTCCCACGGGAATCTCTACATTTAATAAAATCGTAGGAAAGTCAAAACTGTACATTGAATATTTTTTAAAAGAATACTTGGGACGTGATCTACAATACGTAGAAATCGAAGCCAAAAATATAGTTTTTCAGGTCTTTTGTTTGTTTGTCTATATGTATGTCCGGGCTAAACAAAAAAAGTACTCACTAAATAGCGCCTGTTAGTAGGTACTTTTATAGTTTAGCCCGGACATACTAACAGGTCCGGTCAACATATAGGCTACATATTATCACGCTATCTCTGAAAGAGCTGTAAATCTTTAAAATCGTAGGAGAGTCAAAACTGTACACAGATTTTTTTGGTTTAAAGAATACTTGGGGCGTGATCTACTATCGATATCGAAGCCAAATATAGTGTTTGTTTTGTCTGTTGTTGTTTGTCTGTATGTATGCCCGAGCTAAACTCAAAAAGTAATGGATCTTAATGGATTTACTTCAAATTTGCATGAATTTCCGAGAATTTTCAAAGACACCGCATTGGGTAAGGTTCATAGGTACCGTGCATCCAAATAATGGCGAAATCTATTTCCTGCGGTTGTTACTTCACATGGTCCGAGGCTCAACGTATTTCACTTTTCTGAGGACATTTGATGGCAAGGAGTATCCCACTTACTTACCGCGCAGCTTGCGTAGCACGTCACCTTCTCGACGGTTACCAAAACTGGGATTACACCCTCGCGGAGGCAAGCGTCAGTGACGGAGAAATATCGCCATCATCTGTCTGAAGATTTTCTATGAGCTTTGAGACAAGTGCTACTGGAGACAAGGTCGAAGTAACTAATGAACGCATGCTGAACACCTGTCTTAGTTCATTTCAAGATGTGGTCATTTCCACCACCGATTGAACTATCGAATATGGGTTACCAGCTCCCCAAATCATCACCGCATCAAGACCGTAGAAATTGAGAGTTTTTTTTTTATGTAATGGAAGTGGTAAACAAACGTGCAGTTCACATTGATGTTAAGTGATGACTGCAGCCTATAGACACCCACACAAAGACCAAGGTCAAAATGCAGATGCGGTACCACTCCTGAGGCCTAAGGTCTTATGCCTCTGTGCCGGAAATTACAGGGCCGTACATTACCACCTGACCGGAACACGATAGTGTTGAACACTACCATTTAGCGGCAAGTATATTAGGTAATGCGGTGGTGCCTACGCCCGCGTGCTCCGTCACTGGGGCTCTACCACCAGTAGAAATAACGCTGAGACCAATTACAATCCGGGCGAAATGACCATGTCGCTTTGTTCTCTTCAGAGCAAAAACAAATGTATGATACCGTTCTTGAAAGCGTTGGGCAAAACCAGGGTAAAATATTTTTCTCCTGGATTTTGGATGTTCCTGGTGGAACAGGAAAAACATTTGTTACCACTGGCATACTTGCAGAGGTCAGGAGGCAAAATTGCTATTGCTGTAGCGTCGTGGGGAAATAAATTACTGCCATGTGTTCCGCGTCCATCACTGTTAGAAACGGTCAAAAGTTTTTTTTATTTATCTAATTTTTTAAGGCTGAATATATGACGAAATAATAGCTCAACACACATTTTATACATTCACAAACGCTTAATTTGATCTCTATTACACAGACATCAATTAGTGACTTGTACTTACACGTGCACCTGTGCGCGTAGCGCGTAGAGAATACCAAATGTCGCCCATAAGAGGGGACTCCTCCTATACATTTCTCGCACATATCCCAATGGCAGAGAATATGTATTAATACTTAAGTAGTATAAAACTCATTACGTCTATTTTCTAGGTATATAGATAAGTACAAATTTTAGACTGCGACGAGAATGTAAAAACTTCTGTGTCCACTATTGTTACACAAAGTTTACCGCACTACACGCCAGCGAATATCAACGTATAAAATATAAAATCACTCGTGCATAACTTTGACCACTGCAACATATTTGATTAATCAAAACTGTCAGCAACACGCTCTTTTGAACATGGATACAACACCGAAAGATAGAAGTTTGCATACAAAATAGTTATGTTTTATTTACTAATGACGGCTATCTAGCCACTGGACTACAGTGTTACAATAATAATACAGATAGATACCGTGCTCAACAATAAATATTGCACATTGAGCCTAGGAAGGATATTTCGGCTTATTTCGGGTAGAACGTTATCTCTTTCGCACCGTACCTATTTGTCGTTTGTCGACCGTTTTGAACCATCAAGTTTTGACCAATATCGGACTGTAATTGCTTACGTAGGCAGTGTGCAACAGAGATAACGCTCTACGAAGTCGAAACGAGTCGATCGTCTATTTCGCAGGCTCGATGTGCAATATTAATTGTTGAGTACTGTATCTTTCATAGCACCAACTTTGCTTACTAAAAATGAATGTATGTATCTTCACGCCAAGTCCCTTAAAAATAGGCGGAGAGTGTAGTAAGCCAGATATCCCGCTCCACAAACACCTCCCGAGCTTCTTCTACATTCATCATTCTGTTCATACCAACATGCACGCCGATTTCTAATACTCTTGACCAGACATTATGTACGAGTATTACAAATGTACCTACATGCAAATAAAAAGTTTTGTACGATATATTATGTATCTTGTGAGGATGGTCAAACGTCAAAGATTAATCGATGAAAATACAATTGAAAAAGCTGTTTGTCTCAACTAATGTCCACTAAAAAGCAAATAAGTTCAGCCGTCCTATTTTCTACTATATCACACTTAGAACCCTATCACTTTTTAATATAATATAGGTATAGATGAGTGAATGATGCTTTTTAGTCTAAATCTCTGGCATCAAAGGGTGTTTAGTTTCCAGATTTAGTATTTTCATCAATCGGCAAATTAATCCTACAATCAGAAGATATCTACAATGAATAAATTAGATAATATTTGCACATGCACTTGTAATAAGTGAAGCTGTGACATAGAATAAACTATTGTAAGAATGTACTTTAGGATTATTAGAACACGATAGGCAATCGAATGATAATGATAATCTTATAAGTAAAATGATAAATGTGTTTATTGTTATGACTTAATTTTTGTATCCAAAATTTTCTTTCTTTCGTATTGCGCCACCAATTTTCGTTTTTTACACAACCTTATGGTTGACTGGTATAGAATGCTTCCTAGCATTAAGTCCGCCTCATGTTCGCTCAATGTGCACGAAAGTTTAAATAAATAAATAAATTTACTACGGTAAGTACGGGTAAGTAATTAAGTATAAGTACCTACATAAAATATTGATACTATTAAAAATGGAATAAGATAGCTGATGACCTATAACAACATTGACCAGTAAAAAACGTGATGAGTGATAAATGAGCTAGGTTCTCAATCTTATTATGCATAAAAATGAAGCGCATCCATTTTGTTGAAATAATCTTTGACCTTGACCGAAACAGTATCCGTTTGGCATTTACTAAACGTGTTTTTATATCAGAACATTAATTTTATTTTAATGACGGTAATATCAATTTCTCAAATCCATTGTATCGCTTAAGACCGACGCCTTCGCTTATCATAATTATTTAATTTTAGAATGCAGACATAATCGCGTCTACGATCAAAACCGTTCAGTGACACATTGCGCTTGACGTTCGAAATTCAAAACAATAATAAGCTTCGTTCTTTTTTTTTCTGATAAATTATTCATACCATAATCCGAGTGATGGGAGTGCAGGACCGCTTTCCGTCGACTCATCAGACGGGTATAATTTAATGCGTGCATTTATTATTGATAATGGAATTAACTGTGCCCGATTATCATATGATTTGATGGACGCACTATCTCCCGATCAGACTAACTTGCCGCCCACTGCACTTAAAAACTAGTTAAGCGTAAGTCGATTTCGTCCATCGTGAGTTCCGCACAGAATATAAGTACTAAATCGATCTTACGAAAACATTTTGATTGTATAGGTGCCTCCTTAATATAAAATAAAAAAATATAATTTTGATTTTAATGTTTTTTTTTCAAAATGTTTTTATTTTTCGTAATGCGATAATTTACCACGTTCTCTCTTATCTCAGAAGTTAGGACATGTTTACCTATCGCATTATTTCATAGATGTAGGTAATTAAATAGGTATATATAATTTCTTGAGATTTTCACAAAGAGTCTTATCTTATTTTATGACAAATATTGTTAGAGGTACACTTTTTAGCCCTTTACCCACCTAAAGCAAGTTTAAATCAAATTTATTTATTTACACCTTTGTCTGCCCAAGACTATAGAAGCTGAAAAACAACCGAAACCGGTTGATTTTAAATAATAATTTAAGTTCAATATACGAGAAATAAAAGCGTGAAAATAGAAAAAAAAATAAGACGTGGCAGAGGGACAGAAATAGGAGTGATTTTGTAAGGTTTCATTTTTCATTATGATACGGAACCTTAAAAAAGCGACGGCCACAGACGATGTGGTCATTGCGGCTAATTATTGTTATCTTTATGGTAGCAATCGGTCTGCCTCGTTTACCGCCGCGATAGTAGGTACGCTTTGAAACGCGATTTTTTTCTCTATTTCCATTTCCGAAAACTTTTTAGATGTCATTTTTGTAGTTTTTGTCTGTAATTTAATGAAAGAGCGGCACCCAATGAGTATTCGAGTTGATTACTTTTGGTAACCGTCATTATTTGCGATGATACGAACAATGTTACTATTTCATTAAAGCTACCCAATAAAAATGCGGCGGCTCGTTTCCTTCTATTGATAATGAAATTATATGTAATTGGCTTTTTGTGTGAGTATGCCTATTCAAGCAGCATTCATTCAACTTTAGTTTATTTTTTTATAATAAAGTGTAAATTTCATTTTTTTTTATTGTAAATGTGGTTTGATACTGCTAATATATAATATCTAGATATTACTATGCTGAAGTTTTTTTTTTAACTCATTGAAAAGTTTTCCAAAGATATTGGCTAGTCAAATAACTTCATGTTATTCCTTCGAGTCGTTTCTTATTTAATTAGTGGTGGCCAACAATAAATGTGGCAGTTAACGGCAGTTTATGTCGATGGTAAGTTACTGCAGCTTAAAGACATCTATGAATGACACGAAAATCTATGTCAAAATGCATTTTTTTTTATGTATTGGAATTGGCAAACAAGCATGCAGTTCACATTGATGTTAAGTGATGACTACAGCCTATAGGTGTCTATAAACCACAAAGACCAAGGTAAAAATGTAGATGCGTTACCACTCCTGAGGCCTAAGGTGTTACGCCTCTGTGCCGGAAATTACAGAGCCGTACATTACCACCTGACCGGAACACGATAGTGCTAAACACTACCATTTAGCGGCAAGTATATTAGGTAATGCGGTGGTGCCTACGCCCGCGAGCTCTGTCACTGGAGCTCTAGCAACAGTGAATGCATACGTATTTCCACTATTGAAACCTAAGTTGTTTTGATAAAATTACGGGACTGTACTTAACCATCCAGTTACATGCTCTGCCCACTACCACTCGAGTTTCTCTGTTCAATGGGCTATGGATGGGTCACTTTGATTCTCATATGGATGTCCTTATCTCTGATTCGAGTCCGCAGCACCGATCGTAGATCTCTTGATTGCTCACTGCGTGACTTTCTTATGAGGTCCATCCAGCGACGATGTTTCAGTTCCACATGTCAACACCTTAGTCCTATTAATTCTATCACCAGTAAAAGCACTTAGTCTATTTTTTTCCGTCCCGACTTTTAAGTCCCACTTAGATTTAAGTGACATTTGAGTATTTGGCCGTTAGATCTTCGTTCAAAAATTTTGTTTGTTTATATTTCAACGATTACCTATTATCCGTAAAACTAGACTCACAATGTTAAACCGCTCAGCAACACCTCGTACAAATCAGTAACTAGCGCTTGTTTAGTCACGTTTCTATTTTTTTACTTGAACCATAAGCTGAGTAAGCTGACAGTTAATGCACTTTACGAGTACACGCAGAATGTTGCATGAGAAATGCATGGTGCAAAACAAAAGAAATCGTTCAAGATGTTTTTGGAGTAGTTACAAATATTGTAAATAGTTTACCTGATTTTTTTTGCTTACTCGCACAGTTCCAGTGTAGCAGCCCGCGCGCATAGCCACCTAAATTACCTAAACTATCTACCGCCAAAAAAAAAGTTCAACACTATCGTGTTCCGGTTAGAAGGTAATGTATGGCCCCGTTAAGGATTTAAAATTGATAAATTAGTCGCCGGTTCCGAATGTAGGGATTAGGTACGCTTATTACGTTTTTCAAGGGATAATATCGAGCGATTACCACTCGATATTTGGGATTTCAATTAATAAAATTGTATGGAAGGTTTGAGCAATATAAATTATATGCCGCTTAAATCTTCGCTTCTTCTGTTTTCCGATTAGATACAAGTGCGCAGTATACATTTTACCGTCAAATTTAATTACTTTAGAATAACGTTAAGGCTGTTTTCTCTTCGTTAAATGGCAACGTGAAGTGATCATAAGTTTATGTTTGAGATAAATATTTACTTTTTTCGAATAAGTCTGATATTTCTTTTAGTCTTGGAATGCATAACTCGAATCCCATCGTACCAAACTTGTATTATTAATTTATTTGCTAATTTTATTGAAAAGACATAAAATGAAGGGTAATTGAAACCTTAATTTCATTCAATTTTAAAGTCACGAACTGACAGACGTTAACAAAAAACACAATGGGTAAAAGTAGCTCGTCTAAAGATAAAATCAGCTAACTCCATCCACAGTGTGCTAATAGAAACCTTTAGCCAAAGAGGCGATCGATCGACAGAATTGAGATACAATACCGAATTCAAATGAGCGATCGTACGTAACGAATGGCCGACATCCGTCGCGTCACAGTGGGTATTTGTTACACGCGGGGGGTCAGCAGGGAAGCACGTTCCCAACATTCTTTCCGAAATAACGCGTAGGGATGCAAGACGATATCTTTTGATTTAAAATTGTAAAAGCATCGATGTTAACTGTTGCAGATAATTGATGCATCGAGATAATCCTAATCCTAAACGATATTTTAAACATCGATCTTAATGTATTGACGCTGATTCATAATAAATTGAACAATAATTAGCACGAATTACTTAACGTTGCTAAGGTTGCTATAGGTAAAAGTGGACTGGCGGAAAAAAAAAAAGTAACAAGAAAGCGTAATGCGATGTTTGTTTCCATTCACCGTAGGTAGTTCTAATATTATAAAAATACAGAAACGGATGGATTCACTTGAATAGGTGGACGGGTGGACGAGTAGATGGGTGGATAGTTGGTTGGATATACCGAGGGATAAACTGGCCGTCAGGTAGACACATAGATAATAGAGAGAGTGAAAGAGAGAGAAATGAGTTCATACTATGTATAATATTATTTTGTGTTTTATATTATTCACCATTTAGTAAAGAACTTCATTCATAACGAGGATCCTCCACACGTACACCACATTACATAATTATATGTTATAACTATCAGAATAAAATATTTTTTATAAGGTTTAGTTTAATAACAAAAACGATATATCGATGTTTACTTTTATGCTGTTTGCTTCCCTATAACACCCCATCGCATATGTTCCGCCACATTGCCGATTAATCACTTCACACTTACGACTCCGAACAAAAATTTCTAGTGAATAGGATAATTTTTCTCGTAGCTGTAAAACGGAGCGGTCGTTAGCTCGATTTTTGAAGACTGCTCGAAAAATAATAGCGTGTTTTTGAGTGTTTTCCTCGAATGTACCGTTGCCTGTAAAATGCGAGAATTCGTACATGCATTGGAGTGGTCCGTTTTAAATTGCACCTTTGAACTGACATGCATAAACAGGAAAGTTGAGTTGCGACGAATTTATTATTTATAAACTAGCGACCCGCCCCGTCTTCGCACGGGACCTACCAGAATGTTGCTCAGGTTCAATGCGGCGAAATAAAATGAAATATGTAACAATTTTTAAGTTAGGCCTTAACCGTTATAACTCTAAAATTTTATTCAGTAATTTTTCTGTGATACGCGTACGTTCACACATACAGGCAGACAAAAATAAATTACAAATCAAACAAAAATATTCTTTCATTGGAAGAAGCCCAATGTTATTTTTATCTCAGATGCAATAAAAATCACATTGACCTTAGTTTTAAATTACCAGTTTTGATTTTAGGGTAGATATGTCTATTGGAACTTATTATATTCATTTGCCACCAATACGAACTGCGCGATTGCTTGAAACTCAGTTTCCCCAGAAGACTTTCGGATTTTTTAAAACCTATAATTTGAACTCTATCCCATTTATAATAAAGAACGAGGGCAAAATTTTGTCGGGTAAATTAAAAAATAACTGTTCATTATTGTTCATGTAGGATTTAAACATAAACCTGTTATTTATCCGCGGTCACAAACTCATAAATTGGGTACAATAAATTTGGAGATATCGCGTTTGTTTGACGCAAACGTGTGGTAGGATTGTCGTAATTTGGTGTAGAAATTATAGAATTAGGATTTCAAAATGTGTAATGAAGTTGTGTAGGTTCTCAAATTTACTAATTTACTATTAAGTTTAATAATATTTATAGAACAACGCTTTCATGTCCCAAGTACCTAATAAAGAGTAATATGTACCTATTATTAAATCAGATAATAGGTACATATCCAAACTTCTAAGATGCCATTTTATAAATTGATAAAAGATATAGATCGAAGATAATCATTGCACCTCTTCGACTGCTCCATTTGGCTCTAAGGTTGACTGGGAGAGAATACCACTCAGTATTAAGTCCGCCTTATGAGCATTAATGTGCAAAAAGCTTAAATAAGTAAATAAATAAATATTGAATGGTAGTGATACAATAGGTATCTCCAATATAGGTCACCACAAATTTAACCTGATATTAAATAGAAAATATTAATCATTTGATATACGGATATATGTGAGTGAACACCTCATTGTTTTATGAATCGAATACGAATAAAATCGTCAAATAAAACACGAAATTATTAAAACAAACAACTCAGCGTTACAAAATACTTTTCCAAATTTCAAGAAACCAGCCTGCCGTATGATTCATTGTCTCTGGAAATCCGATGAGGACAAATTTTTATGAAATTCAAGTAGAAAACCAGCGGATGGAAGTTGCTTCTAAGGGTACCTCGTTATTTTTTATTTTGGGGGGAAGGAACGCGTTTTGTATGAGTATTTAAAATTTTCGTCTCGAGGCAGCATTGTGCGCTGGTTCAGGAAACCATTATGGCGCCATATGCGGGTGTCATACGAGTTTTGGTGATAGCGTTCGTCATTTGTAAGACCCTTTTGTGTACCACTAAGGATATATTTTTCATAAAAACGAGCAGTAAGTACGGCTTTTGGAAGGGTAAGTGATATACAGGTATTTTATTTGTTTCTTATATTCAGCAATGGGGGATGTAGGAGATGGTGCAAGGTCAGTTTGGTCAGTAAAAAAATATATTTTACACAATATTTATTTCTTTCTCGTGGTAGTACTCCATGTCCAAATTAAGGTTAAATGGCGTAGTCATTTACAAGACCCTTTTTGTGTATCACTAAGGATATCATCATCATTATCACTCCAGCCAAAAGACGTCCACTGCTGGACAAATCCTTCCCCAAAGACAACATTGTTGTGCATCATTAGGGTAAAAAATGCCATAATTGCCACGCTTGGCAGGTGGATTGGCGACCGCAGTCGCGGTAGTTTTATTGCGGGATGCTGATACCCGTTCCGAATGTTTTGACCGCCATTGTTCGGTTGACTGACTAGGGGAAGAATTCCCTTCCAAGGGAATTCTTCCACTAGTGGGCGGTGGGGTCGTCACGTCCCGACGCCAGGACTAAGGATATATATTTTTCTTAAAAACGAGCAGCATAAATAAACATGCATGCATACTCTGAGACGTTATAATGTGAAATGTACTCGTATTTTATTCCTTGAAACAGCCCGTATGATAAGAAAGGAATGAAATAAATTTCATTTACGTACGTCAGGGTCCTCTGGACGTCAAACTAGTAGACATCCTCTCATCCTCCGAATGGAGACAGATCCCGAACGTCTAGGTGATTTGTGGAGTTTGATGAGCACTAGTCTCCCACTATCCGCCGTCTATTCCCCTAGACGGTGGGTGATCATGATGGATTTCTCAGCGAAGCAGGTATACGGGGAACCGTACTGCGAGGACTGTTAAAGACAGTTTTTGGTAGAGCCACTAAACTGCCGCAAGGATACTACAACTATATACTCCTGTGAGCGTGCATATACACTTACGTATACACGGCACTGAACGGGGTTGTGTTTGACAGCGCTGTTAATTAATGAACACAGGCTGTATAAAATAAAAGTGCTCGTATAAAAAAAAAATTGCAATCACATGTTTACGAACAGGACATAACCTCCATCTCACACTATCATTAATTTTACAAATCTGATTGCTATACCTAGAAATATATTAACAATCTAAATAAATGAATTGTAGAGCAAATAAATATTATTAATACCGGTTTTGCATGATCTCGTTTTATAAACTATCTCATCTACCATTCTCCTATGTCAAGTGGGTTTATAAGAGACGGGATACTTAAATAAGTCTGTCATCATGTCAGATGTTTCATATAAATCGCACTGTTAACGACGTCGGCACTCTATAAAATAGATTTTTAGGATTCCGTTCTCATGGGGGTCAAGTGGACCTTTACTCTTTGTTCTTTTACGTTACAGAGTTAGAGGGCTTATAATTACATGTCATGTTAGTACACTTTCACATATAGACAGAGATTACTGACAGTACTAATGTGGTTCGATTTTGAAAAAAAAATATATACTACGAGGGAAGGGGAAGAGGGCAGAGGGCAGGGGGAAGGAAGGCGAAAAGGCAATGCGCGCGCGCGGCTCGTACTTATAAAATTTGGCGGTAACAGGTGACTCCACCACCTGTTACCGCCAAATTCCATTTTCCATTGCTAGAGTTCAAAAGCATAGGCACAGTCAGGGAGCTGTCCGCTTATCCAAAATCAATCTAATATAGCTTTTAGTGCCATTAAGGTGTCCATATGGTCAAGCGGCGAGTAATAGAGAGATAATACCAGATAATATAATAGAACATGCTCAACAGTGTTTGGATAAAAATGTAAACAAAAAAAAAAGAAAATTGAAAACTTAAAACTTAAAAATCATATCGACTTCAAAAAATCACTAAAATCTGTTTTCTGTTATTTTTCAGTTTTTAGTTGTGGTTTTTTGAAGTCGGTGTTTTTTTTAATAATAATTAGATTAATTTGCGAAATAATAAGTTAAAAGCGACACTCTTGTTACACTTACTTTTGTTACGGACATTTAGCTGGCAGAGGGTGCCAGCTAAATGTCCGTACTTAAATATGCGAAAAAATTTACGGTACTTATTACATATGACGAAATTAAAAGAAAAACAATCAGGTAGGTTTTACAAGTAAACGAATTACCCAACGGAACCCTACATTGCACGGAACCCGCCACGCACTTGCCTGTTTTTAATGATTTCAAGCCTAGATTTGTATCGCGTTCCCATTTCGCTTAAGAATCCCTGTTATTTATTATCATTCACACCCCGAACGGTTTGAAATTATTATGTATAGTTGTTTTTTGAGCTTATAATTTAGCGGCTATCACGTTTCGAAATAATTAATACCGAATCTGTAATATGAAATGTCTGCAATATAAAATTTAGAGAGCATTTTGTATTCAAATCATTTTTAATTGAGATTTATTTGCAAATTAAAAATATAAATCACATTTGATTTATATCGTCATATGGTATCAATTAAGAAATTTTATTTTTGTATATAGCTAAAATCTAAATCGAATATACCCATAATTTAGGCCATCCTATATGTGGTAGAGTTGCAGTGGTAGAGCTTAATTTAACGGTCGGTCTAGAATTTTACGTACCGATCATATAAGAAACCATTCAAAATAAACTCAAACCTTAGGGCATATTATACAACTCAGTTGACTTCATTCTAATCGCCACTGTGCAATACAATTAATTGATAAGAATCATTGTATTGCGTCAAAGTTGATATAATGTGCGAATTACGACCATTTTAGGTAAACAGCAAGTTACTACGAAGCACCTTTAAATAATTGTTTTATGTCATGCAAACATGCAAACAGTTCACATTGATGGTAAGTGAATAATATAGCCTTAAACATCCACAGGGATTGTAATGTAGATGCATTGCCACTGCTGACTACTTAGACCAAGTTGTTATACATACTTCTTTACTAGAAATTACAGGGTAGTAAATTACCACCTTACTGGAATACGATTCGTTCCAGATTCGCTTCTGGTGATAGAGCTCAATCACTGGAGCTCTATCACCAGTAGCATGTTTCGGTCATTGATTTACTTGTTTCAGTTATTAAATCGTTATCAATCGGTCTAGTCGTTTTGGAATAAATTGGCTCAGACAGGTGACAGAAAGAAAGACAGAAAGTGCGCACTACAACCATCTAAAAATCTATGAATTATGTTTTTATACAGGTTGGTAAAGATAGAAAACAATAGTTAGATCAAGTCGAACTTGACTGGGAACTAATAACTTTATGAACGTGACTTAGCTATGAGCTTCGTGATCGAATTATGGTAAAGGAGAACAGTGGTGAAACAATTTATTGAATTTGTAAATCACTGTTGTTTTCATTCGATTCTAAATGAAATTACTTTTTAAATTAACTTGCATAGAGGTAAAGGGTCAACTATGGCTATGTTTGAGGATTCATATAGCAAAAGTTAACTTTCCCGAAAATTGCTGAGGTTGGAGAGTTTTTAATGATATAAAAGAGTGGCCTGAGACTCTACGAGACACCAATGCCACCTTGTCAACATCGGTAAAAAGATCGCCGCTCCTATTAATACATTGGAGCAGTAGAAGCTGAGACAGAGTGGGATGCCCCGGAGCCTAATCCGCGACGCGCGCGACTATATCGACGGCAATGACGACGACTTCAAGCATTTTATATTGAAAGTATTTAAATAATAATAGCAACCCATTATACGTCCCACTGCTGGGAACGAGTCTCTCCCCTTTTTTTTGAGGACTGGATTCTCTCCACCACGCTGCTCCAAAACGGATTGGTGGAGGTAGGTGGGTTAGTGGCCAACCCACTGTCGGATGTTTTCAAACCGCCCATAAGGCCCCCGACAAGGTTTAACGACTGCTATCCTTCGATAGCAACCGGGACCGACAGCTTAACGTGCCCTCCGAAGCACGGAAACGCGTATTTAATTTGTCACTAGCGGTCACCCATCACACTACCGACTGCGCCCGTAGTCCTTAACCGAGTAGATCGCACCACACCAGCCGCTGGGCCATGCACGCTTCAATTAAAGTAATTAAATACTGCGACATAAAGATATTTATGAGTACCAGTCTGGGTTAGGTGGGCAATGACGCCGTAGGCAAGGCACGCGTTACCTAACCTATGTATCGCCAGATGATGGTGTTCAATACTATCGTGTTCCCTTTATTGAGATGGTCATTTATGGTCCCGTAATTACTATCACAGACTTAGAATGACTTAGACCTCAAGAATGGCAACGGAACTCGATTTTCTTTTTAATTTAAGAAAGGTGGTAAACAAGCATGCAGTTCACATTGATGTTTAGTGATGACTGCAGCCTTATAGACACTAACACAAAGACCAGAGGTCAAAATGCAGATGCGTTGCCACCCCTGAGGCCTTAGTTGTTTTGTCTCTGTGATAGTTATTACGGGTTCTTGAATTATTTATGAATGCGCAGGAGCAAATCATTTTTCTTACCTAATCCATTCAGATTTTTCATTATCTCATTCGAATCGAATCATATATTGCATTATGTTTTTTATCATACCAGGAACATATAGGCATAAGTTTAAAGGTATAAATATTAGAATATAACATTTAGTAGAAACTTTTCAAAACAAAACTCGACCAGAACGATTTTTGTGAGAATGTTATACTTAGTAGGTTACCCCCAACTATCGATTGAGGGATTCCATGCTATCCGAGTAAGTGCTTAAGTATCCGACGAAAGTTTGGATAGATAGCTTATTGAAAACTGCCTGTAGTAGAAGCAGATCAATACTGTTAGCTGTGAACACATGAAGAACCTTCAGTCCACGGTTTGATACAATTTATATTGATTTTTTTTTTCATATTAGTAATAAATTTTTCGCAGTAGCATAATAATATGCTAGTTTAGAAAGAGCTACATTTAGAAATTAAAGAAAAAACGTCCTGAAAAATTTGACTTCGGACAGGAATCGAACCTGCGACCTCAGGATAACCAGTCCAGCCGCTTCACCACTAAGCTACTGAAGGCTTACTAATGTCACTAAGATCCCCTTAAATGTCAAAGGAAAAAAATATAGCGAAATAATAATAGGTATGGTTTAGTGTTTGTGGTGGTACCTACACGTTATAGGTCGAGGATACCCCCGAGCTATAGACATAGGCACCACCACATTACCTAATCATCCTACCAGCTGCGAAATAGTAGTTTTCCGCTAACCTGATAATTAACAGTCATATAATGATTACTACAAACACCTACAATTACGAGCAGAATTAAACAATTTCAGGCCTGAGGGATACTAGGGATAGTTACACATTTGTACTAAAAACTTGGATTCTTATGTATGTCTTGATGTTTTCAGAGACAAGAAAGGCATCTTGTCATGTCTGAACATGTATTTCTATAATGACAAATTATTCTTATAAATGTTTGTGCATTATACCAAGGAGTTTTAATGATAGTAGGCTACATCTACTTGGCTGACAGAATCTACGAAGAGTGAGTAAAAAATATTTGTATTCAATATCCTATGTAAAGGTATGCCTTGAAATTGAAGGCAAAGTTATATGCAAACACACTCTCTCTGAATTCATCAATCCTTCCGCCATTTAGTGGTCCTATCTGTCGGCTTCTACTTAAAGTTACCAGTAGAAAAAAAATGCAGTAAAACTTTTTTGAAAACCTAACTTCAATTCAAATTTGTAACCGTGTCATACATATAAAAATTGCTGAAGATTGAATGATTGATGATTCCCTCAAAGTATTAAATCTCTCGGTATTAAATTACCTACCATCATTTGTTCTTTCCCTCCTTCTTGGTATAAAAAAATGTTCTTGTGATCCGAATCGCAGATAAGTAGTCAATGCGAGTAGAAAATAAAATGTTTAAAAGTATTTTTTTTTTCATGTTTTGAACTAATTGTCCATACGTACCCCTTTGTTGGTTACGTCGCATGCTATTTATAGTAGGTGAATATCAGGGCGTACTTCCGGAAACGCACAATAGTGTAACATAATTACTCATTATAATAGCAACCCTTCGTACTTACGCTATTTTATATTTTATTGTAAAGGTGATGTCACAATAAGATAAAATCGCGACTATGTGCCGCTCAGTTTTTGCAATCCCTTTAGGGTTTTTGTGACAAAAATTGAAGGTGTGAAGATTACAATTCAAGAAACTGAATTTTATCTTCACGGATTTTTGATCATCAATATCAAATCAAATTCAAGACAAAGTCAAAATGTTATTTATCAATTGGGATTTCAAAAACCACTTATCTCTCTTTATCTATTTATATATAAGTAAAGTGATCTCACTGAAACTTGAGAACGGCTTTCATGATTTGGCTTATGTAAGTTTAGGAATATTCATAGACGTCTACGAAAGATTTGAAACATTAAGAATTTGTAAGGAAATTAGTAAAAAAACAATTTCATTTTCCCATCCATGGTTCGTGCCTGTCAAATCATTAACACATACCTAACAGGCCATAAGCTGTGTTGTGTCGTCGATGTAACAGACAAACCACAGCGAAAACTAATATACGTCTTAAACACGTGATGGAAAAATCACAGTGAAAACTAATATGTATACGTATAAATTTAACAAGTAGGTATTTTGTAAAGGCATCAAACCAGGCTTCCTCGAAAGTTCTACGGCAAAACGGAAATATGCGAGCGAACTCATTGGCAAAACGTAGAATTACTACTACTATAAAAAGAAAAAAAGTAAATTAATAAGAAAACGAGACACGAAACAAACAAAATCAAAGCAAATAATTCGAGAAGTTGTTTCTGAAACACGAAGCCTTGTATTTAATACACCCTCACATTGCCACTTCGCTACTATTATCAAATCTTATTTATATCGGCTATGCCAACATGCAATTACGATACACGATATGTCAATTACTCGTTTGAAATATGAAGCTGTATCATCTGTAGATAGCGTACTTGAATAAAATTAAAATGTCTTTCTACTACTACGAAAATTACGACGGGTTATATTATTTTAATGGTTCAGAAGTCTCATATCTTAGACATCAACTCGACTACTAATACAATAAAATTTGAATGCTGTAACTGTTTATTTAAATGCTTTACTATAGAAGTTTTCTTTTATATGTATTTTTGTTAACTGAGACATGAGTCCAGGTCTTATGATGAAATCCAAGATCTGTGTGCGCTGGTGGTGGAAAATGCACAACGTTAATATTCAAGTTTTCACTTCTGCCGGCGCAACAGAAGTGAATCCATGGTTTTTTTTAAAATTTTTAGGTAACAAATAAGAGAGCTTGCATGGAATAGAAAAGCATTTTATCTGTCAGCGATCAAGCTACAGTAACAGAAGGATAGATTTCATTTGAAAATAAGTCAAACATTAAGTCAATTATGTATGTACACGATATTTAGTCAAATATTATTAAGCCTTTCCCATGATGTTTACCACGATAGTGTGGAGGCTTCTTTACCGCCCATACGCCCATAACTAACAGACTTCCGTGACCAATCGTGACGGATAAGGCTAATTTATCACACCATGCTTCAATTTTATAATAACTCGCAGGTTGCGTGTGTGACAGAGAATATTCTATTAGTTGCGCTTGCTCGATTAATCTTCTATGCTACGTTATTAGTGTCTAAGCTGGATTAATGATTGTTTGCTAAGTGATCGAGGCCAGTTTTTATTCTTGGCTTATCAGGTTTGCAATTTCTCTTTGTTTGGAGTTACGGTAATATCCATTTGATTATATTTAGTTGCTGCAAGTTTATGTTTGGTATACATTTTTTCAAGCAATCATCTCATTGATGTTTTTTTACGTAATGGAGAAGGCAAAGAAATATGCAGTAGACATGGATAAGTAACTGCTACTGCAACAGCCTATAGACATCTACACGAGACCAGAGGTTATAATGTAGATGCGTTTCTACTCTGAGGCCTTGGTTGATTTACCCTGTATTTGTTATGGCCGATGATAAGTTTATTTTAGCTGCATACAAAATAAATTATTTTTGTTTGCAGTTACTTCAATCTCCAATCTCCAATCCGTCCGTCATCTTTGTGTTTGTGTATCTCATGTTAGAAAAGATAATCTTTAAAACTTTAAAGAGAATAAAATTAATAGTTGCATAAAAAATGTACCGCCCCTCTATTATTATTTTTGTAAATAATTGACAAAACTGGACTGTTTATCGTGAGGACTCAGGTGTGATCGCAGCCCGAAGTCAATTCTTAAATTCACTACTGAAATATATTAGGCGTGTGAAATGCTGTCAAGGCTAATACAAATCCTCTAAAACAACGTCAAATCAAACCTACGACGCTTGAACCAAAAGCAAGTATCGGAAAATATTTGCGAGTAATAGACATTCAAATGAATTTATTCCTAGCACCTAGACATTTTCATCCCGCCGCCATAACCTTTATTGGTCCACCACGTATAAAGTTGGGGATAATACCAAAGCCAGTGCGCGTTCTATTTATTGCACTAATAAATATTTATGTCATAATCCGAAGTAATGGTGGCGCGGAACCGTGGATATACCCATCATAGGAACACCTGGTGTATAAACCAAGGGCGTTCAAATTAATCCCTTTCAAAGTTTCAATCCTCTTCGAAATTGTCGGCTCTTTGACGGATATGCGTTTACTTAGACCACCGGCGGATAAACTGTTTTTTCTTTTTGTTTGAGATAATACGTGGTTTTACTCTTGTGTTTTTTACAATTTAGATCGTTTTTAGGGTTCCGTTTCCTAGTCAATTATTGTGTGTGACAGACTAGAAAAATTACATCTTAAACCTCGTGAGCGGCAGACTTGTCTATAATATATTGTCAGGTACTAGCAGCCTGCACCGGCTTTACACGCGTGCAATTTGTACTTACATAGTCAAGATCCTCAGGGGTGGCAACGCATCTGCACTTTGACCTCTAGTTAGTGTGTAGATGTCTATAGGCTGGAGTCGTCACTTAACATCCATGTGAACTGCAAGCTTATTTGTCACCACCATCACATAAAAAAATTGACGTAAGCTATCCTATCTTTTAAGTTGGATGAAACTGCACACGGTGTGCAAAGTTTGATTATAATTGGCTACGTAGTTTAGGAGGACTTGTAATTTTCTAATAATATGTATAGAAAAGAAGTGAAAAGTTATATAATAGAGGAGTCACTCTTCCTCTCTTTACTTAAGATTACTAAAGAACTGACTTAATGACTAAAGAGATTTTTTTTTATTTTGCAACAATTGTGTAATGAAGATTGTATTATCAGGTTCTAAGGTAGCAATCTGACATTAGTAGGTAGCTAAGGGTACTAATAAAATGTTGGTAGTAAGTATATATAAGAATTGAGTTTCTTTATAGGTATTCCTCAATAATAATTACATTTCCTTATAAAAGATATACTCTATATATCGATCTCGTGCCACAGTCATGCGTTATGGAAGATACGTTATGCTCTCGGCTATTAAACTATTATTGGGACTTAATGTCAATAATAACCTATACTTAACTCAAACTGAAAAAATTATACATACCTTGAATAATTCTCTGTAATTATTTGTGTTCTTTAAATTTTATTGAAAAAGAGTTAAAAGGATTCAATTGGTAATTATAATGAGTGGAAAGGTGCACTTACATTATTCTGTTCGGTTATTTTTTTTTTGGTTCATGAAGTTGAAATCTTTATTCAGTTCAGTTTTATTAGACAATATGAATTGAGATAGCAAATACGTATAAACTGAATTTCATATATGCACGACAAGTTAACGTTACTGTAACAGCAAAGCAACCGGATTTTTTTTTTAATTTCATTTTTAGAAGTAGTATTATTTTATTAATAGCTAGTGCTGTGCTTGGCCGATATCGGCCACGAACTATACGAAATCAATTGTCACATTTCAACTTTTTTACTGGTGGTAAAGTTCCAAGTCTAGGTACTCGATGGCGTAGGCACCACCTCATTACCTAATCTATCTGCCACTAAATAGTAGTGTTTAGCACTATCGTGTTCCGGTTAGATGGTAATGTATGGTCCCGTAATAACACAGAGATATGCCACCTTAGGTCTCAGGGGTGTCAACGCATCTGCATTATGTCCTCTGGTTTTTGCACGATGCACTTGAGAAGTAAATTGCTGACAAAGATTATTTTACTGTATGGTTGCAGTTACTGTACCGTACAGGTTATATCTAACAATAAATAAATTTCACAGCTGTGATACTGCTAAGTGCATAAACTTATTTATTATTATAACAATATTTTAAGTACGATCACACTAAGTACATCCATTCAAAGTAAAAGCTACTAGTCCTACCTAGTTAAAATACACATCAATAAAACGACCGAGAAAAATAATCCTATCCACGATTTATAAATGAAATCCATTTTTTATTGTGTACAAATGAGTCCTATATTAACATTTTTTCATAACAATTTATAGGTCGCTAACGAGTAAGTCAATAAATTTTACATCTAAGCCCCGGAACGCACTCACTGTGTTCTATACAAAACTATAATTTAAGAGGAGTGCTTACGGCTTGATGTGTTTTCTTATCTTTGTAAAGTTTAAATAATTTAAGTGGGCCTCTCTGAAGTCAGCCAGTGTTCATTACTATCTTTAATCATAAAATTAACTTACATCTAAAAAAAGAACTACTGCGCTACTACGTTATCGTAAGCTTAGAAAGGGCAAACATTATTTATTCGTATAAATATCTAATCTAGCAGTAACAAAAATTAAAGCTGTCTTTGAACTTTGAATTCAATATCTATATATATATATTGAAATAATATACATATATTAGAGTAGATATTTATTATCTAAAAATAAAGCTTTTATTTATTTACTGTTTTTTTTTCTTTTAATCTACCTTTAGGTTGTCTGGTAGAGATCGCTCCTCTAGCGACAAGGCCGCCAATTGTATACTCTGTAACTTTTTTGTGTATTTCTTCGTATTCTTCACTGGTGTACAATAAAGTGTATTGTTGTTGTTGTTGTTGTTGTTGTTCAAGGAGTTGTTGAGGCTCCAATAGCCAATTAAGGTTTACAGATACGTAGAGTCCTTAAAATAATGAAATACAATACTTTGGCCACTAGTGTGTTTAACTCAACACTATTCTCCGATTAAGAAGAGAGCTGTTTCTACCTATAAATGTAAATTTGGTAAAATTACTTATTTTAAACTATTTCCTGTCCCTCAGCAAATGCTTAAACAATGCACGCACAGTGTCATGTGATACATGGGAAAGGGCAACACCTACCTGTTAAACATGTAAAATTTGGATATTGAAAAAGAGCGGCCAAGTGTGAGTCGGACTCGCCCATGAAGATGTCCGTCGTAGCGAGTTTTAATTTTTGTAATGGTAGTCGCAAACAAGCATGCTGTTCACATTGATGTTAAGTGATAACTGCAGCTTATAGAAAACCACAAAGACCAAGGTCAAAATGCAGATGCGTTACCGCTCCTGAGGCCGGGTGTTATGAAAAGGTGGTGTGAAATTACGGGGCCGTACATTACCACCTGACCGGAACACGATAGTGCTGAACACTACTATTTAGCGGCGCCGGTGAGCTCCATCACTGGAGCTCCACCAAAGTACCATTTATCGAGAGGATATACCTATGCAGATTTTGAAAATATGTCAAATCCCAAATATTATTCAAAATCTCGTTCAAAATAAATTTTACTGGAAATTGTCCATGAGAACCTTAGCAATTTTGTTGTAGGTTTGTACTCTCTTGTTTTGTAAGTAACAGAGGGGAGACACGTTTTACCAACCGAATTTCAACTACGTAGTCTTAATAATTTTAGAGTAAGGTGGCTGTGTCATACGGACAGACTAACAGACACACAGACAGACATGACGAATCTTCCGAAGGGTTCCCTTCCTAGAAATTAGGTAACAGAACCCTAAAAAAGCGACACCTCATCTTTTGAATATATCAATATGTATGACAAATATAGCAAACAGAAGGTCAAATTAATTTACGATACTACTGAGCCCAAATCCAGGCCAATACAGCAATATAAATGCAAATTGTATTCTTAAAACATAATAAAAGAGTCCAGGTGGCTATGAAAAATAATTATTCAACGACATATTTTATATACAAATGCTTAAATAAAACGCATAAATGTATTAAAGTAATTTATACATAGACATAGTCACGAATAATTACACGTTAAGGGTATTGAAGTGCATAATTTAAAATGAAAAATCACATAGGTACATGACTTTGTTAATAGTTACAACATGTTCAATATGATAGCTGCTTAAGTAGTGAACGTGGCTCGATGATAAAATATAAAAACCATTAACACACTATTTGTTCGGCAGCCAATATCGATTCTGTAATTAAAACATAGCCGATATTATATTGACTCATGCATAAAATTAACATAAACATGTTTAATTATGTAACATCTATCTCAAAGATATCTCGGACATAATTTGTATAGATTTGTTAACTGTTTGTGGTTGATTGGCTATGCCAAACGATGGATTTAAGGCGTGATAATCGTTCTCACATTCATCAACCAAAAAAACATGTCCTAACATTCTCTTAAAGGGTTCGTTCAAATATACAAATTTTACCCATGGTAGAGCTCCAGTGACGGAGCTCGCGGGCGTAGGCACCACCGCATTACCTATAAACTTGCCGCTAAATGGTAGTGTTCAGCACTATCGTGTTCCGGTCAGGTGGTAATGTGCGGGCCTGTAATTTCCGGCACAGAGGCAGAACACCTTAGGCCTGAGGAATGGTCTTTGTGTGGGTGTCTATAGGCTGCAGTCATCACTTAACATCAATGTGAACCACAGGTTTGTTTGCCACTTCCATAAAATAAAAAAAAAATAAAATGATCATCGAAATTCCGAAAATGTGACACATGTATATTTTCTACGGGTTTTTGGAATAATGTGCTGTTTATATCAGTTTTTTACGCTGTGATGATAGCATGCAAGCATCCAATTCCCAGGATGGTAGATCAATACTGAAGGCTTCAAACATGTACACAAAAACCGGAGTTAACAATGAAAATGCGTTGCTAAATATGAGATGTCCAAATTGTTTTACCGCTGTGTTAGTAATTACGGTAGTCATACTTTACCATCTAACTGGAATACTATAGTGCAGAACACTACCATCTGGTGGAAGTAAGACTAGGCAATACGAAGGTGTCTATGCCCTCTAGTTTCTACATTACAATTCTATCTCCATTATAAATATTTGTATCATACTTAAAATACCATGTGACAGAAAGGTTGATATTATTCGAGCACATAAATATCCAAATTAAGAAGCTTCCGGCTTCGTCGTTGAAATAAAGATGTAATAAAGTATTGCATTGACCGCCACGGGGGTCGAAAACTAGAACTCAGACTTAGCTGTACCTAATAACCTACCACTACTGCCTCCATCTTGCTACCTAATACATCTAAAGAAAGAAAAACACCAATCGAAATGTTTTAAATAAATAGTAATATAATAGTAACTCTTCTCTTATTTTATGAAGACTGTGTACAATAAAGTATCATATTGTTTTTTTTAATAGACAGAAAAGGAAATACTTTCCAAATGAACTCAAATGAAGATCAAATTAATTTTATGAAGGTGTCCGATTTTATTGACGCGGTTTAAGTGTATTACTGAAATAGAATGTGGTAATAAATGAATTAAGCGCTAAAGTTTCCAAATGTTGAATCTTATTTGATATCTTAATTAAATAAACTTCGTTTATATCTGAATACAAGCTACCATTATGGTGGGCAAGTAATTATTCGAAGAGTATCATGAATCGTAACGATTTATTTTATTTTAGATTTTATATTAAAAATGAAAAAAGGCATGCTCCGATGGTTCGGGCTTATAGAAAGAATGTCGAATGAGCGAATGACTAAACAGATACACAATGCGAATGTGGATGGTTGCAGAGGCCCAGGAAGACCGAGACTGACCTACCATGACCAAATAGGTCGAGTTCTGTCTGATGGTGGGATCAAAAGTCTTAGGAATCGGCGTGCATGACGAGGCACGAGAGCTTTGTCAGAACCGGGTTATCTGGCGCTCTACACTCTCTGCCTACCCCGTTAGGGACCTGGCGTGAAGATACATACATACATACATATATTAAGCTAACTATTGCTTGCCACGTCGTCCGCATGGAGTTCGTATTATCTAAATGGCCGTCCCCTATTACAACCTAAAAGATTAAAGAATAGATCTATATTGAAATCTTTAGTTATTGCATCGATGTATAAATGGCACATCATTAACTTACCATAAATGTGAACTGTATGTTTCTTTGCCACTTAATTCAACAATGATAAGGAGATAATTATAAAGCTATAAGTACTATTGTTTGTCATGTACTTATTTCTCACAAACTATATAGTTGTTATCCAGTAGGTACCTTATGCGTATTTAAATACTGAACTCGATATTCTTCAAATATACCAAATAAATTTGAATTAAACAAGAGATTTGGCCAAAAACACACCTGCTTTCATCTGTCCCAAAGTATCAAAACCGTGCGACATCGGATCAAAAAGTTACGAAACCACAAACGAGACAAAGGCCGCCATTTCCATCCCTCGTCCCCATTGTTAAATGTCAACTTTTGCGTTAGAATATGAAAAAAAAAGTTACATAATTAGCATTTGGAAAGGACAACGACGGCGCCTATAAATTGTATTCAAATTTTGCGTGACGCCTTTCTCTCGTTGACAGTCTGACATTGGCGTGACACGTCGCCTGGGTAAGCAGGGGTTACAAACATTGTCACACTGAGTCACATAGGCTCAAGCGTGACAGCGTATAAATATATGTTGTGTGACAACCCAACTCGTTGATTGATTGATGATGCCCAATTTTTGTGTGAGGGGTAGCGTGATGCTGTCAAAACACAATTGCTTCGTATTTGGTAAAGGAGGAACCGATTTCTTCCAACGTGTCTGAATGATAATGCGAATATTGTGCTCGTGTACTCTTGTAAAACCACAGTAGTAAGTTTATGCTTTTTAATAGTTTATATAAGCACAGTTTAAAGAATTTTTAAGTGTTGCTACTATGTTCGACTTTTCATGTGAACATCATAACTTATATTCTGTGCATGTGACAAAAAATGTTAAGAAAGCACTTTTTACATCACTTCGTCCTCAAGCTGGGGATTGAACTTGGCAAAATCTTAGCAGTAGTACTTAGTCTGTGCTTACTTAAGCAATCATTAAGTAACAGAAGTCCCTTTTTACAAATAATAAACAACTCCAGCGTTAGGACGTGATGATCCCATCGCCCACACTTCCGCCAGTGCAGTCAATCAACCGAACAGGTGCGTTCTAAACCTTCTAATAGGCCAATAGTAAATACAACAACATGGGAGAGGCAGCACATTCCCGTGGTGAAACTAATGACAATACGATCGCCAACCCTCATACCAAGCGGGAGGCTTCTGTCCAACAAAGTCCAGTTATGGATGATTTCCGACTGAAATTATAAATTATTATAAGGCAACATCGCTTTACAAAAGAATATCAAGGTCTTAAGTACCACCATATTACCTAACTCATCCGATGGAATTAATGGAATGGATGAAATGGTAGTTCAGTCACACCACGGACACTCCGCCAAAATTCCATAAAACGCTTAATTTGGTTTCTATTACACAGATATCAATCAGTGACGTATATTTACACGCGCACCTGTGTGCGTAGCACGTACCAACCGTCGCCCATAAGAGGGGTAGGGGTTGAGTGATACGAGCAAATCGGGCGTGACGTCGAAGTGTCCATTATATACGTAGTATTATTACATATTCTCTGGTATTCAGTGGCACAGGTGCAAAAAAGTGGGAATGCATCTTCATCGGGATCTCTATTCTATAATAATATGCAGCTTGCAATATTCACTTGTCATCAAAGCAAACTGTATGTTTTTAAATTACTTGCATGATTTATAAGAAGAGGAATATGTAATAAACATTTTTTATAAAAAAAACCAGTTAATCGTTACTGAATGTAAGGGTCCAATTGGTTTACCTACTGTTTTATAGGTAGCAAATCCTAAAACATTCGTATGAACTGAAATATGTTAGTACAATGATCTTTATGATCTACGGCAATTAAAACACACCTATAGTTGACTTCAATTGCAAATATATAACTGTTAAAGTACAAAAGCTTCAATATCCCGTATTCCAAATAAACTTATTTAATATCGAATAAAAAACATGAACAACAAAACCACAAAATGGATAGTCATTGGCTCGTAACATAACATTCAATGTTGTCATTATACTAGGTCATGCTCTATAGCACAGAAAATGTTTATGAACACTGAACACCTATTGGGGAATCGTTCGGAAATCGGGAAACAAATAAGCGAGGAACTTTGTACGAACGCAATGATTATATGGCAAGTTACAAAGTTCGATAGATTACAAACTATTGGCATACGATCCCGCTAATGATTTTGGTGTATCACAGATCTGGATAAATGCCAACCTGGCTTAGATAAATTGTTTGTTATTATAATGAGGAAATATAGATAGAACTAATTAACATATTCTTATCTCTATAAATCGTGCATATATTATTATAATAGATTCAGTTACATTACTTACGTAATATACAAGATGACGGCTTTACAGCGAGCGTAAGAGTCCTTGTAGACTTTTATTTTCTTAAAATCGCAATATGATAGACCTCAAGGACGCTCGGAGATTTAGTATTACATTTTGAAGAGCTCGGGTAAAAAGAAAAACATATTATCAATGCCTTGGTATCATCAGATTTTTCTTGCAGTGGAAATGGCAATTGCTCACTCATGTCTTATGCCTACTGTACTAATGGCATAGATTTGTACTTATAATATGAGATATTAATATTGAGTGCCTTTTGGCACGCTTAAAAAGCTCATATTAAGTATCCTTATACTTACTTTTTGAAGCCTTTCGGCTCCAACCAACACTATTGGCGTACGGAACACCTGCACGCCAGCCAGCCCGGGACCTCTCCATTTGGGCGACGGACATCTCCTCTAGTCCGGCGCCCGAAGGCCCCGACCACTCACAACGCCAGGCGTCCCAAGACGCCTGGGTGGAGGAGTCCAGGGGCACACAGTTCGGCCCTGGGGGAGCGTCGAAGAAATTTTGGTTCCCTCGTCCGCCACCCCACGGCCCCATCACGTCCCTATCGAGCGGCGGGACCACCGATAGGTGGCTGGAGATAGGGCCAACGAAATACCCGTACACCTACTCCCCAGCCGTCTCCTCTCTAAACTTGTAGAAATGTTTACCAAATATCAAAAGCGATGAAGCCATCTATTTTTATACTTAAATCATCACGTACCTTAATAGAGGTCCAATTAACGTTGATGATGATTAATTATTCCGGATAGACAAGGCATGTTGACATAACCTCTTTACAGCTCTTAAGCCCCAATGACTGCCATCTTGCGTTGACAGTTGAGAATGACGTTTCTTCGAGAGGATCTTAGTTCTGATTAACCTGCTTGACGGTTTAATACGCGTCAACAACAGGCCCCAGAGATTAATCAGTTAAGGCCTTAAGTAGGGTGAATTGCCTAAATTCGTGCATGATTTAAGTCAAATTCTAGAAAAAACTGTAAATTGAATCCGCAATATAGAAATACACAACGACAGACAAGGATTCAATGAATATTTTTAATTAAACAGAATGTTAAATTTGCTAACCCCCTTTTAGAAAAAAACATTTCAAAATTCCCCCTTTTTTGTCTTAAAATGCAAATGTTCTCCAAAACGGCACAGTTTTTTTGCTTCATTTTTATTGCAAAAGAAAAGGCTTTAAATTATTCACAGTTTTAATGAAGAGTTTTATTTATTTTGGTGTTATTTATTAATGAAAATTGATAAAATGACGAAATTTCCGTGCATGAGCGCGAGCCTCTTCGTCACGCCATACTTTAATCTCAATCATCGTCAGTTGGCTAGTCGGCTTTTTACTTAATGCACATGTATGTATACGCGGTACATATACCAATACAACATTTTTTTCAATTTTGGTCTGTCTGTCTGTTTGTTCCTGCTAATCTCGGGAACGGCTGGACCGATTTTGACGGGACTTTCACTGGCAGATAGTTTATGTAATATGTAATAAGGCGTAACTTAGGCTACTTTCAAACTAGCTGCGCCCACGACTTTGTCCGGGTAGGTACTGAACAATCATAAATTCTCACGGCGACAAAGTCGGGGGCACAGCTAGTTTAATTATAAAAATCAATTTGCAAAAATATAATTTAATTTTGATTTTGTGCATAAACAATTCATCTTCATTTGATATCTTAATAATCTTACCAATTTTTATTGACGTGTAAATTGCGCTAACCTTGTTACATTTTTGTGTGTGATTTTGCGCTTAACTTACAAGTTTTTTTTATGGTACTCGTAGTAAGGAAGCAAACAAGTTCACGTGGATGTTAAGTTACGACTGGAGCCTACAGACTTCTACCCAAAAACCAGAGGTCAAATGCAAATGCGTAGAGACCCCTGAGACCTTAGTTTTTATGTATTTGTAGTAGTAATTACGGCATAAGTAAGCATTTTTTTATTTTACATAAACCACACTCATTCAACTGCACATAATTAAGTTCATAAGAAAAAGTTAGCGGTGCCGCCTAACACATTCCTTGTTTTTTACAAGCATAATTTTTCATGGCAGTGCAAACATTAATTAAAATGTGGTTATAAAAAACTTATACGTTACGTGTTTACAAAAAATGCAAACCAACACCGCGGTGCATAAATTACAAACAATGACAAATCGTTTGGTCGAAGCTACCTGTGAAGTTCAACCAGAAGCTAAATGATGTTGAAGAATAAACTACCTAACTTTTACTAGTGATTTGACCCGTAAGACCTGCAATTTAGAAATGATGGATGGTTTTTCGTAACACTCAAATAACATTTATGACTACATTAACTTTAAGAAGTTTAGTTTTATAAACTAATGGCGATCTTATTTTACTCATGCATTCGAATTTATATCTATATGTATAAAAATCAATTGCTGTTCGTTAGTCTCGCTAAAACTCGTGAACAGCTGGACCGATTTGACTAATTTTGGTTTTGAATGATTTTTGGAAGTCCAAGAAGCTCCAGGAAGGTAAGAAAATATGAAAATATTGAAGGGAATCAGTAAAATCGACAATTTTATTTTTCCATAGAAATAGTCTGTATCTATCAAACACATTATTTCATTCTGAGGGAATACGAAGTTTCGTGGGTCAGCTAGAATTAATATGAAAAAAATATGTTTTATTGTAATATAAAATACTTACCTTTTTGACATTATTACAAAATGGCCTTACCAAAAATATTTTGATATTAGTCTATGAGGTCAATATTATACAGTAGACACCGGGAACAAACAACCGGTTCCGATTTTAAATTGATTTGACAGATATTTTATTTATTATTATTTATTTTTTTTGTTGTTATGGCATCGCTATTACGCATATTGCCAGTGTCAAGTAAAACGATATTTCGTATTTATTAAGCAGCGTAAAAGTTAGTATAATATAGTCATCAAGTACAATATGTAAGTATTAAGTATATAAGTTATCAAGTATGATAAGTCAGTCAAGTGAGTTACATTCAAGTTATTCGAGGAAAGCGATGGCTACTTTACCAGAACATTTACAATGAAGTTTTGGAGGCAACCTGAAAGCTCGTGTTTTCGCACTGTTATTCTATTTCACTATACACGGGCACTGTTATAAACTTATATCAAACAAAATACCACCAAATTTATTCAATATAACTTAAAAATACACCAAGAAAATGAAATAAAATAAGAGCACCATACGCCTCTTTCAAGGTTCCCGCCAAAACTCCGACAGATATTTTGTATGATGTTTTCACGTCATCTCTCATGTTACGATGGGAAAGTGCAGGTAATTGTATGCAAAAAACTGGAACCATGCTGTCAAGGGGAATGTCCAGTCTAGTAGTTTAGTACATATAGTTCAATGGATATAGTACAAAAATTGCTACTAATAATAATGATTACTGGTACCCATAACACAAGTTAAATCTTGTCATGGGTACTAGTGCCTAACAAAAAATTGTCAACACTGTTTTAAGCGCACTATTTTTATTAAAATTGACATGAATGTATCAATGTATTGACATGATTTTTTTTTTTTTTTATGTAATAATAATGGCAAACAAGCATGCAGTTCACATTCATGTTAAGTGAAGACTGCAGCCTATAGACACCCACACAATGACCAGAGGTCAAAATGCAGATGCGCTGCCACTCCTGAGGCATTAGGTGTTATGCTTCTGTGCCGGAAATTCTAGGGCCGTACATTACCACCTGACCGGAACACGATAGTGCTGAACACTACCATTTAGCGGCAAGTATATTAGGTAATGCGGTGGTACCTACGCCCGCGAGCTCCTTCACTGGAGCTCTACCACCAGTAAAAATGTATCAATGTACATGATAATAATAAATTTTATTCTTATTCTTATTTTAGATTTTTACTGGTGCTAGAGCTCCAGTGACGGAGCTTGTGGGCGTAGACAGCACCGCATTTCCTAATATACCTACTTGCCGCTAAATGGTAGTGTTCAGCACTATTGTGTTCCGGTCAGGTGGTAATGTACGGCTCTGTAATTTCCGTCACAGAGGCATAACACCTAATTCCTCAGGAGTGGCAACGCATCTGCATTTTGACCTCTGGTCATTGTGTGGGTGTCTATAGGCCGCAGTCATCATTTAACATCAATGTGAACTGCATGCTTGCTTACCACTTTAACTACATAAAAAAAGAAAAAAAAAGATAGTACTAATTATGTTGTGCCAAAATTTCAGAAATTAACGAGCGAAATTCGCATTTTTTTGTTTCTTGTTGGGTACTTAAATGTATGGAACAAATTCCTATGACAAAAACTGGCTACCTATAAGAAAAATAATGTTTTTGTATTTTTATAACTTTTTAACATAGCAGTTTATTGAATACACACCTCACTTACATGTTTCTTTGCTAGCTCTTGACTGTGAACAGCGGCCAGGTATTTAGTTACGCAATCTTTTAAAGATATAATTCTTATAAAAGGTCTTATTAATTTACATATATATTCTATCGTAACAATATTTATTTGTTGAAACAATTAAATTTATTAGATTGGATATCTCAACATGAATATCACTTTATATTTTTACTATCGAATAGTCTACAAACTTGAGCGTGGGAGGACGATCAGATATAGTTAGATATAAAATTCTATTAAATGGATCGTAAATACGCTACTGACGTAAACGAAGTGCAAAGTAAGAAATAGAATGGATAGAACATCGTACCACGTAATGAGTAACAAGCATCAGTGGGTAGATAGCGTAGATACCTTGTACGGGTTTATTAAAACTTTTCGTCGTAGAAATAGACATTTTTAAAGAATGATTGGAGGCTAAAACTGGGGATGGAGGGAGATCAGGCTGGGATACATCTCAATGCGACCTGCATAGGTATTATCTTTTATTAAAATGAAAAAGAACATGTAACCATAAATCTAAAATATAAAAATAAGTCGGGTTTTCCTTCCTGACGCTTTAACTCAAGAACGCAAGAACCGATTTCCAGGGTTTTGCATTCGTAGGAAAGATCTCGGCCTCCGTAAATAAAAAAAAATCAGGAAAAATTATGCCGCGGGCAACAGCTAGTTTAATATACAATGCAAATGCTTATAAGAATGACGAATGTCATAAGAATATTTATTTACTTGAGAGTAAATAAACATAAAACATATTATGTAAACGGATGTTTACATGCCTGAGTTTTAATCTCGCAATCCTTGCATGTGTAGATTAGGTATGAGTGGTTGTGAATCTAAAACGTAGTGGCTATGGTTCCACTTCAGTGCTTTTAAGAGGTTTTCAATTTATTACTTCCAACTTATTCTTTTACAAGCCAAAAACGTGGAAAACGCTTTGCAATACCTACCACGACTATTTTATGCTTACGACAGCGTCTATTGCTATGAAACCTAACAAGTTAACTTATGGCAAAGGCGTCTTCAATACACGTTTGTTATTCTATTTACTTTCAACTCAGTAAACTCTATCGGTTGATGGTTTTGATTCTGAGAAGTCGTTGTTTACATTCACTGTTGTAACAATATTTTACTTAAGAACGTCTCATTGATGCGCTTGTATTTGCTTAGATCTCGTCGTCGAATGTAGCACCTTTTTAATACAAGACAACGGCATATAATTAGCATTTTTTGTCTTCAATAAGTTGATTCAATGATAATGTCAATAACCAATTGCTAAGAAAACGAATGTTATAAATCTGAAGAGTGTTTGTTTACTTGAGCTTATCTCTGCAACTAACAGTCAGAAAGGAGAGTTAAGCTAAACTTTGGAATAAATTTAGGTGTAATAGTCAGAAAGGATAGTTAAGCTAAACTTTGGAATAAATTAAGGTTTAATGGTTTTAAGACGAAGTATTCACATACTTCAGAGGGCTAACAACTGAGGAAACCCTAAAATCGCAATAAACAAATATTGTCAAGAATACATGAAGTTATGGAACAGAAAAAATCTTTTGATCTGATTAAGGATGTGTTGTTCCCGTAGATGCTCTGTACAAAAATATGTAGGTACGCCTTACAGGACATACTTTGCTTTACAGCACGTTGTGTAGTAGGCACCTACTTCGTGTGAAAAAAATAAAATGTTATTGTTTTTTTTTGTGCACTAAGTGATAAAAAGTTAATTCCCCGGCAATGCTTTGAATGTTTTACTAATATCAAGTGACAATTTTAAAAAACTATGGGAAAAACCCGAAGCAAAGCATAATAATATGAATCTAAGACAAAAAAGCTAACCATGTATGTATCAACTGTCTCAGTAGTAGTTTTGTACGCCCCCGTAAACGTTTTGCTCAAAACTCCTTTCATGTTCAAGGTCCTAGACTCTACAATATTTTCAACTCCCAGCATAAAATACGTTCTCTGTCTAATTATAATTTAAAAGAAATATTATTTCAATGGCTTCAGAATTTAACGTATGATGATACGGAACATTTATTACTTATAATGCAATAATTTTTCTTTTTTAACATAATTCTTAGTGATATCGAGGAACAAAATTGCCTTAGAAGTGGTTTGTATAAATTATTACGCAGGAAATAATTTCTTATATTTTGTTAAAATTGTAGTATTTTAGAAAATGTATTTTTTATTTTAGTATAATTTTTAAAGTTGTTTTATAAGTGTTCTTATTGTTATGTTGTGCTGGTTTGTTAACAAATTTAGGGAAGGAACTATCTAAGATACAGCTCACGCTACTTCAGATGATAGGGCAACAATGAATGTGACCTTTTTCTAGTACAATAAACATATTTATCAGTATCATTATTTATCACAGAGATATATCAACTAAGGTCTCAGGGGTGGCAATGCATCTGCATTTTGAACTCTGGTTTTAGTGTGTGTAATAGGCTGCAGTCATCAATTAACAACAATATGAACTGCATGCTTGTTTGCCACCTTCATTACATAAAAAAGTATAGATGGAGCAGGCCACTGCTGCTATGCTGAAGAGCAGGCTTTGTGTACAAGAGTCCAATACCCTTTGTGTAAGTGTCAAATTCAATGTTTTCGGAAAATTTAATGCCATTTTTGGGATTTGAAATATTGTGCCCGGTGATGTCAACAGGTTCGCCTTTTTATAAGTGCTTACATTAAACCGTGGATATTTTCATGTATGCACCGAGTTCATGCATTTACTCTACCCCTTCGGAGAATACAAGTATGATATTAAATTTTTGTACCAATATTCAATAGTATAAAAAAAATACTTCAATCACGGTCACTTGTAAAATAAACACAATTAAGTCACAACGTAACTGTATTTACTCATAATATATTTAATACCTACTTATTCTCAACTCTCAACCGGTACAAGAATCTTGGATCGAAACAGTTAATGGACTCCGTTATTACCGGCTACCTCAACGAAAAAGTGCATTAGGGTACCGTAAGTGGGATAAAACTATTTGAATATACAGCTTAAGTAAAGTGCGCTGTGAGTGCTTGAACCACTTAACATACAGCGATTCGCCTCATTTACTGTAATTACCGCAGTTTTATTCACTTTCGGCTCTCGGTTGTAAGCGGCGGAATGGAAAAATCGGCCAAGTACGAATTACGTGCAAAGGGTTCCGTATAAATAAGAGATTTATTATGTTACCTTACATACTTTAAGCTTCATAAATGTTTGCCTGTAATCTATAGGTAAAGAACTATTTTCAATTCTTTTTCTAAATTTTATAAAAAATACCAGTCGTTTAGAAATAGTAGTAGGGAGAGGGTTGGTAATCATTTTTTATTTGAAATAAAATATTTGAAGGTACTAGATGAGGCACGAGAGGTATGTCAGGACCGGAATATCTGGCGCTCTACACTCTCTGTCTACCCCGTTAGGGACCTGGCGTGAAGATACATACATAATATTTATTTGAAATCCTTACAATACAAATATATCGATAGGACCTTTTATTTGATATGTCACACAATATATTATATTAAAAAACTAAAAAAAGAAATAATTTGTTGCCCGATATTTTAATTGTGATTGACTATTTTAAGATTTCATTAATTTTCGTTAGGTAACGTGCTTATTTATGTCATGGATTTACATTTTTTGTACCAAATTACAAATCATCTTTGTGCTTTTCGAGAAAATCGGCTGTGACGAACGGACAGACATATGTTCGAGGGATCTTTTTAGATTTCCATTTCCCGGAATCCTAAAATCGACTCATATTTTACAATATCCGATATTCAATTCGAAACTCGAAAACGCTTTTTAATTACATCGGCTACAATTCTTTTGTCAATGTTCATGTTTGCTTTAAATTTTCGTATGTTTTAGGGCCTTTTATTGCGCAAACAGCGTTTTAAGAATTGTTGAAATATTAAACACGTTTCTTTGATCTTCGAATATGAAGGTTTCGAGGGTGGAAATGGTTCTGCGTAAACTGTCTGCCATTTAGTTTGTAAAGTTTCACGACATATTCCCTTGACTCTTATCACGGTTAGTTAGGTACGCCTCGGGAGTGGCTTTGGGAGTATAAAAAGAGAGTGTCCTTTCTTTGAATATTGCATTTGGCGTCTGTTTGGCTTATCATAGCCGCTGTGGGGGAGAACGGTGTTCATATTTTCTTTAATAAATTGATATACCCTAAAGCAAAATTCATAAATCGTCGCAGTTGTCAAAGGTAAGAATGCGGTTGCATTACCTATGGCATTAACACAGTACAAATATGAACAGTGTGGAAACTACGTACAAAACGTTAAAACGTCACAATCACACATACATGCGCATCGACGAGGCCTCTAAGAGGTTGTCGCGGTGCTGCAGTACTGAGTCGTTCGCTACATCGAGCGTCGATGCGCATGTTTGTGTTAGTGTGCGGGGTCAAACGTTTTGTACGTAGTTCCCATACTGTTCATATTTGTACTGTGGCATTAACGGACAAATACAGTATCCAAAAAGAGATATTGCACATCGATCTTAGGCAGGAAACTTTGGCTTATTTCGGGTCTGTCGAGCGTTATCGCTTTCGCACCTTACCTATGTGACTATTGTCGATCATTTTGATAAAGTTTTGACCAATACCCGATTATCAGTGCTTACGTAGGCAGAGATAACGCTCTAGGAAATTGAAACTAGCCGATTGCATCTTTCGTAGGCTCGATATGCAATATTTTTGTTGGATTTGATTCAGTATCCAAGTAAACGAATGGTCTGCCACTGACTTCTGAGATACATACATCACAGTGTAGATTAACCCCCTTATTCATATACGTATTTTAGCTAAAATGTTGCTAATATCTCTTTTGTCTTTTTCTATCCTGCACATTTGACAATGCAACTGACAAAGACTATAGCAAAAAAGTATCTAATGTACGTTTATGAATAAGGGGGTTAGTGTTTAAAAACTGAACTTACAACAGTCTTAACTTGCATTAAAAATTACTTTGTATTTAGGACACGTCTACAAGATTTACAATATCTCACACACCTTACAACTTAACATGGTATAGACAAAGGGCAGGATATAATGAATTTTAAAGACAGAATTGGCAAATAAATAATTCATTGTGAACGAGACGCCAGTTCCTAGTAATGTAAGAAAGCATATTTCAGACCATATCGTAAAGTGCAGGGAATGACAACAGTCATAAAATTTTACGTCTTGGCTCAAGTCGTCCCGTCTCAATTACAATTACAAATTATTACAAATTTTCAACTGCAGTCAAGTGTCATAATATGCAATATGCGAAAACCGACGCTTACAATGTTTGTTTGCGTTTTATGTTCAAGAATTCTTTTGTAGGTGGATAGTAAAAGACACTAATGGTTTTATTTCGTTGCGTATGAAGCTATTCAACCAGAATTCATTTTAATGTCGCAAACAAAACACACATAGTTGGTATATCTTGAGTGAAAACATGACGCTAACTAATACAGAATATTAATGTGCATATTTTGCACAATCAATGTACGAAATCTGAAATTCAAATTTTATTCCTCCTCTCACACACACCGACGCACTGTGTCAACACCGCGGCACATCTGATATTGAAGTCGACACACTATTTGCTCACTATTCCCTCCATTTCGGTATGGATTGGCTGTACTTATACCGATTCCAATATTTTCTTATACGTTATCATCCACTATTGGAAAAACTTCCAAGGCAATAAAAGGAAGTCAGAATGACGATTAATGACAACAGTATTTTGGATTGAGGTGTTATGATTCTTGAACGAAAATGCAACAACAACAACATTTAAATAAACATGGACAAGACAAAAAGCATGTCAAATGTAGGTTTATGTTAAATCAACTCATGTATTGGTTGATACTAGGCACTAGAAGTTTTTGATGATTATATGGGACAAACGTTCAACTTGGAGAAACAGGCGTTCGGGAGGCTATGATACATACTGTCATCTAATTTCACGAGTGGCAACCGAGTACCTGAAAACGAAGCGTAGGTAGGCTCTCGAGGTGATCCGACGACCTGGTGACCGCGGGCAATCCCTGGATGAGGGCGGCCCAGGACCATTCGTTGTAACAATCTGGGGAGAGCTTTTGAATGAAATAATGATTATGATGATGTGAATTAATATGTATTATTGATCTATTCACGTGTATTTATTTTGTAAAGATATTACTTTATTTACGTTTTGTATATATATAAATCAATATTGTTAGTTTTGTAATTGGTTATTTATCTTGCACCTCTACATTTTCTTTTCTCACAACCCCAAGGTTGACTATAAGAGAATGTCTAGTGGCATTAAGTCCGCCACATGTATAAATTACATAGAAGTGTAAATAAATCTACTAATAAATTTAATTGGAGTGTCTTTTTGTAATATTAAAATAACCGCTTTTACTAAATGCATATGTATGTATACACGGTACATACACCAAAACAACATTGTTAAATAAAAAAAAATGTCTGTCTGTTTGTTCCCGGTAATCTTGGGAACGGCTGTACCGATTTTGACGGGACTTTCACTGGCAGATAGCTTATGTAATAAGGAGTATCTTAGGCAACTTTTATACTTGCTGCGTAAATAAATAAATGTAAAAAAGGCACGGTTGGGTAGATGAAATAGATCTGCTAACGAAATAGAAACTTACTTTTCCATATTAACATTTTTTTATGTTTATTATAGTATGTTGTTTATTATGTTTATTAGAAGTAACACAGGCAACGAATCTAAGAATTAAAGACAAGCTACCATTAAACTATCAAAGTAGGTAACCTATATTTAATTAAATACAATTACATATTACATGAATATGTAATTGTATTTCGCTATTATGCGACAAGAACAAAAATGCGCTAAATTGTACAAGAAAATGGCGCTTTGTAATCTATAGGAAAATAATAAGGATACATAGCCTCCAGCAAATTTAGGCCTAACCAGAACTACTATTAAAGACCTTCTCCGAACACTTTAGTCTCATGCAAGTACTCCCTGTAATTTGTGACAGCGTAGATCGCTGCGTCATGATTTATTTACATAAAACAATAGTGTACGTGTATGATTCCTAAGGAACCTGTTATTATAGATTTTTACCATACATTTTGTGTGGAACGTATAGCGCGATCGCTTGCTTAATTGCGTTCCTGTAACTAATAACTGGTTGTCGTTTTACGCAAGCAGTGATTGAATACCGAATACTATAAATCATACGTGCAATTTTCTTTAAAAAATGTTCCTTTATCTTTAGAAATTAATCTACATTTATAATAATCTATTCACATATAAAAAAAATAAAATATAAAATACTTTAACACCTGAAAATAAATGCAATTAGGTATATGATTATATCTTAATTACTTTTTTTTATATTTCGATTTTTTGGTGTAAGTTCGATAAGTAACTTACACGTACACGTGTATCCAAACACAGTTGGTTATGTTCTATCAACACATTGCAGTATTATCTCCTATCAGTTAAAGAGTGCTGTTGCTTCAGTTGGGTAAAATTATGACATTCAGAAGCACGTAAATTAATAAAATACAAGAGTTTTATAAATCAGACTACAATTGACGGAACAATCAGTAATTAACTTAAAAAAACTACAAGTACAAACACGAGATTTCAATGTAGACGCGATGGCACTCCTGAGATGGTTATGGTTATTTTATGCCTCTATGCTGGAAATTATATGGCCGTACATTTAGTATTAGCATATAGGTATTCTTACTGGTATAACTGACTCTTTAGCGTAGAGATAGCAGGCCATTACTCAGCGTACAGAGGTCTTGGTTCGATTCCTGAGGGTGTAACGGTAAGTGGATTATGTCTATCAGTAAAATCTCAGTGTGATCCTCCAATTCCAATTTGCATGTATGTTTGAATACTTGTATTCACCTCTGCCTAACCCTTCGTATAATACCGTCATGGAGTCACGTTGGGTATTTGTTTAGTTATGTAATCAATATACATTGGTCTGCCGTTCCTCCTCAAATATTATTGGAACAGGTGCATCTATTATTTGTTTGTACAAGACTATATCTATTTGTGACCTATTCCCATTCGGCGGAACTATCGATTCTTTCAAAATTAAATTTTTGTTTCGCTTTTGATTTATTTCTATCTTTACTATATTTTATTTAAGCTTTCTCTTTTATGTTTAATTGACTTTACTAGTGTAATGGATGGGTTGGCGTAGCTAAAGAATTCTTTAGTTCGCTTTTAAGGGTTCGATACTTGAAAATAGAAAAATGAAATCATATTTTAGGAGGAGGATAGTATTTTAGGATATTCGTCTGTCTGTTGCTTTAAAAGTTGTAATTTTAATTTATTCGGTCTATTAGTTGGTAATTCGTTTACCTTCAGTAAAAATAAAAAATAAAATAAAAGCGGAGTGGACTGAATATAATATCTATAGTTATATCAGCATTTAATTGTAATTATATTAAAGAAATTCAGATATGGAGGCCACTTTTTAGAAGAGAAGAAAGGGGATTAATAAAAATTAATATCACGAAATACCAAGGAAAGCTGTGGAAATGTTAAGCGTAAATATTTTTTTTGAATTAGGTAGTTAATCTTTTTCATCTCTGCATTGCTGAAATAATTAAAAATATTTTAAACCTAAATGTTATTATATTTGTAGCCTGTAGCAAACTCCGAACAGATTTAGTGCCCAGATATCTAATTCAATTGCACTGGCTTTTGAAATACGCACCATAAATCTTCACCCCAAACTAACCTACCAATTTTACGACCTGAAAATGCTGGTGTCATGTTTTCACTACCGTATTTTGTACTAGATATATAAAACACTTGAAGGAAAGACAGACGTTTATTTATAACAATATGATAATATTTGTAAATAACAAATAAGCCACTTAGTTAATTTACATTGCTATAAATTAGCGACAACTTACGAAACTTATTGTAGCCCATTATGAAACTGTACATTTTAAAATATATTTTATTCTAAAATTATTACTTTGTGATAACAAAATGCAAAAATACTGAGTTTATACCAAAGTCTTTCAAAATTAAATTTATTATTCTCATCAGGATACGACTTGATTATTAAAATCAAAGTAGATTTTAGATCATTTGTGCTCCAGCTATTTCTACTTTAGTTATAATTTCAGACATACGATCGGTCAACGAACGGTCATGTGCTGCCCTCATACAGTGACTACCCAACCTTCACCAGATTGTCGGTCCACCTCGGGGCGAGGCTGCCTACGCTTCGCACAATTATTATTTATTTATAAAAACAAAAGCAAATTTCTAAAATTTGATAAATATTAGAAATTATAGAAAAAAATTGAATTGAACCTGCGACCTCAGGATAACCAGTCCAGCCGCTTTACCACTAATCTACCGAAGTTCCACTTTCTTTACGAAAATCCGAAATTTTTCTTACCGTTTTTTCTATAATTTTTAAAGTTCACTCGCGTAAAATAAATATTACAATTGATAAATATTGTTTTTCTTTTTTACCTACTTACATAATATTACAATATTATGAAAAAGTTAAGAACTACATTTTCAATATTCGTCTGACCACATCAAAGGGAGTGAAATATTTTTCCAAAATTAGTTTATATTCTCCTCGAACGCTACTTACTCAAAATAAGACCAAATTGTGGAATTCCAATTTCTTAAATTCACTTCGCAAACTGCGAATAAATACAGAAGCTATTTTAACTAATTCAAATGCACTGGCGTTAGGTACACGCATCATAAATCTTCGCCGCAAACTAACCTCCCAATTTTACGACCTGAAAATGCTAGTGTCATGTTTCCGCTACAGTATTTGTGTGGCATAAAACACTAGATACTGTAGCATGTGCCACAGCTATACAATTTGCCGTAATGGATCCAATTTACACTTAACGTAAGTGATTTGCAAGATATAACGAACTCAATAACCTATGTAATACCTTCGTAAACTTTTGTATGGCGTGCGAAAGAGTGAGATGAATAGGTAATCATTATTCAGTGAAAGGTTTTTATTGTTTCTAGGCTACACCGCGGATAATCGCTGGATGAGGGCGGCCAAGGGCCGTTCGTTGTGGCAATCTGTAAGTGAGGTAATTATCCAGCAGTGGACGACTTCCGGCTGAAACATAGAGCAACACGGGCCACTGGCCGCGGCGGACTGGAGGGAAGTAGCCATAGCGTTTATTACCGATGCAAAACAGTCTGTAATTTTTTGCGGGGAGAAATGCGTGCGACACACACGCACACTACAAAAATCGTCTTTTACTACGAAACTCACAACTTGACTTTAACAAAATACAGAAACAATTTCACGCACACATTTAAACATCTAGGCGACAGGTATAGGCCCATTTGGGATTGCAGTTTGACAGAGCGGAAAGCTCTATGGGCTGAATTGATAAAGATGATGAAATTCCTAATGAACGAGAATAATTCGATTTATACCTATAGCATCAGAAGTGTATTATGCGCAAATACCTTTGCGCGCCACTTCGTGCGGGCATAATTGTGTTTAAATGTTGTAAAAATATTTTGTATGTGCACAGAGTCGCGGGCAATACTAGTTTATAATATTTAGAATGAATATTATACATGTATGTGGTGAGTAGTAGAAACCTAGTAGTAATTTAAGCCCTGTTTTATGTATGTACTAGAAATAAGACTCCGTAATGACACTCCGTGGTATCAAAAGATGGACTCAAAAATATCTTACTTTTTGATATCGCTGAGGTATCTTCAATGTGGAATGTAAAATTATCATTTACTCTCACGGTTTAAAAGGTTATTTAAATATGCAAATATAACTAAATAATTTTTGTATAAGATTACTATACCTAATTACATATAATTTAAAGGCTTTATTCACACGCCGTCTTGCGGGACTCGTCTTCAAGAAACGATTATAATTCCAATTAACAACAGGTGTGATTCCGATTCTCAAAAATAAAATAAAAGTTGGTCCAATCATACCTACTATTTATATTATGCATTTTTACCTATACTTCAATTCCAGACACATCACAAATAGATATGTCAGCTTATTTCTATTTAAGAGAATCATAAATAAGCACCTTATACCAAGTTTAATATTTTTGGTCCATTGAAATTAATCAACTTTTTAGAATCATCATTAACGTAGACTTAATGTCGTTAAATAAACAATTTATTGGTAGCAGACAATCCGATGACATTACGTGTTCTTTTTTGTATTATTATGGTTTTATACTTAAAATTATATTAAATTCAAATGTCATTTGCCCGAAAGTGTAACCTCATTTCCATTTATATTAAATAACATCAATTATTATAACGAAAGCAAGTTGTTGCCACGTTTTATGGCGCTGTGTGTGGTTTCTTCAAATGTATGGATTAAAAATGAGTTATAAAAAGGAGATGATGCGAGATCGGCTCTAGTTCGTACGTGTCCTCAAAAAATGGGTAAATTAAAGTAGAATCCGAAAAAAATACCATTAATTTATTCAAGAATGTATTTTAGAGTTACAACCACATTTAATTCAAACGATTTTATCATTTTCAACCATGTTCAACATGGCGGCGATACAGCCGATGCTTGGGATAGTAGGTACCTATGTAGATAAAACAAAACTAATGATAACTGTATCTTACTAGTGCATCACATATTATAAAAAAAAACAATGTATCGAATCGATAAATTTAAAGAAGTGATTTTTTAAAAATTGGTAATCGATTATTGTAGTTTTAACACATAAAATCGATTTCGATAGTATTTAGAAAATATTACTTTTTCTCCAAGTACTACATAATCAACAAAACAATTTAAAAAATGAAAATGTTAAAATGACATCGCCCGCCATATCCGCCATGTTGGTTTCGAGTTGCAATTCTAACTGCAAATAATGTTTTGTAACTGCAAACAAAGCTAAATAAGTGAAAATATGCAGTAAAAAACGTTTTTAAATTGATTTTGCCTGTTAATGATATTGTGTACAATACAAGGCCGGAGGTCCATACATTTTTGCAACATCTCCTTTATAGGTCGAGAAAGAAAAGCAAATTTGCATCATTATTACAGTAAAGTTACATACGAATTATGGTATTAGTAATAATAAAAACGTACGTAACTTCACGTCTGTAATCCCCAAAAGGGTAGGCAGAGGTAAATGCATGAATTCACTCATATACATGAAAACACCCACAATTTGCCGGTTACGTTTTGGCCCATGTGTGGCGAGCTTATTGACATCTCCGGGCACATTATCAAACTTCGAGATAGGTACTGGGAAACCTCCAGAAAATGGAAAAATCCCAATAGAACCAGAGAAAGGATTTTACACCGTTAACTCTAATATCCTCCGACGCGGGAGTCGAACCCGGGACCCCAGCGTAGTAGTAGTGGACTGCTACCTCTAGGCTACTGAGTCAGTGAATAATAATAATACTCTTAATGTTCTATTAATTATGCAGTTAAGCAGTTAAGCATCCCATAACCAGAAAACTCTATGAAGTAGTAATTCAGCTGTGCAATAAGTTTTGGCATCCAAACTCATAAAAGGCAGTAGTTTCGACCACCATCATCATTATGTCAGCCGAAAGACGTCCACAAGTGGACAAAAGCCTACCACAAAGGTTTCCACAATGGACGATCCTAGGCCGCCTTCATCTAGCGCCTTCAAATGCTTTCGAGTGTGACGCCATCCTGTTGGCCTCGTACCGCCTAACTTTTGCCTGAATTTGTTTTTGTCATCAGGTACATACTCACAGGTACATACATACAGCCCTCAGGCAGCACGAAAAATATGACAATTGATTTCTTATTGTTCTTGGACCTTATAGGGTCCATCTGTTGCTTCAGGGATTAGAGAAAAATGTTCTTATACGCGGTACAACACTGACAAGACGACGTTATAATCGAAAGCGTACGAAAGCACCACAAAAGCACTAGAGTTTGGCGGTTGATTCCACGTCGTCAGTGGACCATTGAATACCAAATTGTTATAAATCAGAAAGTTAATAAAATAACAAAATTGGTTTAATTCAGACCACTGATCCATAAAATAACATATAAATTATTAAAATAAAATACGCTCACACTCACAGCCCCACAATAGGTATAAACCTGTGACGTGGGTGCTGTTGTGCACATGCGACACATACACAAACATCCAGACCCGAAACAAATATCTGTAGGCCATACAATTTTTCCCGGTGCGGGGATCGAACCTGCGACCCTTCGAACCAAACGGTCATCTCACACCGCTGGACTAACCGGCTTGTCAAAAATTAAAGTTAAATTCTTAAGAGAGAGTAATTATGTTGTTTAATGGATACAGGGTTACTTACCACTACCGCTAGATCATACTGACCTGCGTTCATACTCGTATTATTCGTCTACTTTATTCAACTAAAAAGGAAGACTGGTTCTTTGTTTGAATTTAAGACAATAGAATCACTGTAGACGGAAGCGAAACTATAAATAAAATTATCTTCACCGTTCTAATGCAAAACCACGAAAGTATTTTTGGATTCAACATCAACTTTGGAATGAGTAACATACTAACTGCGAGTCCACGTAACACTGTGCTAAAAGATATGCACTCTTAGTAAACAAAACGGGCACACAACTGGAACTAGGTACAAATAAATGTTGAAACAGGGTACATTCAGAGCACACATAAAATTTATTTATTATTGTGCAAGCCCCGCGCACGCACGTCTATTTTGTGGGAAAATTTATTGTATGCCGATTCAGCTTTGTTCCTAGGTAGGGTCAACAGCATAGTTCAGTCAAATCTACTGAATGTAATTAATCTTTTGAACGCAATCGAATATGAGTTATTTATGAGCTGTTATCAGATTATAATAATTCTAATTATTGATTTATTACTAATCTGTGCGCTTGGTGGACGTACGGGTGTGTTCAAATTTACAAAGAATTGTACGTTTGAAATTACACTTTAATAGATGAACGATGTAATTCCTTTAATATCTTTTTTGAAATGTTTCATTTACACCATTGTTAATTATGTGCATAACTACTACTTATTTTCGTTTTATGATAGACTAGCTAATGGCTCGTCCGGCTTCGCACATGATATAGCCCTTGTCACTCAGTGAAGATGCAGCTTTCTAAAGGTGTAAGCATTTTTTAAATCTGTCCAGTAGGTTTTTGCGTGAAAACATTACAAACATGGTATATACAACTTGTAATTGCTAATAATAGCTCCAGTGACGGAGCTCGCGGGCGTAGGCACCACCGCATTACCTAATATACTTGCCGCTAAATGCTAGTGTTCAGCACTATCGTGTTCCGGTCAGGTGGTAATTTACGGCCCTGTCCGGCCCTTTCCGGCACAGAGGCATAACACCTTCGGCCTCAGGAGTGGTAACATCTGCATTTTGAAGTGGTGGCATCTGCATTTTGATGCCACCACCTCTGCCTTGGTCTTTGTGTGAGTGTCTATAGGCTGCAGTCATCACTTAACATCAATGTGAACTGCATGCTTGTTTGCCACTTACGTTACATAAACAAATAATACAAAAATATTAGTATAGAAGTATAAATAAGTACTACGGATTTATCTTTAATTTAGGTAATAAACAGAACACAGAACTCCAGAAAACAAGTGTATTGAAAGAATATATACTTACCTCAATATTTAAATACAAGTTAAAATAACTATAATATTTTAAATGAAAAACAGCTAATTGGTGTATTTTAAATTCGGTAAGCACATGTTAATAACCCATTTTATGATAAAACCTATTTTAATGAGTACTTTTTACTACTTAATTACAACGTAACTTTTATTTAGCATCTAATGCGTTCCTCAGATAGGAAGTGTAATAAAATTGTTATAGTTCATTAATGCTTGCGTTACATGATATAAAACAACCTAAAGTCGCTCTTAATGATAATCTCTTGACGTGATAATATAAACGTTAGGGATGTACAGTTTATAAATTAACATGATTTAGAAAACAATAACATTGTTAAAAAAATACTATGATTTCAAATTCTGAAATGAACCTTTGTCTCCGCTTCCACGTTATCATTTACTTCTTGTTTTGTACAGTTGTATCTTTATAATAATTACTAGATGACCCGACAAACTTCATATTGGCTCAGAATGAAATAATGTATCAAAGGTTTGATAGATACGGACTATTTGTATGGAAAAATGAAATTGTGGTTTTTACTATTTTCCTTCAATTACTTCATTTTTTTTTACCTTTTGAACCTTCCCTGGACTTTCAAAAATCATTCAATACCAAAATTAGCCAAATCAGTAAAGCCATTCTCCAGTTTTAGCGAGACTAACGAACAGCAATATATTTTTATATATAAGACTAGCGGCCCGCCCCGGCTTCGCCCGCGCTGCTCTGCTCCTATTAGTCATAGCGTAATGTAAGCTATCCTATCTCTCAAGTTGGATCGAACTGCACATGGTGTGCGAATTTTATTATAATCGGTTAAGTGGTTTAGGAGTCCATTGAGGACAAACATTGTGACACGAGATTTATATATATTAAGATATAGATATAGATTACCTGTCCCTAATACTTGGAATTAGGAATATCGGATAAACATAGATTCTCAATTAGAGAAAACTGAAACATTTATTTCGTCTTATCAAAAGATGAGTCATATTTTTTCGTTATTAAAATTAGGTGGCTATTTCAATTTAGAAATATCGATGATGAACAAAACTATCCAATAATATTTAATATTATTGGCTTTTTTCTTTTTCCAGTTTTAAAATTTAAATACACAAATTTTGTGTATATTTATTTATATTTTCTATATTTCATCATCATTTAAATAAATAGATATCTTAACGTTCTGGTCAAGAATTACGTACGTTTTAATTCAATTTCCATCTTAATTATCATACTCACTACAACTTATTTGAAGAAACTGATTGAGTACTATACATTTTTAGTGTCAAATAAATGAATCTGATCAGTGATGAAGTATGGCAACTGAACATGATCCCGAGTAAACACGAATGCGAAAAAATGCAGTCGCCACAGGAAAAGTATCAAGCAGTCCGAGAATTTATTTCAATAAATTCAAACCCAAGCCGTACCTTCTTCAGGAAATAAAGAGGGATGTGCATCGTAAACCTCAATGATACACGCTGGCGTCTCACAATAAAATAAAATCTAAACCGATGTGTTGTTATCGGAAAGTTTGAAAAACATTGCTCCATTTCCCGTCGTATTCGATTTCGAGGCCGTATTTTCTAACAGTAGGAAATAATTGTTTTACTCTCTTCATATCCTAATTTACGGTCATATTTTTTCTATCTACACTGTTTATGTGACTCCAGTCTGTTAATCGATAGGTTACTTTATGGTTGCAATTTAAACGATATGTACCTACGATTTTATGCGTTTTTGTGCTCATGTATTTGTAACAGTTTTTGTTGCTTTAATTTGGATGCACCTGTGTTAAATAAGTTTTTTATTGTCATGAAAGTAGTATACAAGCATACCTAAATGATAATGTGCAGCGATGTCGAGTTCCGATCAATTGATAATGTAGAACCTCGTAACTTCAGACGTAGAACTTAGGCCTCTGGAGTGGCAATCTACATTGAAATCTCTGTGAACTATAACTTATGCTTGTTTGCCACTAGAGAAGATACGAAAACTTTTTCCAAATTAAATATTGAGGTAATTGCAGCCTATAAACTCCACCAAACTGCTGGTCTTTGATTATTGTGCGTTAACTACTACATAACTAAAAGAAAGTTAAACAATCTCAGCAAAGGAGGAGCAGACTAGGCTTACCGATGTTTAACCTTGACAACACGAAATTATGATTCCACTAGCCTACGAACATTTCTCAGCACAATAAAATCTTTATGTATTAATTTGCTGAAATATACATGTATTATTTTTTGCAATAACACATAAATATAAAATAAAATACGCTTACACTCACAGCCCCACAGTAGGTATAAACCTGTGTCGTGGGTGCCGTTGTACACCTACAACACATACAGAAACACCCAGACCCGAAACAAATATCTGTAGGCCATACAAATATTTGTCTCGGTGCGGGGATCGAACCCGCGACCCTTCGAATCAAACGGTCATCTCACACCGCTGGACTAACCGGGTCGTCAAAACACATGCGCGTGAACTTTAGAAATTAAAGAAAAATTGGAAACATAAAATTGGCTTCGGGCAGAAATCGAACCTGCGACTACAGGATAACCAGTCCAGCCACTTTACCACTAAGCTACCGAAGTCCCACACCGATGCGTCAAATTTTGCTTTCCCTTTTTTATTTTTAACTTATTTAGGGTCGGTGAACGACATCCATTGATAACTAATTAATAGCTATACAACCGATATGATAGACTTTGCAGTTTATCAAATATCGTTAAGATGACGCTGTTCCCTTAATAATTATACTAATAGGTTGGGGAAAAAGTCTTTTCGCATTATAGTATGTATGAACTTGTAATAAAATCTCTTTGAGTGTAGTATTTGTATCTGGCTGGTTTTGGTATCATTGAAAGTTAAAATTTTAAAGAACATAATTCCCAATTCCAATTATGCAAATGTGTGATTTTCATTTGTTTTTCGTACTGTCGAGATGAGTCTAATGAAGAAATTCGATACATTTTAAAATTTTACTACAAAAAAGGTAAAAATGCAACGCAAGCCGCGAAAAAAAATTGCGATGTTTATGGACCTAGTGCAGTGTCTGTGAGAGTAGCACAAATTTGTTTTCAGCGTTTTCAATCCGGAAATTTTGATGTCAAAGATGCACCTCGCTCTGGTCGCCCTATTACGGATAAAATGGATGCCATTTTTGAAAAAGTGGAGCAAGATCGACATATCAGTAGTTACGACGTAGCTAAAGAACTGAGAATTGATCACAAAACAGTTTTGGCGCATTTGAAAAAAGCTGGGTTCAAAAAAAGCTCGATATTTGGGTACCTCACGAGCTCACTGAAAGAAACCTAATGAACCGTGTACTCATTTGTGATTCTTTATTACGACGTAATGAAACCGAATCATTTTTGAAGAAGCTGATAACTGGTGATGAAAAGTGGATCACGTACGTACGACAAGAACGTGCGAAAAAGGTCGTGGTCAAAGGCCGGCTTCACAGACTGTGGCGAAACCCGGGTTAACTCGCAATAAGGTGATGTTGTGTGTGTGGTGGGATTGGAAGAGCATTATTCATTATGAGCTATTACCACCAGGCAGGACTATCGATTCTGAACTCTACTGCGAACAACTGATGACATTAAAGCAAGAAGTTGAGAGAAAGCGGCCGGAATTGATCAACAGAAGGGGTGTGGTGTTTCATCATGATAACGCTAGACCTCACACATCTATAGCCATACAGAGTTTGGCTGGGAGGTGTTAATGCATCCGCCGTATAGTCCTGACCTTGCACCTTCAGATTTACACCTGTTTCGGTCTCTTCAGAATTCTTTATGCAATGCTATGTTAACATCACGAGAGGACTGCCAAGTCCACTTGTCGCGGTATTTTGATGAGAAGTCCCAAATTTTTTATAGCAATGGGATCATGTCCCTACCTACAAGATGGCAAAAGGTTATCGAACAAAATGGTACATACATACTTTAGCTAAATTTAAATGAACTATATTAAAAAATGTTTTGAATTATCTTCAAAAATGCGAAGAAACTTTTTCCTTATATTTATTTTTTGCAATAACACATGCGAGTGAATTTAAAAGCTAGAGAAAAATCGGAAATCATTCGAAGGTTCGCAGGGCAGTCAATTCTTGCTCGAAGTTAAATTTATCTTTCCGTTTTTTCTTTAATTTCTGAAGTATACCTATAATATATAAATATACATGCATTTGTTGACCACATCAAATTGTTCATCCAAGTGTCCATTTGCAGCACTCAAAATGTAAATACGATTCAGATTGCTGCTAATGCCTTGAAAGACAAGCTTAGAAGCTCACTTAGCTTACATTTAGGGAGCCTCACGCCACCTAAGTCCTGAGGTTGGCTTCTATTAGCCATCGCTAAAGCAGCTGACCGCTTTCATACATCAGACTTTATTACTAAAATTATCACAGTGAATGTATTAAGGGTGTTTCAAGGTAATTTAACATTCAATGTAAATTTCATTTATTAGAAATGATGGTTGCTTATACACAAAATCTTACCACTTTCAACAAGCTAGTATTTTATTGCGAATTCAATGTTAACTTTTTACAATAAAATCATAGATAAAATGGATTTGCAGATTTGTAATCTGTGTGCTTGTTTTATACTTTTGTTTTAAAAACTATATTTATTTAAAAACTGCGTGTTCATAAATAGAACGAGTTTATTTGTGCTCGAGCAAATCTCTATGAGTTACGGGCTGTACAAAAGTACAACGCGTCACCGGCTAACAGTGTGCATTATCATCTTTTATCAAATGATTTATTTCCAGTACAATTGATTTATTTGCAATAGGATTTTGCGTTTAATTTAAATTTATGAGCTCATGCAAGGCTTGGACGATTCTATATTGCTAATCAGCGTTTGTACCTAATGATATTTAAAAATATTTTAAATTCCAGGAGGTGTTTTTTAGTATAGGTATTTCAAACCTGTCTCACCGTGTACTTTTTTTCTAGGTGACTGGCATAGGCCCAATTGGGCTTGTTCTTTGACAGAGGGGAAAGCCTGCATATGGGTACCCCTTTCCAGTCCGCCGCGGCCGGTAGCCTGTGTTGGCAGCGTATTTATGTAATTTGGTGCAATGTTTATTTTTATTACGACGAAGATAGCCTGCAGCTAAAAATATACCCATCAATTAATCACACCAATAATATACTTTACCCATATATTACTCATTAATGAATCACACCACTAATTATTTTACTGGTGGTAGAACTCCAGTGACGGAGTTCGCGGCCGTAAGCACCACCGCATTACCTAATATACTTGCCGCTAATGGTAATGTTCGGCACTATCGTGGTCTGGTCAGGTGGTAATGTACGGCCCTATAATTTCCGGCATACAGGCATTACACCTTAGGCCTCACTTTTTAGGGTTCCGTACCTCAAAAGGAAAAAAGGAACCCTTATAGGATCACTCGTGCGTCTGTTTGTCTGTCTGTCTGTCTGTCTGTCCGTCTGTCTCAGCCAATTTGCTCCGAAACTTCTAGACCGATTGAGTTGAAATTTGATGAATATATGTAAATTGGTGACTCAAAGATGAACACGTCAAGTAAAATAATACATTTTAAACAGGGGGGCCACTTACGGGGTAAATCAGAAAATTAAAAAAAATCGTAAACTGTATCGTGTGACATATCAAATGAAAGAGGTTGTTGTCAGCATCTCAGATATATTTTTTTTATAATTTTTGCATAAACAAATTTGAAGTTATAAAAGGAAAACGACGAAAATTGACCATACCCCCCCTTTCTCCGAAACTACTGAACTTAAAATTTTGAGAAAAAAACGTGGAAAATAGTTCTTTGCCTATAGATTACTGGAAAACCTATAAGAAGTTTGAGTATTCAAATTAAATCGAAAATTCTTAATAATATAACCCCCCCTGCCGGTACCACCGTAACCGCTATGTCCCTGCATTTTAAATCTGTAATATTTTCGAAAATATTTATTTAAATTACGGAACCCTCACCACGCGAGTCGAACTCGCACTTGTCCGTTTTATTTTACTCTGGTCTTTGTGTGGGTGTCTATAGGCTGCAGTCATCACTTAACATCAATGTGAACTGCATGCTTGTTCGCCACTTTCATTACATAAAAAAAAAGAAAATATACAGAGTAACCATTTTTGTATCATCATTTTATAAATGTATAGCATCTAGATATGACCTGATGCTGCGGTCATCACTTACCATCTATGTGACTTACCGTGCATGCTTGTTTTCCATCATTGCATAAAAAACAGTATCCCAAAACTCTGGACCAACAGCAACTTAAGTATAAGTTAACATTTACAACGAAAATACGAAATCGATAACATCGATAACAAACAACAATCGACAATAATCGTAAACATATAAAAAACATTTAGGCACGTATATATCTTTATTGTTTCTACAAAGCCTACTATTTGTAGACTACACTTCAATTTCAGATACCATTTCTACTTATCCACTAAACAACAGCATTTAATTTCATAATAATGAAGTTAAAATATAGGTAGTTTCAAATACGTGTTAAATGCAATGGCACCCATTAAATGTCGCAAATTGGTTTCTCCTTATAATGTCAAACTTGTATGGAAATGAGTTGATATTGGTTTTGCAAGCAGATTGATATTTTTTTTCTTTTATGGTATTAACTAAGGCATGCCATATGATTACTGCAGCCCAGGGAGTAATTTAAGAGGTTCAGTACCTTAATGAAATTGATATCACGTGCCTTGGGTGTAATGGCCGAATTAAATCTGAAATCATATTTTTGTAGTCTTAAGAGATATGCACATTGTTCATCACTTAGGCGATTTACAGACGAAACCGCACGTGAAGGTAAGGAAACTAGTCCGCGCGATCGGGCGGTGTAGTGTGAATGGTATCAACCATAGAGCAACACGGGCCACCGGCCGCGTCGGACCGGAGGGGAGTAGCCATATTATTATGCAGGCTTTCCCCTCTGTCAAAGTACAAGCCCAAAAAGGCCAATGTCTATCGTCAAGATGTTTAAATGTGCGCGTGAAATTGTTTATGTATTTTGTTAAAGCCAAAGTGTGGGTTTCCTAGAAAAGACGACTTTTGTAGTGTTTGTGTGTGTCACACGCATATCCCCCCGCAAAAAATGACAGACTGTTTTGCGTCGGTAATAAACGCTAAGGCTACTCCCCTCCGGTCCACCGCGACCGGTGAATCGCCTTAGTGACGGACTATATTATATCTAAAATATTGCATTATATATATTTATTACAATTGATTGCGTGAGTTTCGGTACAAGATAATATATCTACAACCTAGGTAAAAGTTATTAAAATGTTAACGCTATGACTAATTAGTAATGGTAAGATACTATAAACAAACAGAGACATTCAAACGACAATATTCACCAATGCTAAAAAAATATTCATCATTTGGGTTAGATTTACATTTAAAATGTAGCATAGTTTTTTAAATAATTACGATACCAAGATAAAACCTACTTGAAACATAAATTAAATTATTCTGTTTCAAACGTGAGATCTTCCAGGACAGTTTTTATCATAAAAGCTTTTAGTTTATTAAGGTTGACTTTCTGCGACCAAAATTTAATAAAAGATCCAGATCTTAAGTAGTCTCGCGGTCAAAGTCCTGTTGAAGAAGTCTGTTACATCTCTTTAAAGTAAGATAGCGTCATAATTATAGTACTTTATGACTCCGAAGTAATCTATTATATTTTTTGTTGACATAAGACACTTACATTTTTCTTGGACCACCATCAAACCTCCACACGTATAACTAAAGCTTAATGACTACATAAAACCATGTCGCAATTTCGGTAAAAACTTATGCGTGACTATACATCCAGCATCAATCATGTTTTTTTCGCTGCAGGCTGAAGGAAATGAATTATGCTCTTAGTGTACAAGGTTTCGCTTGAAAAAATGTGTGAAAAATTGCTTCGATTACCTCTAATGATGAAACGCTGTGTATTTCGGTAGTCTAACAGCGTCGAGCGTTACTTCTTCGACCTTTATTCTCATTCCCTCGCGTCATTACCGCTTTTATCTTTAGTGAGATCTTCAAAAAGATTTCATTTAATCTCGACCCTCATATATCTGTTTGATAGCGTATAATCACTTGAAATCGCGGCCATTACAATAATTGAAACCTAAAAGCGATCATCGGACCTAATTAGCCTTGACTAAACCGGATTCTGGACGGGCAATACTAATAAACAAGCAGTAAGTTGAAAGCGGCCTATAAAGCCTCACAAATAAATACTGTATCGTACTAATTATCGTAAAAGTACCTCTTCGCTTTACTCGTTCGCCCATTACCGAATAGCTGTCATTAAGTACGGGTGAGATAAACTCGATCAGTGCATAAGCCACCCACGGCGTGTCCAGCACGTCTGGAAACAGGAATCATTCTATTAATACATTGCATCCTACCTTTATCTTATCCAATCATCCATGAATACATATTAGCACTAATTGGTAGTGTATAATTTTATCTCCGAGTAATACTTATCCCACTATAAGAAAGCGTCATGCCGAGATCTTTGCCGTTTAAATTTGCCATCGCTTTAAGAAGCATAGATTACGGCGTATTACAAAGTGGAAGATAAGAAAAGTAATGTGCAAAAGTTAGCTCGTAAATTTCATCGGAAACGTCTGGTTTCGTCTTGGCCAACGATCGAAGCTGTCAGATTATCCCCGCTTCGACAGCCCGACCCAAGTTTTTCGGTCGAACTTACTATCATACAATAATCTTTATACTTTAATAGTGACCGATAAAAATACAACGAATCATTTTATTTCTGCTTGTATCTAATCTTGTAATGGATATTTAAATCTGTATAGGTAATAGATTTCCAAAATAGAGATAAAGCGTAATTATAGAGTAGTATTCGGTAAACCAAATGTGTTTTTTTATATGGAGAATATTTAGTAATAATGTCGTCATGATAAAAATCAATTGTAGAAGTGACTTACCTCAGGAGCTTGTAATAACAGTGATTCGTTATGGCCTGGGGCTTCTCGAAGCAGTTTGGCTGAGTTGTGTTAATCTACCATGTTGATAATAGCAGTGACGCTTTTTGTAACTTTTTTCAACCGTGAATTAGTACCTTCATAAATAACACCAGTAATAAATATTTATGGTTTGTTGTCTGGGACGGATAATTGCAAATTAAATTAAAATGTTATTCATGTTATACCTACGAGTAACTATCTATCCTAGTGTGAAGAGGTGAATGTTTGTTAGTTTACTGTAAGAACATGGAAGTTATGTTTTGAGATTCACTGAGATCTATTTTTTTTTATGTAATGTTAGTGGCAAACAAGCTTGCAGTTCACATTGATGTTAAATGATGACTGCAGCCTCTCGACACCCACACAAAGACCAAGGTCAAAATGGTGCCTACGCCCGCGAGCTACGTGACTGGAGCTCTACCACCAGTAATAAGAAGAATAAAGTTAGTAAAATCAACGAACTTAAGGTTAATAGCAAATGGATTTCTAAGGCAAAACATTTTATCGGCAAATTTTAACGTAATTTCGGTTTCGTGGCATATTCATTTCTTCTCAAATAAGCGATTGACTTTGAGATAAATGGTTCTAGACTCCTCAGTAATTTTTATATAAAACCTATCTATAGACACCCCCACACGTATAGGTTTAATGAAAAAAAACAGGTTTTTTAGTTTCAGTTCCTCCATCCGTGGTTTTTTTTCTATCATTCTTTCACTTTGAGAGAGTATAATTCATAAGCCCTTTTTTATTTTCAAACATATTAATAATTTATAATACCATTTTCTAGTATAACATTTATCCCAACTTGTAACCTCGTGGTTTTATGACTATTTGACAGTTACATTTTAAATAATTAATTGAGTAGTTAGTAAGTTTTAAAAAATGCCAGAGGCTTCAGAGTAGCGTTGTTACCACTAGTGAGGTTAGAAATGATATTTCACTGTATGAATAAATTGTGTATGGAAATCAAGTACCTGCATGAATAGATTGATACATAACATCCTTTAGACCGTGGTTTAACACTCTATACGGGAACGCACCAACTATACCTACTCATAGACGCATGGCACTGCTGAAAATCAACCATGACTGGTGGTAGAATTCCAGTGTGGGAGCTCGTGGGCGTAGGCACCACCACATTACCTAATCTATCTGCCGCCAAATGGTAGTTTTCTCACTATCGTGGTCCGGTAAGATGGTAAGGTAGGTATGTCTCCGTAACAACTTTCACAGAGACATAACAATTTATGTCTCAGAGGTAGCAACGCATCTGCATTTTGACCTCTGGTTTTTGTGTCTATGGGCTGCAGTCATCATTTAACATCAATGTTAACCAAAAAGCTAGCAGTGCTTAACAAAGCGAGGCAGTATATATAGCTGTTACAGTTTTATAAGGCCCAAGTGCGGCCCCATCGGGAATACTGCTAATACAAATGAGAGATTAGTGGGCGGGGAGCCCCCAAATACCAACTTGGTCCACTTGACTCCCAACAAAGACACGCCGTTCGTATTGTTAACGACCCGGGACTTACTGATAGGCTCGAACATCTGAGTCTGCGTAGAGACATTGGGAGTCTATGCATTTTATACCGTCTCTACAATGGCGAGTGCTCTGCTGAACTGTTCGTCATGGTGCCACCATCTCTTTTCCTACACCGTACTACCCGCCGAAGAGAGAAGTTCCACCCTCACCCACTGGACACCTGGCAATGTTCAACGGTGCGGTTCTCACGTTCGTTTTTGAATGTTGAATGAACTTCCCTCTGAAGTGTTCCCTCGGTGATACAATATGGAGTTCTTCCAAAATGGCGTCAAAAAAGTCCTTCAGGGCTGGCAGCGCGTTGGCGACTCCCCTGGTGTTGCACATGTTCATAGGCGACGGTGACTACTTTCCATCAGGTTGCCCGTTTGCTTGCCTGTCAATCCTTTGACATAAAAAAAGTAAACTGCATACCTGTTTGCCACCCTCATTGCATAAAAAAACTTTATCAAGGCACTTTTATTTTTTTATTAATTAAAGGTACGATTCCGAACTCCGCTTTACGCAGCAGGCTGCCGCCGTAGTGCTGCCGCAGCACTACGGTCTCCATATATTCTCTATAATATTATATGAGATTACATTTTAGGCTACGCGATAAAGTCGCGGCAGCAACGCAGTGGAACAGAGAGACATATGGTGCAGCACTGCGACGGCAGCACTATTGCAACCAAAGATAATTCCTCTAATATCTTTCACTGCAACCTAAAGACATCTACAAAAACCGGAGGTATAGGTATGTAGATGCGTTGCCGGCCCTAAGGTCTAAGTTGTTAAGATAAATCTCCGAGGACATTACCAAACTTCGATAGTGGCACTGGGTAACTGCCAGGTAAAATGGAAAAATCTCATTGTCCAGAGATTAAAGATAATATTTATCGCCGTAAATAAACAGATATCCCCCGACCCAAGGATCGAACCCGGAATCCCAATATAACAGAGTAGCGGCCTGCTGCCGGTAGACTACTTTGGACTTTGGACAATAAAAAAGTTGTTTGTAACCGACTTCAAAAAAAAGAGGAGGTTCTCAATTCATCTGAATCTTTTTTTAATAATATTTGATAAATATGCTCTTCGACAACAACAAATTAATTTCAAATTTAAATGCTTGTAAAATAATTGCTATGGAAATTTTATTTTTATTGCCACTAGGCAGTTGAAACTATTCAACATTGAGTTTTATTTTGTGTCCGCCAGCAATGAATAAACTACGACATTAATCTTAACTTTCTTTTAAGTTTATTGTCTTCATTCAAATAGATTACAAACATAGGTACTTATATCAGGTATTAAAAATATTTATTTTGATAGATTTATTTAAACTAGATTCTTTAAACGTAAGATATATTGTTTTTGCATTACAATGTATCTCGAAAGTCTGAAAGTGAATTTCAATCACAGGGCCACTTTCGGATAATTAGCAAATTTAAAAAGTCATCGTGAGACAGATATTATTGGAAGAATAATAAAAAATAACAGGTACAATTTTGAAGAGAAGAATGAAAGAGAAGTCCGACGGGTTGTTGTGGGATGCACAGGGTGGTTTCAGAACTGGAAGAGGATGTATGGATCAAGTTTTCTCCCTCCGCAACATCGTAGAGAAGCATCTGGCTGTGAGCCAGAAGGTTTTCTGCGGTTTTGTGGATTTGGAGAAGGCGTTTGATAGGGTATTACGAAAGGAGCTGTGGGACATTTTGCCAGAGTATGGTATTGATGGCAGTCTGCTCCGTGCAATACAGTCCACGTATGTGGGCTGTCAAGCATGTGTGCGGGTAGATGGAAGCATGTCACCCTGGTTTGATGTTAACATCGGTGTCAAACAGGGTTGCGTGCTTTCGTCTAGGCTGTTTATTATATATCTGGACAAATGCCTCCAGAGGGTGAAGTTGATGGATGTGGGAGTGCGTATGGGTGACTTAGTGGTGAACTGTCTGCTTTACGCAGATGATGCGGTAATTGTTAGCTCTACACCATCTGGGCTACAAGCACTAGTCACAGTCATGAAAGAGGATTGTATGGAGAAAGGCTTACAATTGAATGTGGATAAAACTAAAGTATTAGTATTTGAAAGAGATGAACAGAGAACAAATGCAAGGGTAGTAGTAGATGATGCAGTGTTAGAACAGGTTGATGAAATTGTATATCTTGGATGTGCTTTTAGCAAGGATGGTAGGTACACCACTGACATAGAAAGAAGAGTGCTTGCTGGGAATTGCGTGAATGGAGCGTTGGGTAAGCTGCTAGAATCTAAACATCTCAGCCAGCGGGCTCGACTAGCCGTACATAATGCTTTACTTACTCCAACGCTTTTATATGGAAGCGAGAGCTGGGTATGCAGGAAAGAGCATGAAAGTAAGTTGAACGCGGTCGAGATGAGATCTTTGCGCAAGATCTGCGGTGTATCACTCACCGATCGCGTTCGTAATGAAGATGTAAGAAAGAGACTTTGTGTGAATGATAGTATCGGTGTAAAAATGAAAAAAGGCATGCTCCGATGGTTCGGGCATATAGAAAGAATGTCGAATGAGCGAATGACTAAACAGATATACAATGCGAATGTGGATGGTTGCAGAGGCCCAGGAAGACCAAGGCTGACCTACCATGACCAAATAGGTCGAGTTCTGTCTGATGGTGGGGTCAAAAGTCTTAGGAATCGGCGTGCATGTATGAAGAGAATGATGAAGGTAGACGAGGCACGAGAGGTTTGTCAGAACCGGGATGTCTGGCGCTCTACACTCTCTGCCTACCCCGTTAGGGACCTGGCGTGAAGATACAATTTTTATATTATTTAAAAAACGACAACATTGAAATTAGGACCAGTAGTTTCGGAAATAAGGGTCTCTTTATTTCCGAAACTACTGGTCCTGATTTCAATGTTGTCTTTTCACCATTTGTCTCCAAAACAAATGAGCCTAAAATTTTGTACAAAATCCCAAAAAAGTTACTATTACTTAACTTTACTAATACTATACTTTATAAGTAGTAAGGTATTAATTTTGATAAAACAGAAAATTCATTAACTGTACGGAACCCTATGAACGTACTTCCGACTTGTACTTGGCCGCTTTGTTCATGACGGAAACCAGTGCAAACCGCATTAACATGCTCACTTGTTTTTTTAGTGATTTAAAAATTAATGCACCTTTTGGACAACGGGTTTACTGAAAAGAGAAATAATATTAGGTATAATTACTCTTAACGGATCAGCTTAAGAAAATCTAAAAGTGTAATAGAACCCATGACCAATTACCGTTCTTCTTTTACTCGTCTATTTTGTAAGCAATTAGTCACATACTTTAGAAGTTTTTTAACCTAACGGTAAATCAGCCGCACGTAGGGGCGGGAGATATAATTTTATCTGATTTATGCGTTCGTCTCCATGGATTCGAAGAGTCCTGTCTCATTATTAAGGATGCGACTATTGTAAAGGTAAACTTCAATGAATCGATACGTTCCGGCTAATTTAAGAAGTACGGCTACACTCAGTTCTATCCGACCAAAACTAGATGTGGCCGGTAGCCGCCGATTAAACCTAAGTGTAATATAGACTTACGGCCGATTGCAAAGTCGTAATAAAATGCGTTTTACGTTCTTAAATGAGTTCAAAAACACTATTTGGATTTCACCGACAAAATTTGTTCGTGATAAGGTTGAAATTGAAAGCAAATTTTAAACTAAAACGCGTTTTAATAAACACAGTTGTCATAGCAAACGGTGAAATTATTCACGGTTATTACTAAGAGTAGTCGGTTCAACAGCCTGTAAAAATGTTACTGTCAGCAAAATAAAAATACCTAAAAACGAACGGCGAACCCTTTGGCCTAACCTGGCTAAGTCGGGGGAAGTCGGGGGCGCCCATGGTCCACACCTAGTTTTAGCCGGATAGAATAAAAAGGATACATCGAGTAATGTCATACAAAAACTTGGTGTGAATATATAAACATGACAAAAACAGTGAAATGTAAATATTTGTACTTAGTTTTAAGTATGTTCTGAAAAACATCGATGTTTCGATACATTGTGTATCGTTCGCCTCCCTACTCATTACAGGTTGACTTTGAGTGATGTGCAGGACCCGAAGAAAAATGCTGTGTTTAACCCTTTCGTTTATGATTTAATTCTTATTGGCAATGGAATGTGACGAATTGGTAAGTTGTGGTGCTTCTACTCGTGACTGTGTGGGATCTTTCGTCTTTCTGTATCTCGCTGCTTTGAAACAATACTGTCGTATCTCAAAATGAGTGAATTTTTCAGTAGAGCACTTTAAAGTTTTTTCAAACCTTCAAATGCCGTATTTTTTTATTTTATGCGCAAATGTTGATGAAACTTGAATAAAACACGAAAAATATATTGTTGTATATGTATATTAAAAGTTCTTAAGAAAATAGTACTCATTTAGTACTAAATATTGAAAATGACTACTAGGTCTTAGACTTATAACAAAATAACACAGACAAACTTATGAAGATTATGGGCTCATTACAAAAAATACTAGGAAAAAGTTAGGTTATTTTTAATAACAGTGGTGTATTTAGAAATAATACAAAATATTAAGTATGTTTTTCTCAATGATACTGATACATTTTGAGTTGTGACATCTTAGCATTATTTATTTTAAATCAATATTGTAACAGTACGAATTCGGTCTTTCTTTTACAAAAAAACTTAAAGTAAATAACATGTTCCATGGAATAATAAAGTATTAACTGGTTTTACAACAAGTAATAAACATACTAAAATTAGAAAAAATATAGAAAAATGAGAAAGTTTAACTTCTTTAAAAATAGCTAGCTAGTTCTGGAAACCAAACAGAACAGTATAAAAAAACTCAAAATTGAACAACTTAGCTTTTACCATCATATTATAATTTTATTTCTAAACACAAAACACAGTTTATATAAGTCTCTATTTTGTACAGTCTTTTAAAAAAGCTATCTAAATATCTGACTATAATATAATACTTTGAGATCATACTAATCAATTCGCAAGTTTTACATTACTAATATGTAACAAAATACTTTCAACGTGTCATACGGCTACTGTGAGCCTATGTAAGTATATGTTAATATCAATTATAAGTATATTTCGAGAACTTAACGATAACCGACCCCCCTGTAAAAACCCTAAAGATTCTCATTTTAGAATTGTATAACACCTAACAATCCTCGTTTCTTCTTTTCACACACTTCCCTCCAATTTTCGTATGCTTGGGTCTAAACTATATTATTATTTTGTATGTGCCACAATAACTTGTGTACAATAACTTTATTAAAATGTTCCTCTTCGTATGATGTTTTGTAGTAGAAGGCATCATTATGAGAGTCGTCTGGATCAAGTTAAAAAAAATATATGTCAGTAAGTTATACTGTAGGCACTATAGTTCTCATAATGCCGGTAGATACGATTAAGTGAAGTGGACGAGTAACTCTCCTGAGTTACTCGAACACAGCCCGAGAGCGTCTGTTTAAATGACGTCAATATATTTAAAATATTAGGTTAAACTCGCATGTGATAATCCTGTTTTCATAACTTTTTTTTATGTAATTGAAGTGGCAAACAAGCATGCAGTTCACATTGATGTTACGTGATGACTGCAGCCTATAAACACTTACACAAAGACCAAGGTCAAAATGCAGATGCGTTACTCCTGAGGCCTAAGGTGTTAAGCCTCTGTGCCGAAAATTACTAATAGCACAATTTCATCCACTACCGCACGTCTTTATGACGTCTTAGGACTCGTAGAGAATTGTGGCTTCTCCAGTTAGACTGGGATTAAGTACCGCCATAGCGCATTGTCCGTTTATGGCAAATTTATTTATCGGAATTACCGCTTCTTTCGCATATTTCTTTCTCCGCCAAATAGGTATAGAGAAAGACTCATAAGTCTCAATACTCGGGTTTGCCGATGCTAGCGAGCAAGCGCTGTGTGATAGTCTTACCACGTGAAAAATGGTGACGAACCATTCGCTTTTTCGAGTATTGTCACGCTGGACTGCAACTTTTAATTTCTATAATTAGGCAAAAATACTGGATCTTAACAGCATGTCGCGTGGTACGCAAACGTAGGTATTCACAAATATATCCAGTGCTTTCGATTAAATCCTAGGCCTACATTTCCGCTAATGGGAGAACTACCCAGATGTCGCTTTAGAGGAATGTAAAGCCTTTACTCAAATAGGTGTTGATTATGCCGGCACTCTTTACTAACACAGCCAAAAGGCATATAATAATATAAGTTTCTTTATTTGTCTGGTGACTAAGGCAGTCTACATAGAATTTGCATCAGACTTGAGTTCCGCAACTTTCATAAATTGGTTTAAACGATTCATTTACAGACATGGATATCTAGTATACCTACTCATTACTGCTAAGTACCTAAGAGCCATAGTAGTAAAATCTAGCCTTATGAAGCCTAGAATGTAACTACCTAGAATCTAGATACCTAGAATGTAGCTAACTAGTAACTAGCTACTTAGATTACTTATTTATAAAGAGGTACCTAGTATTCTTTATACCTATCGAAGGTATAAAGAATACTAGATACCACTAAAATATTCGGTTCTGTAAGATTCATTACTAATAATTAGATAGGTATCTGATATTTAAAAAAAATAAATGCGTTTTCAAGTTGTTTTTTATCTGAAATACTGTCTCAAGTGCTCGTAATACGACAGATTGTTTAACAGATAAAGTGTCATTACGAAAAATACTATAACAATCACTTGAAATAATTTATCTAGAAAAACGTTTTAATTTTAATTGTACAAATACTATGGACCCTATTTTTTATTATAAGCAGTTATATCTACTTTTAATACATTTAAGTCATACTTAGTTTTTGTTTATAAACGTAGTAATCCCAAATGATACGTTATTTATGAGAAGTGTCTAAATGTAGATGTAGATTTTTTACAAAAATAGTGTCACATCTCGAAATAAAGCAGTGTTCTAGATAAATGCGAACTCAAAATCTGTATTATTTTGTAATATTGCCATATTATAGAAAACTAACCGAGTGTTCACTTCTTATGACACGTTGCAACTTGCGATACAACGCTATCTATAAAAAATGGCGGCCAAAATTGCCAGTAGGATACAGTTTCTCGGTGGCACCACGGCCGTAAATTTTGTTATAGAAATACGATCTTTACTGAGTATACAAAACAGATTATTTTACGTTGAATGGTGTCAAAAACTCAATTTTGTAGTATTTCGTAATAATACGCTATTCTTCCAAAGTAGCGACTATCTATCTATTCATATTATAAAACAATGTCTCCCTGATATTCATCGATATAGTATTAATCCGAAACAAATTAAATACTTTATTTAGAGATTACATCATATATATTTTTTTCTTTATCAACTTTATTCATATAATACAAATATTTTTTATGAAAACCTTAAACAAACTGTCTTAAAATTAATAAATAAAAAATTTATAAGTTATATAATTAAAATTTTAGAAGTCGTCGCAAAAACTACCGCGCGAAAGAATAAAACTTCATTCAAACGCGTTGCTCAAGCCAATGACAGAATAGGTCAGGTTTTAAAAAAAAAATCTGACTAAGGCTTAAATATTTACTGTATGTTAGAACGACGTTTACCGGGTCAGCTAATTTTGTCCTAATAATTATAAGTGTTCGTACGCGATTTCAGGATTTAGAATGTACCTATAAGGTTTTTAGAATCTGAAATGAACATTGTATTCTGAGTGCATTTACCTGTTTGCTGTTGCTGAATAAAATATTCAGTGGATTTCATGAAAGTAAATAAATAATTCAAATAGAACATCTCAGTAAAATAGCTGTTTTAAGTTAAGTCTGTAAAATACGAAATTAATTATATAAAACTGCCAGAGTTCGAATCAAATCTATATTTATATATATAAAAATCAATTGCTGTTCGTTAGTCTCGCTAAAACTCGAGAACGGCTGGCCGATTTGGCTAATTTTGGTTTTGAATGATTTTTGGAAGTCCAGGGAAGGTTTAAAAGGTTAAAAAATATGAAGAAATTGAAGGGAAATAGTAAACACCACAATTTCATTTTCCCATACAAATAGACCTATCTATCAAACCTTTGACACATTATTTTATTCTGAGACAATACAAAGTTTGCTGGATCAGTTGGTCACTGATATTTATTAACTAACAAAATTAAATCACACAAAAATACGTACTCGTAGGTACTAGCTTTTTATTCAAGCTCATGGTTTGTTGTATTTTCTGGGAGTGGTCAGAATACTTTGGGTACTTAGTCTGAATGGACCAAAAAGAATGGACCGTAGTCCATTATGCTGCTAAGCTTATAACAAAGTATACTAAGAAAAAAATGCAACAAATTTTTGTCTTCATAAATTTTGTAGTGTTTGGAACTTAACAATTTTATCTGGGGATGTTTATTGACAAACAATCTTAAAATAATTGATTCATTTTCATTTAAAATATGAAAACTAAAATGACAGGGTGTTTCAATATATTTAAACATCATCATCATCACTTCATTTAAGCTCTACGCCCCTGAGCTCTGATACTGGAACTCTACCACCAGTCATAATTACTATATGATACTATATTGATATACATATCAATGTATTAATGCACAGAAATTGTGGCGCTATTATTTATTATGCTACTAAAATGAGACTCAAGCATCATAACATGCTATACATATTCCTAAATAAATATTTTTATCCCTACCTATACCTTCAACAGGCGTATTCTGTCATCCCTACTTCCCTACCTTTCCCTACTTATATTATTATTGTAAATCCGAAAGTAACTCCGTCCGTCTGTCTGTCTATCTGTTACCTTTTCACGTCCAAACGACTTAACCGATTTTAATGAAATTTGGTACAGAGATAGAGCTGACTTTGAGAAAGAACATAGGCTAGTTATTTATAAAACGACATCCACGCGGGCGAAGCCGCGAGCAACAGCTAGTATTTAAAAAAATAAAATTTACAGTACATTGCAGTTTTTCTAAAATTATCGTAAATATCACGTCACGTCAAAACCGCAATGTACCTACTACGAAGTTGTCATCGAAATTACGTCAACCTTTACATAACACGCTTTCAACTTATAACATTTTTCATTGCCCCTCATTTCAGTATAACCAACGATTCGCGAAAATTGATACAGTTCATTACCTATCACGAATATCACTTTTTGTGGAAATCGAAAACAATGAAACGTTAACGTTAGCAGTCTGCCATTTTCAGGAAACGGATGTTAGTCGGCAAATCCGGTATCGGCTGGGAGGCACCGTGCCAGCTTACTAAGTAACGATGGGGAATATAACAGATAACCTTTTCCCTTAAGTGCTAATTTTGAAAAAGAAAAAAAACTTTTGTGGAATCTGAAAAGTCGACAAAAGGGGCTTATTGATTAAATGTGAAAGACTCGCATTCTAATTCGTACTAATTACCAATTCCTAATATGACACTAGATAAGAAATGTTTCAAAAGTAATTAAAATGAATATAAGTTATCATGCAACAATCACATCTAAGCCTCAAGTAAGGACCTCATCAGAAATAATTATTGGTAGAGGTCCATTGATGGAGCTCGATGGTGTCGACTCTATCGTATTCTTAATCTAATTGCCGCTAAATGCTAGGCCGTAGCGACCAAAACACGATATCGTGTTTCGGTCGGTACGGCCTTGTGATTTTTGGCACAGAGGCATAACAACTTAGGCCTCAGGACTGCAAAACATAATATCTCATCTTATTCAAATCTCTGGTTTAATCTAGATATTTAAAGGCTACAATATTAGACAAGCCAGGTTGGTCCAGCGGTGTGTAACGACTTTTTCGTTGAGAGCCTCGATCGAAACAGTCGAGTCGGGTTCGACCCCCGTACCTGGACAAATACACATTCATTTTGTTTCTGGGTGGTTGTGTATGTGATGTGTATGAATGGCACCCACAACGTATACCTATTATAGAGCTATGAGTGAAAGCATATTTTATTTTATTAATTTTTTAACTTATCGTCTATGTAAACTGCATGCTTTTTTATTTAAACCTTGTGTAAGGCTGTAAGTGTCAGCATATTTTTTTAATGTAAACAGCTTGTTTTTTTGCCTCTTTATGACATATGAGAAGTTCGAGCTTCACCAATCGTTTCAGCAACGAACAGAAACATCTTGACGTCTACCAGTTGTATTGTTTTTTAAATTATTTATCAAATAGTCAACATACACTTGGCAAATAATTACAGTGCATCTAAAAAACCACAGAGGTTTGTACTACTTTAGTTCTTAGTTGTTGTAATTAACAAATTAAATTTGTAAAATTAAATTTGTTAATTATTTTTCGCACAGTGACGGCTTGGACTGTACCTATTTATGTATGTACAGCGTATCTTCAGATTATAACCATTTATATGAGAACAGGTGCGTGAGTGTTATTTATTAAGGTTTGTTATCAAGAAAAAAAAAGGATGGAACTGTGGAATCAAAATGTTTTCATTTCATTGTGTTCAAATTCACACAATAAGTATGCATACCGCGCCTTGTAAATGTGTTTTGCGATACGTTGCGGTAGAAGAAGGACGAATTCTGATGTAGACAAACAGATAGTGTTTAAACAAAGAAACTTTTTGTATTTCCACACAACGTTTTGAATTTTCAACTAACTGTCCTTATTTTTGCCGATAAATATCCCAGTTGAAAGAGTCATAAATTACTTGTTATTCAGCCTTCGTAATCGATTTCGCTTGATGAATTCGACGATGATAACTTTCCTAGAAAATACAGGTTTAATATATTACCATCAAACCGGCACACGGTATTACTGACCACTCGAGCTTCGTGGCAGATAGATTTAGGGTGAGATTCACTGACCGCACTACGACTTTACTTTCAAGCAAAGTACGTGAATCTCACACGTAGGGCGAGATTCACAGACCGCACTACGACTTTACTTTGAGCAAAGTATGCTTAGAACTGTCAGAAATGTATGGGTTTTGACAGTTCGAAGCGTACTTTGCTCGAAAGTAAAGTCGTAGTGCGGTCTGTGAATCTCACCATTAGTAATGCGGTGGTGCCTATGGCCTCGACCTCCTACTCAAAGAGTGAGATTCACAAACTGCTCTATGACTTTATAGGTTAGGATCCCACTGCAGAATCATTTCGCTTATCCAGATATGCTGCAAACCTAATTTGTACGCATATTTATAATCTAGAGAATATATATAATAGGTTGCCTATACAAAAATGCCTGCAAGTGCAAAATTTGTTATTACTTGTTTATTCAATAAAATATCGTCCACTTCACTTCATCGCATACTTTGCTGAAAGTAAAGTAATGCAGTTTGTTAATCTCACCCTGAAATTATAAAAATCGAATGTAACATTATATAACTATCTCATACTCGTAGACCTCATAAAAAACCTTAAATGGGGTACCTCTTGGCTTGAGGCTATTAGTTGCATTTAAGAGCTTGAGCAGAGAATATGCATTATGAGTTCTTTCTCCTAAACTTTCGACGATAATATTTTCTTTCATTGTTTAATGTTCTGAAAGGTAGCAAACGAGCATAATATATCAGGTATGATGCAGAATGCAAGCCACATTGATTGTGAGTATTAACTGTAACATAATCTTATCTCGATGCTTTGATTTATCTGATTAAGATATTTTGTTTATAGCTTCATAAGTGTTCCCATTTGCATTGTCATTTAGTGATGGTAGAGTTCTAGTGGGCGCTCACTATGGGCCTCATAAGAAGGCTCAAGGTAGAGAGAGCAATGTAGAGAGATGTGCTATCTGCGATTTGCTCGCAGTTTCTCTGCGAGATCGAACCAAAGTAACCGATATAGCCCACCGAATAGCGAAACTCAAGTGGCAGTGGGTAGGGCACATAGCTCGCAAAACCCACGAGGTGGACTCTTTGTTGAAGGCTTTGTCCAGCAGTGAACGTATTTCGACTGAAGTAATTATGATCATCAATATCATCATGTATGTTTTAAGTATCAAATATGAATTATAATATTTTTATCCACGGATATGAAGATTAAAAATGTTTAATATGCCACAATCCGGGATAAAAATGTACGTATGACAGATAACGCTCGGGTACCCCTCTATCGCGATACGCATATCCGAATACTTTCACAAAACAAGTCACGTATTAAATGAGAATATTCGGGCGAGCCTCCGACTTATTTATCATTCTACTCAGAGCTACACCCCATGAATTTTATACAAGATTGAACGATTTACTGAGTAAAATTGATGAAACATCTATTGAACGTCGGCACTTGATTGGACAATGATACTGAATTACTGCGAATTCTTCACTACGGGTATATTCATAAAAGGGAAAGTTTGCGGGTTCTGATCGAAGTTTTTACGACGCAATAAATTTGCCGAAACTTTAAATTAAGCTTTTATAAAATTATCAAGATTAGGTTTCAAATTAAATATGATCAAGTTTGACATGCCATCGATCTTGCTGAACTCTATAATGTTGGTTCGATCTTTGAATTTGACAAAAACCAACAAATGTGCTTACAGTCCCCAGCTAGAAATCGACTTTAGAAAAGAGATGCTGTGTAGAGCGTTTTCTCTTTCGCACACTTCTTACGTAATGTTTGTCGACCATTTTGATCAAATGTAGACCAATATCGCACTATCGGAGCTTACGTTATTTGTGTGCGAAAGAGATAACGCTCTACGAAGTCGAAATTACCCGATCGTCTCTTACCTAAGGTCGATGTGTAATATTTTTTGCTGGGTACAGTATTTTATAACAGACTTCACAAAATTTAAGTACCTTTACCAAATTTAAGTTCTCTGTTTCACTCTTATATGTGTTTGTATATCTGTGATTAGCTCTAAAAATACTCATACGATTTTGATAGTACTTTCGTCAATTCAATCTTCATTATTTATTGCTTATGTTCTGCAGGGCATCGACTTTAATGTAATATCAATAATTAATGCTAGACAAGTCATAAAAATTAAGGCATTTACGCTAAGGCACGTAGATAAGGCACGTAGTAAAAGATAGAGATAGCGCACATTTGAGGGTTGCTTAAAATTGAGTGACGTTTGAGTATTCGGCCATTACACTCACAGCCCACAGTAGATATAAACCTGTGTTGTGGGTGCCGTTGTATACATACAACACATGCACAAACACCCAGACCCGAAACAAATATCTGTAGGCCATGCAAATATTTGTCCAGGTGCGGGGATCGAACCCGCGGCCCTTCGAATCAAACGGTCATTTCACACCGCTGGTCTAACCGGCTCGCCCTACTATCAGATAACAGCGATGATCTCAAAATGTCGATTTTGATCATTCTTTTGTTGATATATTCTGCGTTCTTCAGAGATCATTTAAATTTAGAAGTACGAGTATATTAAGTACCTATACCTAAGTATTTTAGTATACTGATTTCATGAATATTTTTCAAAAATTAAATAAATGTGAAAATTTCGATTACAGCACCCAGCAAGAATTATTCACATCGAGACTACGAAAGAGACAATCGGCTAGTTTCGATTTTGTAGAGCGTTATCACTGCTGCACACGGCCTACGTAAGCACTGCTAGTGCGGTATTTTCAAAATATCATCAAAATAGTTGACAAACGTCAGTTAAGTAATGCACGAAAGAGATTATACTCTACACACCCGACATATGAGCGAATGACTAAACAAATATACAATGCGAATGTGGATGGTTGCAGAGGCCCAGGAAAACCAAGACTGACCTACCATGACCAAATCGGTCGAGTTCTATCGATGGTGCGGTCAGAAGTCTTATGGTGAGATTCACAGATCGCACTACGACTTCACTTTGAGCAAAGTATGCTTAGAACTGTCAGTACAGTATGGGATTTGACAGTTCATAGGGTACTTTGCTTGAAAATAAAGTCGTAGAGCGGTCTGTGAATCTCGCCCTTGGGACTCGGCGTGCATGTTTGAAGAGAATGATGAAGTTAGATGAGGCGCAAGAGGTATGTCAGGACCGAGATATCTGGCGATCTACACTCTCTGCCTACCGTTAGGGACCTGGCGTGAAGATACATACATACATACACCCGAAATAAGCCGAAGTCTACTTGTTAAAATCGATGTGCACTATTTTTGTTGGATAGTGTAGATAATATTGAAAACATCTTTATTTATACAAATAAATAAAATTGGAGTGTCTGTTTGTAATATTAAGATAACCGCTTTTTACTAAATTACGACAACAAACTACTTCTTTCTGAATTCTTCTGACCTTCTCTATTGCTTATAGCATGAATATGACTCGTTGGTATTAATTATGACACTTAAAAAAAACTGGTTGCCTGTAAAGTCGGTTTTACGGGCGAAGATTTTACGTGACAACGTCTTTTTCTCGGTAGAAAGGCATTCGCCGGTCCGGCAGGCCTCTCTCTCGTTCGGTGACTCATCGTTACGTTACCGGGCGTTACACTTTTTCATGAGTGACTCCGAGTCGCAACCTAATTTAAGACGTTGTCACGTCAAAACAGCTGATTTATGAAAGACTTGTACTTCATATTTATTTATCAATATATTTGCACATTATTGTATGTATATATTTGTGTAATATGTATATATTATATAATATATTTCTTTATCTGTGATGTATGTATGTCTATATTGTATTATATTTACGTAGTATACACTTTTTCATAAGTATCCATTTCAAACACGTATTTATTATTACTTATTATTTATAGCATACTCACCTGTCAGCACCAGTTAAATTTTCAACACTACCCAAAGGTTGACTGGTCGATAATGCCTTGTAGTAGCATTAAGTCCGCCTTATGTACCTTTTCTATGTGCATAGAAGTTAAATAAATAAATAAATGCATATGTATGTATACACGGTACATATACCAAAACAACATTTTTTACAATGTTTGTCTGTCTGTCTGTCTGTTTGGCGGGGCTAATCTTGGGAACGGCTCGACCGATTTTGACGGGACTTTCACAGGCAGATAGTTGATGTGATAAGGAGTTACTTAAGCTTTTATCTGCATACATTCATACATACATACATAACTCCATACAAATAAGTAGAATTGGAGTGTATCCGACTTTGACGGGACTTCCACGGGTAGGTAGCTGATGTAATAAGGAGTAACTAAGGCTACATTTATATAAGCTGCGCCCACGACTTTGTTCGGGTAGATACTGAACAATCATATTTTTTCTCACGTGGATGAAGTCGCGGGCACAGCTAGCTGAAAATAAATTTCATGCGAACTAAAAATACACAAAGAAGTCTTAACTAGTACTTATTCTGCTAAATATCAAACGCTGTGCAATGTTCCCCTCTCCATATATTCGTAGAACATGTAATTAGGCTAATTATGCAGGAGAGCGAGCTAGAGCCCTTAGCTTCTTTGTTATGACTCTCAAAACTTGTTTCAAAGAAGAAACAAATTGGCCTTTCCTACGTTTTTAAAGAACAATGAAAGTTAGTTCGTCATTTTATAAACTTTTACAAAGTTTATAATTTCTAAGCCACAACAAAGGATGTTGCAGGAAGATTAAGTCTGTCGCATGGTATAATATGAAATGGAAACAAACAAAAAAAATTGTTTAGATAAAATTGTCTGTCTTAAACATATATTATGTTTGACTATTATATTTTGCCTATTAGATATAAACCTAATAGTATGTAAGAGCTTTCAGCGGGATGAAGTTTATCACATGACATAATAAGAGATAGAATAATGCACAAAATATAATAATGACAAAACTTTCAGTCTTAAACATGTTGTATGTTTGAATCAAAATGAAATGACTGAAATTTGTTTTTTTCGGTACAGTCAACGGCAAAAGCAGATGATCAAAATCGGATATTCAATACTTATTATCGTAGTTAGCGTCAAAATAGTCCACCAAATATTAGGTAATATAATTTACAATCTCGTACTTTAGAAACACTTCACCGTTACACTACTTTGACGCGCAAATTATTTTTTTTATGTTATAAAAGTGGCAAACAAACATGCAGTTCACATTGATGTTAAGTGGTGACTGCAGCCTATAGATACTAACAAAAAGACCAAGATCAAAATGCTGATGCGTTACCACTCCTGAGGCTTAAGGTGTTATGCCTCTGTGCCGGAAATTACAGGGCCGTACATTACCACCTGACCGGAACACGATAGTGCTGAACATTACCATTTAGTGGAAAGTATATTCGGTAATGCGGTGGTGCCTACGCCCGCGATCCCCGTCACTGGAGCTCTACCACCGGTAAAAATAATAATTTAATACTATAATAATTTAGTATTGAATGTCAGATTTTGATCATCTACTTTTGTCGTTGACTTTACTATTACTATGCAATTGAAACACTGATCATAATAGTAGGGATAAATGAGTATGGTCATTAAATAAAACATAATAACTGTAAAAAATGCAGAAAATTACACGTTAAAGTTATCAATTGAGTTTTGTGTTTTTGTTACGGAGCAAGTTTAATAATAATGAAACACGTTCCATTAAATAAGACACAATAAATAAAACATTTTTAGGATTATCTTACGAAACGAAAGTCAGACTAGAAGATCGAAAGATACTCACAAGAAATGGGAAATTCTTACTTACTAAAATGCCAAAATTGTACAGATATTAAATTTCAATATTAGATCCTAAAATGTTACAAAAACAGTTTCTTTGTTCGGTGTGGAGTTACACAATATTTCAATCAAGTATAAAAATTTAGAATGAAAAATGATTGGCTTGTTTACATGTAGGACTTTCCAAGAAATTACTGCAAATATTAAGTTACAAAAATTGTGCCGAAAATCATAAGTCTATAAAGTCGCCCCTCGTCAATTTACTTAATGAAGGAAAAATTTCGAGATTTCTTTGAACAATTGAACATATGTATACCTACTGCTAATCTCTAGAGTACTCTAGATAGCCTTAGGGAGATCCGTCAGGCTCCAAACCATAGCTTAGGGCGATGCTGAGGAAAGCAAGCCACTTGGGGAGTAACTATAGTAATAGAGTTACGAATGTTAAGAACACGACCACGGCAAGCTATGTCAAATAAAAAAGGGACATTATTTTTTTCGTGTTCTATAAACTTATTTCATAACCAGTCCCGTCTATTCATATCAAAATGAAATAATACAAAATCTCGGTATGATTATCATTATACTAACAAGCTCTTCAAATTGACATACCAAATACACATTAGGTACTACATCACTGGAAACTGTTAAGGATTTGTGTCATCATTTTTTCAGTATTCTATCTCAATTTTCTTTTCTGTTTTTCTCTCATAAAACTGTGTTTGACCGCGATAAGCTTGGTCTTTTTGGATGTTCAATGGGATTTAATTTTCAATCATACGATACACTGAACCCAAGAGGTCCTTTACAAACAACTGAGCAGTAATCTCACCTGTGGACGTTTTCTTAAGACCTCGTGCTGTCTGCGACCTATTGATAAAACTGTGTATTTGAAGAATACAAAGAATTAGATCCTCTATTGTGTAGTTTCCTCATAATACATATTTTCACGTGTTTTCTTAGCTTATAAAACGTTCTCGTTTGGTACATTAACAAACCAGGTATGATGTCTAAACAAAAATATTAGGTATCTTCGTGCAAGTATATTGAAATATATTTTTTTATTGCAATTATAAAATATAATTGAAATAAAATATAATAATATAATCTGTTCTAAAATTTAATAATCTTTTTACTATTTTATCGTGTATGTAGGTATAGATGTTTGTTTGTTGCTCAATTACGCTAAAGCGGCTGGCCGGATTTCGATGAAATTTTGTTCACAGGTAGAATATGTAATTTAATTTTATGGTTGTGCCAAATAGCATACTTTTATCTCGTCGAGAGATTCCTTAAGGAGTATTTCGTCGACGTTGTGATTGACGTTCATTAACAATTTGATAACAGAAGGACAAAAAAGGCTATTACACGACACGGTATTCAGGGTCCGGCAGAAAGGGTGGGCGTGGCCTCGCGCCGGGTTGCCGCTTATTACACTATCCGGTCGACACCGCCCTAACTCAATCACAGTACAAATACACGGGCCGCTCCGGTCACCCTAATTAGAGCCCTAACGCCCTAAATGTCATTACACTACCCTGATCCTTGCTATCGTATCCTGAATACTGTGCCATGTAATAAGTCCTTTACCTAGAAATGACTACTGCTTATTATTCATTTTTATCTTTATGTTTCAAGTGTAGGTACCTGATTATTCATACCTGATGTCTACGCGGACGAATTCGCAGGTAAAATCTAATAATAACATATCAATCGAGGGACTTGCGAGCAAGCATGGAAGGTATTAGGTACGAGTATTAAGCGTAAGTATTTATGTAACTCATGACTATCAACTAAAATTTAGATTTTATCCAAACAAGTCCATGTCTTAACTCGTCAAGTCTTAACTGTGCGACAACTCTTCATTCTACACACAGTTCTCAAAAAACATGCCAGTATCAGCTTTAATCCAAAATTCCAATCAACTAAACGAAGACACGATAAAGTCTGTCTTAATGTTAAACATCGCACCAGCACCGCTGGTCGTCATTTTTACGTTATTGGCAACTTTTTATATAATAAAATAAACAAACAATTAAATGTCTATCCCCTCACATCATCAAAAATTAAAAATATAACAAACAAATGGTTACAGTCGTTGTCATATGATGAGACAGAAAATTTACTAAAAGCACCTAAATAATGTCATTACCATACAATCAACCAATCACAAAACAAAATAACTATACCGAAAATTCAAATTAATCCAAGCTATAGTTTCATACCACAAAACACACACACACACACACACACACACACACACACACAAACACACACACACACACACACACACACACACACACACACACACACACGAAACATTTAATATGTGTTACATTTGCTACTTATTTAGTCAGCTAATCTGCTTACAATCTTTTCTTTTTTGTGATTTATAGGCATTTAAAAAAAAAAGTAAATATGTTACTTATGATTTTGGAAATATGTTTGGAGGTGGGCGTTGGTATCTGCGACACAGTTTATACTACTGCAGGTATCATCGTTTCCCTTGTTAATGTATCGCCTTTCTGTTATTGATTCCAAATAAAGATTATATTATGTACCTACTGTGTAAAATTAAACGAAACTTTAATATTCTTACTCTTTGTAATTCACCAGTTTTTATTATATCTAGACGAGAACCGGGTTGAAAAATGTTTTTAATTTCTCGCTCATATTTCAAAGTTAAATGGCCCGCAGTTAAACTTACAGTGTTATTTAATTTGCAAAATGGAAGGTTAAAATAATTTTTAGGTAAGTAATTAAACATTTATACACATTTTTAAAATACATGACAAAAAACAAAGGATATGGTGTACTTTTACTGGACATGTAACACGACTACTTCAATTGGTATACATAATTTGGTTGTTACGGATTCTATTTCAAATAATGTATATTTATGTAAATTTATGCTATCCCCTTCAATGAGCGTGGATCTGTATATATTTCGTTTTTTAAATCATTACTATAAGAACGCAGGCAGCTACAACTCCATAAAATGATTATGACGATAATTGCCAAGAACATGGTTATTATTAAATTTTGCAGTTACTGTAATTCTAAGATAGAATAAAATGATCTTGTGCTTCGAATTATGATTTTTATGACCATTTTGGTATTGAGTATAGGGGGATTCAGCACAAAAAACGTATTTTTTATGCCGTTTTTATACGAGTACATTAAGGAACACTTGGTGCATGAGTCCGACTCGCGTTTGACCGATTTCATTTTTCTCGAAATCGTAAACTAACAGATACTAACGGGAAAACGTGAGTTTTGTTAGTTCTTCCAATCGTTAAGTAGCACCTTGTAAATTCGCAGTGCCACATTTAATTAAGTCCTATTTTATATATCACTTGACTAATTCTTTCAATAGTTATCGATTTAATTTTTTTTGGCCAATATCTATTATAAGCGCAATCAATCAATTTGTTTTGTTCAATAAAACAATCGTACAATTAATCACATAGAAAAAATTAAAAACTATGTTCCAATAGCTACTGCTGCAAATTACTCTCCTGTCATTTCACTCAAACCAATATTGAGCAAAAATTGATAATTGCAATTTTCAATTACTCCAATTATATTCAAAGTGATATAATTAAATCGACCGTGTTATACGTAAAGATAGGCATCATTGCTCACCTGCCAAGTGATTTCGCATAAATATAAAAGTGAATGATGTTCATTTTGAAGCTGTCAGTGCTCAGAGCTGAGCAATTAATTACAATTTTAATTGAACCCGTCGAGTAGTTGCTTATGCAAAGACCGTGACTTACAGCTCTGCGTTTACAGATTAATAGTTACGTAATTTGCTTACCATTTTACTTTATATTCAATTAGGTTGGATTTAATAATTTTAAAAGTAAATAGAGTTAAAAGCTGAGTTAAAGTTTTTCTGGAGCCGCCACATTAATACGGTCAAAAAGAACTCCAGCTCAACTCTAAAGCTCATGGAGGAGAGGCGAGGTATGGTTCTGAAATCCTCTTAAGATACTTTAGTGTACAGGCGGCTCAACAGAAAGATCTCTTAGTCATTGACTCACGACTTTCGGCAGTTTAATACTGACAGTTTAAAAGCAGTCATAAAGCAGCACAAGGACTCTTAAGTGTTCGCTAAAGATCTATCCTTAGGTCAAGGCAGTCTCATTAAGCTGAAGACAGAGAACTACAGAATCGTTTCGTCGAAACCTGAGCATGCAGAAGAGACAAAGCGGTTTTACGGACAGTTACATCCGACAGCACAACCACATGTTAGCAGTCGATCACCAGACCCAAGAGCTGGACTGACCCGACACTATACCGAAGATATCCCGGACGTCAGATTAGATGAGATTAGCACGACTCTCAAACAGAAACTATATAGTGCCACTACCTTAAGTGAAATACTAGCTTGTTTTAGTTGTGATTTTTCAGGTAGACTGATATTTAAGACACCTCATTTTTTTGATCCTGTATATATTTATAGCATTCGCAGATAAACAAATTAAGTACTTACAGTTTTTGTGTCATTAAAGTCATCACTTTAAATAATAGATAACCAGCATATATATATATTTATATATATATATATATATATATATTTTTTTTTTTTTTTTTCACGCCAGGTCCCTAACGTGGTAGTCAGAGAGTGTAGAGCGCCAGATATCCCGATCCTGACACACCTCTCGTGCCTCGTCAACCAGCTTAGTGACAAATATTGGTCACTGCACCATCATAAACATCTATAGCGCCTTAAGGAAGCTTCTCTAATAAAAATAATCAATACTACTTTCTTCCCAACTCAGATATTCAATCCACTAAACCACAGACGCAGTCAAGTTGGTATCGTAACCTTAAATAATGAGACTTTAGTACTAACAGTAGTCATAAAAACAGTTTTCTTAGATGCATGTTCTTTTAACTCTTTTTATTACATTTAAATACCGCATTTAAAACGTAACGTTACCAAAATTATATTCAGGTTAACAGCACCAATAAAATAAACTCAACCAAACATACTTTACAGCTCTTTACATTGGTAACATACACTAATTGATTGGACCACATCCCAATGTCGTTATGTTGACGTGGGTTAATGATTAATCATGTGAAGGATTATGTTAATGACACGCTATTTAAGATCAGAGTTAATTATTAACAGGCTGATGAGAAAAATTAGATGCGACCAAAACAATTTAAAAGGACGAAAAAAGAACCATTGTTTGAGAAGATTTACGAGAGATGTACAAGATTTGTAATAGGAATTTGTTACGAGTGAGATCCCAATTTAATATAGCGATGTGAATTAAATGACTGATATATTGTTTCATCAGGATATTCTATTTCAAGATTAATTTATATCTCACCGTGAAAATGAGAGATATCAAATTATGAATTTAACATAATGAGGTTGTTGAGAACTTAATTTAAAATTAGAATTTAATAATGTTCTAGGTATTTCATATGAATAACTTCATTTACGATTTTCAAATCAAAACAGTTTTTCGTTTAAGTGACCTAACTAGCGAATCTTGATCAACGCTATAGTACAACTGTGTAGTAGGTAACACAGTAGTACTACAGCGCCCGATCCAGTTTATTGTTTTCAAATAGATTAGGTACTTAACGGCCTTTCGGGCTAGCGTAGGCCAGAGTGTAAGTACTCTATATAACCAGATCTCTATCCAGATAAATATCGGTTAATAAATGACAATATGTCACTACAATAATTACATAAAACTCCTCCGTTTCTGACTTCTTATCGTAGAAAGTTGAAATTTGGCTTCTAAAATTCTTTAGCGAATATAGAGAGAGAACACCAACTTGCGAACCAATGCTAGTAAAATTTAAATATAATGATCGTTATCATCCTACCAAAATCATATTGATTACTCGTATAGCTAATACTTCATCGATCATCGTACGATAAAACTTTAGCTTAAATTTATCATTAGTACTCAAAGGAAAAGAAACACGTTTACTATTAGACACTAATAGAGCTCTCTCATAACTAGATGACTACATGAATTAATTTGTCATTTTTCACGGAAGCCATTTAGAAAACTCCTTTATAATTGCTTAGATGTTGAATCACGATGTAAAGGAATGATCGCAATGCCAATATTTCCTGTATCAAAAAGATTTAATGAAGCCATCTTAAAATAAACCTCAATCGAGGCGACGTTCAGTTTTTTTTGCATTTATTTTTAGGTCCTACAACTTTGTCACTTGTTCAAGTGGCAGTCATTCGTAAAATGTTCTCCACAGTTCATTATTCAAGTCTTATCTTTATTATCCTCTCTGAAAAGAACTTTAATTGGTGCCACATGTTTCAAACGAATGGTGATGCCTCTGTCGACAACTGCGTCGCACACATTTGGATCCAAAATGTCCACACGTCATCTATAAAAAACCTACGGTAATATTAGTATATAAAAAAGTGTTATCCGACTACTGAAGGGCAGGATGAGTTTTAGTGTTTATTGTAACGCACGTTGTATAAGCCCAAACCACTTAAAATTTGAGTTGTAATGTGTCGTTCATTCTGTCTTCATTTTAGAGATACATATTTCATTTTTAAGCTAGAAATTATTATTTTCTTGCTAATTAGCTGCGTTACTGCGTAGCAATTGGATTCGAATGAAGCAACCACAGTTAATTAGAGTCTCAACCAAACCAATTTTTAGCCGAACATATTCGCAGCTGAACAGAATCTTATCTAAACGCAGTTGTCGACAGAGGCATCCCTATTCGTTGGAAGAAATGGCCACTGTAAGTAGTGAACGATTTTAAATTGACTTACATTCAATAATGAGATTAAAAAAGTAATAATTTGCTATTAAGATTTCTTTTTGTCATGAAGGTGACAAACATGAACACAGTTAACATTGTTGGTTACTGAACAATAGGGCTAACTTTTAATTTATCAATGTCTGTTCTTATAATTATTCAAGTAAAATCTGAAGCTTTTTTCTACCGATGTTTCAATTTTTTTTACCGAGCTATTTAGCCACTGGAAAGTTAGGTAGGTAATGTTGAGGTAATTTAATATCAATACGAGGCCACAGGCCACAGGCCGCGGCGGAGCGGAAGGGAGTAGCCATATTGGCTTTCCCCTCAGTCAAAGTACAAGCCCAAATGGTCCTACGCCTGTCGCCCAGATGTTTAAATGTGTACGTGAAATTGTTTATGTATTTTGTTAAAGTTAAGGTGTGAGTTTCGTAGTAATAGTCGATTTTTGTTGTATGTGTATCACACGTAGTTTCCCCCGCAAAAAATGACAGACTGTTTTGCATTGGTAATAAGCTCTATGACTACTCTCCTCAAGTCCGCCGCGGCGGCCGGTGGTCCGTGTTACTAGAGCATAGTGTAGGCGTCGCCGAAACCATAACTATTTGTTTCATTACATATAACATATTTAGCGCAGCTGAAGTCATCGGGACATGGCGACACCACCATCTAGTAGATCTAGTAGTGCAGAAGGATTCTTCCATTAGCGTGCGCCAACTGAACAATAATCACCAAGCCATTCAAATAGGACGGTAGTAAAGGCAATAACGTGACATGACTAGTACCGAGCGTCCTACGATAAAACTACCTCCACTGCGATCGCTGATGCCTTGCCAAAATTGCAAATTGTTTCATTGATATACAAAACTGTTGTGAGTATCTTTGGGGCGTGTTTAGTCCAGCTGTGGATGTCTTTCGGCTAAAGTTATGTGTAGCGTCCACTACATTAAGGCGCCAACTAGTGGAATAGAATGAAACCTCACAGTACTTATCCAGTACGGTAGATGGCGCGTCAATGAAATAACATCGCACATGCGAAGATTTCTCAAGAGTTGGCACATATACAACTTCCCAACGTCAATCGTTGGACCGCGGCCCGCCAGGCGCTAACACCTTGCCTGGTCGGAGGATCTCCCCTTTTCGTCGGAGGAATACTTCCACCTGTTCCTCCACAGATGAATTAGCTTTAACGGGTTATGATTATCTGACAACCGTGTACAATACATATTACGGTTTCCAACAAGAAATATTGCACATCGAACTTAGGAAGGAGACTCGGGATCGGGCGTTTTCTCTTTCGCATCTTACCTTTTTGACATTTGTCGTCTATTTTGATCAAGTTTTGACCAATAACGGACCAACAGTAAAGTACGTAGGCAGTGTACAACAGAGATAACGCTCTACGAAATCGAAACTAGCTGATCGCCTCTTTCGTAGGCTCGATGTGCAATATTTATTGTTGGATACTGTACAAGGATAGGTTGTAAATGAACTGAGGCTAGACGTCGCGTCGTTAAGAGAACATGATAAAATAATACATTTTATAACAAATCAAATCAACTTTAACATTTTATTTATAAACTATTGCTCGTTACTATCGTGTTACACTAATGGCTTGTGATGTTATGGTACCATTACTGGCAGTTGGCATGATAAGATAAAAAGACGTGAAATAGACGCGCCGCTTTTTTGTAATAGATAAACGGAAAGGGAGTATCCTAATTTATTTGTATTGGTTGAACTAAATAATAACTTTTACTGGTGGTAGAATCCAGTGAAGGTACTCAAGGGCGTAGGTATCACCGCATTGCCTAGTCTATGCTGCTACCAAATGGTAGTGTTCGGTACTGTCGTGTTCCGGTTAGATGGAGTACAATTCTCAAATCAAGTGGTAGAAATAAAATAGTTTGATTAGTCATGGCATGAACATCTAAATAGGATTAGTTATTGCTAAGTATTTGTTTTTTTTTTAATTTATTCAAAAACTTTGCAAAATATGTACAACAAAGCAAAACAAACATCACCAAGATTTGTCCGGTATGCTTGGGCGAATTTTTGTTTTTAATGTTGTATTATACATGTTTATTTTCTAGAATCTAGGGGCTCTATTTAGCCGATAGAGAGAAATCATCTGTAACTAAAATTTAAAACAGTTAAGAAGTGTGCAGTATTCAATAGCTTAAACCTACGTGGATTAAATGGGGGTTTAAAAGACAGCAACCTAAATTTTTTGTTTGAATTTATATTTCAGGGAGGCCGTCTCTACTTTACCAATCAGTAAACTCACAAAAAAAATTAAGCAAACAAGAATTTAGGCCTCATTTTACTCCTAAAAGTAAGTACTTCCGTACTGTATTTATGGACATTGTTCCAAAAAAAGAAAAGCAGTTAATTTTTTATCACCGAAATTTATAGCCAAAGTAAAGGAAGTTCGAAGTGTAAAGGAAATTGAAATAAATCTACCACAGATGCTCCGAGTCATTCACAGCCCATAAAAAGTACACAGTGAAAGGGTTATAAAATGTTAACTCGTATGTTCCAAAATAATCATGATATCGGGAACACTGTAGGTATCTGTATATATAAAATTGCAAGTAGGTATCTAACTCATACCTAATCGATTTAACTCATGACTATGGTCAATTGGATGAAAGTTGTCATTTTCAAGTGAAAATCTAAAGTCCTGTCGGAAGTCTTATACAAAAATGACGCTATCAACAATTATTACACGAAAGGTATTGAAACAACTTTAACTCTAACTATACTTACTTACATTTTGTGGGTCATGTCCAGTCAATTTCTTATATGTCTGGCTTGTAATGAGATGTTGCTGACATGATTCCGGATGCATAAAAGAAAAAGCTTTTTAAAGATTTGCTTAAAATTTTTCACCCTTCTTTTTAATATTTTTATTACTGTCTTTGCAACGCATTTTAATCTTTCTATTGGTTTCTTTCGTTCTCCTAAATCCATTCCATCCATTTTAATTAGCCTAATGTCGTTTTTCATCCTGTGATATATTTGATTCTTTGACAGTTAATACTCTATTTTAAAGAAAAATGGAAAGAAAAATTTGACTTCAGGCGAGATTCGAACTTGCGGCCTACTGGGAATCTAGTCCAGCCGCTCTTCCGATTGAGCTACTGAAGTCCTGCCCAATTTTTCAAATCTTTCCTTCACATTTATATTTATATTATATAGATATTTGTTTACACGTTAAATTCTCATGGGTTTGAATTTCTCTCTAGATGATAAGTAATAGATCTGTTTGCTGAAATTGTTTACGTCAGAAATGCTAAGGCTGGTCCCTCTAAGTAAAAGCTTCAGCAGCGTAAGTAGTAAAATTTTCTTTCCATTGTTCTTTGAAATAAAATATGTTTCACAAGCATGTAATAATGCTAAATAATATAAAAAACAATTAGTAAGGGCAAAAGCGACTTCTTTACGATATTCAATAAACTGCAAAGTCTATTATATCGGTTGCTTAACTAGCATAGTTAGCAATAGATGGCGCTGCTGCTACCATAAAGCAATGCAATAAATATGAAGGAAAAATTTGACAAATCGGTCAGGACTTCAGTAGCTCAATTGGAAGAGCGGCTGGACTAGATTCCCAGTAAGCCGCGAGTTCGAGTCTCGCCTGAAGTCAAATTTTTCTTTCCATTTTTGCATTGCTTTATGGTAGCAGCAGCGCCATCTATTGCTAACTATGCTAGTTAAGCAACCGATATAATAGACTTTGCAGTTTATTGAATATCGTAAAGAAGTCGCTTTTGCCCTTAATAATTGTTTTTTATATTATTTCGCATTAACACATGCTTGTAAAATATATTTTATTTTAAAGAAAAATGGAAAGAAAAATTTACTAGGCGCTGCTGCTACCATAAAGCAATGCAATAAATGTGAAGGAAAGATTTGACAAATTGGGCAGGACTTCAGTAGCTCAATTGGAAGAGCGGCTGGACTAGATTCCCAGTAGGCCGCAAGTTCGAATCTCGAAGTCAAAATTTCTTTCCATTTTTCTTTAAAATAAAATATATTTCACAAGCATGTGTTAATGCGACATAATATAAAAAAAACAGTTAATACTCTGATACCCACTATTTAAGAAGCTATAGACGTATTATAATTAATCATATTGCAATGTATTTCCCTCGATCATATTTTTGTATAAACATGTATTTAAGACTGCTCTGTTTTGTTAGAAAATATAAAAAACAAAGTTTCATTCATACTCTACGTATAATTGATATTTTATTAAATATTTCACCAATTACTACAGGCAGTCCACTTTGATTACTAAACTCAAATTTATTCCAGTTTGATTCTAAATTATTCATATTTCATTTCGAATATCTATAGCCAGTTGGATTTAATTGTACATTCTAAATTTGTACGTCGCATGTACGAATCGGACTTTACGACATATTTGCATTATAAAGCTGAGTGACATAAAGTCACAGTGAGCTGTAATTTTCGTGGGTAATGGACCGTCCAAAGCATTATTATGAGGTACGGCTGACACAAAATGAGATGAAAATCACAACGATTTAGAGGACTGTTCTATAATATGCGAAGCTTTATGACATATGTATGTATTCTATTTGTTTCCCGGATGATTTTGGAATGTGTCGTTCATTGGTGTTTATTTTGAGATTGCTGTTTTTTTGTGGTTTGCATTTTTGCATTTTTTAATTAATGAAAGTGGCAAACTAGCACTCAGTTTTCATTGATGTTAAGTGATGACTGCAGCCTATAGACCAACACAAAGACCTCAGTCAAAATGCAGATGCGTTACCACTCCTGAGGCCTAAGGTGTTATGCCTCTGTGCCGGGAATTACAGGGCCGTACAATCTTATAATTGTAACTAAAAATCAACAACCCCCTTATTCATAAAAATACATAAGATACGTTTTGGTTATTATAGGTATGCTTTTAAAAATGTTACGCTTAAGTAGGTATACCAATATTATATAGGTACTATACAATAAGACGTGACGACCCCATCGTCCTCTTGTGGAGGAGAATTCTTCCGCTAGCGCAGTTAGACAACCGCACAATGGCGGTTAAACTATTCCAATAGGGCGGTACCTATATATAATAACGTGGGTTGGTAGTTGGTAGCAGCGTCCCACGATAAAAAAACCCGCCAATGCGATCCAGGGACGGCTTAACCTATAGTGCAGAGTGTGCATTGCACACGGGCGCCGCCGAGACAGCTAAGAGCATCGTCTTGGACCATCATGGTACAACGATGATATGACAGAAGCGGCCAGCCAGCGCGGTGGCGACAGTTATCAAAGCGAGCGTCCTATGGCCGGCTTCTTTTTCGAACATTTTGTTTCAACTGGAAATAAACCTTATTTTACGTAATTAAAGCTTATACTAGCGTAGGGCGGCATTATACCTACTTGTAAAATAGCTTGTTGGAATATGAAAAGTTAATAGTTACAGCCGCGGGGGGTCAGGCCTAGGGTTTAAGCCAGATTTTCATTGCACACGGGCGCTACACGAGCTAGAGCCGCCCCTGCTGCGATCACCAATCCGCCTGCCAGGTGGCTTGCCTTTGGGCAAGGCTTTGTCGAGCAGTGGATGTATTTCAAATGCAATGATGGTGACAATAAAAATCTGAAAGTAAAGTTGAAAATAAATATGTTTTACATATTTACTATTCTTCGATATTTTCTTTTACAGCATTTGAGAAACTAACATCAGTTAATGAAAAAAGCCGGCGGCCAATTTACATAGCACAGTGAATCTGAAACATGTCAGATGCAGGGAAGATTGTTATTTTCCTTTATTTTCTGTAAAATATCTATGATTGAATGGAAATTGTTTTCCTGTTACAGAAATATTTCACGTTCTGTTAATGTGCCTTGTTTCGGTACCTAAAGTCTTTAAATATTATTCTAATATAGGTATATTTTCTGCCATTACATTTATTGTATGTATAGGTATCTAGAATCTGTGGCATGTATGGGTTCAACCATTCATCAACAGAAAGTAGTAGGTACAATGCACCATTCATATGGATTGTACGTATTACCATCTATTCACGAATTTCTACCTAAGTGATCTTTTTATTTTTCTTTTTATTGCCAAATTGGCCAGTAGACTTAGCTCAGCGGCATTTGCAGTAAAGAAGATAAGATTATTGACGGACGTGGACACGGCTCGGCTAGTCTACTTTGGATTATTACTATAAGTCATTCTCTCTAAGTAGCTTATAACCCGACAATGCAAAAGTGTCCTTGTAGACCAATTTGAAATAAATGATTTGAATTTTGAATTTTTTAATTTTGAATTTTTTGGTAATCGCCAAAGTTACTGTGACTTCATAGGAAAGATTTCTGTCAGGAACACTTCCTTTGACTGCTCCCAAATATCACCTGAAAAGCGTTGTAATGAGAGATTATTCAGTCCCATACCCATAAAAGTTTGTACCCTTTTAAGTGTGATTATTAATGATTGCACAAAAATAAAAAATACATTAATGACATATTTTCACATAACATTTAAGTTAAATCTCTAAAGAATAATTTCACTTCTTTCTAGGCATGTGGCTCATGAAACATCACATTTTATACAAACAAACACAACACCCATAACCACACCAACACAAACATTTTGAATGAAGTTAATTTAAAAGAATTTTAATTTAGAAGAAAAGTATTAGCATTTGGAAATATCGTCCCGCTATGACTCATCAGGAACATAGAACGAATATGTATGAATGGACTTTGAGACTTATGTTTAGGGTCTAATACAACTACTAATGCTCATGTTAATTTACAATGGCAGTGCATCGTCATGATTAATCTTGTTAAATAGTCGTAACAACAATCGTGCTCTAAAGCCAATCCATTTTTGAAATTATATTCGAACGAAATAAAATCATGCATGTATCTGAAAAAGATGGCTGACAATCTAAGCTGTACATACAGAAACAGGAACAAAGACATATAGCCGTAAAAACAATTAAAACTGATACTGCGTTCAAAATTATCTGTGGATATGTGTGTCTCATTCCGCAAAGTCATCCCGATTTGATTCATCACATAAATGTTTCCGACATATGTGAACTGGCCTTAAGACAAGACATGATTTTAATCCAGGTACTAATGCTCACGTTCATTCAATCAACATAATTTATAAATATAAATGGTCATGTTCCAAAGCTGATCCATGAAATAATTAACGTGGGATAACGAATTGCAAGATATGTCTTGCAATCTGAAAATAAATGCTTTTCTTCTTTCTAAAATCTAATCTGTGAATAGAGAAACGCATTACCTAATCTACTTGCCGCTAAATGGTAGTGTTCAGCACTATCGTGTTCCGGTCAGGTGGTAATGAACGGCCCTGTAATTTTCGGCACAGAGGCTTAACACCTTAGGCCTCAGAAGTGGTAACGCATTTGCATTTTCACCTCTGGTCTTTGTGTAAGTGTCTATAGGCTGCAGTCATCACTTAACATCAATGTAAAGTGCAAGCTTGTTTACCTCTTCCATTACATAAAACAAAAATTGCAAACCTGGAAACAATACGAACTCATAACATCCATGAATTAGAAATATCTGTTTGGTCATAAAATTAACCATAGAGTTTATTACTCTACCAGTCATTTATCTCTGACTCATGGCGGAAATTTATCGGACATTTGTGAACTGGACTTGAGGAAAGGCATAGGGCTTAATCCAGCTACAAATGCACACGTTCATAATGACAATACGTTTGTCATGATCCATCTTGCTAATAGACAAAATAACGGCCAACGAAGATTAACTGGATTACATTATTGTGAGAACAGTAATACTTTTCATTCGTATTTTGAATCTAACGCTTGTAACAAATGGAGCAGTGTGTGATACATTGATTATTTTTTTCTAGATCATTTGTAAGAAGCTAAGACCTCATATATCACTGGTCCAATAATTTAATTTGAAGTAAGATGCTCTCTTTTAAACTAAAACCACCATCACAATTTATTCACGTCATAGCTAATTATGCATAATATGGTTTTGAACGGTGCTGAATACCAAATTGATTTAAATCCCTGAAGCAGCAGATGGACCCTTTATAGTCAAAGAACAATAAGAAATCAATTGTCATATTTTTCGTGCTGCTTTTTTTTACTTTAAACGCGTGTCAGCAAAAAAATATTTTTATTAACCTGACGAAGTATATAATTGAAGTAACTCTTCAGCGATGGTAGAGATTCAGTGTAGGAGCTTTAACGCGTAGGTACCACCGCATTACCTAATTAATCTGCTGCTAAATAATACAGCACTATCGTGTTCCGGTTAGTTGGTAATGTATGTATAGCTCTGTAATAACTGTCACAGAGACATAACAACTAAGGTCTCAGGGGAGGCAATTTGACCTCTGGTTTTTGTATAGATGTGTATAGGCTGCAGTTATTACTTAATAATACAACTTGCTAACTTGTAAACTGCTTGCTTGTTTACCACCTTCATTATATAAAAAGGGAGGCGCCTGCGAGTTCCCCCACTAAAACTCTACTATGAGTATATTGATTTTTCTCGGCGTGACGAAGAATCCAATTGGAGTAAGCTCTTCACTAAGCACAAACCTACAACAATATATTTTTCGAAAAAACACGGGTGTAAGTGATATTATTAATAATAAGCGAACAATATGGTCATAAATACTAATGAACAATACGCCAGAGCGTCGGTTTGTACGACATTTTTGCTATCGCGTGTTCATTAATCACATCGCCTTGTCATCTTATCTATATACGTTAGCTATTTCTTTTCTATTCTACAAGTTTGTTGCGTCACTGTTACATATAACATAGGTATGAAATTCTCACAGTGCTTATAGCAGTTACTTCTGCGGCCTGCGAAATGGTTGGACCAATTATACTGATTTTTTACCTAATAATAAGATACAAGAAAAAATAATAAACCGGTTAAAGTAAGAAAGTTTCTTATATACCCCTAGTTGGTAAGGGTGACCTAGGCCATTGTAAGAAAAAAATTGTGACAGTATTTTGTGTTTACTGTTTTGTATAGACGTATATAACGGCCTCTGACCTAGATATACTCTAATATAACTATATTAGAGTATATCTGGGTCAGAGGCCGTTAGAAAGAAGTACAGCGAACTCGGAATAGAGTTAACTTTACCTCTCTCTAGCAACGGGCAAAGCTGCGTCCCATCATTTTCACTCTTACCAACAACGTCCTCCGATACCGCTCAATATCTTCATGGTCCAAGCTATTTAATTTTATAAACTATGAACTCTCCGAAGTGGCATACCATTTAATTTCAGAGGTAGTTCCAACGGTTATTGGGCACTGTCTCCCGACTTGAAATATCATGATTTTGCTTTTAGATGAGACATTTGGCATAACATGTTGTTAATAACTTCCTTAAACCCATAAATTGATTAGCTCAACGGTGGCGCTGTATGAGATGTTATTTACGCTGATACCGTCTATGTGACAACAGATTCTGGAGCTGTATTTTCTAGAATTCAATAGCATTACAAGAACATAGTAATCATTTATAATTTACACATAATCAAAGTGTTCCAGTGATTCATAAAGAAAAATGAATCTAAAGTACAAACACTTACAGTAACACTTACAGAAAAGCGCAAATGGCTTCAGAAAATAAATCCAACAGTCTCCAGTTGAGTTAGAGACATAAAAATAAATTTAAATTACCGTTTTACACAACATACACCGCAACGCCATTGAATTATTTTACCCCAAAAGCACCAATAAAAATATTATTAATACTTCGACCGCATCAAATTCAATATAAAAAAGTGAAATTCATCACATTTCATAAATTTGTCGCCCTTCATCAATAAATCCGACCGTTGATTTATTGACAGGCGCGTCCTATTCTCAACAGATTCGATATAATTTGTTAGCCAAATAATCCGGGATTTCGATGCGAACCCCACGACGCTATAAATAAAACCGTTTGCAATAAAGGAAAAGGAACAATTACCGAACGTTGTATTTGGAACGAGCTAAATTTCATCCACATTATGGCAAATAATATCAAACAGTAGATGGTCGTCACCCTTCGCTCGTTGCCGATATGTTACGCCCTAAATCCCCTTTATATCGAAATGCACAACGGGAGATCGAAGAAAAAAAACGCATAGAAGCTTAGGGGTAGCAGACTTCGTAATAATGTGAATATTTATGTCGAAGGCACGTGCTGATTTGTCGTAATGGTTACATGAAATTCGCATATTGGTAATTACATTCTGGGACGAACTTTATGTTTGCTTGCTTTGCCACACTTTGATGTAGGCAGTCGCAAATCGGTTTTCGAATGTTTAAATAACATACATGGAATGCTTAATGTTGAGACAAATATTAGAGTTGAGGTTGGAACCAGGATTTTGTGGTATAAGAACGATTAGTAACGCATGTGACGTCAGTGGGCAGGTTACTAGTAGAGAAACCTCGATAGATAACAGCTGCTAGTGGACCTGACCTAAGTTCTCTACAGCTTTGTTATATTAAGTTACATGTTTAAAACATTCATTTCATATTATTGTAACTGGCTCGACGACAAGATACTAAATATTATTTTTAACACTAACGATCTTATTCATAAAAAATCCTTATTAACATTCATTAGTTACAGCGTTCTATAGGCTTATGAAACGTTCTATAAAACTTTTTATTAATAAACGTTTTTAAGCCTTCTATAGCAATTGCCACTACTTTAGAGTTAGACAACAAGGAAACCTAAAAACCTAAGTATTCCGAAATTAAACATTGCGTTATTTTTTGTTAACTGTATAATCCTCACTATATGATTGAGAAACAAACGGACAGTAAGACATAATAAGGGTTCCGTTTTTATCAATACGCCACGAAGCCCCAAAAATAATGGTATAGTGTGCCAACCAGAATTTCTTAAACCGTCAGGACAGGTGCTGTTTCCCATCGAAAAATGTTATTCTATCTTACCCTCAAGCGTTCGGTCTCCCTAGAGAGAGCTACAAGTCGTCTTAATAGACTTACACACGTACTGCAGACGTTGTCCCTTGGGGCATCGAGTCCCCTCTCAACCCCATGCAAACCTGCCAAAAAATTAGATTAGCTTCCTTTATAATACGAAGGTATTCACAATATTCGCCGCACGCATGAGTTCCTTTTAATTAAAATTCCCCAATATTATCTTTAGAGAGCGTTAACTATTTGTTATTACGATGTTACAGCTCGTCGTTAGTAGTCAGTACAGTTTAGGATTCATCAACAATATGCTAACGATGTACCTCGCCGACAGTGGGACGTGTGTAGTTTTAGACAAATACAACCATCTTCAATTTGCTTGTTTCTGGATTTTGATGAAACAAGTTAGGGACAAATATTAGTTTCAAGTTGAGAAGCTCCATAGTTGCACTGCACGTAGGTATTTGGCGACTAAAATTTGATTGAAAATAAGGTGAGATAGAATATTTTTACTGATGGTAGAGCTCTTGTGACGGAGCTCACGGTTGTAGACACCATCACATTACCCAATCTACCTACTGGCGCTAAACGGTAGTGTCCAGTGACATTATATTCCAGTCAAATGGAAATTTACGGCCCTGATGTTATCGGTACAGAGGCATAACAACTTAGACCTCAGAAGTGGCAACGCATCTACATCGAAATTTATGGTTATTATGTAGATGTTTATAGACTACATTATTTACTTACTATTGTTGTCAACTGTACGTTTGTGACCACTACATCAGTTTTAAATTACATTATAATTGAACAGGTACGCTTATTCTTTAAGCCACTTCTATTTATTCTTCAGTTTTTTGCATTTGTTCGTAAACGTAATATCTTTCCTCCTTTAAGAAAAAAATATTATTGAGGCACGAAAAAAAAATTCATTTATTTTAATACAAACAATAAAATTGATTTAATATGATTGCATGAAAATACTTATGTGGAATTTTAATTAAAAGAGAAAAAACAACTGCCCGTTGAAACTGTAGACATTTATTTACATACTGGTGGTAGAGCTCCAGTGAAGGAGCTGGCGGGCGTAGGCACCACCGCATTACCTAATATACTTGCCGCTAATTGGTAGTGTTCAGCACTATCGTGTTCCGGTCAGGTGGTAATGTACGGCCCTGTAATTTCCGGCACAGAGGCATAACCTTAGGTCTAAGGAGTGGTAACGCATCTGCATTTTGACCTCTGGTCTTTGTGTGGGTGTCTATAGGCTGCAGTCATCACTTAACATCAATGTGAACTGCATGCTTGTTTGCCACTGCCATTACATAAAAAAAGACACAACATGAAAACAATTAGTCAATCCCGTTATTAAAACCAAAAACCCCATTGAAATAGAAGACAGAAACAATGCCTACGAAGAAAATGAGGCTGCAGTTTTTCAATTGCAATCGGCCAGTACGCCTAGATCGCTTAGCGACGCGGACTTAACTGAAGAACAAAGAAACCGAATGAAAGTCTTACTCATCTTGATTTATTGTGCAATATCTATAAAATGAAATTGCGGATTGTAAACTACGCTACAGTTTTATAGGTGGACTTATCCCGACAGATGTAGGGACATTCGACGCCTCGAGGGACACTGGGGACGATATAACATTGTTACCGAAGTTCAAGCAAGGCCGAGGGCCATTGCCGGGGCAAATTGTGACCGTAGGGTCACCGCTAGACTATTTGCCCGGCCAAATTACACCGGCCGAGGTAAATACGTACGTTATTTAATAAGCGCAGAAAATGTACACGCAATTTGCTTGGCCCACTTTTAATAGGACTAAAACAAAGCGAGAGTTATAGATGTCATAACGATGTATGCGCCATTAACAGCGAAAGTTATAGTCTCACATTCGTGATACATTTTATTATAGAAATGAGTTGTAAATCCAGCCGGGATGCCCAGCTAAATTGATTTAGACTGGCGCAACAATAATTAGAATCGCATGATGTATGATTCGCTGTGGCCATCTGTCGTTGTCTGTTTGTAATCACGTAGGTACCTATAATATTCCATTATTTACTCTTTTCTTCTTTTTGCGTACGATTGCGGATAATTATTTCAGTATGAGCGCTTATTTCAATCCATCTAGTTGGTTTTCGAGTCAATGGTAATTATTCTCAATTTGGTTCGACTAGAAAAATATCGTCTTCTATTATTCTTATTTAGCTCCGTCGGGTACATATTATCTATCCAATCTAAGCCTTTTAAACTTGCTGTTAGGTGTTATTTTTTTAAAGTACTATTTAAAGGATATAATATTATACCTATAACTTCATTACTTGTCTGTACTTTTATAAGGATTTTTTGTGGTATTTGACTTATATAACAACTAGCATTTACCCGTGCCATTACTCGCATTTCTCTGCTTTCTTAAAAAATATTTTATATTTATAAAAAGTATCCTAGGTTACTTTTATTACCTCCGAGAATACAAAGTTTAAGTAGTTTTCGAGTGAAAGTATGACTATTAAATTTACATTATATGTATGTATTATACATTTACGTTATGATATTAGTAGGGATAATAATGTCAAATACTACTTTAACCTATATGTATCGGTTCTGCCTAATACTGTCTAACAACAAATTACCTAGTAGATACTAGCCATTACTAGCTCACAGAATGTATAATTCAAGTAGATTGCGATTAATTATGCATTTGCATGTGGTTTGCATTCCTGTGTATATTATTATTGTTTTATAGCATGTTACTAATTATATATTATTATCAAGAACTTCACGACAATTTTGTTTGCAATCATGACACATTTTGCCATTCATTTAGGTATTGCAAATTGACTGGGCGCTACTCCGATTATTACTCTACACAGGTAGTCATAAAGTCACCTGGTATAGTTTTTTACAATTGATTGAGAGATGACAGATAATAATAATTAGGACCATATTAGCCTTTTTTATTTCATGTTATTTCTATATAAATAAAAGTAACGGTCATTGAACCCTGTCTGTAACAAAGATAAAACAAAATAGACAGGACATGGAACGACAGTGCGGAAATATTGGAGGACAAATGCAAAGTAAGACGACAAATATGTGTCCTCTAATTAAAAGTAACTTATGGTGAAATGCAATACTGTAGTCGAATTACACTCATTTCCTATGCATATCAAATCCAATTAAGTGACTTACCGTAAGACAAAGATAAAAAATTGAAAGAAATAATGAATAACTGTATGTCACGTTACATAAAATTGAAATATGAATGAACTAGTAACTAATTAGTAGAATTAACTTACAACCCTTACCTTACAACCCTACATTACTTTCAATGAAAGAAAAGCTTGAGAAATATTATTTTCCATTTTATTTTATTAATTATTTGTCTCATGATTAGATATTTCAAGATTCAAATACAGAAACGAAAGGGTATAGAGAGTAAGTATTCAAAGCCAACTTTAAAAACAAAATACCAATTTGCATATTCAATAAAAAAACATTAATCCGTTATGCGTCGAAAGGAGACAGTTACATGAAACAAGTCGCCTGGAACATTGAATGGAAACAAACACGATCAAATAATTTCGAATTGCGCGCGGATTATAAAGATGTCAATATCGATCTTTATGAAGTTTTGTCTATTATTTTCACTTTAACTGACAGCTAATAAGGTTCACGATGCCATTGCTGTTCCCAGCCGATACATTCGACATAGCAAGAACAATACCCTTTTGTACAATCGTACCGGCCCGCTAGTTCCATGCCATTGTAGCACTCTTTTCAACCCTCGATCGTGCTCTATTTTCCATTCCAGAAGCAATATTGATATATTTTCAGATTGCCTATTTACCTAGTCGACTATCGCTATTGGTGGCACTTTTTATAGCAAAATTCTCGTCAGTCACTTGTTCCGCGGGACGGTTTTGGAAACGTATTTTATTTTGGCATACAATATAAATGCTCACCACTTTTTCAAGTTTTACAAGCAAGACACGCCTAAAAATGAATACATTTAATTCTGTTTTTATGTAGTTGATAACGTTTACAGAGGCCTTACGAAGTTGTCGTAATGGAACCTATAATAATAATAAAGCTTTATTTATTCCTTACAATTTTACATTAATATAAAAATGTATATTTTGTAGTTTTTTAGTTATGCAATAGCTAATACTTATCTATCGATAGCAACCGGGACCGACGGCTTAACGTGCCCTCCGAAGCACGGAAACGCGCATTTAATTTGCCACTAGCGGTCACCCATCACACTACCCGACCGCGCCCGTAGTGCTTAACCGAGTAGATCGTTTACGATCTACACCAGCCGCCGGGCCATGCGCGCTTTAGACAAATAAGGCTACCTATTAATTTGCCCTTTACTTGTCGACAGCTAAACATAGGCTTTTATGATGATTGCTGCCTACAGCAACTTACAACAGATTGTTTCTAATTTCGAATTTAGAAACACTAAGTGTCCACTGTTCTAATTTGCCAGATGGTCGAATAGAGATTGAAAAGCATTCGAAGTTATGAAATGACTATAAATAAACCGGTAATTAGTATGATTACAATACGATTTATTGTTTCGTATTGTCAATTTATAACATTACAGAATCAGATAGAGTTGACCACGGCAGGTTGTGTTGCAATATTTTCGACACAAGAGAACAGGTATCATAAAACACAACACGTATTAAACAAAACAACGAGGGTATAGGTATTAATTGATGAATGGTCATCTATAACGCAACGCAGTAAAAAATTTTCAATCGGCGTATTGATTTGAACTACCTACGTAAATATGTCGAGCAAGTGTTTTTTCAAGTCATTTACACATTTCCGCACAACGGTCTTGTAGGTATCTTTGGGAAAGGCTTTTTCCAGAAATCTTAAATCAGCTGAAGTGATGATAATTATTAAAGTTCATGTTGTAAAAGTAGCTCTAGTATGAATATCCATATAAATGGTAGATAGTGAGCACAGATGGTTCAAAGTTCAAATATTTACTCAACTGCCTAAGGGTGTCCGGTACGAACCTACTGTTAAGGAGATCTTCGCCTCCTTCACTTCACGTAATATTAATATTAAATACCTATATGACAGAATTCATTTTATAATATCATAAATGTGACAAAAAGCATACAGTTCATATCGCTGGTAAGTAAATGTACTGCAGTCTATGGTCATCTATGCAATCTATACTAAAACTCGAGGGCAAAATGAAAGTGCGTTCCCTTGCCTAAGAATAGTTTTAAACATACTACTACTTGAATACTACTTTACATATGACTATTTGAATAGGGAGAGATTGAGTTATGGGATAGCGTCTACTCCTCGAGCTTCCAACACTGGAATAATATCACCAATGAAAGAAAAAGATTATGTATTGAGTATACCTACAACTTAACGCTTCTCCACAGCTGATGTCTCCCAATCTAATTTCCCAAAATTAAGATTTACAATCTCTAGCTATTTCTCTAACGTCTGGCACAATGCACCGGATATACGTAGAAGTCACAGATTTTATCTTTAGATTGAACAGGCGGATTGTATATTTAGATCTGAAATTAATAGCGTGACAAACTGTTCATGTGAACGCCGACTGTTTGTCTACAAAAATGTGAATTTTTGTCTCCAATGGCCTTGCATTACATGCATGCCATTAGGGGAATGTTTGGAATGTATCCACCACCGCATATATCTTGCTATAAATCACATACTCGAAATAATCACGGAGTAATTAAAATGCGATAAAATTAAATAATATGTGTGTTTCTATTTTGATGAATAGCTGTGAAAAATGTTAAAAACAAAGTAATAAATAGCTAACCAACTTTTTCAGAATTGTGTTAAAACTCAAAAAGAAGAAAAGCATTTACCGAAGAAAGTAAAAATAAAAACTTAAGGTTACTTTGTGATTAAATTTTGTTAATATAAACTATAATGAAAATGAAAAAAGAGAAAAATAACTGGTGGGACGTGTAAATAATCCACACCAAGGCGGATTATAAATCCTAAGTATAATATGATGATCACTTTCAAAATTCGGCTCCAGATCACCTATCCCCCCCGATCAAACACCCCAATAACAAACGGGCAAGCCACTCACCAAATTGGAGACTGTACCGAGCTACCGCAGATCTGGTTATTGATCTACACACGTAGTCAGGTTTAGTGTTCTTTACTTCTCGACGCCGGCGTCTTCTTCGACCATAAATTGATCTCCACCACTATTTATTCGGAGGGTCCGATAACTTCGGTCCGATAATTAGGTTAACGGGCGTAAAATTCAGTGCAAATTCACAGATTGTTACTTATTATAAAAACGTGTGTTCACGTTTGACAGGTAAGAGTGATGAAAAAATCGTCAATGTTTATTTTTTTCCATTATTTAAAATAAACTTATTTCTTTTAAATATTGCTTCGACCAGTCATGGCCGCACTAATTCATATTAGGCCAAGTAAAAACTCTTTGGACGCCCGGAAAATCAAATTAGTGCTAGCGATACACATCAGTCATTAAGTATCTAACCCAGAGGGACAAAATAATGAAGTACCAACATTAAGAGGCTTCACCAATAACCATCATCATGAAAAAACTTTACAGCATGGTCTTGCTCATAAACAAATATTGTAGATACAATGTTAACAGCCTTGAGATCTTGAATGTATTTTGCTTTTAATTTAGGTTCAGTCTTTCCGTCAAAACCCTTTCTTCAGAATCTACTGTCCTGTCTGTCCCTTAGAGCTGTGAAAAAATCAAACTTCTAAGCTAACACAATCAAAAGATACAGCCGCTTAAGCCGCAAATTGCCGCAAATTTTCGAAACTCGCAAGGGTATCAAACCTTAGGACAATCCCCAATTCCAGTAAACTCAGAATATTGAAATTTGGTACTAGGTAACTTCTCATAGCACAGATAAAGAAAAAAAAGTGTTACATCATATTTTTTCTTATATATCTACAGTTTTGTATGGAACCCTCGGTGCACGAGTCCGACTTGCACTTGGCCGGTTTTTTTATCAACATAGCAAATAACCTAAAAGACTGCTCATGCTTTGGAGCTTTGTTGGGGAATTTATTTTCCAAAGCTCAATATACCTAGGTACATAAACTGGGTGATATGCAGCCGTGCCTTTGTGCAAAATATGTATTAAGCTGAAATTTAACGGACCGGCTATTTTAATTTACAGCCAACGTTCAATTAATTCCATTAAATCGTCGATATCTGTATTTATTGACGCAGAAGTTTTAATTAAATCACTCTCCCGTTTATGATTACACTTAAATGAAGTGTAACTTTTGTGAACTACCTATCTGTTGCCGAAAGTAATCATATCATTTTTAAAACGGTATTTCGATTTACTTATATTTAAGAACTCCAAGCAATCTCTTGCCTCTAATAGATTCTGTCAGATTTAATAGGATTTCCATCGAGGGCTTTGGTCCTAAAAATCGAAATAACACCTCAATGCAAATGTTATGTTGCTAAAAGGCTAGTCACCGGTTAGTATATTCACTACTACATACACAGGCAATAACTACATATCTACTCAAATTATCACAGGTAATGAAAATACTATTACCAAAACATGGAGCCGTAAATAAATTTGAGAGTATATTATATTACACTAGCTGACCCGTCAAACTTCGTATTGCCTCAGAATGAAATAATGTGTCAAAGGTTTGATACATACAGACTATTTGTATGGGAAAATGAAATTGTGGTTTTTACTATTTCCCTTCCATTTCTTGAAAAGGGCTAGGTAGAGCTCCAGTGACGGAGCTCTCGGGCGTAGGCTCCACCGCATTACCTAATATACTTGCCGCTAAATGATAGTGTTCAGCACGATCGTGTTCCGGTCAGGTGGTAATGTACGGCCCTGTAATTTCCGACACAGAGGCATAACAACAAGGCCTCAGGAGTGGCAACGCATCTGCATTTTGACCTCTGGTCTTTGTGTGGATGTCTAAAGGCTGCAGTCATCACTTAACATCAATGTGAACTGCACGCTTGTTTGTCATTTCCATTACATAAAAATCAGACAGACGAAAAAAACTTCTACATACGAAAATTTTATACACCTAATTCGAAACAACAATTTGTCTCACAACGTCCGTTAACATGAAATCATTTAGTGGGTGCTTATCACGTGTATTAAACAAAGAAAGACGGAGCATTTGAGTGGATGGCAGGACGGGCAACAGGCGAGGCCCACACAGTTAGGCTCAATTTTAAACAATTACTGTTGAGCGAAGGGCAAATGTTTGCCTTCGACTTAGACCCGGCCCGTTGAATCGCCCACACGCAAGCCTGACAGGTATTCATTACATCCACGATGCGCTTGCTGCACGTCCGAGTCTCGGATTTTTAATTTTTAAATTTCTTTCACGACCGACTTATAAGTGATTTAAGCGAACGTAAAAAGAACGCGAGACCACGTTTCAAAATAAACGCCGAAGGAGTTATTGAATTAAAAACCGATTTGCGAAGTGGAACACGTATTTTTAACCGTTGATGACTTTATTCAAGATGTGCTAATATTTACATGAGATTTATTTTTATTTGTTGCCAAAGATACTATATGAAATAGACCGACAATATTGGAATTTATTCTATTGATATTGAAATCTAAATTTTTGCGTATCACATATGTTCGTTTCATTTACAATGCAATCACAGCGTGTCCCCGAAACCAATTTTAAGCGAAAAGAAAAGAACGCAAAACTACGTTTCAAAATCAACGCCGAAGGAACCGATATATGCCAACTTATGCCTTTTTAACGATTACGACATAAAACAATCTGTGCTAATATATGACGGTAATTTATTTTTATTGTCCAACATATTTTACAAAAAAAACAAATACACCGACAATATAAGTGCATATTTGGTAACAACAAATCGATAAAAATACCAATATATCATATCGACAAGACCAATCAGGGTGCTGTTTGGTCTTTGGTTTTGCGCCACAATTTCGCACACGTACAGCTATCCAAGCAGATTTCATAATCAAAGTTTTTATCGTCGATCTTTCTCTTATTATGTCTTTGTTTTTCCTCTGAAATTTACGTAATTCGCAAAGCGCGACTGTCACTAACTTACATCAGAGAAAGAATTTGTACAAAAAGATTACTTTTCCGTTTTAAAATTCGAAGCGTCTCCTTAACTACCTTCTGCGACCACACAATTACGCAATATGTATCTTATACGTGACTTAAATTTGAAATTTAATATTTCTTATTCATACATGGACATGAATGTTATGGAGGGGCCCTCCCTTGACAACATGGATTTATGTTCCTAAAGAGAAAATGTATTGTGTCACAAAGCACTCAAAACGATAACCATAACAACACTCGATGCAGATTCCCGTGTACATAACGCCATAATAATGTTTATCTAGGTGGCAACATACAGAATTATCTATACGAGTGCTAGACAAATGTTTAAACACAGCTTTTGTTGTGTTGGCATTTACACCGCCCACGGCCCCCCATCGTTTATCAATCTTCACCCACTGCCTGATTCTTCAGACTATAGTCTTACATTCTAGACAAATTGCGGAGACCTTATTGCATTGTTTTTAATTCTCGCTCGGTGACTAACAAACCTAATTTGCTGGTGGTAGAGTTCCACTGTCGGTCCCCGAAGACATGACCACCGCGTTACCCCATCTATTTGCTGCCAAACGATAATTCAGTACTAGTTGGTGGTAGAGCTCCAGTAAAGGAGCTCGCGGGCGTAGGCACCACCGCATTACCTAATACTTGCCGTTAAATGATAGCGTTCAGCACTATCGTATTCCGGTCAGGTGGTCCCTGTAATTTCCGGCACAGAGGCATAACAGCTTAGGCCTCAGGAGTGGTAACGCATCTGCATTTTGACCTTGGTCTTTGTGTAAATGTCTATAGGCTGCAGTCATCACTTAACATCAATGTGAGCTGCATGCCTGTTTGCCACTTCCACTGCATAAAAAAAATCGTGTTCCAGTTAGATGGTAATGTATAACGTAATGTTTTTTTATCGGGTTAGGATGGTAATGTAGGTACATATCTGTGTTTAGACCCTCGATTTTGTGTAGATAGATGTCTATTGGCTACAGTAGTATCATACAGTATCATCACTTTCCATCAGTGTGCCACCATCGTAAAATAAAAAAAGAACATAGCCGCTAAGCCTGCAATCCAGAGAATACAGAAAAAAAAAGAAATAAGGGAAGTCAAGATTTTTAGTGTGGTAAAGTATACGCAAAAGAACATTACATACTGGCTAACCTACTGTATATGACTACATAAATGAAATCCCCAGTGGCAATAATATACCTACTCTATACATGTGGGATTACAAAACATAATTGCGTAATAATGAGATTACACATGTTACCAATGTTCTCGCCACTCCGCATGCCAAGCGTGGCGATTATGGCATATCCCCCTTATGGGGAGGCTTTGGTCCAGCAGTGGACATCTTTCAGCTGATATGATAATGATGATGACCTTTGTTCTATGTATACTTTTGCCTACCCCTTCAAGGAAACAAACGTTATATAATGTTTTTTTTAACGGTAAACTGCGTATTGGTTCCGCTTGAAAACAGGTCCAAGTTTTGTATTCCTACTTATTGTTACCCGCGATCTTATTTCAAACTTTACAATGATTGACTTCTTTGAAAATTATTTGGAGCTTTGTTTAAAAGTGAAAATTACGAAGACAATAAATTGTTTTTGTTCCATTTCTAAATGTAAATTAACAATCTTATAAAATATTAAGGAGTTTATTTAAGTGTCCTTAAAGAAACTCCTTAATATTAATAATTAAAATAATAATTGATATCCTTGATAAAATTTAATGGTATTGCGATGTCCAAATGTTCATTTTTTGTTTTGTTATAGCAAAAATAACATCATGCCTGAATTCTGACTAAGGGTGGACGTGAGCGTAGGCATTGCCGCATTACTTTCTTGGCGCTAAAATTAAATGGTACCGTTTAACGATATAGTGCTATCGTGTTTCGGTCAGATGGATAACTAATTTTCATTTTTTTATGTATTGGAAGTGGCAAACAAGCATGCAGTTCACATTGATGTTAAGTGATGACCGATGACTGCAGCCAATAGACACTTACACAAAGACCCACACAAAGGTCAGGTGGTATTGTACGGCCCTGTAATTTTCGACACAGAGGCATAACACCTTAGGCCTCAGGAGTGGCAACGCATCTGCATTTTGACCTTGGTCTTTGTGTGGGTGTCATTAGGCTGCAGTCATCACTTAACATCAAGGTGAACGGCCTGCTTGTTTGCCACTTCCATTACATAAAAAAAAGTTTTACGACATAAAACTTACATAGCGGCATATCATATTCAGATTAAAATACAAAATTAAAGGATCACATTAACCATAACATCCGACCATACCGGCTTAAAACCCGACACGTGATTAAAAAAGAGCCAACGAGATTAACATTCCTAAGACAACCCTCTGTTTCGATCAGCATAAAGAAATAACAGGAGGGTCTTCGATACTTTAGAAATTCGATACGCATTTTGTGATTTATTGAAATATCTCAAACATCTTCGTGCTATACATCGCACTTAGGGGAGATAAAACCTACGTTTGCCGGAGATCGTCTTACAAACAATAAATCATGATGTCACGCCGCTAGAAAAAGAGAGGTGTGAAGTTGTGGATTTTGATAAAGTTAAACAAAGTAGTGTGGGTGTGAACTACAATTATTATTATTGTTTTAACAAAATATATCTTTCCGTCCATACTTCCGCTAAAGATAGCCATAAGTATACGTACATGCATGCATGCTTAAAGCTAGACATTGGTAGCGTGTTGTATAGCGTTACTTTTAATAAAGAGCTCCAGTGACGGAGCTCGCGGGCGTAGGCACTACCGCATTACCTTATATACTTGCCGCTAAATGGTAGTATTCAGCACTATCGTGTTCCGGTCAGGTGGTAATAATGTACGGCCTTGTAATTTCCTGCACAGAGGCATAACAACTTATGCCTCAGGAGTGGTAACGCATTTGCATTTTGACCTTGGTCTTTGTGTTGGTGTCTATATGCTGCAGTCATCACTGAACATCAATGTGAACTACATGCTCGTTTCCCACTTTCATTACATTAAATAAAAATTGTACCCAACTTTGAAGATATTACTACTTACTAATTATGAACCAGGGAAATAAATACTTTCTTTCTATAGCATCATAATTTGAGACTGCTTGCCAAAAAACCTTCCACCAAACATTCCGAGATATAGTGCATTATATGGGGAGACATTAAGTAATCGCCACAAATACCATGCAGGTTGGCAATCGCAGTAGCAGGACGCTGCCGCCCATCATGCGTTATTTCATTTCATACCATCTATTAGAATGGTTTGACCGCCATTGTTCGCTTGATTGAAATTATCCGCCACTAGCGGTGGGTCTATCATGTGGCAGATTTGGAACTGCGGTGATATCAAAGATTACGACTGAGGACAAAAGAGGTCAATATAAAAAAAACGATTTATTGCATCCAATGTTGGATAACAACATAAACACACCAAGGCAGCAGCATTTGTAAGATAATATTTGCTGTGATCATAATACACACACGTGCCACTTCTATCGTAACGATATTTATATCCCACTTCCATCCGGTTTCATCTTAAACTACCCAGATAAGAATCCCAAATATTAGTTTTCGGTAGCTTCAAATTACTATCTACCCTCAGTTCAATTCCCTTAGAAAAAGTGGAATGAAGCACTGAATCCTATAAATCACCGGGCATTAGACATATCGCACGCGGGGCCATAGGCCTCATAAATAGGGATGCAAACGTAGTAAAGACAATAATTAATGTATCGATAATTTAATGATTCGAGAAAGATAGAAAACATCTAGAGAACATCGACGTCTCGAAATATAGATGTTTTTAACCGACTTCGAAAAAAGGAGGAGGTTCTCAATTCGTCCGGAACTTTTTTTTTTATATGTATGTTCCCCGATAATTTGTAAACGCCTGTACCGATTTCGATAATTTTGGTTTCTTTTGAAAGGGTGTGCCTCCCAGTTGGTCCCATTGTAACCATGTCAATATGTGATGATGGGATCCTGGAGAAATCGAGGGAACTCTTCAAATTTCAAGGCACACTTTAAAGATTTTCGATATTTTTAAAAATAGTATTGTTCCGTGCCTTGTGGCCGTATACCTCACAGGTGGGCCCATTGTCACCATGATAAGATGTGATGATGGAATCCTGGAGAAATCGAGGGAACTCTTCAAATTTCATAGCACACTTGAAAGATTTCGATATTTTTTTATATAATAACATTGTTCTGTGTGTTTGCGTTCGGAAGGCACAATTTGATGAAGTGGAACTGTAAATGAAGACTATATATGGTACCTTCTTAGTTGAAATACCTACTTTTACTGTAATAATACTAATTACAGTAAAAGTACGTAGATGATGATGGAGGTGATGATGGTGGATGTGATGATGTTGATAGAGGTGGTGATGATGAGAGGTTATGATGACCTTGGTGATGATGGTGATGATGATGATGATGGTGATGATGATGGTGATGATGATGGTGGTGGTGATGGTGGTGATGACGGTGGAGGTGATGATGATAGAGGTGATGATGAAGATGATTATGATGGAGAGGATGATGATGGAGAAGATGATGACCAAGGTGATGATGATGATGGAGAAGATGATGACCAAGGTGATGATGATGATGGGAGTCATGGTGATGGAGGTGATAATGATGAAGGTGATGATGTAGGTGATGATGATGGAGGTGATGATGATGGAGGTGACGATAATTGAGGTGATGGTGATTAAAGTGATGATGATAATATCACTTCACTTTAAATTAGCCTTTTGCTTGACTGTCTAAAAACCAGCTACTGGAATAGATAGTTTTCGAAACTGCTATTAGAGTTCAATAGCGGTTCGTTGCCGTTCCAGAAAAGCCTCTTTTATACATATCTAGAACTGATGATAAAGACTATAGATAGTACTTTCGTAGTTGAAATAACTACCTACTTTTACTTAATATTGATAATAGTTACACCACTGAAAAGCAAAAAATAAATTATTATAAAAATAATAAAAAAACTGCCTTTAAATAAATTCAAAACTGAATAGACAAAAACACTAAAAATAGAAAAATAAACTCAATTACTTTAACATGGGCTACGTACCTACCTACTCATAGGTTTGAAGTCGGTGCCAAGCCAATAGTACGGCCCGCGCGTTAGGACTAATGTTGTGGTGTTGCAGTACCTACTATGTTAAGCTATCAAATACGGCTATTTGAAGCGCACTATTGCCTTGGCACCGACTTCAAACCTATGAGTAAGTAGGTACGTAGCCCATATTAAAGTAATTGAGTTTATTTTTCGCTTTTTAGTGTTTTTGAAATAAAGCAACAACGAATGCGTTTCTGAAAAAATGATTGGATTACATTTACCTAGTCCAGCCGCTCTTCCAATTGAGCTACTGAAGTCCTGTTCGATTTGTCAAATCTTTCCTTCACATTTATTGCATTGCTTTATGGTAGCAGTAGCGCCATCTATTGCCAACTATGCTAGTTAGGCAACCGATATAATAGACTTTGCAGTTTATTGAATATCGTAAAGAAGTCGCTTTTACCCTTTATAATTGTTTTATATTGGCAATAGATGGCGCTACTGCTACCACAAAGCAATGCAATAAATGTGAAGGAAAGTTTTGACAAATCGGGCAGGACTTCAGTAGCTCAATTGGAAGAGCGGCTGGACTAGATTCCCAGTAGGCCGCGAGTTCGAGTCTCGCCTGAAGTCAAATTTTTCTTTCCATTTTTCTTTAAATAAAATATATTTCAAAAGCATGTGTTAGTGCGAAATAATATAAAACAATTACATTTACCTATTTATTTATTTATTTATACACTTTATTGTACACCAGAAAACTAAACCAATTATACAAGCTAGAAAAGAAATAAAAGTACAAAAGGCGGTCTTATCGCAAAAGGTGCGATTTCTTCCAGACAACCTGATACTGATAGCTGTATCGCTGATATACTCTTTTACGAATAGAATCCTTTTTTACCATAATAAGACCACACAGTGCTGTACCATTTTGTTATGGAGGTAGGGAGTACATTCGATACTGTTGTACTGTATTAATTTTAGTATATGTATGTTATGCTATGACAAGCAAGCTTACCTAAAAGCTTGCTTGTCTAGAGTCCATAGCATAACTATATAGTGTACTATATTACAACAGGTTTTACCTACCTGTTATAATATTTTGATTATTGTATAATATTGAAAGATTATATGTCTATTAATAATTCATAGAGACTCTTTATATTATAAGATAGGCGGTTATAATAAGATATTCATATCACCATCCATAATTTTTAATGATATTTTTTTTTCTTAATCTTTTATATCATTGTCTATTATATAGAAATCAATGTCACTACAAAATTGTTAAAAATCACATCGATGTCTCGATTTTTTTGCCAAAATAAACATCGATATTTTCGAATCGATAGTTTTTACATCCCTACTTATAAGCTGTTGTCTATGGAAACAGGGCAAGTGCACTCAGTTTTACAAAGATTGTTTGTAGCAACTATTTAGATATTTGGTAGCCCCAAATAAAGTAAGATTGATGTGTTAGAATGGACTGTATGACACATACAGGATTGACTACTTACTGTGTTTATTCCAAATATTGATTTATGGTTGTAAATATAAATAGATTGGTACGAGTACAGTGAAAAGTAACTTATTAAAGCTCCAGTGATGGAGCTCGCTGGCGTAGGCACCACCGCATTACCTAATATACCTACTTGCCGCTAAATGGTAGTGTTCAGCACTATCGTGTTCCAGTCAGGTGGTAATGTTCGGCAGAGAGGCATAACACCTTAGTCCTCAGGAGTGGTAACGCCTCAGCATTTTTTTTATGTAATGGAAGTGGCAAACAAGCATGCAGTTCACATTCATGTTAAGTGATGACTGCAGTCTATAGACACACACACAAAGACCAAGGTCAAAATGCAGATGCGTTACCACTCCTGAGGCCTAAGGTGTTATGCCTCTGTGCCGGAAATTACAGGGCCGTACATTACCACCTGACCGGAACACGATAGTGCTGAACACTACCATTTAGCGGCAAGTATATTAGGTAATGCGGTGGTGCCTACGCCCGCGAGCTCTGTCACTGGAGCTCTACCACCAGTTGATTCCGGTTGTAATTTCCGGCACAGAGGCATAACAGCTTAGGCCTCAGGAGTGGTAACGCATCTGCATTTTGACCTTGGTCTTTGTGTAAATGTCTATAGGCTGCAGTCATCACTTAACATCAATGTGAGCTGCATGCCTGTTTGCCACTTCCACTACATAAAAAAAATCGTGTTCCAGTTAGATGGTAATGTATAACGTAATGTTTTTTTATCAGGTTAGGATGGTAATGTAGGTACATATCTGTGTTTAGACCCTTGATTTTGTGTAGATAGATGTCTACTGGCTACAGTAGTATCATACAGTATCATCACTTTCCATCAGTGTGCCACCATCGTAAAATAAAAAAAGAACATAGCCGCTAAGCCTGCAATCCAGAGAATCCAGAAACAAAAAGAAATAAGGGAAGTCAAGAGTTTTTGTGTGGTAAAGTATACGCAAAAGAACATTACATACTGGCTAACCTACTATATATGACTACATAAATGAAATCCCCAGTGGCAATAATATACCTACTCTATACATGTGGTTTTACGTGGGATTACAAAACATAATTGCGTAATAATGAGATTACACATGTTACCAATGTTCTCGCCAATCCGCATGCCAAGCGTGGCGATTATGGCATATCCCCCTTATGGGGAGGCCTTGGTCCAGCAGTGGACATCTTTCAGCTGATATGATAATGATGATGACCTTTGTTCTATGTATACTTTTGCCTACCCCTTCAAGGAAACAAACGTTATATGATGTTTTTTTTAACAGTAAACTGCGTATTGGTTCCGCTTGAAAACAGGTCCAAGTTTTGTATTCCTACTTATTGTTACCCGCGATCTTATTTCAAACTTTACAATGATTGACTTCTTTGAAAATTATTTGGAGCTTTGTTTAAAAGTGAAAATTACGAAGACAATAAATTGTTTTTGTTCCATTTCTAAATGTAAATTAACAATCTTATAAAATATTAAGGAGTTTATTTAAGTATTCTTATAGAAACTCCTTAATATTAATAATTAAAATAACAATTGATGTCCTTGATAAAATTCAATGGTATTGCGATGTCCAAATGTTCATGTTTTGTTTTGTAGCAAAAATAACATCATGCCTGCATTCTGAGGAAGGGTGGACGTGAGCGTAGGCATTGCCGCATTACTTTCTTGGCGCTAAAATTAAATGGTACCGTTTAACGATATAGCGCTATCGTGTTTCGGTCAGATGGATAACTAATTTTCTTTTTTTATGTATTGGAAGTGGCAAACAAGCATGCAGTTCACATTGATGTTAAGTGATGACTGATGACTGCAGCCAATAGACACTTACACAAAGACCCACACAAAGGTCAGGTGGTATTGTACGGCCCTGTAATTTTCGGCACAGAGGCAAAACACCTTAGGCCTCAGGAGTGGCAACGCATCTGCATTTTGACCTTGGTCTTTGTGTGGGTGTCATTATTCTGCAGTCATCACTTAACATCAAGGTGAACGGCCTGCTTGTTTGCTACTTCCATTACATAAAAAAAAGTTTTACGACATAAAACTTACATAGCGGCATATCATATTAAGATTAAAATACAAAATTAAAGGATTACATTAACCATAACATCCGACCATTCCGGCTTAAAACCCGACACGTGATTAAAAAAGAGCCAACGAGATTAACATTCCTAAGACAACCCTCTGTTTCGATCAGCATAAAGAAATAACAGGAGGGTCTTCGATACTTTAGAAATTCGATACGCATTTTGTGATTTATTGAAATATCTCAAACATCTTCGTGCTATACATCGCACTTAGGGGAGATAAAACCTACGTTTGCCGGAGATCGTCTTACAAACAATAAATCATGATGTCACGCCGCTAGAAAAAGAGAGGTGTTAAGTTGTGGATTTAGATAAAGTTAAACAAAGTAGTGTGGGTGTGAACTACAATTATTATTATTGTTTTAACAAAATATATCTTTCCGTCCATACTTCCGCTAAAGATAGCCATAAGTATACGTTCATGCATGCATGCTTAAAGCTACACATTGGTAGCGTGTTGTATAGCGTTACTTTTAATAAAGAGCTCCAGTAACGGAGCTCGCTGGCGTAGGCACTACCGCATTACCTTATATACTTGCCGCTAAATGGTAGTATTCAGCACTATCGTGTTCCGGTCAGGTGGTAATAATGTACGGCCTTGTAATTTCCTGCACAGAGGCATAACAACTTATGCCTCAGGAGTGGTAACGCATTTGCATTTTGACCTTGGTCTTTGTGTTGGTGTCTATATGCTGCAGTCATCACTGAACATCAATGTGAACTACATGCTCGTTTCCCACTTTCATTACATTAAATAAAAATCGTACCCAACTTTGAAGATATTACTACTTACTAATTATAAACCAGGGAAATAAATACTTTCTTTCTATAGCATCAAAATTTGAGACTGCTTGCCAAAAAACCTTCCACCAAACATTCCGAGATATAGTGCATTATATGGGGAGACATTAAGTAATCGCCACAAATACCATGCAGGTTGGCAATCGCAGTAGCAGGACGCTGCAGCCCATCATGCGTTATTTCATTTCATACCATCTATTAGAATGGTTTGACCGCCATTGTTCGCTTGATTGAAATTATCCGCCACTAGCGGTGGGTCTATCATGTGGCAGATTTGGAACTGCGGTGATATCAAAGATTACGACTGAGGACAAAAGAGGTCAATATAAAAAAAACGATTTATTGCATCCAATGTTGGATAACAACATAAACACACCAAGGCAGCAGCATTTGTAAGATAATATTTGCTGTGATCATAATACACACACGTGCCACTTCTATCGTAACGATATTTATATCCCACTTCCATCCGGTTTCATCTTAAACTACCCAGATAAGAACCCCAAATATTAGTTTTCGGTAGCTTCAAATTACTATCTACCCTCAGTTCAATTCCCTTTGAAAAAGTGGAATGAAGCACTGAATCCTCTTAATCACCGGGCATTAGACATATCGCACGCGGGGCCATAGGCCTCATAAATAGGGATGCAAACGTAGTAAAGACAATAATTAATGTATCGATAATTTAATGATTCGAGAAAGATAGAAAACATCTAGAGAACATCGACGTCTCGAAATATAGATGTTTTTAACCGACTTCGAAAAAAGGAGGTTCTCAATTCGTCCGGATCTTTGTTTTTTTTTTTTATATGTATGTTCCCCGATAATTCGTAAACGCCTGTACCGATTTCAATAATTTTGGTTTCGTTTGAAAGGGTGTGCCTCCCAGTTGGTTCCATTGTAACCATGTCAATATGTGATGATGGGATCCTGGAGAAATCGAGGGAACTCTTCAAATTTCAAAGCACACTTTAAAGATTTTCGATATTTTTTATAATAATAATGTTCCGTGCCTTGTGGCCGTATACCTCACAGGTGGGTCCATTGTCACCATGACAAGATGTGATGATGGAATCCTGGAGAAATCGAGGGAACTCTTCAAATTTCATAGCACACTTGAAAGATTTCGATATTTTTTTATATAATAACATTGTTCCGTGTGTTTGCTTTCGGAAGGCACAATTTGATGAAGTGGAACTGTAAATGAAGACTATATATGGTACCTTCTTAGTTGAAATACCTACTTTTACTGTAATAATACTAATTACAGTAAAAGTACGTAGATGATGATGGAGGTGATGATGGTGGATGTGATGATGTTGATAGAGGTGGTGATGATGAGAGGTTATGATGACCTTGGTGATGATGGTGATGATGATGATGATGGTGATGATGATGGTGATGATGATGGTGGTGGTGATGGTGGTGATGACGGTGGAGGTGATGATGATAGAGGTGATGATGAAGATGATTATGATGGAGAGGATGATGATGGAGAAGATGATGACCAAGGTGATGATGATGATGGAGAAGATGATGACCAAGGTGATGATGATGATGGGAGTCATGGTGATGGAGGTGATAATGATGAAGGTGATGATGTAGGTGATGATGATGGAGGTGATGATGATGGAGGTGACGATAATTGAGGTGATGGTGATTAAAGTGATGATGATAATATCACTTCACTTTAAATTAGCCTTTTGCTTGACTGTCTAAAAACCAGCTACTGGAATAGATAGTTTTCGAAACTGCTATTAGAGTTCAATAGCGGTTCGTTGCCGTTCCAGAAAAGCCTCTTTTATACATATCTAGAACTGATGATAAAGACTATAGATAGTACTTTCGTAGTTGAAATAACTACCTACTTTTACTTAATATTGATAATAGTTACACCACTGAAAAGCAAAAAATAAATTATTATAAAAATAATAAAAAAACTGCCTTTAAATAAATTCAAAACTGAATAGACAAAAACACTAAAAATAGAAAAATAAACTCAATTACTTTAACATGGGCTACGTACCTACCTACTCATAGGTTTGAAGTCGGTGCCAAGCCAATAGTACGGCCCGCGCGTTAGGACTAATGTTGTGGTGTTGCAGTACCTACTATGTTAAGCTATCAAATACGGCTATTTGAAGCGCACTATTGCCTTGGCACCGACTTCAAACCTATGAGTAAGTAGGTACGTAGCCCATATTAAAGTAATTGAGTTTATTTTTCGCTTTTTAGTGTTTTTGAAATAAAGCAACAACGAATGCGTTTCTGAAAAAATGATTGGATTACATTTACCTAGTCCAGCCGCTCTTCCAATTGAGCTACTGAAGTCCTGTTCGATTTGTCAAATCTTTCCTTCACATTTATTGCATTGCTTTATGGTAGCAGTAGCGCCATCTATTGCCAACTATGCTAGTTAGGCAACCGATATAATAGACTTTGCAGTTTATTGAATATCGTAAAGAAGTCGCTTTTACCCTTTATAATTGTTTTATATTGGCAATAGATGGCGCTACTGCTACCACAAAGCAATGCAATAAATGTGAAGGAAAGTTTTGACAAATCGGGCAGGACTTCAGTAGCTCAATTGGAAGAGCGGCTGGACTAGATTCCCAGTAGGCCGCGAGTTCGAGTCTCGCCTGAAGTCAAATTTTTCTTTCCATTTTTCTTTAAATAAAATATATTTCAAAAGCATGTGTTAGTGCGAAATAATATAAAACAATTACATTTACCTATTTATTTATTTATTTATACACTTTATTGTACACCAGAAAACTAAACCAATTATACAAGCTAGAAAAGAAATAAAAGTACAAAAGGCGGTCTTATCGCAAAAGGTGCGATTTCTTCCAGACAACCTGATACTGATAGCTGTATCGCTGATATACTCTTTTACGAATAGAATCCTTTTTTACCATAATAAGACCACACAGTGCTGTACCATTTTGTTATGGAGGTAGGGAGTACATTCGATACTGTTGTACTGTATTAATTTTAGTATATGTATGTTATGCTATGACAAGCAAGCTTACCTAAAAGCTTGCTTGTCTAGAGTCCATAGCATAACTATATAGTGTACTATATTACAACAGGTTTTACCTACCTGTTATAATATTTTGATTATTGTATAATATTGAAAGATTATATGTCTATTAATAATTCATAGAGACTCTTTATATTATAAGATAGGCGGTTATAATAAGATATTCATATCACCATCCATAATTTTTAATGATATTTTTTTTTCTTAATCTTTTATATCATTGTCTATTATATAGAAATCAATGTCACTACAAAATTGTTAAAAATCACATCGATGTCTCGATTTTTTTGCCAAAATAAACATCGATATTTTCGAATCGATAGTTTTTACATCCCTACTTATAAGCTGTTGTCTATGGAAACAGGGCAAGTGCACTCAGTTTTACAAAGATTGTTTGTAGCAACTATTTAGATATTTGGTAGCCCCAAATAAAGTAAGATTGATGTGTTAGAATGGACTGTATGACACATACAGGATTGACTACTTACTGTGTTTATTCCAAATATTGATTTATGGTTGTAAATATAAATAGATTGGTACGAGTACAGTGAAAAGTAACTTATTAAAGCTCCAGTGATGGAGCTCGCTGGCGTAGGCACCACCGCATTACCTAATATACCTACTTGCCGCTAAATGGTAGTGTTCAGCACTATCGTGTTCCAGTCAGGTGGTAATGTTCGGCAGAGAGGCATAACACCTTAGTCCTCAGGAGTGGTAACGCCTCAGCATTTTTTTTATGTAATGGAAGTGGCAAACAAGCATGCAGTTCACATTCATGTTAAGTGATGACTGCAGTCTATAGACACACACACAAAGACCAAGGTCAAAATGCAGATGCGTTACCACTCCTGAGGCCTAAGGTGTTATGCCTCTGTGCCGGAAATTACAGGGCCGTACATTACCACCTGACCGGAACACGATAGTGCTGAACACTACCATTTAGCGGCAAGTATATTAGGTAATGCGGTGGTGCCTACGCCCGCGAGCTCTGTCACTGGAGCTCTACCACCAGTTGATTCCGGTTGTAATTTCCGGCACAGAGGCATAACAGCTTAGGCCTCAGGAGTGGTAACGCATCTGCATTTTGACCTTGGTCTTTGTGTAAATGTCTATAGGCTGCAGTCATCACTTAACATCAATGTGAGCTGCATGCCTGTTTGCCACTTCCACTACATAAAAAAAATCGTGTTCCAGTTAGATGGTAATGTATAACGTAATGTTTTTTTATCAGGTTAGGATGGTAATGTAGGTACATATCTGTGTTTAGACCCTTGATTTTGTGTAGATAGATGTCTACTGGCTACAGTAGTATCATACAGTATCATCACTTTCCATCAGTGTGCCACCATCGTAAAATAAAAAAAGAACATAGCCGCTAAGCCTGCAATCCAGAGAATCCAGAAACAAAAAGAAATAAGGGAAGTCAAGAGTTTTTGTGTGGTAAAGTATACGCAAAAGAACATTACATACTGGCTAACCTACTATATATGACTACATAAATGAAATCCCCAGTGGCAATAATATACCTACTCTATACATGTGGTTTTACGTGGGATTACAAAACATAATTGCGTAATAATGAGATTACACATGTTACCAATGTTCTCGCCAATCCGCATGCCAAGCGTGGCGATTATGGCATATCCCCCTTATGGGGAGGCCTTGGTCCAGCAGTGGACATCTTTCAGCTGATATGATAATGATGATGACCTTTGTTCTATGTATACTTTTGCCTACCCCTTCAAGGAAACAAACGTTATATGATGTTTTTTTTAACAGTAAACTGCGTATTGGTTCCGCTTGAAAACAGGTCCAAGTTTTGTATTCCTACTTATTGTTACCCGCGATCTTATTTCAAACTTTACAATGATTGACTTCTTTGAAAATTATTTGGAGCTTTGTTTAAAAGTGAAAATTACGAAGACAATAAATTGTTTTTGTTCCATTTCTAAATGTAAATTAACAATCTTATAAAATATTAAGGAGTTTATTTAAGTATTCTTATAGAAACTCCTTAATATTAATAATTAAAATAACAATTGATGTCCTTGATAAAATTCAATGGTATTGCGATGTCCAAATGTTCATGTTTTGTTTTGTAGCAAAAATAACATCATGCCTGCATTCTGAGGAAGGGTGGACGTGAGCGTAGGCATTGCCGCATTACTTTCTTGGCGCTAAAATTAAATGGTACCGTTTAACGATATAGCGCTATCGTGTTTCGGTCAGATGGATAACTAATTTTCTTTTTTTATGTATTGGAAGTGGCAAACAAGCATGCAGTTCACATTGATGTTAAGTGATGACTGATGACTGCAGCCAATAGACACTTACACAAAGACCCACACAAAGGTCAGGTGGTATTGTACGGCCCTGTAATTTTCGGCACAGAGGCAAAACACCTTAGGCCTCAGGAGTGGCAACGCATCTGCATTTTGACCTTGGTCTTTGTGTGGGTGTCATTATTCTGCAGTCATCACTTAACATCAAGGTGAACGGCCTGCTTGTTTGCTACTTCCATTACATAAAAAAAAGTTTTACGACATAAAACTTACATAGCGGCATATCATATTAAGATTAAAATACAAAATTAAAGGATTACATTAACCATAACATCCGACCATTCCGGCTTAAAACCCGACACGTGATTAAAAAAGAGCCAACGAGATTAACATTCCTAAGACAACCCTCTGTTTCGATCAGCATAAAGAAATAACAGGAGGGTCTTCGATACTTTAGAAATTCGATACGCATTTTGTGATTTATTGAAATATCTCAAACATCTTCGTGCTATACATCGCACTTAGGGGAGATAAAACCTACGTTTGCCGGAGATCGTCTTACAAACAATAAATCATGATGTCACGCCGCTAGAAAAAGAGAGGTGTTAAGTTGTGGATTTAGATAAAGTTAAACAAAGTAGTGTGGGTGTGAACTACAATTATTATTATTGTTTTAACAAAATATATCTTTCCGTCCATACTTCCGCTAAAGATAGCCATAAGTATACGTTCATGCATGCATGCTTAAAGCTACACATTGGTAGCGTGTTGTATAGCGTTACTTTTAATAAAGAGCTCCAGTAACGGAGCTCGCTGGCGTAGGCACTACCGCATTACCTTATATACTTGCCGCTAAATGGTAGTATTCAGCACTATCGTGTTCCGGTCAGGTGGTAATAATGTACGGCCTTGTAATTTCCTGCACAGAGGCATAACAACTTATGCCTCAGGAGTGGTAACGCATTTGCATTTTGACCTTGGTCTTTGTGTTGGTGTCTATATGCTGCAGTCATCACTGAACATCAATGTGAACTACATGCTCGTTTCCCACTTTCATTACATTAAATAAAAATCGTACCCAACTTTGAAGATATTACTACTTACTAATTATAAACCAGGGAAATAAATACTTTCTTTCTATAGCATCAAAATTTGAGACTGCTTGCCAAAAAACCTTCCACCAAACATTCCGAGATATAGTGCATTATATGGGGAGACATTAAGTAATCGCCACAAATACCATGCAGGTTGGCAATCGCAGTAGCAGGACGCTGCAGCCCATCATGCGTTATTTCATTTCATACCATCTATTAGAATGGTTTGACCGCCATTGTTCGCTTGATTGAAATTATCCGCCACTAGCGGTGGGTCTATCATGTGGCAGATTTGGAACTGCGGTGATATCAAAGATTACGACTGAGGACAAAAGAGGTCAATATAAAAAAAACGATTTATTGCATCCAATGTTGGATAACAACATAAACACACCAAGGCAGCAGCATTTGTAAGATAATATTTGCTGTGATCATAATACACACACGTGCCACTTCTATCGTAACGATATTTATATCCCACTTCCATCCGGTTTCATCTTAAACTACCCAGATAAGAACCCCAAATATTAGTTTTCGGTAGCTTCAAATTACTATCTACCCTCAGTTCAATTCCCTTTGAAAAAGTGGAATGAAGCACTGAATCCTCTTAATCACCGGGCATTAGACATATCGCACGCGGGGCCATAGGCCTCATAAATAGGGATGCAAACGTAGTAAAGACAATAATTAATGTATCGATAATTTAATGATTCGAGAAAGATAGAAAACATCTAGAGAACATCGACGTCTCGAAATATAGATGTTTTTAACCGACTTCGAAAAAAGGAGGTTCTCAATTCGTCCGGATCTTTGTTTTTTTTTTTTATATGTATGTTCCCCGATAATTCGTAAACGCCTGTACCGATTTCAATAATTTTGGTTTCGTTTGAAAGGGTGTGCCTCCCAGTTGGTTCCATTGTAACCATGTCAATATGTGATGATGGGATCCTGGAGAAATCGAGGGAACTCTTCAAATTTCAAAGCACACTTTAAAGATTTTCGATATTTTTTATAATAATAATGTTCCGTGCCTTGTGGCCGTATACCTCACAGGTGGGTCCATTGTCACCATGACAAGATGTGATGATGGAATCCTGGAGAAATCGAGGGAACTCTTCAAATTTCATAGCACACTTGAAAGATTTCGATATTTTTTTATATAATAACATTGTTCCGTGTGTTTGCTTTCGGAAGGCACAATTTGATGAAGTGGAACTGTAAATGAAGACTATATATGGTACCTTCTTAGTTGAAATACCTACTTTTACTGCAATAATACTAATAATAGTTACTCGTTTGTTTAAAACATTGTTATTATAAACCGCGATTGTTCGAAAACGCCTGTACCAATTTGGACATGTTTTTTGTTTGAAGGGGTATACCTTACAGGTGGGCCCATTGTCACCATGTCAAGATGTGATTATGGTATCCTGGAGAAATCGAGGAAACTACTCAAATTTCGTAGCACACTTGAAAGGATTTAGATATTTTTTATATTAATATTCCGTGCCATGTGTCCGTATACCTCACAGGTGGTCCCATTGTCACCAAATCTAGAAAGATGTGATGATGGAATCCTTGAGAAATCGAGGGAACTACTCAAATTTCACAGCACACTTGAAAGGACATGATAATGGAGGTGATGATGATGGAGGTGATGATGATGGAGGTTATTATGGTGGAGGTGATGATGTTGATAGAGGTGGTGATGATGACCTTGGTGATGATGGTGATGATGATGATGGTGGTGGTGATGATGATGGTGATGATGATGATGGTGGTGGTGATGGTGGTGATGACGGTGGAGGTGAAGATGATAGAAATGATGATGAAGATGATTATGATGGAGAGGATGATGATGGAGGGGATGATGATCAAGGTGATGATGATGATGGGAGTCATGGTGATGGAGGTGATAATGATGAAGGTGATGCTGTAGGTGATGATGATGGAGGTGATGATGATGGAGGTGATGATAATTGAGGTGATGATGATTAAAGTGATGATGATAATATCACTTCACTTTAAATTAGCCTTTTGCTTGACTGCCTAAAAACCAGCTACTGGAATAGATAGTTTTTGAAACTGCTATTACAGTTTAATAGCGGTTCGTTGCCGTTCCAGAAAAGCCTCTTTTATACACCTCTAAAGTTGTAAAGCCTACCTCTAGTTGAAATACCTACCTACTTTTACTGTAATACTTAATATTGATAATAGTTACACCACTGAAAAGCAAAAAATAAATTATTAAAAAAAAAAAAACCGCCTTTAAATAAATTTAAAACTGAATAGACAAAAACACTAAAAAGCGAAAAATAAACTCAATTACTTTAATATGGGCTACGTACCTACCTACTCATAGGTTTGAAGTCGGTGCCGATAGTGCGGCCCGCGCGTTAGGACTAATGTTGTGGTGTTGCAGTACCTACTATGTTAAGTTATCAAATACGGCTATTTGAAGCGCACTATTGCCTTGGCACCGACTTCAAACCTATGAGTAGGTAGGTACGTAGCCCATATGAAAGTAATTGAGTTTATTTTTCGCTTTTTAGTGTTTTTGAAATAAAGCAACAACTAATGCGTTTCTGAAAAAATGATTGGATTACATTTACCTAGTCCAGCCGCTCTTCCAATTGAGCTACTGAAGTCCTGCTCGATTTGTCAAATCTTTCCTTCACATTTATTGCATTGCTTTATGGTAGCAGTAGCGCCATCTATTGCCAACTATGCTAGTTAGGCAACCGATATGATAGACTTTGCAGTTTATTGAATATCGTAAAGAAGTCGCTTTTACCCTTTATAATTGTTTTATATAGGCAATAGATGGCGCTACTGCTACCATAAAGCAATGCAATAAATGTGAAGGAAAGATTTGACAAATCGGCCAGGACTTCAGTAGCTCAATTGGAAGAGCGGCTGGACTAGATTCCCAGTAGGCCGCGAGTTCGAGTCTCGCCTGAAGTCAAATTTTTCTTTCCATTTTTCTTTAAATAAAATATATTTCACAAGCATGTGTTAATGCGAAATAATATAAAACAACTAGCTTTTGCCCGCGACTTCGTTCGCGTGGACTTCAGGTTCGTCCCGTCTAGTCTAGTAATAAGTAAGAAATACGGTAACTAAGCACTGCAGAGCCCTAATTTGTACGTGTAACTCCTAACCAAAAAGAAACCTGGCAATAACTAACCTTAGGCCTATATTACTTAATGTAGGCGACCATATGTTTTTATCAAATCGCTAGTGCCTTGAAAATTCGCAAAACGGACACAACCGTCAACGATGTCTGCCCTCACGCGTCTGCCCGCGTTCGGGTCACGCACTCAGCGATGAGCCACTTCTTCCCCACCGCACCTACCCCGCTCCCCCCACGCCCCGTTCGCCTGGCGCCGCTGCCGGTATTTATCACCGAAACGGTATTTATCGCCGAAATTGCTATGACTCTGCATTTTAAATCTGTGATATCTTCGAAAATATTTATTTAATTTACATGCTGTAAAAAGCCATATTGATCTTTATTAAATGCACAATGTATTTAAGATACTTAATTGGATAAGGATTAATACTGTATTGCTTAAAATCGCTTCGTAAATAAGCCATTATTTCTCGTACAAAGTAAAGGATAAAAAATGGTTATTGTGGGTTATTCCTAAGAGATAAACATATACCATCACGGACTTTTTTGTAGACCTTTTTAAGTTGTACAATACTGTAGAAAATTGTTTTGATCTATCTTGTAGGATTCAGTCAGCGTTTGCAATGTAAGCGCAAAAAATGTGTTTTTTCTACGACCTCACATTAAAAACCTCAAAAATTGTAGCCTATGTGTTATTCTGATGTATAAGCTATAGCCTATGTGTTATTCTGATGTATAAGCTATATTGTGGTAAAGTTTCATTCAAATCCATTCAGTAGTTTTTACGTGAAAGAGTAACAAACATCCATACATCCATACTTACAAACTTTCGCCTTTATAATAGTAGTAGGATTACATTTACCTATTTATTTATTTATTTATTTATACACTTTATTGTACACCAGAAAACGAAACCAATTAATACAAGCTAGAAAAGAAATAAAAGTACAAAAGGCGTTCTTATCGCAAAAGGTGCGATTTCTTCCAGACAACCTGATACTGATAGCTATATCGCTGATATACTCTTTTACGAATAGAATCCTTTTTTACCATAATTAGACCACACAGTGCTGTACCATTTTGTTATGGAGGTAGGGAGTACATTCGATACTGTTGTACTGTATTAATTTTAGTATATGTATGTTATGCTATGACAAGCAAGCTTACCTAAAAGCTTGCTTGTCTAGAGTCCATAGCATAACTATATAGTGTACTATATTACAACAGGTTTTACCTACCTGTTATAATATTTTGATTATTGTATAATATTGAAAGATTATATGTCTTTTAATAATTCATAAAGACTCTTTATATTATAAGATAGGCGGTTATAATAAGATATTCATATCACCATCCATAATTTCTAATTATTTTTTTTTTCTTAATCTATTATATCATTGTCTATTATATAGAAATCAATGTCACTACAAAATTGTTAAAAATCACATCGATGTCTCGATTTTTTTGCCAAAATAAACATCGATATTTTCGAATCGATAGTTTTTACATCCCTACTTATAAGCTGTTGTCTATGGAAACAGGGCAAGTGCACTCAGTTTTACAAAGATTGTTTGTAGCAACTATTTAGATATTTGGTAGCCCCAAATAAAGTAAGATTGATGTGTTAGAATGGACTGTATGACACATACAGGATTGACTACTTACTGTGTTTATTCCAAATATTGATTTATGGTTGTAAATATAAATAGACAGACGAGTACAGTGAAAAGTAACTTATTAAAGCTCCAGTGATGGAGCTCGCTGGCGTAGGCACCACCGCATTACCTAATATACCTACTTGCCGCTAAATGGTAGTGTTCAGCACTATCGTGTTCCGGTCAGGTGGTAATGTTCGGCAGAGAGGCATAACACCTTAGGCCTCAGGAGTGGTAACGCCTCTGCATTTTTTTTATGTAATGGAAGTGGCAAACAAGCATGCAGTTCACATTCATGTTAAGTGATGACTGCATGCAGTCTATAGACACACAAACAAAGACCAAGGTCAAAATGCAGATGCGTTACCACTCCTGAGGCCTAAGGTGTTATGCCTCTGTGCCGGAAATCACAGGGCCGTACATTACCACCTGACCAGCACACGATTTGACCTTGGTCTTTGTGTAAGTGCCAATAGGCTGCAGTCATCACTTAACATCAATGTGAACTGTATGCTTGTTTACGACTTCCAATACATAAAACCGACTTTACTGGTTGCCAGTAAAGTCGGTTTTACGGGCGAAGATTTTACGTGACAACGTCTTTTTCTCGGTAGAAAGGCATTCGCCGGTCCGGCAGGCCTCTCTCTCGTTCGGTGAATCATCGTTACGTTACCGGGCGTTACACTTTTTCATGAGTGACTCCGAGCCGCAACCTAATTTTAGACGAAGAAGTATAGTTTGTTAGTTATTAAATGAAAGTGGCAATCAACCTACCTACAGGCATATTGCCTCAAAGTTTTTTAAAATGTAACTTCACGCCTGTAATCCCCGAAGGGGTAGGCAGAGGTAAATGCATGAATTCAATCATACATGCAAACACCCACGACTCGCCGGTTACGTTTTGGCCCATTTAACAGGTGGCGAACTTGTTGCCATCTCCGGGCACATTACCAAACTCCGGGGTATTGGAAATCTTCCACAAAAAGGACAAATCCCAATAGAAGCAGAGACAAAGGATTTTAAACCGTTATCTCTAATAGTCCCCGACCCGGGAATCGAACCCAGGACCTCCAGCGTAATAGTAGTGGCCTGCTACCACGACGCTATTGAGGCAGTTAAGTTTTAGTTAGTTTAAGTTAAGTTTTTTAACATGTAGGTATATATGCATACAGATTCCACACAAAAAATGAGACACGTGCATGCTTGTTTACCACTTCCATAAGATAAAAAAAAGAAAAAAAAAACATCACTTTACAGCTATGTGAACTGCATGCTTTTTTGCCACCTTTGTAATAAAAAAAAAATATTCGTTCTCTTCACCACTATTTAACTGACAACTATGCATACAACAGTATTCGCATATCAAATATTCAGCACAAACACGTGTTAGAAGCCTTCACATATAGGATTTGAGGTAATGGCTCGTAAATCCATTCGAACAAAGGCAGACAATCCTTTCATGTCCATCAAAGGGCGTATTGGACCAATAAGAGTCCGGAATAGACCAATATCTTATGCTTAAGCGAATAAACTAAATCTACTAACGCGATCTTTCTGTTTCTTCAATGAATATATTCTCAAATCTCTTTATTGTCCTACAAAATATATACGATCCAAAATTTTCTCATTAATGTATTCAGGCTGCTATTATTACATTCTTTGTTGTGATAAAAAGATGAAAACTCACAAAAATATTTAAAACTAGCTGTGCCCGCAACTTTGTATGCGTGGTATAGTGGCTTTGGGACTTTGGGCAGCGCTTTTGGATAAACATTTTGATTAGTTTTGGATCATAAACAATTTCGGGTAGCTAAAAAAATCTACTTTGCAGTAATGCTTCTCTGTATACGATATTAGACGTATGGCCAGCGGGGATAAAAGCACACGGGCTGCTAGGATTGCGAAATATTGCTATTTATGTGTTTAAACGCGCATCCATCCTATGCTGAATTAAACTTCTATGCACATTATTGCACATGCACATTTTTTAATAGAATATTATTATAAACTTTTGTAAAGTTTCAGTCAATTAGCGCATCTTACAGAGAATGAAAGATAAAATATAGATCTATGCATAATATAGGCACTCCGTAAAAGCCTTCAGAAGAGAAAAATTGAATATTAACGTTGTGCATTTTTACCCACTAGTGCCACCAACATCACCACCACTATCACCATCACCAGTGTCATTACTACCACCTCCACCACCGCCACTACTACAGTCGCCACCAACGCCATCAACGCTATCACCATCACCAAACACCTACGCCACCAATGACACAAACGCCACCAAAACCACCACCACCACCAGAACCAATGCCACCAACGCCTCCAAAACTACCAACAACACCACCAACGTCATACATATAAAATACATTTATATCTCGTTTATAAAATAACGTAACGTCACGCTTGTAATCCCCGAAGGGGTAAGCAGAGGTAAATGCATCCATTCAAGCATACATGCAAACAAAAACGATTCGCCGGTTTAATAGTTTAACATTTCAAATATCCCGAAAGTCTATTATTTCAAATGAAATCCAAATAATCGCTGCTATTACAATTGTTATTGATGAATATGCTTATACTATCTGCCAATCTTAGCCAAATGTTGAAATGAGTACCCCTTGAACATACTTACCTACCCTGAATATAGCCATTCCTAACTATGTGTCGAACTTAACTCCTTGTCATCTACGAATAAACCATAGAATACGTATGTGCCCGCAGCAATGTTCATTTAATCAGAATAACCGATCTATCACTTAAGCGGCGAAGTTGAAACACATGTTTAATTTCGAAGCATGACCTATGGCCCCTTGTTTGTCCCATCCTAAAGTTGGAAACCGGGATCCTTGATTTTAACAGTCAAACAGCGATGTTTGTGCAAACAAAATATGCAAAGTAGGTGCGGGCTTGCGCGATACGGGCGCTAATTATGTGAGAGCACGATGTCCTGTGTCCAACCGCTCGCGCCCTACATTCATGCTAATAAAAATGCGAAAAAAATGTGGCGAATTATCAATTATAATTAGCTTCAAGCCTATGGAATATGTAATTTTTTTTTGGGCTGATGCAGCGGTCGTTTGTTTGCTAGTACAATGGAAATTACGTTTTCATTTACTATCAGCGTTGTAAATTATGTAGGTTTGTGGCTTTTTTAGGATTTAAAACGGGAAAGTGAATGCATTTCCTTTTTTATTCTAATACTGACTGAAAGACTTAGAATTTTGTGAACTTTTTTTTAATGTAATGTAGGTGGCAAACGCGTTACCATTGTGCAGGAATTTAGCTTCTATTTAGTGATTATATAATCAAGATGATTTCTTTGATTAAAAGAATCGTTGACAAGGAAAAAACATACAGTAACTGTTGGTAGAGCTCCAAGGACTGAGTTCGGGGTCGTAGGCACCACCGTATTACCTAATATACTTGCCGCCAAATAGTAATAATATCGTATTCCAGTCAGGTGGTAATGTACGGCCCTGTAATTTCCGGCACAGAGGCATACCACCTTGGGCCTCAGAAGTGGTAGCGCATCTACATTTTGACCTTGGTCTTTGTGTGGGTGTCTATAGGCTGCAGTCATCACTTAACATCAATGTAAACTGCATACATATTTGCCACTTCCATTACTTAAAAAAAAACACTTTGATGATAAATGTGTACTGGAGCCTATAGATATCTACACAAAAACCGTAGGTTAAAATGCTTGTAAGTTGTTCTTGCCTCAATAATACTTACCTATTACGAAACCATAAATAAGTCTCAAAACACTGACATAATATGCTCAAATTTAATAACTACTGTCTTCTAAACAGCAGCTGAATTTCTCACTCGCATCTTAATATCATAAATATGGTTTCAATCCCAAATTAAGCAAAACAGGTGCAAATAACTGAAACCGCACCACTTAGCGTGAATCTGAACTTGCTGATACGTGAGCAATGAGTAAACACATTTGGGTTACTATGCCGCAAATGTAAACTTATTAATCATAACTCCGCATATCCTCTGTGCCACATGCGCCATATATTATCCGATGGTAAGGAGCGCCAATGTTAACAGTTGGCGTTAATGGGTATCCCTACCCCAGGGAAATGCTCTGTTGATAAAGTGTAATTTTACGTTGCAACAATGGATACCATACGATTGAATGCATGATAACTTGGATTGTTGCATTTGAATAAATTAATACTTGAAACGGTGGGTAATGATGGTCGGCTGCATTGTAGTGGTAATAATGTTATGTCAATTTTGTAATGGAATGATGTTGAATGAAAAGTTTGTTAAATAAATAAATGGGTATTAGTGCAGAACTGCAGATGGTCAAGCGTTGACATATGAATAGGGTGTTTAGTTAAAACAGTACATTCCATAATATTATTTGTTACACTTCAGCTTTTTACTATTAATTACTTTCAAGGATAATTATAATTATGGTAAAGATTGAAAAATAAAACTTGGTATACTGTAAAGTAGGTTTACAGATGATAATTTTACATTATGACGTCATAAGAAAACATGCGTCACAAGTTTAGGCCGTTCGTGCCTCTCCATCGCTTGCTCCGTGCTCTCGCTTGTTTGTACTGTACTTGCACACTTGGCAAGGTGGAACGTGACACATTTTCGTGCGTTCAGAAGCGGCGTTCATCGATTTATAAGGCGTTATCTGCGTTATCATTTCAAAAAGCGAATAAAAGAAATCGTATAGTTATTATTGTTTTAGTTAGTTTGCTTGTATTTGTGGTTATATTTTATTAAACAATCTCACAAAAAGGGCTTATTATTACTCAAAGGTAACTATCTCGGTAAATAAAAGCCCACGTGTACCAAGTTAGTACTAATATGTAAATACTAAATCTCAGAATACAATGAAAGTAATAAATACGTTTTGAAACCATTTCGTGAAAGCTCAGTTTGATACAAACATTATATTACTAGCATTAAAACATCCAAGCTTATACATATTATGGGCAGATAAGGCCCCCAAATAGGGCATTTTGCTATAATGGGACGTTCGGTGGCCGCACATGCATAATATTTGTTCATTCTAAATTATCAGGCTAGCATAACAAAGGTGAGTGTTTGCTCTATGTCGAAACAGAATCACCTGTAGGTACTTTTAGATAAGCTCAGTTTACGTTTGACGGTTCATTTGGGTTCGGGTGATAGCATCGGGGTTTAGGCTTGCTACCATTTAGCTGGCATCTGTTTGGCACTTGTTACAAAAACAAAATGATTGATTTCACTTAACAAGGATTGCAGAATTTTACTATTTTTTTTTTAATTCTTTCATGAGCATAAAAAAAATTAAATGAGCCGAACTTAATATATAGCATTGTCTGCCAGTCAATCTTTGGGTTGTAAAGAAAACATGAAAGGTGTAGAGTCTTCAAGAAAACAAGTGAAAAAAATTAAAAGATGTTTGATGAATTTTATAAGCTTGACCTTCACCCCCAACTAGGTATCACATATGGTATGGATCGTATTTTTAAAATTCGCTTACACTCATAGCCTACACTTGGAATAAACCTAATCGTGAGTGCCGTTGTACATACAATACACATACACAAACACCGATTGGAAACAAACAGATACCTGCCTGTATATGCTACACAAATATTTTTCTCGAACGAATTCGAAAACATTTCTTTCAAAATATTAATAACGAATATGGAATCCTATCTGTAGGTCCATATTTCATTCGTGCGTGGTTTTTATAACTACTTATTTTATATCTTACTATTTAAGTAAAACTTTGGTAAAGAAATGTTGGTAACCCTAGTCTATACTGTACCTCACGCAAGACAGATCACTATGGAATTACAATGTTGCAAAGGGGCATTAAGCAAAATAAACAATCCATTCTATATGAGCACACTGACTTATCAACAGGCAGTGATTAATTGTAGTTGCAAAGGTGCCGTATTGCGCACTTGATAGATAACGCGGTCCGATAACATCCAGTATTCGATACTGATACAGCCTATAAACTTCAAACGGAATCGGTGCTATCTGTTATTGAAATCGAGAAATCTGTCTCATGTTTGAAACTATTCGTTTATAATATACATAAGTACATTGAATTTTTACAAATATGTGCGCAAATTAGTAAGTAAAAAAGCGTGCAAATGCGAGTCAAGTTCGCAGGGTTCCGTAAATTGATTAATTTCCTATATTATCATCAGTACCATCGAATTCTTATAGATTCTTCTGAGTTTGCAGGTAAAGAAGGATTTTCTGTATATACAATTACCCGTAATTACTATCACAGAGACAAAAGTTTTTTTTTGATAAACTTAGAGACTTAAGTTGTTATGTCTCTGTGAAAGTTATAAAGAGACCATACATTACCATCTAACCGGAACACGATAGTGCTGAAGTGGCAATGCGGTGGTGCCTACACCATCGAGCTCCAAATATTACCGATGTAATTTTCATAACTGGTAGAGTCTGATACTCTAACAATAGTTCACATACTAGTTCACCACTAGTTCCACTACCAATAAGAATATTTTTTCTTTAAGTTGGTAAGAAATTAACAGATTTTTCAAAAATATTGCGAGTTGGGAGAACAAATGAATTAACAACGTTTTGGTATAAAAGAAAATTAAATATTTATAACTGCCTCGGTAGCCTAGTGGTAGCGGGCCACTACTACTACGCTGAGGTCCTGGGTTCGATTCCCGGGTAGGGGGTTATCAGAGATAATGGTGTAAAGTCCTTTATCTCTGGTTCTATTGGGATTTTTCCATTTTCTGGAAATTTCCCAGTACCTCGAAGTTTGGTAATGTGCCCGGAGATGTCAACAGGCTCGCCACCTGTTACATGGGCCAAAACGTAACCGGCGAATCGTGGGTGTTTGCATGTATGCTTGAATGCATGCATTCACCTCTGCCTACCCCTTCGGGGATTACAGGCGTGAAGTTACGTAAATATTTTATATTCTAGCAAATATCCACGCCAACCAACCCGCACACGGAAATGATGATAACACAAAAATGTGAGTAACAGAAAACATTTGTGATATCGTTAAAAATATAGGTAATTCATTTCACCTAGCTCCATTGCAACGTATCTACGAAGTGGATTTAGCTTCGCGAGGTGCGAATTAAAAAGGAAATGCAAACCTAAAAATCGCGACGTATTTTGTCATTTTACGATTCGCCCGATCTCGCAGGAATAAAACTGATCGGTTGAATAACGCCTGGCGCCTTACTTTTTTTTGTTTTTCGCCTTTCATTCGTACCGTACTAAACCGTTATTATTAAAACGTGAAAATAAAAATGTTTCCACTTCAATGTGCTCGCTTAATTTAGGTAGGTAGGTACATTCAGATCAATTTCTGGTCGTTTGGCTGCTGTTGTAATTTATGTATCAAATAAACAACACAATTTGTACGTATCTTATTCCAAAAGCATATGGCTCACAATATGATTGATTTGTGCATCCATAGCATGGACATCAGTAACTACTGCAGCCTATTAACATTAAAATGAAGGTAAACTTAAACTGAAGCGTGCATGGCCCCACGGCTGGTGTAAATCGGAGGCAATCTACTCGGTTAAGCGTTACGGGCGCGGTCGGGTGTGTGATGGGTGACCGCTAGTAGCAAATTAAAATTTTTCGTGCTTCGGAGAGAACTTTAAGCCGTCGGTCCCAGTTGCTATCGATAGACAGCCGTCGTCAAACCTTGTCGGAGGCCTTATGGGCGGTTTAAAAACATCCGACAGCGGGTTGGCCACTAACCGTATCTCCACCAATCCGCATTGGAGCAGCGTGGTAGAGTAAGCTCCAGGTCTCCCCCCAAAAAAGGTGAGAGACTCGTGCCCAGCAGAGGGGCGTATAATGGGTTGCCATTATTATTATTATAAACGTAAACTAGTCAGTAGTCAAAATGCAGAACTTTGCAACCCCGTAAGGTCTGAGCCTCTCTTTCTGAGAAATTACGAGATCATACTTTAATTACTATCTCACCAGAATACAACAGTACTGAACCCTGAACACTACCATTTGGCGGCAGATAGATTAGGTAATGCGGTGGAGAATGCACTCAGTCACTGGAACATTATCAGCAATAGAATACTTATAAATAAATTAATACAATTTAATTTAAGTCGCGGGCCCTGTCTGTAACCTGAATGTGTTCATAAAATCCATACGAAGGAAAAAGTAAATAGAAACGTAAAAGATTACACAATTTAAATGAAATCCATTAATCTTCAAACAGCGCTACAGAGTATAAAAAGAAATACAAAAGCACACACCGTTGGTCTCACAGTTTCTATATATTAGACTGAAATAAATTCAAAACAAGAAAACAGTATACAGCATAATTTTCTTTGGCCAAGTAAGAACAAGTGTACTTAAGACCATTCCAAGGAAATAAATCCACCGGTACTTGACTCCCCTTTCTTGGACTGTGAATTCAGGTAAACTCGACTCCTTAAAATTTTCTTAATTTTACAAAACACTGGAATGAAAATATAATATGCTATGAAAGTTAATCCGACTTTACTAAATTCAAAGACGGACTAAGTTCCAACTTTAAGCTAATTATATTTCATATTCTATGAGTTATATATTCATTTACCTCAGAACTTTACTCATTTAGTGCTCAAAAGATTTACAGGCACATTTAGTTTGTATGTATAAACTTAACCGTCAACGTAATTTTATATAAATAGCTGGTTGTTCTCCACGGCATTGTTCATATATTATCGTGGTCCTGCAGTCAAATTGGTAAAGAAATAAAATTAGGTATTTGCGGAAAACTTTTACTCAATCCAACTAAAGCTAGGTACGAACTATTCACACGATGATACTAAGTAATGGATATTATGTAAAGGAACTGATATTCAGTACAAAAACTGGTTAATCTGCCTCCTTCTACAGGAGAGAAAAGGTTAAGTTTTAGTTAACACAGCTCTGTGTCATCATTAAATTTATCAAACTACAAACATAGACTCACTTCACAAAAACACATTTTCTAAACCTGTTAAGTTATACAATCTAATCCTAAAATGAGAAACAAACCACAAAATAATTTCACTGCAAGTAGCGATAATTTCTAACAAAAAATCCGACCACCAATTCCAATCAATTGACTATCTCTCGACTCTCGAGCCACAAACAAAAAAAGAAAAGTGCTGGCCGTAAACACAGTAAATAGATACAAACAGTATGGAAACAAAGCCCATTTTATAAAATATTTACCTACACTCCATTGAAGCAACAGGGGTGTCACAATTTTTTTTAAATAATGGTGTTATTATTTTTGCATTAACTGACGTTTACTCAATCGTATTGGGATGTTGACTTTTTTTTTATTGGTTACCCTGTAATAGTATTGGATAAATAAATACTATTTGTCTTTGAAACATATAGTCAATAAGTACTTAAAAGTAGTTAAGATAATATCTTAACAACTTTTAATACACCCCTGTTGCTTCAATGGAGTGTAGGTAAATATTTTATAAAATGGGCTTAGTTTCCATTATATTATAAGGATATATTATAACGCTCTACGTATATTCCGTTATATTATAACGATTCAAAATGTTGCGAATTGTGAAATGACTCAAAACGGACTAAACGACCCGGTTAATCCAGCGGTGCGAAACCACCGTTTGATTCGAAGGGTCGCGGGTTCGATCCCCGTACCGGAACAAATATTTGTATGGCCTACAGATATTTGTTTCGGGTCTGGGTGTTTGTGTATGTGTTGTATGTGTACAACGGCACCCACGACACAGGTTTAATATTATTTACATACATAAATATTTATAAAAAAAACAAACGTACATGAAATTTAAAAATAGTGCGCCGCCGGCAGCGGGAACAGGGTTCAAGCTATCGGTGGTTAGGGTCACGGAGATAGGAACCTCCTCACTATAAGTGCGATGCCGAGGAGTACCGCCTTCTGTATTTGACCCATGATCCAACCTTGATCTTATTATTATTATAGTTTTAAGTACGGCAGACAGTTTCATTTTGATATAACTTCGATCTTTGTTTTTTGTTTTGCCTTAAAAATAACAAAACTGAGTTCTTATTACTTGGGTGATTTTTATAGTTCTGACAGTACAATCTGTGGAATACTGCAACGAGTTGTCGAGACCGGGCGAGTTTCTCTTCCCCTCACCCACTCGAGTAAGCAGGATAATAAATAGCTACCCCGACGAACTTCGTAACGCCTTAGAAGTATAATCAAATTAAATGTCCAAAAAATCGAAAAAAAAAAAATGGTGAGAATCACCCTTACCATTTAGGGATATAAAAAAAGACTACAACCGATTCTCATACACACAAAATTTCATAATGATCGGTCTAGCCGCTGCGGAGGAGTATCGTAACAAACACTGTCACACGAGGTTTTTAAAAATATGTTAGACATTATAACAATACATTATTCTTGCCTTTCAAAATCACCAGGAAGTTTAAAAAACGATAGCTCTGGTTTTGATGATGCAGAGTTCAAACAGTCGTATACCACGCAATACGCTCGTGGCATCTTTAAAACACTCTTGGAAATAAAAACAAATCGCAACATGACCGCTCATCTCGACGCGACACTCGCTACCATAGACTAGTATATATACTCTCGCTACTGTAGCACTGCGAGAACCGCTTAGAGGCCTCGTAGATGCGCATGTTTGTGTGAGTGTGCCGTTTTGAATGCTTTGTATGTAGTTACATTACAATCTATTTACTGTGCCGTAAACGCCTTTAAAATTATTACGAGCCGATTCACTCGACAGGATAGACGACGTACGCGCGAAACACAAGTTGCTTTCGCCCTTAGCTATGATAAAGACCGATGCCAATCTCGCTTCATCCTCTAAACGCCGTCAATTTATTATGATTTGAGGATCCGTAATGTTGAGTGATTCGCTCAATATTTTCCTGTGATTTATGCAGCGTGTAAGATAAATATATTGGTAGAACTGAACTGACGGAGCTCAAGGGCGCAGGCTCCAGCGCATTACGTATTCTATCAGCTGCTAAATGGTAGTATTCAACACCGTGTTCTGATAAGATACCTATTTAACAAAACCTTTAGGCCTGCGAGCACCGCATTAGCATTAAAAATATATTCATGGATTTGTAGTAATTACTTACTTTGTAGTAATCGATGCGAAATTCCAACTCGTCTGCTACTTTACTGAATCGGAAAATCAAGTTATATTTATATAAGCTATCATTTAAAATAATTTGGACTACCGATTTTAATCTCAAAAATCGGTAGTCCAAGACAGCCGAGACGGTGGAGACCGCAACAAATGGAGTCGCATCGCAAAAGCTGCAGCATGTGCAGAAAATGCATCATCGCCAGCCACGACCCCTCTGTCAAGAGTGAACGACTAAGGAGGAGGATCATTTAAAAATAATTTGATTTTAACGTGCTTTATTAATTTTCAGTTGAACATGATTATTTTACAATTTATTTATTATTTCGACACGAATATGTGAACTCAGATTGGGCGTTATTGGCTTTGCTTCTTGATAAAGATAGTTTAGAAATGATTATACCTAATAGCAGGTAGGACGCTGGAAATTAAACGATTTAAAATATATCTATATCATTAAGAAACATCACCCCGTAGTAACTATCACCAAGACATGACAACTAAGGTCTCAGGGGGTAGCAACGTATCTGCATTTTAACTTTGGTCTTCATGTGGGTGTCTATAAGCTGCAGTCATCACTCAACATCAATGTGAAATATATGCTTCTTTGCCACCTTCATAACATAAAAATGACACTAGACGAATATTCCTCCACTTATTTTTGCTTTTATTACAAAGGAATGTGAGTAATAACAGTCTGTTACACAAGAGAAACCCAGTCAAATAAAATGTATGCGATACAATAAAATATAGACTATTTAAACACGACAAACCATATATTTGTTTTACTGTAATAAGGTGACAATAAAATAAACTTTTGCATTATTAAATCCACTATACCACTTACGAGAAATAAGAAAATTGGTGCATAAAATCAAAATAGCTTGAAGCTTATATAATGTTATTACTTACCAACGGAAAGTACCTATCGAATTTACCAAAATCGAAGTTTGTTTCTCACAAAGAACGTTGGAATTTTTCCAAGATTCAGCCAGTGGAGCCAAGATACCGACTTCGAGATTTGAACAAACGTTCGCTTTAAAACACATTGCGGACTGGCTCAGTTTTTTCTGAATGCGTGACGATGAAATCTCTTTTGACAATGAGACACCGAGACAGTTTGCCTCGAGTTACTTTTATAAGAAGAGTCTTTTGGTAATTGTTTCGAAAAAAAGTACATCTTTTTCTTGAGATATCTTTTTTCTATTTCAATCTTAACAAATAGTTATGCAGATGAAATACTTATCTGCTCTATTTGATTTTTAAAGTAGCTGTATATGTATGGTCGTCACTGACGCTGGTTTGGATATGTTCAAAGAATACTTATCGAATGAGCGAATGAAGCAACAGACACTGCAAATACAGCTACCTGAAAGGGGTTCGCATTTACATGCTGTCTGTTCCAAATTATTTCGCTCGTAGCTCTAAGTAATTTTGGACAGTGGCACTAATACCATATTTCAACAAGAAGTAAGAAAAATATTTGCTTATTATACAGCAAAAGAGATAGTAGCACATTTATTTATGGGAACTATACTTTAGAAGTAGACATGCTATAGATGTTTACTACAACCACAGATCACCTCCAATCTGTGACTAGAACAAAATATTTTATAAAAATATTAAACAAAGATAAGCTCAGGCACTTCTAAATATAACACGTGTTTTATATACCTACCCGATACGTGAAATCAAACGAAAATGCCGAAATCATTCGGAGTATATTCTCCTGATGATTTCAGTTTATGAATCATTAGCTCGGCGAATACGTGCTCTGTTTCAGAAAACGGGCAGGAAATAATGAAAAAATATACACACACGTGAAACAGGCTGTAGGTATATAGGCGGAATCGTAGATGAAGGTCAGATTTACCTAAATATTCACACAAACAAGACAAAGGGTTTGTCTAGAAAATTACGGCTCAATATTATTGTTTTGAGCGAAAACCAAATGCATTTACTAATTATATAAATGTCGAGGAAGCATTTCGGTTTTAGCATCTTTGGGTAATTAATTTGAAAACAGTAGGTAAGTTTTTACACCATTACTTATAAGTAAGTTTTCTTTTTCATACGTATTCATCTTCAGAAAATCAAATGTTTATAAAATGATAATACGTACTTATATCTGCATCAAAATACGTACTTCTAATACACACTGGCGCTTTAGTTCGCTATTTGATAGGCTATGTTGCCTACTTTAGTTTTCTTAAAGATCTTCTCATTTTTTTTTGATGGCATATCATGGATGTAACCTTGCCTACCATCCGGCAGTTCCTGAAAAGAGCATCCATATGATATTTTGACACCGGAGTTACCCGAACCCGTTGGTCAGAGCGGTCGCGATTTACACTCCTTTTGATCGCGCCAAATAGATACGTCCATGGCACGTCCTAAGCTATCCCGGCGATGAGATAACGATGGCCATCGTCGCGATTATGACATGCAACACTCCAATAACACCCGATAAACGCGCCGCGCCCGCCCCCAGCCCCGACCCTAGCACGACCTGTATGGTCGTCATTCCTATTACCACCAACCGAATTCTAAAGTAGCGCCGACGCTAATCGCATATGTCCCATGTGTCCTCCTACAACGCCCAAAACCTAGAAACGGACCGCAACGGTCTCCCTTAGGTAGTTGTGTTAATTTATTTGGGTTGTGAGCTCTTTGCTCTTGCCAATTGCCCAATAACGAGACTAGTGCAGGCACGAGACGAGCCGTATATGGAAACTCTACCAGTAATTGTAATTGATAATTCACGTTTAAATAATGTTCAACGTGAAATTATTGGCTACAAAGACCATAATGCTTATTATGCTTACTATTCTTACTGATATCACTAAGCATTTAGTACCACGGGGGGGAGACCTGGTGATCTGTAATATAGGTCTACATGCCTATCTCAGACAGAAGATACCCATAGTTTTTTGTTTTTATTTTTTATATGTAGTATGTGTAATGTATCAACCTTTATGTAACAAAATTTTTGGATGAAATAGAATATATCATATCAATTACTCTACTACTAATAAACTTGAAACTATATTACAGCGAAGCAAAAACGAAATGAAATGTTAAAAATCTACTTACACAAAATTTATTTGCGGGGCATAAAATTTCTGTAATCAGGCATACCGAAAAGTGGACAAAGTTTACATTGCACGCTACGAATAATGAGCCCCTTCGATGGTTCAGTTACTAAAACGAGCAATTCGAATGATAAAGTAACAAATTTTATATTGTTGGCTAAAACATTGGTGGCAAAAACAAGTAGGCTACGGTAACAGCTGGCCGTAACGACATCACGCGAGAAGGCAATATATTGGCACTGAAGACGCCATTTTCTGTGCCCTGTTGAGGTTGTGCTTGTATAATACCCGATGGATTCGTTTAGATTGCAATTTGAGTTTTTATGACGTTGTGATATTTTAATTTTTTATGTCATGAAGCGGACAATGGATGCCTCCAATATGCATACTGCATGACGAAGCGCGCATGGCCCGGCGGCTGGTGGAGTGTGGTGTAGCGATCTACTCGGTTAAGCACTACGGGCGCGGTCGGGTAGCGTGATGGGTGACCGCTAGTAACAAATTAAATGCGTGTTTCCGTGCTTTGAAGGGCACGTTAAGCCATCGGTCCCGGTTGCTATCGATTGATAGTAGTCGTTAAATCTTGTCGGAGGCCTTATGGGCGATTTGAAAACATTCGACAGCGGGTTGGCCACTAACTCATCCACCTCGACCAATCCGCATTGGAGCAGCGTGGTGGAGAAGCTCCAGGCCTCCCCTCAAAATGGGTAGAGACTCGTGCCCAGCAGTGGGACGTATAATGGGTTGCCATTATTATGCATACTGCATGTATGCTTCCATTGCCATTGGTTTATAGGCTACACAGTATTACTTATAATACTGTAACCTATAATCATCTACCTGAAACCAGAGATTTCAATATTGATGCGTTGCCACTCCTGAGGCCTAAGGTGTTATGCCTCTGAATCTTACCTTACTACCTAACCAGAACACGATAATCCTAAGCACTATCATTTAGCTGTAACTCCTGTAAGTACACTATGTAATGCGATGCTTACGCCAGCAAGATCCGTCACTGGAGCTATACCACCTATAAAAAATTTTGTTGTCTCAAATCCTGTTTGTTCATTTTACTTTCAAATGTTTAAAATAAAATATACACATACCTAGCTGAGTTCAACTACTTTACTAGTCAGCTACGAAAATGCTACGGAACCTCACGTGAAACAACGTCTCATACATACTTTACTGACGATCAGGGGCGGATTCGATACGTTCGCTGCCCTGAGCCTGCTATAAAGCATAAAAATTAGATAAACTATACATATTCAATTAAAATGAAAAAAGAACGATAGTCGGTAAGTAATTTTATTAATTTTTTTTTTTTTAATCTCCATTTAAAGAGCTTGGTCAAAGACCATGACGCTCTATACGTTCACATGAATTACATTCTTCATTTAAAAAATAATAATTAAACAACATTAGCTCATTGACAATTGATATAGTTGCAACAGTATTCTGGCGTCATCCGTAGTAGGATCTGCCAGGACACTGTTGCAATGTCCTATTTCTAATTTTATTAATTCTTCTAATAATCGTAATTGCCATGCATGTCCATTTTTTCGTGAGATGCTATATGGACACATTTTTGAGATACCCCATTGGTTTTACCCCATTTTTGAGTATGCGCGTAGGCAACTACTTAAAAAAAAAACGACCAAATTTTAAACGCCCCCTAAATTTTGCCGCCATAGGCCGGGGCGTACTCGTCCTATAGGGAAATCCGCCCCTGCTGACGACAGTGGCACATAGTAACCTACAAATGCTTGCGGTTGCTGACGTATATATCAACAATAAAGTAAACTTTTAGCCTGTAACGTGTAACGTGTAACCGCATACCACATTTTGCGGCATTATTGCTGTCATAACAATGTAGCACACAAATTGTGGTTTTAGTAGAAATAACGAAAATTTTATTTAAAACCTCGAAACACGTATATATGTTAGTTTCTACTTTAAACTATAAATTCATAAATCATACTAGCCTAATTTTCCCTTTAGTCCATATTCCTAACTATGTTTCTTAACTATCTATGAAACAAGAATTTTTATTCGCTTTTCCTTAACGGGTTATGAAATAAGAATATTTTATCCATTTTCCTAACTGGTTAAAACATAAGATATTTTTTATTTTTTCCTAACTAGTTTTCTTAACCAGTTATGAAAATGGATAAAATATTCTTATTTCATAATCAGTTAAGAAAAAGCGAATAAAAATTCTTCTTTCATAGACAGTTAAGAAACAAAGTTAGAAATATGGAGTAAAGGTAATTTTCAAGAGATATTGTAATGATAGTACAGATTTAAGAAAAAATGCACGAAAAAAATCCATGCGTTGATTTTTTCTTTCCTCCCCCAAAATACGTGATGAAATCCATACGTAATTAAACACATCAACGAGTTTAATTTTATAGGAAAAATCACCATACATACAAGGAAATACATGCAAGACATGTTTGTTAATGTATGAAATATGATGAAAACAATGTTTTATTCTGTAAACAGATGAGTGAAGGTCGACTTAGGTTCGGATCTTAGGCTACTACGACCACAAGCCTTCGAATCTCTCGTCTCGTAAAGACTTCTATCTTGAAATACAAGTAATTTCACTTTCAAAAGGAATCTGCGTAATTTTATCTAAACTCAATTCCTTCAGCCATACAAACGCCCTCAGCTAAAGTAATTAATTTTAAGTAAATACAGCCACACGACTCCGGCCAATATCACGTATTCAGCGCGAAATCCATTAAAACACGCGTATATAACAGCACAATATAATTATTCCAACTTGCAATTAGTGAAACCAGTGCCATTACGTTAAAGTACAAGTTGAATTAATGTCGGGTTACAGTCGAAACTTCCATTATCATTAGGAAACACGATAATGCTTAGGTGATACGTCTGCAGACGGTACCGTAAGGGTATTTATCCCATGCAACCTCCTTGATTGGTAAGATTCCCTGGTAGTTTAAATGGGAAATAGAGAGAAATGTGTTGTGTGTATGTGTGCTTATTGCTTCTTCCAACAACGATTAGAACAACATGGGTTTGTCATTACAATTTTTGATCTAATTTGTCTTATTCGAAAGAGAAATTATATTTTTAACTGCCTCGGTAGCCTAGTTGTAGCAAGCCACTACTACTACGGGTCCTGGGTTCGATTCCCGGATAGGGGGTTATCAGAGGTAATGGTGTAGTCCTTTACCTCTGGTTCTATTGGGATTTTTCCATTTTCTGGAAATTTCCCAGTACCTCGATAATGTGGTAATGTGCCCGGAGATGTCAACAGGCTCGCCACCTGTTACATGGGCCAAAACCTAACCGTCGAATCGTGGGTGTTTGCATGTATGCTTGAATGCATGCATTTACCTCTGCCTACCCCTTCGAGAATTACAGGCGTGAAGTTACGTAAATTATATGTTTCGTCGACCAAAGTTCAATGAAATTGTAACAGATATTAGGAACTTACCTACATTTTTTTATAATTTATATAGGTAGTTTACGTACCTACTTCAAATACCCCAAAGCTTTACATGTAAGTTATGGAAGTCATGGTAAAACAGTGGGATAATAATAAGTAAGTATGATAATAAAAGTATAGTCAATAAATAAATATAATTTCGGGCCATGAGGTAAGTAATATTTAACATAATTAAATAGCCATTACACTGAAAAATACGAGATTTATCCAACATTTTTTATAATTTATTTGAAATATATTTACGTATACTGCTTATAGTATATAAATATTTCTACGGTTCTATATCAACAAATTCGTCATGATTAAAAGACTCCTACGTAAGAGAGACATTTCAAAGAAAACCATTTTTGTTTATCAGTATGATTCGATCTCGTTTTTGAATCTCCAAAAAAAGAAGTTTTCTTAAGGCATAGCTAAATATGAATTGAAAGAGCCTATCAAAACATTATTCAAAGGGTTGGTGTGAAAATAGGGCGGCTAATAGCTCGCTTCGCGCCACGTGTGATGACGCTCCTATCTCGTCCTAAATTTCGACTGTGACTACCTTAAGAGCTGGGGTTACCTTAGTTGTGCTCGTGTGACGTCACAAACTTGTCTTAACTTAGCTGCATTCATTGATAAATTGTAATACCTATGTGAAGCGTAGTTTGCGGTCTGTGTTAAAGTTTAGTGAAACTAACAGCGTATTTCTCCTAATAAAAACATGGAAAAACAAGCCTCCAGCTCAAAACGTGATGTATAATTAACAATCAAATTAAGTTCATATTTAAACTACAGTCGGCATGTTTGGGATGCTGATTGGTGATCGAAGTGGCGGTAGTTTTATATATATATTTTTTTATCTTATAGAAGTGGCAAACAAGCATGCAGTTAACATTGATGTTGAGTGATGACTGCAGCCTATAGACACCCACAAAAAGACCAAGATGCAGATGCGTTACTACTCCTGAGGCCTAAGTTGTTATGCCTCTGTGCCGGAAATTACAGGGCTATACATTACCACCTGACCGGAACACGATAGTTCTGACCACTACCATTTAGCGGCAAGTATTTCTTCACATTTTTTAAGATAATCCAAAACATTTTTTAATATAGTTTATTTAAATTTAACTAAAGTATGTATGTACCATTTTGTTCAATAACCTTTTGCCATCTTGTAGGTAGGGACATGATCCCATTGCTATAAAAAATTTGGGACTTCTCATCAAAATACCGCGACAAGTGGATTTGGCAGTCCTCTCGTGATGTTAACCTAACATTGCATAAAGAATTCTGAAGAGACCGAAACAGGTGGAAATCTGAAGGTGCAAGGTCAGGACTATACGGCGGATGCATTAACACCTCCCAGCCAAACTCTCTTAATTTTTGCTGAGTGGCTATAGATGTGTGGGGTCTAGCGTTATCATGATGAAACACCACACCCCTTCTGTTGATCAATTCCGGCCGCTTTCTCTCAACTTCCTGCTTTAATCTCATCATTTGTTCGCAGTAGAGTTCATAATCGATAGTCCTGCTAGGTGGTAATAGCTCATAATGAATAATGCCCTTCCAATCCCACCACACACACAACATCACCTTATTGCGAGTTAACCCGGGTTTCGCCACAGTCTGTGAAGCCTGACCGGCCTTTGACCACGACCTTTTTCGCACGTTCTTGTCGTACGTGATCCACATTTCATCACCAGTTATCAGCTTCTTCAAAAATGATTCGGTTTCATTACGTCGTAATAAAGAATCACAAATGAGTACACGGTTCATTAGGTTTCTTTCAGTGAGCTCGTGAGGTACCCAAATATCGAGCTTTTTTTGTACCCAGCTTTTTTCAAATGCGCCAAAACTGTTTCGTGATCAATTCTCAGTTCTTCAGCTACGTCGTAACTACTGATATGTCGATCTTGCTCCACTTTTTCAAAAATGGCATCCATTTTATCCGTAATAGGGCGACCAGAGCGAGGTGCATCTTTGACATCAAAATTTCCGGACTGAAAACGCTTAAACCAAATTTGTGCTACTCTCACAGACACTGCACTAGGTCCATAAACATCGCAAATTTTTTTCGCGGCTTGCGTTGCATTTTTTTTTTGTAGTAAAATTTTAAAATGTATCGAATTTCTTCATTAGATTCACTCATCTTGACAGTACGAAAAACAAATGAAAATCACACATTTGCCTAATTTGAATTTGGAATTATGTTCTTTAAAATTTTAACTTTCAATGATACCAAAACCAGCCAGATACAAATACTACAGCTAAAGAGATTTTATTACATGTTCATACATACCATAATGCGAAAAGACTTTTTCCCCAACCTATTATATTAGGTGATGCGGTGGTGCCTACACCCGCGCGCTCCGTCACTGTAGTTCTGCCACCAGTAAAAAATGGGATGCTGTTGTCCATCCCGCGTTATTGCATTTATTATTATTCGAATGGTTCGACCGCCATTGTGCGGTTGATTGACTGCAATAGAGGAATAATTCTCCAACACAGTGGGCGGTGGTGTCGTCGCGTTTTGTCTCTTTTATTTTTTTCTGTACAATACGATATGACGAAAAATGTATTGATTTAAATATATATATATATGAAATACTATTACAAGCGTAATGTTAATTAAGCCAATATGAATTCGCACATTATTGCTTGGACAAAAAATTGAGGCCACATCTCATGGAAGTCCAATCTCCTATATTTACACGATCTTACTCTATTGACTATACATCAATCAAAAACACCGTCAAGTACTACACTAGTCGAAGTACACCTTTAAGTTAAGTTTATGCCTGTTTTTTGGAGTTGTCGAAGGCCTTCGATCTGGTTGATTACAATATACTGTGGCACAAGTTAGAGAGTGATACAGACCTTCCCAAAGAACCTATTAATCTCATGAAATACTGGTATGGAAATCAGAATAATGTTGTGAAATGGTCGGGGTCACTCTCGGACGTCTACAGATTAAAATGTGGAGTAAGGCAGGGCGGGATGACTTCGCCAAGTCTTTTTAATCTGTATATGGATCGCCTAATCGATGAGCTAAGCAATGCAGGTGTCGGTTGCTCAATTGATGGTGTTTTCGTTAATAACATAAGTTACGCGGACGATATGGTATTGCTGTGTCCATCGATCAGTGCGCTTAGGAAACTACTTGGCATCTGCGAACGTTATGTGGTGACCCATGGGCTAAAATATAATGCCAAGAAAAGCGAACTCTTAATTTTCAAAGCAGGCAAAAAACTTATGACACTGGTCCAACTATTTCTCTGAATGGAAGTGCCTTAAATAGAGTACAGCGCTTCAAATATCTGGGCCACTGGGTTACCGAGACGCTGGCGGATGATATTGATATGGAGAGGGAGAGCAGGGCATTGTGTGTTTGAGCTAATATGCTGGCTCGTAGGTTTGCACGTTCTACTCCAGATGTAAAGACAACACTGTTCAGAGCGTATTGTCAATCCTTCTACACGTGCAGCTTATGGACCAAATACACCAACAAGTCGTTGGTCGCCCTGCGTACTCAATATAACAACGAATTTAGAATCCCAATGAAGTTACCTACATATTGTAATGCATCAGGGATGTTTGCCGATGCGCAAATAGATGGCTTTACTGCAATCTTGCGGAAACTAAGTGCGTCTCTGATGGGCCGAGTGCTGGATAACTCTAACACATATATGCAATTATTTTCGTGGAGGATGGATCTAGACTGTCCAATCATGCAGCACTGGAATAAGCTGCATACTGAGCACTCAGGATCTAAACCTAAATATAAATTAAGATAGATTAACATGTGTAATTTTTAATGATTATTATGTATTTATTTAATGATGAATGAAGAATTTATAATTATTAATGAATTGTATATTATTTGTAAGTTAAATGTTTTAATGTTTTTGTTTTGAATTAATTATAATTAGATGTTATTGATTTATTCTTATGTAGTATGGACTTGTATCTGAAATAAAATAAAATAAATTAATTAAAATAAGGGATTTGGTCGTTCAAATAATCGTTTAATTCACAAGTAAATTCCCACGGGAGCAGCGACTGCATACAAAATCGCAGGTTAACAGCTGGTCTACCTATAACAGCCTGTAGTCAAAATTCTCTCTTAAAAAGTTTCTGCTGTGTATGTTATTGCGAAGAATAAAATTTGATAGATAGGTAACATTAATAAAGACGAGCATGGAAATTTAAAAAAATATAAGGAATACAATACATTCTAGTTTGAACGACAATGTTGCCCACGCAAAGAAAAAAAAAAAACAAATGATTAGAAAAAAAACGTATTCAGTATACAAAATGGTATTAACAGCTAAAATTATTTACTTAAGTATTGTATGTACGAAAACCTTAAACACTGGTATTTTAAATCATGAATTATTATGCAAAGATAACATACCTACTTGTGTTATTCTACTGGTATCCAGGTCATTCGATTTTTTGTACCTTAGTGAATATTTGCATGACACTAATGAACTTTGCTATGCAGAATGGCAAAAAACTTGACGCCTTGACTTCGTAGCGAGCTTTAATTAAAACATTTAGGTAATTGTTGTACATTTTTTATTCACTAGATTTTATTTTACATTTAAACACTGCAAGCTTTAACATACCTGAAATTGGAAAATTTTAAGCGAATTGGGTCAGTTGTTATTTCATCATTTTTAGCGAACGTCGTTTTATTTATCATACAAAATTTTGTGAAATTATAAATATGCTGTAGTAAATTTTAAAACAATACACTTTTTATTTTAAAAATGCTATTTTTAAATACTAAAATGGCATTTTTTTTTTCAAACTAATGTCAATTCAACTGGCAAACACATTAAGCAAATATTTCATATTCTAAGCCTAGATTACGAAATACTCATAGTTACATTAATATCTGGCTAGTGTTGAAGCATCAATTTGATTGTGCTTTTCCACCAGAGACACAGTATAGATACAAACAGTATGGAAACTAAGCCCATTTTATAAAATATTTACCTACACTTCTGAAGCAACAGGGATATCACTAAATTTTTAAATAATGGTGTTATTATTTTAGCATTTACTGACGTTTAGTCAATCGTATTGGGATATTGACTATTTTTTTTATTGGTTACCCTAAAATAGTATTGGATAAATAAATACTATTTGTCTTTGAAACATATAGTCAATAAGTACTTATAAGTTGTTAAGATATAACGATTCAAAATGTTGCGAATAGTGAAATGACTCAAAACGGCCTAAACGACCCGGTTAGTCCAGTGGTGCGAAACCACCGTTTGATTTGAAGGGTCGCGAGTTCGATCCCCGCATCGGAACAAATATTTGTATGGCCTACAGATATTTGTTTCGGGTCTGGGTGTTTGTGTATGTGCTGTATGTGTATATATATTTACATTGTGCCAGAGATATGCTATGCCACGTTGCTATGGATGCGTTTGGTTATATTTTAGATGAGATTGGATAGCAGTGGTGGAAACGGATTAAACTAAGATATTTTTTTATAAATGGAAGGATGTCTGCTATGGATGCGTGCTACGTATGTGCTATGGGCCGTTGCGAGTGGTGTAGCTATGTGCAAAACAGACTACCTACAATATGCCGCGTACTTTACGGCGGCGCATTTTCAAAGCGCATCTCCATCGTACAGCACAATATTGGTGGAAACGTTACACTTCGAACATTATTTTAGCGTAGATTTCATAGCTACATAGCACACCTCTGGTGGAAAAGCACCCTTATGTGCCGAAGCATGCTATTCTTCTCTTCCTATTGGACGTCTGGTTTTAGACTGTTGTACTAAATTTCTATTATTCAATTGATGAAATGATAATACATTAATGAAATGATAACGTGTCACCCAGTTAATCTGATAGAGTAGTTGTGCACCATGATGCCCACAACCACGACACCCGTGAGCTCACGAGTTACTACTTATTGTGAGCTCACGGATATGATGCCGTAGCTGTGTGAACTCACTCAATATGAACTTGAAACGTAACATAGCAGGTATTGTTTGAAGTATGAATACGACACACTTCATACCGTTTATAAATCCCGTCATTTCTGTACAGCAAAATGCTATTTCACGAATATGACAAGGCTTGCCAAGCACCTTATATTCATCATGTTTGAATTTAACAAGGGATATGCAATGATAAAGCAAATCAGGAATAAAGGTTTCAATCAGTCTGTTCCTATTCGAATGATTACAGGGCCTTGTATTATCATGTAACGGCACGATAGCGCAACAATGTTGAGTTGTGCTCTGCTTGTGGGTTCGTGTGATGAGCCTGAGGCTGTGTGCACTAAGTGGTATGTAAGGATTCAGTGATACCAGGCTCCGATAGTCATAGGTAATTTAAAATTCCGTCATCACACAGAAGCGGAGTATCTAATGCATCAGAAGAAACAACATACCTAACTACAAGTAAATCTAGATTACATGAGAAATAGTTAATTCATATTTTATACTAGCTGTTGTTGCTTTTCGCGTAACCTGTGGAAACTCATAAAATCATCCCATAGCATCCCACAGGAATTTTTTTTCGTGACAATAACTATTTTATGTTTTAATCCAGGTTACCTTCTATGTGTATGCCAAATTTTATGAATATCGGTTCAGCAGTTTTTACGTGAAGGAGTAACAAACAAACATACAAACTTTCGCATTAATACGTATTTTATCAATATGATTTAAATTCGCAATGACATAATATGCTTTGTTCTACCAATGTTTTAGAATACTTAGCTAATTTTTGTTCAGATATCCCTAAGCTAAGATTTTTTATTATCTTCTATGCAAACTTACTACATCGCCACTTGCGTGATAAAAAATCCATCAAAATATTCAAAAACAGCAAAAAAAATGTATTAAAAATTGCTACATCATATTTATAACTTCACGTTTTATTTTATGAAAAACAAAAACAGCGTACGCTAAAAATAGCAACTGACCCAATTCTCTTAAAATTTACCAATTACACCGATGTTAAAGCTCACAGTGTTTTAATGTAAAATAAAACCTAGCAAATAAAGAACGCACAACGATTAAATGTTTTTAATTAAAGCTCGCTCGCTACGAAGACAAGGAGTCAAGTTTTTTACCATTCCGCATAGTAAAAGTTCATTAGTGTCATGCAAATATTCACTTAGGTACAAATAATCGACTGACCTGGACACCAGTAACCATAGAGCAACCGTAGGGGAGTAGCCATATGCAGGCTTTCCCCTCTGTCAAAGTACAAGCCCAAATGGGCCTATACCTGTCGCCTAGATGTTTAAATGTGTGCGTGAAATTGTTTGTATTTTGTTAAAGTCAAGGTGTGAGTTTCGTAGTAATAGACGATTTTTGTAGTGTGCGTGTGTGTCGTACGCATTTCCCCCCGCAAAAAATTACAGACTGTTTTGCATCGGTAATACACGCTATGGCTACTCCCCTCCGGTCCACCGCGATCGGTGGGCCGCGTTGCTCTATGCCAGTAACATAACACATAGGCACGTTATCTTTGCGTAATATTTTATGATAAAAGGCTAATATTACAGGTTCTAGCATACACAACATTATTATTTTTACTGTTGAACGCAATTTCGTATGTTGAAAATAAGAATGTGCTTTAACTAGTCTTTTGTTTTTTGTTTTTCTATGTGAACAGTATTTTCTTACGAACTAGAATATTATTGTGCTCCGTATTGTTTTGTATACTTTACAATACGTAACTTCACGCTTGTAATCCCGTAAATGGGTGGGCAGAGGTAAATGCATGCATTCAAACATAAATGCAAATACTCACGAATCGCCGGTTGCGTTTTGGCCCATGTAACAGGTGGCGATCCTATTAACATATCCGGGCTCATTATGAAACTTCGAGGTACTGGAAAATTTCCAGAAACTGGAAAAATTCAAATAGAACCATATATAAAGGAGTTTACACCGTTATCTCTTACATACGCGGATCCGAGAATCGAACCCAGGATTCCAGCGTAGTAGTAGTGGCCTGCTGCCACTAGGCTACTAAGGTAGTTGAGATAATAACATATTTTATTTCTGATTATCATCATCATTTCAGCCGAAATACGTCCACAGCTGGATAAATGTCTCACCCATAGTTGTGTTTCTTCTTAGGTATATGCCTTAATAGCCATGCTTGGCATGCGGGTAAGCCATCGCAGTGGCGGTAGTTTTGACACGGGAAATTGCTGCTCACCCCACAAGTCCATCCTTTTACAACCATCCAATTGGAATGGTTTGGCCGCCATTGTTCGGTTGACTGCAATCATAGAGCAACACCGTAGGGGAGTAGCCATATGCAGGCTTTCCCCTCTGTCAAAGTACAAGCCCAAATGGGCCTATACCTGTCACCTAGATGTTTAGATGTGTGCGTGAAATTGTTTCCGTATTTTGTTAAAGTCAAGGTGTGAGTTTCATAGTAATAGACGATTTTTGTAGTGTGCGTGTGTGTCGCACGCATTTCCACCCGCAAAAAATGACAGACTGTTTTGCATCGGTAATACACGCTATGGCTACTCCCCTCCGGTCCGCCGCGACCGGTGGGCCGCGTTGCTCTATGACTGCAATAGAAGAAGTTGTCTTCCATTCGTGGGCGCTAGGATCGTCATGTCCCGACTCATTATTTTTATGAGTATTGTAAATGTTTTGGGCAGGTGCAACTGCCTCTTGCAGTTTAAGTGTAGTATATTCGCTTACTCGTCTTCACTAACTTTACGTAAAAATGAATCATTTCTCTTTATTTCGTATTGTTTCTCAAAATGTTTATATGAATAATATACTCTTGATACAAAACATTTCGAAATATCCATGCTAATGCGATGGGTCTGGAGGCTAATTTACCTAATCTGCCTCTGTGCCGGAACACGATAGTGCTGAACACTGCCATTTAGCGGCAAGTAGATCAGGTAATGCGGTGGTGCCTACGCCCACGAGCTCCTTCGCTGGAGCTCTACCACGAGTAAAAAAGTAACTGCAGCTAGGTATTGTCCAGAAACGGCATATTTATTCGACAATTCGGCAATTATTCGATGCTTAACATATTTAATACTAGCAAAATTATTAATTTATAAAATATCAAACAAACCACATTGTTACTTATATAGTTTAAGGAAGAAGCAAAAAGCAACATATTTCTCTCTGTTTCCCATTTAAACTACCAGGGAATCTTACCAATCAAGGAGGTTGCATGGGATAAGTACCCTTACGGTACCGTCTGCAGACGTATCACCTAAGCATTATCGTGTTTCCTAATGATAATGGAAGTTTCGACTGTAACCCGACATTAATTCAACTTGTACTTTAACGTAATGGCACTGGTTTCACTAATTGCAAGTTGGAATAATTATATTGTGCTGTTATATACGCGTGTTTTAATGGATTTCGCGCTGAATACGTGATATTGGCCGGAGTCGTGTGGCTGTATTTACTTAAAATTAATTACTTTAACTGAGGGCGTTTGTTTCGCTAAGCATTTAAGTTTAGGTAAAATTTTCCGGATATCTATTAAAGCGAAAATTTCATATCTTTCACAGTAGATGAAATCTTTTAGAGATGAGAGATAAGAAGAGTTATGGTAGAAGTGCCTTTTACTGTTGAATATAACAATAATATGCTATTATTATATGGCAACCCTTGATACGTCCCACTGCTGGGCACGAGTCTCTCTCCTTCTTGGTAGGAGGACTATCCTATCTCCTGTGGAATATTTAATTATAATTTTGGAAAAAGTCGCAAGGCAAATTTTACAAAATACAGAACACTGAAATGTGTGTTTTCTAATTTGGCACTATATCAAAGTTCACTTTAATTTGTTTAAATAAATAATTGCAAAGCACTAATTTCCCTTACTCGTGTTTTGTATTACATAAGTTGGAAAATAAGCTACTATGATTTATGTGTTAATAGTTTCAAGTGGAACCTAACAAATACGTGGTTCGATGTTTTAAATAAAATTTTCATCATTTCTACTGAAACCATAATTTGTATGCTATATTGTTTTGACAGCAGTAATACCGCGCAATTTGGTATGCGGTTGCACGTTACTACGTATAGGTTTAAAGTTTACTTTGTTGTTAGTATCGTGCTGGAGTATATATATACATCATACACCAGTATTGCAACCGAATTTATAGGTTACTATGTGATTATCGTCTGTAATATAACCCCCTTATTCATAAAGGTATTTTAGCTAAAGTGTTGCTAATCTCTCTTTTGTCTTTTTCTATCCTGCACATTTGACAATGTTACTGATAAAGACAAAGCATTCTATAGGTAAAACGTATCTAATGTACGTTTATGAATAAGGGGGTTAGTATGTAATCAACATTGTTTTACGTGATTCTCTGACGTATTTTTGTATCAGTCACTAATAAATTTACACCAATGAGTGTATATATTTGAATTAGAATAAACAAATAAAATTAGAAAGATGTGGAAATAATATTAAACTATCAAAAACAACACAACGTCATTAAAAGTAAGGTTGTAAACGAATCCATCGCGTATTTACAAGCACAACCTCAACAGAGCACAGAAAATGGCGTCTTCAGTGCCAATATATTGCCTTCTCGCGTGATGTCGTTATGGTCAGCTGTTACCGTAGCCTACTTGTTTTTGCCACCAATGTTTTACCCAACAATATAAAATTTGTTACTTTATCATTCGAGTTGCTTGTTTTAGTAACTTAACCATCGAAGTGGCTCATTATTCGTAGCGTGCAATGCAAACTTTGTCCACTTTTAGGTATGCCTGATAACGGAAATTTTATGCCCTGCAAATAAATTTTGTATAAGTAAGTTTTTTAGCATTTCAATTTAGCTCTCGACGTTTATGTTCCACATCGGTAGTAAGTAATTACTATAAATCCATTAATATCTTTTTAATGCAGATAAAAGGCTCTAATGCACATGCGGTGCTTGGTGGCCTAAGGCTTTATAAATAGGTATCTTATCGGAAGACGGTGTTGAATACTACCATTTAGCGGCTGATAGAATACGTAATGCGCTGGAGCCTGCGCCCTCGAGCTCCGTCAGTTCAGTTTTGCCAATATATTTATCTTACACGCTGCATAAATCACAGGAAAATATTGAGCAGTATACATTTTGCGAATCACTCAACATTACGGAGCCTCATATCATAATAAATTGACGGAGTTTAGAGGATGAAATGAAGCGCGATTGGCAGCAGTCTTTATCATAGCTAACGGCGAAAGTAACTTGTGTTTTGCTGGTACGTCTATGCTTTCGAGTGAATCGGTTCGTAGTAATTTTTAAGGCGTTTACGGCCAGCACTTTTCTTTTTTGTTTCTGGCTCGAGAGATAGTCAATTGATTGGAACTGGCGATCGGTTTTTTTGTTGGAAATTATCGCTACTTGCAGTGAAATTATTTTGTGGTTTGTTTCTTATTTTACGATTAGGTTAAAAACTCAATAGGTTATAAAACTTGTTTCCGATGTGAAGCGAGTCTTTGTTTTTAGTAAGTAGTTTAATACTTAATTTATTTGCGAAAATTATTCTTAAAATATTATTAATTTTTAAGTAAGTATGTAAAAAATATGTAATAATATAAAATTACACATCAATTTGGTATGTTGTATGAATAAATGGCAAGAAGCAAAACGGGCAAAGAAAAACAGAAAGTAAGGTATAAATCGGTTTCAACATTCCTGCGAGATCGGACAGATCGCGAAATGACGAAATACGTCGCGCGTTTTAGTTTGCATTTCCTTTTAAATTCGCACCTCGTGAAGCTAAATCCACTTCATAAATACGTTTCAGGAGAACAAGGTGGAAAGAATTAACTTATAAGATTCGGTTTACATTTTTCTTCGTATGAATTTCATAATCTAGGTCACAGACTTGGAGCGTAATTTAACTAAAATTGAATACCTATTTATCCAAATTTTCAAAAGAAAATGATTGTGAATTGTAGAATGCAGCATAAATTCTACTCTTCTACCCAATGTCATTATTTTATTTTTCTGTAAGTCTACCTTAATAAATTAGGCATGCATATCATTCACTACATTATGTCGATTAAAAACCCAAACAAAACCCGATGATTTACCCTCAAGTTCCCATTAAAAATAGATAAAACAAAATATTGTTGGGCAGGGTCCCCTGGGCCGGCACGTGCTGCCGACGCCAGCTAGCTTGCAATTCAATTACCTACATACTACACAACACTACACTATATATCTGTGCAGCGAAATCAAATAACTCGAAAGGCGAGCCTTGGAAGAGGGTTGAAATTTGATGTGAGCAGAAAGTTTTAGCTCCAGCTTATAAGTTTCTCGTTAAATATACGCGTACGTTAATTTAATGTAGTTTCGAGTACATTTTAGATGTAGCTTTTCACGGCACGTTTAGACCTAAACCGTTATTATTTTACTGACTTTAAAGATTACAATTATAACTATCTACAATTTTAAACGGCACATGTGATTTAACGGTAATGTATTTTTATTTAAGACTAGTATCCGTCAATAACTTTGTTTTTTTTTTCGGGATTATAGGCATACATCAATCAATTTTGTACTTGGTGCATGCTTTACAATTCCGTGACGAATGTACAAGTTTACAACTGTAGTCAAAGTTAAATGATCACACGATTTATTCCTCCTAAAACATTCGCTATTTACATCAGCGATTAAAAACATATACTCGTAATAAGCATCAGGAATTTAATCATATTGCAACATAAATGTAGATACAATAATAGCAAACAGCGATGATTAATCTTGCATTCTGCAATCTGTGAATGCATTCGTGGCAGCTGGTGCTGTGACATAGACTGACCGATTTGATATGCACCCTTCCGTTGAGATTGATCTGATGCACTGGGGGCATTGTTTTCTGCCGTATTACTGTTTATGAAATTTCGTTTTTCAGAAAATTGTTCATCAATATTGATGCAAGCCCAGAATTACTGTTGATCATAATAAATGTAATTGAAACGTCTGAATACACATTTTGAGTAAAACCGTGCGACGTCGTCCTCCAATGCCATAGTGCTCACAACCAAAATGCATACATAGCGTGAAATTTAAACACGTGAGCACATTTTTGTTCAGAACTTATTGATGTAATATTTAGTATACCTCTAATTTCCTAGGCTACTAGCTTGTTAAATGATTCTCTTTACGCTTAAGCATTTAATGTTGCAGAAAAATAGAAGAAAGATCAGGTTGTTTTTGTTTTCGTTCCAAAAGGATACTTTTGCTTGTATGGAACATGTTTGCTGATGTGCCATCGCAGACATCATTGCTTAATTTGTGTGAATATAAAAAGCTTTTTACAAACCATTGTTACCTAATACACGTCACAATCAACTTTTTCTACGTAACATGAAGTTTAAATGGAAACAAAATGCAAAAGCAAATACCATGCAATGTGAATGCATCTATAACAACAGCTGTTATGACGTAGACTGACCGCTTTCATGCACAATCTCTCGATGAAACTGACCTGGCGCACTAGATCAATATTTTGTGGTTTTCAAAAGTCGTATTACCGTTATTTTTATTTAAATACTTCAAATTCTCTTAATCATGATCTCGGAGAAGATGGACGTCAAACCTGTTAACATTTTTTTGTTCCTTTATAAAAGACATATCCGAATTCTGAGTTGTTATTAAATATTTTCACTGTTTCAGCTTACAGTATGCAGTCGGTACTTGAATGAGTTATTAATTTAAGCAGACTGAGTAAAAAGGGGTCTTATAACAACTGAATAATATATTAAACGTTATCACATTTCCAGTAGACTGATTACTGACCACGAAATACATAGGACATCCAATCCGTTCTCATAATTACAGCCAGAAACAACATATTCATATTTATTATAGTTTCCAGTAGAAGTAGTATTATAATCACTCATTCATCTAAATACATTGCATGTGAAAATGCTATTTCACAGAAAAACAATACTAATACCCTATGACCTGATACCAGGAGCTTAAAGCAAGCAAAACAAGACACCGTTCCATGAAAATAACGTAAACATCACTGTTTTTCATCCAACAACCAACCAATTAGTAAACAATAGATTTCTTCCGAATGGATTGGAAAAATTATGAAACAAAATCGTTGTACCAATTGCATTAATTCGACTGCATAAAAATCAGCCAATTATTCAAATACAGGAGTGTTGTGAACCGAAGAACGAATCGATGAATATTAATTGTTTTCGATCGCAGCAAAAAGAGTGGAATAAACTGAAATACTTTTTTGAATATTTATTTTACGATGAAAGAAATTGCTGATTTGTTGCTCTCGTAACCTGGTAACTTTCGATTTTTTTAGTCAAACATAACACATCCTTATGATGTTTTTAACTAACTTTTTTTATTAGCAGTCTTAGATTTGATTTGGATCACTTATAACTTTAACAGTAAATATCCTTTTTTATGCAATGATTTTGACAAACGACCATGCAGTTCATATTCATTGCTGGTATATAAATAAACACCGAAGGCTTTAGACATCAACACAAAACCGATGGTCAAAATGCTAACGCATTGTCACCCCAGAGGCATATGTTGTCTTCCCTCAGTGATAGTTATTACGTAGTCCTACATTTTTATCTAACCAGAACACGATTATGACGGGAGGTTAGATCATCGAACCTTCCAAACTAAAAAAGGTTTTCAACTAAAGCATGCTTTTTGTCACTGCTCACTTTAATGTCTTTGCCTTCGGCGGCGTCGTGTGACGGGTTGCTCACTTCCCTTCAAAATGGTCAAGGAGAGCAATGGCTGCCACATGCGTCGCGTCATACTCGTGAACGGGTGCTGATTGTGGGGACTGGTCTGTTGTGATTTGCGGGTGTTATTTTCTATCACGATATTAAGCTGATGATGGGTATTTGTGTATGTGTTTATATCCTAATATTTATATGCCATGGACGTTCACATTATCTTTATTCTATTTAATAATATTTTTATTAAATCTAAGGTTTTGACAAAAGAGCAACACGGTGAGTTTGTTGGGTAGCGGAGTTCTTCTCAGTAGTGCCTGCACTTAGAACTCTGCTTAGTGAATGACTACTGATTATGACGAACAGAATTTTCTTATTCTTCTATGAAGGAATTGCAAAATTTGATGATTTCCATATCGGTTAAATATTATTATTAAATTGGTATTTATGAATACCGATTGGATTATTATTTTATGTTATTCTCTCTGGGTAGTTTATAACCCGACAATGCATAAGTGTCCTTGTAGACCAATTTGAAATAAATTATTTGAATTTGTCCCAATATCAAAGACCACGAGAAAGTTAAATAGAGCTTAATACTCCTCAAATATTGGAACATTAAAGTTACGGGCAATCTTTCGTGACAATGGGTGACATCGCAAATTGTGAGCCCTGTCATTACCAGCACAGTACACAACTGGCCGGTTGCCAGGGACACACTGCTATAATTTAGATTGTTTCGTGTATCATTTCGGCATCGAAAACGATAAAATTTTACGGTTATAGCGAACCATATGCCGGCGACGCTGTGCACGATACATCCATGACGTCTACATTGATACGATAACGACAGGTAAAAATTGGAGTGGACCCCTCGATACAATAGATATTGCTGTACGATCTAGAATATAAATCGAAATATCTGAAAAAATAAAGACATATGTAGAAAAACTCAATTCGAATGTGATGTTCAATTGCATGTAAAATACGTATATTCAAACACTGTACTTTCAGTTCCAAGTTTCCGAGGATCAGAATCAGAAAAGAGGAAAACCGCATTAGAACTTACCCAATATGGAATTTCATGTAGAAAGGCACATATCTCAAAAGCCCACGGACATTGAGATCATGAAAATTTTTTATTCTGTCCTAGAAAACATCAAATTCTACGTAACTTCACGCCTGTAATCCCCGAAGGGGTAGGCAGAGGTAAATGCATGCATTCAAGCATGCATGCAAACACCCACGATTCGCCGGTTACGTTTTGGCCCATGTAACAGGTGGCGAGCCTGTTACCATCTCCGGGCACATTATCGAACTCCGAGGTTGTGGGAAACTTCCAGAAAATGGAAATATCCCAATAGAACCAGAGATGAAGAATTTTAGACCGTTATCTCTGATAGCCCACGAACCGGGAATCGAACCCAGGACCTCCAGCGTAGTAGTAGTGGCTTGTTATCACTAGGCTGACGCAGTTTTACTATCTAAAAGGTATCTAATATCACAAAGGAAGCGATTGCTGTTCGTGTTCATATAAATAATCACGACGTAAAATTACGTATAAGCTTAAATGTGACGCAAAGTTACTATACTCCCTACGCGGGATAATCTTGGAGATGAATTCATTTAATATTATTAATGCAAGCACAACTTACCCTAAGGTGGAGAATACAAGCAGGTAATAACTATTCGTGGATGCAAATTCAACAGAGTGGGGAAACACAAATATTGAGTCGAACTTAGTTTCTTAGCAGACAAGACAAGCACAGCACCCAGTGTTAATTAATTATTAACTTAAACTTTGGATTACATTAGTTTTTGAATATTCATTAAGGAATCTATTTTGTATCTTATTATACGCCACCATTAATTATTTGGGCAATTTAAAGCGTTTCTGATAAATTTTAGATTACTGTGACGAAAAAATATCCATACCTACTTACTAATGGACAGGGTCAACTTTTCAAGATCAACGGCACAATAAATTTAGAAAACATGGTGAATGTTGTCTTGCCTGTAACATAAAACAGATTGATATAGTATAACAAGTAACACTTGCGACAGATGATGCAATTTGTCACTTAGGTCGTAGGATTCTTTGAAATCTGGTCTTAAAATTCAAACTTTAACAGATATTTCAACTGAGTTTCTGTGTCCAGTTAAATAATTTTAATTCTAACTCAGACAAAATTAATTCAACCTCTTGTTAAGACGATAACTTGACATAATGAAGATTACCTCATTATTCGAATGCATTATGCAAATCCGCAGTCGTAAAGTCACCAGTTAGTCTAGCTGAAGCAAAATATATTTATTTTATACAAACTGCATACATTATTAAAATTTGCAGTCGGTTTTGAAACTGTCGCCGCGTTGGGACATTGATCTACAACTTCCACGCCAAAGTTTCGTCGAACTATGCAAATTTTAGTTAACACTCTCCACAAACGCTCTCAAATTCCACGAACGATGTCATTTGTAATATTTGGAGGTACATTATAGACATCTAAATTGTGTGGAGCTTTTATATAATGCTTGTTTCAGTGCAAACAGTCGTAAAAGTGGGTTGGGTGTAATTTAACAGATAACACCACTCGTAATTTGTAGAGGGACATTATAAAGGTACTTTAAAAGAATAATACCGCTTTTATAAATATACTATTATCTGTGTACAGTAATTTATATTAAAAACTCCAAGTCAGGCTACAAATAAAAGCTGTTTTTTTTTTATTTGAGTTTCGGACTCAATGCTTTAGATGTTTCAATTATACAAAAATGTACCAGTTCAATTATTAATCTTTATAAATAGAATTTGTTTTATTTCTTTAATTATTAACTCTGAGCTAATTGCACCAGGAATATCAATTAAGAAGCCACAAGTGTTGCTCAATGATTATCTTTAAATAGCTGCGATAAGTTATTTTCTATTACTTTTTTTCCCCATGAAATTCAATGCTATTTTGTAATTTGTCTAGCTCTTGTTTTCATCCAGGTTCCATCCAGACTCCTAAAATATTGGTCCATGGTAACCTGGTAATTTTGCGAAGATATTAGATTTTCAGACAAAACTGATTTTGGTTTGCTTTTTCTGTTAATTTTGACCAGTTCTCTGATAGCACTTAAACACTTGAAAATATCACCAATATACGTATGGGTATGTTGGAAGTCTTCAAAAATGTACACATATTAAAATAGTGAAAGATTTGGAAGGGTTGTAAAATTTGATATTCCATATAATTTACCAGCCGAATGGATAGATTTGAATTTTCAAACGTTATACTTACTAATATTTACGAGCAGTAAACATTTCAATTTTACTGTTTCAGTGCCAATATTTATTAAGATCATCAATTTTTTACTACCCGTTTTAAGATTCTATTTTCTGAATATAATATGTTGGCAGAAATTATACTTATGACTGCATGTGATATGAATATTTAAAAGTCACTTTACAAATTTTATTATAACTAAATATCTTGATAGACAATCAATTTTGACGCTCGGTGCTTATAATAATATATTTGTAGTTTGTAGAAAAAAAACTGCCTCAGTAGCGTAGTGGTAGCAGGCCACTACTATTACGCTGGAGGTCCTGGGTTCGATTCCCGGGTCGGGGACTATCAGAGATAACGGTTTAAAATCCTTTATCTCTGCTTCTGTTGGGATTTTTCCATTTTCTGGAAGTTTCCCAGTACCCCGGAGTTTGGTAATGTGCCCGGAGATGGCAACAGGTTCGCCACCTGTTACATGGGCCAAAACGTAACCGGCGAGTCGTGGGTGTTTGCATGTATGCTTGAATGCATGCATTTACCTCTGCCTACCCCTTCGGGGATTACAGGCGTGAAGTTACGTAGTTTGTAGATCACATAAAACCAAATAAAGCAAAACAAATAATGTACGTTATTAATATCACACATCTTCAAATATTTAAACTGGCATTCAATTCATAATCGAAATTTAATTCATAATCCATTTGAATGCTCAAATCACGGTCGTCAAACATAAAAACGTATTTGTCAAGCTAACCAAGATCATATTCTGTGTGATGTTCCGCCATCCGCAGTTAAGTGGATAATAAAACATGGAAGGTTGCTTTCATTAGCCCGATATAAAACCAAGTTAAGCGGATCCGCCAACTCGAAATGTAACCTTCAGTTTTATGACCGATATAAAATTTCAAATTTCGCTACTCAACGCGCGTTGTTAGTTCAGCACCTTTGTTTACTAAGAGCGTCAACGCATATTTATTACCCGCGTTATATTATTCTATTAACTAGAATGTTTTGTTGCTGTCGGTTTTATCTCGTCGATCATAATTATCTTGCGATGATGTTTTATCTGTAATAATCACTTTTGCCGGACAATATCCATTTCTTTACATTATATAGGGTCGACCATTAACACCATACATTAATCTAAACTACGTAGGTATACTTGGCAGCATTGCAACTGTACCTATCTGCAAAATTACAATTGAATAATAAATACCTCTTAGTTAATCACAGAACACTTAAATATTAACTGCCCCAGTAGCCTAGTGGTAGCAGGCCACTACTACTACGCTGGAGGTCCTGGGTTCGATTCCCGGGTCGGGGACTATCAGAGATAACGGTTTAAAATCCTTTATCTCTGGTTTTATTGGGATTTTTCCATTTTCTGGAAGTTTCCCAGTACCTCGGAGTTTGGTAATGTGCCCGGAGATGGCAAAAGGCTCGCCACCTGTTACATGGGTCAAAACGTAACCGGCGAATCGTGGGTGTTTGCATGTATGCTTCAATGCATGCATTTACCTCTGCCTACCCCTTCGGGGCACCTAACCTAACCTAATCCTTCGGGAATTACAGGCGTGAAGTTACGTTACGTTACGTTACTTAAATATTGTTACTTATCACTTACCTACTTACTTACCACATACCACACCTTTCTCTCAAATCTTTTAAGAGGCCATTACAGCTTCTTAAAAGCCTATTAAGAAATGAGTTTTTTTAATTAGTTATTTTACATTGACATTTTAGTTATTTTACTTACAACGTAAAAAACACGTAACTTCACGCCTGTAATTCCCGAAGGATTAGGCAGAGGTAAATGCATACATTCAAGCATACATGCAAACACCTACGATTCGCCGGTTACATTTTTGGCCCATGTAACAAGTGGCGAGCCTGTTGACATCTCCGGGCACATTACCAAACTTCGTGGTACTGGAAATTGCCAGAAAATATATAATAGATAAAGGACTTTACACCATTATCACTGATAACCCCCTACCCGGGAATCGAACCCAGGACCTCAGCGTAGTAGTAGTGGCCTGCTACCACTAGGCTACCGAGGCAGTTATTTCACTAACAGACTTATAAAAGTCTGTTTTCATAAATTATTATAAGTGTTCTGTGGCAAACAAAAGTGAGTCAGCTTAAAAAACTGCCTAGTTAATATCTGACCCTCAGGTCATAGATTCGTCGTTACTAATCTGGTGGGGGCATTGATCTTTATAATAGCATGTAAATTAAACCGACTAAATAAATAATTTATTCTATTACTTATTAATAATCTCACAAAATGTTAAGATCGTTATTCGTAATGGATATAATTACATACAAAATTAATGTCAAGACCATGAGGAGCTATTCAGGCTTTACATCTTTAATATTGGTATTTGGGAATTTTTAAGTTATTTTGCGTTTGACACTCTGAACGACTGTTTTTTCTTGTGTTTACGCATTTTAGACAACGCATAACACATAGTTTGGCGTTCCGTATCTAAAAAAATAATTCTCATCTTGCCAAAAATAAGAATAACCAAATCAGTCCGTCTAAATAACTGGTCTTGTTGTGTCAATTTCGACACCCTATATTAATTTTATATTGATTATGTAAAGTTATTTACAAAAAATATGCAAAAATTGACCATTCCCTCCGTTAATATCCAAAATATATAGATATGCATAAATAAGTGCCTGAACTTTTTAAAAACCTGAAAAATGTCTATGGTACTTAAAATTGCATAGCAAATTATCCGAATTCTACGGAACCCTATGCGCGTGAATCTGACTCGCAATTGGTCGATTTCTTTAAATATTTGTCTTTTTGTACGCAATTTTATGTACACACTTTTATTAATTTAAAAAAACGGATATTTTCTTTAATCTAAGTTTGTTATTTCAAGTACTTCATAAAAGCGACGAAAATATTTACCCAGCTGCGTTTCATATCGGACAATGTTTGTGTGACATATTGCACTAATATTGGGCAAAATAACGCAATATATCATTGTACGTCGGGATAACCATAAACTGATATTTGTAGGAGCGTTTTAGTAATAAAAAACTTTGACATCATATCTTGAATTTATTGGTGCGTGGAATAAAAAGTTCCCGATAGCGATAGGCGGCCGGAAGGAGTTTTGTTAGAGTTGTAAACGTATAAGAATGATTTACGCGACTTGTAAAAAACTTGATAATATTGTGTCACGGAATTTATGATTAATTCTGTTCTTGCTACGGCGAACCTCGAATAGCTTATGTCAACACGCTGATTGAGAAAACAAAGTTCCGATGATAGCAATATTTTCATCGAAATCTTTGATCCATCTCGTTCTGTGTTTCGTTAATGGCTATTCTGAATGTTTGATTATGTTTACAGAAGCTTGTTTTGTAATACCGATATCATCAGTGTAAAACCTTAATAATAAATTCACACATGCATTTCCTCGAATGAATCGATACAGCAATTTTTATTATATTGACAATGATTCTATTTATTTATTTATTTATTTATTTATTCATTATTGCCACAATATAAATATCGGACAATTGGCGGACTTAACGCTAAAAGCATTCTCTACCAGTCAACCATTGGTAGTATGGAAAAGAAAATGGTGAGCGGCATTAGTAAAAAAATAAAAAATAGAGATGCTTATATATTATTATTGTAGTACTCTTTTTTCTCTCGAAAAATGATGTAAACATTCATTGGGCTACTTTTCACACCTACTTGGTAATAGTGGCAAACAATCGTGCAGTTCATTTTGATGGTAGAGCTCTAGTAACGGGACTCGCGGGCGTAGACACCACCGCATTACCTAATATACTTGCCGATAAATGGTAGTGTCGTGTTCTGGTCAGGTGGTAATTGTACGGCCCTGTATTTTCCGGCACAGAGGCAAAACACCTTAGGCCTCTGGAATGGTAACGCATCTGCATTTCGACTTTGGTACTTGTGTGGGTGTCTATAGGCTGCAGTCATCACTCAACATCAATGTGAACTGCATGCTTGTTTATCACTAAAACTACATAAAAAAAAATACTACAGCCTATAGATATCTACACAAAACTGGAAATCAAAATGCAGATGCGTTGCCACCCCTGAGTTGTTTTGCCTCTGTAATAGTTATTATGTAACCATACACTGGAACACGTTAGTGCTGAACTCTACCATTTGGTGGCAGGTAATGACGTGGTACCTTCGCCCTAGAGCTCCGAGACTGTTACTCTACCACAAGTTTTGTAATTGGAAAACACTGAATAACTACCCCCTGGGGATTAAAGCAATCTCCTGGTCTACTATGAATTACTGTATGAAATATTTTCATAATTATAATACTACGAGCATGGTCTTTCCTTTTGTTTAGTAATAAGAAAGTTGGTTATTTAAAAGTTGCTTTAAAGTAATTTATTTCTGGAAGATGTAGTCTACAAATAATGATTAAACCTATTCTCGTATTCAGCTTCAACAAGAACTGGTGATTGAAAACTGGGAGATATCAAATGTAGAGGAACCAAAAACATATACGTTATACACGCTATAGCTACATCTGAAAGCACTGTAATTCCTGCTGCTTCCCGCAAACAATAACCCGAAACTCAGCCGACAAAAAGCCTCGTAGATACTTATTCATCAACATTTTATTTTCCATCGAAATTTTCGTGGTCCGCAACACATGGTCCTGTTAAGTTTAAATTAAAACGGAGCTGTATAATTCAGGCATAACGTAGGTATTTAATAAACAGTATCGGGATGCGAGGTTATGTAGGGTCGTCACATGTCACGTCAGCCTTGCGGCCGGCGCGACGGACGTTACTGCTCCACCGTACAATCATGGGACGCGTCCAGGTCACAAGCGAAAGCGATGTGAATATAAAATGACGTAACGTAACTTCATACGCATACATACTTCTGGTCGCTCACTATGGGCCACATAAGAAGGCTCAAGGTCGCTCAGAGAGCAATGGAGAGGGCTATGCTCGGAGTTTCTCTTCGAGATCGAATCAGAAATGAGGAGATCCGCATGAGAACCAAAGTAACCGACATAGCCCACCGAATAGCGAAACTGAAGTGGCAGTGGGCAGGGCACATAGCTCGAAGAACTGACAGCCGTTGGGGCAAAGCAGTTCTAGAGTGGCGACCACGTACCGGGAAACGAAGCGTAGGCAGGCCTCCCACAAGATGGACCGACGACCTGGTGAAGGTCGCGGGCAATCGTTGGACGAGGGCGGCCCAGGACCGTTCGTTGTGGCATTCTTTGGGGGAGGCCTTTGTTCAGCAGTGGACGTCTTTTGGCTGAAATGATGATGATGAAGTTCATACTTGTATTCATATATATGTGTAGTGCTGAGTATTTATCTGTTTATCTGAAACTATTGCTATACTACTACTACTACTACTACTACTATACTATACTACTACTATATATAATCCCTACTAGTCCCAACTAATATTATAAGTGCGAAAGTATCTCTGCTTGTCTGTCTGTCTGTCTGTTACCTTTTCACGTCCAAACGACTGACGATTTTAATGAAATTTGGTACAGAGATAGAACTGACTTTGAGAAAGAATATAGGCTATTTAGTTATTTATAAAACGACATCTACGCGGGCGAAGCCACGGACAACAGCTAGTACTTAATAAACGTACAGATTCATGCTGGATATGCCTATTTTTATACATGCCTCGTGTAATGAGTAGTGAGCCTATTGGCGTACACTGGACACTTTGCCAAACTGCAAGGGTACCTACCTTTGAGAATCTTCTGAATTATAAAAAATCCGATACCACTTGTCTTTCGATCCAAAATTGGATCCAGACCGCATCGTAGCGGCTTCCTAAATCACAGAGACCGTCAAAGCAAAGAAAAAAAATATATATGAGAATTATTTTTCATTCATTAATTCATTAAATAATTATTAAAGTCGCTTGTGACTTGCGCCACACACAGCCTAAATGCGAGGGCGTGAGCATACAGTACAATGTATCACCAGATTATATGTGTGCAGGGGTCGAGATATATGTATGTATTGTGGTATAAACAAATGCTTATGTGTGCGCTGTCATGGATTTAAGCGTGGTTGCTTGTTTCATTGATCTAAACTACAACTAGCTTTTGCTAATAGAAATCCCCTGTTACGCCACGGCAATTAACATACGATGCAATTGTTCAGTGTAATTGAGTTATGTCACCTGCCTTAACGAAATTTGCACCTACCCTAATCGCATATGTCTTATGTGTTCCCCCTTACAAAATCCTAAGCCGAGAATCGGACCCGTAGGGGTCTCTTTAGGCAGTTGTATAAAATTGCGCTCGCCAATTTTTTGGTGAAATAGACTAGTGCCGTTTTGGAAGAAGCAGCCTACATAAGTAAAAAAGCAGGCCTTGAGATTTGGTATGAGAATGGTTGCTAAGCAACAGTATCCGTAGATTATTGTGATGGGTGAGTCACTAGCTGTATTACCAGTCAGTGTTTTAATTTCCTTATTAAATTCCACCCAATAGGAACCGGAGCGGTTTCATCATTTTAAAATAATGCCTGTTTTCCATACAACTAATTCGATAATTATGTACCTTCGGGACGTGACCACCCCACCGCCCACTAGTAGAGCAAAATTCTTCTACTGCAGTCAATTAATCGAACAATGGCGGTCAAAACACTGCAATAAGGCGGTACTTAATACAGCAACGCAGGGTGAGCGGCAGCATCCCGCCATAAAACCGCCATGATCGCCGATCCGCCTACCAAACGTGGCGGTTATGGCATATTCTCCCCTAACGGCGTACATCGCAGTATCTTTGGGTAGAGAATATGTAAAAATACTACGCGTCGGGGAAGACTTCTGTCCAGCTGTGCAGTAGGATGTCTTTCGGTAGAAGCGACGAATTCAAATATAATTATGAACGATAGCTGGTTTTACATGATAAAAATGTAATTATGTAAGCGGATAATTTGCACTTTTTGTAGGCTATATCGTGGTAACGTGTCTTTGCCCTCTTACTTCACTTCACTACTGGAGCTCTACTAATACTAAAATATAGCCTCAGAGCTGTAACGAATATCAAATTTAAAAAATTGCTCATGTTTTGCATTCAAACCTTTGACACATTACTAAATTCTGAGGCAATGCAATGTATGCCGGGGCAAGTAGTTAGCTTTAAAAATAAGCTAATTCGATAATTGCGAGCGATAATTGGGTTTGCCGTCATAAAAATGTAAAAGTGTGGATTGTCCGCCCTTTGCCGAGCTCAGAGGGTGTCGCTTATTTATATGCAAATTCACCACCGTAGAAATGCCACGCACGACTTAGGTGCACCTGTCCAATTATAAGAACAACATTTTCCCTTGTGCATTTTCATAGAATTTTCTGCATGGAAATAGCGCTAAATTTCACCACGTTTCGCCTTCGCACTAGGTACTGCTATGAAAAATATTTAACTTCTGCGCAAGCGAGCTTGTATACATATTAACTTTGAGTCAAATACCCGAGAATACGAGACGTTTGTCCGAATACTTAACATTTTTATTCGGTTAGATACCGCGTGGAACGCTTTCATTTAAATCTGTTATAATACAGGTCCACAGATAAAAAAACTGATTGTATCTATAGTTCTTACAAAAAACAAAAATTTATTTACTAATTCTGCTAACGTAATGATTCGTAATTGTCATTGGTTTGCGAATATATCGGCCGCTGTTTTGCTTTAACCAATGCGCGTGGACTAGGTTTGGTAAGACAGCCGAACCATTCAATCACGATCCAATTACAATTCCTACTACATAATGACGTTAACAGAATGAGACTTCTGTCCGACTGATAAGTTATGCGGTAGAACTCCAGTGACTGAGCTCGCAGGCGTAGGCACCACCGCATTACCTAATATACTTGCCGCTAAATGGTATTGTTCAGCACTATCGTGTTCCGGTCAGGTGGTAATGTACGGCCCTGTAATTTCCGGTACAGAGGCATAACACCATAGGCCTCAGGAGTGGTAACGCATCAGCATTTTGACCTTAGTCTTTGCGTGAATGTCTATAGGCTGCAGTCATCACTTAACATCAATGTGAACTGCATGCTTCTTCCATTACATAAAAAAAACGTATCAGTTCCATTCGTCTATGGTTGCAAGACTGCAAGGCGAGTCAGTGAATCGTGTACATAAATATTGTAGCTTGGCTCCCAAATTTTCGTATATCCTATTTAATGAACGATTACCATGTATATTTAATTCTAGTTGCTCTAGTTTATGAAAAGATTAACCACTTAGTTTGGGCTGCACCAAATTATGCTCATCAATATAAAAAAATAAACACTTTTATGCGGATTGTGTGCCAAGTGTAGCAAATATTTTATTTCCTTTCATAACTACAAACTGCCGGGCGTAATTTGTACGATAAAAATAAATTGAGTGTTGTAGGTATTCTATCGTTATTAAGCGTAATAACATACTAGAAATATTGAATAAACCGTTGCTAAGAATAGCAAGTAAGATAGTCAAGCACAGTTGAACAGTAGTCGTTTTGGTTGCGATAGTGTTACTACGCGTGATAGTAATACAAAACTGGTGATGCCAAAACTTTCATCCACTCGGATATCGCAGAACGCCGAAGTCTTATCGACTAAGCACTCGATTCCTCCACGTAGACAAAGTTTGGTTTCTCGAAACAAAGTTATTCTTATACAAAACTGTTTGCGTGATCCTAGTTGGATTATTTGTTTTAGTATGTAAATTCGTATTTTCTTGGTATCATTTTCGTAATGCGAACCTGTTATGCTTTCTTGCCTTGTTTCTAATAAGAAACATTGTCCATTTTAGTTATAAACATTCCAATTGGGTCTTAAGTGGCAATATACCACTCGTACATCTTTTTATCTCCTTACAACATAAATTATAATATCGTATTTATTTCAAAAGCTCTAAGTTAGGCTTCATAAAATATCATTTTGTCGTCTCAACAAAAATGCTAATGCTTCTCTAATCTCATTCAATAATCATCATCAATATCTCTCAAAAGTTTCCTGATTCCAGCCACACGAGACAATAACAATATCGTATGATTGGAGGTTTCAAACACTTGCAATCTGAAATGCTTCTTAATCTGAAAACTACTCAAAAGTCTGTAATTAAGTCGATGGAAATTAATCTTCGCAACTTCCACTCGCGTTTCTGAAACTGAACAATGAGGTTTGCTTTGAAACATTCTTGCGTTAGTTCTCACGTGAAATGGGCAAATGTGGTTCCACTGTTACCATTCCAAGGCACAATGTTGAGACGTACATTACTGTGGTCGTTGTGTATTCCACCAGAGTTTTTTTGTATTTCAATAATTTCACTGCCTTGCTGTTTACGAGTTGTTTGACGGGTTATTTGTATTATTTTTAAAATATTTCTTGGATTTTGTATATATTTGTGTTGTTTTTTTTTATTTTTATGTCGTGGACGTGGCAAACAAGCTTGCAGTTCACATTAATGTTAAGTGATGACTGCAGCCTATAGACACCCACACAAAGACTTAGGTCAAAATGCAGATGCGTTACCACTCCTGAGGCCTAAGGTGTTTTGCCTCTGTGCCGGAAATTACAGGGCCGTACCATTACCACCTGACCGAAACACGATAGTGCTGAACACTACCATTTAGCGGCAAGTATATTAGGTAATGCGGTGGTGCCTACGCCCGCGAGCTCCGTCACTGGAGCTCTACCACCAGTAAAGCTGTTGCTAAGAAATGCCAGATGCGAATTCTGGAGCAAAGGAAAAAGGCCTAGTGGACATGATTCTATATTTATACGTATGTGTTTATTATTTTTATTCACTTACCATCAATGCCTGTAGGCTTCGTAGAGCGACACGGGCCAACGGCCACCCGGAGATGATGTAGCCATAGCGTTTATTACCGACGCAAAACAATCTGTAAATTTTTTGCGGGGCAAAATTTGTGTGACACACACAAACACAACAACAATCGTCTATTACTACGAAACTCACACCTCGGACTTTAAGAAAATACATAAACTTTTTCACGCACATGTTTAAATATTTACGGTTTCCTACAGATTTTGAAGACATGTACTCGTACATCAGATTTGGTCTGTCTTAAATGAGTTGTTTCAATATATTCTGTAATATTACAAACTAGCTGTCCCCCGTGCAAACAAAAATTAAAAAATGTTTTTTTTCATAAGGGAGCGACCCTATTTTTTTTAATTTCAGTATTTTGGAAATATTTTTTATGTACAGACACTCGATTTTTACTATCTCATTATAGTTACTGATAAACAAAAAGTTGAACATTATAATGAAATACCGTCGTCGAATTCTTAGTAACTCCATTAAATTGTTGGCAAAAAAAAAGGAATGGAGAGGAAATGGCAACCACTCAACGCGGTCCGTTCGTACGCGTCAAGATCGGCCGGGCGAATTCTTTTCTCAATCGACTGACTTCTATGAATACTAATGCTTTAGGGGAAGCATCAGCGAATGGAACTTCGTCTAATGGCTTAAAGGTGTGCCGCTACAACTTGACTGCGTAATGTATTTGACGCATTCAACGCCATTCAATATCGGACAGGATTTGGCATCTCTAAATCTCTTATCTGTTTGTTCCATTAGTGTGTTTTTTTACACTTTCATTTAATATTTATCAAGTAATTTTATTTCAACTTCACGATTTTATTCCCAACACTTCAGTTAAGCGATGGTAAATGCATATGTTAAAGGATACGTGAAAACACCCACGTTTTGCCAGTTTTGTTCCATGATGCATTATTAAAAATCCGAAACATGGAAATATGCCAATGGCACCTCTCCTCTGATCCTCGAACCCATCTGGAATCTGGGTATATCTGGCGCTACACACTCTCTGCCTACCCCGTAAGAGATTTGTCCTGAAGATACATACATACATACGACAAACAAGTAGGTAATCTCGTAGGTATACCACCTCACCCGAAAGACGTTCACTGCTGAACAACAGCTCTACGATAATATGTCATAATCGCCACGCTTGGCATACAGGCGATCGCAGTGGCGTAAGTTTTGTCGCGGAATGCTGCTGAATATACCGCGTACCCACGACACAGGTAGATAGTTAGTTTATCTAGTGTTGGGCTGTGAGTGCAATAATACATAATAATAATGGCAACCCTTGACACGTCCCACTGCTGGGCACGAGTCTCTCCCCTTCTTAGGAGGAGGCCTGGAGCTTACTCCACCACGCTGCTCCAATGCAGGTTGGTGGAGATAAGGGTTAGTGGCCAATCCGCTGTCGGATATTTTCAAACCGCCCATAAGGCCTTCGACAAAGTTTAACGACTGCTATCTATCGATAGCAACCGGGACCGACGGCTTCACGTGCCCTCCGAAGCACGGGTAACGCGTATTTTTATTTGTTACTAGCACATACCCATACTACCCATCTCACACCCGACCGCGACTGTATCGCTTAACCAAGTAGATTGCTTCCGATCTACACCAGCCGCGGGACCATGCGCACTTCAGGTTGTGAGTGTAAGCTCATTTTATTTCGCGTTTTATTAATGTTTCTGTTGACTGACTGCATTGGCGGAATTTTTTTCTTCACTAGTGTGCGGTGGGGTTGTTACGTCCCGACCATCAAATTATAATAAGGCGGCAGGTTGCACCATTACACTAAAGCATAATCATCTATAACAAGGATACAAACGAACAAGAAAAAGCGCTAGATCGGCCGAGTCAATTCAATTTTTCATTAATATTCAACGTCCAACTGCTATAAAGATAAAGAGATGAAACGATTCTAAAAAGTAAGGAGGTACTTACTCTAATTATACGCTTCATAAAGCATAAGCTCGAAGTTATGGGGCAAATGCCCTGATGTACGACGGACGTTCACAGTAAAGTGGCCTTAGGAGAGATTATAACACAAATGAATAGTCTTGTCATACAGAATATTCAGTAGTAGAAACATCCTTTGTTGTAGACAGGTTTAGAGTTTAATACACTATTTAAGTTGCGACTGCCTAATAAAGTAATAATATGACTGTGGAGTAAAATGTTCTTACATTATTTAGCTTACATTTTGGGAATGGAACCTATATTTTTACTGTTGTATAAATAATGGTACGGATCTCTTCGTGTGCGAGTACGACTCGCACTTGGATTCTTTTCTAATATTGATTGAGTGTTGGTATATTACGTTCAAAGACGTAAGTAAAAAACCCACACTATAATATTTGGAAATTTATAATGTAGCCCTAATCATATTTTTTCAATCACACATCGTACAACATCGCGAACAACAGTTATTGTGAAACATTTTCAGTAACGGCACGTTGATATTTCTAATCTACAAAATCCTTGGCACACGCGAGCTTGCGGATTACATAGGCAAATAACGCATACTAAAATACACGGTATTTCGCGCTACCGACACTGTGTCGCGCGACACAGACCATAGCAGCGCAATTGTCCCTAAGGCGTGATTCACATTGCAACGCTAACCGTAGCGTGAAGCGGACTTGTGGTTTTAGAATTTGCCGGAATATCGACATAGATGTATGCGGCTGTGTCTCGCAAAGATAAAGCTATGATCCTGTTACTAAGTCGCATCGTGTAGAACACCTACCTAACACACACCGTAGCGATAAATGAACCTCTATTTTCTGTATTTTCTGCATACAATGTCTAGGTGAATGTCACGCAACAACAAAACTGTGCAAAATATCACCATAACGCATACTGCTGTGATATCATCATCATCACTCCAGCCGAAAGACGTCCACTGCTGGACAAATCCTTCCCCAAAGATGCTTACAAGAGTGTTGTGTGTGATACCGGGAGAATATGCTATAGTCTTCACGCTTGGCAGGCAAATTGGCGATCACAGTGGCGGTAGTTTGGACGCTGCCGCTACGCTGCCCATTCCGCGTTGTTATTTTTACTACCTGCCCTATAGGAATGGATCCACTGCCATTGTTTGGTTGACTGATTGCACTAGAGAAAAAATTCTCCTCCGACGGGGTCGTCATGTCCCGACACCTTCATGACGTGATATGCGTAATTAGAATAGCAGAATTAAAATTGTTGAGAAATCAACCAACACAGAATTCTCCATATTTTCTGAAGAATTGAATGGTCTATCGACATAGCTTGCATTGATTGGAGTAGTAGAGTAGTAGACAGTACACGCGATGTGTTAACCTTCGTTTTTGGAATCCACTGTATTCTCTGATACTGACGTCAAGATGTGCGTATCACACAACTATTCAACTACCAAATATATATACGTATATTTTTAACTCACAGTGTGTCTCTGCAGTATCAAGTTGGGCATTTATCAATGCCGTAATAGTATCTAGTCTAGTTTAATCCCATTGTGCTGCATATAAATGTTTTAGCACTTTTAACAGCACCACGCTTGTTGTCAAATAAATGACAGAACGCATTTTAATGTGACACCGCCGTTTAACGATTGCCAACACAGAAAGTGTGTGTCACTAGACAACGCGCCTTAAGTAAACCGGAACTTAGCCCAATTTCGAGGCTTATGTTTCTAAAGGTTTACTTTCAGAACTGCATGCATTGTCATTCTCATAATATGAATTTGAAACTTACATTTGCAGAGGATTTCCAGCTTAGCAAGTAGGTACCTTCTGTTTTACTATGCAAGTTTACGAACTTTCTGATGTTTCTGTATTATAATTTAACTTTAAACAGTTCTTGAGAGGATGAAAGTATAGAAATGAGAATAAACGACGAGTTTTAATTTCTTATTAGGTTAATTGCATATTCTTTAGCAATTTAAGAATCTATAGTCTAACCCCCTTATTCATAAACGTACATTAGATACGTTTTAGCTATAGAATGCTTTGTCTTTGTCAGTTGAATTGTCAAATGTGCTGGATAAAAAAAGACAAAGGAGAGATTAGCAACACTTTAGCTAAAATACGGTTATGAATAAGGGGGTTAGTCAGAATGTCTATAATAAAAATAAAATATTACGTGAGAAATATTTAACAATTTTTAAACACACGTTAGCAACAACTTGAACAAACCTTTTAGTGATAATACCATATGGTAGATGATTACATAAAATTAAGAGTGTCAAAACTTTGTTTCGTCAAAATCGGTTAAGGAAAAAAGAAGTTATGGTCAATTGAAAATTTACTTCAAGCACTGCTTGAAAGAGTTGAATCCGGTTTACCTACATAAACCTATTTAATTCAGATAAAGCTAGAATTAATAATTTGTTTTGTCGATATCAATAAAGACAAAAACACACTGCAGTCTATTGAATTTTAGTAAAATAACACATTGTAAGCGTATGCCCACATCATACGCTCAGTAAGTCAGAGCCATCTGACGGCGCTGACTTACTTCAGAATTCTTTAGAATTGCAAGTATTATTACATACTATTCTCTGCTATAAGTCTATTATAGGTCTGGATAATTGTAGTTTTCACAGGTTACGCGAAAAGTGACCGGAGCGGGCGGAGCCGCGACCCTTCAAATCAAACGGTCGTCTGACAGCGCTAGACTAACCGGGTCGTCGATTTTACCTTTTTTCGAGAGTATACATACGCTATTTTTGATTGTTGTCCGTGGTATACCCCACTAAGACCACCTTGGTGATTTTGTGCGAATGATATTAATTGAAAAAAAAACCTAACAATGGACTCTTAAGCTTTGATTATTTGAAAACATATCACATATATTTTTTATGTATGTATGTATCTTCACGCCAAGTTCCTTACGGGGTAGGCAGAGAGTGCAGAGCGCCAGATATCCCGGTACAGTCCTGACACACCCCGTGCTTCGTGATTTATAATTTTTTGCTTCATTTTCGATCAAGATTAGTTACGTTACCTACTAGTAAACTTTGCACTTTAATAACATGGGCCAAAATGTAACCGGCGAATCTAAGCTGTTTACATAACCCTTGGATAGTGCATTCACCTCTACCTACTCCTTCCGGGATTATAGCACTGAAGTTACCTTACCTAAGTAAAATAGGTAAAACATTGCACGATAGAAACTTTAATATCAAGCAGCACGTTCCAAAAGAATGGCAGCGTGTTATTGATTGTTCTCGCGTACCACACACTCCAAGAGAACGAAATGAAGCAAAATGTTTGAAAGCTAGTTTTATACCTACTTCAATATAACCCTTTCAAGTAGGTATATAAACTTACACTATTTTCGGTCGTTGTTCGACATATTACCAAACTCCATGGTATACCTCCCACGGAGTTTGGTAATGTGTCCGGAGATGTCAACCAGCTCGCCACCTGTTAAATGAGCCAAAACGTAACCAACGAGGTAACGGGGCCAAGGGGTAAATCGAGGCTGTTTGCATTTATGCTTGAATCGTGCATTCACCTCTACCTACCCCTTCGGGGATTATAGCCGTGAAGTAACGTTACCTACAATAAGTAAAATATTGCACGATAGAAACTTTAATATCAAGCAGCACGTTACAAAAGAATGGCAGCGTGTTATTGATTGTTCTCGCGTACCACTCCAAGGGAACGAAATGGAACAACATGTTTGAAAGCTAGAAGGGATAATACCTACTTCAATATTACCTTTTCAGGAGTATACTTTTTTTTCTGTAATGGAAGTGGCAAACAAGCCTGCAGTTCACAATGATGTTAAGTGATGACTGCAGCCTATAGACACCCACACAAAGACCAAAGTCAAAATGCAGATGCGTTACCACTCCTGAGGCCTAAGGTGTTATGCCTCTGTGCCGGAAATTACAGGGTCGTACATATATACTTACACTAGTTTTGATCGTTGTCCATGATACGCTTACTTAGCCTGGGTTGCACCACGATATTTGTTAAAGTTAAAGTTATTAATTAACATGTGACATCAACATCCTTCTCTATTTAAAGAAATCCGTTTAAGTTAGAAAAGGATGTGAAATGTTACAATAACATTAACAAATATTGTGGTGCAACCCAAGCTTACTCGTAGTATACTTTGGTGATTTTGTGCAAATGATAATAATTGATAAAAACAGATGCTCTATTTTGTTTTTCTTTCTAGAAGAAATATATAAGAAGAAATTAGAACAAAGAACTCTTAAGCATTTATTTTTTAATTTTATAAATTTAGATATTTTTTTATGATAAAGCCGTCAATGCCTAAATACAGATGTTTCCTTCCTGCTTATCTATCAATGGCATCAGACAAACGCTTAAGCAAAACCTTTTTACAAATTTAATTGTACTGTATTTATTTGCAGTAACTTAAATGCGAAATAAATATTTTAAAGATTTTAAAACAAAAACCGGCAAGAAAAATATTATTTCAGGTGTCATTGGTATCATCGACATTCATATGAACTGCAATGCCTATTTGCCACTTGCATCATATAAAATAAAACTGATTTTAAAGTCTTCAAATTTAATTATAAAGCAGATAAAATATTCTTATCCGAGTTGCAAGTCTTAATAAGTCATTCTGCTATTTAGTAACACAACACATCAATTACTTCACTTATTGAGCAGCCGCTACATTGTCCAATGTCTACCGAACTAAGCAAACGCCTGCAAAAAGGGGAGACAAGGGCTGGCAACTAACCAATTGTTATTTTGAATCGTTCGTTTGGAAAAACAATTATTGCTAAAACTGGTAAATTGAAGGGACAGAATTAAAGGTTTGTTACGCTTCATGCTGATTTAGCATTCAAAGGGGGAGACATTAAATCAGGCTTTACTTCAGGAAATTCGCTTTTATTGACGATTGAATGAAACATCAGTTCTAAGACTTAAGATGAAAAGGAAACTTTTTTATTGCAGATGAAAGGAATATAAACTGCTGTAGCGGCTTAACGGTATTATGACTAAATTCTTAGATCGAATAAAATATGATGTAGATATTAAGCGAAATGATTTAAATTGTGTGGAGTCACAATCTGTTATGCTTACTATTTCAATCATAGTAGGGTTATTTTTAAAATTATTTTAATTTAATAAATGCGAGATAAAATTAAAAAAAATAATTTTGGTATCATCGACATTAATATGAACTGCAATGCCTATTTGCCACTTGCATCACATAAAAGAAAACTGATTTTAAAGTCCTTAAATTTAAATATATAGCAGATAATATATTCTTATCCGATCCTTCAAAAACTCTTCCACCTCATTTTCAAAATGATATCTATTTGATACGTTCAAATTATTTTCTCGAAATCGTGGCAAGAGTTACAATAACATATTCACAACATTACCACCGCTCACATACTTCATTCGCAAACAAACCAACTTTGTTTAACAACACCACACAGGCATGTCTGAATATTTCAACTCAATGATTGCAGTCACGTAGCAATAACGAATCGATTGAGTGACAGACCCCAGTGCAGTCCTATAATAACGTTACTTATTCCCCTCGCACCTAAATATTGCCAAGCTGATGCGAAACTTTTGACATGTTGCGAAAGAGCTATTTAAGTTGCCTTTTCAAAGTTTTTAACGACTGACAATGTATTAGTCACGGAATTCTTAGGGTGTTTTAATGTAGGTGACATAATTTCGACTCTGTTGGGAAGATTCTATTTTTTTTTTCAATCAAAAAAATATTATGCATTAACACTATTTTTATAGTGGACTCTGTTTTCCGTTTTTTACAAATCCCATTCTTTGTATTTGTTAATAATTACAGGTTGAACAATTAAATACCGACGTAATGACTGTAAATATAAACAAACACATGGATTTATGAAATAATAAGGTTTTATTGTCCTCAGGCAACGGAACTCAAAAGTCAAAGCCACAAATGCATCCGTTGCTTTTAAATACAGTATCCTTTGTCTCTCATATTTCCTCTAATAATTCTGTCGGTAACTCCCCACAATAACTGACTATTAAAACGAAAAACATACGGGATGTATTGCGAAATTACAATGGTGGTCACGTAACAATTGCGCGAGAATGACAGTGTGACAAGACTCGAAATATTGCATTCGTCGGACATTTTTAGCATCTCGTATGCAGTAAATAGGTTTTGTGTTGGTGGACACAAAAAGATAAATTAATGCAAATTAAATTAAATCGACATTCGAATCTAAAAAAATATAATAAAGTTAAAACATAGATTCAGTAACAGTATTTGCGGTGTGCGCATTTAAAAATATAACATGTAATCTACTTTTGCTATGATTTTGTACTCGATCAAACTTATATTTATTTAATCGTATGGCGTATACAAAGAAGTCATAGTAAATTGAAAATAATTATACATTTTCTAAATTTACCTCCAGGCATGCTGGATGTATAAAAATGAAAGGTCAATGGTTTCAGGCTTTAACTCATAAAAAATTGTTAGATCATGGTAGTATCTTTTTGGGTACCTTTGTATGATGTGCTGCATCGTTTGGTCTTCAAGACCGCAGTCGCATTACGGGCAGTCTCTCCAACGCCATTGCCAACTTATATTAACACTGACATTAAAAAAAAACACAAACTGAACAAGACATATACCTACATATTATTATTATAGTATCCATAGTAAAGACTATCCCCCTTATTCATAAACGTAGATTTGATACGTTTTCGCTATAGAATGCTTTGTCTTTGTCAGTTTGCATTGTCAAATGCGCAGGATAGAAAACGATAAAGGAAAGATTAGAAACAATTTAGCTAAAATACGTTTATGAATAAGGAGGTATTACTTTAATGTTATTAAATCGATACGGTATTTCAATCAAATATTGAGGATGGATAAATTAATGTTACAAGTCTAATAAGTCGTTTTGCTATTTAGTAACACAACACATCAATTACTTCACTTATTTGAGCAGCCGCTATATTGTCCAATGTCTACCGAACTAAGCAAACGCCTGCAAAAAGGGGAGACAAGGGCTGGCAACTAACCAATTGTTATTTTGAATCGTTCGTTTGGAAAAACAATTATTGCTAAAACTGGTAAATTGAAGGGACAGAATTAAAGGTTTGTTACGCTTCATGCTGATTTAGCATTCAAAGGGGGAGACATTAAATCAGGCTTTATTTCAGGAAATCCGCTTTTATTGACGATTGAATGAAACATCAGTTCTAAGACTTAAGATGAAAAGGAAACTTTTTTATTGCAGATGAAAGGAATATAAACTGCTGTAGCGGCTTAACGGTATTATGACTAAATTCTTAGATCGAATAAAATATGATGTAGATATTAAGCGAAATGATTTAAATTGTGTGGAGTCACAATCTGTTATGCTTACTTACTATTTAAATCATAGTAGAGTTATTTTTAAAATGATTTTAATTTAATAAGTGCGAGATAAATCATAAAAATCGTTATATATCAATTATCATAAAGTTTACCGTTTTTAATGCTACCTAAAGACATCTTCAGAAAAGCTAATAGTCACTCCACTTCTGGGGTTGATTTATTTTGCTTCCGTATAGAACTCATTATTATGGCCCCATAACACCACAGAACCAGGATAACGTACTTTTAAGGCACAGTAGTCATTTAAGTTACTTTTGAATATTTTTTTATGTAATGAAAGTGGCAAATAAGCAGGCAATTCAAGCAAGTTTAGTGATGACTGCAGCCTATAGACACCCACACAAAGACCAGATTTCAAAATGCAGATGCGTTACCACATCTGAGGCCGGCGGTGTTTTGCCTCTATGCCGGCAATTACAGAGCTAGGTTTGAGTATTTGGCCGAATGGGTACCTACATAAATAACGAAAGAAAAGAAAGGAAGTGATAGAGAATTTGATGACAAGTTATCTACCTATACCAAAACATATGAGCCACGAAAAAATCTTAACAAAATCAAGTTGTTTTTCTTTAGAGCACATCACGATACTTCATAGTGATTTACAGTCATGTTATTCACATATGTGGTGAGCGTAAATAATCTGCGTAACAAAAATTGTTTGTATGCCTTCTCGGTACATATAATCTTTGGTAAGGGCAAGTTAAAGTAATATAAACTAATAAATCCTACTAAATTGCCATATTTTTCTCCGGCTAACGAATTCGGATACAGCTTGTAAAAAAGCTACCTTATATAAAGCGGTCGTATAACACATTTGAGCTTATTATCGTGTAGATATGCGGATAACTTTTCTTACTGGTGGTAGCGCTCCAATGATGGAGCGTGCCACCGCACTACCTAATCTACTTGTCGTTAAATGGTAGTGTTTGTTACATGGAACAAAATGTAATCGGTGAATCGTGGGTATTTGCATGTATGCTTGAATGCATTTACTTCTGCCTACCGCTTCGGGGATTACAGGCGTGAAGTTACGTCTTTATCTAGATGTCTATAGCTTACAGTAAGTATTACTGGCTTTATTACACGTCACGGTATTCAGGGACCGGCAGAAAGGGTGGGCGTGGGCGTGGCGCATCGGGTGCCGCTTATTACACTATCCGGTCGACAGAGCCCTAACTCAGTCACAGTACAAATATTAACACATACAGGATGGAAACTATGTACAAAATGTTCGAAACGGCACAGAATCAGAATCAGAAACTCATTTATTCATTTAGGGTGACAGGCACCTCTTATGACACTTCAAAATCAAATAAAATAAATTAAAGTGAACAACAATTGATATACATGTCAAACAAAATAAAAAATATATGTAAAGTCAAGAATATCACTAAGATAAAACTAAATGTAATAAACTAATGTAAAAAGCATATCAGTAGAATGTCTCATTTCCCCTTTACAAACTGATAACAAAGAGTAAAAAGAAAAGAAAAAGAGTCATTCTTTGTCATTCACCGGCAAAGTTCCAAAGGCCAATATGATCTGAGAAAAACTTGCCGGAAAAAACTCAATCGGCTCTTTTAAAAATATCTCTTAGGCATATTTTTACAATTTTCCATAATTTAAACAAACTTAAAATTATCAATATAATATCAGCATTACACTTTGATTATTACATTTAACACCCTTGTGGAGCTAGATCAGCATTTAGCCTAACATTTCTATCCTTGAGATAGTCCTCGAGTTTATAGTAAGCCTTTTTACATAGAGTGCGTTTAATTAATGCTTTGAATTTACTATCGGTGAGTTCAGCAATCCCGGATGGGATCTTGTTATAAAATTCTACACTATATTTTAGGAAAGATGTATTAGTTTTCGTCAGTCGAAAACTATGCCTATCGGAGATTTTATCAAACAGATGTAAATTTTTCCTCGCGAAAAGTATATTTTCATAGATGTAATGGCAAGGGACTGTCATTATATTTATTTCTTTAAATAGTTCTTTCAAAGAATCACGATTACGTAAGTTATACATCGCTCTAATGGCCCTCTTGTAATACAAACATTGATTGTACGTCAGCCGCTCGACCCCACAATAAAATACAATAGGACATGACACTGTGAAAATAGCTAAAATAAACAAGTCTTGCAGTGTCTATATCAGTTAATTGCCTAATTTTTCTAACAGCATATGCTGCGGCACTCACACAAACATGCGCATCGACGCTCGAGTAGCGAGTGACTCGGAGCTGCAGCACCGCGAGGACTGCTCAGGATTGATGCGCATGTTTGTGTGATTGTGCCGTTTCAACAATTCATATTTGAATTGTGTGTAGTTAGAGCGTTAGACTGACCGGGCCGCTTCTGTCGCCCAAATTAGGGACCCTAATTCCCTAAATGTTATTACACTACCCTGACCCTTGCTATCGGAACCTGAATACCGTGTCGTGTAATAACGCCATTAACTGGCACTTTGATATAGCAAAAAAACCATAACCGTCAGAAACCAAATTCCCGAGCGAAAGAAGGGTTAGGCTTCCGTACAGTTCAGTTTTCAAAGGGCTAAAATAATATTAATAAATTGTCTTGTCAACATGACGCGGATATGTACCGTACATTTCTGCCTCGTATCTTCAATCTGATCAATCAGGTCAGATTGACGTTTATATTAAACTTGTAAAACTACATTGATGTGATGGTAGATGTGGAGTTTCTAATAAATCTAGGCTGAATTGATGCATTTATAATTCAGATCAATTTAGTATATGCAGTAGCTGTCCCGACGAATTAAGACCTAATAATTAAATGATGGGTCGAAGATTTGACAGGTGCGAACTATTTTTTATAGAAAAATAAAATTGTTTTATTATTTTCCTTACGATTTCTCCCTGTTTTCTCCCCTTTAAACCTTCCTTGGATTTCTACGAATATTTCAAAACTAAAATTAAGTACATTACTACACATTTTTAAATTAAAATTATTTTATTTTATTGGGTTCCGTAATGTACAAGGAACCCTTACATTTTCACCATGTCCGTCTGTTCGCAGCTCGTGGTCTCTTAGTACTAGGAAGTGGTAATTTGGAAGGAATATTATTAACCACGCCGAGAAAGCCGTCAAATAAAATATTGAAAAAAAATGTAGTGTTCCGCCCCTACACATAAAAAATGCTGAGGTTTTGAGAAGACCACTTTTCGACTAAACGATCTGTTCATGAAATAAAAAAAATGTTATTAAATATTTGGCTTTCAAGTGCAAATTTTGAAACAGTCAAGCAACTGTTTACCTGGTTGAAGGGAATAGGGGTGTCCCCTTTCCCTTCTACCAGGTCTATCTAAACAGTGATACTTGGACGGGTGAAAAAAGCAAGGGATTCTCACTGCTTAGTGAACTCGACAATAATAATTTAATTCGAAAAAACGGATCCTACATTGCGCGTACCCCGACACTCACTTTGCCGGTTTTAATACAGAGCATATTAACTCACAGGCCCGTTCCTATTTTGTTTATTTCATATAATGGATATGCCAGGACGGTATACGTACATTTGCCGATAAATCAATTTGAAAGTAACTTAGTTAAGATCCCGAGCGCCTAACACGTTTAATTCTATACAAACAGCATCGGTTCCCGCATACTGACGGTATTTTAACAAGGTCTTTTCTGTCAATTAGTAACCCTAAGGATGTCTCTAAGCTGCATGAAATGTAAGATATTTGAATAAAGGTTGTTTATGGTGCACCGCATACGTGTTTGTGGTTGAACTTTGAAACACAGTTATGAAACAAAATTTTAGGTTCCCTTACCTCGTAAGGAAATAAAACGGCCGAGTGCGAGTCGGCCTCGCTTATGAAGGGTTCCGTAGTAGGAATTTCTATTTATCGAGAGTTTAATTTAGAGTTTTTGAAAATTTATCGTATTTAAAAAAATACTCCGTTTTATTGTAGCGATATTTCGTTGAAGATTTCATAAAGAACAAAACATTTTTTATCAAGATATTTCACTGCTTTATTTTATATAAGAGAGCGTTTATGGCTCTCTTTACCACTTTGGAAGTGTCTATCTTTTAAACAATTGACTTTCAGAAATAATGGTCTTACAAACCTTGTAATTTTCAAAAAATTGTCTATATATACTGTTGAATCTACAGATAATGTAATTGTCTGTGATATATTCCAATGTTCAATTCACTTTTTCTGATAGTACGGACCGTGCTCTATATAATATGTGTGCTCCCGCTGTGTAACTTAACCAAGACAATAAATCCGAACGCATCGATCACCAAAAGCCTGGTTTTATTAATCTCCATCATGTACCACACACAAAGAAGTCTTTTTTATCTAAGGAAGGTGGCAAAAGAGCATGCAACTCACGTTGAATGCAGCCTATAGACGACATCTACACAAAAATGCATATACATTGCCACCCCGGAGACCTAAGTTGTTATGTTTCTGCGATGGTTATAACGTGGCATACATTACCATCCAACCGGAACACGATCGTGCTGAACACTACCATTTGGCGGCGGATAGATTACTTAATGTGGTGGCGCCTACGCCCTCGGCCTCCGCATTGGGACTGTAGCACCAGTAAAGGACTTCCTTGGACTTACGAAATATAACAAAATTAAAATTAGATAAATCGGTTCAGACGTTCCCAAGTTTTAGCGAGACTAACAAACGTCATTTCATTTAGATGTTGAAATATGGACAGTAAGCATTCTCTAGATCGATATCCAATTTATTCCTCTTCAGAATTGTGTCTACAGGAACGAAATAAAAAAAACGCGGATTTGAAATAATACTTTTCATCTCTTTTACATATTGGCGAATTTATTCCTTGATTCGCAATCTAGCGGTACCCTAAAATGAATATTTCCCCGAGAAAAATTGTCCCAATCCGTATAATAAAGTAATCGCTGCCGAGTGCTCTCCTCTGAGGTGCCAGTTAACGCCTCCAGGAGGGTTAAGTGAGGATAATTTTCCTTTGCGTGCCCACTCCTAATGACTAGCGGGGGAAGGACGTCGTAAGGATGGGGAATAACGGGACTTTAAGGGAGAAAAGGGGCCTTTTACGGGCCCACAGCGCACCAGCTTTTCTTCCAGAAAGTCCCCCGATATTATTTTTATAGTTATACTGGGTGAAATTATTTAGGAGTTACGAAGATAGGTGATCCGGGTTATACATAATGTTCCGTCTTTATTTCTGTTTTAAATTACTTTCGATAATGTTATCAGCGTCTATTATAAAGTCGAAGCCGAAAGTCGTTCTCCTTTATTTGGTTTGGGGTGTCTATGGGCTTCAAGCATGTAAATAAAATCGTAAAAACAAATTAACATGTCGAATCCCTCAATTTGCTTAATTGTATACTACGGGTAAAAGAAAAATGGAAATAATAAAATTGACTTCACTTAAGACCTTCTGATACGAAAGTTGTAAACAAAAGTGAACTACTTGTTTTTACTAGGACAGTTTTCTGTAGTCGGCAGACCACATTAGTCTATTTTATCGGGCAATCGGCGAGCGCAAAAGGCGCTCCACATGACTGCATGTTCTTTTACCACCTTGGCAACGTAAAAAAATATATTTTACTTACAAAAAAGATCTGCGTAATTTTTTCAAATGGTTACCATCATTCTTATTTAACCGTTGACGATGTCACTAGTTAGTTCATGTTTAAGGCTAAATCTATTACCCATCTTAATGTACGCAGTGAGCAACTTTATAATCTGTGCAACAAGTTACATTATACGGTTTTCATTATCCCAACTAAACACTATTAGGGAATGTCCACATCGCAATCCCGTGCGAGATATTTGCCTTAATTAAAACTTGCTCCAGTCCAGTACGAACAGAAATTGATTCTCACTGGAAAGGATTTAGCTTCAAATCCTCATAAAGAGAAATATAAAAAATGTGGAAGGAAAATGTTGTTTCAGCTTAATTAGAACTCTTGCTGTTATAAGAACTATCAAAGGTATAAATTAGAGTTAGACATTTAATTACAACTAAAGGAACGGTTTGGGTAGATAGTAAAAGGTTCTATATTTTTATACACATCCCCGAGGGATGGCAAATTATTATTTTTATTCTCAAAGGAATATTTCGAACTCTATGCATTTTCATTCCGAAATTCAGACTGTGCTCAGTTGACTGAGTTCAACAGGACATCAGTGAATTTTATACTTAAAAAATGCTCCGAATACGGACATTTAAAGAAAATTAAATTGGGGCCCGTAAAAAACACGTTAAAGATAAAATCTTAGGACTATAATCGTGGCATAAATACTAAACCAAATTAAAAACTTCTTTCATTATTTAAAAGTTGCATAGGTACACTTTACATATAATATAAGCTTTATCACATTTTTTTTTAATTGTTCAAAGTGTGACAAAATTAAAGAAAAATTTATTATTTCCAAGTCATTTAATCAATTTTGAATCTTAAATCATAGGCTCGATAGATAAACGCGGACGAAGTCTTGGGCAAAAGCTACTATTTATAATTATTGACTTGACCCTTATCACGTCGTTTATGTGTTTAGCGTGGAATTGTAAACTCGAGATTTGGTTAAGCTTAGATATCCAAATCTAAACGTTCTTGTACACTATATAGAACACAATATAAAAGTTCTAGATATGACAAATATTTTTTATTAAATAATAAATTGAATAAAAGTGGTGTGTAAAAATGGATAATTCATTAAATTAACCTTTATTTTTCTTTGATTTCTAAATGAAGTTATTTTTTAATAAACGTTTAATTTCCGCCTCCTTCCAATGCCGATTACCTTTGAGACCAAACCAAATTGATCAACTAAGACCCAGTTTTCATACCTATGTTAATTTTAATTTCAATAATTCAAAGTGTTTCCAGACTCATAATCATAAGATATAGTAAAACATTATCAGTCATGCCCTTGCCTAATATTTTACAGAACAAAAAAAACCAGCATTCAATCACGTTGAATTTGAAAGTTGTACTGAGTTTCTTCAATAGCGGAGTTCTTCTCAATATTGACTGCACTTGGCACTATGCTAAGTGAACCTTTATTCCAACTGCCAAATAATATAGCCAATATTTACTTTTCTATAATTCTTTTTCAAATGAAGAAATTACGTAATTTATAAGTAATTTATTCTTTCCACATTATAATTGTTTCGTGTATTTTTATACATTTTGTTTTTGATTGTCTATTCATTCTAATTAGGTAATTTAAAACAATTATAATACAATACTGCTCTCCAGGAGTCTAATTATATGAAATAAATGACTAAACTGATTAAATTGCGTGACATTCGCAATAAAAACCACATCTAGTAAATCACAATCCGCGCTGTGTCCGGTAGCGGAACATTTGTCTTACATCGGCACTCATTAATTTACGAGCAATATCCCATCGGTATGCCAGATACCGTTAATTGGACCATTGTCTATTACGTAATAGTTCACTATCGATTTTCACATTGGATGTTTGTGTTATCTGTAACGGATCGTTTTGTGGTTTTGATTTTTTTAATTATTACTACTGTTGTGTTTGGAGTCGTTCTTTTGTTGTTAAGACATTGATCTATTTATTTATTTATTTAAGCCTTTATTGCTGAATACAAAATACATTTAACAAATTGTGTCTTATTGTAGCACATCGAAGGATGCGATTTAATTGTTCAGTGTGTCATGTGACACATAGGCCTCTTCTAGCTTTTTCCATTCTTGCCTATCTTTAGCTATTCTTGTCCACAATGCTCCGCCGACAGTTTTGAGGTCATCTGCCCACCTTTTTATTTGCCTGCCTCTTTTTCTTTTTTCATCCCGTGGCTGCTATTCCGTTAACATTTTGGTCCATTTCATTGTACTGTCTCGAGTGATATGTCCTGTCCATCGCCATTTTAACTGTTTGATTTTCTTTAATATAACTTTTAGTTTCATTATGGATCGGATTTCCTCGTCTCAGCCGAGTACATTTCTTCATTTAAACTCTATCATCACTATTAATATAGATATCCATTCTGCGTTACATTATTCTCATTTAGTTGAGAATGGCCTAGCTTTTTGGGCGTTCCCGTATATATGTCACTAGTCCGACAGGTATTTAAGCATTCGTGACGCTACATGACCGACGAAATGTATGGTCTCCTGGTTGCAATTCGTTAATATGTCCAAAACATATGCTTTCGCTGTAATTAATATTTTGTTTGTGTATTTATTAAACGACCTCTAATCCCAGACTGTTTTGGTTATTACATGTAACAATCATGAAAGGGTAGGGAAATCGGAAATAATTGCTGTTTCGACGGAAAACTACCTATATTGTTTGGGCTTATATCATTACTCAGATGATAATATTAGCCTTACCTAGTTTATGATTATCACGAGTTTAATGCAGGAGATATGTCCGAGGGAACTCTTCAGTGGTTTACAGCAGCACTCTGGCGTTTGAGCGTATTTATTTCATAAATTGTGCCTGAGTCATAGTGTACTTAATAAACGTCGCTGAAGAGAGTCTGATGATGGTAACGAAATGCAACCGGGGGTTCTCTTCAATAGTTAACAGCAATATAATAGCAATAAAAATAAATCTGTAGAAACTCGATATACCTAGTACTTGTGCTGATAAAGTCCAATGTCAGAGCTCGAGAGCGTCGACATTACCGCACTACGTTAACATAATTGTATTAAAAGGTGTGTACGTAAGTATATATCTTCACGCCGTGTCCCTAACCGGGATAAGGACCTGGGACGCCTAAAATAATTGTGTTCAGCCCTATCATGTGTCGTATGTAAATAGTACCTTATGTATGTTCCCGTAATAACATACTTTCACAGAGACGGAACAACGTAGGGCTCAGGAGTGACAACACATTTTGCACACAACGCATCTGAATTTTGACTTCAAAGCTCGTTTTCGTGTAGATATCTGGCTGTAGGTTTTCGCTCATATGAAAAACCCTGGTGCCACTGGCCTGATGATAAATAGATGATTGAAGGTATTCGAATTTGAAAAATAATAATCAAACGACGCTTTTTCCTAAGGTCTTGACGCAACCTGCCAACTTCACAATAGAATAGATATTTTTTTATATTACGATTATGGCATACAAGCATTCAGTTCACATTGATGGTAAGTGAATACTGCAGCCTATAGACATCTACGGAAAAAACAGGTCACAATGCAGATGCAATACCACCCCTGAAGCCTAAGTAGTTATTATTCTATGCTAGATATTATGAGGCCATACATTACCATCTAACCGGAACACAATAGTGCCGAACACTACCATTAAGCTTCAGATAGGTTAGGTGATGCGGTGGTGCCTACACCCACGAGCTCCTACACTTGGAACTCTATCAACGTAACTTCACGCCTGTAATTTCCGAAGGGGTAGGCAGAGGTAAATGCATGCATTCAAGCATACATGCAAACACCTACGATTCGCCGGTTACGTTTTTGGCCCATGTAACAAGTGGCGAGCCTGTTGACATCTCCGGGCACATTACTAAACTTCGAGGTACCTACTGGGAAATTTCCTGAAAATGAAAAAATCTCAAAAGAACCAGAGATAAAGCACTTTACACCATTAACTCTGATAACCTCCTACCCGGGAATCGAACCCAGGACCTCAGTGTAGTAGTAGTGGCTCGGTCGGCCTAGTGGTAGCAGGCTACCGAGGCAGTTAACTCTGTCACCAGTGAAAAAAATATTTTATGAAATATAACATTGGAACTCTATCAAAGTAGCAAATGAAATGTATAATGTGTTGAAATTGGAGGTACCTATTTACTTACTATTGTGACTACATATATTTATTTTACGTTATATTATCCCGAACTAATTTGGAGCGAGCAAGCTTTCGGATGTCCCTGTCTATATATCACTGGTTCGACGGGTATTTAAGCATTCGGGACGCCACATGACCACCAAAATTTATGGCCCCATGTTGCATTTCATTGGCCCATCTAAACTACTCGTAATTTTTTTTTATGTAATAAAAGTGGCAAACAAACATGCAGTCGACATTGATGTTAAGTGACGACTGACTCACACAATGACCAGAAATCAAAATGTAGATGCGTTGCCACTCCTGAGGCCTAAGGTGTTATGCCTCTGTGCCGGAAATTACAGGGCCGTGCGAAATTATAATAGTATTACGTAAATAAGCGCAGAATTTTCTTCCCCTTTTGAAAACGATTCACTCATCAATTTCACTTAAGTATTACGATAAAAAAGGAAACATCGAAGATCTGCATTATAATATACGAGTATTAATTTGAACTTCAAAGTTGTTTCGACAAGCTATTGATCAAATTGTTAACGCATTATGAATCGATAATAATTTATTGATCTTTGACGATTCCTTACAATATTTCTCGTCTCTATATATAAAAATAGAATAACGTTTGTTAGTCTCACTAAAATTCGAAAAGGCTGGATCGATTTGGATTATGAGGATGATAATAATATTAGGTTGGGGAAAAAGTTTCTTCGCATTTTTTAAGATATTTCAAAACATTTTTTAATATAGTATATTTAAATTTAACTAAAGTATGTATGTACCATTTTGTTTGATAACCTTTTGCCATCTTGTAGGTAGGGACATGATCCCATTGCTATAAAAAAAATGGGACTTCTCATCAAAATGAAATGAATTGATATTTAATATTTTACATTAAATACATTAGACGAGCTAATAATGCAAGGAAAATAGTAAAAACTAAAATTTCATTTTCTCCTAAAAATCGTTCATACTTGTTAAGTCTTTGACATATATTTAATTTTATATTACGAGTATATACTCGTATTATACACTTACACTTTGAGATCAGAACATATTTCCAAAATTCAATTGAATTTATATTTAATAATTTACATAAAATACATTAGACGAGCTAATGTATTATATGTAAAATATTAAATATACCATTATACTCGTATTTATAACTTGTAAACATATTTTATACATAATCTTTGGTGGCAGATTTAAAGATATGGCAAGTCTGTATCTGTATCTGTAGTCTGTATTTTTATGTACCATTCTGTAAGTGAACTAAGCTAATGACTTTACTTACAACTTACAAAAGGAGTGGTTCTTAATTCAATAAGTAGGTACCTATGTCTTTTTTTAATTCAGCTATCTGGCTGAATTTCGCATAACAGTTCATTATCTTCCAATTCTCGGATCTCAAATAATAAAACAGACAATTTTTATAAGAAAATTTCTTGTTCAAATATAAAATTGTGTTGACTGTAAATTATTAATAATTTCAGCACAGAAAAGCTTTTTTTTATGTTATGGAAGTGGCAAACAAGCATGCAGTTCACATTGATTCACGTTAAGTGATGACTGCAGCCTGTAGACACCCACACAAAGACCAAGGTCAAAATGAAGATGCGTTATCACTCCTGAGGCCTAAGGTGTTATGCCTCTGTGCCGGAAATTACAGGGCCGTACATTACCACCTGACCGGAACACGATAGTGCTGAACACTACCATTTAGCGGCAAATATATTAGGTAATGCAGTGGTGCCTACGCCCGCGAGCTCCATCACTGGAGCTCTACCACCTGTAAAAAAGCCGATTCCTCATTGACGCTTAAAACTCCGCAATATTAGCTAGGTGTTAACAAATCACAACAGCGGAAGGCGACATTAAACGAGTGCAAAATATTAATTTTAATTTATTCAGACCTTAAACCCGCTCGGGCCATAGCAGTAAATTAAGTAAGCGGAAGAAAGCTCATTTATTTTTGGCCGGATGCGGAGAAATTCACATCCGCGTTAAATACACAACCCGACGAGAAGATACTTTCCCGTTTCGAGTGTTTTCAGTTAAAATATAATTTGGCCCGCAAATTACTGTCTTTTGTTATTTCGCTTTTTGAATAAATAATCTCAAAAAGTGTGGTTAGGAATACATTAATTATATTAGCACTATTAACATTTAAATCTGTATTTCTGTGGTGTCAAGGAAAAAGGAGATGAGTCAACTGTGGGTGGTGTCAAGGAAAAAACCGGACAAGTGCGAGTTCGACTCGCGTGGTGAGGGTTTACGGAACCCTCTAAATAAACCCTTTAAATAAATATTTTCGAAAATATTACAGATTTAAAATGCAGGGACATAGCGGTTACGGTGGTACCGGCAGGGGGGGTTATATTATTAAGAATTTTCGATTTAATTTGAATACTCAAACTTCTTATAGGTTTTCCAGTAATCTATAGGCAAAGAACTATTTTCCACATTTTTTTCAAAATTTTAAGTTCAGTAGTTTCAGAGATAGGGGGAGGGAATGGTCAATTTTAGTCGTTTTTCTTAAATAACTTCAAATTTGTTTATGCAAAAAATATAAAAAAAATATCTGAGATGCTGACAACAAATTCTTTTATTTAATATGTCACACGATACAGTTTACGAATATTTTTTTTTTATTTTTTTATGATTTACCCCATGAAATTTGCCCCCCTGTTTAAAATTTATTATTTTACTTGACGTGTTCATCTTTGGGTCACCAATTTACATATATTCATCAAATTTAAACTCAATCGGTCGAGTAGTTTCGGAGAAAATTAGCTGTGACAGACGGACAGACAGACGCACGAGTGATCCTATAAGGGTTCCTTTTTTCCTTTTAAGGTACGGAATCTTGAAAAGAAGATGAGTCTGATTTAAACTCTTTTTTCTTGTATTCCTTGACACCACAGACTTGTACTTGAGATATATCAATAGGTGAGTACCGCTATTAATTTAAAATCGATTTTTTATCTCCTGACAGGTACACGCAAACATTGATGACTAGCACTATTTAGTACAGTTTACATTGATCTAACTATATGCAATAGGTATATAGTTGGATCAAGATATGAAAATAAAAATGCACATAATGCAATTAGTTAGGTACGGTATATCTCGTGAAATCTTTTTGATATTTGAATTGGACTACGGTAGCACTAGGTACCTATAGGTGGTAAGGTTAATACTACACAAATTTATACATTTTAGGTTATAGCGCGGCGTTATAAAGCAGCATAACTGCAGCTCTACCACTGTTACTTTTGAATCAGTTGAGACCAACAGCAGTTCTTAGAAGTTCAATTGTTTAAAATTTTCAGTTACAGCTTCATAGAATATTTATTATAACGACATGATAAGTAACATTTGTAACACTTCTTACATCGCTAAAATGCAGGCCACTTTTAATATATTATATACTCGTATAATTTCTACAAAATCATTTCACTATTAGTTCTTCGGACATATCACCCTAGCGAGGATTCCATGGAACGACTGGTAGTACAAGGGAAATTTGAGGGCAAACGATCTCGTGGACGCTCACCGACCAGATGGACAGACCTCATAAAATCTGTGACACACTCCAGCATCAATGACTGCTCTCACTCTGCCAGATATCGAGCTACATGGCGGCGCATCGCGATCACGACGGAGACAGAAAAAGTGACCGATACATGACCACGACCACTCTGCCTAGAGTGCACGACTAAGAAGAAAGAATTTCACTATTATATTACAGACTAACAACCAAACTATAGCTCGCAACTAAAAATTTTCAAATAAATATCCGCAGTCACGTAATAAAAGACAAATGCTTTTTGTTTCATCCTAACCAACAAAAATCCAGGGATAATTTGCTTCCAATGCTACACTCAAAGCAGGTAGGTACTCAATTTGTTTCCTGCATTGCAATCACCCATCCAAAACGTGACCGCGTATAACTCTATTACTATACTATATATTATATTACTATATATTATTCCGCACTTGTGTCAACATGCAAAGCGACTCAAGTTTCTGCCATGAATTGAATAAATATGAGGCAATCATAATCGTATTAATGTTCGTGGAATAAGATGTCTTGAAGCAACTGCTCGTATTATATCTCACTCACTAAGTGAGATATAATGCTGAGGGAGACTTTTGTTGACTTTTTTAATATAATAATATATTCGTTGTATAACGTATTTTTAAGTTTAATTATACGTTTATTGAGCTCTTGTAAATCACGAGTGACTGCTCTCGTGATTTACAAGAGCTCAGGTTGTGCAGGTTGTGCAGGTTGTGCATGCAGCTGTGGTTAGCATGTCGTGACAATTTGTGCATGCACGGTATGTCTGTGTGCGTGCTCGCTTAGTTACACATGCATTTACCTATACGTTTAAGGACACGTCATTCACTACTACAAGCAAGAGTAGACCAGGCTCGTAAATCGCAAAAATTAAAGCTTAAGTAAACGTAACTTCACGCCTGTAATCCCCGAAGGGGTAGGCAGAGGTAAATGCATGCATTCAATCAAACATGCAAACACCCACGACTCGCCGGTTACGTTTTGGCCCATGTAACAGGTGGCGAACCTGTTGCCATCTCCGGGCACATTACCAAACTCCGGGGTACTGGGAAACTTCCAGAAAATGGAAAAATCCCAGTAGAAGCAGAGATAAAGGATTTTAAACCGTTATCTCTGATAGTCTCCGACCCGGGAAACGAACCCAGGACCTCCAGCGTAATAGTAGTGGCCTGCTACCACTACGCTACTGAGGCAGTTTAAAGCTTAAGTAAATTAAATAAATCTTGAATATACATATACCTATAGAACATTTTTATCCTTTATAATTTCAGTTTGCTTTTTGTTGCTATATTATAAGAGTTGCTATGTTTTTGTCATGGATATTGCAACCAAATATGCTGATCAGATTAATGTAAATTAAGACTATAGCCTACAGGCGTTTAAGAAAGACAGTTGTGTTTTTAAAACAGATGTTTGTTCACCTAAACTTAAACTACTTTATCATGGGACTGAAAATTATCTGTGTCTTTACATTATTCACACTCATACTCGTAGCCATACAGTATGCGAAAAACTAAAAAAAAAACTCAAACTATGTAACTTTTAACCTCACGTATTAAATATAATTGTTTTATATTATTTCGCATTAACACATGCTTGTGAAATATATTTTATTTAAAGAAAAATGGAAAGTCAAATTTTTCTTTCCATTTTTCTTTAAATAAAATATATTAAATATAGTTAAAGCTTGCATACGTGTGAATTGAGTGCACAAAATGAACAAAAAATAAAAACCTGTAACTTACTTAGTTAACATCTACAACGAATATATCTGGCATCAAAAATCTGGACATGAACTCTACAACGAAAATGCATTCCAAAGGCAAATTAACCAGGTAGTCGATTAAAAAAAAATCTCATTTTATTTTCAACTCTTATACAATGTAATTACTGAACAAAAACATTACTTCGGCAACAATAACATGTGTCCACATGGTCTCTATTCATTAACCCCGGGTCGGCATATCGCACATCTAAAATACAACAGCGGGCCAATTAAAGTTGACCCCGTACCATCGTTCCGCTACTGCACTCTTAATCACAGTAGATACACGTTTAATTAATGTGATCCCGCTTTTATTTTCGCTTGCAAAATTGGCTTTTCTATACTTTGGGCGCTTGTGCACTACGCCGGATCTGATACTGGAAAAAATTGGAGATCCGATTTATATTTTTCAACGTTAAACATTGCAAGTTGATTATGTAGGTACATTTTAGAGGATTAACATTGATTTAAGAATTTATAACGGAAACTAAGCTTAGTGTGTTTGTGGATATTAAAGCTAGGTGATATTTATTAAGCTTGTGGGGGATTAGTATAATAAATTATTTAGATACAAAAGATGATCTTTCTCTTTTTATATTTCTGTGTATCGTTTTATATAATATGTTAAAGATTTTTTTGTATTTTACTTGTACAGCCTTGACATTTCCAGCACACAGATATAATACCTTAGTCCTTAGGAGGAGAGCAACGCATCTACATTTAAACTGTAATTTTATGTAGATGATTATAGGCTTGCTTACTGGTATGACTTGATGGAATTATTTACCATCGATGTTAGCTGTATGCTTGTTTGCCACTTTATGACATAAAATATTTTGTTTTACAGTGTAAATTAATTAATTAGTATAAATTGACGGGAATTTAGTCTTTTAAGTTATGAATGGTACTTGTATGTTATTGTGTACTGTACTTTACACCAAAACATTGACATATTTGCCATATAACAACATCTGAATCGATTCACCACGAAATTGGGTGTCGGGTTAACTTACAACAAATTAGCTTTAAGTAAAGAAAAACGTCCATATCCATAATTTATTGGAATAAGATCGGAATCAGTGCACATGCGCTCCTAAGATATAAAATCCACGATTACGTAAGCCATTCCGAATTCCAAACTGTTAGGTAAAAACTTTTGGTCCTACACAAACTCGTATATTGAGATTTTTGTGTTAACTTTCTTAGAAGTTTGCGTAGGGATAGGAGTAGGAAAGAATTTTTCGTAAACATGTTTTGTTGTTTAAGCCACGATATCAAAGTTATACGAAGTATAAAATGTGAGATTTGTTGACACGAGAAAAAAAACATTCCTGAACTTGAATGAAATACTGATGTGCTTCGTCTTTCTACGTGGCCAGGTTTATGGATTCATGATGGAATATCACATGTATACATCTGAATACATCCACCCATTCTTTAGCATTTTTAACCTATGATATAAAACAAAATGACTAACAACCAAACGGCTATGTGTTTGTATCGTAGTAAATTAAGCACTCTTTTTATGAAGCTCAAGAATGTTATCAGATTTATGTCTGGATGATAAATGATAGTACGCTAATTGATAAAACAAAAACGTTACCGCTTCTTTATTATTTGAGGTTTGATTATGAGTAACCACTTTATCATGGCGATCGATCGATAGCAATCTCGACATTACAGTGATGTTTTTGTGATAGTTTTGATAATTTGCTACCTTGGTAAAAAAAAAGTTCTAATTAAATAAATGATATAGTGCAGACATTATTACGTTATATTGTTCTCCTAAGAAGGTTTTCGGGAACTATACATATTGAAATAGAACTTTTTTTACGGATTTATCTCGATGATATAAAAATTTTAAAGATTATTTGATCAAAATTGGGTGTTTGCGTGTATGCTTGACTGTGCATCATACATTTATCTCCTACTCTTTCCTTTTTTGAAGTAACTTTATTTATATTTGTATGAACTCTTCTGATAAGGACAGTAAGAAAAGACAAGACTAATAACACACAGCTAAATCAAAGGAATGTATATCCCATTCAGACAAACTTGACAAAAAGGGTAAATAAATACGGCGTACCGAAAAAAGTATACTTTCTTTTGAAATATTTAAATGTTTTACCTGTATTTTAATCGACGAAGATTTTTGTATGAAAAAAAACAAAAAGTTTAAATAAATTTTGTAATCATCATTTACATCGGATAACGTTCCGTTATCTATCCTTGTTTTGTTCATTTAAGCCCATCCCTATAACTGAACGTCAAACTCGAACACAGTCTGTATAATCTGTGGAAAGTAGTTGCGTCGTAATTACGAAAATTTAAAATTAATGTAATTTACTAAGTGAATGTGCATTGTTTTTATGGAAACAATATGTATAATAATGTGTTATAAACCAGTGTCCTCAATCAATTGCAGTGTGTAATTGTTCTGGAATATCGTAATTTGTGACCGAGGGATATCGAAATAGAGTACCGGCATAGACAAGTACTTATTTATGTAAGATTTTACTTAACTATAATGTTATGTTGATCTGTGGTAACACTGTCTATCTCTCTCTGCGTTTTTCATGGTGAGAATAAAACTGCATATCTAAAAGTGCTAATATTGTTTTATTAATAACATTAGTTTACCATATGTGCCAAGTTTATCTGGATGGAGTGTAGACATGTGTTTCAATTTCATTTGGCATGTAGGTTCCTTGGGGAACAAAAGTTAGCACAGCACCAAGGGATATTTCTATCTATCCCCATCGAAACGGAAATTATGCACGTATGAAGTCTCGGCCAAAGAAGCTTTATAAATTTAGAAGTCAAGCTCTCTCAAATCCTAGACCTTCAAACGTTCTAATTAGTAGTGATGAATAAGCAAACAATGTGTTATCTATCTATAAACATAAAAATAAGTTGCTGTTCGTTAGTCTCGCTAAAACTCGAGAACGGCTAGACCGTTTTGGCTAATTTTGGTTTTGAATGATTTTTGGAAGTCCAGTGAAGGTTTAAAAGGTAAGTAAATATGAAAAAATTGAAGGGGAATAGTAAAAAACACAATTTCATTTTCCCATACAAATAGTCCGTATATTTCAAACCTTTGACACCTTATTTCATTCTGAGGCTATACGAAGTTTGCCGGGTCAGCTAGTAATTACTTAACAAGCCTTTCAAACTCAACGTTTATTTTACATCAGCAATCCGTGGAATGGCTAACACAATTACTAAACAGACGACAAAACGTAGGTACCTAAAAATCGATTAGGGTAGCCGTATGACAAATATTGGCGAGGGCATAATGACCAAACCACAACCAATAGGTTCGTCGGTTTGGTGTTTGGCATGTGTGGCGTGTGTGGCTGATTATGCGAGTGCAAAATCTGCAGTGTTTTGTTAATTAGGTTATTTCAATTTAGTTGGATTTGTGTTTATGACTTTCAGTCAATTAATGTTTTATGAGACCTTTCGAATGTAGAAAATTAAAAAGGAACGTGAATAGAGGATCACTTTTCTGTTATGTTTGTGTGCTCGTCTGTCTTTCTATGTCACTGTCTTTCTATGTGAGCTATCTATTTTAAATTAATATATTCACGAGTATTTTGCGATGGTCAAACAAAAAAAAAACTCTGGCTTGCAGTATTTTGAATCAGTTGTAGCTTAGAAACAAATTTTAATGTTAGATAATTAATTCTCTGAATTAACGGATTTGCATTCAAGCTTCTAATTTTCATGAACATGTTTATCGGCTCTAATAAAATTCTACAATTAATGTGAATTACTTGTTTGCATGCAACTATTTTTGTCATGACAATATTTTTAACAACCACTCTCTCAAGCCTTCGATTTGTTGTGTAGGTCTCTATCATTGATTGTTATGGTAGCGATAAAAATACCAGCGAAAATTCTAAATGAACCTTTCGAAATCCACGTTTGGTATGCATCAGCAATTTGTATAATGGCTAATCCAGTCGCAAATCAGACGACAAAACGTAGGTAACAATCGATTTGGGGTACCGTACAGCAAATATTGGCTAGGGCATAATGACCAAACCACAACCAATAGGTTCGTCGGTTTGGTGTGTGGCATATGTGGCGTGTATGGCGTTTGTCCTCGTCTCGAAAGTTATGTTAATTGGACTGTTTCACTTCGATGCGCTCTGTGAAATGTTTATGATTTTGTGTAAATTCAGGTTTAAGGTAACTTTTCGTGATTTTGGACGTAGAAAATTTGAAAATAAACATTTATCTGTTTAAGTTGTTAATCGTCTACGTGCTATCAACATACGTGTATTTTTCTTTAAACGTGTGGAGTTATAGTTGAACGGTATACTCTTAAGAGCTATGGTTGTGATGGAAAATTAAACCAGTTATTTCTTTATTTATTTTGATGGGCTTTGTTTATGATTTTTTTTCAATTCAGCTTTTAATGCTTTAATGTAACTTTTTTTCATTTCGGACGTAGGAAATAAGGAATTTTTTTGCATCGAAGCCTTTAATTTTTATATATATTATGTAATGTCAAATGGCTGCCATGTTACCATTCCTCGACTGCATATTATAATTTGCTAATAATATCCAATTACAAAATCTATGTGAACTGCACTCTTAATTGCTATCTTCGTTATATAAAAAACATATTTTTATTTATTAAGAAGGTGGCAAACTAAGGTTTAAATCAAATTTATAGGAAGATAATAGTGTAGGTATAGAAGCGCGCATGGACCGAGGAGATCGGAAGCGATCTACTCGGTTAAGCGATGCGGGCGTGGTCGGGTGTGTGATAGGTGACCGCTAGTTGCAAATTAAAATGCGCGTTTCCGTGCTTCGGAGGGCACGTTAAGCCATCGGTCCCAATTGCTATCGAGAGATAGCAGTCATAAAACCTTGTTGGAAGCCTCATGGGCGGTTTGAAAAACATCCGACAGCGAGTTGGCCACTAACCTTTATCACCACCAACCCGCATTGGAGCAGCGTGGTGGAGTAAGCTCCAGACCTCCTCCCAAGAAGGGGAGAGACTCGTGCCCAGCAGTGGGATGTTTCAAGGGTTGCCATTATTATTATAATAGTGTAACCTATGAAAGTCTACATAAGAAACAGAGATTCCAATGTTGATGTTCTCTAATACTGATCGGATATATTCCATAACTATCTGAGATATTCCACTTCACTTCATGAAATTTCCGTCCAACATCAACCCACCGGCTATGCTAGTATAAAATAACAATAAAACCTCCAAGTAGCTTCATTTCCCAAAGTGATACAACATTTCCTTCAATCCACTTTCATCTGGCGACTTACTACGTATCTTTATTGAACGGTACAAACATTTTTGTCCATTCGTCACACGTAAAAGTGGCAGTATCTATGTCACGTAGGTTCTCTTAAGAAACTTTTATTACTTTACGTTATAGTAATTGTAACAAATCGAGAAAGGGATCAGAGCTATTTATAACAAGTGTGTAGTTTGTGAAGTTTTTATTTTCATTAGAAATAATGTCCACTTTATGGGGAGAAGACTAGTACTATCTGTATTATAATATTATTATGAAGATCAACCTTTCTTTCACACGGGGAATCGACGGGGATTCGGTTTCTGTAATAGTAGTAACACACGTCCGGTTTTGGTACGGAGCGGACAGCGGATTTGGTACGCTCCGAACCAAATCTAGCCATATGTAGAGGAGTCCGGTGAACATAATAATTATTAATCAAGTCCGATGCGGTCCGCTCGCGCGTATTTGGTCAGCGGATTCGGTCCGCCGCCGTACCGAATCCGGTCAAGTGTAGCAAGAGCAGATTTGGTCGGCGGATTTGGTCCGCCGTGCAGAATCCGGACGTGTGCTACTACCAACCACAAGCACACCTGGGAGCCGACCGCCTAACTCTTATGCTTTCGTCAGAGAATATGTAATAATACTACGTATAGAATGGACACTTCGACGTCCCGCCCGATTTGCACACATACACAACCCCTTCCTCTCTTATGGGCGACGGTTGTTATTTTGTACGTGCTACGCCCACAGGTGCGCGTGTAAAAATACACGTCATTGATGGATAGAAACCAAATTAAGCGTTTGTATGGAATTTTGGCGGAGTGTCCGCGGTGTGCTTTCGTTTAGCTTTCGATTATAAATAAATAAAATACGCTTACACTCACAGCCTCACAGTAGGCATAAACCTGTATCGTGGGTGCCGTTGTTTACAAACAACACATGCACAAACGCACAGAACTGACCATAGACCATACAAAAATTTGTCCCGGTGCGGGGATCGAACGCGCGACCCTTCGAATCAAACGGTCATCTCACACCGCTGGACCAACCGGGTCGTCAATTGTCGGATTATGACATCATCTTGTCATCTTGTCAGCTTAATGTACGGCCCTGTAATTTCAGGCACAGAGGCATATCACCTAATGCCTCAGGAGTGGCAGCGCATCTGCATTTTGACCTCTGGTCATTGTGTGGGTGTCTATAGGCTGCAGTCATCACTTAACATCAATGTGAACTGCATGCTTGTTTGCCACTTTTATTACATAAACAAAAAAAAAAAAAAAAAAAAAAAATTTTGTACCGCCCAACTATTTTCTGGAAGTGTTTTCGTCAGCCGGTACCTATTTACTTATAAGCAAAATGTTTTGATTAATAGGCGGTACGAAACTGACAAGATAACGTGCTAAAGCATTCAACTATGCTGAGGAGTTTCATTTTAAATAACTTAAAACTTACAACAACGATAATATGCGTAAAGGGACAGCAATAAATGTGAGTTATGATAAAGTTAAGACCACAGAAAGAAAGAATGTCGAATGAGCGAATGACTAAACAGATAAACAATGCGAATGTGGATGGTTGCAGAGACCCAGGAAGACCAAGACTGACCTACCATGACCAAATAGGTCGAGTTCTGTCTGATGGTGGGATCAAAATTCTTAGGAATCGGCGAGCATGTATGAAGAGAATGATGAAGGTAGACGAGGCACGTGAGGTTTGTCAGAACCGGGATATCTGGCGCTCTACACTCTCTGCCTACCCCGTTAGGGACCTGGCGTGAAGATACATACATACATACATATTAAGACCATAATCCATCAAGGAACGTAAAACCCTATTGGAAAGCGAACATCAAATACTATTAATATTCAATGTTTGAATTAAAATGATTGTATAATAAACGTTACTTCACACCTGTGATCCACGAAGGAGTAAGCAGAAGCAAATGCATGCATTCAGGCATACATGCAAAAACCACGGTTTGTCAACGCCGGGGCGGCTACGGAACAATTGAAAAGCAATTGTCATATTTTTCTCATGTATGTATGTATGTATCTTCACGCCAGGTCCCTAACGGGGTAGGCAGAGAGTGTAGAGCGCCAGACATCCCGGTTCTGACAAACCTCTCGTGCCTCGTCTACCTTCATCATTCTCTTCATACATGCACGCCGATTCCTAAGACTTTTGACCCCACCATCAGACAGAACTCGACCTATTTGGTCATGGTAGATCAGCCTTGGTCTTCCTGGGCCTCTGCAACCATCCACATTCGCATTGTATATCTGTTTAGTCATTCGCTCATTCGACATTCTTTCTATATGCCCGAACCATCGGAGCATGCCTTTTTTCATTTTTACACCGATACTATCATTCACACAAAGTCTCTTTCTTACATCTTCATTACGAACGCGATCGGTGAGTGATACACCGCAGATCTTGCGCAAAGATCTCATCTCGACCGCGTTCAACTTACTTTCATGCTCTTTCCTGCATACCCAGCTCTCGCTTCCATATAAAAGCGTTGGAGTAAGTACAGCATTATGTACGGCTAGTCGAGCCCGCTGGCTGAGATGTTTAGATTCTAGCAGCTTACCCAACGCTCCATTCACGCAATTCCCAGCAAGCACTCTTCTTTCTATGTCAGTGGTGTACCTACCATCCTTGCTAAAAGCACATCCAAGATATACAATTTCATCAACCTGTTCTAACACTGCATCATCTACTACTACCCTTGCATTTGTTCTCTGTTCATCTCTTTCAAATACTAATACTTTCGTTTTATCCACATTCAATTGTAAGCCTTTCTCCATACAATCCTCTTTCATGACTGTGACTAGTGCTTGTAGCCCAGATGGTGTAGATATTTTTCTCATGTATGGGTTAAATGCATCGCTAACTCGGTGGTCTAGTGGTAGTAAGCTGTTCGTTCTGCCCTGGTGTCCTGGGTTTGAGCACTCAAATGGAGGGATAAGTATTTTTCCATTTTTGACAATTCCACCCTCGAAGTATGATTGCCTATTCGCCCTTAGATGCTGAATTGTGCATTATTGCATTTACTGAGAAATTACTTTTCTGGGACTACAGGCGTGAAGCTACGTACACAAATCGCGTACAAAATTTTTTTTATTCAAATTCAAATTTATTTAAATTATTTTTTTTTCGGTTAGGGCGGCCACACTAAATTGCGATGCGATGTGACGCCGCATCGCAGGCGATGTATTCGTGCGAGCTCGCAGATATTTGCATTGCGATGCGAATTCGCAGTTATGTGTGAGAGCTGTTAGTCTGCTAATAGAATGTTCAAATATTAAGCATGTATTTATTTCACTGGAAATTGTTAAGTAATCATGGCAGCAGTTGAAGCATATTGAAGATCTGTCAATCCCGGAGAATGGAAGGTAGAGAGAGATTGTGTTAAATTGAAATTTCTTTTTCCTTCTAAATTAATAATGACGAATGGGACCTGTCAGTCATCAAATATTAGTATTCGGAGAGCAGGAGTTGGCGATGAATTAATATTTCATTTATAATGTATTAGGGTATTAGTGAAGTTTCTCACGCCATCGCCAACTTTTAACGTTCCTTGTGATCTACGCGTTTACAGAAAAGGAAAAACCAATTTAATGGACACGTTTTTACATTAGACTTTTTAAAACATTCACGTTTATTAATCATTGAATGTGAATTAACCCAATACTGTAGATATTTAGTTTTTTTTTTTTGTTATGAAAGTGACAATCAAGCATGCAGCTCACATTGATGTTAAGTGATGACAGCAACCTATTTAGCAGCCGTTAGCACTCTTGGGGCCTAGGGTGTTATGCCTCTGTGTTAGAAATAACAGGGCTGTTCATTACTACCTGACCGGAACACGATAGTGCTGAACTACCATGTAGCGGCAAGTATATTAAAAAGCCCCATACTAAGTATAAACATGTAACGTAAGTGTCATTGTACATACACGAACAACCAGACCTGAAACAAATATGTGTATATCATACAAATGCTTATGCTAGTGCGGAGATGAATCCATGGCCGTAACCAATCGGTCGCCACAACCGCTGGACTAACTGGGTCGTCGTATTTATGGAGTAGCAAAACAGCATAGGTACAGCTCACATTGATGGTAAGTAAAACCTTGTCATGATCCTTATTAGATGTGGAATAACTTGCTTAACTTGCGTAAATGACCTTGTGTTTGAGCCCGTGGGCGGATTCGCGTAAGATAAGAAATCAATATGATCATGGGATAGAAATTAATTACGAATGTGCCTCATAGGAAATCGATGGCATAGAAATGTGACAATTTGACATGAGATCGATTTTTAATGCGGTGATACATAGTCCTCAATCTTTAACACTGGATGGAATTCCATTGTCAAAAAAGTTACTTTTATCTTATGAATGAATATGATAAAAGTTGCTACATCCATGTAAAACATGTATATGTAAGTACATTCATTTGTTTCATACGGATAGAACATGGTGAATTTATTGTTTCATTTACCTTTAACAAAATATACAATGAAAAGGTATTGTAAGATAAGCCTACTAATATTTTACACTGACTTTATTGATAAACTTGTAAGAAGGGTTCCTTAGCTTCGTTTATATCTCAGTGGACCAAGTTTGAAGGCAAGCGAACTCATTTTCGTGTTATGGTTAATTTTGTTTGTTTATCTAAAAACTTGTACAGTTGTGGCCGGTAAAATGGGAAAATATTGTAAGTGGTTCTGAACATACTTTTAACGATGTCTAGATCAATAATTTTATGGATATTTGAAAGTAATGGCTAATTCCGCCACGAAGGAAACCAGAATACTAAAAGGTCTAGAACAGTGGCGAGCAAACTTTTATGATGGCGGGCCAGAAATTAGGCAAAAACTCCAACAGCAGGCCAGAACTAATAAAAAATGGTTTTTATATTAGTGCTCATGGCAGAAAAAAAAACAAAAGACATGTATCTGTTATTTAGCGAAGTTCAATCATCATAAACTTCCCGAGTTGCAATATCTATCGTCGAGACCCTCCGCGGGCCGGATAAAAATCTTCAACGGGCCTGATTTGGCCCGCGGGCCGTAGTTTCCCCACCACTGGTATATAAGGCTAAGTATCTGTACATCTTTATAGGATTTTTGCAGTGTTCTGATTTGATGGTAATACATTACCATTTAGAATTTGCATAGGGTTTCAGATGTTTACAGATTAACGCGGACCGTATGCTTGTTTGCTATCTTCATTAGAAAAACCCAATTGCGGCCATTCAAACCTTATAACAACCTGAAGTAGTAATTTATGGGATAGTCTCCCACACCTACGAAAGTGAAAAATGTATATTCAAATGGTTTTGTACCTGAATCTGCATGTGAGTTTTGCAACACAAATTTTCATTTCGGTTTACTTTCTAATTTCTATTAAAAAGCTAGGCTCGAACATACGTCCCCTAAAATGAAATGTGCTGACAGTTTTTTTTAATACGCTTATGCTCACAGCCTAATACTACATAATATCTAAGGGCTCCCCACACATAACTGCGAATTCGCACCGCATCGCATATATCTGCGAGCTCGCACGAATACATCGCCTGCGATGCGGCATCGCATCGCATCGCAGTTTTGTGTGGCCGCCCTATATCATCCTATGATTTGGGTACCGTGTGTACACACACAACATATACAGAAACATCCAGACCCCCACACAAATATTTGTCCCAGTGCGGACATCGAACCCACGATCCTCGGACCAAACGATCGTCACACCGACGAACGTCCCAGAAGGGGTGATATTTAATTTTTCGCTCCCAAAATTGATGCTGCAAAAAGAATAACAGACAATTTCACAAAATATTACGAAATCATCAGCACCGGCATTTGAGTGAAAGATAGCATACTCTTTACTGTAAGAAAAGCAAGTAATTTTATGAGAACTCGCTTCTAAAATAAATTATTCATTGGCGACGAAACGCCCGAAGCCGCGTATTCATTTCATTTCTCAATCTCAATTCTTCTTTTCTTTTGCCGTTATTTCTTTATCAGGCCCGCCTACTTTCAATAAATTTTAAATAAGTATCCGAATTAAATAACTTGAGTGTGTAAGTGGATTTTTTTTCTTTTATTGCCGATTCGTAATACCGTTATTGAAATAGAAATGTTGCCGTATTTATGAAAATTACTAGCTGTTGCCCTCGGGTCCGCCAGCGTGTAGCTCGCTTTTCGCGTAACCTGTGGAAACTCATCAAATCATCCTATGGCATCCCCCAAGAAGATTTGTGTTAATCCAAGTTACCCTCTATGTGTGTGCCGAATTCATGAAAATTAGTTTAGCAGTTGTTGCATGAAGGAGTAACAAACAAACATACAAACTTTCGCATTTATAATATATATACGATTGACGCTTTTTGTAATGTAATAATGTTTGATTGCATTTTATGTTTACGATAATATTTATTTTCTGCTTATTTTCACTTTGTTTTCGCCAAAAATCGGGCCCATGACCCCTTATGCACTATGCTCATGACCCCTAAGCGCAGATAGCCACTTCACAATCATAAGAAAGCATATTAGTTTATTTTGTGTGCGAAACAAATTTTGTGGACATCTTTGGGGGAGGAATTTGTTCCGCTGCTGATATCTTTAGGCCAAATTATGGATTGGATTGGTGACGTTGGCGTTGTCGGTAACTAATGATATACCTGATGCCCCAGCGTATTACTATCATTTTTCTTCAGTGGTACTTTTACTAAAAATTTTAGTAAAATTTTTCTCCTATATCATAGTATGAATGAACCAATACAATAGGCTTGCTACACGGTTATAGTATATAGAAGTAAAAGTACATAGAGTCCAAAATGTAACCTCATCGTTGCGTTTACGTGGGTGTGTGTGCCCACATATGGCTGCATAGTTCAGCTCTGCCTACCCTTCCGGGCTTCCGGTCAACATACTTACGTTTTTTATTCAGATATTAAGCGTATACACATTAATAATTATTCTCTATAAGCTTTAGACTGAAAACAAATCAATGTAAATTCGTACCATGAAGTACAAGTACCGTTCAGAACCCATACATTGCCTGCAACTAGCGCAAACTTCGATAAGGGTTTATCAATGGTTAATAGCCGATTGGTTCACGCCAACTAAAGTCGTTCATAAGGATCACAAAATATTAAGGTCTGTAACGACCATTTGATTAGATAATGTCATGAGAAATGTAAATAGCTGTTTTGAATCGCTTTCAATATGCCGTCGGCTATACACATCGCCTCTTTCAGGCATCTATTGTGTCGGAGATAAGCCGTTGTTATGCCTCTGATAGCATTCTCCTTTTACATTTTGCCGAATATTTTCTTATTTAAGTAAAATCTTGTTAAAATTTGAATACCGAAATTCTCGGTCTTATCTTTTGTTAGCTGTAGGAAATGTTGCGATGTTTGGAGGTTTAATAGGTATGTAATATGTTGGTATAAAAGTCGTCCTTGTATTTTTTTTGTGTAATACAAGTGACAAACAAGCGTTCAGTTAACATTGATGTTAAGTGATGACTGCAGTCTATAGCCACCCACACAAAGTCTGAGATCAAAGAGGCCGTACATTACCACCTGACCAGAACACGATAGTGCTGAAGACTACCATTTAGCGGCAAGTATATTAGGTAACGCGGTGGTGCCCACACCTGCGAGCGCCGTAAAATGTAGATTGTACGAAAAAGTATCGTAGTAGTCTGATATTTGATTATTTCTTACTAGTTCCAGTGCAAGAAGTCCAAGGGCATAGGCACTAACGCCTAATCTATCTGCCGCCAAAAGGCAGTATTAGCAAAACGGTTCTGGGCAGCGCTCATCCAGCGACTACCCGCTACCTTCACCAGGTCGTCGGTTCACCTCGTGGGGGACCACCATTATAACAAAAAAAAAAGATCCGGACGAATTGAGAACCTCCTCCTTTATTTCGAAGTCGGTTAAAAAATTAAAACACGCATCCGGGATCTCAAGTCTGACGAAGGTATAGTTAGGGATTCGATGCGGAGAAATAAGTGATATTATAGATGGTGTATGATGTATTTTTCAAAAACATTTTTGAAAAATAATATCATAAATTACTTAATACAAATAGAAGAAAGGTTTTGGGTATTTAATGGTACAAGACCTCAAAGAAAAAATCAATTTTTCCAAAGAAGGTCTATATGGACCACTTTGGGAATCACTGGCCTAGATGTTTAAATGTGTGCGTTAAATTGTTTATGTATTTTGTTATAATCAAGGTGTGAGTTTCGTAGTTATAGGCGATTTTTATAGTATGTGTGTGTATCACACGTATTTCCCCCCGCGAAAATGACAAGACTTCTTTGCATCGGTAATAAACGCTATGGTTACTCCCCCCGACCATCGCGAACAGTGTCCCGTGTTGCTCTATGTGCCCAAAGATATCAATCTTTCTTTCTATCTTTCTACCCCTTCGAGGGATACTACAGGGTATTATTTATACTTACATAGATTAATGATAGATCATGTTAAAATCTTGTTTAGAATGTTGAGGGTACTAAATGTTCCCGCGTCGGTAACAATTTGTGACGTCATCGGTAACAAAACAACGAACGTACCTCCCGCGATAACTTCGTTAACTCAAAATGAGCCTTCAATAGCTAAAGTTAAATTAGGGTAAAACGAAATGAGGGTGTAAGAAAATGACTGTTTATTCTCCTCGCTCTTCTACAAGGAAATTTTAAATATTTGGTTGTTAAAAAATATAATATAGGATAGGCGAAATAAAGGTACCTATTGTGTTTTGTATTTACCGAAATCTTAGAATAGGGTATTTGTCTTATATTTTTTTATTGTTATTTCAAAAAGTACAAGAAATTTTAGTGACTATCTTCATTCGAACCACTAGTCTATAACTAATAGTTTTTGAGATATAGCCATGCGAAAGTTGCAAGTTATGAAATGATCTCAAACTGCTCATTCAAAAATTATATAGGCTTGTGACGTCACATGCTTGTACCTATACAATACACCTACGAGATCAATGACGAATTCAAGAAATCCTAAAATATCTTCGTTAATAATGCGTTTTGTAAATAGTTTGCATAGTAAAACTTATACTATTTTATTAAACGAAAAATGGAAAGAAAAATTTGACTTCAGGCAAGACTCGAACTCGCGGCCTACTGGGCATCTAGTCCAGCCGCTCTTCCAATTGAGCTACTGAAGTCCTGCCCGATTTGTCAAATCTTTCCTTCACATTTATTGCATTGCTTTATGGTAGCAGCAGCGCCATCTATTGCCCACTATGCTAGTTAGGCGAGTTCGAGTCTGTGAAGGAAAGATTTGAAGGAAAGATTTGACAAATCGGGCAGGACTTCAGTGGCTCAATTGGAAGAGCGGCTGGACTAGATTCCCAGTAGGCCGCGAGTTCGAGTCTCGCCTGAAGTCAAATTTTTCTTTCCATTTTTCTTTAAATAAAATATATTTCACAAGCATGTGTTAATGCGAAATAATATAAAACAAAAACTTATACTATTATAATTTTTAAACACAATCAAAAAAATACTTTTTTATATTCTTCACTTATATATTCTTCTTTTCTTCTTCTAACTCTTCTACAATAATGCACCGATTTTAATAATTTAATAATTACACATTGTCAAATGCCCTATTGAAAGGTTTACTTTTTTTTATTATGAAATTCAAGTCAACCGCATACAAGCCATCATTACATTAAAAATATATACTTTCCTTCCTTTCCTTTCAATAGGCTTTGCCTACTAAGTCATTGGCACACAATAACATACAATAGAATAAGTGCGAACTACAATCAATCATATTATTTAGTTGCATGTTGCGATCGCGTGACCAATGTATTTAGTGACGTCGTTTCCTATCGAAGTTACTAATGAAAATATACTTTTGGGTAAAATAGGAAACTGCTACGAAAATATACAATTATTTTTCTAAAATGTGTCATATTATTATACTAGGAAAATATAGAAAAACAAATTTTACGTTTTTTTTTAATGTAATAAATGTGGCAAACAAGCGTGCAGTTCACATTGATGTTAAGTGATGACTGCAGCCTATAGACACCTACACAAAGACCAGAGGTCAAAATGCAGATGCGTTGCCTCTCCTGAAGCCTAAAGTGTTATGCCTCTATATCGGAAAATACAGGGCCGTACATTACCACCTGACCGGAACACGATAGTGCTGAACACTACCATTTAGCGACAAGTAAATTAGGTAATGCGGTGGTGCCTGCTCCAGTCCGTCACTGGAGCTCTACCACCAGTGAAACGTCAGGTGTGATTCGAACTTTAGAAGCGCCCGAAACTTAGTGGGCTTCATTAGCTTAGTGATATTGCAGGTAAAGTAACTGGATTAGTTGTCCATATATATGCCACAGGTTCAAATACCGCCATCTTTCAAGTTTGGCTATTTATATTTTCTTTATGAATCTTTAAATTTAGTGGCTTTTTTCTTTAAATTTATTTATAATCTTGAAAGATAAACACAACATATAGTCTACTTCATTAGTTTTCATGTCTAAACAAGTAAATAAACTGTAATTAATAAAAAAAAATAGAATTTCATGAATGTACATGATACCTAGAGCTATTTATAAATGTAATATCCAAAAAATACTCTATGACTTTTATAAGATCATCAAGGCTTACCTACGTAAATTTCGAAGTAAGTACGGTACGAAATCATCATTTTATCAACAGGCTACATGTTTCATAATTTTATATTGAGGTGAACGAATGAAAAGATTAAAAATGGTTTTGCCACAAGCCAAGTTTTTTAATACCCAGTAAGAACTATTTATACAGCAGTAAAAATAAAACTTAATGCTGAAAACGATTACATATTCAAACTGAGTGCTTAATACCACAAAACTCAAGATAATGGTGCACTCATGAAATCCATATCAGCGACATTCACGCGATACATTGTGACGGTTTGCGTTCACAAAATCAGCTTAATTAAAACATCCAGTTGAACTAAATTCTTCAGAACTTTGATTATGAAGAAAAGAAAAGCTACCGTGTATTTTCATTACATCTATGTAAGGACACGGGAGGTTTACATGAAAACTTTTTTTCTAAATTTGTAGACTCAACTTGTAGCTTTACAAAAAATATTCAAAGCAAGCAAAATTTTGAAAAGCATCATGTGGTTATGGACTTAAATGCCTAAATAATTAAAATCAAATTTGCTTTATCCTCGCAGTTAAGAGCAATCTCTAGTTCAAAGAAAAACATTTTCAAAGAGAATCACGTACAACCGAGGCGACGACAATCACCGTTTTCTAATTAAAAACTATCCCTATCAATCGTGATTACTTATCACTGAAGGAATCGAGTCACGAAGTGGACTGGAGTGGCTGAAGCTCACTTGTTCGGCGAAACCGCAAATAAATATTCTGGAGTGCGACTAATTGGTTCCCGTTGGATTCGACAGGCGTCCCGGACTCCAGCGCGGTGTTGCGACCTGCCGCATAATTTATTTGATCGACTATAGCCGATGCCTTTATTTACGTTCCTGTTTTGTTCCTAATCCCACACTTTTTCAAGTTAACATTTAGTCTTGTATAAATGTGAAGTATAAGTGTGAAGAATCCCTACTAATATTATAAATGTGAAAGAAGCTCTGTCTGTCTGTCTATCTGTCTGTTACCTTTTCACGTCCAAACGAGTGAACCGATTTTGATGAAATTTGGTACAGAGATAGAGTGTACTTTGAGAATGAACATAGGCTACTTTTTGTCTTCTTATATTATCCCCATCCCCCTAAAATAGGGGGTGGAAATTTGTATGGAGCATTCCACAATTTTCAAGATAGAAAGTTAAAACTCGGTATGTGAACTCTTTGAGTTTAACAAACAAAACGTACATCATTTATTTTTTAGAAATCTGCCTTCATCCCTTTAACACGGGGGGTGAAATTTGAAGGTATTGGGCTTAAGGCAGTGTTCAAGCTGGAAAGCTAAAAATAGGTATGCGGACTCTTTATTACTAAAAAAAACAAATTTTTTTTTAGAAATCTGCTACACCCTCTAAAATAGGGGATGGAAGTTTGTATGGAGTATTCCACAATTTTCAAGATAGAAAGTTAAAACTCGGTATGTGAACTCTTTGAGTTTAACAAACAATACGTACATCATTTATTTTTTAGAAATCTGCCTTCATCCCTTTAACACGGGGGGGTTATATTTGAAGGTATTGGGCTTAAGGCAGTGTTCAAGATGGAAAGCTAAAAATAGGTATGCGGACTCTTCATTACTAAAGAAAACAAATTTTTTTTTAGAAATCTGCTACACCCTCTAAAATAGGGGATGGAAGTTTGTATGGAGTATTCCACAATTTTCAAGATAGAAAGTTAAAACTCGGTATGTGAACTCTTTGAGTTTAACAAACAATACGTACATCATTTATTTTTTAGAAATCTGCCTTCATCCCTTTAACACGGGGGGGTTATATTTGAAGGTATTGGGCTTAAGGCAGTGTTCAAACTGGAAAGACAAAAATAGGTATGCGGACTCTTTATTACTAAAGAAAACAAATTTTTTTTTAGAAATCTGCTACACCCTCTAAAATAGGGGATGGAAGTTTGTATGGAGTATTCCACAATTTTCAAGATAGAAAGTTAAAACTCGGTATGTGAACTCTTTGAGTTTAACAAACAATACGTACATCATTTATTTTTTAGAAATTTGCCTTCATCCCTTTAACACGGGGGGGTTATATTTGAAGGTATTGGGCTTAAGGCAGTGTTCAAACTGGAAAGACAAAAATAGGTATGCGGACTCTTCATTACTAAAGAAAAACAAGATTTGCTTATTATTGAATATCTTTTTTAGAAATCTGCTACACCCCCTAAAATAGGGGATTGAGATTTGTATGGAGTATTTCACAATTTTCAAGATAGAAAGTTAAAACTCGGTATGTGAACTCTTTGAGTTTAACAAACAATACGTACATCATTTTTTTTTAGAAATCTGCCTCCATCCCTTTAACACGGGGGGTGAAATTTGAAGGTATTGGGCTTAAGGCCGTGTTCAAGCTGGAAAGCCAAAAATAGGTATGCGGACTCTTTGTTACTAAAAAAAACAACATTTGCTTATTATTGATTTATTTTTTTTTAGAAATCTCCTACATCTCCTAAAATAGGGGATGGAAATTTGTATGGAGCATTCCACAATTTTCAAGGTAAAAAGTTAAAACTCGGTATGCGAACTCTATGAGCCTAACAAACAATCATTACATATTTTTTTATTTTATCTACCCCCATCACCTTAAAAGAGGGAGTGAAATTTGTATTGGGCTTTCCGCAGTGTTCAAGGTAGAAAGCCAAAAATTGATATGCGGCCTCTTTGTTACTAAAAATACAACGTTTACTTGATATTTAATATTTTTTAGAAATCTGCCCCATTCCCTATCATAGGGGGTGGCAATTTGCAGGGAGCATTCCACAATTTCAAGGTAGGAAGTCAAAACTTTGTATGTGGACGCTTTGAGCCTAACAAATAATTACGTACATAGTTTTTTTTTTGTAAATCTGCGCCACCCCCTGTCATAGAGGGTGGCAATTTGTAGGGAGCATTCCACAATTTTCAAGGTAGAAAGTTGAAACTTGGTATGCGGACTCTTTTAGCCTAACAAATAATTTCGTACACGTTTTGGAAATCTACCCCCTTCCCCTAACAGAGGGGGTAAAATTTTGTATTGGACTTCAGCAACAATTGGTATCCGGACTCTTTGTTACTAAAGAAAACAACGTTAAAGTTCTAAAATTATACACTTTTTGTTTAGAAATCTGCTCCAACCCCTTTAATATTTTTGTCAGTTTTTAATGCCGTTTTTTATGTCGTGAAAGTGGCAAACAAGCATGCAGTTCACATTGATGTTAAGTGATGACTGCAACCTATAGACAGACACTTACACAAAGATCAGAGGTCAAAACGCAGATGCGTTACCACTTCTGAGGCCTAAAGTGTTATGCCTGAAATTACAAGGCTGTACATTACCTCCTGACCGGAACACGATAGTGCTGAACACTACCATTTAGCGGCAAGAATTAATAGGTTATTCGGTGGTACGAGCTGCTTCACTGGAGCTCTACCACCAGAAAAATTGTTTTTTTGAAATTTGCCTGAAAATTGGTTAACGGGCTTCTTATGTTATGTACGAAAAATAGTTGCATCAATATTTTTCTTGAAATATTCCCCCACACCCTTAAAATGGATATTGGTATGGGACTTACCGCAATTTTCAAGGTGGAATATTAGTGAACAGGCTCTTTGGTACAAAAAAAAAGATAAAGCAATAAAACAAATATTAATACTCTTGGCAAAAGATAAGAAGCAGTGTTACCCATGGCCTTTGATGGATGGGGTCACAAGTTTTTTAAAACGCGCTAACGCTGTCTTTTTGATCTACACTTAAGTCGGAGCAGCGGCCGCGCTACCTTTGCTCTGAGTCCTGAGTTAGACGGTTAATTCTACATTGATTATTTATTTGCTTTTGATTTTGTAATTGTATACGAAAATGTTATATAAAACGACTGTTCCTAGAGACTTAAAATTTGGTACAAGGGTTCCTTTCATGATGTATAAGAAAGGATTTTTAGAGATAAATATAAAGGACTCATATAGTCTTTTATATTACAACAGGTATAAACATTTTGGATTAGAATAAAAATTGATCTGTGTAGACGAAATGGACAAATTCTGTCCTAAAGGGGGAAAATGAACTGGTAATTTTTTTATGGAAAGTTTCTCATTCCTGAAATAAACAGTATAAAAACAGGCTCATGATTAGGAATTGAAAAATGATCTGTTTAAGTGAAATGGACAAAATTTCCCCTTAAAGCGGCAAAATAGAGGGGTACTGTTTGTATGGAATTGAGGTTAAAATTTGCGTGGGAATTCTGGTAGTTTCTAAGTTAGAGACTTGATGTGTGAAAAGTGATGTTCCAGTCTTTCTGTTAGGTATAAAAAAATAGGTACGTGCTTCAGTATTTTGCCACAATCACCCCTAAACTTTCAAATATAAGGGGTTAAAATTAAATAGAGATTTCTAAGTTATAGACGTGATTAAGAACTATATAGGTATGCGACGGGAATCTTGATTAGGACATTTCCATGGGATTGTAAAATTTAAATTATTTATAAAACGAGATCCTCGCGGGCGAAGCCGCGGGCAACAGCTAGTATAGATATAAAATGAGATATACTTCATATTATATATTCAATACCTATATAGGTTTAAAAAACAGTATTCCAAGGAGAATTACGAACGCCTGAGGTGATGACAATCACCGATGTCTAATTAAGAAATATCCATATCAATTGTGAATGCCTATTACTAAAGAAATCGAGTCACGAAGTAGACTACAGTGGCTGAAACTCACTTGTTCTGCGAAACCGCAAATAAATATTCTGGAGTGCGACTAATTGGTTCCCATTGGATTCGACAGGCGTCCCGGCCTCCAGCAGGGTTTTGGTATCCGCCACATAATTTATTGGACCGACTATCGCTAAAATACTCTGTATGGTATTAATTGCTTATCGTAAACGAAGATAAATAACGTAATAATTAGATATGTCTTATTTTTTTAACATATTAGTTATATGTAAGTAACATTGATTGGAGAAAGTATATACGATTCATACATTAAAGTGCCAAATTATTCCAAAAGCATAGTGTAACTTTCATAGTTAATCACTTAGGTATAGAACATGAAAAGTAAAATTACATTTTTAAGTAATGAAATTAGCCATGACTGTTTTGCTTGTCAAAACAGTCATGGCTAATTTCATTACTTAAAAATGTAAGTATACTTTTTAACTTATCTGATTAGAACGATATCTTCTTCACAGGTAACAGTATTTTACAGAGAATTACGAACGCCTGAGGCGATGACAATCACCGTTTTCTAATTAAGAACTATCCGTCTCAATTGTGATTACTTATCACTAAAAAATCGAGTCACGAAGTGGACTGTAGTGGCTGAAGCTCACTTGTTCGGCGAAACCGCAAATAAATATTCTGGAGTGCGACTAATTGGTTCCCGTTGGATTCGACAGGCGTCCCGGACTCCATCGGGGTGTTGCGGTCTGCCGCATAATTTATTGGATCGACTATAGCCAAAACCCTTATTTACGTTCCTTATAACTTGAATATAACCTACATAGATATCCCAATAAGATATTTATTGTTGGATTTATGGTATTAATTAATACGCTCTTTTGCTGTGGTATTAGTAGGTATATTCTTTGCAGACCATCTGGCAATAGTGAGGCTCGTTACTATTACCCAAATCTGGAATCTATTATAATATATGTACTTAATAACTAATAATTTTAATATAATATGTTAAAAAACAAAAATATTCACGCTAGCAAGAGAAGAGAGCACTCCTTAGTTTTGTAGGCGGTATTAAAGCGATACTTAGTGATAATCAGATTATCGCTATTGCTCTTATAGGTGACACGAAAAGATTTTAGTCAAGCGATTTAGCCGCTGGTCTTGGTCAATTTTTTGCGACAGTGTGGTCAGTTATCTGATATTTTAAACAGAAGCTGGATTATGAATTTGAAATAAAAGACATTATTCCTCTCCATACGAAGGCCTTTGTCTATAATATACTGTGATAGCGTGAAGTTTTTCAAGTTCGCTATTTAGTGTAAGCTGGACCGGACCTACTGAAAATGGTAGGTATAAATAAGTTCTTTTATATTAAGAAACATGTGTTTCCATCTCGTTGCCAAAAATAAGGTTCATATAAAAGTATCCCATTTAGCACGGCAGCATCGTGATAAGCTCGTTTGCTTTAATGTACTTAGGGCCTATTTCACCACCCTCAAGTAAAGCGCCGAGCTAACCGCCAGTTAAGGTCACCTGTAAGTTCATGTACGAATTTCACGACGTTTGAGTAGCATTAGTCATTTGATAAACTGAACTTTAACGGTGACGGTGGTGGTTGTAGTGGTGGTGATGGTGACGGTGACGGTGGTGGTAGTGGTACCTACGAAAACTCCAGTTTTCGCTTCTGCTGGCACACCCGGAGTGCAACCCGTTGTTTTATTTTGATCTTTCATAATTTATGATAGTAATCCTACTTACATGAAAAGAGTAGTCTGATTTCTGATCCATTACATAGGTAAGCATTTGAATAACGTAACAAAGAATCATCACACGCTTTCCATATCTGCCACAAAAAAAATAACTTTACATTGACAACTGCCATAAGTCCCAGTCCGTAAGTACCTGAATGCAAAACAATGCATTAGTGTTATAATAAAAGACACCAGAAGTTAAACGACTATCATTGATGTATTATTGGACGAATAACACGTATCATATATCACGTCACTCACTTAATCAGTGAGTTGTTACTCGAAACCTTAATTTGTGTAGTTGACAAAAAATACGTCACGTTTACTTACTGGTTAACACTTAACATGGCGGTGGTGAAATAGGCTCTTAGAGAGTCAATATAATCAGCACCCGTGGGCACTGCTTACGATTCACTGTTTGTTAATATTTCAGCTTTCTATTCCAGTGGAACCTATTCTCGTACATTGTAAATGTAATTTTCGTTGTGAGCTCGACCGTTGCCTTTATTCTTTAGAAAATCCCACAGCGAAACGCTAACTCGTGAAACATTAAATTGATCTTGAATAATTTCTCTCGCGAAAAATTGTAGATCCGTTTTTCACTTCTTTAGCTCAACGTTTTTGCCCATTTGGATTCCGGTCCGTATCCAACTGAGCCTGTTATCCTCTAACTTTGCCTTCTCGCTGAAAAACTCATGCTATTACCGTAAATATCAATTTGTATGAAACTAGAGGGTGGAGCCGTGGCCCCGGGCCCCGTACAACTTAGTCTGCCACAGTCAGTTACAAATTGAAGTAGCTCCTCACAAGAATTTAAGATTTTAAATGTCGCAGGCTCACGACAGAGTTTTAAATTGGAATATTTTAGAGTGGAAAACTTACTCGTCGCTCGGATTATTCGAGTTCGGCGATCGATATATTTGGTTTGTAGATTGTTTTACATCCTTAATGTTTCGCTCAAACATATTATAATAATAATATTATTCTTATTTAGTTTATATTGGTAATGTATCATAATTGTATGGCCCCATAATAACCATCACAGAGACATAACAACTTAGGTCTCAAGGGTGGAAACGCATCAGCATTTTGACCTCTGGTTTTTGTGTATATTATTATGTCTCTATAGACATACACACTGCATTCATCATTTAACATCCATGTGACGAATGCTTGATTGCCACCTTCCTTAAATAAAAAATTAACTTTGGCGTGTTTTCATTCCTGAGTCCAGGCGGGCCACAAAGCAAATTTATCTCATCTGGATATTTGCAGCATAACGTTATTACATATATGTTATACCCGCACCCCTCAAAGCTCACTTTACGAAAACATATGAATTTAGTTTGCGCGTGCAACACTATTTCATTCGCACCAAAGGACTAAGAATTTATTAGTTAAGTATTTCCCAAACATTTTACCCGGCAAGTGACCGCACTAAATCTCCGGATAGTACGTGTATGCGAGAATGGTTTTTGCGAAACTAACGCACCACTGAGACAGGGGGTGTGACTTTGCTGCGATAAATTCTTTGCGGGGTCAGCGACGTTCTGACCTATCGCAAATCTCCACCCATTATTGGATTCGATTTGAATACCTGAAGGACCTTTGTCGTCAATTTATTACATTTGTTGCGTCTGCACTTAAGTTGTTGAGACCTATACAGAGATTGGTATTAAAGTAGAAATTTGTACCTACGTAAAGTTATAAGAATAGGGTTTTTACTGGTGGTAGAGTTCCAGTGACGGAGCTCGAGGGCGTAAGCACCACCGCATTACTTAATATACTTGCCGCTAAATGGTAATGTTCAACACTACCGTGTTCCGGTCAGGTGGTAATGTACGGCCCTGTAATTTCCGGCACAGAGGTTGGTTGGTTCGAAATTCTGTCCACGATACCCCCAGCATTCTTCTCCAACACCAGATCTCTAGTGCATCTATACGCTTCCTTTCACTCTCCCGTAGTGTCCACGTCTCGGCTGCGTAGAGAAAAATGGGAAAAATCAACGCTCGTACAAGTCGGGTTTTAGTAGCTTTAGTGATGTTGCGATTTTTCCAAATCTTCTTCATCTTCTCCATGGCCGATCTTGCCATGGCCATGCGTCGCTTGATCTCATCAACGCATCCACCATTATTTGTGATCAAGGCTCCTAAGTATATGTAAGATTGTACGACTTCACAGTTCGCAATTTCAGTAACTTCCGGCGAGTTGTTATTGATACGGTCTACAATCATCATTTTAGTCTTCGCTCGGTTGATTTTGAGCCCAAATTCGATGGCCATGGTTTCCATTTTATGGAGCAATGCTTCGATGTCATTGATGCTTGTAGCGAACAATGTGGTGTCATCTGCATACCGCAATTTGAAAAAATTTGAAATCTTCAGACCACCAATCGCAACACCGTCTGTCCAGTTTTCAAGAGCTATTCTCATTATACGTTCCGTGTAAATGTTGAACAGAAGTGGGGAAACAATACACCCTTGTCGTACTCCTGCAGTAGGATGGAAATGTCTCAACGTTATATCATCTGTTCTGACAGAAGCAGTGCCATCCTCATAGAGGCATCTTAAAAAATGCACTAGGTGTTTTGGAGTACCCATTACCAGCAGTGTTTTCCATAGTTTAGGCCACTTCACAGAATCGAAAGCCTTCGAGAAGTCAACAAAACATATGAAGACCGGTTTATTGACGTGGCTTTTTCGATTATTTGGCGCACTATCAAGATCTGTTCACGGGTACCCTTTCCATTCATGAATCCTGCTTGTTCAGGAGCGATCTCTTTCGTTAAGTATGTTTTTAGACGCTCGTTTAGTATATGCAGAAGAATTTTACTTGCGTGAGAAATAAGCGCAATCAGTCAGTAATTATGCACTTCTTGGTGGACCCTTTCTTGTGTAAAGGAACAAACACAGTATGAGACAAAGCTTGGGGCCAGGTTCCCGTTTGCCACACCTTATTGCATAGGATGTAAAAGATTTGTACACCATACTCTGCCGAGGCTTTAATTGTTTCGATTGGAAACAAATCTCTTCCTATGGATTTTCCTCGCTTTAGGCGCTTGATTGCCGCTCTAACCTCATCTTTCAGAATACTGGGCTCTAACTCACATTCCTCAGGTTCAGTTTCACTGAAGCAATGTGATCTTGATATAAAGACTGACAGTATTCCCTCCAAACATCAGATATTGCGTCTATTTCCGACACTATCACGCCACGAGAATTCTCGACTGCCCATGTCTTACTTGAAAAGGATTTCGTTATTACTTTTATCTTCTGATAGAGATCCTTGGGTTCGTGCCTCTCTGCATGAGCCTCCACCTCCTCACAAGTTCTTTTGAGGTGGTTGTTCACATCACGCCGACAAGCTGTTTGAATTAGGGCTGATTTTTCATTAAGTGTCCTTACATTAGCCCCAAAAGTTTTCAGTCTTCGTCTTTCCTCTACAAGTTGCAGTGTGTTATCACTCATCCAGTGTTGACGTTTACGTGTCCGTTCATTAACTCTGAATTCTTTCACAGATGATTCTATTAACTCTTTTGACCTTTCCCACAGTTGATCTGGGGTCTCTGCACTGGAGTCCACACTAATCTACTGCATCCAGTTATGTTCCAACACTGCCGTAAACGTCGAATGATCCTCTACTTTAAGCCTTTTTCTCTGTTCAAGCTTTCTGGATGCTCTTAGCTTAAGCTTAACTTTAGCAATCAACAATTGGTTATCAGATCCGCAGTAAGCCCCAGGGAGTGTGTGTGCCGTTCGTATTGATGTCTTCCATCGTGTTCTGATGATAATGTAATCAATTTGATTTCTGTAATTACCATCAGGTAAGGTCCAGGTGTATAGTCTTCGAGGGTGATTTTGAAAGAAGCTGTTAGATATCACCATATTGTTCTCCGTAGCAAATTGGATCAGGCGTTCTCCTCTCTCGTTACGATCATCTAGACCAAATTTCCCAGCACAATGACTTAATTGATGAGCGTTTGCACCTATCTTTGCGTTGAAATCTCCTATTATTAGGAGCAGCTCTCTGTTGGGGACTTTCGACACTGTTGCCTCTAGTTCTGCGTAGAAACTTTCTAGATCTGCATCGCTTGATGCGCTGGTTAGGGCATAGATCTGTACGATATTCAAATTCACAGGCGTTGCTTTCAGCTTGATGATCAGTACTCGATCGCTAACCGGCTCGTATCCCTTCACAGTGTTCCTTAGTTGTTTTGGAAGAAGCAATGCAACACCATTCCTAGTCTAGCAGGGAGCACCACGACACTCCAACGGAGTTCCGCCGTCGGCTATTCTTACGAACCACCGGACGCGAGCAGGTGAGGTTGACAATTGGGTCGGTTAAGATGGTAGTCGGTACTACCATCTTAACCGACCCAATTGTCAACCTCACTTGTTCACCCCTTACCCCCTTAAAGGCGGACATATTCTGCTTATTTTTGTTTGGAATAAAACACACACACACACTCCGCACTCATATTAAATATGATAATGAAGTGAAATACCAAACCAATCATCCCCAATTTTCTAACCCTTCAATCTCAATTTATTTTTTCAAAATCAAATGGAACGTTAAATGATATCCTATCTACTGAAAAAGAGTTATGGAAATAAAATGTAATAGGAGACCTAAGGTGATAATTATGTAGATAAAAAAACCATACGTAAATCGCCAATCATATTCGATTTTCGACCCCTTAAAAATTAAAAATTGAGGTACACCTACACTAACAATTAAACTCCTCCTCTTATGTTTTTCGCTGTGTGAAAACATTCATATTTCGATCCACGTAGATAGGTACCTACTAAGTAAAACTTATTTTAATGCTGATGGCCTGTAAAATAATTACCAACTCACTTTCTTTCTTTGATGTTAATTAACATAATATCTTAACATTGTAATTATGCGATAAATATCAGAAAAGATTTTTGAAGTCTGCGCTGAAGTAATTAATTTAAAATTCTCATTTACTTATTAAATTAAACGAGCTTTTTTGCGTGGATTATTTCAACAAACTTTATTGTTTTATTATATTACATTTGACAATATTATTAAAGGAAAATCTTAAAAAATTGAACTTTAAAAATACAGATTCCAATTTTTCTTTCCAATTTAGTAAACTTGCGCAAGTCTTGTGTGGACTGAGTCTGTATTATAGTAAAGTGTGTTCTCGATACAAAATTCATTTACAATCGTTTTCGGTCATTTAAGAATACTTCCCGTTAAATTATTGTAGGCTGCTACATTATATCGAAAATGTATCAATTACTGGCTGTTTCTTGCGACTTCGTGATATCAGATAAATATCACCAGTTTCCGAGGCTTAGAATGAAGAGACAGGATATATAGCTGTATTCAGAACCTGTCAGTTACCAAAGCAAACAAGGCCCGTACCATGACGTCTTATTGCGATTCAGTTTAGGCGCTGTCGAAATCATCTTTCAATTGTCTTACGTGACATCACGTGGCTAGCTAAGCTAATCTATTAAAGCTAATAGCGTTTCTGTTATTGTCAATAAAAGGTCACGATACGGCCCCAGGTCTATATTGTGTAATCATATTGTAAGATTGGTATTACCACTATTGCATTGCACTCACGATTATCTCTCGAAAGCAAAGATTTTGCGGAGACAAAACATTCTAGCAAAACCCTTAAAATGATACGAGTACATTATATTAATTGAACCATCAAAAAGTGATGTCACTTAATGATCCTTTTTAGGGTTCCGAAGTAAACAAGGAACCCTTATGGTTTCGCCATGTCCGTCTGTCTGTCTGTCTGTCTGTCCGTCCGCGATTTAGCGCAAAAACTATTAGTACTAGAGACTTGAAATTTGGCACAATTATATACCTTAATTACGCCGACAAAGTGGTAGAATAAAAAAGTGAAAAAAAAAATTGTTTAGGGTAACCTCCCCTACTAGTAACGCGTGGATATTTTTTTTTATTTTCGATTTTCATATAGTGTAAGGTCTCGTTGGATAGGTCTTTTAAAAAATATTTCTTTTAAAATATTATGGGTGTGCGAACATCATTTTTAGTTAACTGTTCGTGACTTATTAAGCTTTAAAGTGCAAATTTTCGTTAGACTCAAGTGTCCCCCCCCCCCCCCCCTACAGACTAAACGGTTGTTGTTAGAAATTGAAACGTTACGGTGATAGTAGCAATATATAACGAAATTAAAAGGAAAACTATTACACCTAAGTTGGCCCTGCAAGTTTGCGAGTAATAGTCGACCAAATGTATTTTACTAGAAAATTTCGAACAACTCCATAGAAAATATTTATTTATTTTTTTAATTACATCTCTTACTTTATAACTACGGAACCCTACACTGCGCGTAGCCCGACACGCACTTGACCGGTTTTTTATTCCTAATTTTTTTCATCAAAAAGCTAATCACTTATCACCTTTTTTATTTTTATATTCTTAATTTTTTAGGGACATAATTATATATTCATTAAGACCCCCCACTAACTTTAAGCCTCTGATTCATGTCACTATTATTAGCGCCACAATTTAAAGCCTAAACTGTTGTTACGTTAATGAAGAGCTTTTTAGTGACCCACCACGTACCCTTATCAACAAAGTTCATACATATTAAGCTACTGTGGTAAATGCATGCTTCCCGAGCGACCTAATTCCTAGTTTTAACTGACGAGTTTAACAACCTTTGACATAACTGTTAAATGTGTTCTAGTTAGGCTATACCTTAATTGGAGGTGACTAGAAAATGTGGCTCATAGATCTAGTAACAACATTCATTACAACTTTATAAGGCCTGGGCCACAGCTGGGATCTGCTTGCAAACGTATAATTTATATCCGTCATGGTGTCATTAATTTGCTTGGTCTTTAAATTTTAAGATGAAATATGGCAGCCTTTGGGTTAATCTGATTGATTCCAGGCAATTTCATAGTGAGAGTGACAATAGTATTTTTCACATTCACGATATTATCCTGGACTTTTATGATATGAATTCATATGATATTGAGAAATTAAACAAATTTGACTTCGGCCACGGATCGCTAGACCAGCCGCGTTTTCACTAAGCTACCGAAGCCCCGGAAGTCGTTCCTTTACCACCAATATCGTTATAAATACTCGTACGCAGATCGTTTGGCTTATCATATAGGCAACTTAGATTACTGTAATATTTATTTTACACACTTTTAATATGTTGAGAAAAAAAACACTTAAAAATGGAAATTGGGTAAGTATGTATCTACTTTTTTCAATTGACAACTTTTGTTTCTTGCCATTCAATATTTTCACGCAGCTACAACTACCTAAGTCAAACAAAAAAAAACTTCAAACAAAACTAAACACATAAAACAGCGCAACAGAAAAAATTGACCTATTTTTTTTTGTAAAATTTCTATAATTTCAATTTAAGATTCAGAGTGGTGTTTGAACAAATTTCATTTTAATTTGTTATAGGGTTTCATTTCGTTGGCATCATTTTTCTTCACAATATCACTCTCCAGTTACCTTCAAGTATAATCTGCAACATCCTCACTCCTGAATACGTAGGTATGTGATATTTTATTATGATTCAAATAAAAAGTGGCATCAGAGTAATGTACCACCTGACGTTAAAAGCTTTCCGCGTCACCTTTAAACACCTGCAACTCTGAGATGCTTATGCGTCTCCTTCTTTCCCCTTGAAGAAACTCACAAGGTCACATTCAATGAAAATATAGATATGGGAATATACGAGTACCAACATCGCATTTACATGCGGCGTAATAAATATTTAAATAATAAGTTGGGGAAAAAGTCTTTTCGCATTATAGTATGTATGAACTTGTAATAAAATCTCTTTGGCTGTAGTATTTGTATCTGGCTGGTTTTGGTATCATTGAAAGTTAAAATTTTAAAGAACATAATTCCAAATTCAAATAAGGAAAATGTGTGATTTTCATTTGTTTTTCGTACTGTCAAGATGAGTGAATCTAATGAAGAAATTCGATACATTTTAAAATATTACTACAAAAAAGGGTAAAAATGCAACGCAAGCCGCGAAAAAATTTGCTATGTTTATAGACCTAGTGCAGTATCTGTGAGAGTAGCACAAATTTGGTTTAAGCGTTTTCAATCCGGAAATTTTGATTTCAAAGATGCACCTCGCTCTGGTCGCCCTATTACGGATAAAATGGATGCCATTTTTGAAAAAGTGGAGCAAGATCGACATATCAGTAGTTACGACGTAGCTAAAGAACTGAGAATTGATCACAAAACAGTTTTGGCGCATTTGAAAAAAGCTGGGTTCAAAAAAAGCTCAATGGGTACCTCACGAGCTGACTGAAAGAAACCTAATGAACCGTGTACTCATTTGTGATTCTTTATTACGACGTAATGAAACCGAATCATTTTTGAAGAAGCTGATAACTGGTGATGAAAAGTGGATCACGTACGACAAGAACGTGCGAAAAAGGTCGTGGTCAAAGGCCGGTCAGGCTTCACAGACTGTGGCAAAACCCGGGTTAACTCGCAATAAGGTGATGTTGGGTGTGTGGTGGGATTGGAAGGGCATTTTTCATTATGAGCTATTACCACCAGGCGGGACTATCGATTCTGAACTCTACTGCGAACAACTGATGAGATTAAAGCAAGAAGTTGAGATAAAGCGGCCGGAATGATCAAACAGAAGGGGTGTGGTGTTTCATCATGATAACGCTAGACCTCACACATCTATAGCCACTCAGCAAAAATTAAGAGAGTTTGGCTGGGAGGTGTTAATGCATCCGCCGTATAGTCCTGACCTTGCACCTTCAGATTTCCACCTGTTTCGGTCTCTTCAGAATTCTTTATGCAATGTTAGGTTAACATCACGAGAGGACTGCCAAATCCACTTGTCGCGGTATTTTGATGAGAAGTCCCAAAATGTTTATAGCAATGGGATCATGTCCCTACCTACAAGATGGCAAAAGGTTATCGAACAAAATGGTACATACATACTTTAGTTAAATTTAAATAAACTATATTAAAAAATGTTTTGAATTATCTTAAAAAATGCGAAGAAACTTTTTCCCCAACCTTAACATTAAAAGTGCTACTGTTGTACGTATAAATTAATATGTTCCGTAGATATTAGACAGTATATATCAACATCAATTTATAAGATTTCTATTTCTTCCATTATTCACAATCGTTCAATCTTATGCATAGACTACGTTTCACAGTCATTCATTTATTTATGAATCTACTTGATCATAAACAGCGTTCCTACATAAAATTTTCAAAAAAGCGGTTATAATATAAAAGACATTAGAATTTAAATGTGCCCTTAGACGATTTTACTCGGTCAACTTTTCCACTTCATTTAAGTTCTATACTTAAATTGTACATAATGGCATAAAAGTTAGGGACTTCAAAAAGATTTAACAATGCTTGTTTTGAAGGGTCTTTTCCTGGGCGCGATTTTTGTATTCATTACGAACGAAGCTTTTGTACTGAAACGATATTGGAATGTGTATGATGGAAATACTAAAGAATTCGACTCAATTTCTTTACAAACAATTCCACTTTGGTGAAAATTAAATATGTTTAAGAAACGTTTATGTTTGAACAATTTATTCATGAAACGGTGTTTCATGGAAACCACGCTTCCGTTATGAAATTAAGTTTATTATTGTATTTAGGTATTTACCCTGATTCTTTATCAATTTTCCGTTTCTTTAATTTATTTCGTTTTCTATTCGGTATGTACTTACAATCAACGTTTGCTTTTTTCCAGAATAGTGCTAGTCAGTGAACCGTATTTTCATAACTGTTATAATTTTATTATATCTTTACCTACATATTATAATAATATGCTATGCATTCTATTCACGCTGGTAGGAAGCAAATAATTATACATAGGTACCATTGGAAAACCCGATTGGGATTTACAAAACTTTATTCGAGAGGTCACGGAATCGATGCATATGCTGGGACAAATAATTGTAAATCGTAATACCCTGGAGACTGATATTTGTTTTGGATCTGGTTTTGTTGTGTTGTATGTGAACAACAGCACCCATGATATACAGTAAAATATTGTGTAGCTAGTGTAGAGTATAAAAGCATGTATAATGAATACACATGCACTGCGAAAAGACAGCGCAAAAGACGAAAAGGTTTTTCCACCATTTGGAAAAAGATGACCAATGAGTATGGCAAGCTTAAGGGAAGACCTATGCGGTAACGCAAAACAATCCAAATACCGGTGTCAAAAATAGGTAAAATTAAATTTTACTTTTGCATAGTAAGCTACATATTAGCTAGATTGTTTTATTAAGGCTATTATTACACTATTACTATTAATGACAACATCCAAACATCATATCTACCGTTGGGTTTTTGGCAACTAGATAGATACTTTTGAACGTATTTATTTACAGGCTGAAACTTCTCTCCGATTGAATTTACTTAAATTAAATGTTACTTCTGCCGAAACATGAACATTTGCAATTATCATTTTCATGGTCCCCGAACATACAAAATTAAAAAAAAACGCAGCTTCCCGCCTGTAATCCCCGAAGGGGTAGGCAGACGTAAATGCATGCATTCAAGCATACATGCCAACAAACACCCACGATTCGCCGGTTACGTTTTTGGCCCATGTAACAGATGGCGAGCCTGTTGACATCTCCGGGCAAAATACCAAAATACCAAACTTCGAGGTACTGGGAAATTTCCCGGAAATTTAAAAATCCCAATGGAACCAGAGATAAAGGACTTTACACCATTATCTGTGATAACCCCCTACCCGGGAATCGAACCCAGGACCTCAGCGAAGTAGTAGTGGCCTGCTACCACTAAACTACCAAGGCAGTTGAAAGAATTAGAGGAAAATTAAAAGAGATTGTTAATACATTTATATACAATCAACGTACTCGCAAATGTAATCTCAATAGTGAATAAAGCTCTGCCAAGATTCCCAAGTTTAATTATGAAGTTAATTAGGTCGGTTTGATGAAAAATTTTAATCCTCACTCAAGTTAATTTCCTCAGAATCTCAAGATTCATTTTCTTATTCACATAGCTCCGTACAAATTTAATCCAGATTAAGGAAGTTTCTTAGAAATCATTATCAAGTAATTTAACATAGCTATAAAAATCGTACATTCCTTGTAATGTGTTTTATTAAAGAATCTCGTTAATAAATAAACTTGGGACCCTTAAATAGATTCTTTTAGCTGAAACATTTATATTGCTTGTGTAATTAAATTCCAGAACGTAAAAAGTACGTAAACCGCTTTTTAGACAAATTTTTAAGTGTTCAAATGCGAACGTATTGGTGATAGTGTTGTACTGGAGGACGTTAGAAGTATAAAAGTTTTCACAGATTTTTTAAAAGTCCATAATTTTTTTACATACTTGAAATTTGGCAGATAGGTAGTCACTAAACGTTCACTAAGAACGGATTTCGCGATGGGGTCGGATTAAGGAAGTCTAAAGGGCTGACGCCAGTTTGAGAGTTTATGAGTAGGAGATATTAGCTAAGATTTTTTTTATTGATTTTCAAGTCGGGAGCTGCAATTCGCCGAGATCCGTGTATTATGCCCCAGTGGATTGGGGGGGAAGCTGTGGAAAATGATTCGTTGCGATTACATGTTTTTCAGATCAAACGTGATATTCACGCACGCGAAGCTTCAGCAAAAGCTTGTATTTTATTTAATCTAAAACCATCTTGATTTCTTACAATCTTAAATAACGTGCCCGCAATATTTTTAGTCAGTATTATTCAATAAAACATTCTCAGGGAAACCATGATCATATTTAAACAGGATCTTGCAATCATATGGGAATAACCCTCAAAAATGTACGTAAACCTGTTTAATGACTTGTATAAAGTGATTTCAAAATCTTTCTGTTCATGTTTATTTAAGGAACTACTCATGTGGCTAAAGGTAGTTTGGTCTGCCACGTATGTTCGGTATTCGTCGGAACCAAATGTGATAGCACGGTTGCATTTAGCATATAAACGATCAATTCTACGTTTCACAGGTATTTTAAGTAAGCTCGGTGAGGATATTCAGGTATATTTTAGCTGCTTGAAAGCATAAAAGTTCCTTGCGATAGAAAGGTATAGAATTGATTAAAATCTAAAGGAATGTTATAAAAAATACATATTATAAAAACTTAATTGTAGCTGACACGCTTAGGCATATTCGTTATAAATCTTCACGAGAATATTATTATTACAATATTATTAAGACGTGAATACTTCAAACTTATACACATGGACTGTAGGCTGCAGTCGTCACTTAGCATCCATGTGTATCTACTGCATGCTTGTTAGCCACCATTATTACATATAAATCATACAAACACATGCAAGATGTAAATGTAAATTACAAAAATTAAAAGAAACAAAGAAAAGAAAAAATTGGCTTCGTTAGGGATTGGAACTCTAGATCACTAGCCCAGGCTTTATCACTAATGCTTTGGTAGCTTAGCAGCAAAATCAGAGATCGGGTATTTGAGTCCAGTCCGAAGTATGTTTTCAAATCTTCATGTTTTTATGAGATTTTAATGTACTATATCTAGCTCTTTAAACTAATACTCTTTTGAGAATGTTTTCGTAATCTAGGAAAAATATACATATAAACCTTAAAATAGGGTCTTAATTTGTATCCATCCATGTATATAGATCTGCTTATTTATGCTCTTAAGATAAATACCATGTTCTATGCGAACGAAAATACTTTTATTTTTAACACGTCTTTTTTTAATTAAAATTGGAAAGAAGATTAAAGAATAACGCCATAAATAATAACCCGCAGCTGGAGTACATCTTCCAGCGATTACAGTTTGAGGAAAATGGGAGACATTTAACTACTTTAAGCAAAATGTGAATCGTCTAAGTTTAAGTAAGTTACATTTGATGATAATTCGTTTTATTCGCTTTTTTTTTTTGCTAATGATCAAGGCTTGATTTGTGTACAACAAATGAAAAAATTACACTGTAAAACAGCTTAGAAATATCATCTAGTAAACCCAAATTTAGAGTTGAGGGCTTTTACTGCTGCTAGAATACCCCCTTTTTTTATTCCGGCGATTTATAAATATTTTAAAGACGAGGTATGATTTATAAGTCGCTAGATAATATTTTTTAGTTTTTCACCTTGTATTTTTTTTTGTTTTTATCTGTGCAAATCAATGTATGGAATTTGCCATGATTGACACACTTACAGCCAAATACTCAAACGTCACATAAATCTAAGTGGGACTTAAAAGTCTTCTGTCTTTATAAAACACGTTCAAACCAGAACCTAAAGATAGCGCACATTTGAGGGTTGCTTAAAATTGAGTGACGTTTGAGTATTCGGCCATTACTGCCAAATATACCAATACATATTTTTAAATAATGTTCTATTACATTTTAGTATTGTTTGATAATTTTATTTGATAAACTATGTAAAAACTAAGAAAATATCGTAAAAAAACAGCATCACGTCACGCGTAATTGCTAAAAAATTTAAAAATCAGTGTATTGAATTTGCCATGTTTTTTTTTTTCATTTTCTCGTAATTTGGATATAGTTCAGAAATCTTGTCAGATATCCAAATACCTTGATATCAAACCGACCGTATCGAGCGCATGAAGTTCCAATCGTTGTAAATTACCTAGTGTGCAAGTAAATCATATAAAAATTCAATAAAAAATAAGATTAAAGAATCCCACCATAAATAATAACCCGCAGCTGGAAGTATATCTTCCGGAGATAACAGTTTGAGGAAAATGCTGACTGCACTGGTCCACGTTAAGCAAAACGTGGATCGGGTAGGGTTGAATTACATTTAATGATAATTAGATATTTTTCTCAATACTTTGCTAAAGGTATCGTTATGATTTTCCTTTTTGCTAAATTATTTGGTCATATAGCCATTCAAAAAATATTTCTATGGCCTTATAATATTTATCACAGAGGTAAAACTAGATACTTAGATCAGCGATGACATCGCAAGTATACCTTCTATTTTAACCGTTGGTTTTTGTGTAGATTTCTATTAAAAATCTACGTGTAGGTACTGCGTGATTGTTTGCCACCATCATTACATAAAAATAATAGTTTAAAAAAACACGCTTCTATTGCTAATCGAACTAAAAACTAAAAAATATTTTTTAAAAACAAAGAGTTTTATATTACAATAGGTAGTAGAAGATCGAACAATCAATTATAATGAATCGTCTCAAAATAAAATTATAATGCAATTTAAGTTATTGACAGAATAATTCAATTCAAAGCCAAAAGCGTGGGATATCGAAATATATTTATACCGACCCGACCGTATCGAGCGCGTAAACTTATTATTATTGTAAAATACCTACTATGCAAGTATAAAAAAGCATAAAATTAAATAATCGCGTCATAAATAATAACCCCCATCTGGACTACATCTTCCGAAGATTACAGTTTGAGGAAAATGGACTGCACTTAACTACTTTTGTCACGGGTCAAACTCCCGACCGATATTTTTTTCTTTCCTCTTTTTTTCTCATAATTCTAAATAATTTATTTTGTGTGCTACCGCGAAAAATAGAGAACGACAATTCTAACTAAGATAATTAGATGATATTAATTTTCTGCAAACTCATATTAATTCAATGTAACGACATCTTTATGAGGTGTGAGTCAAAGAAGGACGTGTATAGTAAGGATAAATCTGTCAGGAAAGTTAACGCCCGGTCACAAATTGTAATTTACTATCGCACCCGATGGACGTGTCGTTATAGACCTGAGTGACACACTGACTGCCAAATATACCAACAATTATTTTCACAGCTTTTTTTATAGTTAAGTTTTAATATAAGAATAGCATCATCATTATCATTTCAGTCAATGCTGGACAAAAGCCTTCCCCGAGGATTGAAATAACGGACGGACATGGACAGCTCTCATTTCGTTAAGTGATGAGGGCTGCCTATAGACACAAACACCAAGGTCAAAATGCAGATGCCTTACCACTTCTGATGCCTTATGTGTTATGCCTCTATGCTGGAAATAACAGGACTGTACATTACCACCTGACCGGAATACGATAGTGCTGAACACTACCATTTATCGGCAAGTATATTAGGTAATGAAGCTATTGGGCGATTTTTAAAGATTGACAAGCGGCGCTCCACGTTCTCTGCGTTTCTTGTAAGGGACTTGGTATGAAGATCTTCATATATATATATATATATATATTTCTTTGTATGGTGTTAAAAAAGTTACCAAGACTAATGTAAAACTATCTATTGATTAACAGCAGAATTTCTGTCAAAAAAATGTCAAGATTCGAATAATAACTACTAATTTCCAATTTTTTTTCTACTACATATCTGTGAATAGCACGCACACTCGTAAAACGTTATAAAATAGCATAACAACATCATACGATTATATAAAAGGCATAATTAAAGTTTCTAGGCGTATATTAATCACTTGTTAGTGTTAATTATCTACCTTTACTAGTTGACAGTCAGAATGAAAGAATGTGTCAAAGATTTGATAGATACAAACTATTTGTATGGGAAAAAATAAAAGAACAATTTTTTGGGATTTCCCGGCAATGTTCGAATTTTTCTCACCTTTTAAACCTCCACGAACATTTCAAGACCAAGATAAGATAAATCCGTTCAGCCGTTCTCGAGTTTTAGCGAGACTAACGAACAGCAATTGATTTATATATATATAGATACTTACCTATTACTAAAAAGGTTTTTTTAATGAAATACGGATAAATGCTTATACTTAATTATATTTCTAAATGCTGTTTGACTAACATTGAATCTGTGTGTATTGGAAATAAATCTGTGAACAATTCCAAATACACTATTTTCATAGAAACTTTCTAACAATGTTACATGAATCGCAAATCATTTTTATTTTTACTTTATAAAACATTGAGGTAATTTATTGGATATCATATTAGTCAAATGGACAGTTTATTTTCTAATTTTAGATATATTTAAATGCTGCAAATCTTTTTTTTTTTGAAGCCAATTATTTCTGATTACTGAAATGCGATCGACACATGTCATGTCATAGAGAGAAATTTAATGCAAAAAATTAAATATTTTGTAGATATGAAAAAATATTAGACACGAGACGTATTTATCTTATTTGAGGTTTTTCTAATAAACTCTTGAATGTATAAATGTATATTAAATAATTTTAACATTACTCCATATTTTATTGTGTTAGATAGAAATGTAACCAAAATAATGTAACTCACCTGTTTTTTTCTTCTGTAATTTTCTTCGTTCCTCTCTAGGTATTTTCTTTGGTTTAGTTTCAATGATATTGAGTATAGACCGATATAAATTAACTTCACAACTTTGCCCCGTTCAATGAAACTTAGTACTGACTGTGACGAGTAAACAAACTCATTAAGACAGGTAATAAAATTAAACGATAACCCTGTATAGCCCGATAAAAACGCATGAAAAGTTGAGTTAATTATCTGAGTAATGTTTAAGTACTTTACAAAATACCGGCCTCCTAGATTAATCGTACAGTAACTGAGGGACTAGAACGAAAAATAAACGTCTTTAAATCAAAACTCTAACTATTAGAAATCAGAAAAATCATTGTGAAGAAAATGATGAATAAGTACTTAAAGAAGAAAATTTTGCTTGCTACGAACTGGTATTCAATGTTCTCTAATAACTACCTACCTACATGGAGAAAGTAATAAATGTCATGTTTAAGCGAATCTGTAAAGACCAGGGACTTACCTAATTCGCGTAACGTAATTAGTCATAATTGTCATTGAATTGCGATTGAATCGCGTCTCTGTCTTGCTCTAACATGGGCATTCGTTTCAGCAAGACAGCATATTAATTCAATAGAGATATTCTATTTGAATGTCATCATTAGAGAAGAGATTTTGATGCAATCTGATATATAGTTGACCAAATTGTCGAAGTTATACGAATGTAATGTCCGGTGTGTATTTAAATGTACGGCCCTGTAATTTCCGGCACAGAGGCATAACACGTTAGGCCTCAGGAGTGGTAACGCATCTGCATTTTGAAATTGGTCTTTGCGTGGGTGTCTATAGGCTGCAATCATCACTTAGCATCAATGTGAACTGCATGCTTGTTTACCACTTCCATTACATAAAAAAATATATATTTACTTCAATTTTAACAAATAGATCATTTACATTTCCGAATGTTTTTACTGAAGAATAATCTAGTGCTACAAAAAGAAGACAAAAATGTATCACTTTTGAACTTTCAATAAAGGAATATATTCACAATTCCTACCCTAAAATTGAAAAATATCTGCCACACAGACAGAGGAAACCGGTTAAATCGAATTCGTTGGCCAAAAGACTTGGATTGTTGTTTGTCAACTTCAATATTTAACTTGTTCCTTGCAGTTGTAAAGTTTCTTCTATCATGAACACAATGGTCGCCGGAATTGACATTTATAGACACAGTCAAGACTCTGATAATATTCCATCTGAACTTTGGAAATAAATTACTGGATTATGTGAAGTTTCGTCGTATAGACCACGTTCAAAGATATATTACGATAGCTGTGTTATAGTTAATTTTAAATTGCATCTAACACTTGTGGTTTCGATTGTGAGACACGCTTATTTATTTTAATTTTGAATTGTTACTAAACGAACAACTTTTCCATGATCAGGTATTATTGATTCCTCGAAAATAATACAAACAATTTCAGTACAATTAAGTATTTAGATACTATTTTATTAGTTTGTTTTGATATGTGACATTCCTGAGAAAATTGTTTTCTCGTGCAGATGTTGTATTTTTTTCAGTTCAATGGTAATTTTTCTCATCATAGATTGTTAGTTTTGTTAAACTCCATCGCCCTTTTAGGTACAAAACAATGTGAGTATTTAATTTTATGATCTAGACCAAGTACCATAAATTTACGATGGAATAAAATATTGTACAAAGTTACTTATTAAGTTTCTTTATAAGTTAAAGTGGAGAACCTCCTGAACATTCATGTTCCTGGGGAAGATGGTCGGAATTCTAATAAATGCGATTTCGCAGCTCTTTCTCATGCTTATACCTAAACGAGACTAGTAGAAACATCTTGGATACACGGTCTCATCATACCCACAGAAAAATCGCCTTAATATAATAGGAACATCGTTTAAGGGTTATTTATTGTGTAAACAACAGAACATGTTAAATCAATTCTTAAAAGGTTTTATCACTACAAATTTGAAGCCCGCTGACAGCATTGAAATATGTAAATGGTAATTTATGCAAATCAACAAACAATAACGCATTAGTAGGTGCTTACAAAATTGTTTGATATGTTGCAATAAATTTTACACATTCTTAGAATCCAGATTTAACAGACATTAAACACACACATTCCACCACTTTTCAACTTGAAATAGTACGTAAATCATGACAGTGATCGAGCTCGCAATAAAGTCTAGACTTATTTAAAGCAGTCGTTTCGTGAAATCGATGCAATAGTCAACCAGCGGCTGTCCCGAGCGACGATCTAATGAGATCCCTGGGGAATCCCCGCTTTCCATTTTCAAAGACCGTTCACATTTGATGTACAGTTTATGGGTTGATTTAAAGCCATCTGCTAATGAAAGCTATTGTTATTAAGCGATTTTATTACACTTCACTAATGTTTCTTTTTTTATATTAATGTCGTGTGAAGTTGATTTGTGACGTGAGATATTAAAGATAAAATAAATTGCTATGAACATAAAGTTTCATTGGGCAGTTAATGTAAGAATACTACTGGTAGAGCTGCTTATTATAACTCTTAATCCAAAAAAAAAGAAGTTTATGAATCGAAAAAAATAGTAGAGCTAGAAAATATAGTGATACAATATGGCACAATAATATCGCTCAACCATAGATTATTAATGATTATTTCCCCTATCATCCTGACCAAATCCTAGTACCTAGATACCGCTTTCAACACGTATTATGATATGTTTTTATTTTTGGAATAGTTATAAATGTTATCTTCTATCGTATTAGATCCTTTGTATCGTGCGTATTGACTATCTAATGAAATTAAAGCTGAATCTCTGGTATTATTATGTAATTATGGTGGAAAAGAAGTGTAAAGTTCGAAGGGATGATAAGTAACAACTGCAGCCTATAGTTATTCTATAATATAAAAATAAGTCGGGTTTTCCTTCCTGACGCTATAACTCCAGAACGCAAGAATCGATTTCCACGGTTTTGCATTAGTTGGAAAGGTCTCGGGCTCCGTGAGGTTTATAGCAGAAAATTCAGGAAAAAATATTTATAAACCGACAACCACGCGGGCGAAGCCGCGAGCAACAGCTAGTCTATATTAAAACAATAGGCCAAACCGCAGATGCGTTGTCACCCTTGACGTTTTAGATGTTTGGCCTCTGTGATAGATATTATGGGCCATATATTACCGATTATATGTAAAATGTTTTGCACTTTGCTAATTCCAATGCCTAACTAAGTGCAAAAGTGCAAAGTAATATGTCGTGTCAATGGGACTGTTCAGACCAATCTTACAAGATCAATTAAACATCTTAAAAAATGTTGTAATCCTCTCAGCACATAGAAATGGTCTAATGTCTTAATTTAAGCAATTTCGGCCAGAACAGATTTACTTGCACATGATATGCAATCCTAGTTTTGCGGTCACGCCTTCGCCGAAGCAAGGGCAGATTATTGCCCGGGCAAAAGGGCCATCCTCGTAGGCCCGTACCGCAGCTGCACGATTCGCACGCAGCGGCGATGACTCATTCAGTTCAGAACTTGTCACTGGCTTGTCACTATAAACTCACTTTTTAGGGTTCCGTACCTTAAAAGGAAAAAAGGAACCATTATAGGATCACTCGTGCGTCTGTCTGTCTGTTTGTTTGTCTGTCTGTCTGTCTGTCTGTCCGTCTGTCACAGCCAATTTGCTCCGAAACTATTAGACCGATTAAGTTGCAATTTGATGAATATATGTAAATTGGTGACCCAAAGATGAACACGTCAAGTAAAATAATAAATTTTAAACAGGGGGGTAAATCAGAAAATTTGAAAAAAAAATCGTAAACTATGTCGAATGGACATATCAAATGAAAGAAGTTGTTGTCAGCATCTCAGATATATTTTTTTTATAATTTTTGCATTAACAAATTTGAAGTTATTTAAGAAAATCGACGAAAATTGACCATTCCCCCCCCCCCCCCCTATCTCCGAAACGACTGAACTTAAAATTTTGGAAAAAATGTAGAAAATAGTTCTTTGCCTGTAGATTACTGAAAAACCTATAAGAAGTTTGAGTATTCAAATTAAATCGAAAATTCTTAATAATATAACTCCCCTGCCGGTACCACCGTAACCGCTATGTCCCACTACACACACAACATCACCTTATTGCGAGTTAACCCGGGTTTCGCCACAGTCTGTGAAGCCTGATCGGCCTTTGACCACGACCTTTTTCGCACGTTCTTGTCGTACGTGATCCACTTTTCATCACCAGTTATCAGCTTCTTCAAAAATGATTCGGTTTCATTACGTCGTAATAAAGAATCACAAATGAGTACATGGTTCATTAAGTTTCTTTCAGTGAGCTCGTGAGGTACCCAAATATCGAGCTTTTTTTTGTACCCAGCTTTTTTCAAATGTGCCAAAACTGTTTTGTGATCAATTCTCAGTTCTTTAAGCTACGTCGTAACTACTGATATGTCGATCTTGCTCCACTTTTTCAAAAATGGCATCCATTTTATCCGTAATAGGGCGACCAGAGCGAGGTGCATCTTTGACATCAAAATTTCTGGATTGAAAACGCTTAAACCAAATTTGTGCTACTCTCACAGACACTGCACTAGGTCCATAAACATCGCAAATTATTTTCGCGGCTTGCGTTGCATTTTTACCTTTTTTGTAGTAAAATTTTAAAATGTATCGAATTTCTTCATTAGATTCACTCATCTTGATAGTACGAAAAACAAATGAAAATCACACATTTGCCTAATTTGAATTTGGAATTATGTTCTTTAAAATGTTAACTTTCTATGATACCAAAACCAGCCAGATACAAATACTACAGCCAAAGAGATTTTATTACAAGTTCATACATACTATAATGCGAAAAGACTTTTTCCCCAACCTATTATTTTCGAAAATATTTATTTAAATTACGGAACCCTCACCACGCGAGTCGAAGTCGCACTTGTCCGGTTTTTATATTATGGCATCGCTATAACGCATATTGCCAGTGTCAAGTAAAACGTTATTTCGTATTCGTAATAAGCAGCGTAAAAGTCAGAGTCAGTCAATCAATTTGTCAGTCGGTCACAGTCAGTAATTTGAGTAAAGCGATGGCTACTTTACCAGAACATTTACAATGAAGTTTAAGAGGCAACCCGAAAGGACGTGTTGTCGCACTATTATTCTATTTCACTATACACGGGCACTGTAATAAGCCTATGTAAAAAAAAGGCCACCAACTACACCAAGAAAATTAAATAAAATAAGAGCACCATATCCATACCGGTCTATTTCAAGGTTCTCGCCAAAAAAAAACTGCAAACTCACTTACTTGCGTGTAAAATACATCTGACATTCACATACATACATGTGACAGTTAGACAAAATGGTGTCTTTTCCTTTGTATCTTACTTAATACTTAATTTGTGTTACGGCCTTGTTTTGGCCAAATTTTTATAAGATCTGACAAAATATTGTACTGTAATTTTTTTGATCACTTTCAATAATCGATTCTGTAACCACATTCACCGGCCAACCCTTACGTTACTCATCATGGCGATAATTACGTGTCATCGACGACACAACGCAGCTATGTTACGTGTTCATCTAAATACTCCAAACCATGAAAACACAGAACAGCAAAATGCCAATTGAAATCTCTGGCTGATATAAATAAACACACTTTTGTCAAAATGTCGCCATTGTGGAATAAATAATGACAATCTCGCTTATTAAAAAGTAAAAAAACATGCCTGAAATGAAATTTACGAAATCCGTAAACAATTGTTTTTTTTTTTCATTCTTGTATCGTTAGTAGCCAGATCCAGAGATATTGAGTATTACCTGTACATTAATAGATGCACTGTATTTCAGTTTTTAATTCTGTAAAAATGAAACAAAAATTTATTACAGATACATAAACACTAATTACTAACGATATTATGACTTAGAGTGACACGCAAAAATATACGACCAAATCATGTATGTACATAATTCATCGACGAATGCAAACAAATACAAACGTGTGCCAATAAACCCTCCCAAATAACTGAAGCCCTCTTCACCTACTATTGCGTGAATATCACGAAACTGGCATTGTTTCAGGCGTATTTATTTCGCCCCCGCATTGTTACATTTGTTAGTAAGCTGACTGTCTCGACAAAGGCGAATTGATTCTCATCTAGTAAAGTGTTACGACTGATATAAATAAACAAGATTACACCAACGTTACCCTCGCCTTCCCGCTTATCTCATTCCATCGGGTATTAATATTATATATGGGATTGTTATCAAAATACACGACGTGGTATAGGCGAGAAAACAATACTTACAATTACAGTACGTCTTCGCAATCTTTATGTGATTGTTTTGCTATTTATCTAGTAGTGTTCCTCAAAGATCACAAAGGATGTTAAATAAGAATCAAATGATGGCCTTCAAATTAGATTACATACATCAAAAATGTAGGTTTCTTTGTACTAGCCATCTACCAACAATATTTTTGGTCCTAAGATTAACAGACAAGCAAACGGGCGACCTGATGAGAAATTGTTACCGTCGCCTATGAACATTTGCAACACCAAGTTGATAACTGAAGCGCCAGCCCTGAAGGACTCTTGACGCCTGTTTTGAAGGACCTTATATTATAACGCCGGGTAAACATCTCAGCACCTCAGAAGCAAATCGTTCCACAATTTTCACGTTCTGGATAAGAATGAATACGCGAATCAGACTGCTGAACACTTCAACGTATTCAATCTGTGTGGGTGCAACTTCTCTCTTCGAAGATTCATCAAAGAAGTTTCCGGTAATCCAAAATCATTGGACTTTATTACCATACATATCACGACTCAGCGACTCCAATTCATTCAATACTTAGCCTGAGTTGCACCACGACTTTAGTTAATTGTAACATTGTACATCCTTCTGTAACTTAAGGAAATCTGTTAAAGTTAGAGAAGGATGTGAAATATTACAATAACTTTAACTTTAACAAATGTTGTGGTACAACCGAGGCTTAATAATAATATATAGATTTTATATACGTATCTCTTTCTGAATCAATTTACTGTTCTATATCCGAGTTTGAACAGTTCCGAAGCTCCGTTTCCCCAGAGTCTTCGTTTTCAACGGAAACGTTCAGCGTTTGCTGGCTTTTAAAGTCATAAATGAAAATTGCAGATCTTAATTGGAAACAAAGTTCTATTAAAATCTACTGTTTTGTTTTCCGGAACTTAGTTTTTCATATCAGAATTAGCAATAAGGAGGTTGTTCTGTAAAGCACTGATTAATACATCCAGTATTTTTTACGTTCTTGCGAATATTTATTTACTAGCTGTGCCCGCGACTTCATCTACGTGAGAAAGTAGAAAGTTTGTTCAATATCTACCCGGACGAAGTCGTGGGCGCAGCTAGTATAAAAGTAGCGTAAGTTACTCCTTATTACATCAGCTATCTGCCATTGAAAGTCCCGTCAAAATCGGAGATACTCAAATTCTATGTATTTATATGTAGTTATGTATGTATGTATGGTTGTATGGAGATAAAAGTAGCCCAAGCTACTCCTTACCACATCACCTATCTGCCAGTGAAAGTCCCGTCAAAATCGGAGACACTCAAATTCTGTTTATTTGTATGTAGGTATGTATGTATGTATATATGGTTGTATGGAGATAAAAGTAGCCTAAGTTACTCCTTATCACATCAGCTATCTGCCAGTGAAAGTCCCGTCAAAGTCGAAGACACTCCAATTCTTCTTATTTGTATGTAGGTATGTATGTATGTATGGAGATAAAAGAAGCCTAAATTACTCCTTGTTACATCAGCTACCTACCCATGGAAGTCCCGTCAAAGTCAGATACACTCCAATTCTACTTTTTGTATGTAGGCATGTATGTGTGTATGGATGTATGGAGATAAAAGTAGCCTAAGTTACTCCTTATCACATCAGCTGTCTGCCAGTGAAAGTCCGGTCAAAATCGATCAAGCCGTTCCCAAGAGTAGCCCCGCCAAGCAGACAGCCAGACAAAAATTGAAAAAAATGTTGTTTTGGTATATGTACCGTGTATACATACATACATATGCGTTTAGTAAAAAGCAGTTATTTTAATATTACAAACAGACACTCCAATTTTATTTATTTGTATCTATATGGATTTATTATGGAAGCTACAATACAACATAAGACCTAAAAATTCTGTGAAAATTTTAAGCGTCTACATTATAGCGGTAACAAATAGGCAAATACATAATTTGTGAAAATGTTAGCTTTCTAGCTATCTACATATTTATGAGATACAGCCTAGTGACAGACAGACGGACAGACAGACAGACTGCGGAGGATTAGTAATCCGTAGGACCCGTTTTATACCTTTTAGGTACGAAACCCCCAAAAAGATAGAACTAAGATACAAAATAGCTTAAAAATATTCGATACGATTCTTTAAACTGACATAACTTTTTTATTTCTGAACCGATTCACATGAAACAAAGTGTTAAGTGAAACTTACCACAATATATTAGTGAAAACCGCAAATCGAATAAGCCGTTTTTGATATAAGCGTGCACAAACACACAGACAAACAGACATTTTTCCGGTATAAAAATACCCAGTGTTATGCGCCAAAGGTTAAAGTATAATCATACCAAGTTTCATTGTAATCGGATCGGTAGTTTTTATGTGATGCTTGAACAAACAGACAGACAGACAGACAAAAAAAACCTAATCACATATTTGTGTTGGGTATCGATCTAATAACATCCCCTGGTATTTATTTTTTCAATATTTTTAATGTACAGAATTTACACTTCTACAGATTTATTATAAGTAAAGATTATCTGTATCTATATAACTTCACGCCGTCCCTTACGAGGTAGAGAGAAAACGCGGAGCAGTAAATATCATGGTTCTTACTTCACCCCTGTAATCCCCGAAGGGGTAGGCAGAGGTAAATTCATGCATTCAATCATACATGCAAACACCCACGACTCACCGGTTACGTTTTGGCCCTTGTAACAGGTGGCGAACCTGTTGCCATCTCCGGGCACATTACCAAACTCCGGGGTACTGGAAAACTTGCAGAAAATGGAAAAATCCCAATAGAAGCAGAGATAAAGGATTTTAAACCGTTACATGGTTCTTACACGCCTCTTATCCTACTTCTATACTCATCACTAGCTTTATTCCGATTCTAAAAACTCTTAACCCCACCTTCAGACAGCTGGTACTCTACTTGTTTGTTCAAGATAGGTCAGTTTTATTCTTCCTCGGTCTCTGCAACCATCTACATTGGCAGATACTATGCAGATACTTATAATAATTACAAGCTGTTAATATTAAAAATGAATTTATACAAGAAGGAAACAAAGAATTGTCGGTGAAGATAATTTAAACTTCGGAAACGAACCAACTAATGTCATAGCATACACAATAACAACATATCATACAGCCTGTTTTTTCTGAAACAGTAGGCAGAAGTATATGCATGCGTACACACTCAAATTGGCCGATAAGTTTTACATGCCCCATCATGACATGTTTACAAATATTAGGACGTAGGAATGTGTCGGACGAACTGTTATAATGAAAATGTCCTCTAGCGAAAAAGCCTTCATTCCGTTTCAATACATCATTTTCAACTCAAGCAGACAAACGAGACTTGAAGGATTTACATTTCAAGGTACACGTGTATATTTTGTGCCATAACAAATGACTGAAATTGCCTTTGAAGCCCCCGACATCGTAAACGACCACGCTTTGTATTCTATTACTCTCTTCATCGTAAACTGAATTATTTTGCCTAATATACTAGTATCTACAGTAATATTCCTGTAGCTTTGTCACTACAGATAAACAATAGAAAAGGTTTTATAAACTAAACTACTTAACCGCAAACCCGCCATCTAAGAACACGGTCTATCCCATTCTTTATTTTTAACTACCCAATTCCGTCAGCATAAAAAGCGCTTTCTTGCCATTTAGTGCTGTTTTCGTCCTTTTTTACCTCAAAACCGTGGCTATAACACCTCTCCGGGGTGCGGTAATATTTGCATTTAGAGCGAACGACTGATATTCTGACCTTATCAGACGAAGATTGTGTTTGGGGGACGAATTCTGATGACGCAAGTGGAGCGAATCACTAGGAATACGAATAAGAACTTTGCTTTTATGAACGAAATATAATGTAGAATAAAACTAGCATTGATTGTTTATACCAATTTCTGCGAGTTTTTCAAATGTATTGAAATCGTATTCATTTCTTTTGTAGTTTTATTTGCTGAACAAACCAGAATCAAATGAATACGAAAGTTCTATATTACCATGTATTGTAAACTCATAAAAAAATTGGTACTGTCTTATTAACCGACAAAATAAGGAGGAAAAATAAGGAGGTTATATCTCACACGTATGTTAGTTTTTTTAAAAGTACGTTCACCGATTTCTCTTTCAATTCTGGACCGATTTTGGAAATTCTAATCTCATTTGATAGACACTTTCAAAATCGGTGGGATTAGGTGTTGGCCTCCATGGAAAATGGAAGGCCTCCCCTCCTACCCTCAAAATTTATATGGCATTTTCGTTGTGTTTTCTCAATATATTTTCACACCTAGTTGCAGCTGAAAAATATAATTTCAGGCAACTGAGCTTACTTTGAAAGCCATGGCACTTCCTTGAAAAATAAAAGACTTCAATGGTCAGATATTTACAATAGATACCATAAAGTGAAAAATATAATCCAACTGAGCAATGCGCATATTACTTTTTATTTACGACGAATGTTTAAGAAGCAAGGAAAGTGTGTAAGGACCGGGATATCTGGCTCTCCACACTCGGCCTGCGCCGTAAGGGACTAAGAGCGAAGATACATGTCTATTTTTAAATAGACTAGTAATTTTAAAAACGTTTCCATTCTGTTACTTTTGCAACTACTTATCTGGTTCTTAAACTTAGTATTTTTTTAAAAGTGTTTTGGATCTTAAACAATGATCATAATAAAATTACTAACCCTTTGAGATATTGGATTTTATGATATTGGATTTTGTGATTAGATATTGACTTTAAATTCAATCCCTACTTCCTTACTATTTTTAAATGCGAAAGTAACTCTGTCTGTTACCTTTTCAGGTCCAACGACTGAACCGATTTTAATGAAATTTGGTACAGCGATAGAGCTGACTTTGAGAAAGAACATAGGCTACTTAGTTACTTATAAAACGACATCTACGCGAGCGAAGCCGCGGGCAACAGCTAGTAATAAATAAATATTCAAACTGAGAACTGAGATTAATAAATCGAAACTCATATTTCGTACTATCCGCAAAATTACATTATATAGTCTTAACTATTGATAGACATAAACCCAAAAAGGTGTTGGGTAGTCAAAGGTCGGACTTCACTACCGCGGAAGCTCAACTCAACCACAGAGTTTCCTCGAGAGAAGAAACCTATAAATAATAAAGTGTACTACGAGACTTCTTGAGTACTAGGTAATTCCACAGTAAACGTGGAAACCGCATCTACGATTGCTACTTTGTCTATCTTACGATTGACTTTTCTATGACCGGAACTAAAAGCCATAGGTTTTTTGTCATTCTTCCACTAAATACCCATAGAATAGTGACCTGGCGCTACCTTTTTCGATTAGGTATACCCATCGATGATGGGAAGGCTGATTGGTCTGTGGGTATACCGTAATTCAAAGATTGTCACGTCCCCATTCAGTCAAAACTGTTCTTATTTTTACATGATATTCAAAAGAAAAGCCAGTGTTTTAAATGTATAATTAACCTTGTGTTAATACAATTAACCTTTACCACAAGCACACCAACTCATTGCAATTACCCAGCACCCAACAAATTGCCTAACAACTAAGGCTTCATTTTAATAAACCACGACGGCCTCGTAACAAAAAAGAGGGAAATGACAAAAATCCGAAAACAAATTTCTAGTAACAAAAACACGCATTCAAATTAACCACGAAACAGGATGCTCGTTACGTTGGGAACAAAAACATTATGAAAACAGGTGAGGGAAGCGAGCCCGGAATATGATAATCATATTTCAGAGTTACAGTCTACTTGTTGCCATTCATAATGTACTCTTGGTGGTCGCTGCTGACCTAGTAGCTTTCTTACTTTGCGCTTAGGAATTAATTACGAAAATGTTATTACGAAATCATTTAATTGTTCCAGATACTGATGGTAGGGCTCAAGTGAAGAAGGTGTAGGCAACACCGCATTACCTAATGAATTTACTTGCCGCTAAATAATAATATTCTGCGCTATCGTGTTTCGATCACATGTACAGAATTGTAAAACGTAACCGGTGAATCGTGGACATTGCTGTATGGTTGAATGCATGCACTTACATCAGGTATAAGTAGAGTAAGAGTGACTCTTTTTCTTTTCTTTTTACTCTTTGTTATCAGTTTCTAAAGGGGAAATGAGACATTCTACTGATATACTTTTTACATTAGTTTATTACATTTAGTTTTATATTAGTGATTTTTTGGACTTTACATATATTTTTATGTTGTTTGACATGTATATCAATTGTTATTCACTTTAATTTATTTTATTTGTTTTTGACATGTCATAAGAGGTGCCTGTCACCCTAAATGAATAAATGAGTTTCTAATTCTGATTCTGATAAGCCTACCATTGCTACCATTACTCCATCAGGGCAGGAATACAACGCTCGCTGAGCACGTTTATCAGTAAACTAGCTGTGCCCGCGACTTCGTCCACGTGAGAAAAAATAGGATTGTTCAGTATCTACACGGACGAAGTCGTGGGCGCAGCTAGTATAAATGTAGCCTAACTTACTCCTTATTACATCAGCTATCTGCCAGTGAAAGTCCCGTCAATTGTATGTATGGATGCATGGAGATAAAAGGAGCCCAAGTTCCTCCTTATTACATCAGCTATCTATCCGTGGAAGTCCCGTCAAAATCGATAGAGCCGTTCCCAAGATTAGCCCCGCCAAACAGACAGACAGACAAAAATTGTAAAAAATGTTGTTTTGGTATATGTAAATAAAATTAATGTAAAAAAGTATTAATTTCATCATTTAGTAAAAAGCGGTTATTTGTACAAATAGTCACTCCAATTTTATTTATTTGTATAGATTTATTATGGGAGGTAGGTAATATACAACATAAGACCTAAAAATTCTGTGAAAATTTTAAGCGTCTACTTACTACCGTTATTATTATAGAGCAAAAAATATACGAAAAACAAAACACGGTTATTGTATGCCCCCTTGGACCCCTTAACATTTTCATTTTCTTATTTTTAGTAATTAATTTTGTCTTTATAGCGGTATCAGAAATACATAATTTGTGAAAATGTTAGCTTTCTAGCTATCACTATTTATGAGATACAGGCTGGTGACAGACAGACGGAGAGACGGACAGACAGACAGACAACGCAGGATTAGTTATCCGTAGGGTCCGTTTTTACCTTTTAGGTACGAAACCCCCTAAAAGATAGAACCAAAGATACAGAAAAGCTTAAAAATATTCAATATGATTCTTTAAATTGACATAACTTTTTTATTTCTGAACCGATTCACATGAAACAAACACTAAATGTTAAGTGAAACTTACCACAATATATTAGTGAATAAGCCGTTTCTGATATTAGCGTGCACACACAGACAAACAGACATTTTTCCGGGATAAAAAGTACCCAGTGTTGTGCGCCAAAGGTTAAAGTATAATCATACCAAGTTTCATTGTAATCGGACTGGTACAGACAGACAGACAAAAATTTTTCTGATCACATATTTGTGTTCGGTATCGATCTAGTAACAACCCCTGGTATTTATGTTTTCAATATTTTTAATGTACAGAATTTACACTTCTACAGTTTTATTATAAGTATAGATAAAGTTTTATCGGCATTTTCACAAAGACAATTTAATACAGATCCGTTGCCATTTTTGATTTCTTATAAATACGTATACAATTGTGCTTCTTAAAGCCTAAGTTGTTTTGCCTTAGTAACAGGAGCCATAAATTATAATCTATCTTGTTTGATGCGGCATCATCTAAATCTAATCAATCACGATGCAATAAATCCTAGCATTCACAATACGTATCATTGCGGTCGCCTCGCCGTCGCCATGTATAATTTCAGTGAGAACGGTAATTGAAGGCGACCATAAAAAAAATTACGATCTACTTATTACCATAGAAAGGAGAAGCCATAACATTAGAAAGTTATATTTATTGCCCCCATTGTTTCTAATATGACGTTTAAATGCGTCAATCCACATCGATACTTGAAAAGGTATGGCCTATCAGATTTTATTGTGGGTTTTATTTCAAACATTATTAAATCGTTTTATAGGTTTTACGATTGGCTCCCAATACATTACAATATTGTGAGGTATTTCAAGTCGATGTTTATTATCGGACATCAAAAAGGGCAGGTTCAGAATACAAATATTTTACTCTATTTTTTTTCCCGTGCTGTGTTGTTGTTTTAATGTAAAAACAAAAGAAAATGTAAAGCTAATTTCGTTACTCTATTTTTTGTTTTTAAGGTGTACTTAGTGTCTGAATTTTCTTTAAAAATGTATTTTTACTTTAAAATTGCTGTTTTTGTGGGCTCCGTGTTCACTTTGTGACGGTCAGGGGTCACTATCACCACCTTACAAGTTTAAAAAACAATAATGTAACCGTGTTATATCGCTGTAGTGTCAACTACAGTAATACACTGAGATGAGTGCTATTTTTTTGACTTTACACATACATCATACCATCGTGATACCATCATACCTATACGTTAAATCATTTTAGTCATTTTTATGTAAAGTTTTTAAGTTAATTTCTGAAATAAATCCTGCATGCGGACTGAACTACGAGATTATTGAAATAAAACTATTTTTACGGATTTATCTCGCGTATATTAAACTAAAATGATTTTTAAAATCAACCCGACGTTTCGGTCGCTTTTAAAAATCATTTTAGTTTAATATACGCGAGATAAATCCGTAAAAATAGTTTTATTTCAATGAGTGTAGCTCGCGAAAACCTAAGAACATATCATACGAGATTATTACCTACGCAAACTAATTTTTAGTAGTCAGTATTGTAGTGGAATAAGAAATATACTTTATGTTTAAGTTGGTAATACAATATTATTAACTTTTGGTGCTACAGCTCCAGTGGCAGTATTTGCTAGTATGTACGGGTATTGTAATATGAGTATAATAATATACGATTACCTACTACTATTAAATACTGTATAAAGGGTTTTATATATTTTATGTAGGTAGATACATGAAATAATAAGGAAATATCGTAATAATAATGGAACATCTCAATTTAGATGAGATTTCACCCTTAAATCGATTCTGTGTCCTTAATTACGTACTTAACCTTAAAGGTCTCATGAAATCACAAAAAACTACCGAATTCAGACGAAATCTCGTACGCGGTAACCTAATAACCTGAAGATTAGCCATTAGATACATTTCACGTCTGCAAAAAAATATTCCAAGAAAAATTCACCCGAACTAAGTTACGGACGGAAGCTAGTATTACATAGAGCGGATTAACAAAATGGATGTCGCATTGCATTTTCTTCGTGCTAACGCAAATGGATATAAGCCAACGTAAACTTAACTCAACTGTTATGTAATTCTTGCAGAGTTGTTATACAGACTAAAGTAAGAGATTATTTCCTACGCAAACTAAATAATGTGTGGTGAATGTGAAATAAGAAATATACAGAGACTTTTATATCTATAGTAATCTAAATAAAATTAACTTTTAATGAGATTAAAAAGAAAAATTTATTAATTTTGTGGTGCTGCAGGGGAAGTGTTCGTAGGTGAAACTAAGAATTAACTATCGGCGAATTAACTAAGAACTAACAAAAATCTATCAGATCAGATGATATCCGCGGTACGTACGCGGTAACATAATTGGAGATTATCCGTTAGATCCTACATTTTGCGCCTGTAATATATTTTTTCCAAGAAAGTTCCACTTAAATCAAGTTACTGAAGGAAAACTAGTATTTTATAGAGAGGATTAATAAAATTGATTTCCCCGTTGCATTTTCTCCGCGCTAACGTAAACTTTACTCAACTGTTATATAATTCTAGGAAAGCTGTGAAACAAATCCAGTGGATGCAGACTGAACTATGAGATTATTTCCTACGCAAACTAAATAATGTGTATTGGATAGGAGCTTTGTTTGGGCACATTTTACGCCCTCTCAGAATATCTTATGCGTCCTTGACCCATGACGTTGATGTCATGACCTTTTCAATCAAAATATTCGTGGTCATACATAAAAAACACGTTGAATTCATAACCTCCTCCTTTGTTTTTCGTCGGTTCATAATGCGTACAACTATAGGACGAGAGGTTATGTCAAAGATCGGCTCACAATCATCCGATTCAATCTAATTGATTCTTTCTTGCTCCTATCACAGAAACGTAACTTCACGTCTGTAAGACAAAGAATTTTTAAACCGTTATCTCTGATAGCCCCCGACCTTGGAATCGAACCCAAGGACCTCCAGCATAGTAGCAGTGGCCTGCTTCCACTACGCTACTGAGGCAGTTAATCTATTACAGACATGCAGCTATCCACGTCCTCTTGCGATCACTTTCTGCTAATCCTCAAATCCTGAAATGTTATCTTAAGATACAGTCAATCTTTATTACGAATCTGCACTTTGGTCAGTCTACATGGTTCCCAAACAAACGAAAACGAAATTGTAAACTATGTGAAATCAGTATCTTTATTCGTCCATTTGAATTCTGCTGATTTACACTGAAGGAATCTAATCTAATGCATATAAATAACCGTCTCGTCTACAATCTACATCAAAAGACATCGAAAAGACTTCGCGCGTTGAAACCCAATCTTTTCTAGATGAAACGGATTTACTATTTCTATTCTTGAACAAGTTTGCATTTCAAAGGGTATGTTGAATATGCTCTATCTGAAAATGGAAAACTCTTCCAACGAATCTCTTGCTACTGTAATCATAAAAATAACATTTCAAACGTGAGTGTTCGAACAAACTTTACGTCACAACACACTATCATAAATGTAACAGTAGGCTAGCCAGGACTATATTGCATCATTTATTTGCCACAAAATGTCTCTGTTATAATTTTAGTTTAATAGTGGTATATGTTGCTAGCAACACTAAGTAGGTAAAAATTGTAAGTTGGTAACATTGTATTTTCTCTCCCTTCTTGGATCTGCTAGCGACGTGAGTGTACGGTGCTTTGTCATTAAATATTTTAACGTGTAACATGTATAATCAACAATAGTAAAACAAAATGTACGAGAATAAACCACCCTTTATACTGTCCGAAGTGATATTTGTAATTAACCAGCCTCAACCTAAAATACAGTCCACTATAAAAAGCCAAGCTCGCAACATTGGTCCTTCGAGCCGGATCTGATGGAAAAGTGCCTTAGAAGTAAAGACGGCTAATGGTAAAATTATATACCAGATCATTACAGAGCATTAGTATACTGCCTCTTGAAAATTGTTAAATAAGTTCTCTATTATTTTTTTCTGTAATTTTAGATCAATTTAACAATTTAACAAGCTTGATTATTCAGAAAGTGTTCCATTTATTCCTTTCAGTTTTCTGAAATCAATTATTTAGATTACAAAAATAACAAGTCATGTTCATACAATGTACAATCCGCTTACAACTACACACAACACTTTGTCGGTCTTATTAGATAAAGGGTTCGCTTTTACAAGACTTCTAACTTGATATTATGTTCTGTATATTCAGTATTGTAGTTGGAAGAAATTTTTGTACATAAAATATATTCTTATCTATCCATTTATATATACTTTGTGTTTTCTTCAACTAATTTCAAGGATGGATGCATAAATGATGGGGTGTTTGAAAGAACATGAAACTAAAAACATGTAAACTAAATTGGTAGGGTTTACCACTTTTGTATTATAATTTTTAGTCCAGAACTTAATGCAAGAGGGAAACTAATTACATCCCTCTTGATATAAAAAAAAATGATTTATCACTAAATATTCACACTTCAAAGCTTTCTCAAACCGTAACAAAAAAGAAAGAGAGATACTTTCACATTTAATATTAGGAATTTTGGAATAACGAATTGGGAATTTTCTGAAATTGTAGGTATAGGAATGTATGGCCCCCTAATAACTATCACAGAAACATTACAACTAAGGCCTCAGGGGTGGCAACGCATCTGCATTTTGACTTCTGGTTTTTATGGCGATATCTATTGGCTGCAGCTCAATCACTGAATATCCATGTGAACTGCGTGCTTGTTTGCCACATTTTATAAAGGCATTTGACGAGTGTTAAGGATGTTAACATTTACCGTTCACATACCTAGCCAAAATCTGAGAGTGTTACTGGAAATCTTCGGGAAATCGCTTCAAAATTCCTCAGGCCTTCATTTTTGGGCCCAAAAGTTCTGGCTGAACATTACCAACCGACCATTACCAACCAATCAGAATACAAAAGCGCTGATGATTATTGTTCAAGTACACTCGTAGTAAATTGGGTAATGTGGTGATACCTAACAACCTCCAGTTCCTTCACTTTAATCCCACCATCAGTGAATAAATATGATCAAAGACTTTCTACTCCATAGGTACACATAATGGATACTGGGAGTGACCAGTGAAACGCGCAGTTAAATTAAAGTACAGCGGCATTTCCCTTCATGGCTAAATTACTGAATTGAAAATTTTATACACTCAAATAAGTTTACTAGATGTGGCAATAAAAATCAATGGTGCTTATATTTTTCACTGAAGAAAAATACATATGCATGGTAACGTTGTGCATTTGTCGCAACGATTTACGTCCAGTTTTGGAATAAAGTAGGAACGCCAACAATGTATGGCCTCGTAATAACTATCACAGAGACATGACACGCGTAAGGTCTCAGGCACAGTATAAGTACATACAGTATTTCATCGCCTTTGAAGTTTTGCAATATGCCGCCTTCACCCATAAAACGCAAATTCATTAAGGTTGTCACGTTTTTGGTTCTTATTTACGTTGTTTGTAACGCGTCATATATAAAAATCCTAAAAACATGACGCCTGTAATCCCCTAAAGGGTAGGGAGAGGTAAATCGGATTCATACATCCTCGATTCGTCGGTCTCGTTTTGGCCCATGTAACACGCGGCGAACCTGTTGACATCTCCGACATCTAACTTTACCAAACTTTGAGGTATCTCAACCTATCAACAATTTACCAGTCTATCATCAATCTACCAGTATTCAAGTTGGGCGATCTATCAGTACGCCAGAATTCTAACAATAATAATGTACCGATCCTAATATTCATCCATACCTTTTAACTCCGTCCAATATAATCCGAATATAAAATACATACAAACAAAAAAATATTTGGAGTTTTCTTTAAAGATTTTTTCGTTTTGTGAAGTAAGTATGTACGTAAAGTGTAAAATATAACAGACATTATTAATAAATGAAAATGAGAATAAAATATTAACAGTAAGGTTGACATCAAATTTTTTAATATAGAAATTTTAAATCTCGCACTCGCACCCCTTAACGCTAAGTCCCAAGTAGATGACAGTTTTTGTATGGGCTACTTGGTACCGCCCCCTCCGTCCCTCGCGTCACACGCCCCGCACGATTGCTCTGACATTACACGTTCGTTGGATAGTAGGTAATGAACACGTTCGTTTTCTTTAGACTGTGTCTCAGGGGTGGCAACGCATCTGCATTTTGGTCTCTGGTTTTTATGTAAGTTGATGTCTATAGGCTGCAGTCATAATCAGTCACATCAATGTAAGCTGCATGCTTTGTTTGTCACTTTCATTACATTAAAAAAAAAGCTGTCTTTTAGTTTCGGAGATGAAATCTCATTGATGGTAATTTTATGCTACAGCTAGACGTCCACAAAGCTGATTCTTTTCCACTGCTGAGACATAAAACCTTTTGTCCCTGTCTTTTTAGCATGAGTTTGTCATGCTATAAAAACTTATTTTTCTGAGATTGTAAGACCGAAATTAGCCTGTCTTAATGCAAGTATTAATCCTCGAAGCAGCAGCTGGACCCTATATGTATCTTGGACCCCAAGACAATAAGTAATCAATTGTCTTGGGGTCCAAGTATAATCTATTGTCATACTTTTTTGGAGGCCTGAAGGATTAAGAAGGAAAATTAACCTGCAAATTTGTGTCAATAACTGGTTACGAAAATCAAATTACATAACTATACTATTCCAGTGTAAAATTATATCTCTGTTGAAGCCCATCACGATTCTCTCGGACGTCCGCTTGTCTCAATTCAATACGGCTCACATGCAAATTTGTGTTGAATTGTTGATTGTCGCCTGTATCGGCAAATAATCGGCCGGGGACTGGCTACCCAGGCCACCGAACTTTATGTAGCTGTATAGACGATTGAGTACCAATGGTACGTATTTGTATCGATCTATATTGTATTAATATAATTATAGGTATACTTATTACTATTTCGGTCGTACAAGACGTCGTTGTTTGCCTACCCCGGAAGTAACTTGGCGTGAAGATACATACATATACACATATTTTGGTCGCAATGGACCCAAAAATTCCCGAAATCACATTGATGGCAATTCTATTCGATACTGTCGCTAGACATCTACACAAAATCTTAGCACTTCAATGACGTTTTTTTTTCCCTTGGACTTAAAATGTTAGATTACGTGGCTGTACTTTATTATTTAGCTGAAATACAGCAAAGTGCCATTGAGGAGCAAATATTAAATACAGCGCGTACAAATGCGTACGCCCTCAACGTTCTCCCCTGAAGTTATATCACAAGTGTATATATTATTAATTAACGCAAATAAAATAACGCATTTTTAATATTTTAAAACGCCATGGAATTCAATCGTTTCTATCTAAAAATGTCTTGCAATGCACCAATAAAAAAATAAATTAAACAGCAACGTCAATCACCAGTCTTAGTAACTATCTGTTAAATTATTAAATGATGCCCCTGAGCTTCTCCATTGGAACTGCAGCATCAGTTATTATAATATTATCGAACAACATTGAAAACTGTAATCTACAACACAATTTCCATCAAGTTTATTATACAGAAGGCAACTTTGTACGGAGCTTCAACCCTTGTAATCAAAATAGCTTGTAGGGTATTCTGAGTGGATATTATGCACTACAACTTAAGCCTCAACATGCTTGTTACAAACACGTATCTCATATGAAAAGGATCACTATTTTCTCGCTGCGGTACAAGAAAATGTGTGTAAAATTCACACGTTTCGAATTTCCTTGAAAATGGAACACAAGCAGACCTTTGTTTAAGATATGATGTCCAAACATTCACGACTTGGTCAAATCTTTAAAAGGAAATTGAATATCAACGTCTTGATTTTTGAATACATTTTTCTGTAGGCCATACAAATATCTGTCCCGGTGCGGGGATCGAACCCGCGACCCTTCGAATCAAACGGCCATCTCACACCGCTGGACTAACCGAGAAGTCAGACAAAAAGTCTACGATTTGTAAAATATTCAATGAGAAATTCATAATATGGTGTGTTCTAAGGTTTTTTCGCGAGCTACTCTCATTGCTAATTATTTTGTAAGCGTAAGTGTAAGCCTGGGTTGCACCGCGAAATTTATTAAAATTAAAGGTAGTTAGTAAGTGTAACATTTCACATCCTTCTCTAACTTTAACAGATTTCTTTAAGTTAGAGAAGGATGTGAAATGTTACAATTACTTTAACAAATGATGTAGTGCAACACAGACTAAGCGTGTTGCTTCCCGGACAGACTGTACGACGCTGAAAAGTGCGAAGCGTCGGGTTATTTTGAAAAACATTTAATTTAGTATACACGAGATAAATCCGTAATAACAGTTTTCTTCTCAAACTTTTAACTCAAATCTTTAAGAATTATGGATCATAAGAGCTAAAGTTCTCGTAACTAAATTCCCATGCAGGGATTTAATTGATGGTTCTCCGAGCGTATCTGACATACTCGAACTTAGTTCATAATTGGGCTTCAGCAAGTGGTGCGCTAACAAGGTCCGCGCATGCCAAAACACGACGCGAATTTTGCAGGAAACTTGCCAAAGTCGCGTCATTCCTAACATGAACTATCATTTTAGATAAATCAAACGCATTTTCTGTTTAGCACTTATATTATGGATTCTTACACTTAACCCGTCAAGTCACGAGAAAAATATGACAATTGATTTCAATTGGCATCCTGATCAGTGATCCTGACAGAAAAAAAAAGTAACTGCTATGATTTTTTTGAAGGAAAAAGGTTAAACTACTAACTACACTAAAGCAATAAAAGGCGATAGCAGATTTCTTGCATGAGAGAAGAGGACTTATATTATTACACTAAAACAATTTTTCTTCATGAATGATGAAGGTAGACGAGGCACGAGAGGTTTGTCTGAACCGGGATATCTGGCGCTCTACACTCTCTGCCTACCCCGTTAGGGACCTGGCGTGAAGATACATACATATAATTTTTCTTCCATTTCATTAATACTAAAATTCTTCCGAAAGCACTGATTAAAATCGTAATTGAGCTTTCTTTCAAATAGGGCATTACTATTATGATCGTCTAGGATGTTTATCATATATCTGGACAAATGCCTCCAGAGGGTGAAGTTGATGGACGTGGGAGTGCGTATGGGTGACTTAGTGGTGAACTGTCTGCTTTTCGCAGATGATGCGGTAATTGTTAGCTCTACACCATCTGGGCTACAAGCACTAGTCTCAGTCATGAAAGAGGATTGTATGGAGAAAGGCTTATAATTGAATGTGGATAAAACTAAAGTGTTAGTATTTGAAAGAGATGAACAGAAAACAAATGCATGGGTAGTAGTAGATGATGCAGTGTTAGAACAGGTGGATGAAATTGTATATCTTTGATGTGCTTTTAGCAAGGACGGTAGGTACACCACTCACATAGAAAGAAGAGTGCTTGCTGGGAATTGCGCGAATGGAGCGTTGGTTAAGCTGCTAGAATCTAAACATCTCAGGCAGCGGGCTCGACTAGCCGTACATAATGCTGTACTTACTCCAACGCTTTTATATGGAAGCGAGAGCTGGGTATGCAGGAAAGAGCATGAAAGTAAGTTGAACGCGGTCGAGATGAGATCTTTGCGCAAGATCTGCGGTGTATCACCCACCGATCGCGTTCGTAATGAAGATGTAAGAAAGAGACTTTGTGTGAATGATAGTATCGGTATAAAAATGAAGAAAGGTATGCTCCGATGGTTCGGGCATATAGAAAGAATGTCGAATGAGTGAATGACTAAACATATATACAACGCGAATGTGGATGGTTGCAGAGGCCCAGGAAGATCAAGACTGACCTACCATGACCAAATAGGTCGAGGTCTGTCTGATGGTGGGGTCAAAAGTCTTTGAAATCGGCGTGCATGTATGAAGAGAATGATGAAGGTAGACGAGGCACGAGAAGTTTGTCAGAACCGGGATATCTGGCGCTCTACACTCTCTGCCTACCCCGTTAGGGACCTGGCGTGAAGATACATACATACTATTATGATTTCGCAGCAAGTATATTAGGTAATACTTAGGCAGTGGTGGTGGGAAAATGAACTATAGAACGAAAGCTGTGTTGTGTCGTCGATGAGAACGAATAAATAATCCAACACTGAATACATTTTTAATGTGTCATGTGGCTGCTGCAAAAACAAAAAGGTGTCCAGTTCGGAAATTTTGGTATACGTCAGGTAAGATGCCTGAAGTTAAATAAGTAGCTGTAAATAATTATGGTTTTTAAAAAGTAAAGGACTCATGTTTTTATATCTCATAATTGACGATCCACAATGAAGTTTTGGTACTTTTCTTATGTAATGAAGGTGGCAAACAAGCATGTAGTTCACATCGATGTTAGGTGTCGAGCAGCCTATAGACACTCAAAAAAAGACAAGAGGTCAAAGTGCAGATGCGCTGCCACCTGAGACCTTAGATGTTACGTCTCTGTGATAGTTATGACGAGGCCATACATTACCATCTAACAAGAACACGATAGTACTGAACACTACCATTTGGCAGCAGATAAATAAGGGATAATGCGGTGGTGCCTACGCCCTGGAGCTCCTTCACTGGAACTCTACCACAAGTTTTATATCTCTTTCAGTCCTCACTATAAAATATATCCACAAAGACTTTCATCACACAACACTAGATTACATATCAACGCCTTATCTTAAATTGGCTCAGAAACTAGAGTTAAGTGATTTCTTTATAAAACCTTAAAGAGAAATGGAGAACGGTGAAAGAAAATTGAAATAAAAACTAAAAGTGATCCAGGTTGATCTCGACTTAAACTAGATTAAAGTAAACCACTCAAAGTTAACTAGGCTAAGCTGGCTACGGACAAATGCTACCATTTTTTCACCATCTAGTCTGCGTGCTGGCTTTACTAAGCCTATTAAAATATTTTTACAAATTGGAGCCAAAAGAAAATGTTGCCATTAAATTGGTGCTTGTAGTCAAAGAAAAATAATGTGGAGAAATTTAGTTATAACATGATTTCAATTCTGTATATACTATAATGGCTTTGTGTGAATGATAGTATCGGTGTAAAAATGAAAAAAGACATGCTCCGATGGTTCGGGCATATAGAAAGAATGTCGAATGAGCGAACGACTAAACAGATATACAATGCTAATTTTGAAAGTTTGCAGAGGCCCAGGAAGACCAAGGACCGCAGCTGAAGATTGAATTCAGAAAAACAATCATAGCAGTGTCTACCCAATTATTTTATCACTCAGTTTTTAATTGGAAAGTAATTTAGCAAAAATTATTTGCAAAAGAAGCTAACATACAAAAGTTGGGTTATATATTGGGAATATATTATTATCTACCTACTATTACTACTCTATCTAGTATAATAAGCTAGTAAATACTACTATAGGTTAATATTTCGAGATAAAATAAACATGTGATTCATATATACCCACTGTTCTTTTAATTTCCCATGACTGTATGATTCTGTATGACGTCGTTCAAATGCTACGTTGTAAATAGTGGCAGCAAGAACTAGCTCAATTAGGCGTTGCAATTCACAACTAAAATTTCCAAGAAACGTTTTATCCACCTATTAAAAATCTACTTTGTTCCTTGCGCTTAGTGTGTATTTAAAACATAACTTTATATCAGACTTTATTCACATGATACTCGTACAATGTAATTAATATGGTTCCTCAAAGCTGGCATAATGGGAGATAGCCATAGCCTCGAGAACTTTACAACTCGACGATAAACTCGTCGCATCGGCTTTTCCTTTGTCGTCAAGAAACTTTTCACCCAAACAGGACAGCCGAAAAAATATGTTGTACCATAAATACTTGTCTGTTTATTCATGTTGGGATTTAGGTTATAAATGAAACAAATTAATCAGTTAGATATGATTTGGAGGTATGTCATTCATACAAATCCTTACGATTGGGCCACTAGTATCTTTTGTAAGTGCAATTAGTAAATAGTTGATATTTTATGAATATAGAAGTATGTGAGGTGATAATAACCGAAGGTATACCTAATTTTTTTTGTTACTTTTAGTGTTGTTTACAAACAAAATTTACAGTTTTGAAAAACTCAAAACTATCTTTTTTCAAGTTTACCTAATACCGTGCACTCCTATGAGAGGCTATCTTCAAGGTTTAAAGAAAATAAGTTTAATGAAGATATACTTAAATTTATCAAATATTCCATATCTAAGGACATTTACTCAGAAGATGAAGAGGGAGGCCAATGACGACACACTATACAATATTCATGTCGAATAGCTATTTAATAATCTAACTTATTATAATAGGTAATATGTGCAAATTACTGAAATTTATACCTACTAAAAATTTAAAATCTATAAAAATATAGACTTTAAACACTAAAAATCATCGATACACTAAAAAGTAAATAATAATAAAATAGAACATAGCATATATTTTATTAAATTTCTTGTAATATTTTGAAATTGTGCCACCAATTACGGAAACTTTTTGGTTAAAAAGCTTTTTAAGATTTATATTTTTAAGATTCATATTTTTATTGTAGAATTATTAAGAAGTATCTTATACTATTATTCTAATCTATCTAAAATGTGTTTATTATTATATGTAGACATATAATAATAAACACATTTTATATGTATGTGAACATTTTATATGTATGTGAGTATGTGAACATAATAACATATACCTACAAGTTACCATTTTTAATTATAAGAGTGTCTAGTACTAGCACAAACCTCGTTAGTTAGGTTTATTAGTACTATATAGTAAAGCCCGTATTGTATTTTTATTTGAAAATAAATAAATAAAATAATAATAAAAATATAGCCAAAAACCTTATTTTTTGAGGTCAGTGAAAAAGGGCACAAACAAAGACGATAAGAAATATTCATGAAACGAAATTGTTTCGTGAGGTGTCTACAACAGTAAACGGGAGGCGTAGATTATCTAAAAACTAATTACTTTCTTTGAAGCGAAATTGTAAGTACAAGTTCTTGAAGTTAGTTTTCATTAAGACGTTAAGCGAAGTTGAAAGTCGAGGCAGGAAATTGAGCAATTTTGGCATTACGTTGTAAAAAGAACAATTTGAGCACGAAGCTCGCATCGTGATAACATTTTTAACCGTCGAGAAAAACAAATGCAACTCAATTACGTTCAACTCGCAAAATCGCATCGATTTCACTCTCATTTACCGACCTGCATACCTTTTTATTGTTATCGTTTAAATAAACAGTGGTTCTACTATTACAATTAAGTGTGGTAGAGTAAAAATTAAGATAAGTTATGCTGATTACGAAAACTCTTCAAGATTTTATGTAAATGAAAATTAAATTCTCTTGTATTGAACTTTTGAGATACTTTATTTTGGAAATAACTTGTGGACAATAGTAACATAACTTTAAATCTGTGAGGGGTAGAAGCTTTAAAATGGATTCATACTTATACACAAGATGTAAAAATGGACAAACCTGTTGAAATTTATCGCATACATTTACAAATTTTGTAGTGGTACCTGTCAATATTTAGAACCAAAAAATCCATAATTTACCATGTTGGTCGTGTATATATAACATCCCAGTAATGGTCATTTGGATGACTTTTGAAATTTGATCTTCTTCATTTTAACCTCTGGCTTTTGTGTAAATATAAGGCTGTAGTCATATCAAATATAATAAAATTCATCAACTTCGGTTTTAAATGTTCCAATACGAAGTTCACGAAACAGAATGTTTTTTGTGATGCAGAATCAAGCTTAATAAATTAATAACGTATTAGCCAGACATGTTTTCATCAATGAATTAGAATTACCCAATAAAACATTAATATGTACGTAATTCGAAGGGAATTAAAAGCACTTCGGGTCGAACCCGTGTCAGCCCAACTTCTGGCATTGCTGATTCACCCTAATTAATTGTTTTTGTACATATCGCCTATCGTGTATCTGCAATATCAAGAACAGAACTTGATTTGTGTTTCGTGTAATTATGAACCTATTTTATAACAAAAATCAGAAAACTTACTTTTATTTGTTCTTATGTAGAAACGTACATAAGAACAAATAAAATTAATTACAGTTAATAATAACAAATACACATGTCAATTTACTTTTTTTTATTTGATATATCATTTTTCAAAATTAAAGAAACTTAGTGGTCCTCAAACTCAAGAATGAATTGCACAACCATTTACTATTAATTTAATAACGTATACTTAAATTCATACGAATCACGATTTCTTGTTTCTTTATATGAAAACACCCTCCTTTTATAATAGAAATTTGATTTAAAACTGCTTACGAAAATAGATTCTAAGAATCGCCACAGACAATATCTCTTCAATTGTTTTGATTCTTACGATTGTAAACACTCATTTTGAAAAAACATCAAAATCCAGTAAACTGCTGAAACATCGTATAATTCCGCTAAGTTAGAAATATGACACTAAATTTCTCTTGGCATAAGAATTTTATACCGAACAGTATTAAGGTAGGTTTCTGGATAGTAAATTGCAACGCAGTATTGCTCACTCGCAACCAAGAAACTTTAATCATTATTTCCCAAATGTTCCATAAAGTATATAAAATTGCACTTCATAAACAACACCCATTTACTAACTAAATACTCAAGTGGATACCTTTATCAGCTCTGCTGTAGTTACCCACTATATTAGGGTAATAAAGGCGAAATTAATTAGAATATTCTCATGACAACATAAATAAGGGGACAAATAGCGTAGTCGCGCTCAACGAAATTTCAATTATATCAACGTAGGAGAAAACGGGCCGCACTTCCTCCCTCGTTTGACGCCTTACAGCCTACAGTTGCTGTTTACATTTTGTTAGCGGAATGAGAATTTAAAATGAATTTTCTTAGCTCCAAATGTACGTTAAAAGCCAGGGAAGCCGTTGCGTGAAATTAGCGACTTTTTGATTGTAAGCTTTGTGTTCGTGACATTTAAATGAACTGATATACTTGAAAGCGACTTTAGCACCTATTATTTGTGAGTAAATATGTTATTATTTATGTTGTTACAATAATTAATGACGCACACTTAGATCCACAGACCAATCAGCCTTCTTAGATCAGACTAATTTGATAGTCCAAAGGCAGAGTAATAAAAGTGATGACATTAAGTTTTATTCCAATAAGAATTCCCAAAATTAAACTATCTTAAAAAAGAAGAAAACAGGATTGATGCATGAGGACGAGAAGTACCTAATAAATTGAGCTACATTCAATTATAAAATGTTTCAACTGATGGTAGAGCTCCAGTTGCAGAGCTCAAAGGCAAAGTCAACACCACATTGCCTTATCTATCTGCCACTAAATGGTCATTTGTATTGGTGTTTACGTATTTCGTTAAGATGCTAATGTACCTATGCTCTATCATTTATTTATAGCAGTGGTTCTCAAGCCTGATGGTGCAAATAAGGTAGCATCCTCTAAGTAATTTTATTAAAGTACTAGCTGACCCGGCAAACTTTGTTCCGCCTTAATGGCAATAAATAAGCGGAGAAAATACAAAAAAAATTAAATACCTACATTAATCATTCATAATTATTTCTGTATTTTAGTACATAGGTTGCTCTTCATTTAAGTACCTTGTGATACACGACATTTTTTGTTTTATTATCAGGCGCAAAAACAAACAACGCAGATGGTCTTCCGACCCGTGAACATGTCACGTATAATTGACCATGGGAAAAACATGAATGTTCTAGATTTAAACCACAAACTTTTAAGGATTGGCCTTGTGATTTGTTGATGGTCATGGCAAATGCAAGACGTATCGGAAATTGAAGTCTTTTAAATTCAAACGGCATATCGGTTGGGATCATATGCTGTCGAACGGGATAAAAAGTATCCTATGTCCTTCTCCTGGCTTTAAACTACCTTCCTGCCAATTTTCAGCTAAATCGGTTCAGCCGTTCTTGAGTTATAAGTGGAGTAACTAACACGACTTTCTTTTATATATATAGATTATTAAGACAAGAGCGATATTGTTGTGGGGCCACAACAGATGCTTCCTTAAGCCCCAGAGCTTCATGCAGCACACTTTGAGTATAACTGATTTATAGCTTACTAGCGACTCGCCCCGGCTTCACACGGGTAATATTAAATTTAATATTATTATATTATTGTACCTTATTTTTTTACCTTCCTCAGAAAATCCTCGTTCCAATATTTCAAACTAGAACAAAATCCGTTCACAACTTACTGAGATTAGCGCATACATACTTACAGACATATAAAATAGAGGGACTTTATGTATGCAGCATAAAATTTTACGTCTCTTTTTTTCTAAAAATGTACACCGTTCTTTTGCTTTCTTAATATGATGCCCTTTGCCCTTTATTATATAAACTTTAATACCTTCTCGTAAAAAGAGCTTGCCATTACTGAAGAAAATAATAACTACTCTCTATTTCGAAGCAACATCATGAGAAACGTCGTTAAAACTTTTTCGAGTCGTTGTTAGGTACTTTTTTGCCAAAAGTAGTGAGGAATTATCTTGTCTTTTTGTATTTGTACATGGATTGTTTCTCTACCGCGAGTTTATAGACGGATTTTTAAGAAATATTATTTTCATTCGAAATCATAACTATAAAATATTTTTTGAAAAATTTGAGATACCTACAGAAAATAGTTGGACACAATCGTCGGTTATGTGCTGGAATTAAAATAACCACATAAGGTACATATGTACGTTTGTGCAAATAACTTTGCAATAGTAGAAGTAGTAGTTAGTATAAGTCTTAGCCCTGCATGAAATATGATGGTTTATATTGAACTAGTTGTTGCCCGCGGCTCCGCACGCGTGGATGTCGTTTTATAAATAACTAAGTAGCCTATGTTCTTTCTCAAAGTCAGTTCTATCTCTGTACCAAATTTCATTAAAATCGGTTCAGTCGTTTTGACGTGAAAAGGTAACAGACAGACAGACCGACAGACAGAGTTACTTTCGCATTTATAATATTTAGTAATATTTTGTAGCGGAAAGATGCGTGGGCCAACACCTTACAATTCGACAAGAATCGCTCCGCTTATGAATATTGGACCACGCATCAGAATCGTACGATCCTTTGTTCGAGCTCCGGCGCAGGAACTGGTTTTGATGGCAGCGCGGCGGCCGGCGCGGCCGCTCCACGGACGAGTCTACTTTCAACTTATATCGAGCTCGCACGCGTCGCGCTAACTAGCATTGCTTTAACGTTCGTCACTCGTAGTTGTACAATAAGTTCCGTATAATGTTATTATGCTTATTGCTTCTAACCTCCATTAAACCATCATATTAATTTCATAATCATATCGTTCATTCTTTCACCTTTCATTCTCATTTCTTTCATGAATTAATTATCTTGCCTTCATAACATTCTTTAATATCTTTGCACGGGTTCAATCCCTGCGCGTTGGTGGTAGGTAGTAACCGACCTACCGCTACATTGGTGACCCTCGACATCCGCGAACGTTCTGCATTTTCGATCGACCTACGTACCTACACATCGTGCCTGTGGAAGACTTCCAGAAAATCTACAAGATCAAGAAGATCGGGACTCGCTTCGGTTTTAAAGGTACCACGTACGAAGGAAAGTGACCGCGTGCTGTGCTTTCGTCAGTGGCTGACGAAACAATAGGGTTTGGTGTGTGGTCCAAGCGGTGAGCGTTTTACTTTTTATTTTAAAACTAAGATGTCTGATTCGGACAACGACAAAGAAGTGCATGTGAATCCTAGTGTACTTAGAGTAGGTGTCAGAATGCCACCATTTTGGCCAGAGGAACCAGGACTATGGTTCGCACAGGTGGAAAGCCAATTTAAATTATCGAAAGTAACGACAGACGAGACCAAATTTTATTATTTAGTAGCTCAATTAGACCACCAATATGCTGCCGAGGTTAAGGATATTATTACTAATCCACCTGAACGCAATAAATACGAGAAATTAAAATCGGAACTCATTAAACGCTTGTCAGCTTCTCAGGAAAAGCGTGTTAAGCAGCTTTTGATGCACGAAGAGCTTGGCGATAGGAAGCCTTCGCAGTTTTTACGCCACATGCAGGGGCTGGCAGGTCCATCAGTGCCAGTTGATTTTTTGAGAACGATATGGTCCAGTAGATTGCCATCAAATATACAAACTATTATTGCTTCACAGGTCGATATTCCATTGGACAAGTTGGCTGACTTGGCGGACAAGGTGCATGAAATAGCACCAGCTTTACCTCAGGTGGCGAGCACATCCACGCATGCTGACCATCAGGTCCAGATGTTTAATGATCTTGCGCGGCAGGTATCTGAGCTCACGAAACAGGTAGCCCTACTTACCACACAGGTATCCAATGGTGGCAGACAAGCACGGTCGCAGAATTGGCGAAGCGCCCGCTCACGATCCCGCTCACACAGCCGCTCGAGACCTACGCAACCACCACCAAATCATCCCTATTGTTTTTACCATTTTAAGTTTGGGTCAAGAGCTAATAAATGTAGACAGCCCTGCCAATTTCAAGCGGAAAACTCTCAGGGCGGTCGCAAGTAGCGGCCAACGACTGCCCTTCATCGACAGGCCGTCTTTTTGTTACCGACAGGACTTCAAAGGTTCAATTTTTAGTCGACACAGGCTCCGACTTATGTGTGTTTCCGAGGTCCGCGGTTAAAATACCCTGTTTGAGATCTAGGTACGATTTGGTAGCCGCCAACAATACTGTAATTCATACATACGGACCTCTCCAATTACAGTTGAACTTGGGGCTTCGAAGGAACTTCAGCTGGAACTTCACCATTGCAGATGTGTCAAAGCCCATCATTGGTGTCGATTTCCTCAGTTTCTATGACTTGCTAGTAGATTGTAGAAACCAACGCCTGATCGACAACAAAACGGCGCTGTCGGTAGCTGCTGCGAGCTGCAATTCAGAGGACGTAGCATCTGTAAAAGCAGTGGTAGGAGACTCTGACTACCATCAGATACTACGTGAGTACCCAGATATTACTCGACCCCCAGGTCAACAGCTGTCAGGGAAACACAATACTCTGCATTATATTCGGACGATACAAGGACCACCCGTAGCAAGCAAACCAAGACGCCTTGATCCATCTAGATTACAGATCGCCAAGAAGGAGTTTGCTGAGATGCTGTCCAGTGGTGTAGCGAGGCCCTCTGAGAGCCCTTGGTCGTCGCCACTACACCTTGTGAAGAAGAAAGACGACGGGTGGAGACCATGCGGCGACTACAGGGCACTTAACGCGAGAACAATACCTGATAGGTATCCTATCCGTCATATTCATGATTTTTCTCATCAGCTAGCTCACTGTAGCGTCTATTCTACTATTGATTTAGTCAAGGCATTTAATCAAATAAAAATAAACCCTGACGATATTCCGAAAACAGCAATATCGACACCTTTTGGACTCTTTGAGTTTCCATATATGACGTTTGGGCTGAGAAACGCAGCTCAAACCTTTCAGAGGTTCATCGATGAGGTGTTACTGGGCCTTGACTTCTGTTATGGGTATATCGATGACATTCTGGTGTTTTCAGCCAGCCCTGAGGAACACAAGGAGCACCTACGTATCCTGTTTGAGCGCCTGAAACAGTACGGTATCGTCATCAACACAGCTAAGTGTGTATTAGGCCGATCAGAAGTTGTTTTCCTAGGATACCAGGTGTCAGCTGAGGGAACGAAACCACTGCAATCTAAGGTTGAAGCCATTCAAGAGTATACGGTTCCGAAGACCGTCAAGGAGCTGCGGCGATTCTTGGGTGTGATAAACTTTTATCGTCGATTTGTCCCGAACGCAGCTCAATTACAGGCACCACTGATTGCAGCCCTCGCAGGTCCTAAAGTAAAAGGTACACATCCTGTAAATATGACTACAGAAATGCTGAAGGCTTTTGAAGATTGCAAATCATCACTGTCCCAGGCAACACTTTTAGCTCATCCAGACTCATCGGCAGAATTAACCATCGTGACTGATGCATCTGACACTGCTATTGGCGCCGTTCTGCAACAACAAAAAGGTGATAGCTGGCAACCTTTAGCTTTTTATTCTCACAAGCTCAGCAACGCTCAACGAAAGTACAGTCCTTATGATCGTGAACTATTAGCTATCTACGAAGCAATCAAGTACTTTCGTCATATGGTTGAGGCTAGAACTTTTAGCATCTTAACTGATCATAAGCCACTTATTTTTGCCTTCAGAATGAATCGGGACAAGTGTTCACCAAGGCAATTCAGGTATCTCGATTTTATTGGACAGTTTACAACTGACTTACGATATGTACCTGGCAACAAGAATGTCGTTGCTGATGCTCTTTCACGCGTCGAGGCCATATCCGGTGCCATTGACTTCGAAGATCTTGCAAAGTGTCAGGACAAAGATCCAGAATTGCAGGACTTACTCAGTCATGGTTCTTCGCTAGTATTGAAGAAGATCGCGTCACCGAAAAGTAACGACTTACTGATATACTGTGACGTATCAACGCAATCGCCTCGTCCGTATGTTACACCCACTTTCAGAAGAGACGTCTTCAACTCACTGCACAATCTCCATCATCCAGGCAACGCAGCTACAGTGCGACTGGTTACACAAAGCTTCGTGTGGCCAGGTATACGCAGAGATTGTAGAGAGTGGGCAAGGCAATGTTCGCAATGCCAATCATGTAAAATTTTTCGTCATACTATTTCCCCGCATTCCTCTTTCCAAATTCCCTCATCCAGATTCTCTCACATTCACCTCGATATCGTTGGACCTTTAACGCCTTCGAATGATTTCAGGTACTGTCTCACTGTCATCGACAGATTTACTCGATGGCCTGAGGCGTACCCACTGCGAGACATCACGGCGGAGACCTGCGCTGCCACTTTGGTGTCCGGTTGGATATCAAGGTTCGGCTGCCCTCTGAAGGTGACTACAGACCGTGGTCGCCAGTTCGAGAGCCACCTTTTCAAGGCCCTCACTGCCTTGCTTGGTGCACGCCACTTTCGCACCACTGCATACCACCCCGCTGCCAACGGCATCGTCGAGCGACTTCATCGGCAGCTCAAGGGTGCCATAATGTGCCATGATTCTTTACAGTGGACAGAAGCACTTCCGCTGGTACTGCTAGGCATGCGTAACTCCTGGAAGGAAGACGTCCAGGCTACGCCAGCCGAGCTCGTCTACGGTGAAGCTCTACACTTGCCTGGGCAATTCCTGTGCCCAAAAGATGACTTCACTACTTCTGATGTCACCGAGTATGCTACACGTCTGCGCGCCCAGATGGCGCGGCTCACTCCAAGACCTACTTCATGGCACGGCACTTCTCCGTTCTATGTGCCTCGAGACTTACAAACCTGCACACACGTTTTCCTTCGCCGCGACTATGTTCGCAGTTCCTTAGAACCTCCATATGCTGGACCATACAAGGTCCTTAGTAAAAGTTCCAAATTTTTTACACTGGAGATAAGAGGGAAGCCCAACAACGTCTCCATCGACCGACTGAAGCCAGCATACATGATGCGAGAAGAAAATAATCGTCCAGAACCAGAGACCTGCCTTCCTTCGACTGCGACTACAAAATCCGCTACTACTACGGAACCAGAACGAAGAACGAAGAGTGGTCGAAGAGTCCGGTTCCCCGATTTTTATCGACCGTAGTTACGGTCTGGCCAGGGGGAATATGTAGCGGAAAGATGCGTGGGCCAACACCTTACAATTCGACAAGAATCGCTCCGCTTATGAATATTGGACCACGCATCAGAATCGTACGATCCTTTGTTCGAGCTCCGGCGCAGGAACTGGTTTTGATGGCAGCGCGGCGGCCGGCGCGGCCGCTCCACGGACGAGTCTACTTTCAACTTATATCGAGCTCGCACGCGTCGCGCTAACTAGCATTGCTTTAACGTTCGTCACTCGTAGTTGTACAATAAGTTCCGTATAATGTTATTATGCTTATTGCTTCTAACCTCCATTAAACCATCATATTAATTTCATAATCATATCGTTCATTCTTTCACCTTTCATTCTCATTTCTTTCATGAATTAATTATCTTGCCTTCATAACATTCTTTAATTCTTTGCACGGGTTCAATCCCTGCGCGTTGGTGGTAGGTAGTAACCGACCTACCGCTACAGGGAAGTAGGGATTTCTTTTACAGTTCGCGTAAATCTTAAACGCCACTGAGTGAAGTTGCCTGCTAGCGTCAGGACGTGACCATCCTACCGCCAACCACTAGTGCATACAATCACACCATTCTAATGGGGCGGTATTCACAGCAATAACGCAAGATGGTGGTAGAGCTCCAGTGACGGAGCTCGCGGGCGAAGGCACCACCGCTTTACCTAATATTTTTATTTATTTAAGCCTTTATTGCTGAATACCAAAATATATTTAACAAATTAACAAATTGTATCCTATTCTAGCACATCGAAGGATGCGGTTTTATTGTTCAGCGTGTCATGTGACATATAGGCCTCTTCCAGATTTTTCCATTCTTGCCTATCTTTAGCTATTCTTGTCCACAATACTCCGCCGATAGTTTTGAGGTCATCTGCCCATCTTTTTATTTGCCTGCCTCTATTTCTTTTTCCATCCCGTGGCTGCCATTCCGTTAACATTTTGGTCCATTTCATTGTACTGTCTCGAGTCATATGTGCTGTCCATCGCCATTTTAACTGTTTGATTTTCTTTAGTATGTCTTCTAGTTTTGTTATGGATCTGATTTCCTCGGCTCTTTTGCGATCTTTTAGTGTAACGCCTATCATACTCCTTTCCATTCCTCTCTGACACGATCTGAGTTTTTCAAGATGTTTGCGAGTCAGTGCCCAGGTTTGACATCCATATGTGAGACACGGCAAGACACATGAATTGAACACTTTTTTATTAATTGATGTAGGGAATTGCTTACTTTTAAATATCTCTTTTAAGGACCAATATCTATTCCATATACTAATTACTCTCCTATCTATTTCTAGGTCAGTTTGATCTCTGAATGCTAATAGTTGTCCTAAATATGTATAGCTTTGCACGTATTTAATGTTTTATGGTTACTTCTTCTCTTTTAGTCATTACTTTTGTTTTAGTTTTATTGATGGTAAGACCGACTGCTTTACTAGCCTCGGTTAATAATTGTAACATTCGTTGTAGAGTGGTTCCTAATATACCCTAATAAACCTAATATACTTGCCGCTAAATGGTAGTGTTCAGCACTATCGTGTTCCGATCAGGTGATAATGTACGGCCCTGTAAATTCCGGCACAGAGGCGTAACACCTTAGGCCTCAGGAGTGGTAACGCATCTGCATTTTGACCTTAGTCTTTGTGTGGGTGTCTCTAGGCTGCAGTCATCACTTAACATCAATGTGAACTGCATGCTTGTTTACCACTGCTATTATATAAAAAAAAAGATGGACAGCAGCATCCTGCGATAAACCTACCGCCATTGCTGGCGAAACGTGGATTCATACGTTTATACGGACACGTCACGGACAAATATAAATAAACACAAACATTATATGTAATCGTAAACAAACATTAAAGCAAACATTGAATGTGTACATTGAATGAAAATTAGCGTGCCGGAATTTAATTATACAATTTACACAACATTTTATTATGGGTATCCCATAGAGACTACAGAAATTCACAACTTTGCATCGGATTAAAAGGCGCCATACATTATTCAGGGCTAAAAAGGATTTATTTCGAAAAGGAAAAATTACGGTTTGTGATACTGCCAATTACTTAAACTAATTAATTGGTTGTTTTCCTGAATCGTAACATCAACATACTTTTTGCTTAATGAAGCCAGCAATAAAGTACCACTCTCATGGGCTAGGGGTGTTAACTTCGAAATTAGTGAAAATGTGAACATCACGTCTTTTATCTTCCCGAAGCGATATGCAAAAATTCTGCCTGTCGCTATTACATACATATACATCTTTACATAAGTTTAATTTTATGTATATATGCAGAAATTCGATATGCAGAAATTCGTAACAAAACATATATTTGTTTTGTATGTCTTTAAGTTGACAGACAAGCAGACGGGCCACCTGATGGAAAGTCGTCACCGTCGCCTATGAACATTTGCAACACCAGGGGAGTTGCCAACGCGCTAGCCCTGAAGGACTCTTTTGACCCCATTTTTGAACTTAAGTACATTTCCAGATAAATTTTATTTTATGTATTGATGGTGGTGAACATGCATACATTTTACATAGATGGTAATTGAATACTGCAGTCTATTAATATCTACACAAAATCCTGCAGTCTAATGCAGATGCATTGCCATCTCATATCTTATTGTTTAACGGGAACACAGTGCTTAACACTACCATTTGACGACAGATAAATTAGGCAATTGATATTAAGTGATGACTGGAGCCTATTAGACATCTGCACCAAAAACAGAGGTCAAAATGCAGATACATTGTCACCCCTGAGACCTAAGTTGTTGTCTCTTTGATAGTTATTACGGCGCTATAGTTAAAATTTTTGAGTTTTCTTTTGAGTCAGTTTACATAACATGTGATTAATACATTTCTTAGGCTAAGGGCACTTTATTTTTTTTCCAGTAACTAAAATTCCATTTCGTTTCAAGTATAAATACCTACCTCAAAATTTCTCTGTTCCAGTTTGTTATTTTAACAGGCAAGGCACCTACTGTATGGTCTCCTAATCTCTGGGCCTCACTATAACAAAGGATTTGGACAGTAGGATTTGAAGTGGCAATATTGAATTTTAGAGCTCTAGTATTTTCTTTATATTTTTAATTAAAATATCAAAAGGCTTAAAAATGAATCATGGTGTCATATTTACGACGAAAAAGAGACTGGGCCACCAACTTAGTATTTTATAATAAGTAATTACAAGTAACTTGAAAAATATATTCAGTTTTTCTCTTATTAACCCGTAAAATATTTCGTATAAAAGACATATAATGTATAGGTATGTTCTATATAAATAGAACACTGTTTATTCACATGTAATTGACACCTTCATAAATATTCAACTTGGAGAGAAATCAGGTACAAAAATGGACAACCCTACTTAAGACAAAGTTGCAATCTCCAAATGAGTCCTTTTTCGTAAGTCGCCCATGTTTCCGTGGATTTTACCAGAAATCTCGATATTCACACAATTCACTTACTTACCTACACGAGTAACTTGTAACTTTCTTGCAATCGTGCCAAATTAAAGGAGTACTCGAGAGTCCTTCGTTAGAGTTATTTGCAAAGATTTACGGCTACTATGAGTATAGACTTTTTTACATTTAATAAGTACTCTGAGTTTTTTATTTATCCTTACATTAGCAATATAGGAAACTTGTGGTAAGAAAAAGATAATCAATTATAAAGTCAGAATTATCGGACCGGCAAAGAAAAAGTTCGTTAAACGAGGTTTCTTTTGTTATCAAAAGCATAGCTTACGAAATGAAAGTTTATAAAAAATAGCCAGTGAGTTTTAAATTTAAGCATGAACTCTTGGCTCACCTGATCCAGGCAAGACATTGTAACATGATGCCTTTCATGATATATTAAGCATTAGCCATTGCGTCATGATGCAAAATAAGACACAATGTCTACGTATACTAAGTTATATGCCAACCCTAGTACATACCTAATAATCACATCAAAATCATACATAATAATATAATGGGGACCAAAAAATGAAAAATGGAGTAAAATGGAATGATAAAGACAGTTGGTAATCTCTAATAAAAATGAAATAACATTTGCCTAAACTCGAGAATGGCTAGAACGAATTATCTATTGCTATTTTTAAAATATTCACAAAAGTTCAAGGAAGGCTCAGATGGGAAAATATGAAGATATTGTAAAGAAAATAGGACAAATGGTTAATAGTACAAATAGTTTGTCAAATCTATATATATATATATATATATATGTGTGTGTGTGTATATATATATATATATATATACATTATTCAGTTCTTAGGCAGCATAAAGTTCGCCGGGTCAACTAATTTTGAATAAATTTATCTACGAGTTCAACAAATATGTAACTTCGTAACTTCACGCCTGTAATCCCCGAAGGAATAGGCAGAGGTAAATGCATGCATTCAACCCCCACACCCACGATTCGCCGGTTACGTTTTAGCCATAAAAACAAACAAATATGTTATTTGCCAAAATAAGGAAAACTTCTTTAAGTTTCACTAATTGCCCATTTCCCTATCGACCAAATACTCATTATCTAAACTCAGCTAAAATGGACTCTCATTCATCACGTTCAGTTCTAAACACGTCAATGCAATCGACTGTTATTGATGCTAGTTAAACAGTGGAAAGCTTTCAGTGTCTCAAATTGTAAGCATTTAATTGGACTTTGCGTATCTTGCGCGAGAGAGCAATTTCTCACTGAGCGTTAATTTCCAACAATCGATAGGTTTGAAGGTTAGGTTTTCCATTGATTGATTGGAGTAAACGAAAATTATATGAACCGAATACGTCTGAGTTATGTATTTGCTGTTTCGATATCACGAGATTTACTTTAGTAAATAATATCGTAAAAGGTTTAAAAATTGTTTCCAATATAACTTTGAAGCTAATATGTGTCTAACTGTTTGCAAGTTCACGTTGATGGTAATTTAATCCAACCTTGAAAAAAGTTGCCATCTCTGAGGCTTAGGTTGTTTTGCTTCTGTGATAGTAATTACTGAACTATCTACACATTGCTATACAACCGGAATACGATACCGACGAACACTACTATAAAGGCAGCAGATAGATTAGGTATTATGGCTCTCTACTCTCTCGAGCTCCATTATAATTCTATACTATTTTTTTCACAAGCATACAAATAAATACAATGTAGCTAATACTTATCATAATTCTCAGCTTTAGATGCAGTTGGAATGCGAAATAAAATAAATGTTTATTTACATTAATGTAGACTACAGCTGCACAGTTACAATGCAAATATCAACAACAAAACAAAGTAACAATAAGCGAAATGTATTTTATTTTTAAATGAAAATAATTTTAACCGTAATTTCCCTAACAAATACAGCTTTTACCCTTAAAACTTTCTCATGACCGCTGCAAAATTCCACCAGGTGTGGCGGTTGCCTCGTTGCGGTCTTAGATAAATGTCCAAGTCATAAGAGAAAAGAGATTATAATAAATTTTGTTCAAAAAGAAATTGTATAATGGACAGGAATAACTGTCATTGTATAATTATGAAACATTACTAGTCTTAATATACGATGTTTGAAAAAAATCTTGGAAATGTAAAAAAAAAACTAAGGTATTTATAGATAAAGCATTTGGTCATTTTGACTGCAGTTGTATAATAATGAAATGAAGTCACGGCAATAAGTTAAAGCACGCACATTAATTAACAAAATCACTTTTCTAAACAGTCGAATTAGACTGTTTAGAAATGACCAAATGCTATATCTATCAATACCTTAAGTTTAAATTTCCAAGCTTTAATTCAAACATCGTATATTAAGACTAGTAATGATTCATAATTAAATAAAGATAGTTATTCCTGTCCATTTTACAATTTAGAAATGTCAACGTAAAAACGCAGCGATTTACATCTCAATTTCGAATAAAATTGAATTTGGCAAAAATAGATCCACGTACGTATTATACCTACATACCCAACAAATTAAATTTTACTAAAACAGTACAATCGTATTATTCTCAGTTTAATTTTCATACCTTCTCAATATTGATGATCGCGATGAAACAACAATGTGTGATAGTATAGTATAGTATATACTATCACGATGATATACACATTCCACTATATAAGAACCAAGTAAGTGCAATATAAAAATTAGAACCGCTTCCGCCGGTCAGTTACCTCTGGCAGTATCACAACTTAGACCAAACGCTCGGCCCCTTGCGGTCCAGTTTACAGTAGTCCTTTGTTTGGTAGCATCGCCCGCGGGCTGTCATCAACCGTTAAACGTTGTCGACCGTCGAAACACGAGCCGTGTAGCTTTGTTAATTTCATGGCGGTTTGCATTTGTCCTTGGGCGAGACCTTGTTACAATTTTACAGCGATGAAAGATAAACTGTCAGTTTAATTTTCAGAGGGTGACTTTTGAAGTGTATTTTCGAATTGTGTTAACACACTGGCTTGTGATGTTTTAATTGATAGATGTGGACTCGGATCAACTAGCTTCATCATAATCATCATCACTTCAGCCGAAAATCTTCCACAGCTGGACAAAAGCCTTCCCCAAAGTTGCTTACAACATTGTTGTGCTGTCTTGTGAGACACAAGACATTAGGGGAGAATAAGCCATAATTGTTACCCTCGGCAGGCAAATCGGTGATCGTAGTGTATCGGTAGTTTTACCGCGGGATCCTGCTGCCCATCCCACGTATTTATATATTACTGCCCTGTTGAAATACTTTGACTGTAATTATTATTGTACCTACGGTTGACTGACTGCAGTAGCGCAAATATTCTCTTGCATTAGTGCGTGATAGGTCCGTACGTCTCAAATCCATCCTACATTTTTTATGGACATTTAATGTTGGAATCATATTTTTCAAATTACATCTTAAGGGAGCGACCCGGTTAGTCCAGCGGTGTGAGATGAGCGTTTGATTCGAAGAGTCGCTGGTTCGATCCCCGCACCGGGACCAATATTTGTATGGTCTACAGATATTTGTTTCGGGTCTGTGAGTGTATGTGTTGTATGTGTACACGACCACCACCGACACCCACGACACCTACGACACAGGCTTATACCTAATGTGGGGCTGTGAGTGTAAGCGGATAAAAAAAAATATGTTCTTTCAGTTGTGAGGAATGAGAGAATATCATAGAAAAACCTGTCACAATCTAAACGTGTAATGTTTTTCGTTCTTACCTAACCCGTTTGCGCATTTTTCTTAGATATACCGTTCGGTAGTTGTTTCTAAGTTGATCCGGTTGTTCGTGGGTAGTAGATATATAAATAATACCTTCAACAAAAAAAGCATTAAACCATCTACAATGGAATTAAATTCGCATGATTATATTCAATAAAACTCATATCATTTTATTCCATCACAAGTTTACTGCGTGTAACGGAATTAGCTAATCGGCAATCAAATGCGAAATCACCGTTAAGGTAATCGCATTGCCAATTAAGAGATCTCAAGTCTAACAGGTTCTTGATACTTGCGATTTAGCAAACAAGTGTAATCTAAATCGTGATGTCTCTGGTTACTTATCACAAGCATTTGCTTGCAAACCGTTACTTCAAAACAGGCTTCACAGTAGCCGCTTACCAAGATAATATCCTGAAAATAGATACAAATTTAATATAGCTGAGGTGATATTATTAATTATGAATTCGAAGCGCGCATGGCCCAGCGGCTGGTGTAGATCGTAAACGATCTAAACTTTACTTTTTGATTTTACTCGGTTAAGCACTACGGGCGCGGTCGGGTAGTATGATGGGTGACCGCTAGTGGCAAATTAAATGCGCGTTTCCGTGCTTCGGAGGGCACGTTAAGCCGTCGGTCCCGATTGCTATCGATGGATAGCCTGATGGAAACCTTGTCGGAGGCCTTATGGGCGGTTTGAAAACATCCGACAGCGGGTTGGCCACTAACCCACCCACCTCCACCAATCCGCATTGGAGCAGCGTGGTGGAGTAAGCTCCAGGCCTCCCCCCAAAAAGGGGAGAGACTCGTGCCCAGCAGTGGGACGTATAATGGGTTGCCATTATTATATAAAATTTTGATTCTTTACAACAGGTCAACTTTTCTTCCACTAGTGCAGTCAGTCAACCGAACAATGGCGGTCAAATCATTCCAATGGAGCGGTAGTAAGTGCAAAAACGCAAGATGAGCAGCAGCGTGCTGCGATAAAACTACCGCCACGGCGATGGCCAATACGCATGCCAAACGTGGCGATTATGGCATCCTTATGGATCTTTAGGCTGATATGATGATGATGATGATGATGATGATTTATGATGGTAAGTATCTATGCTGTTCACATGGATAGTGATGGTTGTAGCCTAAAGACATAATATATCATCTACACATAAACCGGAGGTCAAAATGTAGATGACATCCCATTCCTACAACTTTAGTTATTTTTGAATGAAGGCACGCAGGCGGCTTGTCGCGGCAGAAGTGTACTTCATCGGGCAATCGGCGACCGCAATCTCCGAAACTGTTAGACAAATTTTAAAGATTATGTAAAAAAAACTATACGCTATAACGTCACGCTATAATATCTTTTTGACAACCCGGTTAGTCCAGCGGTGTGAGATGACCGTTTGATTCGAAGGGTCTCGGATTCGATCCCCGCACTGGGACAAATATTTGTATGGCCTACAGATATTTGTTTCGGGTCTGGGTGTTTGTGTATGTGTTGTATGTGTACAACGGCACCCACGACACAGGCTTATACCTACTGTGGGGGATATGAGTGTAAACGTAAAAAAAATCTAGGAACAGAGCTTTTCATAAATTGAACAGTTTTACCAATGATTTTCTTTTACGCTTGGACAGTGTAAAATTATGGCGATCATATGGGAATTTTATAATAAGTGAAACTGCGGGTAAAAACTACTACATAATGTTCATTCAATTATGATATGATATTAAACCTGACGTCGGTGAACTGTTAACAATGTGACATTATGACGTGTTTAAACACGCTTCACATAAAATTTTTATAACTGGCTGGCTGATCGATTAAAAGTAGATGACCATAATACACATGGAAAACTTATTTTTATGTGTAACGGATACGGTTTTTTATGGTTACAGGATCCTATACAGTGATTTGCGAGCAAAAATAGAATTTATGTATGGAATTGTATGTGTGGTGCGTTAATTTATAATAATCTTAAGCGTAGGTAGAGTAAATTTGAACTCATCATACCTTGTTTCTAGGTTTGGTAAATATTTATATCCATTCAAAACATAATATATGAAATTAACAAATAAAGTATGCATGATGCGAACCTAAAACGTAATACTAGAAAGATACCTTACTCTACAACCACTTGACCTATGCGCAGTACACTTGTGGTAGAACTCCAGTGACGGAGCTCACGGGCGTAGGCACCACCGCATTGCCTAATATACTTGCCGCTAAATGGTAGTGTTTAGCACTATCGTGTTCCGGTCAGGTAGTAATGTACGGCCCTGTAATTTCCGGTATAGAGGCATAACACCTTAGGCCTCAGGAGTAGTAACGCATCTGCATTTTGACCTAGGTCTATGTGTGGGTGTCTATAGGTTGCAATTATCACTTAAAATCAATGTGAACTGCATGCTTATTTGCCACTTCCATTACATAAAAAAAAACTATGAGCAAAATAAATTTTCCCAACCAATTTGGTATAGATATAAGTATTATAAAAATGCGATAATATTAACGTTAAAATTACATTAAAACGTTTACATAAAATTACGCTGATGTAGGTCAATCGAGCTCATTAATTACGCTTTGAGTGTCATAATTGCGACGAAATTACACGGGTGAGGAGCGCGTCGCATTCGGTACGTCGTAAATTCATCAGCGGTGCACCGCGAGCGCAAAAACTATCGTTCAAATTGCTGGTATTTATAATGACAATATACATCTACTTGGAAAACAGTCGTGGTTTTATCGTAATATATTTAATAGGAACAATACGCGCCCATGAAATCTATTTTTTAGTCAGCCGTATTTTGTGAACGCGCGTTTGCTACACTTTGGAAATGCAGTTTACACACAATTTAATCAGATGCATAGGGGGCGTCCATAAATTACGTAAGGTGATTTTTTATAATTTTCTGTCCCTCCCTCCCCTCTGGTGAGATGTTGTGAGATTTTATCCGACCCCCCATCTCACGTGAAATTTTTCAAAATGTGGGTACCTAAACGCGTTGGATTTTTATTGAAAAAGGAAAAATATGCTTCGTACTTTTATTTAAAACTAGTTAAGGCTAGTAATTAATATTGCTGGTAGCTATAAGTGTGATAAAAATAAAACAATAGAGTACAAAAATCGAAACCGTTGCGATTAATAAAATTATATCTACTCCAATTCAGCCCGCGCGAAAAAAGTGGCCACCTATGTATATTTTTTTTTGTTTCAATTAGAAAAATTGTGTGATATTTCTTTCCCCAACGTAAGATTAGATGAGATTTTAAACCCCCCTTAAACATCTCACGTAATTTATGGACGCCCCCATAATATGCTGAAAATGCGCGTAAAAAGGTTTACTACGTAAGCGAATCAAGTAAAAAAAATATGTTTCCATGAAGTTACGCTTATGTATTTTGGTCAATCGAATTAATTAATTACGCTTTTAAAATTACCAGAAAATGGAGCGCGTCGCATTCGGTAAGTCATAAATTCATCAGCAGTGCACCACAAACGGCTCGAAGACTACTATTCAAATTGATGTTATTTAATTAAAATGATATTATAATATCTACCTATAATATAGTCGTAATGTTATTAGAAATTAGCTCTGCCTGTGACGATACTTAAACTTTTCATTGATGCTCTCTTCCTATTGATCATGAAAAATAAAAAATACAAAGGCTTATTTATAAACACAACCAATTTGATATAAAGCTTGTACAAAAAATATATACAATACTATGTACTGCATGAAGTTTAACTGTGCTAGCGTTGTATCCAGATACAACATTATAAATGCATATCTTAACACGTAGCGATGTGAGCCAAGTTATTACGTTGCTGTGTACTTGTTTGGCATACTTTTGGCATCGCATTCGCAAGGTGAGCATATTTTTCACAATGTGATTACCATCTGGCCTATTCTGTAGCTGTACGTTTGCGCTCGAAGAAATCTTGCATTTGGGTCAAAAGTTATTGAACATTTACTTAAATGCCTTTTTTACCTCTAGGAACAAGGTTTGAAAAATACTCGTATTTGCGTCAGAAGTTATTGAAAAGAACCTACTATATGACTACTTTTCTTCCATAAGATATGATGAGCAAAAGGAATTGACTAATCACATTACATACGTTAGTGATAATTACTATCACGTAAATGTAGTTTTACTGCCTCGGTAGCCTAGTGGTAGCAGGCCACTACTACTACGCTGAGGTCCTGGGTTCGATTCCCGGGTAGGGGTTATCAGAGATAATGGTGTAAAGTTATGCATTTACCTCTGCCTACCCCTACGGGGATTACAGGCGTGAAGTTACGTTACGTTTTTAAATGTAGTGAGTTTTCTTTCAAAGAATAATTTAGATGGTAGTAAGTTTTGGAATGAGTGACTAAGATCAATGCCGTGACCTTTGTGATGTATGTCTATCTTCTATATAATTAATTGAAATAAATTATGTCTGTCTTGTAACCCTTTTGTTATATGCGTTGCCTAATAAACGTCCAGTACTATTCGAACATTCGTGTGTAACATTTACATCTCCACCACCACACTGTACGTGTGTACATGGCGATCCTGCCGATGGAATAAGAGCGCGCGCCGCGAATTTGGCACCTGCTACATCTATATGGACAGAAGACAATATGGAACGCAATTGCTGTTGCTACGGGACAACACCGTAACGTGTGCATTATTCACCAACTTCATTAAAAAGTAACGAAAACTCAACAGAAGAAACCGTAATTGTTCAAAACGCTGCTGCTGGGGATAATAAATCCACTTCGAGGAGATTCGTCTCCATATGTGCACCACCAACATCATAGTACTGGCTGTCACCGTAAGGGTGATAATATTTGTTTTTTTGTAATAATAAAAGTGAATAAAAACGTGTTAAGTATAATTAATTAATGGAATAATTAAGTGATAGTGTTCAGCACGAATCAGTACTTACCTCATCATGTTATCTAATATTAAATGGTATCTGATGTGTAGTCCCGTGATTTCTAATACAAATATATGTAGCGACACCCACATTTCATTAGTGGCAACGCAATCGCTTTCTTTTTCTTGAGACCTGTGATTTATTTTTGAGTGTTCAAAGACTGCTTATGGTATGCTTATTTTCCATTTCGAAATAAAATAAAAATAACTTTCGTTAATAATTTCATCCCAAAAATCTAAATATTACGGTCGGTTTCGGGTATTTTTTATTATATCTATCTGAAAAGTTAACAAACATACGTATATATATTTATAATATTTTGTATATTATATATATAAGGAAATATTTTCTACACCATTCTTCCTAAGTCCATTTCGAAGTTGCAATAACAGCGAACATATAGACAGTAATAAATTCGACACCTCATCTCGAACGAAATGTATCTCGATTACCAATAATGGCACAATAGGGCCATATTCAATGGATACCACGTCGGCACCTGCATCCACCAATAATACTAGCGTCGAAAGTATACTGAGCTGCAAAAATCTTGTGAATAAAAATTCAATTTGGGAATTTTTTCTTGGGAAACATAGTGTTTCATAAATATTATGAAATATATTTCGCTGTATGCTCTCTATTTAGGAAACTCTATATTGCAATAATTAATCTTATTTTATCTATGAAAGTATATGTACGTTATAATAGTTAGGTAGTTTAATGAAATCATGTTTTACTCATCATCATCATCATTTCAGTCAAAAGACGTCCACTGCTGAACAAAGGCCTCCTCCAAAGAATGCCACAACTAACGGTCCTGGGCCGCCATCATCCAGCGATCGCCCGCGACCTTCACCAAATCGTCGGTTCCGCTTCGTTTTCCGGTTCGCGGTCGCCACTCAAGGACTGCTCCGCCCCAACGGCCGTCAGTTCTTCGAGCTATGTGCCCTGCCCACTGCCACTTGAGTCTCGCTATTCGGAGAGCTATGGCGGTAACTTTAGTTCTCATGCGAATCTCCTCATTTGTTGATGTGTCTCCTCATGTTTTACTACCATTACCAAACTCACAAGGTATCACAATGAAAGATTTATCTGTATCCCCAGCGTGTATATAAGTTTTGAAATCACCTTACACAAACAGTAAAGATATTTAAATTTGTTGTTTTTCACTAGTAAATAAGCCGTAAAATATAAACTCGTTATAAAAATGTAGGTAAATACAGGTTTTTGTACAAAGTCATGCATATCGTTAGATATGCATGACTTTGTACAAGATATAAGTATCGTTAAAATTATTATTAAAATATGATTTATCTTATTTAAAGAAAAGATAGTTTACTGCTCGTAATTTCAGCGAGAATTTTTTTTTTTGAAATCAGCAGTCCTAAGTTTTTTTTAATTATTCAATCAAACTTATAACTTAGATTAATTTTTTGTTTCTCAAAAGATGTAATAATTTTGTCTGCCCTCTAAGTAAATCAGATATTTTTACACATTTATTTTTATGAGAACACATGTGTATATCATTACAACCTAATAACTTAACTCATTAAAAACTTAAAAAATAACTTATGGTATTTTCTTCCATTATATCATTAATTTGTGATAGAATTATGCATACGATTGTACATTCATCCACATTGGTCCTATTCTATAGTCAGAGTTTAGACTATGCTTTATGTTGTCATTGACTTATTCCTCTTTACGTTCACTGCGCTTACACATACTTAGTTATCTTTGTCGGCTAGTATTTATTATAACATATTTATCATTGTCCAACCCGCGGCTTCCAGTATTAACATAAGCCTCCACTAATTCACACCATTGTGCGATAAACTAGAAGCAAAGTGCGTTTGTGCAATGGTATACCAGTGAGAAGGTTTATTATAGTTTAAGTGACACTATATTGATACGAATACTGAATTATCTGTTTATAGTTGAATAAACAGCTTATTGTAATGTTTTGAATCTAAGTTATGTCAAATGTATCAACTGTGAGTGATTTACCGTGGTAAATATTAAATATAACTTATTTATGTTTACTGGTGGTAAAGTTCCAATGTAGAAGCTCGAGGGCGTAGGCATCACCGCATTACCTAATCTATCTGCCGCCAATTGGTAGTGTTCAGTACTATAGTATTCCGGTTAAATGGGAATGTATGGCCCCGTCATAACTGTCACAGAAACATAACAACTAAAGCCTCAGGGGCGGCCACGCTGGGTGTCTATGCCGCAGTCATCACTTAACATCAATGTGAACTGCACGATTGTTTATCGCCTACAACATATGGGAAAAATTAAGTATCATAATGCATTAAGGCTGGTCTATTCTTTGCACGAAAATTACGGATATCATTCAACGTGGCATTGCGTCCCGGCCAGTCTTCTAAAGCTGTAACCACAGGAGGAAAACGATAGGAAGTTCTACGATGCATGTATTTGTAAATTAATAGGCTTGTATATTATTTTAAGTCGATTTTTAATAGATATGCGATACGTTTTGTGTATGTACTTTTTAAATGATTTCATGTAATTATTATAATAATTTCTCAATCTCATCCCAAGACTAACAGTTGCCAGTAAAATTGGTTTATTCGGTATGACGACATTATAACATTTTTGTGTTCCACCAAAAATACTGAATGTTAGCTACGGTAAATTTTAATGTTGTTTATGTTATGTTTTAGAAGACTAAGCATATCAATCACCGATTTGACAAGTTTAGATGTCTTCTCTGATTTTATTTTATCATGTAAATTTGAAATTATTAGAAAATATTTACATACTACTTTTAAGGTTCTGGCCACCAATCCATCGTTTATGTGTGGATAAACGATGGATTAAAAGATGAAAAAATGCATAATTACGTAACTCCTTTCCTAATGAAGAAAACGTTGAAATAATTGGTCTCTATTGGTCTGATTACAAAACCCAGACTATCCACTTCCGCAATGCCTTTTAAGTTATTATAACCTATTTGTTCTAATGTTTATCCCAGCGCAATATTGCTTTGATTTAAATGTTGATCTACAACATTTCTCATATACTAATTAGTTACAAAATTAAAGTGAAACATAGTGTTTATTTATAAACTCTTTTAACTTGGGATTTCAAATAAATTGATCAACGAAATACCTACCTTTTCAATGTTTAATTGAATGCGTACTAGGGTTTCTGCTCGAAACTTCTCGAACTCGAGACAACTCGAGAGTTTCGCCTCCATTCGAGACGAGAAATAAATAGCCCACTCTCGAGACTCTCGAGTTCCGGCGAACACGAAATAAGGACTAAAGTCAGGCTCGCCATTTTGCCGCTTTTACCAATGAAAACGTCACTCGCGCACTACAAACACGTGCAGCGGACTTCTCACTATATCGCATCATACCAGTTAACTTGTATGATGCGGGAGACTCCCGGGGAGACGGGAAACTGACGAACTGGCAGTTAGTCAGTTTCCAGCTCAGATTGGTCGGTGAATCTCGTGCCGTGCCTGTGTGTGGCTACGCCGGCACAATGTACTCGTAGTAAGTACTCAAAAAAAAGTATAATAGAAAAGCTTTATTACATGTGAATTAGTCCGACATCTGCAAAGCGTTCATAAAATTACTTCGAGAACTGAGTCACAAGCTGCTTCAACCAGTTCAACCGCTGATAATGAAGATGAACAGCCTCCGAAATTAAAGAAATCTAAGCCAATGACTCAACAAACTTTAAACTTTCCACAACGCTAGAAAACCTTCGGCTAAATTGTATCAGGTTTAGCTGCAAAAGATGGTCTCACCATTCGACAAATCACTAGAAGTGAATTTATGAAAGAATCAATTCAGAGTAGAGGATTTAAGTTACTTACGTTTTGTATTTCTAACTTGTAGTGCAAAGTAGGTATGTTACAGTAAAAGAATTCTGATTTTTATTTGTTTTAAATTTTATTTTCAGTTTCATTTACAATTTCTTACGAAAGACTAGAGAGTCGAGACAACTGGAGACATTGGAGTCGAGAATTCTCTAAACTCGAGAAAAAAAATGAGGCGAGAAACCAGAAACCCTAATGCGTACAGACATGTCATTTAAATAACCTTTTTCCATACTATCTTTTCAATTCATGATTATCTTTAACCGTACTAGGTTAAGATCCCACTGCAGAATCATTTCGTTCGTTTTGCAAACCTATTTTTTACGCATATTTATAATCTAGAGAATATATATCCACTAGGTTGCCTAATTTGGCCGCAAGTATTTTTAATAAAATTATTTTATTTTTAACAGCCAGCAACTCTTATATGCGGCCCTATTAATTTAGCTCCCGTATATCATAATAATGAGAAAAAATAGCTTTAATTTGTTATATAAATAATACATGTAGGTACGTTATGGACGTAAAAAGTTATCGGGACGGAACGAAAATATGTAGAGACAGCCAAGTGCGCAACGGCAGCCATGATTTTTCAGAGTCTTTATACATATTGCCGTGAAGTGGACAATATTTTATTGAAAAAATAAGTAAAAAAAAATCTTTCTTAAAAAAAAAATTTGCTGCAAGCAAGCAACCTAGTGGATATAATATATATTCTCTTGATTATAAATAAATATGCCTAAAAATTAGGTTTGCAGCATATCTGGATGAACGAAATGATTCTACAGTGGGGAACCTAAACGTACAATCTTGAGATGTGCATTCGTTATTCATAGAATAAATTTTAAATAAATAAAATTAATCGATTGCTTGACTCCCGTTCAACTGGTTTATGTTTGTTAAGGCACGTCAAACCACGTAATCTATCTGCGGACACTTGCAAATGAGTGAATATCACTCCTTGCACCTCGACATTACTTTGCTAAAACGAATACACAAACATAAGCACTGGCTTTTTAAATATACAATTCAAAATCAAAGTTTGCTATAAAAACAGAATGCAAAATAATTCAAAAAGACTAACCCCCTTATTCATAAACGTATTTTAGCTAAAGTGTTGCTAATCTCTCCTTTGTCTTTTTCTGTCCTGCACATTTGACAATGCATCTGACAGAGACAAAGCATTCTATAGCTAAAACGTATCTAATGACGTTTATGAATAAGGGGGTTAATTAATACATTCGTGTCCACGAGTGAGAGAAAAGCTTAGCAGACGTCAGCCTGCCTTGTTTCATTGGGCACTGAAACCTGTATTGTTCAGAATTACTGCTAGACCACCTGACACAGGTGGTTTGGATAGAACACCAAAAACGCAAGATATTTATCATTTCAATCGGCATACCCCTGTTCTCCATTTTTCTCCTAAGCACATCATATACCATGCGATTCAAGGCTTCGGAGAGGTCAACAAAAAAAAGCGTACATCGGTATTTTACGCTCAGTGTGAAATAATAAATTTTACTAACTAAATTTCATCTAACAAAATTTTTGTTCGCCGTGAAAAACACAAGCAACGTTAATGATAATATGATTACTCCTAAGAGATTAGCCCTTTATTTTGATACGAATATATTGTTGATATGGTCATGTTAAAGACTTTCGTTTATCGTGCCAACGTCCTTAAATTTCGTCACTGAAACTCTACCAAGGAATAAAAGCCAAAGCTACAACAGGCAAGGGTCAAGGATTACTCAGCCAAGTCTACATTTACTCCAATTACATAATTACATTCTGCAATTACGCTAAGTAAGTTGTAACAAAAATACCAGACCATATGGCTACTTAATGTAAAAGCAGAATAACTAGCAAACACATGCACCCATTTATATAAACTGGCTTCTCTGTTCCACGTTATCTACTGTTTTCAGAAAAGTTAAATTCATTTTTTTTAACTTGTTCATTGAGAGCGTCGGTGTAAAAATGAAACCAAGCATCCTCCGATGGTTTGGACATGTAGAAAGAATGTCGAATGATCGAATGATAAAACATACACAATGCGGTTGTAGAGTCCGGGAAGATCAAGACGGAGCGCTTTGACCAAATAGGTCGTTTAATATCTGAATATGCATGAGAAGTATGCAAGGACGAGCTAAGCGAGGAATATTTGGCGCTCAACGCTCTCTGTTCACCCCGTAAGTAACATGGCATGAAGATACATACATACCAATTAAGTATAAGTTAGATTTTGATGCTTTATTCACAAATCGTTTTATACACTAACTGTGCCCGCGACTTCGTCCGCGTGAGAATTTATGATTGTTCAGTATCTACACGGCAAAGTCGTGAGCGCAGCTAGTATAAATGTAGCCTAAGTTACTCTTTATTACATAAGCTATCTGACAGTGAAAGTCCCGTCAAAATCGGTAAAGCCATTCCCGAGATTAGCCGGGACAGACAGACAGACAGACAAAAAGACAGACGAACAGACAAAATTTGTAAAATGTGTTGTTTTATTTTTTGTATACATTTAGTAAAAAGCGGTTATTTTTATATTACAAACAGACACTCCAATTTTATTTATTTGCATAGATTAAAAGCTCCCATTGTATTTAAAACAAACGATACTGAAGACACATCTAGTTGATCCCATAAACATAAATCTCTTAATAAAACAAAGGCTGTGGCGATAATGAAGCAGCTACGGCATAAATGGATGTTAATTGGTGCTCTTTTACTTTGTGCACATAATTGAGTCGCTACTAGGACGCTAGACAATCTGAATGGCAACACTGACACCATGCATTTGCATAGCTTTTAGCTCTACTAGAAGATTCCTCAGTAATTGCTCTGTTACAACTATAGTAATTGATGTCACTTGCTTAATTAATTTATCTATGTATAATGTGAATTCTAATGGAAACGCTGAATGCTTTCCTCTTATTGACTAGAATTAGTATATTGAACAATGAAAACAATAATAAATGTATGTCTTTCTAAAGATAGGTAAGGGTATTTGGATACACAAAAGAATCTTCCAGTTGTGACTGCCAGATTAGGAGATGAGCTTTATGACATTCCCTCATAAAATTTAAATTTCCATAGTTATAATCATGATCTCTGGCGGTACTACTCAAAATCTCTCCAATCGGTGAAAACCAATGTTTAATTAAGTAGGTAACAATTTTTTTCCTTAAAAACACCGTGTAGGTACGTTTGAAGTGCACTTGTGAGTTCAAAGAATTAATGTCATTAAATTTCTAAAGTAAGTTAGTTAGTTTCTTAAGTTCAGAACATTATGGTAAATTATTAAACTGGCAAAAGTCATTTTTGCTCTTTAGATTGATTCGATTTTGTATGAAGCAGCCTATTTTTCGCGTTGTGTTTGATAATGTACTCCTACTAAAGACTTGTATGGCATCGAAAACGATTTGGATGATTTGTATGACTTTTTTCGTATATTTGGATTGTCTGAGTCTATTGGCTACGTCCTAGGCCATTTTTCATTCCGCTAAGGTAATACGAAGTTCCCCCTCAAACAAGCTAATCAAATTGATTTAAACTCTTTCACTGGTGGTAGAGCTCCAGTGACGGAGCTCGTGGGCGTAGGTACCACCGCATTACCGAATATACTTGCCGCTAAATGGTAGTGTTCAGCACTATCGTGTTCCGGTCAGGTGGTAATGTACGGCCCTATAATTTCCGGCACAGAGGCACAACACCTTAGGCCTGCATCTGCATTTTGACCTTGGTTTTTGTGTGAGTGTCTATAGGCTGCAGTCATCACTTAACATCAATGTGAACTGCATGATTGTTTACCACCTCAATTACATAAAAGAAAAAACCAATAACGAAATGTTTTTTCATCAACCTCAAAATAAACACAACAACCAGTCTTTGGCCTTTACTGTTTAAGGCAAGGCAACTTGAGCGCATTCCTTTTCAGATATTTGTTGCATTCAATGTTTTTGCCCATCGCTTTTTTTTGCTGAATGGATAAATAAGTATAGGTAACTTAATTCCGACTCATTTTTACTGTTTTATGGCTTCTATTGTATCGCAAGAGATGGGAATCATAAATTTAAAGCTCATAAACTCGTACTTATTGATTCTCGAACCTAGTATGTATGGACAATATTGAATGTAATTGGTATAGGTAGCTCGTTAAATAGATAAGATTATAAAATTCGGTTACAAAACATTTGGAAGAATGTAACTTAACTTATTTTATTAAAGTTTTTATTTATAGACAAACAAGCGTGCACCTCACATTGATGTTAAGTGATAACTGCAGCCTATAGACATCTAAACAAAAACCATAAGTCAAAATGCAGGTGCGTTTCCACCCATGACAGCTAATTTTTTTTTTATGTGATGGAAGTGGCAAACATGCATGCAGCTCACATTGATGTTGCGTGATGACTGCAGCCTATAGACCACCCACATAAAGACCAAGGTCAAAATGCAGATGCGTTACCACTCCTGAGGCCTAAGGTGTTATGCCTCTGTGCCGGAAATCACAGGGCCGTGCATTACCACCTGACCGGAACACGATAGTGCTGAACACTACCATTTAGCGGCAAGTATATTAGGAAATGCGGTGGTGCCTACGCCCGCGAGCTCCGTCACTGGAGCTCTACCACCATTTTAAAAAATTGTTGTCTCTGTGATAGTTATTACAGGGCGATACATTATAACCTAACCGGAACACGATAGTGCTACTATAATTTGGCAGCAGATAGAATACCCTCTTGCTCTGCTCTAGAACTCCATCACCAGTAGAATGCCAGCGCAGGAGACATTCTTTATTGGTTTTCGAATACCAATAGGCGGGTCCACGTAGAGAGCAAGCAGCTTCGCGAGGCATTTGCCGCCCGAGGCTGCTCGCTCTGTGTGGACGTGCCTAACAAAAAACCGACATTAGATGGCTCGACCGCTTGGCCGCGCGCGCTAACCAAGGCTCGTCCACAGAGAGCGGGCTGCCTCGCGCGGTAAATGCCTAATGCTTAGTTAATATTTAGGTACATGTATCTATTATTATCCTATCTAATAGCTAAGCTAAGTTTATAAGAATTAGTCCAAAACTACAACGTATTTATGATCACATATTTCACAATTTATCCGGAACCCGTTGTATATTCACATCAAATTATCAACAAAACGATATAACGAAGGGAGAAGTTTACGCAATCTAAAACCTTCATAAATACCGAGCCGCGCTCCGCAAGTATGTCCGTTTGATCAACAAGAAACTTCGCGAACTTTGTTCCATTCCGTGCTATAAACAAAAGAGGACAAAAATAAAATATGAACCACAAAGCGTGGTTGTGGTTGCTTTGTATCGTTTTCAATCTACGTTATGAAGGCGCATAATCAGTGGACCCGAAGCAATAACGTGAAAGCTTAATAAGTATTAAGTATTTGCTGTGGACATGGACGGCTGATGCATAAATTGCTGTCTGGGTAATCCGCTGCGGTCGTATGTTACTCGCAGTACACCAATAACGTTGATTGATACTAAGTTACATTGAAAAGTCATGCTGATAGTTATTTGATCGCAGTGATACTAATTAGAGAGACAACTCTGAAAAGACACGAGTGACATTAAAAAATATGTACAGATTTGTATGTAGTGTACTTAAATGAAATTTATTTGTGGTAACCATCGACGATATAAGCTTCTATCGTCGATTGTTTTAATCATTTACCCCCTTATTCATAAACGTATTTAGCTAAAGTATTGCTAATCTCTCCTTTGTATTTTTCTATCCTGCACATTTGACAATGCAACTGACAAAGACAAAGCATTCTATAGCTAAAACGTGTCTAATGTACGTTTATGTGTAAGGGGGTAAATATTTAGTAAATGAGTTTTAAGTCTATCATTAAGACCTGAAGTTTGACCACTGAAATCTCTACATTTATGAAGATGCTTAGGATGCGAGGTTTACCTCTTAGTTGATTACTATCTAAGTGGAACATGAGAGCACTAAATAATACCATTTGAAAATCATAGTTTGGAAGATATCATGGTACTAGTATAAAATACTGGTTTTGCCCGCGATTTCGTCCGCGTGTACTTTACATTGCAAATCATAGAGCAACACGGGTCACCGGCCGCGGCGGACCGGAAGGGAGTAGCCATATGCAGGCTTTCCCCTCTGTCCAACTACAAGCCCAACATATGCCCGTTGCCTTAAAGTTTAAATGTGTGCAAGAAATTGACAACAACGTGTATTTTGTTTAAGTCAAGGTGTGTGTTTCGTAGTAATAGACGATTTTTGTACTGTGTGTGTGTGTGTCACACGCATTTCCCGTCGCAAAAAATGACAGACTGTTTTGCATCGGTAATAAACTATGACTACGGCTATGGCTACTCCCCTCCGGTACGCCGCGGCGGCCGGTGGTCCGTGTTGCTCTATGTTGCGAATTTTAGCCTATATGTTATTTCAATATATAACCTATATTACTGTAAAGTTTCATCCAAATCCTTTTACTAGGTGGTTTGTGAAAGAGTAACAAACATCCATCTATCCATCCATCCACACTCACAAACTTTCGCATTTATAATATTAGCACAAAACGAACGTGTTATTTAGTATGATATACTTGTAAGAAGAATAAATTTAATACTTAGTACTGCAATCAAACTAAAAGATGCATGATGCCTAGTAGTTAAACATGAGTTAAACGCATCAAAAATCTCCCGAAAACCAACAGATAACGAAAATATGCTGCATTGTTGCAATCGTTTCATCAAGCCAAATTTTATTTTCCTCGAATTTTGACCGGCAACAGCTGACACTTAACTCGCGGCCCCGAAACTAACTTAAATACGCGTTTGAATAGCTGAAGTTCGGAATTTTGTATTGTTTCTACGGAAAAAGCGTTATATGAGTTTAACAAGGTTCATTTTGAGTTGTGCTGACTAATGCGGAAACAATAAGTTGAAGTGACTTCCATTTTGGGATTCGGATTGTTTTCAACAGTATTAGTTTTTGTCTCAAAAAGTTTGCGGATAATGAATGCGGCTTTCGTCATTAATAATAATGAATTGAAACAAAGAAAATATTAAGACATTTTTTTAATTTTATGACAGAGATTTAATAACGGTGCTTGCCATATTTTTTTTATGTAATGGAAGTGGCAAACAAGCATGCAGTTCACATTGATGTTAAGTGATGAGTGCAGCCTATAGACACCCACACAAAGATCAAGGTCAAAATGCAGAAGCGTTACCACTCCTGAAGCCTCTGTGCCGAAAATTACAGGGCCATATTATTTTTTACGTATGAATAGAAGAAACAACTGTGAGGATAGAAATAGCACTAACCGATAAGCGAAGTTGCACCGCCCCTAATCGCATATGTCTTATTGTTCCGCCACAATGCTATAAGCCAAGGGTCGGACCCGCAGGTAGACCCTTATGCAATTGTGTAAATTTATTTAGGCTGAGAGCCTTTTACTCTCACCGACTGAACCGGTGAAGTAGACTAGTGACATCACGAGACGAGGTGCCTACATAAATAAATAACTCTTTATTGTACACCAAAAAATATAAATAACAGAAATAACTGACACATAAGGACACAGTACAATTAGGCATTACATAAGTCCATTACAAAAAAGTAAATAGAAATACGACAGGCAATAAGTAAAATTTTAATAGATAAATGTACTAAGTACACAGCAGTTTTCTGGTGGTAGAGCTCCAGTGACGGAGCTCGCGGGCGTAGGCACCACCGCATTACCTAATATATTTGCCGTTAAATGGCACTATCGTGTTCCGGTCAAGTGATAATGTACGGCCCTGTAATTTCCGGCACAGAGGCATAACACCTTAGGCCTGTACTTAATGTATTCTTATTTTTAAATTCTACTGTCACTATTCTGCGTATATCTATTTACTGTCGACTGTTGTTCAATGTACGACCTCTGGATGGCGGTAGCCTGTGTCGTGGCTGGAGGGTTGTCGTGGTACGTTGACGTGTCACGTGCCGAGGGGCTTAATGAAGGGATTGAACACAATTCGTGGCCGTAAAATTGACTCAATCATGTACCTATCTGAATAAGTTAAGTTCGGAATTATATTTCACTAGCTGACCCGGCAAACTTCGTATTGCCTCACGATGAAATAATGAGTCAAAGGTTTGATAGACAGGGACAATTTGTTTGAAAAATGAAATTGTGGTTTTTACTATTTCCCTTCAATTTATTCATATTTTCTTACCTTTCAACCCTTACCTGGAATTCCAAAAATCATTCAAAACCAGAATTAGCCAAATCGGTCCAGCTATTCACGCGTGATGCCGTGACCAAGGAAAACGGGTTGCATTTTTATACATATAGATTATTCAATCGGTTAAACATATTTTCGTAGTAAAATATATCGTCCTAAGCTGAAAAAATAAAAAACATCCTATCATGTTACCAGGTTAATATTTTGGATATGATAAGAAGGGTACTTAGTCTGAACGGACCAAAAAGAATGGACCGTAGTCCATACCTATTTAAATCATAGCAGATGATTTGTTTAACCTGCATCTTCAATATGTATTATGTTTTAGCAGCCTTCTGTTTGCAATGTATGAACTAAAGCAAGTTAAAGTTAAACCAATAGAACATAAAAGTCAATTTTTTTATGTGATCAGACTTTGAAAATTTCAAAATGAATTAAAATAAATATGACAGCTATCATAATATATCTACAAAGATAAAACAGCAAATATTTTTTTCGTAACATAAAGCGAATTCTTTTTTTTTTGCAATTAATAACAAATTCTTTTACAAACAAGCGTCCAGTTCAGCTTTTCCACTAACAGAGTTGGAGAACAATTTCTCATAAAAAACACAATACAAATTATTAAAAAATCGTTCCGAGCGTTTAATAACATTTTAACTCGAGTCGAGTTAAAACTTTTAAGACGCGTTTTCTCGTTATGAGGGAGAGCAGGGGCGTGAGGGGACATCAAAGTGAATTAGCGAATGTTGTCTAGGGGTGTCCGTTTGTAAGCCGCTTTGAAGTCGGACTACCTGCAGGGAACTCCGCTGAAATGTGCTAAGGCGTAACGCGTTTTATTTTGAGACCACTCGGAATGAGAGACGCTCAAAAATGTGATATTAAAATGCGTGGTAACGCAGAGTTTGCGAGATCACATGGAAATATGGCAACTGAAATTCTTTACTGTTTTTTTATGTGATAATGGTGGCAAACAAGCACGCAGTTCACATGGATGTTAAGTGACGACTGCAGCCTATAGACATCTTTACAATAACCAGAGGTCAAAGTGCATATGAGTTGTCGCCCTTGAGGACTAAGATCTCTTGCCTCTGTGTTAGTTATTACGGGGTCATGACTATGGTTCTTGGCGTGATGAAAAACATTTCAACAGACTTATTGATGGAAACTTTAAAATAAACTTTCTGCAATGTGGTTATAAAGTTTACCTACATGCGTTTATGTTACAATTTTGGGCATTTTTCATCAGCAAGTCGTGAACTCTGTCAGTAAAGGAAATCATACAAACAATCAGTTTTATTGAAAAAATATATCTAACGCGCACAAAAAATAATACATATAGTAACAAAATTGTCTCGTGTTTGCTTAATAATTTATTAATCTGAATCTTATGAATATCTTCAAATTATAAAAAGCAAAAACAAAAGATTAATATCGCTTAACTCTATTACATAATTTCTCTGCCTCAGGTTCTTGTCTCCTAATTTTAAATAGATACTTGTCACAAAAATGTATTGTATGCTCTTCGCGTCAGCGTCTCTTTTGGGCTACAACGCATTAGTAGATTTATACCTAGTACTGAACAATTAATATTGCACATCGAGCCTGCGAAAGAGGCGATCGGCTCGCTTCGACTTTGTAGAGCTTTATCTCTGTTGCACACTGCCTACGTAAGCACTGACAGTCCGGTATTGGTCAAAACTTGATCAAAATGGTCGACAAACGTCAAATAGGTACGGTGCGAATGAGATAACACTCTACAGACCCGAAATAAGCCGAATTCTCCTTCCTAGGCTCGATGTGTAATATTTATTGTTAAACACTGTACATTGATGTTTTCTGAAAATAACATTTTTCCTTCATTTTGTTCGCATAGTGTTGGTGTTGTAGCCAAAATTATATTTTGCGTTTTTACTTCCTTCAGAATAAGAACATTTCACGCAAAAACCTTTCCCCACAATTTCTAACATTATCACGGCGAAATGAAGTCAACAAAAGAGTAGATTATTCCTGCTTTAATAGAGTTTCTGAAAGGACCCCACCGAAAAATATTCTCGCCATTTTTCTACGCGACCTTTTTGTCCAGAGCGGCGGCACATAAAGTGGATCCGGGAGATAACGTCCTGATAGTACAGCCCGCTCTAAATGCAAATCTTACCGCAACAAAATTCGAGACATGAAGGCGACAGTGCATCGATGAATAGGACTTAACTAGGTTGGAAAGTTTACAACTTTTTACTTTTTAACTTTAACCATTTCTTCCAGTGAAGCTGAGAAATAGAAAAGGGAGGGGAATTTGAAATGAAAATACGACAGTGGATTGGTAATTGTTATATACAGCTGCACTAAGCTCACGGTCTGGTGAAGATTTATCGTTTGGTAAATGAAACGCCGACAAGCGTGGTGGTATTCCTGTATGATTACGCCTGTAGAGCAGTGGTAATGGGGTAAGTAGATATATTCAAGCATAGCATGTATTCAAGCAAATATGCAAACACCCAAAACTCGCCAGTTATGTTTTTCTTTTTTTATTATTTTGTTTTTCCCGTATAACAGAAGACGGGTCCATTGGCATATCTGGGCATAACAATTACGAGGGTGCCACTGGGAACCTTCCAGAAAATGAAAATCCCAATAGGTGACCCGGAGATCGAACTAAGGACCTCAGAAGAAACCTCCTCCCATTAGACTAAGCCTGTTCAGTAAATAAGTTAAAATACTTTCGGTAATTTTTTGACAGGCAACCTAGTGGATATATGAATATTCTCTAGATTATAAATATGTGCAAAAATTAGGTTTGCAGCATTATATATCTGGATGAACGAAATGATTCTGCAGTGGGATCCTAACCTTTAAGTGCAAAACATAAGATAGACAGCAGCGTCCTGCAATAAAACTGCGATCGCCAATCCGCATGCCAATATCCCCCTTATGGAAAGGCTTTGGTCTAGCAGTGGATATCTTTCGTCTGATATCATGATAGATAAATTCTTATGAATAATAACTACATATGAATAAAATTTAAGGCGGAATTACATTTTCCAATACATGAATAAAAAAATACAACGATATTCCTATAAAGCGTGCAATATGTAAGCCTGCCAATGTGTACCCAGCGTATCAAATGCTAAGAGACCCAATTTTCACGCCCGAAGTAAACTATCCTTGGAGATTCAACCTTATTTCGACAGCTTTTTATGTTAGTTCAGAACTTGGACGCATTTGCTTTGCCAAGCACAGAAAAGATTATTTTTTTGTTTTTTCTTGAAATGACAGTTGCTTATTTCTTGGCTACGTTGATAGTGGACTATAAGCTATTAATTTTACACTTACTGAAATCCCATATGCTAACTGAATTTTGTTCGCAGTTTGTTATATCTTAAGAACGCTAAAAAATTTTATCAAAAAAATGTCCTGTCCTTATGAATAACCAATTCAGCACCTAGTATGAGAATGGCTGGTAGATCGAATTCTCGAAGTCTGTCTATCTGTCTGTCTGTCACCAGACTGTATCTCCAAAACTACTATGCCTTTAATATTGTAACAAAACGTGGAAAATAGCTCTCTACCTGTAGATAACAGGAAACCCTATAAGAAGTCAATGGTGTATAATATGGGAATAGGAAATTCCCAATTGGTACGGAATTCTGGGAACAACAGTCCTCCAGTTTTATTTTAAAAGTGGTCGCAAATAAGCATGTGTAGTGTGTGTGTATGTTTGTGTGATTGTGTGTGTGTGTAGCGGAAATGACGACTGCAGCCTACTATACATCTTTTTGAAACCACTTGCACTTCAAGGGTGGCACTTAACAACTATCATTGAAGTGAAGAAATAATAGTTATTATGGGGCCGTATCTGGTGTAACATTTTTGTTCAAATAAAATACATAACTAGATACTAAGTTGATTTTACTTAAATTACTTAATTAAAACATTTATAAAACGAAGATTTTTAATTAAACAGCAATGGAAAATTGAACAAAAAGTGTGACAGACGAGGGTAGAAATGTATGAGAAAGAAGGAGCATCTAGATAAAAATAAATACCGTTCAAAGATTCTCAGACGTAGCTCGAGGTTTCTTTGTCGAGGAAAATGAATGGAAAAAATACACCCATATTTTTTATCATAGAGTCTGTCCGTTCGAAATAATGAATTACTGACGTTCAGACGGATGTTTGTATTCAATTTATTCGATTACAGTGGTGAAACATTTGATTCTATCCTCTATGGCAATTTCAGAAATTCGACGGATGTATTTTATAATATTTTTTTAACGATACTTACTAACAGAACTTTATTCGTAGATGGTAGAACTTTAATGAAGGAGTTGAAGGGTATAGGCCCCCACCTCATTTCCTAATTTACTTACCGCGGAATGGTAGTGTTCAACACAATCGTGTTTTGATTAGGTGGAAATATATTACAGTTTAATTTCTGGTTCAGAGGCATACTAGCTTAGACCTGAAGAGTGATTACGGAGCCAAGCAAAGCAAACCACAGGTTCCAATGACAATGATATTGAAATCTCTGGTTTTTAGTAGACATTTTATAGGAAACAAGTATATTTGCCAAGCCGAACTTAATCGTTAGGGAACCAAGTGTGACTAGGTATAGAGAGCGTGCTTTAGTTATGTACAATTTAGATATAATGTATTACTGTTATAATGTTTATTTAAATATTTCATGCATATTTATTCTAAAATGAAAAGCAAGCATACAGCTAACAGTGATGCTATGTGAATACTGCAGCCCATAGAAATCAACATAAGAACCAGACATCAAAATGCAGATGCTTTACTGGTGGTACAGTTCCAGTGTAGGCGCTCGAGGGTGTAGGCATCACCGCATTATCCAAACTATCTGCCGCCAAATGATAGTGTGCAGCACTACCATTTACCCCCTAATAACTATCACACAGACATAACAACTTAAGTTTTAGGAGTGGCAACGCATCTGCATTTAGACCTCTGGTCTTTGTGTAAGTGTCTATAGGCTACAGTCATCACTTAACATCAATGTGAACTGCATGCTTGTTTGCAACCCATTAGATTAAAAAATGCGTTGCCACCCCTGAGGGCTCAGTTTATTTGGTTATCTGACGATATAATAGTTTTTACGAACATAACTCATGCATTACCACCAAACATACATTACCATCTAACCGGAACACTATAGTGTTGAACACTACTATTCAGCAGCACATAAAGTAGTCAATGCGGTGATACTTACGTTCACTCGATTCGACACTGAAACTCTACCACAGTTGCAATCTATCTACTGTGACTCTACCCACCAGTAAATTCATTTATTCACGTTATACATCCATATTTGGGTGGCTGACACATATGTGTGCCTAATTGCAACACAATCGGCCCAATAGTTTTGAAGATAACTCACTGTGGTAGACGTACAGATAGATACACTAGTGATCCTATAATCCGTTCCGTTTTTTAACCGACTTCAAAAAAAGGAGGAGGTTCTCAATTCGTCCGGGTCTTTTTAGGGTTCCGTAGTAAACGAGGAACCCTTATAGTTTCATGAAAAAAAAAAAAGTATTTAGGGTAACCTCCCCCCTACTTGTAACACGCAAATATATTTTTTTATATTCGATTTCCATATATTGGATATCGTTGGACAGGTTTTTTAAAAATATTATGGGTGTCTAAACATCATTTTTCGATTTAGTTAACTGTTCGTGACTTATTAAGCTTTAGAGTGCAAATTTTCGTTAGACTCAAGTGTCCCCCCCCCCCTACAGACTAAACGGTTGTTGTTAGGAATTCAAACGTTACGGCAATAGTAGATACATATAACGAAATTAAAAGGAAAACTATCACAGTTAAGTTGACCTTACAAGATATCGAGTAATAGTCAACCAAATGTATTTTACTTGAAAAGGAGAATGACCAATTTTGTGTGGGAGTTCGACCTTCTTGCGTCTCGACGGGATTACTCGCAAAATATAGGCAATATCTTAAGAAATGCGTGCGCAAAAAAGAAAAAAGGTATCAATAGAAGTTTTAAAAAAACTGCAATACGAACTTTTGGTTATTTTGAGGTTAAGTTTTGTGTGCTGTACCTGCCAGAGGTTACTAAAATAAGCTAAGACTATTTTAAAGTATTGTGTAGCATCTTCGCTGTTTTACTTTTATTAAGTAGGTATTATAGTTTAACCGCATGGCGAAGTCATGATTCTTCTCCAGGTAGTAATACCAGACAAATATTAAATACTTAACAATTAATAAATAAATGTCTGGTTTTCATGTGGGTGTTTTTATGTTATATATTCACTTACCATCCATTTAAACTGTTTTTCTATTTGCCGCTTCATGATAATAAGAAGTGAGATATTTATATGATGAATTTGAGCTAAGTCGAAACTAAGGTACTGTTCAAATTATATCCATTCGATACCTAGTGATTATACAAGACAAAAAGTAGACATGAATAATCTATTCCGTTGAATATCGATAATAAAGCAATCGATCGTTGAAATCGTTTTTATTTCGTCGAAATTATAAAGGTCCTAAAATGACCTGTGTCCAACTCAAAAAAGTAAATAATGCAATGGTGTTGACATTGGAAGATTGGTTATTGGTCTGTGATTGGCAGTTCACTAAAAAATAATTTATTAACTTTTAAAAAAAAATATCTTGTAAATCCCCATTCATTTTAACGTGAAAAAAATGTGAGTGAAATCTAAATTCAAAAAAACAATTTTCTACATACAAGTTGTTAAGACGCCAATCAGGGCGACTTTGGTCATTCTCCTTTCGAAAAGTCCATAGTAAATATTTATTATTTTTTTTTAATTACATCACTTACTCTGTAACTACGGAACCCTACACTGGGCGTGGCCCGACACGCACTTGACCGGTTTTTTATGTATGTTCACCGATAATTTGAAAACGCCTGTACCGATTTTTTTTAAAGGCGGATTTTTTTATTTTCCTTTTTAGGTACGAAACCCGTGTTATAGGTGAAGTATGTTTTTGGAGAGACCTAATGTATCCCAGAAGCCAAAAGTAAATACCGCCTTACTCTGAATGAAATGAAAATTCCGACTAATAGTTCGAAATTGCGAACAAAGCGAGTTTATAACATTGTAGGTGTGATAGAGCACTCTATGACTCCGGAACTCAGTTTAATTAAAATACTTTAACCGAATTACGATAACTTTCACGGTAACTGAGAGGAAGACTGCTCGCCATTAACACTAGACTGGGTATAAGTAGGTATTATGGGTTTTCGCATTTCATTGAATTTTTTATCTTGGGCTTTGTCTTGCGTGTATTCAACTAAAAAAAGTCGAAACGTCGGGTTGATTTTAAACCATTTCCATTTAGCTAGATGTAAAACTTAACATTTTTGCATAATTCGAGATTTGTTGTATAAGAATGTAAAAGAAATATAAAGGTAAAACTAGCGGCCCGTCCCGGCTTCGCACGGGCGCATTAAACATTAGCAGCGAGGTTACCTATAGGTATACTGCGATTCCCTCTCTACTCCCGCAGCGTTACCCGCTATACCACATTATTTTCTTTCATCACTTCAACAGTTCAAAACTTACCGTTTGTGTTAATGCGTTTGACAATTTAATTCAAATAAAGCCTTTAAACGATATGAAACACCGAAGGCTTGAGAAAAGTACATAGCAATAATTAATTATCGCTGACAATTTGCTATAATCGAAGCAAGTCCAAAATGAAATGACCGGATGAATGACATAACAACATGCTTTTACCATAGTTTAAGGCAGGGTTTCCCAACCTTTATTTTGCCGAGCCTCCCCGAGACAAAAATAATGTTTTTATGGCCTCCCTTAAGTAAGTTTCAACAAAAATAAGGATCCCACATTTTTTCATTAATTAAATTATTTAATTTTAAGTATTTCAAATAGGTTGAATACAGATACAATATATTAAATAAGGATATTGAACGAAAGAACACGTTTGAAAATCATTAAGTACTTTCACATTTACATTTTTTATCAGTCAATCAATCAACAAGCTATTACCGTCCACAGATGGAGGCCTCTTTCAGGTCGCGCCACAACAAGCTATTACCGTCCACAGGTGGAGGCCTCTTTCAGGTCGCGCCACAAATCTCTATCCTCCTAAAGTTGTCAGTACGAAGACTCTTACGACGGACAATACGTGGTCGCCTCTTTGGGAAACGTCTGATCCAACAATTGTCGGGCAGATATTACCGACCTACTGCCACTTCAACGTGCCACAATAACCGACTTTGAGAAATTTCGAACCGTTTATCTATAAAAATAAAATAAATAATAAAAATATCGTTTATATACATGTGACATTTTAGTAGGTATATTATATAAAAAATAGGTACATAGTAGTTACTGAGTAACTTAAGTACATTATTGTGGGAAGCTGGTGTCTGACATAGGTACATAGACCTGTATTACAGATCACCAGGTTCCCTCCCCGTGGTACAACATGCTTGATTACTTCAGTAGGTATGTTTACTTCTATAATGTAATATTTATTTTACACAATTTTATAATTTTACAAGCCTGCGAACAGATGAGTGAGAAGAGTAAGTGTGACCTGACCATGATGCCAGGGTTCACCCGTCAAGGTTTAACAAGCTATGACGCTGGGTATGGTGGTAGGTATATCCCATGACGGGGTAGTTTTGTCTTAAGTATGTAGGATTCAACGTGAAATTCAGTCAGTTGATCGTCGCGCGCGCTTCTTCTGGCCTGCCATGCAGGTCGGCGTTGGGTGCCCTGGGATTCAAGGGCTTCGGTGGAGGAGGTACGCATCGTCAGTCGAGAGAGGGTGGGGGCTTTATACGTATTTGTTTTTTTTTTTCCTTTTTCTCACATTTTTTTTGTGTTTTTTTTTTGTATTATTGTTTTTTTTTGTATTTTTTTTAAATTTTTTTTTTTATTTTTTGTCACTTCACGTATCCCCTTCTGGCGTGCATACCTGCCTCTGTTGCCGTCGCTGTGGCTCGGTGACGTCGTGACGTCTCGCAAGTTGCGGTCGCCTCGCTGCGGGTCACGAAGCGCGGGATCGGGGCGGAACTAGCCTCTTCATCGTCGTCCCGGGGTGCTCCTATTATTACCGGAGAGGAGAGGATTTCGCGTGGGAGTGGTCTCCCATCAGGAGGCATACAAGCGCTGCGGCAGGTAAAACAGAAGACCGAAGAATATAACCAGCTCCGAATTTATGTGACTCTGACTGACGGACTGATAGATTGAATGACTGACTCTGACTTTTACGTTGTTTATTACGCGACTTTTTACGCGAATTATAATTATGTAGAAATTAAAATATAATCTTATATGTATATATATAAATCAATTGCTGATCGTTAGTCTCGCTAAAACTCGAGAACGGCTGGACCGATTTAACAAATTTTGGTTTTGAATGATTTTTGGAAGTCCAGGGAAGGTTTAAAATCTCTAAAGAAAACGAACAATGACATGTTAGTGCTTTTACTGTTAACACTGAAAAAATGTTTCAAATTGACAGCAAAATGCCTATTTAGAAAATGATGATGAATGATGAACCGTTTTACCGATTTTGTGCAAACTCCACATAAACCATCTACTTAATATTCCGAACAAAGCACACGTTTCTTGAGTTATATAATTACAACGAAAAGTAGTTAGTAATTTTAACCATTATATTTAAATCAGTTAATAAACGTACAAAGCGTTGTAAAAATCGCTTTATCACAATATATGAAACAATTTTCTCTCCAATCCGTCCGAATTTAGTATCCTCGCTTAGTCATGGACGTGGATTTACAGACCTTGACATAAAATTACTACGCCCGTTCGACAATGAGTGATTACCGAGAGGTGAGCCTTTGCAGTAACAGGTACGGGTTGGCAAATGGGCTTTCATAAAGAAAGAAAGAAAAAGAAAGAAAAATATTTATTTTCATGGCACACACACAACAACCAATAATAATAAAGTTAAAAACAAGTAAAACAATGGTTACATATTTGGTTGTGGGAAGCCAAGAAAAACGGCACCCACCTCAGCTGATTGCTGCAGAGTGACTGCAGCGCTGATATTCTGGTGGCATAAATGGCTCCGTGATGCCTATAATTTCTATGTTAATTTTAAATCTATGAGTTAAACATGCAAAAATAAGAATATTACAAGTACAATCATATACTATTTTAGTATTTTCCACTAGTTGAAAAAAGGGTCCTTCAGGGCTGGTAACGTGTCGGCAACCCCGAAGTCGTTGCAAACGTCTATATGCGACGATGATTACTTTACATCTGCTTGTCTGTCAACTTTTATGCATAAAAATACTAATATTAAATGTGTACATTTATGTTACCCAAAAATAATCGGCCTTCATGATTGAAACACAAACAAATATTTACATTTCACCAATTAAGTATGTAACTGCAAACATAACACAAGATTTATTTTCAAAGATAGCGGTCCATATTTTGACAACTCCCCAGGAGTTAGAGCAGACCACTTAGACAATTCAGACTGTGTCCCTTTGGTAAAGTTGGTCGGATAACGTTCCGCCGACCGCTCCGAATGCAAATTCCAACAGATGGTGCAATTTAAGTATGGCAAAAGAAAAGTTCGTGAAAACTTTCAACTTATAACATCCTATACTTATTGGTTTGGCGATGTTAACTATAAGGCAGGTTACAAAACGGTTGTCTCTTGCAGTTTAGTGCCAATAGAATGTACATATTGCTTGCCGTAAAAGGCAACAAAAAATTCCAACCAGGAAAGATGAGAATAAACCTTACCTACGATTTTCCAAAAGAGTTTTCATCAGATTATGATATCATTATAGCGAACACGCATATGCTCAATAAAAAAGGAAGGAAATAAAATACTTATTTATGTTTATTGTAATGACAAATTCTTTAATAAAATTAATGATTAATTTGCTCTGGCTACAATCACTCCCACATAAACCACTAAGAATATTCCCAGTATGTCCCACTGGAAAAGATAGCTGGATTGAGTCCCATTGACCGTCTTAAATGCAAAAATAGATGGTGCAAGACTTGAGTGGGTGGCAAATGTCTTCACAAACATTGGTTTTGATATTTTGAGATGGAAAAAGCAATAAAGAAACTCAGAACCAAATAAAATATTTTTTTAATTATTTCATTATTTATCAAGTTTATTTTAGACCCTCCAGATACCTACTTCGTGACTTTCCTCTCGACAGGCTAACTTGGTCGCTGGAGTGTTGTCTGAAGTCCTAGATAACCTTTTACAGATGCCGCATTAGTAACTAAGTAGACGATCCATGACCACGACCACTTCGCCAGGAGCGTACAACTAAGAAGACGAATCTAAAAAATAGCAATAATCTGAGTGCTTTCGTAAAATAAAATCATGAACTTAAACCAGAAACAAAGTGATCAACTTAATCGGTCAAGCTCCTGGTGGAATAGGTGGATGAGGGTGGCTCAGGCTCGTCATTGTAACCATATTTGAAACATGTTTTTGGCTTTCACCTAACATAATGATACAAAGTAATCACACTTACATAAATACGAGTAGGTACTTTTCGATTTCTACAGGTTCAGACATGAATTACGAAAAAACGACGTAGATTCCGTAAGTAAGTGTATCATTTACTAGGTTTTGCGATTTTAACATCACTTGCACCAAACACCACAGAGAAACCAACATACGTTGGGGTCTAGTCTTCATTTTTATACTTTATGCTTTGTAAACAATATCCGACCGTCGTTCTTGGCATAAACCGTGTTTGAATAAAAATCGGACATATTCCCTCTAGTGTTCACTTTATGCTTATCGATATTCGAAAATGCTCTGTTTATGTTTCCAATAAATATCAATTCATTTATTTCTCTTCTATCATATCAATATTATTTTAAATGCAAACCTATTTTATAATTGAATATTCAGAATGGCAAATACCCGTAGGTATTTCATTTCATGCTTTATTTTGACTACAATAAAAACAAAGTAATTTAAAAAAAATGTGTTGTTTACTGGAAAACACAAATAAGATGAGATATACCTATGTATATTTAACGTTATGTTCATGTTAAAATTAACAAGTTCACATGAATGGTAAGTTATTGCCCAAACCATTGCACTAAAATATCGACCGAAAAATCAAAGTTATGTTGGTAGATGCGTTGTCCCCTTCTGAGGCCTGGGATCAATGCTTCTGTATAAGATAACGTAGGTACATTCCCACAAAAACACAGTCGTGCTCATCACTAACTTATAGGGGTCAATATCTACCTGCTGTTAGACTTGACTCTTTAAAGACTAGTACCTACATTAGTATATTTGTATGAAAAGGTTGACGGACAAGAGGCCGCCTGATGGAAAGTGGTCACTATCGCCTATGATTATTTGCTACACCAGGGGAGTTGCTAATGCGGCCTTGAAGGACTTTTGAAGAAATATCAAAGCTCGTGTATATGCACGTTTTGTGCAGAAACGATGATTAAAACCACACCGTTGAACACCGCCACACGCCAAGTCAAGGTAATGCAGTGGTGAGAGTGAGTGGTGCAGACTGCACTCATCACCTTTTTCACTGAAACTACCAAAGCAATAAATACCGCTAAAGGTCAAGTGGAAAAAAGAGAATGTAAAAGTAGTCACTCCCACTGAAAGAAACTTTTTGGCAAAGGCGTTTTTTCGCAACTTCTCAATAAACTCAATTCACAAATAAGTTCATGTTTGAAATAGGTAATCTGGAAAGCCAATGAAAGTAAACAACTTTAAAAATCATGAGTTAAATTCATGTAAATCATCAAAAAAAAAAAAAAACTCATAGACTTTTCTTAAAGAATTGGCATGTCTTCTAACCTATTCCGCACTAATTAGTAAGTGTCGATAGCATTATACAATAACATAAAGTGTCTCTGCGTAAAAAAATACATCATTTTTTTCTTAGAAGCGCAAAACATTATATTAATATGGAAATGTAGAAATATTATTGGCCCAGATAAAATGTATTTCAATTTCCTAGAAGGAGCAATCGCTTATTCCATATTCTGTCATCTTGTATCGACATTGAAAGTGGATAAAAAGGCTGGGGTAACGAAGTATGCCTGTGACAGTCCTCCCCTTTATCACACTATTACATTTACAATTAACATATGAATGTGAGTCTCAATGCCTTTGAGTTTTGTTTGTAATCCCTACTTATATTATAAATGCGAAAGTAAGTCTGTCTGTCTGTCTCTTACCTTTTCACGTCCAAACGACTCAACCAATTTTAATGAAATTTGGTACAGAGATAGAGCTGACTTTGAGAAAGAACATAGGCTACTTTTTAAACGACATCCACGCGGGCGAATCTGCGGGCAACAGCTAGTAATAAATAATAATGGCAACCCTCGATACGTCCCACTACTGGACACGAGTCTCTCCCCTTTTTTGGGGGAGGTCTGGAGCTTACTCCACCACACTGCTCCAATGCGGATTGGTGGAGTTGAGTTTTGTTTGTTTATTTTTTTTTTAGTCTTTGCAGCTTCGTCTACATATTTGTCGATATTTTCCTAGGAATAAATAATTCTATACCCAGAAGTGTAAAAAAAATAATTCATAATCGTCACGTTTTACATACGGATTGAAGATCGCGGTGGCGGCAGTTTCATCGCGGGACGCCGCTGGCCATCCCGCGTTATTATATTTACTACGGCCTTTGGAATTTGACAGACATTGTCCGGTTGACCGACTGCACTAGCGGAAGAATTCGCTTCCACTAGAAGGCGATGGGGCTGCCACGTCCCGACGTCTACAAATGGCATAAAAAGTACGTGCCGTAAATACTTTACAAAAATGCATTAACCTAATCAAAAATCTTTTAGGTGTGAAATTGATAATATTTACTAAGCATATATCAAATTGAAGCGCGAAATATCTTTATATCTTCAGTTAGATGTAGATATTTGAAAATCAATCTTAAATTTAAAAAATATATATTTTAAACTAGAAGATTACAATTTGGGTTTTTTAGATGTAGTTAACTTGTCCTCAGAATCCTCTAACATAGTGGCTAGTAATGCTTAATATATGCTAAGACAATTTTCAAGCTAAATCAATTTTTTTAAGGGTGAGAAATTTGTAATATTTACTCACAGACAAGCAGAATATGACATTTTATTCACCTAGATAAATCCTATTTCGTTTTGATTTCGTTTTGCTAGAACGAGCAATCGCTTATTACAAATTATATTATCGTTACTTGATATTGAAGGTGGTGGCGTGGAAAGTTTGTTGCGATAACGAGGTGCTACTGTGACAGGTCTTCCGTTGATTCACACTGTCACGAACTCTCACAAGTACAATCCACGATACACGCTTGAGCGTCAACGCTTTTCTGATTTATTTTATTGCTTCCTTTGTTGTGTTTTGTGTTGTTTACTGTTCGCTTATTTTTCTTGTTGTTTTTACGTATTGCAAAACTGTAATCGTGAATGTGAGACTCACAGCTAATTGACAAAATCATTTTATTAAATATTTAATTTGTAAAATGCAGTAAGCTTTTACCAAGAATTCTCTATAATGCACTAGTAATGCATAATATGTTACGACAATTTTCTAGATTGGTAATATTTACTCGCCGACGAGCAGAATATAAATAGCTAGATGGGAAAATTTTATTCACCTAGATAAGTCCTATTTCATTCTGATAGAACGAGCAATCTCTTATTACAAATTATATTATCGTTTGTTGATATTGAAGGTGCTGGCGCGGAAAGTGTGTTGCAATAACGAGGTGCTACTGTGACAAGTCTTCCGTTGATCACACTGTCACGAACACTCACAAGTACAATCCACGATACACGCTTGAACGTCAGCACTTTAGAGATTTATTTTATTGCTTAGTGTGTTTTGTTTGGTGTTCTTTATTTGTCGCTTCTCTGGTTTGTATTTTGTCAAGACCCCATTTTAATTATCGGCTTAGTAAAAAAAAGGTTTTTGGTAGGTAGGTACATAAATAAACACCTTTTTTATATCTTAAATCTTCACTTTGATACTATACAGCCTAAACCGATGGGTTCAATATTTCCAATTGAAGTGGACTGGCAGAGACTGTACCATCCAATAGATTCTCTATAATCGAATAAATCTTATCAGCAAACTAAAATGATCCACTTGATTGAACTAATTGAACCTTTAACCTTTATATTTCTTGTGGAAACAAGTCGTTCATTATATATCAAAGTTTCTGCTTTAATTAAATTCGATAGAGAATAGCCAAATCAATCAGATTGTCGCCCTTGAAGAATACTACGGTCATTAACGTCCCCTTTGATCGTTCTCTTGTAGAATAACATCAGTAAAGTACAATTTTAATCAATTAGTTTCATACGTGCGCTAAGCTACGTTTAAGCACATTAGAGCGCTTTCACATACCCACATACCGTTTGTTTCCAAGCAGGATCCCGTTTAATAGCGTATGTGTTTCTATACGCAGGTTCACAAGAGCATACTATTGCGTTATCACCGCCAGTTTAGTAGGACTGGTAGAAAACACTACCTGTAGAACCGAATACCCGTGTTATATATAAAATAGTTTCTTAGATAGACTGTGACACAAGAATGACATGAGATTTTATTAATATTTTTGTGGTAACGCTCTTGAATAGTCGTCACTATATTATACGGATTATAATGATTCTGTATCGGTTGGTCTATACAATGCTGTTGGAAATGAGGACTTATCATAAAACTTTTTTGAAGATCCCTGAAAGTGTAGTACAGACACATTTTGGTAGATATTAATGAATTATAATGATCAAATACCAACGTGAAGCGCATGCTTGTTTGCATCTCTTTTATCTGAAACGTATAAATTATCAGATAAAATTACACGATAAATTAAACACTATGTTTGTCATCAATATGACCAACATCATGTATTTTAATCCTCTCAAATATAAACCAAGTTATATCTCAGTCGATCTTCAAAATTACCAAAACCCGTGTACTGCGCAGCCGCACAAGAGGTACACATGTTTCTGATAAATCGTCTCGATTTATCTGAACACCGAGCCGGCCGATAACTCTGTATCGTGTCACATTCGAATTTAGCAACTACATGTGTTCCAATCCGATATATTGTTAGATTTCATGCCTTTGACTCAGACTTCACCTCGAAATGGGGGTTCCCTTTCCTTTAAACCAAATGGAATTATTGGTCAAGCTAGTTCTAGCTTCAAATATCTGAGTACCATGCAAAAGGGGCGTCGAGTGTAATCGATTCGATGTCGATTGTAATTGTAATTATACCTACGTTTGAAATACGCGGCGAACAGATATTACATTGAATGCGATTAAGAGATAGACCACACTTTTTACGCAATAAAAACGGGAATGCTCACATCAATTCACATGGGAACTGAATATTGTAGCCTGTGAACATAGATATGAAAAGTAGAGGAGAAAAACTCCCGAGGCCCCAGCAATTATGTCTATATAAAATCACGGGACCGTACATTATAACTTACCTATAATACATTAGCGTTGAACACTACCATTTAGCAGCTCCCAGATTCGGTAAAGTTATCAAAGGTGGCCGTTTACTAACAAGTTAATTTATGTTAGGCCTCAACAAGGACGAAACAGCTGCATTGAGAACTCCAATAAGTATTAATAATACTATTGTTGTCGAACTTTTGTACTCAGGCATTAAAAAGCCATGAAATATATCAGATTGAGTTGGTAATGCACTTCACTTCATGTTGTATAGAATTTTTCTAATCTCTGAATATCATTATATTATTATTGCTCCGATAATTACTCGTTCGCTGCAGCCGCAGATGGGCTGATAAATTTAACATAGATTACGAGCAAAACTGCAAAATATTCGTACATGACATTGCTAGCAAAACGTTCACATCCGTAACGCATCTAATTAGCGGTAATTAACACAAGTGGATATCTTCAGGATTTTAACGTAATGCGGTACACATATCAACAACTCCCATATCATCGCAAAATACTCAATTTAAAGTCGATACGAATACTAATTAAATATTACCATTAAATCTCCATAACTAATTAACTCTGTTTAATATAATTGCTGCGATAATTACTCGTTCGCTGCAGCCGCAGATGGGCTGATAAACATAACATAGATTACGAGCAAAACTGCAATATATTTGTATAAAACGAAACGAGTGCAAACGAGAGGATAAATAAGGCAACAAATTAAAAGGGAGTTTAATTGAAGAGTTCGATAATTAAGCATGAATGTTTAAATTAATTAATGAATTTCGGGGAATCGACGCGGCGCACTTCGATCTACTGTAGTGTTCGCAAAACGAACATTCTTAATTAATGTGAACAAGAACAAACGGTTCGCTATTGTAGCAATGTTAGCCTCTTTTGAGTACCTCAATTTAATTCATTGTTCGTTTAGATAGATTGAATTATAATAGGATGGAATTTGTGTTTACGTCGGGAAGATGTCTGGAAATCGTTTTCTCGTTTACTGTCATCCACTTACAAACGTTTCAATTTCTACTCCATTGAATTTGAATGAAATTAAAATGAAATAAGCGTTGGCAAAGTGTCTTGAATATGTATGTGTATGTATAGATTCTTGCAATGATCACTTACCATGTTGTTGGTTGTGGATATATTATATTTATACTAAAGGAAACATTTAACTATGAACGCGGAAATTATTAACACGCTAATCTCATCGTGATTGTATAGATTTCTAGCAAATCCTGTATTTTTATGACTCCATCATAAAGATTGAAGATCGACAATATGTTCATTTTCAGTCGGACGTTTCTTAGACAAAACAGTTCTGGATTTCCATAAAAAATTAGCGTTTTGTCAAATCAATTTAAAAACGGAACAGGCTGTTTGTTCCTGGTGTCTTCTCTTTATATTAATCTCGGTGGATTTCGTTTATTCATACGTAGATTTATTATAATAGTAATGATATAAGTATCATAAAATTCATGTCTACTAGTATTTTCAACAAATCAGAATATAATTTCAGTGCTGTAAAATATTCCAAGTAAGATTTATTATATGTTAAATTATCCTGAACATAGATCCTAAAATCACAATCCAGTAAATATCGAAGAATAAAACCAAAGAAGCGTATAAATTCAAGTTAAAATTCACGAGCACTACAAAAATGTTTAGCAATCCATAAATTTACAAACGGTTGAAAAAGAGAAAGTAATATTGTCGGATATGCGTCAGCTGGACAACATTAGTCAGACGATGCGAGAAAATTTAATAAAAGCACTCCTTATCGCTCTGACACGAAACCGGGCCCATTGCCGTCCAACTTTTTGTACGTGGAATGTGCTAGAACATTTTGACGTTGTCAATATGTAGGGGTGCCCGCGTAATGAAATTTTCATGCAAATGATGGCGTACGCACGGCCAGGCGTATGAATGTGCATGATTTGTTTAACATAATGACGTTAATCACACTGCAATTTTGCAAACGACTTGGCCTGTTGTGTATTTTGTTAGTTCAGATAAGTTGTTTTGGAAATTATAGCATAATATATTATGTAGGTATTAGGTAAATTTTAAGAAGTTTAACATTTTGTTTGATGTGTTTTACGATGTACATACTCGTACCTACCAATGATAACAGTTCAGCTTAGTCGGATATTTAATTGAGTTTAACATATATGAACTATTTACATTGAAAGCTCCTCACACCAAATCCTTAAATTCGACTCTAAATTTTAAACAGCTTTTGAAATTTTTAACTGCGTCGGTAGCCAAGTGGTAGCAGGCCACTACTACTACTCTGAGGTCCTGGGTTCGATGACCGGATTGGGGGTTATCAAAAATAATGGAGTGAAGTCCTTAATCTCTCGTTCTATTGGGATTTTTCCAATTCCTGGAAGTTTCCCAGTACCTCGAAGTTTGGTAATGTGCCCGGAGATGTCTACCGGCTCACCACCTGTTACATGGTCCAAAACGTTACCGGCGAATCGTGGGTGTTTGAATGCATACATTTACATCTGCCTACCCCTACGGGGATAACAGGCGTAAATTTACGTTTTAAAATTTTGAATTTTTGAAAAGGAGATGTTGCGAGCTCGGCTCTGGTTCGTACACGTCCTCAAAAAATGGGTAAATTAAAGAAGAATCCGAAAAAATACAATTAATTTATTCAACAATATATTTTAGAGTTACAACCAAATTTAATTCAAACGATTTTATCATTTTCAACTATGTAAAACATGGCGGCGATACAGCCGACACTTGGGATCAATCGATTTCGATAGTATTTATAAAATATTACTTTTTTCTCCAAGTACTATATAATCAAAATACAATTTAAAAAATGAAAATGTCAAAATGACATCGTCCGCCATGTTCCCATGTTGGTTTTGAGTTGCAATTCTAACTGCAAATAATGTTTTGTAACTGCAAACAAAGCTAAATAAGTGAAAATATGCATTTAAAAACTTTTTTATATTGATTTTGCCTGTCTAATGATATTGTGTACAATACATGGCCGGAGGTCCATACATTTTTGCAACATCTCCTTTGCGACTACATTTCCGTAAAAATACTTAGCGCTGTTTTACAAGAATGCCAAATTTGTTGGAAGCTTTTTCAAATTACTTACAAAGTGGATGGCATTATATAACAAGAATTTGGCTTACAAATTATGAAAATAAATATTATAATTAACGCAAATCCACTCTTGTTCTTTCTCTCGTAATAACTAGAATGCTAATTACCGGTAATCTATCCTCAGTCTGTTTAGTCCCCTCTAAAAGCTTTTTTAGCCTTGACATTTGTAATATCGTAAGTGCCACGTCAGTAGCACGAGAGCCTTCGGTTTGACGTGATTCGTGGTTCAGAATGGCGTTTGTCGCAGTGATACGTGATTTAAAACGACGTACGTTTGGATGGCAGCTGATTTGACTGTCAACATTTAATTTTTCTCATCCTGTTTGATATAAATGCCAATATTTGAACGTGTGGATCATGGAAAAGTCATATCATATAATTACGCAATCATTGTATAAAATAAATTCCAAAAAACCGCTTAATATGCATTTTTTACCGATTTTGAACAAAGGGATAGGTTCTATTTTTGACGCATAGGTACAATTGTTCAACGATTTTTCCGTTATTCCTAAACAATTTTTCAAAATTCTACTCCCGCTTAAAATGGTAGGTACACTTTCAAGTTGGTAGCATTGTCACAAAATTGGGATCCAATGATGACTCCTTAAGCAATCGAGGGAGACTCTCAAAAGTTGTAAGGACATTATAATATAGGATTTTAATTCTTGTGTCTTAACTTGTGTCTTGTGTGTTGTTGTGTGTAATGTCTTTTCTACCTTTGTTTACGTATTTGCATCTAATAATCGTAATTTTACTCCACTGAGCCCAGATCGAAAGTTATTCCTTAACCATTTATTTACACTAAAATTGAAATATAAAAAACTAATTACAGAAAAATATCGACCTTAAAAACCAAATAATTGCGTAACTAAAAACTGCTGCAGCATTTTGCCGAAATCGGTATTTCTTGTACAAAGTTTTTTTGACGTCAAGAGTGACTAAGTTAGTTAAGTTTATAAAGAACCATTTAATTTATAAGAATCTTTTTAATGCTGGCCACCAAATAGATGCCATTATCAAAACAAAAAATTAACTCACAAATAATTAAATTGAAATATTACAATTAACGCAAATTGTTCTTTCTCTCGTTACTACGGTAGGTATAGAGCTTACTAACGGTAATCTTCTGAAGTCTTCCTTAGCTTATCCTTGCCTTTCTGGCTTTGGTATTGATATTAGAATAAGTGCCAAATCGACACTACGATAATCGCCCGTTCTTGCGATACGTAGCTTAGAATGATGTATGTTGCAGTCATACGTAGCTCAGAATCGTACGATAGATACGTCGAGTTGGCTGGCAACCTACTTGGCTGTCGACATCTTTGTATCCCGTTATTGATATAGGTAATTGCCAAAAAATTTACACGAGAAACATAGAACAGTAGTGGTTTCCTTTCTACACTTAAACCTAAAGTAAACATGCATATGTGTTGCTACTCCTGAAGAATAAGTTGTTTGCCTCCGTGACATTGATAACGAGATCATATCAATATACCACCACTAGCTGCCCTGACGAACTTCGTATCGCCTTAGAGATTCATTTAGGAATATAAAAAATAGACTAACCCATTCTATCTATATACATCTACCAAATGTACACTCAAAATAAATAACCCGAGTTCGTGTGCCACTGTACAATGACATGTATGAACACGACCACACATACCTGAAACGAATATGGGTAGACCATACAAATAAATTTTCCGGTGTCAGGATCAAACCCGTGACGTCACACACCACTTTATTTGTACTTTCGTCACGCCGCATTGGTATTATAAAGATAAAAACGGTTTCCAATTCCCATCTAAACATACTGATAAAACTGGGCGTGACGCAATACGAATGTAACAAAAATCCTGAAGTAATAAAATTATTATCGCTTCGGGTGTAACATTACTATACGACAACAGAACTCCAATAAAAACCCTGACATTCCACTATCATAAATGCTACTTCGTGAAAAGCAGTAAGCCGCCAGTTGTTGTCGCCTTTGCTAATAAATATGGCTTAGAGAATAGGTTTGGCTAGCAGCCGAACTAGCGGGTCGATCGCTTCTTATCTCAGATAAAACCACCAACTTTCAGCACTTCAATTTAGTAAAAAGCGGTTATTTTTATATTACAAACAGACACTCCAATTTTATTTACTTGTATAGATTATGCCGCCCTATTGGAATGGTCCACTACCGCTATTGTTCTATTCACTGACTGCACTAGCGAAAGAATTATGCGCCACTTGACACTTGGAGACGTGAACTTTTTAGTTTTATGACAGTACCTAATATTTCAGCATAGGCTACAAAGTTCGTACCTATAGGTAGGTACCATCAATGTACTTAATCCAAGTTTATATTCGTTACATTCTTTCGTTTGAAAAGAATCATCGTAACCATAATTTCAGCCAAAAGACGCCCACTTCTGCACAAAAGCCTCTCCCAGATTACCACAACGAACGATCCTAGGCCGCCCTCATTCGACGATTTCTTCACCAGTCCATCTCGCGGAGAGCCTGCCTACGCCTCGTCTTCCGGTGGAACTCATCTACCCCAACAGCCGTCGGTTCTTCTAGCTTGAAAAGAATAACAAAACTCATTCTGTCACTACATTGACTGGAACACGATAGTGCAGTGATGACTATATCAGCGAGCTCCATCAAGCATGCAGTTCACATTGATGTTAAGTGATGACTTCAGCCTATAGATACACAAAAAACCAGAGGTCAAAATGCAGATGCGTTGCCACCCTTGAGACCTTAGGTGTTCTGTCTCTGTGATAGCATTGATAGTTATTACGGGGCCATACATTACCATCTAACCGGAACGCGATAGTACTAAACATTACCATTTAGCGGCAGATAAATTAGATAATGCGGTGGTGCTTACGCTCTCAATCTCCTACACTGGAACTTTACCACCAGTATAACTCTACATAATTGATGTCAAAGAATAACAAAACAAAATCACCATGAAATCTGCGTCAAATTTCCGCAACGCAAATTGTGAACATCTTAAGCACTAACAGCTTTTCGTATCAGCAATTACATTTTACACTGTTTTATTATATAGCCGTTGTCGCCGCTGTGAGTGGCGTTCGTCATTAGTATTCAAAATGCAAATTGCACTCAGGGCAATGCACCCGTCTCAGATCTTACTTTCCCAGAAATAATTTCATTAACATCTGCATACCCGCGTGTTCCTTGCTTAATTCCTTTATTGCGAAACTCATAGTTCGTCGCGGAGCTTTTTTGTCACGGAAGGCTTACGCAGTTTTAATTTATTTATATGTATTAAAAATGGCAAACAAGCATGCAGTTCACATTGATGTTAAGTGATGAGTGCAGCCTATAGACACCCACACAAAGATCAAGGTCAAAATGCAGATGCGTTGCCACTCCTGAGGCCTAAGGTGTTATGCCTCTGTGCCGGAAATTATAGGGCCGTACATTGTCACCTGAGTTTTTCTCACGTACAAACATACAAACAGACCAAAATGTAATATCTTATGATTTTGGCGTCTAAATAAAATATATTAAGTAGCAAAAAAATAAGAGAGGGCTTTAGGACCAGTTCCTTCATTGAAATAAAACTATTTATACGGCTGTATCTCGCGTACATTAAACTAAAATTATTTTCAAAATTAAGCCGACGCCGTTTCGGTGGCTTTTTAGCTGCCGTGATCCAGACTCTCATTACAAAGGTTGAAAGTTATATTATGTGCGCAACACAACACACACTGTCGATGCAGTTGCAAAACAAACACTTCGCTCTATTGCATTGATAACAAAACAACTATTTCATATCCACAGTGCCTAGTGTGCCTACCATTATATTGCATTAGTAAATAACCAGAAACCACATTTCTCCATTACCGCAAAATGTTCAACGCTGCCATTCTGAATTTCGGTAGGAACACGTCCGGCTTATTCCTATTCCAAATACAAACACATGTCTGCACGTTTCAATGATTTGCAAAACTATTCCAACTGTTTTGGTGTGATTTTTATGGTGCAATCTATATAAACTGATTTAATTTTTTTTTTAATGTAATGGAAGTGGCAAACAAGCATGCAGTTCACATTGATGTTAAGTGATGATTGCAGCCTATAGACACCCACACAATGACCAGTGGTCAAAATGCAGATGCGTTGCCACTCCTGAGGCCTAAGGTGTTATGCCTCTGTGCCGGAAATTATAGGGCCGTACATTGCCATCTGAGTTTTTCTCACGTACAAACATACAAACAGACAAAAATTTAATATCTTATGATTTTTGCGTCTAAATAAAATATATTAAGTAGCAAAAAAATAAGAGAGGGCTTTAGGACCAGTTCCCTCATTGAAATAAAACTATTTATACGGCTGTATCTCGCGTACATTAAACTAAAATTATTTTCAAAATTAAGATACTTGACACCCACATGAAGACTAGAAAATGCAGATGCGTTACCACTCCTGAGGTTTAAGGTGTTATGCCTCTGTGCCGGAAATTACAGGGCCGTACATTACCACCTGACCGGAACATGATAGTGCTGAACACTACCATTTAGCGGATGCCTTGCATAGAATTGCATGAAAAGCCAATGATTATCAAACTGTATCAGAATGGAAACAAGTAAGTTAACATGTTTGCGTCTATGATGGCTTTCCAGGAGTGTCAGACACATCAAACAAAATATTATTAACCGAGCACATAGCTAAGTCGTATTTGGGGTCAAAGTAATTCAAATTAATAAACATACATAGTGATAGATAACATCATATAAAAGACGACCCGGTTAGTCCAGCGGTGTGAGATGACCGTTTGATTCGAAGGGTCGCGGGTTCGATCCCCGCACTGGGACAAATATTTGTATGGCCTGCAGATATTTGTTTCGGGTCTGGGTGTTTGTGTATGTGTTGTATGTGTACAACGGCACCCACGACACAGGTTTATACCTACTGTGGGGCTGTGAGTGTAAGCGTATTTTATTTATTTTATTATTATTATTATTTATAAAAATCTCTTTTTACAGATCAGTCAATAGTGAAGTAGGTACTTATCCAATCGCTTTTTCAAAACTAGAATATTTCATATAAAAAAACTAATTTGGATGATTTTGATGTACAAGGAATGTTATAATATGGAGTTGAATTAATATCAATTAAAACACAACTGACTCGGATTCGTTTTTTACAGAACCGGATTTTTTCAACCAAACAAGAATCGTTTGCATGTCCTGTTGGCTTGATTGTTAAATATTTATAACGAATTCAGTCTCCGGGTTGATTGCAATTAACCTGACGCCTGTGACATTATCCTGAAGCAAATCTTTTTGTGCGCAGCTATTTACCACTACAGAATTACAGCCGCGCGTCTTTAAAAAACATCTGCGAGGTGGTCAATTACAACCACTGTATACTATGTAACGTGATTGTTGATTTCATATTAACTGAATTTAGCAATCAGGACTTTAGTTCATTAATTAGCTTTTTATTATAAATCATTGATTGCCAAATTATGTTATGTTACAGTTGTTCATTGTATATCTAAATCAACTTTCATCATTTTATTATTTTTATTTTACTACTATATGAATAGTTATTATGAAAGCGATGTTCACCTAAAAGAATGTATAACATTTTTTATCAACTTTTATAAAAAAAACCTTATTACTGCGCACAGGCTTACACCCTAACCGGCAAGTTTTCTCGGTACTTCTGCCTTTATCCATGAATCCATTTCATAATAATGAATCAGATTGGAACAGACGAAAGGACTATAATGTTTACAAAATCATACCTACGTACTGATGGCTTTGTAATCGGGTCTTTCCGTAAAAATGTAATTTATCATTTACAGTAGCGTTTTTCAAACAACAGTGAGTGAAGTGGTTAAAACTTTGTGATTTCTCACTCAAAATATTGAACGTTGCGTGTCCATCAGACAACGTGCCTTTAAAGTACGTGATGTACTTTGGCATGCAATGTCAAAATTTCCGAAGTTGTCCTTCGTGAAAATATTTCTTAATGTGAAAGAGATCACAATCTAGATTGACGGTCTTTAAAATGCAAAATATATCGTATTTAAATGTTTAAAAACCATATGAAAACATGCTTTTATAATTTCAGTACCATTTGCAAAGTTTCTGAAAATGGGTCTATTTACTATCAAAGTCCAAATTAACCCATCAGACCATAGGACTCAAGGTGGTCTCAGGGCAACGTGCATAGGGCCTTCAGATATACCTATCTTCTGCTGTGTGTGTTACCGCTGTGTGACGAATATCAAGCGGTTCCAGGATATAGGTAAGTCACTTAACCTTTTTTATGACAAGTGTCCGCCAGGGAAGCTGGTGGCAGAGTTCCATTATAGAAGCTCGAGGACGTAGCCACCGCACCAACTAATGTTTCTGTATGTTAAGTGTTCAGCACTATCGTGTTCCGGTTAGATGGTAATGTAGGGCCCCGTAATATCACAGAGACATAAAAACTTAGGTCTAAGGAGTGGCAACGCATCTGCAAATTGACCTCTGTTTTTTTTAAGATGTTTATAGGCTGCAGTCATTCACTTATCATCAATGTGAGCTGCATACAAGCAGTATGCCACCTTCTTTACATAAAAAATAATAATAATTTATACAATTGCAATTATTTTCCCCTCAATGTCAATCCTTTTTCCTTGTGTGAAACAAAAACATAATCATTTTATATTATTTCGCATTAACACATGCTTGTGAAATATATTTTATATTAAAGAAAAATGGAAAGAAAAATTTGACTTCAGGCGAGGCTCGAACTCGCGACCTACTGGGAATCTAGTCCAGCCGCTCTTTTCTTTTTTCGCCCAAATTTTTCTTTCCATTTTTCTTTAATATAAAATATATTTCACAAGCATGTGTTAATGCGAAATAATATAAAATAATTATTAAGGGTAAAAGCGACTTCTTTACGATATTCAATAAACTGAAAAGTCTATTATATCGGTTGCCTAACTAGCATAGTTGGTAATAGATGGCGCTACTGCTACCATAAAGCAATGCAATAGATGTGAAGGAAAGATTTGACAAATCGGGCAGGACTTCAGTAGCTCAATTGGAAGAGCGGCTGGACTAGATTCCCAGTAGGTCGCGAGTTCGAGCCTCGCCTGAAGTCAAATTTTTCTTTCCATTTTTCTTTAATATAAAAAAAAAACATAATCACCATATAAGCCGTAAGATAAAGATAAACTTTACGACATTTTAATTTGTTTTTTATGCGTCCAATCCTCGAATTAAGTGAATTGCATACAATTTAAATCGAAAATGTTATTATTTACTCAATCTCAATAGAGTGCTGCACCCTAAATCTTATTTGAAATTCAAATAAGGTGTTAGTTCACGACAAATAGTCCTTTGAGCTTAATGGAATTCCATTTGTAAAAGTAGTAAAAATCTTGACAGTCAAACTCGTATAAAATTAAGTATCTGTTGTAGGACTTCTTTGATTGTACGATAAATCTTTTTTTTTATGTAATTGAATTGGTAAACAAGCATGCAGTATACATTGATGTTATGTGATGTCTGCAGCCTATAGACACCCACACAAAGACCAAGGTCAAAATGCATATGCGTTACCACTCCTGAGGCCTAAGGTGTTATGCCTCTGTGCCGGAAATTACAGGGTCGTACATTACCACCTGACCGGAACACGATAGTGCTGAACACTACCATTTAGCGGCAAGTATATTAGGTAATGCGGTGGTGCCTACGCCCGCGAGCTCCGTCACTGGAGCTCTACCACCAATTAAAATAAAAGAAAAAACTAATTTGTTGTGTTACATTTGAATATCTTACCTTCTTACCGTCTTGGTCGCTAATGATACTATAGTAATTAGGTATGGTATAAAAAAATTAATTTTCTCACATGCGTGTGTCACGAGGTGGACCGACGACCGTGAAGGTTGCATGCAATCGGTGGATGAGGGCGGACCAGGGCCGTTCGTTATAGCAATCTTTGGTGGAAGGCCTTTGTCTAGCAATGGACGTCTTTTGGCTGAAATGATGATGATGATGATTCACTATTTAAAGCAATGTAGTGTAGGTAGTATATTCTTAAAATTATCTTCTCTATAATATACTAATATTTAGTAAAACGTTGAATCAATGTCTATCTTTTCGCCTCTAAGAAATACCTTCAAATATGTATGTATCTTCACGCCAGGTCCCGAACGGGGTAGGTAGAGAGTGTAGAGCGCCAGATATCCCGGTCCTGACATACCTCTCGTGCCTCGTCGTACCTTCAAATAATTATGTGAAATCTATTTAAATCTTACAATGTTCGAGAATGTCTAGATAATTCTTTTCCATCACAGAAATTGTAGCTAGCTCTACCAATACCCTATCTCAAGTAACATTCGCAACAAAAATCCGATCAACTATAATCGACGATCTTCGACTATCAAAGATAAATATGTTTTCGTTCCTTTACTTTCCTCTTGTACGGACCCATGTCATCTGATTCTTTATGTTTTTTTTTTGTATATATTTTTATCACAGACGGTTTCTTTTCCAGATATTGTACTCACATAATGGTAATGCTAAAATACGAAATCATAGAAATAAAACAATGCATACTATGTTGTTACTACCTATTTTCTTTTAATTCACCCATGAATTATATCAAAACTCATTTCATTATAAAGCTTAACAAAATGACAAACAAGCAATTCACACTGATGTTATGTGAAACTTTGAAAGTGTAAAAAGATACATTTGCAATTCCTGAGACCGCTATTGACAACCTATATTTTAATAAGATAAAACTAGTGCTGAACCAAATGGAAGTAGGTACCAATTTCGTGGCAGATGGAGATGCAATGGTGATTGGCTCGACACTGAAACTCTACCAATAAGAAAAATTGTTATTCATGATCAAATTTATACTTACATTATTCTTTGAGTTGCTCACTTTAAATGCGTCTAGAAAAGGATACTGGCAATACAACCAGGGTCAGAACTTATTATCTCCGTTGGTGTGATGGATTTTCTCTACTCCATCACTCGTCGGCGAAACATTTCCACCCGTTCCTCCTACCTAACCTTGAGAGCTAAGGTGTAAACCCATTGAAAAGCTGATATTGATACGTTACCATGAAAGAAGATACCCAATTTCCTCTCGGCGTTTAGTAATGCATTTAATACATGTCAGGCCAATCATGGTTATTTTATGTGCATGTGGTGCATTTTTCTGTCTACCCTTAAGTGAAAACGCATGAAGTTTTGTTCACAAAATATTTACAATCACGAGAACCGCTTGTTTCTCAGTGAATTTATCATTCGACATAAAGTAGCGACATTGCAGAATGCTTCATAACTTCTCAAATGTAATAAAACTAAAATTAAAGGTTCAAGATTTATATTACCGCACAAGTGGGTGCCTTGAGGGGCAATAGAAATCAGGCAATTACTTCAGGTAATTGAGTCTAAAAAGCAGGGTCCTGCGGGAGACGAAAACATACTATATTCATAGAAGAAATTACTTACATGCGGCATGACCCACGGACCCTCAACGTCTGAGAGCCCATCTAATTTTCATAGGCCACTTCACCCTTTAATAAAAACTGCGTTCCACTATACCTTGGCCTTATTTTTAGAATCCAATTTTGCATACAAAGGATACGAAAGAGAGTGCTTAAACTGTTTATACTGTATCTTTTGGAACATCCCTTTCGTTATAGCGAACAATTGAAGCGAATCCCGTGTGTTGTTTCAGTCCACTCAAAATATTTGTTGAGAGAGAGTCACTTGAGTGGAATTAATACACTTTCGAGTCGTCGCAACACGTTGCTTTCAAAATAATGCTAAGACCGTTGAGTGTGCGAAATTGTTTTGTATTCGCAATTCCATTGAAACATTTTCTAAAATACGCTTAGTTCTCAGCATTTGCATTCAACTTATTTGCATTAGATCCAACGTAATCTGAATAACCTCTAGAATGTTTTAATATCGATCTAGGATTAATTAATTGCAATTACGATTATATTTGTTCAGTAAAATACTTTTTTGGAAAATTTAGAATTATTCTTCAATGAGACTATTAGCTTTTTGCAATACATAATTGCTTTTGATGGTGGCAGATTGAAAAATGCGAAAAAGGTTTAAAATTTAATATATGAAGACCAAACACAATATATTATTAATTTTATTTTTTGTCATAAATGGCTCCTACTAAATAAAACCAATTCGTATACATATTTATCATAAAAATCAATCAAGACGCAGCAAGCGATTGAGGCTTCCCTCGCGGCTCATTACAACGCCGGTAAGATGTACGCAAGGCGCGCACGCGATCATGTGATTTACGGCTTACCCTTTGTAGCGGGTTACTCAGAACGCACAGATTAAGTTCTGAGCCAAATCTTAACGAGTGTAATTATTTTCTGGTAGCAAAGTGTTTGATTCCTTCAAAATTCGTTATTTTTGATCTCTTATTTTGTACTTACAGTACACTTTTCATAAAATTATGATAGAAAATTGATTTTAGCGTGCACGTCATAAAATAGAAGGTAGACGAGGCACGAGAGGTTTGTCTGAACCGGGATGTCTGGCGCTCTACACTCTCTGCCTACCCCGTTAGGGACCTGGCGTGAAGATACATACATACTACATACGTCATAAAATATTTCAGGAGAAAATTATGAATGCCTTGTCTTGCCGCATTGTCTAATTATTTATTTGTCTTAAAAATCAATCAAGACGCAGCAAGCGATCAAGTCTTCCCTCGTGGCTCATTACGACGCTGGTAAGATGTACGCAGCGCGCGCACGCGATCTTGTGATTTACGGCTACCCTTTGTGGTGGGTTACATAGAAGGCGCTGATTAAGTTTTGAGTCACATTTTAACATGTGTTTAATTGATTTAGGGTAGAAAGTGATTGACTCCGTCGATATTTATTACTTTACATTTAAATATTTTATTTTCTAACTTTATTTGTACAGTATCCATTCGTAAACCATTGGTGTAGTTGTGGTAGAACATTTTTTATTATTTATTATGTGCACATCGAAAATGATTTCAGAAAATATGACACATAAAAAAATCATCAGATCTTGACTAATTTATCATAAAAATCAATCAAGACACAACTAGCGATCGAAGCTTCCCATCGTGGCTCATTACAACGCCGCACCGGTAAGATGTACGCGGGGCGCGCACGCGATCTTGTGATTTACGGCTTACCCTTTGTGGTGGGTTACACAGAAGGCGCTGATTAAGTTCTGAGCTAAATATTAACGTGTGTAATTATTTTATGATAGAAGGTGTTCCATTAAAATGTGTTATTTTTTATATATTATATGTTTTTTACTAACCCCCTTATTCATAAACGTATTTTAGCTAAAGTGTTGCTAATTTCTCCTTTGTCTTTTTCTATCCTGTACATTTGACAATGCAACTGACAAAGAAAAAGCATTCTATAGCTAAAACGTATCTAATGTACGTTTATGAATAAGGAGGTTAATGTTGAACTTTATATGTACAGTAGATACCTACATATTTGAATATAATTCCTATAAGTACGATAGAGTGTTTATTTTTATATCATCATCATCATCATCATCATCATCATTTCAGCCAAAAGACGTCCACTGCTGAACAAAGGCCTCCCCCAAAGAATACCACAACGAACGGTCCTGGGCCGCCCTCATCCAGCGATTGCCCGCGACCTTCACCAGGTCGTCGGTCCATCTTGTGGGAGGCCTGCCCACACTTCGCTTTCCGGACCAGATTTCTGTCCCATAAGTTATCAGTGGCAACACGCACTGGTCAACGACCTTTTTCTTGAGACACTGCGGTAAGTCGGACGAGAAGATGTACCGTAGCTTCCCGAACGCCGCCCAACCGAGTTGGATTCGGCGATTAACCTCTTTCTCGAATTTATACCGACCTAACTGGACCGTTTGTCCTAGGTATACATAATTGTCAACAACTTCGAGTGTAGTACCCTCGACCATAACAGGAGTGGGTGTAACATGGACATTTGACATGTTCTTCGTATTGTCCATGTTCATTTTAAGGCCCACTCGTTGGGAGGCCCTACTGAGGTCATTGAGCATTGTGCTAAGGTCTTCCAGGGTCTCAGCCATGACTACGATATCATCTGCAAATCGGAGGTGGGAGATGTACTCGCCGTTAACATTGATGCCGAGTCCTTTCCAGTTCAGAAGCTTGAAGACGTCTTCCAATGCAGCGGTGAACAGTTTCGGAGATATAACATCTCCCTGTCTCACACCTCGCTGCAGTTGGATAGGTTTCGAGTTCTGATCCTGAAGCCGGACCGACATAGTGGCGTTTTCATACAAGCTCCTCAGCACCTCGATGTATCGGTAGTCAACTTGGCACCCCTGGAGTGACTGTAGAACTGCCCAAATCTCGACCGAATCGAAGGCTTTCTCATAGTCCACGAACGCTAGACATAGTGGCTGGTTATACTCTTCTGTCTTCTGTATAACCTGCCGCAGCGTGTGAATGTGGTCTATGGTGCTAAAGCCTTTACGGAAACCGGCTTGTTCGGGAGGCTGGAAGTCGTCGAGTCTGCGAGATAGACGGTTCGTGATCACTCTCGAAAACAGCTTATAGACGTGACTTAGAAGTGCGATGGGCCTATAGTTTTTAAGAAGGGTATTATCGCCTTTCTTAAAGAACAGTACCACCACACTTCTGTGCCACGCCTGTGGCGTTTTGCCCTCGGGTATGACGGAATTGAACATCGACTGAAGAGCTTCTAATACTGGCCTTCCACCTGCTTTCAGGAGTTCAGCAGTGATTCCGTCATCACCCGGCGCCCTGTTGTATTTGAGCTGTTTGAGAGCCGTACTAATCTCGTCTAGACTGACGTCCGGGATATCTTCGGTGTAGTGTCGGGTCAGTCCGGCTCTAGGATCTGCTGCCGGACTGTTAACAGGTGGTCGTGCTGAAGTGTATAACTGTCCGTAAAACCGTTCGATCTCCTCTGCAAGGTCAGGCTTCGACGATACAATTCTGTCGTCCTCTGTCTTCAGCTTAGTGAGACGGCTTTGCCCTAATGACAGATCTTTGGCGAACATTTTAGAGCCCTAGTTCCGCTCTATGGCTGTTTTAATACTATCGGTATCAAAACGCCGAAGGTCGCGAGTCAATGACTTGGAGATCTGTCTGTTAAGCCGCCTGTACACTAAAGCATCTTCAGAAGACTTCAGAACCATACCGCGCCTCTCCTTTATGAGCTTGAGAGTTGGGCTGGAGATCTTTTTGGTCTTATTGTTAGGGCGGGTTCTGAAAAACTTAGACCCCGCCGTGCGGACAGTTTCCACGAACCTGTTATTATAATCGTCCACATCTGCGCACTCACTCAGGCATTCAAAGCGATTTTGTAGCTCGAGTTGAAAGCTCTCGGGGTTTTGAATTTGGTCAGGTGCTGGGCGGAGCGTAGACTTCATTAGTCGGGATCTTTCGATCTTGACATTTATATTCAGTGTGGTTCTTACCATTCGGTGATCGCTGCCGGTTTTTACCGAATTGATCACAGAGACATCACTGAATATATGCCGCCTTGTGGACATAATGAAGTCTATCTCATTTTTTGTCGCACCGTCAGGATTGATCCAGGTCCACTTACGGCAAGCCCGCCTCTTGAAGAAAGAGTTCATCATATAGAGGCTCTCCTTCTCCATGAAGTCAGCCAGTGTCTGGCCCCTGGTGTTTCGTCGCCCATATCCAAATTGCCCCACTTTCAGCTCGTGGTCGCCTCGAACGCCCAATTTCGCGTATTTTTATATGCACATCGAAAATTATTTCACAAAATTATAATATAATAGGAATTACTGGGGGACATTACCTAATAGGAGTAACTATATTGTTAAAATCAACCAAGACGCAGCAAACAATCGCGGCTTCCTCGCGTTTTATTACAATGCCTGTAGTACACAGCGTAGTTACACAGAACGCATTGATTAAATTCTACCTCAATCTCAGTCAAATTATACTCACAGCCAAATCATGATGGTAAAAAAATAATTTATTTGTCTGGGTAGAATGTATTGGCAAATTATTTAATTATTAAACGGCATACTATGTTTTTTTAGTGCGCTAAAAATATTTTAAGAAAACTATTAATACAAATGTTATAACCAGGCATTACCTAATTCATTATAAAAATCAATAAAGGCGCTACAGGCGATCAACGTTTTCGTCTCAGCTTATTACAACAACGGTAAGATGTAGGTGTACGCTGTGCGCGCACGCAAACGCGTGATTTGCTGTGTTGTCTGCGTACCCCTTTAGGCAAGTTACACAAATAACATGGATTATTCTGATTCAAATCATATATAAACAGTTGATTTAAAATGAGTATCAAGTAACATACTAATTGTCTTTTATAACTTGTAACAGTGGAATAAAGATATCCAAGATCAGGTCAAACTCGCAATAAATTCGGGTTCAAAATAAAAGACATGGTCTTATGAATACATAGAGTAAATTTATTAAATACTAGCTGTGCCCGCGACTTCGTCCACGTGAGAAAAAATATGATTGTTCAGTATCTACCTGGACGAAGTCGTAGGCGCAGCTAGTATAAAAGTAGCCTAAGTTACTCCTTATTACATCAGATATCTGCCAGTGAAAGTCCCGTCAAAATCGGGTACACTCAAATACTATTTATTTGTATGTAGGTATGTATGGTTGTATGGAGATAAAAGTAGCCTAAGTTACTCCTTATCAATTCAGCTATCTGCCAGTGAAATTCCCGTCGAAATCGGAGACACTCAAAATTTTATTTATTTGTATGTAGGTATGTATGTATATATCTATGGAGATAAAAGGAGCCTAAGTTACTTCTTATTACACAGCTGCCTACCCGTGGAAGTCCCGTCAAAGTCGGACACACTTCAATTCTACTTATTTGTATGTAGGTATGTATGTATGTATGGATGTATGGAGAAAAAAGTAGCCTTAGTTACTTCTTATCACATCAGCTATCTGCCAGTGAAAGTTCCGTCAAAATCGGTCCAGCCGTTCTCAAGATTAGCCCCGCCAAACAGACAGAGAGACAGACACAAAGACAAAAATTGTAAGAAAGGTTGTTTTGGTATATGTACCGTGTATACATATTTATTATTTATTTATTTATTTATTTTACTCTTCATTGTACACATTAAAAAAGAAAATACAGAAACAATACCACTTAAGTAAAAAGCACAATAGGCGGTCTTATCGCTTAAAGCGATCTCTGCCAGACAACCTAGATTGAAAGAGATAAATTACAGAAAAAGGGGTGTACAACACAACATTAAAATATAAATTAAAATAACAATACTTACAAAACTATGGTATACTTTATAGCTTCTAATAATACACAAAGTTTTAATAATAGATAGTTGTAACATTATAAACTTACACATATGTAATAATTTAAAATATATGTACTTACACAAAAATACAATACATACACATACATAAGAAGATAAAATATATAAATTTAAATATATATATATATATATATATATATATTAATATATACATACTCATGTACCTAAATCGATCGAGGGAAAAAAGAAGTCTTATTATATTAGATAGCATGTCAATTTAAGGTTACAAAGTTAGGTAATGGTCCTTTAGACGCTTTTTAAAAGACGTCAGGGTTTGAGCTTGACGGATGTGTAAAGGTAAGGAGTTCCAAAGTTTAACAGCTTCGACAGTATAGGATTTGGCATAGAAATAAGAGGAGTGGGAAGGCATTGCAAGACGAAGGTTGTTGGACGAGCGTAGAAAGAGGGAATTTGATTGACAAAGATATTGGAAACGGTCTTTTAAGTATTGGGGATAATGCGGGTAAAATAGTACGCAGTAGAGAAGAGAAAGAATATGCGTATTCCTGCGAAGACGGATTGGTAGCCAGTTGAGCTGTTTACGAAATTCGGAAACATGGTCATATTTACGCAAGCCAAATATGAACCGTATACAAATATTTTGAAGACGCTCAAGCTTACCAAATTGCTCCTGTGTTAGATCAAGGTAAGATATGTCAGCATAGTCTAGAATAGGAAATAGGATGGATTGGGCAAGCATAATTTTAGTGGCAGTGGGCAAAAAATTCCTAATTCTTCGTAGTGAACCAACAGCCGCAAACATCTTCCTGCTAACCTCGCTGATTTGCGGAGCCCAAGTCATACAATTATCCATTATCACTCCTAGATTCTTAACTGTAACACTGTAGTCTATAAGAGTACCGTTTAAGAGGATAGGTGATAATGTGTTAGAATCAATGCGACGAATCAGCCGAGAGCTTCCGAAAATTATGGCTTTACTTTTAGCAGGATTAACTTCCAAGCCATAGGCTTTACTCCATTGATAAATTTTGTCAAGATCTTCGTTGATTGTTCTTATTGTTTTATGTAAATCTTGTAAGTTTGTTTGCAAATAAATTTGTAGATCGTCTGCATAAAGGTGGTAGAGAGAAGTTAAAGAGAGGCTAATAGAATTGATGAAAATGGAAAAGAGAAATGGAGACAGCACGCCACCTTGCGGAACGCCGGCTAAAACATCGCACCAGGTGGAACACTTATCATCTAATCTAATGCGTTGTCGTCGTCCAAACAAATAACTATGAAACCATGCAATAACTGTCGGAGATATGTTGAGAGATCGAAGGATTGCCAGCATGATATCGAAATCGACGGTGTTAAAAGCGTTACTAAAATCTAATAAAACCATAACAGTTACTTTCCCATCTTCCATACCATGCCGGATATCCTCGGTTACCTTGACTAAGGCAGTGGTAGTGCTATGACCCGGACGAAATCCTGATTGGAGAGGATTTAGTAGGTTGAATTTAGAGAGGAAAGAACTTAGTTGTTGATGGATAAGACGTTCAAGAACTTTGGATAGAAAGGGAAGGATAGAAATGGGACGATACTCATGAAAAGATTTAGGATTACATTTTTTAGGAATTGGTATTATATATGCATCTTTCCAAACAGATGGAAAAGTGCTACTTACAAGGGAATAATTTAGGAGAGAAGTAATTATGGGGCTAACAATTTTGATTATAGGAACGATCATTTTCCGGCTTATCATATCACCACCAACTGCATCAGAGTCAATAGCAACAATATTTCGCTCAACATCACGATCAGTTAATTGCTCAAAGAAGAAAAGAGGACAGTCAGGAGTAGCGTTATGGCTTAAAGAGATTAGTGTTTGCGTCTTGATATATCCATCTATACAAGAGGATAATGAGAAATGCATATTAAGTGAGTTAAGATCTAAAAACTGTGTGAAAGCTTCGGAACTATTTCGACTTTTGCCAACTCCTAATGACTTCAAAAACCTCCAAACCTTAGCAGGGTCTTCGTCAGAAACAGAATTATAGACGTGGCGTCGCTGTGCATCCCTACACACCTTATTGCAGCGATTACGTACGGATATATATTTTTCTCGATTGGCGTCACTCGGGTTACGTTTAAACCTACATTTCGCATGGTTTTTTAGATACATACATATGCATTGAGTTAAAAGCGGTTATTTTAATATTACAAACAGACTCTAATTTTATTTATTTGTATAGATTTATTATGGAAGGTAATATACAACATAAGACCTAAAAGTTCTGTGAAAATTATAAGCGTCTACTTGCTACCATTTTTATCAAGCAAAAAAACTACGGTAAAAAAACATGTTTATTGTATGTCCCCTTGGACCCATTAACATTTTCATTTTCTTATTTTTAGTAATTAATATTGTTTTTATAGCGGTAACAGAAATACATAATTTGTGAAAATGTTAGCTTTCTAGCTATCACTATTTATGAGTGACAGACATGCGTGGTGACAGACAGACGAACAGGCGGCGGAGGATTAGTAAACCGTAGGGTCCGTTTTTAACTTTTAGGTACGAAACCCCCTAAAAGATAGAACTAAGATACAGAATAGCCTAAAAATATTCGATATGATTCTTTAAATTGACATAACTTTTTTATTTCTGAACCGATTCACATGAAACAAACACTAACTGTTAAGTGAAATTTACCACAATATATAAGTGAAAAGCGCAAATCGAATAAGCGGTTTCTGAAATAAGCGTGTACAAACACACCGACAAACACACATTTTTCTGGGATAAAAAGTACCCAGTGTTGTGCGCCAAAGGTTAAAGTATAATCATACCAAGTTTCGTTGTAATCGGACCGGTAGTTTTTATGTGATTCTTGAACAAACAGACAGACAGACAGACAAAAAATTTTCTAATCACATATTTGGGTTCGGTATCCTTCTAGTAACATCCCCTGGTATTTATTTTTTCAATATTTTTAATGTACAGAATTTACACTTTTACAGATTTATTATAAGTATAGATAAAACTGAATCGAGCCACAAACACAAATTTGTTGTTGGATAATGCGTGTTCTCATAAATCTTAAACTTCGATGTTAGGTTTACCTATGCCATGGCCAGTTTAACAATTGCAATTCTGTTAAGTGCCACACAAACGGAACACAGATAGCTTAACCTTTAGCGCCAGGTAGAATTGGCAATGCGATGGTGGGTGCCATAAGCTACGTCAATGGAGCTCTACCACCAGTAACTGACGTAAGCTAGGGCGTACTCGTTGGATCACTAGTAATTTGCCTAGGTGGCGACTGCTCCGAATAACAACAAAACTTCGGATGAGTCGACCACTACTGTTTTTAACGAGTGACATTTCATCCGTGGATAAGTTACATTTGCGGATGAATTGTCACCTAAGTCTAAAAAACACTACGATAATTACCAAAAAAATATTATGACAAAGACTTAACTTTCACTTCACCACTTCACGTCTTAACGTCAACTACTGCAATAGAAATAAAAATAACTACGTTAAGAAAAACCGACTTCAAAACTGAAAAGTAAAAAATAACCAAGATTTAATTGTAATTATATACTACCTATTATTTATATTTATATGTCGGAGCAAGAAGTTTATTGTTGGTTCTGTAAAGTACTAGGCTATAGAAATACCTTGCTAAAAATATTATTTTAAGTTAATTTGATTTGTTAGATTTTGTTATCGTTTATAATCATTATTTCATTTAAAGAGTAATTGTATTATAAAATTACATTACCGAGTTGAGGGTAGGCCTCGAGCGGGGTCGAGGCGCCATCTGACAGATCGCCGTTAACGGAGGTTATAAAATGTGTCGTTGTTGATCGAGGTGGATCATTCTTTGGTTGGACAGTGGAGTACTATTTGATTGGCGAAGTAAGATCGGTGTCGCGAACCCGCTGCTCATTGTACTTCAAAGTTTAAAAGCGTAATTATATCAAAGAGTTTTGAGTGTAATATATTATTATACTCTTTGGTGTAAAATAAACAGTGGTATTCTGTTAAAGTGATTAAATCTGACCGATAATAGTGACTTATAGTTTTGTGCTAGCATTTAACCCTCAAGCCACCCACTAAACACATGACCACGAATGATGATGTCGAGATTAACGTTCTTTCTCCGACATAATATATTTCTTTTAAAGAAAAATAATTAAATCTTTATTATTTTTTACTTTTCAGTTTTGAAGTCGGTTTATCTCAACGTAGTTATTTTTATTTAATACTTTTTAGTTTATTGCTGCATTGACGTTTCATTTGTAAAATCTGACTCTTTTAGGTTCGTGACAATTAGATACCTAATTTAAATTGTTTAAGTGTGTCGATACAAAATTATTTTAATGAAAATTTTATCCACGAAGGAGTAAATAAGCTGTGTTGTGTCGTCGATGAGTAAATGTGTCATCGTCACTTGTTGTCATGCGCATTAGGACTATCTAGGACGTCAGTGGATTCAACGTACTGTATGACAACTCGCCATCTATTCTTATTCCTTGAATCTGAGGTGAAAGTAAAAAAAAAGATTATAAAATAAAAACTAATGGGCCTACCAGAATCAATTTTTATGGGACCAATTCGAAACTATTCCGCATCAAACAAAAAAAGAATTACGTAAATCGGTCCAGAAATCTCGGCGAAATTGGCCTACATACATAAAAAAAAATACCGACCGAATTGAGAACCTCCTCGTTTTTGAACTCGGTTAAAAAAATAACTTTTGATAAATAGAAAAAGTTTTGTTTGTCTAATTACTACATACTTTGACACTACTTATCCTAATCGTAAGTAGGCATATATCGCAGATGTTTAGTTGAATTGATAAATTCGTGCATTAGATAATGACTTTATTCGTGTTTGTATATATTGATTTTGTTTATGATACTTTTAAGTAGATAAATTAATGAACTAAGATAATCACTTTATTGGTTTTTCCATAATGAGTTTGTAATTGTTGTTGTACCTTAATGTGTCAGGTGACTCGTAGATCGATGACTATGAAAGCAAAGCTGTCGATTACATATCAAGATTATCTTCTATATAAAGAATACTTGTTTTGATTTGTTTAAATACTACCTTTATATATTTATCCTTATCGTTTACACTACTCGCAATACCGAAATTCCAAAGTGATGTGATCCCGACATAAATTCCCTAAGTAAAGACAAATGACTAGACCTTTTTTCCTTTCGAGCCTCACCAGAGCGGGCACCGAGAAATCCCTACGAACGTGCCGTTTAATGGAATGATTATAATATAGACTCTTTATCCTTTGTGCTTCGACAAAGATAACATACTTTGTGAACAGAGATCAGGTAACAACAGAATATCAAAAACATGTGTTATTACCAAAGAAATAATTGATTAAAATGGCTCAAACCTAGCCTAATTGGAACGCGGATTAAATTGGACATAACTGGGAGCTTAATCTTCAGCGATAGAACAGTTTACTCGTATAAAGTGGTTACTTGTTTTCGAAATCCTTCACTGGAGCTCCACCATAAACAAATGACAGAACCAAAACTTGCAGAATAGAGAAAAACATATTTCATTCATTACCAGAAAAATAACGTCGAACAGACTGATTCTCTGAACTATCAACAACAACAACAATAGAACAAAAAAAAATCTTAACTTTGATTTAAAAAAACCTTGTTTTTTTGTTTAAATACTACTTTGATATAGGTACTTATCCCTATCGTATACACATCTCGCACTACCGAAATTCCGACGTGATGTGATCCCGACATAAATTCCCTAAGTAAAGACAAATTACTAGACCTTTTTTCCTTTCGAGCCTCACCAGAGCGGGCACCGAGAAATCCCTACGAACGTGCCGTTTAATGGAATGATTATAATATGAACTCTTTATCCTTTGTGCTTCGTTGAAAATTAGATACTTTGTGTACGGAATATCAAAAACATATGTTACAGAAGACAGCACAAAAGAAATCATTTGTTTCTGTCGCCTGACACGATAAAGCCCTTAACAATTTTGTGTAGGCTTATGAACATGTTCTTAATATAAATATGTTACAAATAAAATACGCTTGTACCGATTACATTTAATTCAAATTTATTTTGTGGCTGCTTTGTCGCATTTATCGCTTAAGTGCGATTGATGATCGTTAGGCTAAATGATATTTTACGCTACTCCTATTTCAATCGGTATTACTGACTTTAGATTCTGATTTAGTGTAGCATAAATAAATCAGGGTAGTTAGGATAGAATGCTTATGCTGTTGTGTTTACAGAGTATGATGATGCCGGCAAATGTTAAAACAAAATGATTGAAAATATTAAACAATATCAAAATGATAATTTAGGTATCGTTTGCCCATTGATATACAAAAATCAATGCGTTTGCCGCCATAATTATCGCACGGGTTGGCAGCACTATCTACACAAAAACCAGAGGTCAAAATCAAAATGCGTTGCCACCCTTGAGACCAAAGTTGTTATGTTGTTATGTCTGATAGGTGTTACATTGTCAAAGAAATCGCCACTACCACCAATCTGTAGGCCTACATCAAGCATGCAAGACAACAAATTGGAACACCTATTGCTATACTTAAATCTAGGCACATTTGTTTCACGATCCTGTTACGTCCCGTTATGCCAGCCAGCCCGTTATCCCAGGCCCTCTGTATCTAGGGATGCAAACATAGTGAAGGTAAACATCGATGTTTCATAAAATATATCGATAAATAAAAATATTTGCTTGAAAATATTTACCTTTTTTAAAAACTTATTATTGTACATTCCCCAAATAGGTAGGATGGGGTAAGTGCGTGCATTTTAAGAAATATTTTTTATTATGTAGTTGTTTTTTTAATTCGATATTTTAGCTGGTAAGCTTATTGACGTTCACTGGATACATTACGATGGCACAGGCCGCCACTGATACACTTTACCTACGACTGAAAAAATGAAAACAGTAAATACTTCATCAAAAACGTTGATATTATAAAACAAACGGCACTGTTATTTCCAGCACAGAGACATAAAAACTGCAGCCTAGGGAGTGGCAACGAAATCTACATTAAAATCTGTGGTTTTATGTAAAAGTTTATAGGCTACCTACCTTCATTGTGAACTGTACGCTTGTTTAACATTTTCACGTTGTAAAAAATAACACCGATAAATAGATACTCTGCAGCAATGAAACCATCGATATCAAAATTTCAGAAATATTGTTGGCATCCCTAACTGTATCACAATGACACAAAATGAGGTGCGTAGGCCGCCTGTATTATACCGAATGAGCGGTTACTGACGTCAAATAAGCACTGTAGATGTAGTTTACTGGTGGTAGGGTTAATGTGATTCCCGAAGCCCTAGAGAAACATTCAAACATAACCAGCCAATCAATGATGTAAGTATGTATTATATGTATTAATATACCTACCTGCTAAATATGTTCAACTGTGGTAGAGTATTCAGAGTGTAGATTATAACCTTACACCTCATTTCCAAATTTAACTGCCGCCAAAATGGTGATGTTCGGCACTGCCGTTTTTTTTATGTAATGGAAGTGGCAAACAAGCATGCAGTTCACATTGATGTTAAGTGATGACTGCAGCCTATAGACACCCACACGAAGACCAAGGTCAAGATGCAGATGTGTTACCACATTACCACCTGACCGGAACACGATAGTGCTGAACACTACTATTTAGCGGCAAGTATGTTAAGTAATGCGGTGGTGCCTATGCCCGCGAGCTCCGTCAATGGAGCTCTACCACCAGTAAAAGCCATTATATGGTTATGTATGGTTCCATATTTGTTTTTACAGAGCAACTTAAGTCTCAAGGTGACGCTTCTGCAATTGGGCTTCGGGTTTTTTACTTTTTGTAGACACCACCGCATCACCTAATCTACATGCCGCTAAGTTATAGTGTTCAGCACTATCATGTTCCGGGCAAATGTTTGTGCTACACTTAATCAGGCATTGTAATTTCTGGCACAGATGCATATCACCTTAGGACACAATGTGGCAAGGAAACGTTGAAGTCTCTGGTTTCATGTAAATGTTTATAGGCAGGTATTACAGTATTACTCACCATAATTACTACGTTACTGGTGGTAGAGCTCCAGTGATGGAGCTCGCGGGCGTAGGCACCACCGCGTTACCTAATAAACTTGCCGCTAAATTATAGTGTTCAGCACTATCGTGTTCCGGTGAGGTGGTAATGTAGGGCCCTGTAATTTCCGGCACAGAGGCATAACACCTTAGGCCTCAGAAGTGGTAACACATCTGCATTTTGACCTTGGTCTTTGTGTAGGTAACATCAATGTGAACTGCATGCTTGTTTGCCACTTCCATTACATAAAAAAAAATTAAATGCTTGTTTACCACTCCAAGACATAAAAAAGATGTCTGACTGCAGCCACTTGCCATCCATGTGAAGTGCAGGCTTACAGGCTTACAGACAGGTACAGTATCCAACAAGAAATAATGCACATCGACCTCAGGAAGGAAACTTCGGCTTATTTCGGTTCTGTAGAGCGTTATCTTCTTCGCACCTTACCAATATGACGTTTGTCCACCATTACTATCACTGTCAGTGCTTACGTAGACAGTATGCAGCAGAGATGAATGATGCTCTATGAAGTCGAAACTAACCGATTGTCACTTTCATAGGCTCGATGGACAATATTTCTTGATGAGCACTGTAAAAACTATACATACATACCCCTGCTAGAAAATACATGTAGAAGTTATGTCTTTACACACATTAAAACACCGTTAAAGTCAGTTTCGCAAAATTAGGTTAAATTCATTATTCAAAATATCTAGTCTATAATGCATGAATTTAAACTCGTAGGAAACTGGCAACGTTGGACGCGTGACAGCATAGGTGTAAAACCTGTTAAAATGTGTCACGTTAACAGGTTCTGCTTAGTAAATTGCATTGCATCCATTGCAGTGGGAAGCGTAAGGCGACGGGAGCCCGGGGGCAATGCAGTTATGACGTCATTAGCACGTTATGTGACGTCATAACTCTGGAGCTATCTTCCGGCTGTCGGCAATTACCGGGATGGATGGAGGTACACGTGCCCCGAATGTGCGTTATTATTTTATTCTGGATTGTAGATTTCAACGGTAGCTGCAATTTGTTACTGTGACAAAGAGGAAGTGCTTCCTGAGTTGTTGGTGCACAACTATTGATTCATGTTTTGGGTATTTATCAAGGTATTTATTTAAGATAGGTTTGCGTGTTCATGATGGCGTGTTCGGTATATGATCGTTGGGTGATTGTACAAGCTTTTTCATTTAAAGTTATGTTTGCTAAATTGAATGTGAAATGAGTGAAACAAAATAACAAATCAACATTAGATATTAAGTCATCGTTTATTACGCGTGTGTTGTGTTCTCGGAAACTTTGCTGTACTGAATTAAAAAAAAAAATTGCACATCGACCTTAGGAAGATTTTGGCTTATTCTGGGTCTGTAGAGCGTTCTCTTTCGCAGCTTGTGACGTTAATCGACCATTTTGATCAAATTTTTTTACCAATACCGGACTAACAGTGCTTACGTAGACAGTGTGCAACAGAGATAACGCTCTATGAAGTCGCAACTAGTCGGTGGTCTCTTTCGTAGGCTCGATGTGTAATTTTTTTTTTATGGGTTGGTACTGTACACTCAGCCTTTCGGATTCTTTTACGTTTTTTTAAGAAACCAATTTGTGCCGTCTGTTCTTTATTTTACGAGATGTTCAAGAAGATGTGTTTGATAGCGAAATATTTTGTGTTTGTTTGTAATGGGAAATAAATTTGGCCTTGATATTCATCACACTCGCCATGAATTTGTGGCGATTTCATAAAATACATAATTTAAGCACAAACATTGCAATTTCTTGTAATGTATTTGCCTCAGTGCGAATGTAAGCTCACAATCCCTAATTATAGTACCTACAGAAGTCAAGGCGAGGGCAAATACATTTTATGAAAATGTGCCAAGTTAAAGTCAGAGATGCGCATAAAGGGTTTTGTACTAATTTGTACCATTATATTCAAAAAAGGCAAAATATCACGTTTGTTGTACAAACTACAACAAATTTAATTTTTCTTTTCCTTGTTTGGCCTTGAGTATTTATTTATATTTAATTTTTTATTTTTAAGTATTCTAGTAACTAAATATTAAAAATATTTTGTGAACATTACAATAATCTACCTGTTACTGATAAAAATAATTGCACGAGGCGTTTGTTGTATAGAAGCCACTTGAATATTTATTTTATTCTGTTTTCAGTATTTTTTGTAACAACGGCAACAGAAATATATAATTTGTGAAAATTCACACTCTCTAGCTATCATGGTTCATGAGATACTGCTTTGTGACAGACGGACAGACAGATACACATAAAGACGGACGGCCGGACAGCGGCATCGTAGTAGGATACAGTTTTCCCCTTTATATACAGAACCCTAAAATTGTACTCACATTCAGGTGAACGCCGTAACGCGCTCAGTAAACGTTAATGAGAATAGTTGGTCGAGACCAGACAATGGATTCATAAATCGCGTGATCGTATCGGAGTACAAAACTGCTAAAATAGTATTGCCAACGACATTTCTATATGTATATATTTATTTTCATTGTAATGAATGCCAGGCGAACTACCAAATCGGGACACCAAAAAAACATACACAATAAAAGCGGTCAAATGCAAGTCGGACTCGAGCACGAAGGGTTTCGTACATTCGTACCATCATCTATAAAAGAAAATCACATATTCTATGACAATTTTAAGCGTCTACCTGCTACTGTTATTTTAATATTGAGCAAAAATACAAAAAAAACACGTTTATTGTATCCCTCCTTAATGTTTTCATTTTTTTTATTTGTAGTATTATTTGTTAAAGCGGCAACAAAAACGCACAATTTGCGAAAATTTAATTTTTTTAGCTATCACGGTTCATGAGATACAGCGTGGCGCAGACAGACAGTGGAGGCTTAGTAATAGGGTCGTCTTTACCTTTTGGGTATGGAACCCTAAAAAACACTGGACCCACGTTTAATGGTAAGTGCAACGAAAAACGCAGTTTTTTAGCGTCCGGTAGTTGGCACAAATTATTGCTCATTCGTCTTACGTCAATACTTTTTTTTCATTTGACCTAAAGGTATGGACATACAATACATAAATAGTGGTAGCATTGATGCTTTATATTTTATTTTGTCGTCTCGATTCGAGATGTTGTTCTTATTATTTTCTGTTTGTTGTTGATTCTGATCCGTTCTGTTTGAACAAGAACAGTATTTACCAAAGTAGAATTTTCATAAACATTACATTTTCAATTGAGAAAAATAGAATCAAAGAATACCTTATATATTAATAGGTACGAAGAAGGAAATAACAAAAATATATACCAAATGAAATCAAATCTATCTGGGTTGAAAAAACAAAAGCAGTTTATCTATACTTATAATTAAACTGTAGAAGAGTGAATTCTGTACATTAAAAGGGGATGTTACTAGCACGATACCGAACACAAATATGTGATTAGAAATTTTTTGTATGTCTGTCTGTCTGTCTGTCTGTAAAATGTCGGATATTTTACAGCAGAATTGAGAAGTTTTTCTTACATTTAATGTGAGCGACTTGAACTTGTACAAAGTGAGACAACGATTCTGTATTTCACACTTCATTAACTTATTTAACTATCGCTGCTTTTCAGTACCACCCTTTTCCGGTTAAATAGTAATTGATCGTCAAGTAATTACTTACGGGTTGGATAGATAACATTACTATGCTGTTTCAAAAGCGCCCTTCATTTCAAATTCTCTTTGCCTTCTCAATATTCACCATAGAATGCCATTTCAAACAATTTTATATCGCACGGCGATTTAATTTCAAACGACAATAATACGATAAGGCGTTTACTGCAAATTTAACATAGCCAAGGTCCTGAATTACAGCATCTTAGTACATTATTCACCGCAGCAAAGACGTTGTCTTAAAGTTCACGTATCAGAATGCTTTGTACGACTAGAGCTCAAGTTGAGCATGGACTAAGCTAGATACCATTTCAATTATACAAGACTGAAGCAAAATGCCTGTCTAGAGCTATTTGGTACAATAAACGTCAGATGTGAGGTGGGGCACTATAAATCTGCCCCGCCGTCGGCCCCTCATAAATCACCCACTCAAATGTCGGCCATTCTACAGCAGAAAGACTGGGACTTTTTCGTAATCTTAAAGCAAGCGACTAGGTTAATTTCACCCTTTACTACCTTACTTAACCATAACTTCTATTGAGGACTCCCTTATTCCGGTTAAGTAGTAATTGACGGTCTCCTAATCACTCACGTGTAGAGTATAATAATAATATTATTATGCTGCTTCAAAGTCGTTCATCTTTGCAAGGCCCTTAAGCTTGCTCGATGTATGATATACGTACTAGTTACATGTACACAGAAAAGTTTCTGTATAAATGACGCCTTACGCATTTTACCCAATCTGCAAAATTTGTTGCAAAAGATATGCTTTAAACGCAGTTTTTTTTATGTAATGGAAGTGGTTAACATGCATACACTTCACATTGATGTTATGTGATGACTGCAGCCTGACACCCACACAAAGGCCAAGGTCAAAATGCAGATGCGTAACCACTCCTGAGGCTTAAGGTGTTATGCCGGCAATTACAGGGCCGTACATTACCACCTGACCGGAACACCATAGTGCTGAACACTGCCAAGCGGCAAGTATATAAGGTAATGCGGTGGTGCCTACGCCCGTGAGCTCCGTCACTGGAGCTCTACCACCAGTGTAAATTCATCATCGTCAAAGTCTTAGAACATTATTCAGAGCAACAACGTTCACGGATGAGAATGCTTTGAGCGTCTAGTGTTCAAGTTGTGCATGAACTACGCTAGATACCATTTCAATTACTCTCAACCAAAGCAAAATGCTTGCCTTAAGCTATTTGGTGCAATAACGTCAAATGTGAGGTGAGACACTATAAATCTGCCCCGATGTCTGCCCTTCATGAAACATCCACTGAAACGTAGGCCATTCCCCAACAGAAAGAGTTGTGACGTTTTCGTCAGTACTGTTAAAGTAGCTAGAGCAACTAAGGGTGAGATAACTTTAACTTGGAATCTGAGGGTGAGATTCACAGACGGCATTACGACTTTACTTTGAGCAAAGTACGCTTTGAACTGTCAAAACCCATATATTTCTGACAGTTCTAAGCATTTTAGTGCGGTCTATGAACAGACTTTCCGTAGGGCTCCCACACGTTACTGCGAATTCACATCGCATCGCAAATATCTGCGAGCTTGCACAAATACATTGCCTGCGATGCGGCGTCGCATCGCATCGCATCGCAGTTTTGTGTGGTCGCCCTTAAAGCTGTCAAAACTCATATTTTGCTAACAGTAATAGTTCTAAGCATACTTTGCTATAAGTAAAGTTGTTGTCTGTGAATCTCATCATAAGTTTCAACGCTCATTTTATTATACGCACGTGTCAGAACTTTAACCTTACTTTAGAAAGGACATCCTCACTAAGTAAAAAATAAATAGCATCAGTAAATTTAAATAGGAGTTTAACTCGTCTGTGAAACAAAATAAACGTTGAAACTTCGACTTTAAGTTTGAGTAAAGTCGTAGTGAGGTTTCTTTATCTCGCTCTTAGACGTAAAAAATAACATAGATAACGTTTTTAAATCTCAAACATGTTGAAATAATTCCCTTAATTTCAACATATCTGAGAGAGCAAGCGTGTCTACAAGATTTGATAGTACTACTACTAGTATTTGTGATTGTTTCAAGAAGTCACATATAAGATATTATTATTATATTCGATATCTGTTTAATTCACTAAGTTCGATACTACTTACAATAAAAAAAATACCTACATCGAAAGACACTTTCACTTTACTTCGTTATTAACCATTCCTGACTGCCTGTTACGCTTTCCAGGACCAAACTACTGAACCAATTGTGGTGAAATTTAACATGGAGGTAGTTTTAACCCTAACAAATTATTAACCTCCTTGTTGTGTTGTGTCACGGGAACCTTAACGTAAAAATAAACGGGAAATCAACAAAGTACCTACGTCAACTTATGAAATATAATATTGTTACAGCAAAACACAAATTACGTTTTATATAACGATGTTATCGTGACATTCGTGAAAGCAGATATGACCTGTAGATAACTATCGGCAATTATGTGATGCAAAACTAGATTATTACAGTTTTCTGTATATTACGGCACGCGATGTCAACCGGCAAATTAACCCTACAATGTGAATGCAGTGCGACTACCGAACAGTACGCGTTGCGTGCGTTAATGACCCCTAAACTGGTTAAATCCCCTTCATGCTCGGTTTGCTTCATTCATGATATTTTGATAATGGCGTAAATTTATGCGGCGGTACCTCGAAATCCAAGACTGCATAATGACTTGGTGTCGGGCTTGTTTTATGCTAAGTACGAGAATGAAAGAGCCTGCAAATATATGCAGATCGGTCGCGTGGGAAGTGGCAACAAGTGGCCGAGACGTTGATTCCGAAAGGCAAACAAAAAAAACACCTTTAATATCCGAAATTAACCATTGTTTAATTAAAACATTGGTCAGCGTCCAGAATTTCGGAGACCCTGGTATTACATTTGTTAAGTTTGCTTTAAGTAAGTAAAAGAATGTGCCTTTTAGTTGAAGGATTTATTGAAGTTGCAGAGTAAATTATGCGTGATTCTACCTCTATCATTTTGGCAATAAAATACTTCGCCTTTACATACATAAATTTATTAAGAAAGGCTTTGCACGTTGTCTGTTCAGTATTGTGCTCAAGAACTGGAATACGTATTAAATTTATTTATAAAATGTTCGTTACTATGTTGCTAATTTGGCGAGTCATTTGGTCCAGCGGTGCCTGACTATTGTTTGTACCGAGGCTCATAAGTTCGATCCTGGACAAATGTTTGTATAGCCTATCAGAAAATTGTTTCGTCTGGGTCTGGGAAACACCCAGACCTGAAAGTGTATGTGTTTTTTTTTATAATGGAAGCGGCAAACATGCATGCAGTTCTCGTTGGTTTTAAGTGACTGCAGCCTATAGACACTTACACAAAGACCAAGGTCAAAATGCAGATGCGTTACCACTCCTGGGGCCTATGGTGTTATGCCTCTGTGCCGGAAATTACAGGGCCAGGCATGTGTATGAACAACGGCACCCACGACATAGTTTTACACCTAATGTGGGTCTGTGAGTCTAAGCGTATTTTGATTAAAGTAACAAATGCTTTATTATGTTTATTGCGAATTCAACGTACGTAACATTCGATGAAAAATCACTTCATCTTTGAAATTTTATTATTATTATTTTATTTTTTAAAAAATCCAAAGAAAACTTAAATATTTGCGAATGTTAATCAAAGGATAAAGCTTATTAATGTATAAAAAATCGTATGTAAATATCTTTTACGAAATAATTAAAAATAGCTCTTGAAAACAAAATATTATAAAAGCTAGCTCTACTTCTGACCTCAAAAAACAAATATACAATAAAACATTCAGTTCAGGTGTATTCATTCGCAATCTTCGATCTATAAACCAATACATTGTAATAAAAAAACGTTAATGTGGTTGTTGGCGTGTCGTCGCGATTGTATCGCCAGCCCTGTAATAATTCGAGAATCACACGTTAGATTTCCATTACTTTTTCCAGATTAATCGTTTCCTGACATTTTACTGTATATATGGCTATTGTCGGGATGCGACAACCCCATCTGGTGGATGAAAATTTTTGCCCTATTGCAGTCAGTCACCCGAATAATGGCGGTCAGACTATTCCAATGGGGCGGTAATAAGTGCAAAAACACAAGATGGGCAGCAGCGTCCCGCGATATAACTGCCACTGCGTTCAGCTACAGCTGGGCCAAGGCCTCCCCTAAGCACACCGCGGACACTCGGCCAAAATTCCATACAAACGCTTTATTTGGTACCTATTACACAGACATCTATCAGTGATGTGTATTTACACGTGCACCTGTGTGCGTAGCGCGTAGAAAATACCAACCCTCGCCCATAAGAGGGGAGGAGGATAGATGATGCGGGTAAATCGGGCGGGACGTCGAAGTGTCCATTCTATACGTAGTATTATTACATATTCTCTGGCCTAAGGGGATATGACATAATCACCGCGCCAAGCATGCGAATTAGCAGTCGCAGCGGCGATAGTTTTATCGCTTGACGTTGCTGTCGTCAACCGAACGTCAACCGAATAATGGCGGTCAAACTATTCCAATGGGGTGGTAGTAAGTGCAATAATTCAAGATGGGCAGCATCGTCACGCGATATAACTGCCACTGCGATCAGCTACAGCTGGGCCAAAGTCTCTCCTAAGGGGATATGCTTATACGATACATTTTATGTTAACTGCTGCTATTTTTTATGGTGTACTTACAATAAAGAGTAATGTTGTTGTTGTTGATATGACATAATAATCGCGCCTGGCATGTGGATTGGCAGTCGCAGTGGCGGTAGTTTTATCACTGGACGCAGTGGCGGTAGTTTTATCTTGCATTATTGCACTTACTACCGCCCCATTGGTATAGTTTGACCGCCATTATTCGGTTGACTGACTGCAATAGGGGAAAAATCTCCTCCAATATAGGGCAATAGGGTCACCAAGTCCCGACGCTATAAAAAATGCACTAGAAACATTTAATTCAGACATATTCATGAAGCCGTCAGTCAATCCATGGTTGATACATTCAAAAAACGTTATCATTCGAGCTCGATACTTTAGCGCGGTAGGCGTGTCGTCGCGATGGTATCACCGAGCCCGTAATTACACACCATCCACTAAATTTTCACAAGCACTTTTATCTGATCCCCGTCGGCAGTATGTTAATAGCACATATTCGGAATACCGGCAGTGGGTTATCTTTTTTCCCAAACAATTTCATGTGTAGATTGCTTTACGTAATGAACAGACAAATAAATATGCGATGTTGCTTAGGTTTTCACTATCTATACTCATTGAAATAAAGGATCATGCCAAGATTCGTACAGAAAAAATTAAAAAAAGGTGCCAGGTAAATAGCTTTGACATATTATTATCTAGGGAACCTAAAGAATATTTGTTGATATGTAAAATATTTAAAAATCTCCAGAATAAATAGTTAAAAATTGGAATTCAATATGGCGTGTTTCTAACGTTGTTCGGAACGATCATTTTTATTCCGTTGATTTAAATTATATTTTAAATACCCAGTTTAAATACCAGGTCCAATAATCATTTAAGGTGCCTAGATAATATTTCTAAGCTATTTTACCTTATTTATTTTTTTCTGTACCAGTCAATGTATGGTACGTACCACGATTCTTCAATAGATTCAACTCGCGTATTACATTAAAATATTTTTTTTAAATCAATTCAGAGCAGTCGATCTTTTTTAAGTCTGACGGTTTTGCTCACGGATCAACGGAAGTGCAAAAATAGTGTTATTTTAAATCAGTATAATATATTTATACGAAAATGACACCGGTCTCATAAGTAGTTTAGTTGTAGTAAAAATTAAGGATCCACGAGCAATCTACCAAGAGTAAAAAAAATAGATTCACATAATGTATAGTTGTTTTATACCACGTAAAACACTGGCTTCCGCCCGCAACTTTACCGGACTAGAACGTATGGCAGATGTTAATTTTTCCGACCACAACTATAATAGTTTTTATTGTGCCACTTTTCGCGTGGATTTAAAAACATGTTAAAGTGTTTTGTAGCGGTATGCTAATGGTATGATATAAGTCATGGTGTACGTGTAAGATTTAACCCGGAGATGTACTTCAAATAAAAAAGTTATATAAAGTTTAAAATATATTGCACTGGTTTAAGATGTCTTAAGAAAGAGCCGTGGTGAGAGAGTCAGTTACAAAAATTAGAAAGGATTGAAGACTTGATTGACCGTATGATCGAACAACCTTTTCGTGGTTGGTCGTCTCCGTCAGCGACGTCGGTGTCGTCACGCCTCACGATTCGACGATACGACATCGGTGGGGCCCGCCACCACCAATCAAGCATGATGAATGTTATTGAAGTGCTTGACAATGTATTAGTTTTTAGGTACAAACAAGAAAGGATAGAAATTTTAATACCCATGTACCTACTAATTTATAAGGATTACTATCACGAAGACGTCGCCGTCGGCACTTGACAACCCCACCGCCCTATAGTGGAGGAGAAATCTTCCGCTAGTGCCAGCCAATCAAAAAGAGGTGATCAAAGCATTTCAATAGGGCGGTAGTAAAAATAACAACGCGGGATGGGCAGCAGCGTCCCGCGATAAAACTACTGCCACTGCGATCGCAACCACCTACCAAGCTTCGCGATTATGGGCTGACCCGGCAAACTTCGTTTTGCCTCACAATGAAATAATGTGTCAAAGGTTTGATAGATACGGACTATTTGTATAGGAAAATGAAATTAAATGTAGAGCTTCCCGTGAATGAGTGATTTTCCCGCAGTAAAAAGTAGCCTAAATGTTGGCCAGGCTTCGTATCTATACACCACAAAAAGTTTCATTCGAATCCGTCCAGTATCTTCGGACATTAGCCTGGACATAGGGACAAACAGACAGACAAAAAATTTAAGTCATTGAAAAGTGTTCTAATACTATTATTTTAACATCGGCCCAATTGGTTTTTCGTAAATATCTACAATTTACAGACACGCGGATTTTACTGTTTTATTATATGTATAGATTACCTCCTTATGACGCACATCACTCTTGTGGGCGTCTTTGGGAAAGGTTTTGTCCAGCAGTGTACATCTTTCAGCTGGAATATTGATGATGATGACTCTCTACATTAAACTGTACCTAATGCTTATGAATGCGTACCGATGAATTGTCTACCGGATTGTTTTTCTGCAGTTTTTTTTTAAACCTTTATGATGTCCAAAACCGGCAACACCTAAACTGGCGACAAAATTCTGAGTTATACAAGCATTTGAAGATCCGCTCGATTAATATTAACAGGTTCGTCTTCTATTATTTAAAACTAAGTAAACAAATCTAACCAATCATGGACAGAAGATGACATTCCAAAAGTACGGCTCTGTAATTTCCGGCACAGAGGTATAACACCTCTGCCTCGGGGGTGGCAACGCATCTGCATTTTGACCTTGGTCTTTGTGTGAGTGTCTAAAGGTTGCAGTCATCACTTAACATCAATGTGAACTGCATGCTTGTTTGCCACTTTTATTACATAAAATAAAAAAGCATGAATGTTTTTGCTTATATACTTACCTATATATACTCCTTCAGGGAAATCATGTAAGGTCAATAAATAATATTAAGTTAATTATATTAAGTTAATAATACAAGAAGTTCTAATAAATTACACAACAATAATAGAAGTAAAACGAGTGTTGTAGAGTCAATATAATTTCTTAAATGACTGTCGAGTCTCATTGAGCTGTCAACTAATTCAATATGTTCTCCAGTTGGCTCACAATTGGATAAATTAATTAGATCAGAATACCACAGCTTGATCTTTAGGGTGCCCTTAAATGGTTGTTGACCGCTCAAACGAGCGAAGTATCAAAATAAAGGTTACTTCACCTTAAACATTTGACACGGCCCTCCCCGTCACGAGATCAAAGGAGCATTGAGCATTGACCGTCAAATACCCTCATTGTTCACTCCCTTTGACGATCAATCTGAGACAGTTACGAGCTACTCCATTATTTTGAAGCCTACTCATACCTTCCAGTAATTTAGTAAAGTGCTTACGCGATGCGGAAAAGAATAGCCTTTCGAATTAAATATGTTGTAAGTGTTAAGTGTACCAAACTGAATTTCATAAATAAACAATATGGACTTTATGTTTTTTAAAAAGCGTAGATCGATATAATAATTATTTACATCAGTACACACATGGTATCTAACATACTCACTAATACGATCAGCAATATATTTTTTTAATTAAATTTCATGTGAAGGATTGTGTGCCTATAGACTTTATTTCATTAGCAAATCAAGATTTGACACAAGGAATCTCCTCTAAAGCAAAATAAAAAAAAAATCTGACGTACCTAAACAAAATCAAACTAAGTCTTCTCAAAGCGTTCTCTTATGGTGAGATTCACAGACCGCACTACGACTTTACTTTCAGCAACTTATGCTTAGAACTGTCAGTAAAGTTTTTGTTTTGACAGTTCTAAGAGTACTTTGCTCAAAGTAAAGTCGCTAAAAAACCTGCTGACTATACAACATATAATACAATTTACTCAATGTATACCTACATTTATGCAATATATCAGCTCTGAAATTACAGGATTACAGATACTGATGCTCTTAAGGTAAACCTTAATGGAATAAGTGGAGAGATACATTAATAATTATAGAGTCGCCATGGCCTCCTCATATCATCAAATCTCTAACAAAACTCTTTTAAATTTGTACAAGTGTAGGTTCACAATTTTGAAAATTAAATTTACCTGTAATGAACCTTCGTTGAATATGCAACACTAAAAGTAAACTATTTTAAGAAACTATCGGCCCGCCCCGGCTTCGCGCGGTGCAATATTGCCTACCCTCTCCTATTCGTCTTAGCGTGATGATTATACATAGATATAGCCTAAATCTTCCTCGATATCTTTCATAGTTTAGGCAGCGTACGCAAAATAAGTAACTTTTCTGGTTGATTTTTTACACCTTTTGTCTGAAAAACCCAAATATCTTGCGGAACCCTATTTTTTCCAAAATAAAATATAGCCTATGTTACCCGTGGATAATGTAGCTTTCGAATAGTGACGATATCTTTTATAGTTTAGGCAGCGTCCGCAAAATAAGTAACTTTTCTGGTTGATTTTGTTCACCTTGTGTCTGAAAAACCCAAATATCTTACGGAACCCTATTTTTCCAAAATAAAATATAGCCTATGTTACCCGTGGATAATGTAGCTTAAGTATAGTGAAAGAATTTTTAATATCGGTCCAGTAGTTATTGAGCCTATTCATTACAAACAAACAAACAAAAAAATATTACCTCTTTATAATATTAGTTTAGATAACATGTATAATAAATCACCCAGCGATAAAACTGCCGTCACTGCGATTTACAATCCCCATATCAAGCCATAGCAGCAGATTATGGCATATTCTCCCCTTATGGCGCACAACATTATGGTGGGCATTTTTGGGGAAGGCTTTTGTCCAGCAGTTGACGTTTTTTGAATTGAAATTGGCTGAAGTGATGATAACACTGGTGGTTGTGGTGGTTTACTGGTGGTAGAGTTCCAGTGACGGAGCTCGCGGGCGTAGGCACCACCGCATTACCTAATATACTTGCCGCTAAACGGTAGTGTTCAGCACTATCGTGTTCCGGTCAGGTGGTAATGTACGGCCCTGTAATTTCAGGCACAGAGGCATATCACCTAATGCCTCAGGAGTGGCAGCGCATCTGCATTTTGACCTCTGGTCATTGTGTGGGTGTCTATAGGCTGCAGTCATCACTTAACATCAATGTGAACTGCATGCTTGTTTGACACTTTTATTACATAAAAAAAAACAAACTAGTTAAGCTACGTTGATAAAGGAGTTTTGGCGGGAACGCGGCAAAGAGCCGTGTTGCAGCACGGTAGTATTGTCAAAACTTTTGTATATTCGTGATTTTATTTGTAAAAATGGTGAGATTATTATCATATTTTCGTCATATATACATACGTCATCAGTTCGATAACGAACAACAAACACGAACATGTTGGAAAGTAATATTATGCAGTGAAAAGTGATTTGTCGTGTTTGTACGTAAAGTGTCTTAGTGAAGTTCCCATCGCTTTAGTGGATCCATCTTATCATTTTCGATGTGGAACCATCTCATCGTCTTCATCATCCATATGGATTTTCATTTTTTATGTTATAAGAAATAAGAATTTAAAGATAGGCTTGTAAAAATAAATGTCCCATCGTTTACTTGTCATTGGCATCAAGTATAAAAATACATTGCCGTACGAAGGAAAACAAACGCTATGGAAAATATTTATAGTATAGCTTCTAAGCTTTGTGACATATAGCTGCTTTAGGTTCCGTAATTGACGTGTATTGCATAATTGTTTGAAATAAAATGACGTTTTAATCATACATAAGGTTTTTCTGGGTTTCCAGACAAGGCAGTATGTAGATCGATTCAAATGCCGCTCTCTTGTGTCGAGGCCAGCATATTACCGCTTGACCACAACTCTTAAAAGTTATTGTTTAAATAGGCTGAAATCCCAGCCATTCAATGAATATTCATGTTGTGTCTAATAGTTCCATTAGTTAGCCGCAGGCGTTGAGCCGTTCATATCGCCTGATCACGCAATTTGGACGCCATCTGCGAAATTATCTTAAAGCTGTTTCGATGGATTACGCAATACGTATCCAAAATAATTAATGGTCACTGATAGATTGTCGTCCGAAATTATGCGATATGATCGGACGCAAATGGTAATTTTCGTGAAGATCGCGCTCTGTTTGCATTGATTAGTTTATTTATTAAGCTGATAGCTGAATTTAAAGAGCATGAGACGATAAGTTTTTTCTGTAGTAGATTTTTACTTTATTATGCGGTACAAAGATTGTCTTTCAATCCGAAGACAGTAATGATTTCGATCAAATTTAAATAATCTATTTGGCTGGTCCATTTTCAAAGTATATAGGTATATGGAAGCAAATTTTGTATTAGGTGAGATGAACATCAGCCTCCTTGTAATGAGTCTCAGTGCAACATGTATGGAAAGTTTAGGGTGTTTATATCCAAAACGAAATTTTGGAGCTCCCAACACTCAAAGTTGTCGACGTTGGCGCTTGAAGACGATAATATTTTTACCTGGAAGAAAAAATAAACAATACAATACAAATTAATTTATGTAAACTGCAGTAATAGGGTCGTTATGACATTGCAGTAGGCCTGAGTCGATCGCGAGCGATAGAATCACTTTGATTGAATCACGATCCATACACAAGTGATCGGGTCGTGACGTACAAAAAAAGTCGATCATTTGGGTCCTTTGGGTCATTGGGTACTTTGTTTCTCGTGAACTCTATCACATTAAGCATAAGGTACACTTCAGTTTGTTTACAGTTTTATCGATCAAGCTCCCCTGCACCATGTCATCTAATTGTAAAATTTATGCTATATGCCTATAAAGTTTAAGAATGAAATTATAGTGATAATTAATTGATATGTATTAAAATGAAAAATAGCCAGCGACATAATGTGTGGATCGCGATCTCGAGTCTCGCATCCTTATCAGATGGGTCTCGAATCACGAGAATCATGAGCTACAGTATACGTTTGAGCGAAATCGAGTCGCGACCCAAATTACCCAAACGATCGAGTCATTTAGACTCGATCACCTTGTCAATGGGTCGCGATCGACCCGAATCCCGACGAAGGAGTGATCGACTCAGGTCTACATTGCAGAAATGAGAGATCATCTGACAGTGATTTCAAGGTTTAAGGTTTAACTTCTTTATTTCACATTAAGAATTAACATCATACGAAGATTTCTCAAGAGTTGGCATATAACTCTTGAGAAATCTTCGTATGTGCGATGTTATTCGATTGACACGCCATCTACCGTACTGGACAAGTACTGTGAGGTTTCATTGTATTCCACTAGTTGGTTCTTTAATGTAGTGGACACTACAACATATTCCTGCTTCCTAACATAATCGTAAATGTGAAAGTTAGTTACTTTTTGCCGCAAAGAGTAGTTGGATGAATTGGTCTGGAAATAGCATATTTATTAGAGTAGTAAATTATTTTAACACACTTTTTACAACTTCCCAACGTCAATCATTGGGCCGCGGCCCACCAGGCGCTACCACCTCGCCTGGTCGGAGGATCACTTCCAGCCGTTCTTCGACAATGTACTTAAGCGATTATAATTAAATATGATCAGTAGAGACACAGTGACAAGAAAAATTACGTAAATAGATAGATTTTGTGATTTCCTCTTTTTGATTTTAAACCTTAGATCTAACAGATATTACAGAAAATACACGTCTCAAAAATAATACTCACAAAGTTTAAAAGCTATTTCATATTTCAAGTTGATTTGAATAAAAAAAAATTCGTCGTCCAAAATTAATATTCGATGAACATGTAATTTGTAAAACATGGAATAATTTCCGACTGTGATAATTTAAGCGCTTTGTTTACCAGTTTTGTTCTGTATCGCGATTGCCAGGTGGCGACAACTCCGAAGTTTTCAATGAAGGGCGTTGTCTAATTAATTCTTGGTTCTAATTTTGACGGGACTTCACCCATTTCAAGTCCTTTCAGCTCTTACCATGGTATACATTAATATTTCAATAACGTTTCTTTAATTGCGTTCTTATTTTAATTATTTAGTCAGTATTAAGTAGGTATGTGTTTCAGAGAAGGATAGTTAATTATTGCTTTTTTATAGGTTCTGCTAGGACGTAACCTACTCGTTTTTAATTTAAAAAAGTTACAATCGAGTCCATCTAGTGTAGTTCGCACTAGCGATTTCCGATGATAGATAAAGTGATCAATGCAATTTTTTAAAATATAATATGTATTTTGGTTTTTTGGATTTGTCAACAATAAATTAATATACCAAGTTATTAACGCCGATGAATTCTATTTTTATCTGCAAGTAAGTAAAAAAATATACAAGATGGCCGTGTGGTTATGACTTGAGGGTAAACAATCATACAAGCAAACCACGAAGGCCTTGGGGAACAATCTGTAATGACCGCGATTACCGAGGCCACCCAGATCTGGGAACTATACAATAAGCGACTATTCATACATTCACGACATTAAACGTGCGGTTTTTACGATCATGTTTTGCGCCTTATACTGGATGAACAAGACTAATTAACATTTATTTAAACATGTAACATGCTAAGTATGCCTACAGTAATAACATTTAATGATATTTGACATATTAGTTACAAAAACCAAACAAAAACAAGATTTATTTATTTTAACTTGTACAGCACCTTAAGTTATAATTTGAATATCACAAATTATTTAGCTTATTATATTATTGTTTATATTATTAACTTACAAATAGATTGTAAGTTAAATCATAATCATTTCAGTCGAAAGAGGTCGCCAACGGTTTCATAATACGCGGCCAATTGAGTAACAATCGACGGCTCATGTGTTGTCAAAAGCTCGTATGAAAGGTATTTTATTAAGAACATAGTATATAGTAAAAGTATATAGTAAACAACTCGAAAAAGAGTAGATTTAGACGGCTGCAAATTTTTTACTAAATATGTACATGTTTGTTTATAGAATGTATTAATATACCTACCTATGCTAATGATGATGATAAGGAAGATAATTCGTGCTGAGTCCCTTTCCTATAAACTACAAACGAGTAATATGATATAGGTACATTTGACATTTGGATAGATACATACCCCCCGATATTTGTAGCTTAAAGGGACCCAACATAAGACGGTTTCTATAAGGTACCTATAAGTAAGAGGTGGACAGATTAGTGCGTCCACACAAAATTGCTGTGACTAAAACTTGCGATGCTCGCTGCGATGCGATTTCGTCTGACTTAGGGCGTTTACACAAAACTGCGATGCGGTGCGAATTGCTGCGATGCGACTTCGTCTGACATATTAAAAGTATGGTCAACTGAATTGCATCGCAGCAAGTCGCATCGCATTTTGGTGTGGGCACCAATATTGAAAGTATGGTCAACTGAATCGCATCGCAACAATTCGCATCGCAAGTTTCTGTGATGCGGCGTCGCCATGCAATTTTGTGTGGGCGCCCTTAGACGTTGGCACCCAAACTTTGGAACGAATCTGAATTGGTGTGTATTTTGTAACGATTTAGCAAAAATTGTTCCATACAAAACATGAAATGTATGTCCAAATATCCAAATATTTATCAAAATATTTCATTTTCACCCGTCCCGTGAAAACTGCGTTAACGCGCTGTTACACAGTTTCAATAGTGAATAACTAAAAACATTTCGCCGCCAACGGTTTGATAATGCCCTGCAAATCGAGTTACGTTACAATGGCGCAAAAGCGTGTGCCGCTATTTCACGAAGCTCGTATGAAAGCTCCCTTTAAAAAAAACATACAAGTGAACAAATCGAAATACATGCAATTAATGCTGTTTTATTCCACATACTGCGAAATGTTATTTCTGTTTGCTCATTGGATTTAATCTCCATTTCGTTGAATTGTTGTTACGTATACGGACTATACCTGACTGACAGATCAAAACACAGCCTAAACCACTGATCACAAAAACCTGAAACTTGGAAATTATGTTCTTTGTATAACGTAGGCATTCCATAAGAAAGGATTTTCCGAAATTCCATCCTTAAGAAGATGAAAAACTGAGACAAAGTTTGTATCGGACAACGTGATACCGTAGTCGAACCTACTTCAAATTTAACATAAACATTCTTTAATAGAATCAATGGAATATTTGTGTCGTGTTTTATAGTAACTCATCGCTTAACGGGGTTAGATAGAGGAAGAAAGTTATTTTGGGGTTGAGTTAAATTGATACCACTTTTGAATCAAATTACGAGTACATTATATTTTGACACAATGACATGTTTGAAACACAATTACTAAAACCATTTTTTTTTTAATTATGAACTCATATTATAGAGTGTAAACTAGTGTAAAGGTACCCATTTGTATCTGAAATAACAACCTATACCTATAAACTATCAAATATCAAACACTGCTTGACGTTGGTACCTACAAAGACATAGAGATGAAATTTGGCAGGGATTAATATAGGTAGTAGACGACCCCATGGGCGTCGCCAGGGGGTGTCAGGAGACGGCAGCTCCCCTCTCCTCTAGAGATAAAAAATAGTGTAATTTGCAGCAAAGACTGACATGTGCCGTAAGTATAGGTACCAACCTGCCTTCCCGTAAAGGCAAATTGCCCCTTGCTGCCCCCATATTGTTAGCTGATGACGCTTTTGGACGTCCCCTAAGATATTTTCCGACACGACCGGATTGAGATACCTAACCGAAATCGGTGGGTATCACATGTTTATCAGATCAAAAACGACATCCACGCAGGTAAATCTGCGAGTTTCAGCTAACCATCTCTGTATTGTATTTCCAGCAGACTTTTTAACTTTTTTATTTATTCCCCATGTTTTAAATAATCAACAGACACACAAACACACGAGGTATACTTTAAGAGTGCCTACTATTTTTTGTTAAAAGGTACAAAACCCTACAACATGACTAAGATATTTAACGAATATTATAAAACATTAATTTACGTTAATTGGAAATAAACGTATCGGTTTTTCTCCAATTTTCCCGGTCTCCGGTTTAAAATTGCGTTGTTTGCCGGCAGCACCCCTATTTACTTTCGAGTTTATGACAACCACCCAGTTGTGTGAACCGATTTGAATTTTCACATTTAAAATATTCACGTATTACGAACCTACATGTGGTTTATGGGTTGCATTACTTTTTATTTTATCTGTAGCCGTATATGAAATACATTTCTATTATGTAGTATAGATCGTTTTTGCCCAGAACGTATAAATTGTGAAATTAACTTCCCTCTGAGGTGTTCCCTCCGTGCTTCAATATGGTTTTCTTCAAAAATGGCGTCATAAGAGTCCTTCAGGGCTGGCAGCGCGTTGGCGACTCCCCGGTGTTGCAAATGTTCATAGGTGACGGTGACTACTTTCCATCAGGTGGCCCGTCTTCCTCCGTCCGCCCGTCGCTTGTCTGTCAATCCTTTTTGACATAAAAAAACGTAAATATTGTTGTATTTTTTATGTATTAAATTGTCGTACTCTCTACAGGGGAAGAAAGTTGATTGAATTAATAATAAGTGTCAATATAATACCGTCATATTATCTCATTATCTTCTTTTTAATGTTATTAAGGTGGCCAACAACCATGCACTTCACGTGGAAATTACAGATGCATTAATACACTTGAGGCCTTAGTTGTTTTGCTTCTATAATATTATTTACCCGATTATCGTGTTCAGTATTATCATATAATTTTATAATATAATTTTATATGATAATGCCGGATGATAATTTGACAGCAGATAGATTTGTATGTAACCTAAATGTAGTACCTAAATCTTTAAACTCTCACACTGGAAATCTCTTAGAAATCTACCATCAGTAAAATCCTGTCGAAATTAAGACTCTTGTGACAGTCATTAATTACATCTACACGAAGGAGTTTTGCAATAATTAAAACACAATTCATTTTTTCTTAACACAATAAGTGAACAGAAGTCAGCTGTACTACATTAAAAAAAAATCAAGTGCTTTAATAGTTTGAAGGATTTCCTTTTTTAGTCAAAAATACGTTTATCTTCATAAAATCTGCATCAAAAGAATTCGTATAAAACGAAGATTGGTGCCACACTTGCACATTGTTAAATCTCTTCTGTCATAAACATTATAATCTAATTATTATAACATTTATTTTTCGCATTAACATATGCGAGTAAACTTTAGAAATTAAAGAAAAAACGGAAAGACAATTTCGTTCCTGCCCGAAGTCTAATTAATCTAATTAATTATGATTTAGGTAATAATTTTGGTAGCGAGCTTTAATTAATAACTGTCATGCTTTGACCGCGGTAAGCTCCTGCTTTTCCTGAAGTTCACGTTCAATCCAAAACTGGATCACAGCAATTGTTGGTGGTAGAGATTCAGTGTCAAGAACGACAGCGCGCGCGCAGCCGCCGTATGCCTCTAAATGGAAGTGATCATCGTGTTCCGGTTAGATAGTAATGAAAAGCCCTGTAATTGTTTTAAAAAGAAGCTAAACAGCTAAGGCTTGCGAGATGACAAAGCATCTACATTTTGACCTCGAGTTTTTGTATAGATGTCTATAGGGTACTCACGATCAATACTAAATACTTGCCGCTAAATGTTAGTCTTCAGCACTATCGTGTTCCGGTCAGGTGGTAATGTACGGCCCTGTAATTTTCGGCACAGAGGCCTATGACCTTCAGGAGTGGAAACGCGTCTGCATTTTGACCTTGGCCTTTGTCGCAGCCTATAGACACCCTATAGGCTGCGGTCATCACTTAACATCAATGTGAACTGCATGCATGTTTGCCACCATCATTACCTACATAAAAAAATGTTCCATGTAACTTTTGCGGTGTTTAAGAATGTATTTACAAAATGTCAAGTCGTCTCATGGGACATATACAGGGCAATCCGTGGGTTGAACAAGAATCAACATGTTACCGCATCTTTAAAAAGGAATAAATACACAAAAGAAAATGTAGGATTTTGTAATCTCCTCGGAGAGCTTGTTATGATTTATTTATTGTTTGCCCGTGCCCAATTTAACTGTTTGTCGATCCCTTTACAATTTGTCTTATAATATTTGTGTCGCTGAATGGAGATTATTTATTTATTTGGATTTATGCCATATTATTATGCTCCGAAATCGTAGATTTGAAAAAGCGAAAACTCGTAGTAATGTTCTTTATCAATTCTTACTACACTATGATAAATAGTAGCATAAGACGTAGTAGATAGTTTATAGAAACCGGGGCATACTAGTCAGTAATAGCATATTAGTAATAGCATAGTCAGGAATATTGTACACCATATTGTACTAATACCTAGGTACAGTACACGCAAAGAAATATTGCAAATCGAGCTCAGGAAAGAGAAGGCTCATCGGCAAGTTTCGACTTCGTAGAGCGTTATCTCTATTGCATACTGCATACGTAATCACTAATAATGCGGCATTAGTCAAAATTTGATAAAAATGGTTGACAAACGTCACAAAGGTAGTGTGCGAAAGAGATAAGAGCACTATCGTGTTCCGGTCAGGTGGTAACGTATGACCCTGTAATTGCCGGCACAGAGGCATAACACCTTAGGCCTCAGGAGTGGTAACTCATCTGCATTTTGACCTTGGTTGGTTGTGTGGGTGTATATAGGCTGCAGTCATCACTTAACATCAATGTGAACTGCATGCTTATTTACCACTTCCATTACATAAAAAAAAAATCTTACTGGGGACTGTATTATGGTATGTTACATATTGATAAACAATGCATACCCTTAGTCGATAAGAAAGAATAACGGTCTAATCATGTGACTGATTTAAAAATCTACACAAACTCTCGTAATCCTCTTAAGGTCAGTTGAGATTGAATCTATTCATTAGGGCTTGGAGCATCGAGGGCGGCCAGTGGCCTTTATCAAGTGACGATTAGCCTATCATCAATCTTTGGACAACAATGATCCGGTAACTAAGAGTCGTCGACACAGAATCAGTCAGGGGACATGGCATATCTATCAACGGTCAGATACCCCGCCCTTTCTAACCCGTGGCCTCCAATTTTAACAGATCGCTCCACGATAAATGTACTGTACGATCTGTACCTATGACTATGTAGACATTTTTTAAATAATTATGTCATAAAGTTGCAAACAAACGTACCTACAGTTCATATTGATGGTAAGTAGTACTATAGTAAGTAATAATATAATAATAGCCCTAGTAATAATATAATAGAACCCCATATTGTAGCACTGAGAGGAACACCTCAGAGAAACTTCGTTCGACAATTTACACGTTCTGGGCAGAAACGACCGCGAAAGCCCCACCAGGTCCAGTCGGTTGGATGTCGGGTGTTAGGTGAGCGAAATAAAACTATTGAAGTACGGGATAATACTGACTGTATATTATCATATTCAAACCTTAAGTAGGTACTACCTACATAACACGGTGAGGATAAAATTTCTTTTTTCGGCGGGTGGTGCGGTGTAGGAAATTAGCAGAGCACTCACCATTGTAGAGACGGTAAAAAAACGCATAAACTCCCAATGCCTCTGCGTTAAATGGTTAGAATGTCTGAAAAAAGTCGACCATCGGTTTGCAGAACGATAACCTCACTGCTTCAGTACCAAAGTCGAATGATAAACGTCTAATTGGAAAGATCTCTTGGTGAGCATTAGTAGACCATTACTGCTAATTCTGAGGTTCCAATGCACGGGAAATTTATGATATGGAAAATAATTTAATGGAGATGATTCCCCGTGGCCAATCGTGTTTGTATACACAGATGTCATCTGTAATGTCTTGACTGGCTGACTAAAATATCAACAGCTAAGCAAATTCCTTGGATCAAGAAAATGTTACAGGAATTAGGTATACTTAAATAATGAAACGTGTTGCAGTTTTTTTGAATATTCAATCTTTAAATATGAAAATGGAAGAATGAGTAGAAGAATGTATGGAAGTCCCTCATTTTTTAAGATAGAATCATGATACATAACAACCTCTTTCTCTATTTACATAATTCCACACGGACATAATAAAAGGTAAGAGCTATAACGTTATGTATATATACCTCTGCATACATTTACTACACTACAATCAGAAAAATATTTTACATCAAATGCCATTAAGTAGGAAATAAAGATTTATATTCTGTTTAATGCACTTCCATTTACCTACCTATACAAAATTCAAATTTCTGGCTCTACTATGAAAACACTCAATAGTGTAATAAAAACAGCATACATGTGCTGAATTGCAACAAAATAAATACACTAGTGTTATATTTTTTGTAAAACATTATAAATACAATATCACTCGTTCGCCGATAAAAAATTCATGCGCCATATGTAGCGCCTTGTTGCCGATGTAATATAGACATGTTTTTATTCGTCTTGTTTTGTTTCTATTATCCACGGAATTTCTCATATGCTTTATTGAAATTCTGCCTATAGAAATATGTGTGTGATGACGTATCTTCACTTTATTATATATTATGAACATAATATGATCCTTGATGTGGTTAAACGAAACATAATTGCATAAAATAAATATGGTTCCAGCTTATAACCTAACTGAATTGATTAAAAAAACTGTAACTGATAGAGATTTACATAAAAGGCTGAGGTCGAGTAACTTTTACAAAATAAAGATATTTTTATCGTGCCTAAAATCACGAAACCAATAAATTAGCATATGTGGTCCTGAGACTCTAGTAGTTATATCAATTTGTAGCAAATCAATCAATATATTCAAGAAACAGCTCTTGAACACGCTGACCTATGCTGATGCATGAGGCATTGATGCATACAGTAACATGCGTCTCTGCAAGACATGTGCGTATGTGCGTATTATAATAAACTGATAAACAGTTCTTGTTTTACTATGGATAGGCGCGCTCGTATATTATTATTTCAGAAAAAACAACATGTAAGTACCAATGCCTTTTATTTAATTAACAACTACCTTACGCGGCATTCTTCGTATTGCCACAGAATTAAATAAAGTGTCAAAGGTTTGATTCATACGGACTTTTTATGGGAAAATAAAATTACTGTTTTTACAATATCCTCACAATTTTTTCATAACATCTTACTTTTTAAACCTGCCCTGGACTTGCGAAAATAATTCAAAACCAAAATTAGCCAAAAAACTAACGAACAGCAATTGATTTTTATACATATACTCGTAGATTTAAACCGGGACATCACGATGATTAGCACGATATTAAAATAACTAAGGCTGATAATTCGGCATTGATCAGTAACAACCGTCAGCACCCACGTGTATTTGTACGCAGACTCTTATCTAATAATAATAAATGTTATATCTAATATTATTAGAAGAATGATTGGCTATATCTATAAATAATAATAGAATAGAATTTGAATTATGATTACCTAATGACAATAGGTAGTATTATGTTATCGGATGTAATAATATCTTAATCTTGAAATACTTTTGCTTTAAGGGATTTGAGACGTTTTTAATCACTGAGCAATAAAATAATCAGCCATAATTATTTTTATCAAAAAGACTGTTGATAAAATTCCTGTTTAATAAATATACATTGAGGTAAAATTAAATAATAACAACTAATATTAATCGGATTTGTGACACCAAACTTCTACCTAGTTTTATTTCTACTGGTTTCTCTTTCCTCTTTTTCTTTTATTTGGGTGACGTGACATCTATTCGTCATAATTAAGTATTTTTCCTTACTATATTATAACTAGCCGTGCCCCAACTTTATTCGCGTGGAATAGTGACTTTTGGGCAGCACTTTTCGGATATAACTTTTGATTAATTTTGGATCATACGAAAACACTTATGGATAGCTAAAAAAATGTGGCTTACAATAATACTTCCCTGTACACAATATGAGACTAACGCCACCAAAGTCACCAATGCCACCAACGCCACCAAAGCTACCAACTCCACCACCAATGCCAGCAACGCCACTAACGCCACCAACAACACCACCACCACCAGCAACGTCACAAACGCCTATGTAAACCGCATTCAACTCTATTTAAAAGTTTTGAAACAGTGCTTGCTTGCTTGTTTGCTACTTCCATTACATAAAAAAATTAAAGAATTGGTTACTGCCTCTTTCCATCTGAACTTTTTCGATGATGTGACAGAGTTCAAAAAATTCAGTACCCCCATTTAAAAAGACACGGTCGCTAAATATCGATAGAGTACGCGCATCGATACATCCGATCAATCGTAATCGTTTGCCGCATGAATATATATTGTTAATTTGTAAACTCGATTCCCAGATACTCTCAAGGCGTACTGGGGGCAATATTTTATATTTTCGACGTTATTGTATCAATGTTTAATGGGCGGTGGTAAGCGATCGGACCGATGCGAATTTCATGTACTGTCACGATTTCGTTATATTTTTTTACATTGTTTATGGGCATCGTGAATCGAGAATTAATGTTGTTGGCATTCACGATATTGTATTAACTGCAATATTTATCATAGGTCGAATGGCAACAAATCGTTTTCAATATTTGTTTCTATATATTTTTGGTATTTAATAATAAAAAGTTAAGTTATAATAAAACTGTACAATTATAATCGCATACAATAATCTATTATGTCATATTCAAAATATTAAATTGAAATATTTAAAATTTTATTATAATGATAATAAAATTTTAAATAATGATAATTCCACAATGAAATCCTTAAGTATGCAATATTAAACAGACAAATAACTAAATTAATCTACATAATAAAAAAAAACATTAAAATATATTTAAAACCTAAATAATACTTACATAATATAAAGTTAAAACTAAACTAAAAACAACATGCATCTTAAAATTCCGCATCACTGCCTTCCTGTGTTATGGTACCCAGAAGGCTGGCAGCATTGCCTCGTTGGATGGCAATGCTGATTCTTTGACCTAAAAATTGGCCAGCCCTCTGGTCACGGGAAGTGTCGACCAGCCGTTTTGCGATCTCTTTGAATAAGAGCCGAGCACTCTTGGTCCATGGGGCCCCCATGGACCAAGAGTAATAATAAATAATAATAATAATGGCAACCCATTATACGTCCCACTGCTGGGCACGTGTCTCTCTCTTTTTTGGGGGAAGGCCTGGAGCTTACTCCACCCCGCTGTTCCAATGCGGATTGGTGGAGATACGGGTTAGTGGCCAACCTGCTGTCGGATGTTTTCAAACCGCCTCTAAGGCCTAAGACAAACCTTTTGGTTTTAATCTATATAAATTATTGATCTCATAACGCAGAAGACAAACACGTATTCGGCATAGTCCTCCATCATTTAAAAAAATCTACTTTTTTTCAATATCCACAGCATACGAATTTGATTTTCGCTCGGAGACGTTTAATTAAATTGAGGTTTTTCTATAACGTGGTTGAGTAGGTAGATAGTAGTAGATACCATCCGAATGTGAGTTGAGCAATCGTAATCGACATAGGTATATAGGTAATTCCGCACCGAAGACGCGCAGCAGATTTCTAACTCTGCGTCCCTCTGCGACTTGATGTGAAGATTTATTAAAATGAATAATCATTTCTTCGAGCAGTAAATTATATTAAAAAAAAATATACATTTTTTAATGTAATAAAAGTGGCAAATCAGCGTACAGTTTACATGAATGTTAAATGATGACTATAGCCTATACCTAAACATCTACACAAAATGCAGATGGCCCCCTTGAGATTTTAGGTATTGTCTGTGTGATAGCTATGACGGGACCATATATTGCCATTTAACCTATCGTATTCTAGTCAGGTGGTAATGTATGGCACTTAAATGACATACAGGTGATACATTGAAATCTCGGCTCATGAAGATGGATGGTTATAGGTTTCAATTTTACTGGTGGTAGGCAGGCACCACCGCATTACTTAATATACTTGCCACTAAATGGTAGTGTTCAGCACTACGGTGTTCCGGTCAAGTGGTAATTTCCGGCATAGAGGCAGAACACCTTAAGCCTCAGGAGTGGTAACGCGTCTGCATTTTGAGCTTGGTCTTTGTGTGGATATCTATAGGCTGCAGTCATCACTTAACATCGATGTGAGCTGCATGCTTGTTTGCCACTTCCATTACATAACAAAAAAAACTTACCATATGAATTGGGAGTTACGAATATGCTTGCTTGCCATTAGATGACATAAAAATATAGTATGATGGAACTCATATACGTAGTATTATTACATATTCTCTGCTAATATTAAAATCTGATGTAGTAATGAGTTCATAAGAAAAAAATTACCACACATTCACGCTGTCTCTTAGATGAAAACATAACCACAACCAATAAATATTATTCTCATTACTTTTAAGTAGAAATAATCCTACCTAATCACCAGTCCTTAATCGATTTCACATGTCAGCGATCCACAATCGAACGTACGATAAGACGTAGGCGGAAGAGAACTTTTAATCTCAATCGTTGCTTAACAGAACAAAATGCAATGCGTAGGCCGAGATCTCGATAATCCTACATCGATACATCGATACCAATTGATTCGAGATCAAAGATGTGCTTCCGCGTGATGGGGGCCCTTCGTATGAGATAGATTAATGAGCTACCTACACTGTATAAGGAATATTATTTACATAATAATATACTCGTTATTTATCTTAAGCTTTTTGATGATGGTTATTAAAATTCTTTTGTCCTTTTTTTATTCGTAAAATTCTTTACTTCATAAGAAAGAAGCGGAATCTTTATAAGATCACTCGTGCGTCTGTCTATCCGTCTGTCGCGGCCGATTTTCTCCGAAAGTAGGTAGGTACTGAACCGAAACAAAACAAAGTGTTTTGAAATAAAGCGAATCTTGTTTGGTGAATAAATTAGGTAATTCATAAAACTTCTTACGATACTGCTTTATTGTATCTCGAAAATATTTTGATTACAATATTTTAATAAATAGTATTGTAGTTATTCAAGTAAATTAACGAAATCGTTTTTCTTTATCTCCGAAACAACCGATATAAATTAATTCAATCAGCCCCGTTGTTTATAAGCAAATTGGCTGTGATAGACCGACAAACAGGCAAACTGATAGAAGCACGACTGATCCTAAAATCCCCTAATAACTACTTGACCTAAGCCAGCATATCGCACCTTCCTATGTACCTAATTTGTATTAGCTACCATTAAACTACAGAAAGATTAACTATGATACGAAATCATATAATCCACTTGTGATGGGTAAAGATGTCTATAGGACTCTATGAGTCAATAATAACCAAAGCGTAGTATTATTAGACAATAGTGTATCTCAAATTTCGTGATACCCACACGAGTAGTCTAGTCTAGGTGGTAAATACCGTAAATAGTAAATACTTACCAGGAACATTATTATTTCCCTTTACTTCATTTAGGGTTCCAAACCTGAAATCAAAACCAATCCTTATAATAATATGACAATTTTCGTGTCTGCCTGTTCGCTTGTCATAGACAGAAATGCAATAACAATGAGCAAGTCAGCAACGATCAAGATTCAGGAATATTAGGAAAGAGTTGGGAAACAATTGTACCTACTAACTCAGTGAATCGTTTTCAACCATTAATAAATAAATAACCTTTATTCTACCATACTTACTGTGCTTAAAATTTTTAGAAATATATATAATTGACATTTTCGAAATTCAATTAATGATTTTACTAATTAATTTTTATTTTACTAAAAAAATAAAAATTAATTCTTAATCATTGCGTCATATTTAAAAATTAAAAAATTATAATAGTTTTTACATTTCATTATCAGGTATTGTTTTTTTAAATAATAACATTATACCTTTTTAATTTTACTAAATTTGTTTTAATCCATATATATAAGTAATCAATCGACATAAAACAGATATTATTAGGGAATATTAATTATCATTATACTATCAAAACAATGAATCTAATATGAAACCACTAAATAAAATTCAAATGGATCAAACATTTCATCAAATAAAAACAAAAACATATTTCAAATCTCAAATTTCGTTAAACCTATAGATACTAGTAAACCCAGTACTCGATGGTAAAATGCTCACCATGAACATTATTATTTGCCTTGCGTGTCACTATCTCTGTTGTTAGCACCTCTAAATTCCTAGCATCCACTCCACTCGTGATATCGCCAAGAACATCTCTATGCGAACCGGTCGCGAAACCGAGCCTATGTGTTTCAATTTAAATTTATTTTAACCATCCAATCTTGTATTTGTTCGCAAATAGATCTGTGACAATAAATCCTGGGCACAAGTCTATTGCGAACTTGATCGGTGGAAAATATTAGGTTTCATTCAATATTAAACGCTATATTTTTTTCTCTGTAATCAACTTGCTAAATTATTGTTTTTATGATTGAATCGGTTTAATAATAATAGTACACTTTATTGCACACCAAAAGTGCATCGGTTAAGATTACATTTTTGACATGTGTGACAATGGGTGGCCTTATCGCTAGAAGAGCGATTTCTTCCAGACAACCCAACAATCGAAAGAAATACAGAAAAAAATACAGTAGGGTGCGCGACACTTAGAAGGTACTCTCTAGGTACTAACTAAACTAAACTAGTAAAAATACATACAATACAGTTTAAATATAGATAAGAACATAACTTGCATCGCGTTAGAAAATGCAAATATCATGAAAGACTATTGCATCTCTTAAGGTAATTGAACATATTTAGGTAAGGCAGGGCACTGATGGTAGAGTTCTAGTGTTGGAGCTCGAGGGCGTAGGCACAACCGCATTACAAATGTTCAACTCTAACGTGTTTTTTTTAATGTAATGGAAGTGGCAAACTAGCATATATCATATCATATTGTTGTTAAGTGATGACTGCAGCCTATAGACCACAAAAACCAAGGTCAAAATGCAGATGCGTTACAACTCCTGAGGCCTAAGGTGTTAAGGCCTCTGTGTCGGAAAATACAGAGCCGTACATTACCACCTGACCGGAACACGATAGTGCTGAACACTACCATTTAGCAACGGGGCAATGCATTGTCCCGTTATTACTATAACAGAGGCAAACTTAGACTTTAGGAGTGGCGATGCATCAGATCTGCATTAAGAACACCAATATCGCGTGGATATCTGTCAAATAAAATTGTTTATTACAAATAGTTTTTTCGAACAAACTCTTTTGAATTGTCATATTACAAACTACCTGGAGTAAATAACGAGGAAGGAAAAATATATTCGTCAGTATGCACTTACCATATATATCAACTGCATACTTATTTCCCACCACCATAACACATATTGTATGTAGAAACATTGTACCTTCCTATTCTATCCGTTGTGTATTACGAGTACTTTCAAAAGCCTAAGATAAGATATTTCTATATTAATAAACGCCAATTGTTACTACGCGACAGGATATGACTGATAAGCAAAACCAGCTGATTTCAATTTCATTTCATATCAGTCGATGAAATAAAATACCTAAATGAACCAATAATAATTGGACATACAATAAGAATGTGAGTGATACAATGTCGGCATATATTATCCTTTTATGACAACAATCCAATAAAATAATTGCGCTAGATAGTATCTATTATAAGGTCTGAAAATATTTAGTAGGTATATGAATTATTCCGAGGATTTCTACTTTAATTAGGGAAAAAGAACAGTTTTACAGTCCGATGTTAGCAGGTGTCACGCATTCCATAGTGTGAGATATCGACAATCGATGCATAGGTCTATAAAATATTAGTCTTTTATGAAAACCATTTTTCTCTTCTGATTCCATTTTTCTATAAAAGATCTGTTTCTGAAATAATTAGCTTTAGCTTTATTAGACTCAAGTGTCTCTTCTCTACCAGGCAAACGCATTTGGACGCGTGATAAAAGAATAATAAGACATACATACAATGGTTTTTAAAGGAAAACTGTTACAGATTAGTAGACTCTACAAATTTACGAGTAATAGTCGATCTACTATAATATGTACATTGAATAAAGTGCGCATGATCCGAAACGCACTTGCCCGGTTTTATTAAATCAATTAACAACTTGAAATAAAAAAAATGAAATATTTAGTCTCTTTTTTTACATATAATTACATAATTATAGTTCTATAACTAAAAAAACATGTTCTAAGATAAATTTTTACTGGTGGTAGAGCTCCAGTGACGGAGCTCGCGGGCGTAGGCACCACCGCATTACCTAATATACTTGCCGTTAAATGGTAGTGTTCAGCACTATCGTGTTCCGGTCAGGTGGTAATGTACGGCTCTGTAATTTCCGGCACAGAGGCATAACACCTAATGCCTCAGGAGTGGCAGCGCATTTACATTTTGACCTCTGGTCATTGTGTGGGTGTCTATAGGCTGCAGTCATCACTTAACATCAATGTGAACTGCACGCTTGTTTGCCACTTTTATACAATTAAAAAAAAAAATCCACGTCACAATTTAATGTGTATTTTATCAAGGGAAGTGCTGGTATCTGTTACCACAGTTTTTAACTTTTACAGATACCAACGATCATCTTATATGTATAATTTAAGTGGCATGTTATACAGCTTTAATTAAGCAGTGAGAATGTGTCATTTTTGTGTTTCAATTAATGATTATTATTATTATTATATATTTTTACTTACTGGGAATGCATCACGGGTATTTTTGCAACGTCTTTTCACATCGTTCATTTGCTGCAGCAGCGTCTAATTGGGTAAATAATTTTACCTAACAAGAAACGCTTCTCAATTCCTTAATATCCTAAATCTAAACATTAACTCAACATCGCTGCGAGCGACTCAACATCATGGAGGTCAAGTGATCCGCGCCACTGTGTAAAATACCGTCGACGTCTAGTTATATATTAAATCAGTGCAAGCGGTTCATGCCGGCGGCATCTATGTCATGTCAGCTCTGATATGCATAAAGACTGCCATAATCCGGAACAGACGGGGCCGTGTATGCTTGTTATTTCACTTGAAACAGCGTAAACGTTAGTTTAGTGTAAAGAGTTTGTATTAAACAAAAACGTATTATAACTTATAGTTAGTATTATCTACCTTTGCTTCTGACTTAGCAGGTAGTTCTCGGTACTCTCTACTAGGTACTTTCGAAAAATCTTCAAGGAAACAAAAGATTTAGCCCCTTATTCATAAACGTACATAAGATACGTTTTAACTATAGAATGCTTTGTCTTTGTTAGTTGGATTGTCAAAGTGTAGGATAGAGAAAGACAAAGGAGAGATTAGCAACACTTTAGCTAAAATACGTTTATGTGGCAATACTTATGCATAGCTTTAGTTTTTATATAGCTATACATATAGCCATTGCTTAACAACATTAGTGGTATATACCTAGTTGTATGTGCCTATACCTAACTATCTGCTAATATTGTATTGTAACTGTTGAATTAAAATATTAAAAACGAAATAATTACGTTTTTAACTGGTGGTAGAGCTCCAGTGACGGAGCTCGCGGGCGTAGGCACCACCGCATTACCTAAAATACTTGCCGCTAAATGATAGTGTTCAGCACTATCGTGTTTCGGTCAGGTGGTAATGTACGGCCCTGTAATTTCCAGCACAGAGGCATAACACTTTAGGCCTCAGGATCGGTAACGCATCTGCATTTTAACCTTGGTCATTGTGTGGGTGTCTATAAGCTGCAGTGATCACTTAACATCAATGTGAACTGGCGGTCATTGCACGTGACAGAATTTCATTATCAAATCATAAACAGATTGCAATTATTATCAGACGTTTATCCGATATTAATTACATTGAAGATTGATGACGGACAAACAATTTTGTATTGGCTAACAATCCGTGCTATAGTAACAAGACTAGCATAATATTTGAGGAGAATTGGAAAATATTCATGTGACCTCAGTGACTCAGTCGTTGCAAACCACTACCGCATCCTCGCGCGTTCTATTTGGATCGACAGTCAAAGATTTTATTGCTCGAGTATAATTTATTTATTTATTTGGAGAACCAACAGCACATGACATATTGTAACAAAATTAGAGGAATAAAAACAGAGGGCCACTTAAAGGTTTTTTTAATGTAATGGAAGTGGCAAACAAGCATGCAGTTCACATTGATGTTAAGTGATGACTGCAGCCTATAGACACCCACACAAAGACCAAGGTCAAAATGCAGATGCGTTACCTCTCCTGAGGTCTAAGGTGTTATGCCTCTGTGCCGGAAATTACAGGGCTATACATTGCCACCTGACTGGAACACAATAGTGCTAAACACTACCATTTAGCGGTAAGTACATTAAATAGATAATGATTAGATAATTAGATAATGCGGTGGTGCCTTCGCCCGCGAGCTCCGTCACTGGAGCTCTACCACCAATATAGCATACAATTACATAATAATATACTACTAAATAAATAACTCTGTCCTCCTTTTCGAGCAAAATAGGTGTCAAGTTATAATTCATATCACTTCTAATGAATTAAATATAAAATATGCTGAGTCCATTACGATCACGTCTCATCATGATCATCATTTCAGCAGAAGGACGTGAATGGAGCTATTTCCAGTTCCGAAATTTTATCATATAAGTTAAAATAACTAGATATAAGGACTATAGACAAAAGGGAGATTCTTGGTTCTTATAAAAAGGAAACGTTTTTCGAAGTGAAGTCGTAACTTCCGACTTGGTAATGATAAAAGTTATACACAAACTTTTACAAATTGGAAGCCAGTGTTTGTGCAGTGGATATAACTCACGACACAAAGAAGAAAACTCTAGGAAGCCTTTGCCAACATTTTATAGGTAGAATATAATTCTCTCAAATTCAGGTGAATTGTAACATTAACTAGATGGTCAATTTACATAAACTTATGGCCGAATACTCAAACGTCACTCAATTTTAAGCAACCCTCAAATGTGAGCTATCTATGGAGATTTGTTTCATAAAGACAGAAGACTTTTAAGTCCCACTTAGATTTAAGTGACCTTTTTGTATTTGGCCGATAACGGATTAAACTTTCATCACTAAAAATACATTTATTTTTAATTGTTATCTGTTCATTTCCAATGCACGGTGAATGGCTAACAACTTCTATTAGAATGGAAAATATTTCAACATAAATTAAATTAAATTTTACTTCGCCCATGTAGAAATAAAGTTGAACACACCAGTTCGTCACACAACATAATGAAACTTGGGGGACCAGATGTCCCACGATTTCAGCGCCGAAATTGTGTCAAACTGGGAGTCAACTGTTAAGGGTTAACTGCGTGAACGCTTATCGCCGCCATCGTCGTTCGACCCAATTAGGGTTGCCAAATCTACTATGCATAACTTTCACTCTAAAAAAAATTACCGATGTCTCTGGCCTTAGCGTAGAAATATATTTTGAAAAGCATTTTTTTTAATCCTATTAATTTTCTTAGTTTCATAGGTGTACAGTCCTTCTATATAAATAACAAGCATTGCAAACAGACCTAATTGAGATTCCTGATTCTTTAAATTAAAAAAGTAAGTCTAAAACTATGTCAAAAAGTATTGTTTTTTTAATTTTTGGTCTTTCCTAGCTTTTTTAGATAGGTATTATTTGAATTTGTCACTTTTGGCTGTGGTCATATATTTCTCAACTTGTTACCTAAATAATGTTTCATTACTTTTAATGGTAACCCTATACTTTATAGTTGAAATGAAAGTCAAACGCGTACCAGTAAATCGATTAGTTCCATCTCGAACGATACCATCTATGTAGTTAGCTATCATTGTCCGTGGACCGTTACCGGTAGTCTAGAGATTAATGATAGAGCTACCTCATTGTTTGAAACGCTAGAAAAATCTATTGAATCTAAACTGTCCATCAATGACAACATGAGTCAAAGTTGAGGATTGCTTGTTTTTTTTTTCATCTTTGTTTAAGAGTATTGGAGCGCGGTTTTGCCTTGGCATAATAAGTGGCTTATTCTTCGTTAGAACCAAAATAGGGCAGAGTTCTATCTCTATAGTGAAAACATAGTGAGTATATATTATTATATATTTGAAGTGAAAACATAGTCACAGGACACTGCTGCCCGTTTTGCTTTATTGGACTTACTACGGCTCACTAGAATGGTTTGTCCGCCATTGTTAGGTTGACTGACTGCACTAGCTGAATTATTATTTTACTGGTGGTAGAGCTCCAGTGACGGAGCTCGCAGGCGTACGCACCGCACCGGCACCGCATTACCTAATATACTTGCCGCTAAAGGGTAGTGTTCGGCACTATCGTGTTCCGGTCAGATGGTAATGTACGGCCCTGTTATTTCGGGCACAGAGGCATAACACCTTAGGCCTCAGGAGTGGTAACGCATCTGCATTTTGACTTTGGTCATTGTGTGGGTGTCTATAGGCTGCAGTCATCACTTAACATCAATGTGAACTGCATGCTTGTTGGCCACTTCCATATATACTCGTATAAAAAAATATATAGGTATATCTTGCAGAAGAGATTTTTTCCGCTAGTGAGCGGTGGGGTCGTAACGTTCCGACACCGCTACAAGAGTAATACCTTAAAACAATCAGATGCAAATGGAATACCTAATTTACTCTTCGACTTCATTGTATTAAAGTTTAATAACTTATCCTTTAAATATCATGTAGACAACTGATAATTTATTGTAAAGACAAGCAATATCAAGGATTACAGTAGTTTAACACTAAAATCATATCTATCACTGGATCGAAATCATTCTTATCTTTTGATAATAGCGTCGTCTATAACTATTTTTCGTCCTACCTTAAATTCCAATATTAGTTGTTATTTGATAAAATAATAGACAATCGAAACCGAAGATAAAAAATGACGATAATCTGTTTATATGTTGACCGTTATTTTACTTACCATATAATTAAACTACTAATAGGTTAGGATCCCACTGCAGAATCATTTTTCGTTCATCGAGATATGCTGTAAACCTTATTTTTACGCATATGAATAATCTAAAAACGTCCATAACTTCACGCCTGTAATCCCCGAAGGGGTAGGCAGAGGTAAATGCATGCATTCAAGCATACATGCAAACACCCACGACTCGCCGGTTACGTTTTGGCCCATGTAACAGGTGGCGAACCTGTTGCCATCTCCGGGCACATTACCAAACTCCGAGGTACTGGGAAACTTCCAGAAAATGGAAAAATCCCAATAGAAGCAGAGATAAAGGATTTTAAACCGATATCTCTGATAGTCCCCGACCCGGGAATCGAACCCAGGACCTCCAGCGTAATAGTAGTGGCCTGCTACCACTGCGCTACTGAGGCGTTAATAATCTAGAGAATAATTATATATCCACTAGGTTACCTATCAAAATTTGGCAGCAAGTATTTTTTTTAAATTATTGTTATTTTAATTAAATTATTTTTTTTTTACAGCCAGCAACTCTTATTTGCGGTAATACGGATGCGTTGCCATCCCTGCGACCTTAGTCGTTATATGTGTCTATCGGCCAAATACTCAAACATCACTTAAATCTAAGCGGGACTTAAAAGTCTTCTGTCTTTATAAAACACGTTCAAACGATAGAGATAGCGCACATTTGAGGGGTGCTTAAAATTGAATGACGTTTGAGTATTCGGCCATATGACAGTCTATGATAATTATTACGGGGCCATACATTATCATATGCAGAGGTCAGTCAAAGCATCTCCATTTTGACCTCCAGTTTTTATGTAGATTGCAGTCGTTACTTACCATCCATGTGAATTGCATGCTTGTTTACAATCATCGAGTACGAGTTTCCAAAGTAATTTGATACTTTTAACCGATGGTAGAGCTCCAGTGACGGACATTGTGTTCGTAAGCACCACCGCATTACCTAATCTACTTACTTGCCGCTATATGATAGTGACCAGAACTATCGTGTTCCGGTCTGGTGGTAATGTACGGCCCAATAATTTCTCCTCAGGAGTGGCATTTTTTTTCTACATAGCAATCTCTGGTTTAGAGTAGTTGTTGATTCATTATTACTTACCATCAATGTAAACTGCACGATTGTTTGCCACTTAATGAAACAAAAAAAAACAAACACTTCTAAAATAAGAGGTCAATAACTCTTAAATATATGACCATAACGTACTTAGCCTCCTCAACTAAACCATGTATTATTAATGAAATGGTTGTATGCCACTTACCCAATTATCGTTTTAATAATGCACAGTAATGGTAATAATAGATACCCTTCCCGGACCTCCGGGACATGCCTGCCCTGGTTAATGTTGCGAACTTTGTGGAATTATAGTTAAATGTTAATAACCCTAAATTTAGAGGGGAACTACTGTAGAAAAATATGCGTTCTACGCAAAAATTTCCCGTTATCAGCCTGTATACACATAACATCTATATCTATCTATCGATATCTATATATAAAAATCAATTGCTGTTCGTTAGTCTCGCTAAAACTCGAGAACGGCTGGACCGATTTAGCTAATTTTGGTTTTGAATGATTTTGGAAGCCCAGGTTTAAAAGGTTTAAAAGAAAATGTGAAGACATTGAAGAGAAATAGTAAAAACCACAATTTCATTTTCGAATACAAATAGTTCGTATATATGAAACAACAGCAACAACAATACACTTTATTGTACACCAGACATAACATTAAAAGAAATACAGAAAAGAGAACTTAACACAGTACAATAGGCGGCCTTATCGCTACATGAGCGATTTCTACCAGACACCCTTTGGGTAGAGGAAAAGATGTGATAGATAATGGATAGGGGTGTACATACTGAAAAATTAACCTTTACTATTACTATTTTTACTTTTTTTTATACTAAGAAACCTTTGACACATTTTTTCATTCTGAGGCAATACGAAGTTTGCGAGGACAGCTAGTACTTAATACAATTTCATTAATTCGGTAGTAGGGGAGACCTAGGAGAGTTGTTACAAAGGTAAGTTGTGACAAAGACGATACCTCCCTACCTATAATCGTCGATACTGTCGAATTAATTTAATTAAGTTTCTATCTACTTGTATCAATTTTTATTTAAATAAATAATAGGATGTAAACATATGTGTGATTGAGATAAGAACGTGTCCTACATAATCCCTACTTATTAATATTATAAATACGAAAGTAACTCTGTCTGTCTGCCTGTCTGTTACCTTTTCACATCCAAACGACTGAACCGATTTTAATGAAATTTGGTACAGAGAAAGAACACTTTGAGACTTTGAGAAAGAACATAGACTACTTAGTTATTTATAAAACGACATTCACACGGGCGAAGCCGCGGGCAACAACTAGTCCCTTATATAAGTATACACTCGCTAACTCACTTTGACGACGGAGGAAAACATTTTCTGATCAAACTTCGAATTTAATTTAGAAGTTTAGCTGTGACCAACGCAAGTTACTAGAGCAGAGTTATGATTTCGCTAACTTCAAAGCTAAAAAGATATGAGAGTTTCTCATTTTTGTGCATATACTGGTGGTCGAGCTGAAGGAGCTCTGCACCGCTGCCACTGCATAACCGACGTATTTAATCTATCTGAAACCTAAAGTTGTTCGGGACGGTAGTGTTGTCTAGTTTCCATTCTATGTATAGTAATAGGTTGGGGGAAAAGTATTTTCGCATTATAGTATGTATGAACTTGTAATAAAATCTCTATGGCTGTAGTATTTGTTTTTGGCTGATTTTGGTATCATTGAAAGTTAAAATTTTAAAGAACATAATTCCAAATTCAAATTAGGCAAATGTGTGATTTTCATTTGTTTTTCGTACTGTCAAGATGAGTGAATCTAATGAAGAAATTCGATAAATTTGAAAACTTTACTACAAAAAAGGTAAAAATGCAACGCAAGCAGCGAAAAAAAAATGCGATGTTTATGGACCTAGATCAGTGTCTGTGAGAGTAGCATAAATTTGGTTTAAACGTTTTCAATCCGGAAATTTTGATGTCAAAGATGCACCTCGCTCTGGTCGCCCTATTACGGATAAAATGGATTGGATTTGAAAAAGTGGAGCAAGATCGACATTTCAGTAGTTGTTGTACCTAATATTTATTGAAATATTTAAAGGCCACGGTAGTCACTTACCGTCATTGTAAATTGCTGGCACCTTTCCAGCTATAGGTACCTAATAAATCAAAAAACATATGAAATATGAACAAAGACTGGTTGAATATTATTAGTTATCAATTATATTTGTTACGGTTATACTCGTAGTATCAAAAGCAGTTCTATTACAAGTTCTACAGCGATCAAACTCTAGATTACTGCTATGTAACTAGGTATAAATGTATTTTATTTTTAAAGAAAAATGGAAAGAAAAATTTGACTTCAGGCGAGACTCGAACTCGCGACCTACTGGGAATCTAGTCCAGCCGCTCTTCCAATTGAGCTACTGAAGTTCTGCCCGATTTGTCAAATCTTTCCTTCACATCTATTGCATTGCTTTATGGTTGCAGCAGCGCCATCTATTACCAACTATGCTAGTTAGGCAACCGATATAATAGACTTTTCAGTTTATTGAATGTCGTAACAGGTATAAATGACAATATTTTATTTATCTTTATTACTCATAGATCATATTGTTATATATACCTCGAGTCGCTGCTCAGTAGCCTAGTGGTAGCAGGCCACAACTACTACCCTGAGATCCTGATGTTAAATCCTTTATCTCTGTTTCTATTGGAGTTGTCCGTTTCCTTAAAGTTTTCCAGTACCATGAAGTTTGGTAATGTGCTCAGATATGTCAATAGGATCGCCACCTGTTACATGGGCCAAAACGTAATCGTGGGCCCAGATTCTGTGATCGTGAGTGTCTGCATGCATGCTTGATACCTACACGCATTTACCTCTGCGTTTTTAAAAAGAAAATCTCGGATCTCAAGAATGATGTTAATGGCTGTAGTAGTTAATATAACATGTACATTAGGTAACTTTGGAAATGAGATAGCCTTCTAGAGTAGGTACCTTCTCTGAGTTCAACAATCTTTATTATAGTATCTGATAGTGAAGGTAATGGTCTATCATGATCTTTAAATATCCATAGGTATTGGTTGCAAAAATCAACAGGAGCTTGTCTTAAACTATTATGATTTGTTAAGAAACATTACATTGCTCTGTAATACAAAAATAATGAGTTACAAGGACAGAGATGTTTTGGTCTCTACTTCATATAAAAGACTTGGTCTGGAGATAACAATGTGACCTTCGAACTCAACAACAACCTAAAAAAATATATACTTGCCAAACATGTTTAATCTGTACAATTTCTCTACTCATTTTTGCTTGCGCGTGTACTTTTAATCATTAAGAATATATAGGTAACTTATATTACCGTAAAGTTTCATCCAAATCCGTCCAGTAGTTTTTTCGTAAAGAGTAAGAAACATCCATCCATCTATCGATCCACACTCACAAATTTTCGCATTTATAATATTAGTACGATCAAAACTTAGCAAAATAAATCTATTTTTATTCGTGTCCTGTTACACAATAAGTAATACTTGAAATGGTCGAGCTATCACTCTCCAAATAACTAAGTACACGTTCGAAAACATAAATAACAATCTGTCTAATAATGAAGGAGCCGTCTACAGCCTCTCGTAACTCATTTTCAGTTCATAATTAACTGTTTAATCATAAACGTACAGCAGTTAGATGAAAGCCAAGACACTATTAAACCTCTTGTTGGAGGAAAATTAAACATGACCCTGACTTATTGCCCCATATTGTATTTCTGTTTTATATACCAAATTTATCTCCAATTTTGGAATAAGTTGATTAAGGTAGAACAGATTTAATTCCATCTAATTTTCTCTTCTCAATTAATTTTCAGTGAAACTCCGATTTTCACCCAACACGTATGTAATTTACCTTGAGATAAATTAAATGTACATTTTTAGCGCTGCATAGTTAATCTCACAATCATAATGTCACAAGTGCCGCCGCGTTTCGCGATATATGTAGATATAGATTTATCATATCTGTCTTTCTGTTCGTCCGTTCGTTCATTTAGAACAGCCACTTTACTCTAAATCTATCTATTAAAACAACACAAAAACAAAAAACCGATATTTTTTATTTCAAATTGGTCTACAAGGACACTTTGGCATTGTCAGGTTTCAAGCTCCTGTACAAGTAGATTTATATCAATCCCTAAAAATAAGATAAAAAGCGAAACGTCTAATTCAAAGAAACATTACATTAAAGGAAAGAAATATTAAAGAATAGGATCTTTCATATCGTATTTATCTTCGTATGTAAGTAATAAGTGTCATCAGAGTAATATATGTGAGAATGGAAAAAAAAGTTGATACGTATTTCGTATGTAGATTTTTCTAATTCTCTTCACTTGGGGTACGGTATGAAATTGTATTTTATTTTAACGCGCCCATAAATCTTCTCACGCGAGCCGTAAAATGAAAAGAAGTCTTCATTCACCGAGTAGGTGTGAGAAGATAAATATTGCACATAAATTTCGCATTTTCAACGACATCCGAAGGTACGCAATGTATCTTACTTTCTTAGGTAGAACCACGTAACGAACTGAGTAGGTATATTATTAAAAAATAATATATCTGCCTCTTCACGCATGGTTATCGTTGAACAAAAATATGAACTGGGAGGACATGAGCGAAATGCACGTAGGGCTCCAAATAAAAACAGGTGGCCGTCCTGCCCAAAACTACAAACCATCGTGATTTTTTTTTCTGTTGACCTGAATCAGCAATCAAACATACAGTTGACACTGGTACATACATTATTACTGTAGCCTATAAACATATAGGTATGCTAAGCAAAAATAAATCCAAAAACAATTTTTGCACCTATACCTATTAAATAAGAACAAATTTCGTAATATCGCCGCCGATTGAATACAGTACTTGCAAAATATCCGTCGACTTGAAATTATCAAGCGAGTAAAGGAGCCCTTTAAATTGAAGACACATCTAAAGCTCACACACGGAGGTAGATTGAAAATAATCCAAGTAGAAAATTAATCCTTGATTACGTCCCACTCCCACTGAGATTTGAGCAGATCATGGATATAAATCGATGGATATGACATTGAAAAGCTGTTTTATAATATTAATTATTGTTTCAAAACCATCGATATCTTCTTACATTATCTATTACAGCTTTGAAAACAAGCAACGGTAAATTGCTGACCTTTAATATTTCTACTCCCTCCTGAGAGGAGGTCTCCCACTCTCCATGAAAACAAGAAGTCTTGTTAGTCTTGAGACTTGCGATCACTTGCTTCTATTACAAAAAAAATATTAGAGCACTAAACACTGACATTTGGTGACGGGTAGATGAGGTAGTTAATGCGGTGGGGCCTACGTCATCTAGCTCTGACATTACAACCATTAAACATTTTAAATTTATATTTACCATATGGTACCCATCGTCTTGAAATTCCTCTAGATACCAGTAACTATTAGGCTGGGGAAAAAGTTTCTTCGCATTTTTTAAGATAATTCAAAACATTTTTAATATAGTTTATTTAAATTTAACTAAAGTATGTATGTACCATTTTGTTCGATAACCTTTTGCCATCTTGTAGATAGGGACATGATCCCATTGCTATTAAAATTTTTGGGACTTCTCATCAAAATACCGCGACAAGTGGATTTGGCAGTCCTCTCGTGATGTTAACCTAACATTGCATAAAGAATTCTGAAGAGACCGAAACAGGTGGAAATCTGAAGGTGCAAGGTCGGGACTATACGACGGATGCATTTACACCTCCCAGCCAAACTCTCTTATTTTTTGCTGAGTGGCTATAGATGTGTGAGGTCTAGCGTTATCATGATGAAACACCACACCCCTTCTGTTGATCAATTCTGGCCGCTTTCTCTCAACTTATTGCTTTAATCTCATCAGTTGTTCGCAGTAGAGTTCAGAATCGATAGTCCTGCCTGGTGGTAATAGCTCATAATGAATAATGCCCTTCCAATCCCACCACACACACAACATCACCTTATTGCGAGTTAACCCGGGTTTCGCCATAGTCTGTTAAGCCTGACCGGCCTTTGACCACGACCTTTTTCGCACGTTCTTGTCGTACGTGATCCACTTTTCATTACCAGTTATCAGCTTCTTCAAAAATGATTCGGTTTCATTACGTCGTAATAAAAAATCACAAATGAGTACACGGTTCATTAGGTTTCTTTCAGTGAGCTCGTGAGGTAACCAAATATCGAGCTTTTTTTTGTACCCAGCTTTTTTCAGATGCGCCAAAACTGTTTTGTGATCAATTCTCAGTTCTTCAGCTACGTCGTAACTACTGATATGTCGATCTTGCTCCACTTTTTCAAAAATGGCATCCATTTTATCCGTAATAAGGCGACCAGAGCGAGGTGCATCTTTGACATCAAAATTTCCGGATTGAAAACGCTTAAACCAAAGGAGATGTTGCGAGCTCGGCTCTGGTTCGTACACGACCTCAAAAAATGGGTAAATTAAAGAAGAATCCGAAAAAAATACAATTAATTTATTCAAGAATATATTTTAGAGTTACGACCACATTTAATTCAAACGATTTTATCATTTTCAACTATGTTCAACATGGCGGCGATACAGCCGACGCTTGGGATTAATCGATTTCGACAGTATTTAGAAAATGTTACTTTTTTCTCCAAGTACTATATAATCAAAATGCAATTTAAAAAATTAAAATGTCAAAATGACATCGCCCGCCATATTTGCCATGTTGGTTTTGAGTTGCAATTCTAACTGCAAAGAATGTTTTGTAACTGCAAACAAAGCTAAATAAGTGATAATATGCGGTAAAAAACATTATTATATTGATTTTGCCTGTTTAATGATATTGTGTACAATACATGGCCGGAGGTCCATACATTTTTGCAACATCTCCTTTATGCTACTCTCACAGACACTGCACTAGGTCCATAAACATAGCAATTTTTTTTCGCGGCTTGCTTTGCATATTTGCCTCTTTTGTAATAAAGTTTTAAAATGTATCGAATTTCTTCATTAGATTCACTCATCTTGACAGTACGAAAAACAAATGAAAATCACAAATTCGCCTAATTTGAATTTGGAATTATGTTCTTTAAAATTTTATCTTTCAATGATACCGAAACCAGCCAGATACAAATACTACATCCAAAGAGATTTTATTACAAGTTCATACATACTATAATGCGAAAAGACTTTTTCCCTAACCTATTAAAATAGTATCTAGTAGCTTACTATTACAAAAATCTGAAGGTAGACGAGGCACGAGAGGTTTGTCAGAACCGGGATGTCTGGCGCTCTACACTCTCTGCCTACCCCGTTAGGGACCTGGCGTGAAGATACATACATACATACAAAAATCTGACCTGAATCTGAAAACATTTTCATAAAAATACTGTTTCACTAAATTTTTTGCCAATTCCATTTATTATATCTTCGTGTACCTAACGTATGAAAACGAAATATTTCTCCCCTCACATAAGATCCCTTCTGGTATTTTCAAGTTCGAAATCTTTAGATAAACAAATTCCTTTACAGACCCAGAATTAAAGTTTTGCAACCCCGTTTAAGCATTTATTTTAGTATGCTTTGAGTTGATAATCGCAACGAAATCTTATCAGTAACTTTTTATATGTCACATTTATTGCATAACAGACATTAACATAATATGAACACTTAGATAGTTTTATATTATACAACTTATTATGGCAGTGACCATCTTAGAATGTTTATTTCTGTTACCGTGAGTTTGCATTGATGAAACATTCACATAGAAACATGTCAGAATCCCTGTTTCTTGACAATGTATCGTATTGCGTTTGCACCGTCATGAAACATATAAAAGCAAAACACGTATCGTGGAAACAAATCAAAAGACTTGAATTGCAACAAGTTTTGTCAATAAGAAGTCTTGGAACATGTTGTTTGATTAGGTTGTCAGATTTACACTGAGGGTATCGGATCTTGTCCACTACATGTTTGGTGTTTACCAGAAGGTTCGGAAAACTTAGAAAAACTCAAATTTAGACAAATTGTGTGATTTGTATAGCGACAATGTAAACGTCAACTTAGACATGTCAAAGACAAACATGAATTAAAGATATGTTTTATGTCAAAGCAAACACATATAACAACAAATCTTGAGATGTTTCACTAAAATGATAGGTTTGACAGCAGTGCGAACGCAAGCACCAACATGACTATCGCAATACATATTTTATGCGACGAGTTGCGAAACATCATCATGTTTAATGTTTTTAGTGCAATCTAGGGGTTGGCTTATCTCGGTAGAAACAAGCGATCGAGTGTCATCACAACAAAAAGGAATTCCTAATTCGTAGTCGAAATAAACCGCCGTGACTAGCAAATCCCAAATCTATGATACGATCCCAAGGTCAGGGAAAATGTTATGTTATGTTATGAATTCAAAAACAAACACAATAAGTCTCTTGTGATGGCCAAAAACAAGACGCTTAGTGTTACTGATGAAACCTTCTTCCTTCTTTTAGTCTTCATTGATGTAAGTAATACTGTAGCATATATATATATATAAGTCTGTTTTACTACATGAAAGAAATAAACCTTGTGTTGCTGTAAAGAAGATTTATTGTTAGTTTTTTTTATACAGAGACTATTTTATTTAGGTAATATAAAACAATATGAACTCAAACCTGTAAAGAAGAAACGACAATGAAAGTTTATTCTTTCACTTTTAAAACATAAAATAATATAATATTAAAATTTTCATTGATTATCCAATTGTCAATCAACTCGTATTTAAATCTGTCATCTGACATTCTGAATTCGTTTCTTCTTTAAAATCAGACAATTAAAAAGTTAAAAACTATAACCAAACTTCATGGTAAGTAAACACACAGAGTGCGAAGAAAGAAATAGTATTTCTTTACATCTCCCCCCATGGGGAAGAAAATTCACCCGTGAATTTTCACTCCAGTTCTCCATTTGATACTTGCACATTCTCATCCTCTGTTATCTGTACTGGAATTAGTTTTGTGATATGAAAAAGATTTGACTCTGTTTTTCTATGTCCTGTATCTATCTCGTAAATTGTATTAGATTTCTTTTTAATTATTTTATATGGTCCAATTCTCAATTCATCTAGCTTTTTCCTATTTAGTTTATTCCCATTTTCTATATATACTAGATCTCCCACACTGAATTCTCTTTGTTTTCTATTCCTATCATACCTCATTTTGTTATAGTAATGTGATTTCAAGGTATTATTAAGCGCTGTTTTCTTATCTCCGATCCAGTCACTATTTATACCTCCTTGTTGTAGTTCTTTTGGTAAAACCTTAACATCTGTTCCGTATAGCAAATAACATGGTGCATAGCCAGTTACTGAGTGGTTAGTCTGATTGTATTTTTCTACACATTCATGTGCTATTGTAGTCCACGCTCTGTTTTCTCCACCTTCATTGATTTTGCATCTAATTTTGTTAACTATCGTTTGATTCAACCTTTCATTTAGGCGATTAGAAAACGGTGCATTCACTGCTGTAAAAATTATTGTTATTTGTTTGTCAGTAAGGAACTTCTTGAATTCTTTAGAGTTTATTCCAGGATACTGGTCGGTAAGGAGCATCCCAATCTCTTCGGTTTCAGCGACCTTATTTATTAGCTTTATAAAGTCATGTGCACCCTGGGTTTTTGATGTTATAATAAATGCATATCTAGTGAAGTGGTCCACTAAAAGATGTATGTATTTCTTGGTTGATCTAGAACCACCAAAACCTCCAATTGTGTCTATTGATACTATTTCAAAGGGTCTTGTCGCTGGGCCTAAATATGACATTAATCCATATTTGTGTTGTCCTCTTGTTTTGTTTTTTATGCAAATTTCACAATTCCTACAAACATTTTTAATATTTTTCGTTAAATTTTTTGTTGCGTACAGTGAACTAATAGTCTTTAGCATTTGTCCCACTCCAATGTGACATAGATCTTCATGTATTCGCTTTATAAATTTAATACTGAATTCTTCTGTTATTATTATTTTCTCTTTGTTCCTAATTCTTTTGAAGTATAAATTGTGTTTTTTGATTATTTTATTATTGTTTCTCTGTATTTCTTTATTTTGATTCTGATCTATTACAATATCTTCTAATGTAATTAAGTTCACAACTTTCAGTTGTTCTTCTAGATTATCCTCTGGTTCTAATACAGGATTCCGACTTAAACAGTCCGCTTCTAAATTATCTTTTCCAGGGGAATATTTGATTTTAAAATCATATTGTGAAAGGTAATAAGTCAAATCACCTAGTTCTTCGTCTGTTCTAGCTTTTAAGTTCATGTTTTCTAATGGTTTATGGTCTGTGTAGACTGTAAACGATTTACCTATCAGCCAGTACTGCCAATATCTTAGTGCTTCTTTAATAGCTAAGCATTCTAAATATATTGCCTTTTTCTTCTTTTGCGCTCCATTCAGTTTTTTTGAAAAATAGGCTACTGGTTTTTCTTTACCATCTAGTTGTACTTGTTTTAAAATTGCTCCAACACCCAGCAGAGAACCATCAGTATAAATATTTATTGGTAGATTTTGATCATAAATTTCTAGTATTGGCTGTGAACACAAGAGACTCTTTATTTTTTCAAACGCATTTTGACATTCTTCAGACCAAACAAACTTTTGATTTTTTCTTAGCAAATTATGTAATGGGTCAAGAATTATTGCGCTCCTTGGTATATATTTATGGTAAAAGTTTACTTTTCCCAAAAATTGTCGAATATTCTTCTGGGTTTTTGGTACTGGAAATTCTTTTATCGAAATGAGATTGTCCTTCAGTGGTTGGATAGAATTATATTGAATGATATGTCCCAGGTATTTTACCGAATCTGATGCAAATGTACATTTTATAAATTTTAGTCGAAATCCTTCCGTTTGAATTGCTTCTAGTAACTGTTTCAAGTGACTTATGTGTTCATCAAATGAGTTTGAAAATATCAGGATGTCATCTATATAATTGACAGCAAAATCGGTTAGTTTATATTTTCTAAGTATGTTACACAATATTCTTTGAAATATTGCTGGAGCAGTCTTCAAACCAAATGGTAGGCAAGTCCATTGAAAGTGTCCCTCTTGAGTTACAAACCCTGTCTTCTTCCTGTCCTCTACTCGTAGAGGTATAGACCAAAAAGCTGAATTAACGTCTAAGCTTGTAAAAAATTTGCAATTTCTGGTTTTTGTCATTAAATCGTCAATTAATGGGAAGGGTTGAGCCTGAGGAACTACAATTTTATTTAAATCCCTGAAGTCTATACAGAGCCTTGATTTTTTATTTTCTTCCTTTTTAAATGTCAAAGTTACTGGTGCTGCGAATGGACTATAAGATTCTTCTATAAGCGCATTATCCAATAATTTGGCTATTTGTTCTGCTATCTCTTTTTTGTCTTCTATAGTGCATCTGTATGGCCTCTTGCTGCAGTATTTATCCATTAATAAATCTATTCTTGCTTCATATCCTTTAACCTTTCCCACGTCATACTTGTTTTTGGCAAAAACTGATTGATATTGTTGTATTAGCTTATTTATTTCTTCCCTTTTATCATCATCTAAATGACCAACCTTTATTTCAAATTCCTCCTCTTTGATATGTTCATTAAAATTAATTTTGTTTTCGTTTTCATATTTATTACCTTCATTTTCACCTTCGTCTATCTTTTTCTCCATTTTTTTACTATTCTTTTCATGTAAGTATTGTTTCTGAGTTATTTTTAACTCCTCATTTTGTACTAGCTTGTATTTCTTTATCATATCTAATCCTATTAAGAAATCATATCTGAATTTGTGTTCGTCAATGATGTACACATCCACATTTTCTTCTATTTCAAAAATTTTTATTTTTAAATTTGTCAAACCACTTGTTTTTTGGACACCATTAATTGTTACTATATTTTCTTCATTCGAGTTATGTCCTTTTGTATTTAGTTTTAGTAATTTGGAATTAATTAGAGATACATTTGAACCTGAATCGTATACTCCATAAATTTCTAATTTATTATTTAACAGTAGTTTGATCTTAATTAATGGTGTCACTACTAGTTTTTTTGTTCTGTTTCATTTAACTCTGCTTCAATCACTGAATTATTTACATGTTTAATATATCTTTTATTTAATTTATCATCTTCTCTAACTCTAAACCAGCATGCAGCTTCAGAATGATAGCGAATCCCTTTATTTAATTTTACGCATATTTTGCATGGATAACGTCCTTCATTTGTAATATTTATCCTTTGATTTTCATACTTTCTGTACGTTCCATTCCTATTTTTATTTACCAAATGTTCATACTTTCTCACCTCATTGAATAAACATACTATATCGTTCATTGCTTCTCTATTTATCTTCTCTAATACAAAACCTGGCAAACCTACCGCTATCAGATCCACCAGTGTACCTGTATCAATTGAATTTCTCATGTCCAATAAAAGTTTTTCCTTTTTAATGGCATAGTCCACTAATGAACCATCCTTATATTTAAATAACAATGCATAGGTCACTTGGTTCCAGTTTTGGTTTGCAAATGACTCGCACAACTTTTCTTTCCAAACTATCCACTCTGAGTTGAGTGTTAATTTTATAATCATTGAGCTGTACCAATCAACACAACTTTTATCCATAAATAGTCGGAGAATCTCAATTTTTTGTTCATCTTTCATAATACCGAAGCGAGAACATTCTCTCTCAAAAATGTCAATCCATTGCCTTGCATTCGAGTTTTTGCTCGTAAATTTCTCAATCACAAACTTCTCTGCGACATATTTCAGATTATGTTTTTTTAAATCATGTGTATTTTCTATTAACTTTGTAAACATTTCTTCCAATAAATTCGAATCTCTAATTTGTTCTTCAGATGCTCGGTTATGTTCAATTTCCTCCAGATATTGTTCTCCAAATTGTAAGTTACCATCAGCATCTATGTAAATTTCTCGTAATTTATCTGTCATAGTTATCCAAACTCTTCGTGTCTGATGTCTTTTCTTTAAACTATTTTTTACTTTGTTGTACACAGCTGTCTCAATTAATTCTTCGTGAAATCCAACAGACTGTAATTCCTCTGGTATAGCAAATTTTTTTTCATCTTTAGTTGTGATTGAGGTTACACAACAAATATTAGATTTTCCATCATTCGCCGGTAAAATCGTGAATTCAAAACGTAACTGCTCCATTTGCATCTTTTTATAAACAAAATTGTCGTTTTATAAGTCTGTTTTACTACATGAAAGAAATAAACCTTGTGTTGCTGTAAAGAAGATTTATTGTTAGTTTTTTTTATACAGAGACTATTTTATTTAGGTAATATAAAACAATATGAACTCAAACCTGTAAAGAAGAAACGACAATGAAAGTTTATTCTTTCACTTTTAAAACATAAAATAATATAATATTAAAATTTTCATTGATTATCCAATTGTCAATCAACTCGTATTTAAATCTGTCATCTGACATTCTGAATTCGTTTCTTCTTTAAAATCAGACAATTAAAAAGTTAAAAACTATAACCAAACTTCATGGTAAGTAAACACACAGAGTGCGAAGAAAGAAATAGTATTTCTTTACATATATATATATATATATATATATATATATATATATAAACATCTACATGAAACCAGAAAAGGATTTGTGTCAATGAGAGTATCAGAGTTGTAAAAATGAAAAAAGGCATGCTCCAATGGTTCGGTCATATCGAAAGAATGTCAAATGACTAAATAGATATAATATGACGGTGGGATCAAAAGTCTTAGGAATCAGCGTGCATATATGAAGAGAATGATGAATGTAGAAGAAGCACGGGAGGTGTGTCAGGACCGGACTATCTGGTGCTCCACATTCTCTACCTACCCCGTAAGGGACTTGGGGTAAAAGTAATCTACTATTATTTATAGAAAACAACGAAATGAAGCCTGTGGAGGTAACACAAACATCAGCAATACGACGAATAAGTTATACAAAAATGTCCATAAACTACCAGGATTCATAAGAAGAGTAGAGTTCACTCTGCTGTTTAACACTGTACTGTTTAAGGTTTTTTTTATATTTGTTGGAAGTGGTAAACAAGCAGGCAGTTCACATTGATGTTAAGTGATGACTGCAGCCTATAGATACCTACACAAAGACCATGGTTGAAATACAGATGCGTTACCACTCCTAAGACCTAAGGTGCTATGCCTCTGTGCCGGAAATTACAGGGCCGTACATTACCACCTGACCGGAACACGATAGTGCTGAACACTACCATTTAGCGGCAAGTATATTAGGTAATGCTCTACTACCATAAAAAAATCATTATGCTTGGTTCCCACTTTCATGATATATAAAAGAAGAAATAAAAATGAAATGAACGGAACCTTAAGCTATGGACAATAATTCTTCCGATCTCAATAGATGTCCAGTGATGAGCAAATGAAAATAGTGTCCGTTGAGTGGACTCAGGACGGTTAGGGCGGAATATCAACGTTGGCACGTGGCAATTTATGTTTTCGTTGGACGTCCCCTCACTAAAAGATCAATTTCGCGCTTGACCAAGTTTAATGTAAACTTAAGTGCCTAGGGGAGACACCAAATGAAAACCATCCCAGTTACGTTAACAAATGTCTGTGTTATTGAATTTTTCGTTGGTTGATTCTGGATGTTTATTAGAAACTGACGTGTTGAAATGAAGCGATATATTCTTGAGTTATGTACACAATTGACTTCACACCACTTCGGTTTTGCATTAATTTGTACATAGGTACTTACTTTGGCTTCTGAAATGTAAATTATAGAAATATGTTTTCTAAAGGTACTGGCAATAGATTTTACCTAAAAATACAAATGTGAAATGTTACAATCTATAGGCTAGAATCGGCTCCTAACACAACAACAGACTGTCTATGTGAACTGTATATGCTTTTTGTAGGCGCTTTTATTACTTACACTAAAAACATAATATTTTATGTGCAGCGTGCATATAAAAGTTAAATGTATATGTTTCTCAATAAAATTCCGCTACACAAAAAAAACACAAAAGCAAATAATTCTCATACGCTGCAGCATTATCCATTCAAACTTAAGTAAGACAAATCAATCGAGTTTTTAACATACCACAGTAAACTTCGACACTCGACGGAATGGAAAACTTTGATCGAAAACCACACGTACTAAGAAACGCTGTAACTTGAGAAAATGTTCTCGCGAGGGGAACTTTCATGAATTTTATCGAATATGCTGCAACCAGCATACTCTTAGTCAAACAAGTTCTGAACAGTGTGTTTGAAGTGAGATACTCGTGAGATGGATTTTGATTGATTTTATCTGCTGCCTTATGTTGATGTTTGAAAAGTAACGAACATGCATTACATTTTGATGATTCATTTTTGACAACAAACACAACCATTATTTCAACCCTTATTTTTTCCCAGAGTTAGGCAGTGGAGCAGTATATTGAAGTTTCTATTTCCCTAAAAGTGGGAGGCAAAAGAAAAAATATGAACATTATTTAAAATATACAATTCCTCGATTGACCAGTCGCATTATTTAAGTCTCATTTGGTTTATCTATTGACATTTATGAGGTCAGAAGCCTGTGAGCCTATTGACACTGATGGACTTGGAGAAAATGGTAATATATATTATCTTACTCCCTGACCAAAACCGGAAAACATATCTTATTCGACTCTAATTTAAATTTGAGCACATGGTACAATCAATCGAGGATAACATAGTTTTTATTAACATACCACAGTAAACTTTGACACTCGACGGAATGGAAAACTTTGATCGAAAACGTAACTTGAGACAATGTTCTCACGAGTGGAACTTTCATGAATTTTATCGAATATGCTGCAACCAGCATACTCCAAGCTAAACAAGTTGCGAACACTGGGTGTTTGAACTAAGATACTCGTGAGATGGATTTTGATTGATTTTATCTGCTGTCGAATGATGATGTTCGCAAAGTTATGAACATGGGATTACTTTTCTTCATCTTTAAGCAACACTAGCTGATACCGCGAACAATCACACCGCCATCAGAATTTTTTAAATATTAAACAACAACAACAATATATAAATAAATTACATAGATACAATAAGTCAACACAAAATAACAAACAAAAATGTACAAATGACAAATTAAATTTGATATAATTTTCCTAAATGTTAATTATTATTATTATGAAAATCCTATTACGACTTACCCAACCCGAGCACCGAATCGAGGACCTCAGCGTAAAAGAAGTAACCTACTACCACTACACCCACTACACTACTGAAGCAATGTCATCACTATTATAAAATCCATAACTCCTCTCATAGTTGTATTTCGAAATTTATTATAACAAAGAAAATAAATCATCGAAATAAATTAAGGTGTGACAGCAAATATTTTATCACAAAAGCTGATATCAATTTATTTCAGGGCAAATAATCTAAACGGCAGGTGCAGGTCGTAACAAAACGCAATTTGTTTACCGTCAGTAAACTTCACCTCGTAACCCTAAAATCTAATTGGATTTAATTACATTAGTGAAGGTCCAAATGGGACCCCTTAATTGTGCTGACCAACACCGGTTCATTATGCGAGCCTCGGACCTCAACCGTTGGGGTGTGCTTCACACGATAGTGGAAAATATTCACGTATGGACCCATTAAAATTGTCCAGCTAATGTCAGCAGCCTTTATAACGGTCCGTAATTGCAGGTCCCTGTGTATCTTGTTCGCTGCTGATTTGTAATATGACTATAATATCCATTTTATAATGGTCCCCACGAGGTAGCTTAATGGGTTTGGCTCACAATCATAAAATTAAAGCACTTTTGGCTGTTAATATCCATTCACTGCACTGGACACCTTGATATTAAAATCGTTAATTATATTATAACTATTGGATTTTGAATTCAAAATAATTATCTCTACTTGTTCATTGTAGACGGGCATGGGATGTAATCCAAAATATAATTAATTAAACGCCTGTATTTTTGAGGGGTTCATCCTTTGTAGATTAGTGCTTACGCATAGGTAGAACTTTATAATTTGACTAGCTGTGCCCACGACTTCTTCCGCGTAGATACTGAACAATAATTTTGTTAAATTCTACGCGGATAAAGTCGCGGGCATAGCTAGTCTAAATTTAATACGTTTATGTCATTCTGCTTAAGTTTTGAAGCAGTGCTTGAAAATTTTCAATTGACCATAACTTCAATTTAAACCAGTGTCAAGAAGAGTGGAATAAAGTTCGATGACAAAACTTTACCTTCGTACCGTATTTTTTCCATACTACAGATAAACATTATAATGATGGTGGTAAACAGGCATGCAGTTCACATAGATTAAGTTAAGCGACGACAGTTGCCTTCCACCGACGAGATGCGTCGCCATCTCTAAGGTCTAAGATGTTTGGCCTCTGAGATAGAAATTACTTGACCATTTTATTACCTACTCCTAATACAACCACTTTCTGTAACTCGGCTGTCAACAGCTATTTTTCAGTTATCTCGGTTACAGAAATACGTTTTCCCTTATTTCCTGACTTCCATTCTAATAGGCTTAACACCGTTAGCTTCGAGCAAAACGGTAGTATTTAATTATGCAAACTATTTAGTTTACATTTCAATTGGTTCCATGGAGTCAAATTGAGCCCAGGAGTGAAGCGCCATAACATAGGAACAAACTGATCAGTGGCTTGATTGGTATATCCTTCCATCACACATGTCACACCTTAATTTATTTCGATGATTTATTTTCTTTGTTATAATAAATTTCGAAATACAACTATGAGAGGAGTTATGGATTTTATAAATAGAAATAAAAAAATTATGAACTAATTCTGCCGCCCCTTAAAATTTGCCGCCCTAGGCTCCAGCCTACTCAGCCTGCTGGTAAATCCACCACTGGTTTAACCTATACCGAACCGAATATTCGGCCGAATTATTCGGTTTACCATTTTATTATTTTGCCGTGTAAACGCGGTTCTAACATGTCGCTGTTTGCATTCGAGGGCCACACTAAAATTTCTTAGAAAATCAAAAACTGAGCCAACCAGCAAGTTATAAGTTTAATTATATTATTACCTTCATATAATATAATACAACTTATGATAATAATATAAAAAATAAAAAAATAATCTATTCCGTGGTAGTACTGAGAGAAGACTGGGACGGCTCGGGGTAGCTTGATTTTAATTTATGTTTAAATATAAAAGTTGAAAAATAAATGCTGATTTAAGATTTAAAATAAATGTTGACTGCATGTAACTAACTACAGGGCTAAAGGTTTAAGAATATGTTGATTTGAGGTTTCAATATAAATGTTGATTTTGGTAATTTAATGGTTTTATTTTATTAGCTTTCTTTGGCTTATAAAATAACATAAGAATTTTTAGCTTGTAGGTTTATACCGTGTCGTGTAGACAATAAAATAGAAATATTCGAATCGAATATATTCGGCACCAAAACCGAATAATTCGGCCGAATACGAATAGTGCAAAAGATGCCGAATATGCCGAATACCGAATACCAACCGAATATTCGGCGCATCTCTAATTATAAGTTCATCTTCTAAATTATTAGGTTTAGAATTTTTAATTATTAATATTATAAAATCATCGCCATGTCAAAACTGATCATTTTATATGCGTAGCTTAAAACATCATATTTTATCATATAAAGTATATGTAAGTATATAGTTTCGGACTTGAGTTCAAGGCTAAAAAGCTAGACAAACACCAATCTTATCAAATGATAACATAATCAACTGAATATTTCATTTACAAAATAGTGATTTAATATCTTTAATGAAATCTTCAATTTAATCGTTTTTGGACTTCTTTATTTATTACACCTTAAAGAGTCATGTGACTCATGTAGATAATTTGAATAATGTGAATTTTAAAACATAATTTACAATATGTAATGAAGTTATTATAGTAGTGACTATAACAAGCTGTTCCATGATCATCTCCAACGCGAGGATACTCTCGCATTTATCCTTTATCCTCCATTTCCATTCTAAGAGGCTTAACTCTATTAGTCCCGAGCAAAACGGTAGGCTTTAAATATGCAAACCACACTCGGCCTACATTTCAATTGGTTCTACCAAACCTGTCTCGATTTGAAATCGGAAATGTAAGCAGATTTATCACTAGTAATTCATAGAAATGAAAATGGACATGGTGAACAAAGACAGAGGCGTTATATCTTAAAATATAAAATGCAAATGTATCTTCACGCCAGGTCCCTAGCGGGTAGGCAGAGAGTGTAGAGCGCCAGATATCCCGGTCCTGACATACCTCAAAAATATAGTGAGCGTTAATTCAATAGATGTGAAGATCATAATTAATAATGAATGAATAAAAGAATGTTTATCATAGATTTGTATACTTTAAGGTTTGTATACTTTAAAGTTGCAGTAAATATAGAAAAAAAAATAATTGGCAAGTAATCTATGTGATATCTGAGAAAAATCCAGTGGTAATTTATTTTGCGGTGGTAATAAAAGTAATCTGTATTTATTTTTTAGGGTTCTGTAGCTTACAAGGAACCCTTATAGTTTCGCCATGTCCGTCTATCTGTCTGTCTGTCTGTCCGTCCGCGGTTTAGCGCAAAAACTATTGGTACTAGAGACTTGAAATTTGGCACAAGTATACTACCTTAATCACGCCGACAAAGTTTACATGAAAAAAAAAATATATTTACGGTAACCTTGTAACGCGCAGTAATTTTTTTTATTATTTATTTCTCTATAGTGTATACAAGGTATACATGTCTTTATCGTTATATAGGTCTTTCAAAAATATGATTGATGCCCGAGCATCATTTTTCGATGTAGTTAACTGTTCATGACTTATTAAGCTTTAATTAAAGTACAAATTTTCTTTAGAGTCTAGCCGTATAGCCCCCCCCCCCCCCACCAACTAACCGATTGTTGTTAGAAATTTAAACGTAACGGCAAAGGAAGCTACATATTATAACGAAATTAAAAGGAAAACTATCACACTTAAGCCGTGCAAGTTTTCGAGTAATAGTCGACTAAATGTATTTTATTAGAAAATTTCGAACAACATATAAAATATTTAATAATTTTATTAATTAGGTACATCTTGTACTCTGTAACTACGGAACCCTAAACTGCGCGTGGCCCGACACGCACTTGACCGGTTTTTTATATTTTATTGATTTTGGATAAGCAAAGAATTCTCTGACTGCAACTAATTTAAGGATATACATGTTCACGAATCTCAGGTGTGAATATGTTTATCGGTCATATCATATCAGATATAGGTACCTATCTACTTTAGTTTTTCAGACAAGGACTTGTGAACTGGACGAACTAAATAAAAAAAATAAAATACGCTTACACTCACAGCCCCACAGTAGGTATAAACCTGTGTCGTTGGTAACGTTGTACACATACAACACATACACAAACACCCAGACTCGAAACAAATATCTGTAGGCCATACAAATATTTGTCCCGGTGCGGGGATCGAACCCGCGACCCTTCGAATCAAACGGTCATCTCACACCGCCGGACTAACCGGGTCGTCAAAATGGTTACTTTTGGAAGATTTCAAATAAATAATTATATCTTTTTACTCGTAGGTACTTTTACATCTGACAACGTTATTTTTTGACTTACATATTATAACAAGAATAATAAAGGCACATTCTCAAGAGACACGATAATAGAATTAACTCAGAACTCTTTTAAAACATCAAACAAAACATGATGAGTGATTATGGTAATTATAGAAATTACATTTTTACTTACAATGCCTCGTTTCGATAAGAGTCAGCCGTGCCCAGAATGGTCATGATTTATTAAAATGTATCTATGGGTAACAAAACTATCCTATCGAATTTATATTAATCCAGAATTATTTTCTGAAATACAAATTGACACTTAATCTGGATTTAATATATAACAGATATGCTGCAAACTTAATTTTGACGTATATTTATAATCTAGAGAATATAATAGGTTGGGGAAAAAGTCTTTTCGCATTATAGTATGTATGAACTTGTAATAAAATCTCTTTGGCTGTAGTATTTGTATCTGGCTGGTTTTGGTATCATTGAAAGTTAAAATTTTAAAGAACATAATTCCAAATTCAAATTAGGCAAATGTGTGATTTTCATTTGTTTTTCGTACTGTCAAGATGAGTGAATTTAATGAAGAAATTCGATACATTTTAAAATTTTACTACAAAAAAGGTAAAAATGCAACGCAAGCAGCGAAAAAAATTTGCGATGTTTATGGACCTAGTGCAGTGTCTGTGAGAGTAGCACAAATTTGGTTTAAGCGTTTTCAATCCGGAAAATTTGATGTCAAAGATGCACCTCGCTCTGGTCGCCTATTACGGATAAAATGGATGCCATTTTTGAAAAAGTGGAGCAAGATCGACATATCAGTAGTAACGACTTAGCTGAAGAACTGAGAATTGATCACAAAACAGTTTTGGCGCATTTGAAAAAAGCTGGGTACAAAAAAAGCTCGATATTTGGGTACCTCACGAGCTCACTTAAAGAAACCTAATGAACCGTGTACTCATTTGTGATTCTTTATTACGACGTAATGAAACCGAATCATTTTTGAAGAAGCTGATAACTGGTGATGAAAAGTGGATCACGTACGACAAGAACGTGCGAAAAAGGTCGTGGTCAAAGGCCGGTCAGGCTTCACAGACTGTGGCGAAACCCGGGTTAACTCGCAATAAGGTGATGTTGTGTGTGTGGTATTGGAAGGGCATTATTCATTATGAGCTATTACCACCAGGTAGGACTATCGATTCTGAACTCTACTGCGAACAACTGATGAGATTAAAGCAAGAAGTTGAGAGAAAGCGGCCGGAATTGATCAACAGAAGGGGTGTGGTGTTTCATCATGATAACGCTAGACCTCACACATCTATAGCCACTCAGCAAAAATTAAGAGAGTTTGGCTGGGAGGTGTTAATGCATCCGCCGTATAGTCCTGACCTTGCACCTTCAGATTTCCACCTGTTTCGGTCTCTTCAGAATTCTTTATGCAATGTTAGGTTAACATCACGAGAGGACTGCCAAATCCACTTGTCGCGGTATTTTGATGAGAAATCCCAAAATTACCTACCTACAAGATGGCAAAAGGTTATCGAACAAAATGGTACATACATACTTTAGTTAAATTTAAATAAACTATATTAAAAAATGTTTTGAATTATCTTAAAAAATGCGAAGAAACTTTTTCCCCAACCATATATATATATATTTTATATTTTTTTTTGGAAAGATTTTTTTTTTATTTGTATTTTTTGAATAAAGTAATCGTCAAGTTCACGGAAATATGTATAAAGACTGAAAAATCACGGCTGCCGTTGCTCACTTGGCCGCCCTTACATATTTTCGTTCCGCCCAACTTACAACTTTTTACGTCCATAACGTACATGTATTATTTAAATATCGAATTAAAACATTTTATTTTGTCATTATTATGATATACGGAAGCCAAATTAAAAGGTATAGGTAAATAAAAAAAAACATCGTCATTGGCTCACATTCGTATTCAATGCGAAATCGTTAAATAATTCATGAATTTCACGATATATTCGTGAAGTGACTTTCTATTGCTGATATTATGTAGGTATGTATCTTTACGCCAAGTCCCTTAAGTTGTAAGCAGAGAGAGCAGATCGCCGAATATTGTGTACACAACACACAAGTTGTGTCAAGCAATAGAAAGGATGTTGATTTACTTCGCCAAATGATATGTGACTGCAAAACCTAGACACACCATCGAAGAATCTATTGCAAACTAGAGAAGATTTAAGGTCTAAGTTTTGAATCAGCAAAACAGCTCTAGAAAAAGGTACGTAACAAATTGCGATTATAAAAAACACACTCCACTTTTAGTACATACCAATCGTCCAAACCATATTTTTTAAATAAAATATTTAAGGATTTGATGAACTCTGTGTTATCATCCAGAATTAATCTTATATGATAGTGAAATATTTAGATACATTATCAAAATAAATGTATCTACCTGTATTGATCAGCTTGTATCTTTATAACGAAGGTACTCAAATATTTGAATTTTATACACTCCTTGGTTCCGTAACCAAAAAGTAAGAGAATTTAATTACATTTTTTAAAAATTATGTTTATTATGAAAGTGGCAAAAAAGCATGCAGCTCACGTTGATGTTAAGTGATGACTGCGGCCTATAGACACACATAGAAATACCAAAGGTCAAAATGCAGATGCGTTACCACTCCAGAGGCCTAAGGTGTTATACCTCTGTGTCGGGAATCACAGGGCCGTACATTACCACCTACGTACAGGACGGAATATATCTGTCAACGGAAGATAACAAGATCTGCAAATTTTTCTTATTCCTAGGCAATTGAAAAACTTTCGTAGGATTCTAAGCGGGACATAAATTATTGTACTATTTATTGACGATTTTCATATCGATTAAGAGCACCCCCATATGATTGGGTGGGGTCGAAGGCCCCATAGGTGTTAGGTTTTTTTTATTTGTGAAAAATATGTCACCGGAAGATAGCAAGATCCACAAGTTTATCACAGAAACCATTTAATTTTAAGTAAAAACGTAACTTCACGCCTGTAATCCCCGAAGGGGTATGGGTGCATTCAATCATACATGTAAATACCCACGATTCGCCGGTTACGTGTTGGCCCATGTACCTAACAGGTGGCGAGCCTGTTGACATCTCCTGGGAAAACTTACTTACTGGGAATCATCCAGTAAATGAAAAAATCCCAATAGAACCAGATATAAAGGATTATCAATAAGGATATCTCCAATATCCCCGACCCGGGAATCGAACCCGAGACCCCAGCGTTGTAGTAGTGACCTTCTACCACTGGGCTACTGAGGCAGAATTATTATGTTATTTCATTTATGTAATTTTAGTATTTTTTTTTAATTTCAAGTAATTTATTTGTATTATTCATGTGGGATATAGAGATCCCATCGTTACTTACGTTTAATTTATGGAAAAAGCGGTATGGCCGTACCATCATTTTCACGAAGCCATTCAGGCCATCTTCGTCCCTGTTATAACTTCGTAGTGGATTATTTTTAAACAATTTACTAATATCGCTTATATAAAATATATGATTCACCACTAATCGCGTGTGTCCTAAAAAACGAACTGCCTACCTGATGCCCACTAAAATTAAGGTAGGACTGACAGGTACTCTGCGAAATAGAGTTTGCCTACTTAGCGCTTATTAAAAATAAGTCTATTTCTAATTTTTACCTTAATTGTACTCAAATTTCCTTGTAAATTTTGTAAACTTTAAACAAAATAAGTACTAGCTTTTGAAATTGAACTGACTGTCAGTAGTAGTTAGTCACATATAATTTACACAAGCGATATTTATGGATTTATTCCGCCAAGTAAAAAAGAAAACTATTCAACACCACCTGCATCAGTAAGTAGGGGTTATCGTAATGCGTAGATCACGATGTGGGTACATTAGCTGATAATATGCGCGCATTGGCCACTGTTATTCCTGTTCATCTCAGCACGTGCCTAGTAATAAATGTTCAATGCATACATTACTGAACGTGAAACAATTACGTTTGCTGTATTGACATTACTTTTAGTAGGTAGGTAGGTACATGGTAGGGGAGCCGAATCTAGGTCGACCTTCACCTATCTGTTTACCGAATGAAACATTGTTTTTTTTTTTCGAATTTCAAACATAAACAAACACGTCTTGCATGTATTGCCTATCAAAATATGTTCATAGCTCTCACTATATATAAAAAAAATAAATAAGTTTCACCCATTTGTTAACCAATCAAATGTGTTTGCAACTAAAAGTTTGAAACATATAAAATTATTTATTTCTTGAATTTTATGGATATGTAACTCATCATATTGCAGATCATAATTTTTAAATTAAGTTTTTTTTTACTTATCCCCTTTTTGCCCTTTTTATAATTGGCAACACTCAATTTGACATCGCATTTGTTGGTGAAGTGTTTCTAGACCACTGAACCCAATGATTAAATCTAATCCCAACACCGTCGATTGGAGTTCTTATCATAATTACCCACCTAGATAGGAAATGCAAAAATTTAAGTACATACATCGTGTGCGTTGGAAATATAGTTCAATACTATTGCAAAAATACGTTAGACTTGCAAACGATCTGCCAATTTGATAAGCACACGACCAATAAATTTTATGCTTTTGTCTTAGTATTATAAATAAGATCATTTCTAATTTTTGATCATTTACATTGTGCGCGAACAAGAACACACAGTTCGTAAACTTACTCCAAATATCTCAGAATATTGCTGGTATTCAAATGGATCCCGAGAATGGAGTCAATAAATCAAAAAATATTAATCCACAGTTTTCGTCAACCGCGTCTGAAGGCAATTATTATCTTAAAATTTTCCAGTCATCGTTAAATTTATTAGCGCATATACTAATCGGTATAACCGTTGGAATGGCACTAGCGTTCAGTTTTAGAACTGGATTACCCTTGGGAACCACTCAGTTGCATATTGTTTTATGTGTCATTGGAGTAAGTACATTTTCAATTTTCATTATACTATATATTTATATATTTGTATAATATTTCTATCTTCAAACTTGGGTGAACATTTTGAACTCGTAATTTTTTTACATTAATGCAATTATAATAACAAATTCATAATAATATAACACACTAAAATAACCAAGACCAAGACTGACCTACCATGACCAAATAGGTCGAGTTCTGTCTGATGGTGGAGTCAAAAGTCTTAGGAATCGGCGTGAATGTATGAAGAGAATGATGAAGGTAGACGAGGCACGAGAGGTTTGTCAGGACCGGGATACAGTGGCGCTCTACACTCTCTGCCTACCCCGTTAGGGACCTAGCGTGAAGATACATACATACTAAAATAACTAAGCATAATATCTCCCCATCACATATATAATCCCTTTCCAAATGATTAAAATGTTTTAAACTTACGAATTTACTTTACTAATTATTACAATACAAGCTGTTTCCCGCGGCTCCGCCCGCGTGTACGTCGTTTTCGCGTAACCTGTGGACTTATCAAATCATCCCATGGCATTCCACAGGAACATTTTTTGGGATAAAAACTTAATCCTAAAATCCTATGTGTTAATCCAAGTTACCCTCTATGTGTGTGCCAAATTTCATGAAAATCGGTTGAGCAGTTTTTGCGTGAAGTAGTAACAAACAAACAAACATAGAAACTTTCGCATCATATTAATAATATAATATTAAGAAATATGATTAATATGATTTGGAATTAACCCTGCACAGCGGACAGCTGTTATGAAAATAAAATGTAAGATAATTTCGTATATTACAAATTAAATAAATGTATGTGTAAAAAATATCTATGCTATTTTACAGTATCAATTACTAATGAGTGAAGCGATTCTAAGTTTAACATCGGACAGTGGATGGTCAGCACGAATGAGACTTGTTGATAAACGGCGCGCACACACTCTTCTTCAAATTGTTGGTTCTGGTCTCGCTCTCGCTGGTAGTATAATCATGTCTCTGGGGAAAACAATAAATTGGAACACTCTCCATGGAAAATTCGGTAAGTAATTGATTTTTGCACATGGAAATTTTTATATTTAGAAGCACACCCTAAAATTAGTTTGTTCAGAATCGATAACCAAATCAATTTCAGCCATTTATATATGTAGGTAATATATAATCCCAAAATTAATAAGAATTAAGTAAATTATGGTCACCCATTTCGTGAACAGTCAATACAAACGAAAATGAGACTAACGTCCATCCAGTACTCAACAAGTTCATTAGAAGTAGTTGAGATGTACATTTTATTATAATTAATAATTTAAGAAATAGGATAGTGAAATGAATATCACGAGCGAGTGTTAAATAGGGATGCGCAGGTTACTCTACATCACATTGCGACAGTGTGCGTGCGTGAGATTTGTGTTTTGTTTGCGGCCGTAGGTAGTAGGGTACATGTGTGTAGAGTGTGCATTGTGCATACTGTCCACACAAATTTAGGACAACTTATTTTTTAAATAAAATATATTAAATACATAAACATGTAATTTCTGTTCATGTACTATGATTATATCTCGATTTTCTAACCTGGGTGTTTAAGAGTGTTAGTTACTCCCTTTACATTTTGTATATAATATAATATAATGTAATATACTTGGATAAACGGAACCCTCCATTACGCTCGGATTGACATGCATTTGTCCTTTTGATCTGAAATGTATATCTACTAGATTTCTATTCATATAAGTGAACTTATAGAGATCTGCAGATATAGATAGATGGAGATTATAAACAAAGCATGACATCCATTATCCTATTTTGTACGTAGAGAGTCTTTCAGTCTGTCTTTAATGTTGTATATTCAAGAAAAACTATGTGTAACTGAATTAAAAATGTTTTCAGCCCTGGTTGCTATGGTTTTCACAACAGTCAGCCTTGTTAATGGATTAACATCACTATACGCTTATGAATTGCGGAAATACCTTCCTGGAAATCTATCCAAAATTACTCACATCTGCTTTGGCATCGTGGCCTTTGGAGCTTCTAATTTAAGCCTTTCTTACGGATTGGATAAAAATAGTTTCAGGAACTGGGCAACGTCAGCGTTCACTGATACGCTAATTGCATTTGTTGCCTGTTTTACGTTTATCATACTTATAAATCCTTCCATCAAATTCTTCACTAAGTCCATAAACATTTTTAGGAAATAAAATGTAAAGGAGATGTTGTGAGCTCGGCTCTGGTTCGTACACGTCCTCAAAAAATGGGTAAATTAAAGAAGAATCCGAAAAAAATACAATTAATTTATTCTAGAATATATTCAAGAATATATTTGAGAGTTACAACATCATTTAATCATCACTGCCTCAGTAGCGTAGTGGTAGCAGGCCACTACTATTACGCTGGAGGTCCTGGGTTCGATTCCCGGGTCGGGGGATATTAGAGATAACGGTCTAAAATACTTTATCTCTGCTTCTATTGGGATTTTTCCATTTTCTGGAAGTTTCCCAGTACCCCGGAGTTTGGTAATGTGCCCGGAGATGGCAACAGGTTCGCCACCTGTTACATGGGCCAAAACGTAACCGGCGAGTCGTGGGTGTTTGCATGTATGATTAAATGCATGCATTTACCTCTGCCTACCCCTTCGGGGATTACAGGCGTGAAGTTACGTTAATTCAAACGATTTTATCGTTTTCAAGTATGTTAAACATGGCGGCGATACAGCCGACACTTGGGATCAATCGATTTTGATAGTATTTAGGAAATATTACTTTTTTCTCCAAGTACTATATTATCAAAAAACAATTTAAAAAATTAAAATGTCAAAATGACATCGCCCGCCATATTCGCCATGTTGGCTTTGAGTTGCAATTCTAACTGCAAATAATGTTTTGTAACTGCAAACAAAGCTAAATAAGTGAAAATATGCAGTAAAAAACGTTTTTATATTGATTTTGCCTGTTTAATGATATTGTGTACGATACATGGCCCGAGGTCCATACATTTTTGCAACATCTCCTTTTACCATACTCGAATCTCAAATAACTTTTATTTCAGAAGATAAACATATATAAGATATTCATGTTTTTATATTAAGTACCTGCCTCAATTTTAAACACAAAATTGTTATAAACAGCACTGTTGACTTTTTATTAAAAATGTTAAGATATCAGATGGCTTTCCTTTATCAATTTCAACATTGTTAGTAATAAATGAGGCCTTAATTAAACAAAATTTAGGAAAACATAATAGATAATAATATTTTTTTACTTTTATTTTGGAACAATAGCTTACTGATACTGAATTTCCTTAATTACAAACGTTAAATTAAGTACAGTCCTTGTAGCACAGTTATTGGAAATTGCTTCACTTGTTTTATATTTAATATTTGTGTGACTTTATACATTAGTCAGATACTTATAACTAAAACTCTGACGTAGGTATAGATACGTCAATATGATAAGATAGATAGGTAACGCACAATTTTTTTCTATTCATAATCACATAGGTATATAACATCCTCGTGTAGCTCGAATTTCACAACGGAAATTCATCCAATCATTTTAAAAAGAACAATCTGTGAATCGATATGATAAGCTGTCCAACAGCGATTATTATCTACTCTGGTTTATTTTAAATGATTGCAAGTGATGTTTCTACTCATACTACATTGTGCGTGAAGAAGTCAACACACGATTCGTGAGAATATAATTTTCAAAATGTCCCAGACTCCTGGTGATCGTCAAACAGATCCTGAAAATGGTGACAACCGATCTAAAACGATGGGTCCAGTATTTTCTGCGCCGGTGTCTAAAGGAAATTACTATCTCAAAATATTCCAATCATCATTAAATTTATTAGCCTATATCCTGATTGGAATGACTATTGGAGTATTACTGGCATTCAGTTTTTTATCGTCGCTACCTTTGGGAGCTACTCCGATGCATATAGTGTTATGTGTAATTGGGGTAAGTTTGCTTTATCATTAGTTATATTGTATGTTTTTTAAATTGATAAACTTAAAAAAATTGCACGATCAATTCAGAAAACTATTTCACTTATCAAAAACTAGGCACATTTTAGTGAATGAAATAAGTAGATCATAATAATGCTAAATTGTATTTGTCATTAAAAAATTGTTTAAAAAATATTGTTTGTCATATATGTATTAATATTGTTTATAAATACACCCACAAACATAATATACTGTGATCGCATTAAATAATCGTAGGTAAAAGCTATATTCTCTTTAACGATAGTTTACAATTCCCTGAATAGCTTATAATCATCTCACTATTTTCTTTATTAACGTGTAACATTATATTATTTTCCAGTATCAATTACTGATGAGTGTAGCAATTCTGAGCCTTACATCTGAAAGTGGTTGGTCAGCACAAATGAAACTTGTTCATAAGCGGCGCGCGCACACTATTCTGCAAATCTCTGGTGCTTGCCTAGCTATTGCCGGTAGTTTCATCAAAATTCTAGACAAGGAACAGCATTGGAACACTCTTCATGGACAATTCGGTAAGTTACCAAATAACTCGTTGATGAATCTCCAGAATTTTCACTGGTGATAGAGTTACAGTGTAAGAGCTCGAGGCCGTATGCACTACTGCAATATCTAATCTATCTGCCGCCAAATGGTAGTGTTCAGCACTATTGTTTACCGATTAAATGATAATGTATGGCCCCTTTATAACTATCACAGAGCCATAACAACTAAGCTTAGTCTCAGGAATGGCAACGCATCTGCATTTTGAGGTCTGGTTTTCATATAAATAGCTATAGGCTGTAGTTAATACTAAACATCCATGCTTGTTTATCACCTTCGTTACATATAAAAATAAAATTCTGAATAAGAAAAATAATGACATATTTTAAGTGTACCTCGTGTTTTAAGAAAAGTTGAATTTTATTATATCAAAGATTGCACGTTGATTATTTTTGTAGAATCAATATCTACACTGACACCAACATTTATGTGAATCGTCGACTTTTTTAATGTAAAATATTTCTAATACTGAGGTAATCTAAGACTGTTTATTTGTTTTTCAGCTCTTGTCGCATTGGTATTTACAACAGTCAGCCTTGTCAATGGACTAGCATCACTATATGCTTATGAATTGCGCAAATTCCTTCCTGGAAGTATCTCCAAACTTACTCACATCTGCTTCGGGAGTGTTGCCTTTGCTGCTGCCAATATATGTCTTTGTTACGGTATCGATAAAACCTTCTTCAGAAACTGGATCACATCAGCGTACGCTGATACTCTTATAGGGTTTATTGCCTGTTTCACATTTATAATTCTTATAAATCCTACCATTAATTTCGTCAGCAAATTCGTTAATGTTGTCAAGAAATAATATGGGTTTGTGTTTTACAAGTCATTTACATTTTTTTACCAAAAGTTACCAAAATTCACTAAAGTCATTTATAAGAATCTCAATTGTTTGGCCATCAGTTATATAATGTATGAATATTTATGATTATTTTTTGTCCGTATCACTGTCAAAACCACCAATAACATATTTTTTTATAATTTTGAATAAAAATAATTAAATTATTAAATAATATTATTTTATTCCGTAACATTAACTACCTTATAATGTCTTATATTGCACCAAAGTATGGTGAAAGCAGCGAGATTCCTGTTTAACTTAATTATGCTATTCTCACTAAATATTAAATTTAATACTATACAAGACCATGTAGATATGCCTGAAACAACTAATCCTCACAGCCTTTTCAAAAAACAGTAAAGATATAAAACAGTTAATATAGTTGTAATTATAATCTTGTTTAATAATATTATCACATAATAAAATGTATTAGTTGCAGTAGGTGCAACGTTCAAAGAGTTATGTTATTACGTCTTTCATAAGCACGATTTACCCTCAACCCTTACAAGGGTCTGAGGCTCCCTTGTATAGCTTTTGGGAGGTCATGGGTCCGACATGTATATTGGAGACCTTTTCGAAAACTTTGTCTCATTTTTAATTTGCTTTTGTATTCGGCAGAACCTTAATAGACAAGAATACAGTTAACATTGATGGTAAGTAATACTGTAGGCTATAAACATCTACATCAAACTAAGAGATTTCAATGAAGATGAGTTGCCACTCCTAAGGCCTAAGGTATTAAGGCCGCCTCTTTGCTGGATCTTGTGCTGACCTCACACCCTGCCAATTATCAAGTGGTGGTCGAGGCTCCTTTAGGATCCTCAGATCACTGCTTGGTACGCACAAAAACCTTCTTGTCGGTTCGGGCGCCTCTGCAGCCCTCCTCTACACGGCAAGAGTGGCATTACAGGTCAGCAGATTGGGATGGACTAAGGGAGTTCCTGTCGTCCTACCCTTGGAGGCAGCTTTGTTTCTCGTCGGAAGATCCAAGTACGTGCGCTGAAGCTGTAACCGATGTGATACACCAGGGTAAGGATTGTTTCATCCCGCACTCTGTTGTATCTATTGGCGGACGGTATCAGCCCTGGTTCGATAAGTCTTGTGCTGTGGCCTCTAACCATAAGCAGGAGACTTACAGAACCTGGACTGCCTCCGACCTAAAGAGAGTACTCAACGCTGCCTCCAGGTCCTCGAAGCTGCGGATAGCCAGAGCAAAGTCCAAGCATGTCGTTAGAGTTGGTAAGAAGCTAATGAAGCATCCTCCCGGAAGCCGTGCCTATTGGTCTCTTGCCAAAGCTATCGAAAGGAATTTTTGTCGGTCATCTTTCCCACCACAGCGAAAAATTGACGATAGCCTGGCCCACACTGCAAAGGAGAAAGCCGATCTCTTGGGTAGCCTCTTTGCCTCAAACTCGACTCTTGATGACATGGGTAACATAGCGCCTACCATCCCGCGCTGTAAAAGCTCTATGCCTGACGTTAAATTCACTCAGAAGAACGTCAGGCGAGCGCTCTTATCCCTTGACGTCAAGAAGTCGAGTGGGCTGGATTCCGTCCCTGCAGTGGTGTTGAAGATGTACGCTCCCGAGCTTACACCCGTTCTGACGCGCCTGTTCTCGCTTTCTTACGATCATGGAAAGGTACCGTCTGCGTGGAAGATAGCCCTTGTGCACCCGATAGCCAAAAAAGGGGATCGCAGTGACCCGGCCAACTACAGGCCCATAGCAATAACCTCCCTACTCTGCAAAGTCATGGAGCGTGTGATCAATACACAGCTGCTGCAGTATCTGGAGGATCATCCGCTGATCAGTGACCGCCAATATGTTTCGTCAAGGCAGATCTGCTGGTGATCTCCTAGCATATCTCACGCACTATTGGTCTCTCGCCTTGGACAAGAGTGGGGAGGCATTGGCTATAAACCTGGATATTGCTAAGGATTTTGACCGGGTCTCGCACAGGGCACTTCTCGCGAAATTGCCATCTTACGGTCTTCCCGAGAGGCTATGCAACTGGACAGCCAGCTTTCTGTCTGAGCGTTTTATACAGGTCTTAGTTGATGGTCAACGCTCAGACAGACTACCTATCAACGCTGGTGTGCTGCAAGGCTCTGTGCTATCTCCCACGCTTTTTCTTCTGTAAATCAATGAAATGTTGGTCCAAAACTCCAATTTTTATTGCTATGCGCATGACAGCACGGGGGATGCACACTATACAAGCCGTGCAAATGCCTCTCGGACACTTATCGAAGAAAGCAGGACTAGACTTGTGTCTGAAGTCGAGTACTCTCTGGAGCGGGTCTCAGATTGGGGTCGACTCAACTTAGTGCAGTTCAACCCCTCGAAGACACAAGTCTGCGCGTTCACCGCTAAAAAAACCCATTCATTGTAGCACCACAGTTCCAGGGCACTCCCCTCGCCATTGGTAAGAGTATCGGTATCCTGGGCGTTGATATATCGAACGAAGTGCAGTTTGAGAGTCACATTGAATGTAAGACCAAGTTGGCATCCAAAAAGTTGGGGGTGCTTAGCAAAGCTAGTATTGGCAGTATTTCACATCGGGGCAGCTACTACAGCTTTATAAGGCCCAAGTGCGTCCCCATCTGGAATACTGCTCTCATTTGTGGGCGGGAGCCCCCAAATACCAGGTTGGTCCACTTGACTCCCTACAAAGACGCGCTGTTCGTATTGTTAACGATCCAGGACTTACAGACAGGCTCGAACATCTGAGCAGAGACATTGGGAGTCTGTGCGTGTTATACCGTCTCAACAATGGTGAGTGCTATGTCGAACTGTTCGACATGGTGCCACCGTCTCTTTTCCTACACCGTACTACCCGCCGAAGTGAGAAGTTTCACCCTCACCGACTGGACACCTGACACTGCTCAACGGTGCGGTTTTCTCGTTCGTTTCTGCCCAGAACGTGTAAATTATAGAACGAACTTCCCTCTGAGGTGTTACCTCAGAGCTAATCACAATACAATATGGGGTTCTTCAAAAATGGCGTCAAAAGAGTCCTTCAGGGTTGGCGCGTTGGCAACTCCCCTGGTGTTGCAAATGTTCATAGGCGACGATGACCACTTACCATCAGGTGGCCCGTCTGCTTGTCTGTCAACTTAATGAAATTAAAAAAAATATATATATATGCTTCTGCACCTGAAATTACAGAGCCGTACATTAACACCTGACCGGAACGCGATAGTGCTGAACACTACCATTTAGCGGCAAGTACATAGATTAGTTAATGCGGTAGTGCTTACGCCCGCAAGCTCCGTCACTGGAGCTCTACCACCAGTGGAGTTACTAAAAATTTTAAAGAAGTTTTTCGTAAAAATTTCTAATTAAAAACTATTAGACATGGATAATTTAGCAAATAAACCTGAACTGCAGCTCAGACCACGGTTCAGGCACCTGAACCGGAGCTGCGAGCTGGTTCGTAGTTTATAGGCATTTTCATAGGCGACAGTGACCACTTTCCATCAGGTGGCCCGTTTGCTTGCCTGTCAACCTTTTGATGTAATAAAAAGTGTTGCCGTATAACTCTCCGTAAAATCATCGATCTCTTCTGCAAGTCTCTGCCATAGTGCCTTTCATAGTATGGACCATTACCACGTGCCTGTTTTTCGTCATTTCGTCCATACACTACCGCACACACTCAAATATTCGAAGCAATTTTGTAGTTCCAGTTAGAAGCTTTCGGGATTTTTGGTTCAGACAGACGAGCTCGACGGCTGGGTCCGTCCGTCCAAAACGTAGACCGGGATTACAACAGTTAAATGAAATAACACCTAATAATCCGAGTCACTTATTTTTAATTCAAATGATGGTCGAATCAATCTGACCTCAAATTTATGACACATAAGAATCTTTAAACTCGTTGGGTTTTTTATGTAGGTAACGAGAGTGCCAAACAAGCATGCCATTCACATGGATATTAATTAATGACTGCAGTCCATAGACTTCAACACAAAAACCAGAAGGTCAAAATGTTGATGCACATACCTCAGTCGTTGTCTCTGTGTTAGTTATAGCCATAGGCAATATATTACCTACCTAACACTACCATTTGGCGGCAGATAGAAGAGGGACACACACGTTTTACTGTTTTGGAAGTGTCTATCTTTTAAAAGGTTGACGTTAAGAAAAATGATTTTAAAAACCTCAATAACATTTTCAATTACTTATCTATAGACGCCGCACAAGTCGGTAATTAATTTTTATACAAATATCATAAAGCGGTTAACGAAATAACCTAATAAACCTACCGACTCTGTAGCCCTAATAGTTTCGGAGAGGGTGTAACAGAAGGACAGACGGACGGACCCCTAAACATCTCACGGGATCAAGCCAAATCTCGTATTATCTTTTTTTATGTTATGAGACTGGAGAGTTGAATTTAGGTGCGTTGCCACACCGGAGGTCTAAGGTATTATTCCTCAACATATCCAGATCTGGATATGTTGAGCAAACTAGCCCACTTTCTAATCATATTAAATACTAGTATTAGATGAAAACTGCTCCGATTAACTATTATTTACTATAAAGCAAGTTATTTTCTCTGTTTAGCATAAATTTACACTACATTTGGAAAAAATACGTGAGATTGAGCGATGGGGGAGTGGTTTAAAATGCCTCACGTAGGTTATTAATGGACGCCCCCTTAACAATGGTAATTCCTCAAAATCATTTTAGACCAACAATCTGCGAATCGATATGATAACCTAACAAAGTGCGATTGTTATCTACCCTGAGTTACTTTAAAAGATTGCATCTTATATTTCTGTTCATACTACATTGTGCGTGAACAAGTCAACACACGATTCGCGAGAATATTTCAAAATGTCACAGACCGTTGCTGATCGTCAAACAGATGCTGAAAATGGAGACGATAGATCTAAAACGATGAGTCCAGTGTTTTCTCCGCCGGTGTCTAAGGGAAATTACTATCTCAAAATATTCCAATCATTATTAAATTTATTAGCCTATATCCTGATTGGAATGTCTATCGGAGTATTACTGGCATTCAGTTTTTTATCGTCGCTACCTTTGGGAGCCACTCAGATGCATATAGTGTTATGTGTAATTGGGGTAAGTTTGCTTTATCTTAAGTTATATTATATATTTTTTAAATGGATAAACTTAAAAAAACGCGGAATTAATGAAGAAAATTCTTTCACATATCAAGAGCTACATTTGGGTGACTAAAATATTATGTATGTTATGTGTTTCTGTTTAAAAAATATTTCAAAAATATTGTTTCCTGTATATCTACCTATTCATATTATTTATCATATTGTTGTATACTTTTATCATCACTATATATTATAAAGTCCCTATTTTCTCTGTCTGTATGTATGCGCTTATCTCGGAAAGTTGTGAACGGATTTTGTTCCTGTTTGAAATGTTGGCAAGAGGGTTTCCAGAGAAATGTTTATATTTGTAATAAATGCTACCCGTGCGAAGCCGGGACGGGTCGCTAGTATAATACATATTAAGATAAAAAATATTCACAAACAAAAAACATTGTAATGTATTTTGTTATAAAAATATTACTTTTAGGTTAGATTCCTTCATGGTTTTTCAATTCTCTGAATAGCCAATCATCTGACTATTTTCTTTATTAACGTGTATCATTATATTATTTTTTCAGTATCAATTACTGATGAGTATAGCAATTCTGAGCCTTACATCTGAAAGTGGTTGGTCAGCACAAATGAAACTTGTTCATAAACGGCGCGCACACACTATTCTGCAAATCGCTGGTGCCGGCCTAGCTATCGCCGGTAGTATCATCAAAATTTTGGACAAAGAACAGCATTGGAACACTCTCCATGGACAATTCTGTAAGTTCCCAAATAACTTGTTGATGAATCTCCAGAATTTTACTGGTGGTAGAGTTATAGTCTAGGAGCTCAAGGCCGTAGGCACCACTGTGAATCTATATGTCGCCAAATGGTAGTGTTCAGCACTATCGTGTTCCGGTTAGATGGTAATGTATGGCTCCGTAATAACTAACACAGAGACATAACAACTTAAGTTTGAGGGATGGCAACACATCTGCATTTTGTGCTCTGGTTTTTATGTAGATATCTATAGGCTGTAGTCATCACAAAACATTCATGTGAGCTGCATCCTTGTTCGTTATACAAAAAAAGAATATTCTGGATAAGATAATGTCATCTTTCAAGTGTGCCTCGTATTATAAGAAACGTTAAATTTTATCATATCAAAGATTGCACGTGGATTATTTTTGTAGAATTCAATATCTACACTGAGAAAAATATGTGTATGCATCGTCAAATTTTTATGTACAATAATCTTAGTATTGAGGTAATCTAATAACTGTTTATTTGTTTTTCAGCTCTTGTCGCATTGGTATTTACAACAGTCGGCCTTGTCAATGGACTAGCATCACTATATGCGTATGAATTGCGCAAATTCCTTCCTGGAACTATCTCCAAGCTTACTCACATCTGCTTCGGGATTATTGCCTTTGCTACTGCCAATATATCTCTTTGTTACGGTATCGATAAAACCTTCTTCAGAAACTGGATCACATCTGCATACGCTGATACTCTTATTGGATGTATTGCCTGTTTCACATTTATCATTCTTATAAATCCTACCATCACTTTCTTCACCAAATCCGTTAATGTTATCAGGAAATAATATGCTACCGTGTTTTGTAAGTCAACTATACTAATATTATATTATAAGTCAAGTTTGTTTGTTTGTAGGAGTTTATCTTTGGCAATACAGAACCGATCATCATGAAATCATGAAAATTCTTTCACAATCACAAAGCTACTCTATTCTGAAGTGCTATTGGCTATATTTTATTTTGCTAATAGTAATGTAGGTAACTTTGCACCCGTGCGAAGTCGGGGCGAGCCGCTAGTTTACTATATACCTAAGAATCTCAATTGTTTGGCCATCAGTTATTATCTTTCGGTTAATATAATGTATAAATATTTATGCTCATTTTTTGTTGGTATCACTGTCAAAATCATCAGCAAATATATTCTGTATAAATGTAGTAGGTATACTTCAAATAAAAATATTTTTAGTATTAAATATATTTTTTTATTATTCCGCAACATTAGAATCGTCATATTATCATGATAAATACAATTTCATCTAAATATAAAATATTAGGTTGGGGAAAAAGTTTCTTCGCATTTTTTAAGATAATTCAAAACATTTTTGAATATAGTTTATTTAAATTTAACTAAAGTATGTATGTACCATTTTGTTCGATAACCTTTTGCCATCTTGTAGGTAGGGACATGATCCCATTGCTATAAAAAATTTGGGACTTCTCATCAAAATACCGCGACAAGTGGATTCGGCAGTCCTCTCGTGATGTTAACCTAACATTGCATAAAGAATTCTGAAGAGACCGAAACAGATGGAAATCTGAAGGTGCAAGGTCAGGACTATACGGCGGATGCATTAGCACCTCCCAGCCAAACTCTCTTAATTTTTGCTAAGTGGCTATAGATGTGTGAGGTCTAGCGTTATCATGATGAAACACCTCACCACTTCTGTTGATCAATTCCGGCCGCTTTCTCTCAACTTCTTGCTTTAATCTCATCAGTTGTTCGCAGTAGAGTTCAGAATCGATAGTCCTGCCTGGTGATAATAGCTCATAATGAATAATGCCCTTCCAATCCCACCACACACACAACATCACCTTATTGCGAGTTAACCCGGGCTTCGCCACAGTCTGTGAAGCTTGACCACGACCTTTTTCGCACGTTCTTGTCGTACGTGATCCACTTTTCATCACCAGTTATCAGCTTCTTCAAAAATGATTCGGTTTCATTACGTCGTAATAAAGAATCACAAATGAGTACACGGTTCATTGTTTTCTTTCAGTGAGCTCGTGAGGTACCCAAATATCGAGCTTTTTTTAAATGCGCCAAAACTGTTTTGTGATCAATTCTCAGTTCATCAGCTACGTCGTAACTACTGATATGTCGATCTTGCTCCACTTTTTCAAAAATGGCATCCATTTTATCCGTAATAGGGCGACCAGAGCGAGGTGCATCTTTGACATCAAAATTTCCGGATTGAAAATGCTTAAACCAAATTTGTGCTACTCTGACAGACACTGCACTAGGTCCATAAACATCGCAATTTTTTTTCGCGGCTTGCGTTGCATTTTTACCTTTTTTGTAGTAAAATTTTAAAATGTATCGAATTTCTTCATTAGATTCACTCATCTTGACAGTACGAAAAACAAATGAAAATGACACATTTGCCTAATTTGAATTTGGAATGATGTTCTTTAAAAATTTAACTTTCAATGATACCAAAACCAGCCAGATACAAATACTACAGCCAAAGAGATTTTATTACAAGTTCATACATACTATAATGCGAAAAGACTTTATCCCTAACCTATTATAATGAATGAGGTTATACCAAGGATGCCTGTTTAACTAATTATATTTATTCTCTACTAAATATTGAATTCAATAATGTACATAGCCATGTTTAGGAATGATTAAAACAAGTAACTCAATCCTCACGGTAAATTCAAAATACTTACAATGGTATAATGTTATAAACATATACATTATAAACAACAATAAAGCTACATACAACTAATAAAATTAAATTCAAGAAGAACAACAGTCATGTCTCAGTTTGAGATCTATTGAGTTGTAACTAAATGGTATATTTGCAGGAATATATTATAATAAATAAATCGTCAACAAACTCGTTCGGGAACAGGTAACCGATCACAGTAGATAACTACTTGGTGTAGGAACGCTTCTGGCTATCTTTATAGCATCTGCACGTATAAAGGAAACTCCGAGGGAAGAGTAATAGCTCTCGATACGCACATTCTGAAATAGAGTATTGTTGTCTTTGCTAATGTTTCAAATATACGGTGCCTGATAAATACGTTACTGACATTAATGTAACCTTTGACTTAATATAGGAAGAAAACGTGCCTAAAATTTTCATATTTGTATTTTAAGATTTTATAATATACACAATATTTATAAGAATGAAGATGTAAGAAAGAGACTTTGTGTGAATGATAGTATCGGTGTAAAAATGAAAAAAGGCATGCTCCGATGGTTCGGGCATATAGAAAGAATGTCGAATGAGCGAATGACTAAACAGATATACAATGCGAATGTGGATGGTTGCAGAGGCCCAGGAAGACCAAGGCTGACCTACCATGACCAAATAGGTCGAATTCTGTCTGATGGTGGGGTTAAAAGTCTTAGGAATCGGCGTGCATGTATGAAGAGATAGATGAAGGTAGACGAGGCACGAGAGGTTTGTCTGAACCGGGATGTCTGGCGCTCTACACTCTCTGCCTACCCCGTTAGGGACCTGGCGTGAAGATACATACATACATACAATATTTATAATACGTATTTTTAGGAACATTAAATACGTATATACTCGTACTTGTATTGTTTACTTATTTAAGTACTTTAGTTAGGACAAAAACGAAATTCAACCTTTGTGTACAATTTTCAAACCAAGGTGGACCAATAGAGAAACAACACTTAAGTTTACTATGTTTTAAGGTATTTCCTGTACTTTCTATGACTTCAAAATACTTGAAACAATAGAGATGAGATTCAAAGCGTTGAGTAATTAAAATTGGGTCGGATCTTTATTTGAAAAGTGTACCGTAAAGGAGATCGCCCACGGCACTATGGACAAAATTCCTGACCTCAGAATATTTGTGTCGCGCATCATATTACCCTTAATGAACTCTATGATATATTTAAAATGCTTTTACAAAAAGATGGAACAAAAATATAATGGGATTACTCAGATATACACATAAATGTTTTTTTTTTATTTTGAGGTTAAGTTTATCTAATTGGAACAAAAAGTCACTTGTAATGGTAAGCATGAGTCTTTCAAGCATATAACATCAAGAAAGTAAAATGTGTTACAAGCATAACAATACGTCATTATTTCACCAAGAGAGCAGGTACATATGTTTGATATATAATAATAATAATAATAACCTGGCAACCCTCTAAAAGAAAACATCATCCTAGTGTCTTCCGCATTTATATATTTTATTTTACAGTAAAGAGTTTTCTTATAATAAAATACCACTGATCGGCAAATTTCTACATAAAAGACAAGTGTGATAAATAGTGATTTTTAACAATATAAACTGTTTATGAAATGTAAAATGCTCAATAAAAAATACGATGACATTGAACAAATGTGTCATATAATGACAAACAAAAATGATCAAAATTTTTTGAAATACTCTATGTAAATATTACAATACGGACACAACAAAAACATGTGTGAAAGATAAAATGAAGGTATGATAACAAGGGCGAGGGCCAGAGATGCAGCACGAGCACACCCACCACCACCGGACTCGTCGCTGAGGTCTGCCTCGCAGCCGCCGGACGCCGCTCGCATTACGAGTGCTGTGTCACCGGCCGCTGCAGTTGCGTCGAGCTCTAGCGACGAGTACTTCTCCCCGGCGCCGTCACCACCACCTGCGCGTCGTCGAGGGAGACCCCGGCCGCCGACTTGCTTAGGACTTCGGGACCAACCGGTCCCGAGTGGGGTCCCCGCTGTCGGTGGTAATGTGCCGCGCATGAAATGGACACCGAAAATTAATGAAAACGTCATGCGCGCATATTTCGGGGCTACAGAGGGGGGAACCAACCTTACTGCGTATCGTAGTCGTATGCTGCCTCTGTTTCAGACCCTTGAACCATCAGTCAACGTGTCGAGCCAACGTCTATCGGATCAGGTGCGTGTCATTCAGCGTGGACGCATGCTGGATGACAGCGTACTTGATCGGCTACGCACCGAGATGCAGGGTTACCGCTCAACTCCCGCCCCACCACTACCTACGGTACCGACGCAACGAAACAATAATAACGCGAATGCGCCGGAACCCGATGATGGGGAGGAGGTAGACCAGGTAACAACTGTAAGTACCCGATGCATTGATCAATTGAGGAGCGCCTTGGAGCATGCTCTTCGTGAATATCGGTCCACTTTGCCCGCGGATAGGCCACGTTTGCCTCGGTTGCCCATGCATAAACGGAATGTGGCGCTAGTGTGTGCTCTGAATTCGCTGTTGCCAGAATACATTGACAACAGCGAAAATCTCGGTGATACTCACTCGATCCTGTACTGCGCGGCTGTCGCGGTGTGCCGTGTAGCTCGTGTCAAGTTACCAAGTCCTGATACAGCTACGCGGCCGAAACCTACAACACCAGTCTGGCAGTGCCGGATCGAGCGGCGTATCGCTGAAGCCAGAGCACTCATTGGCAAGCTAATCTGCTTCAGGATGGGCAATACACGCCCAAGAGTAGTGCGTTTTGTGAGGCGGGCGTTTTCAGGGACTGGAGTCAGCCCCCAGGACTATCCAGCTCGCATCACAGAGCGCATTGACTTCCTGAAGCAGAAAGTTTATGCATGGGCAAACCGGATTAGGCGTTATAAAGAACGCGTGGACCGGTACGAACAGAATAGCATGTTCCAGGGTGATCAAAGGCGGGTCTATAGACTGTGGGAGCGTCCTAACCAAGGAGTGGCTGACCAGGGTCGGCCGGATGATGACGCTATGCTTTCATTTTGGCGAAGCATCTGGTCAGAACCGGTCGGTCACTCTGAGGGTGGCTGGATGCGGAGTGTTGAAAGAGCGTGCGAACCAATTCAGGAAATGAATTCCATAAATATCACAGAAGAAGACGTAGCCAATGCAGTCCGTCCGATGCCGAACTGGAAATCGCCGGGACCGGACGGACTGCACAATTTCTGGTTAAAGTGGCTGCGTAGTTCGCACGCTCGTTTAGCAGTCCAGTTTCAGTCATCTCTGGAATCAGGCTCTCTCCCACAGTTTCTAACGACTGGTGTGACCCACCTGCTCCATAAATCAGGTAGTACCGCGGAACCCAAAAATTATAGACCAATAACTTGTCTACCGACGGTTTATAAGGTTCTTACATCCATTCTGAGAGTCAAAATAACTAAACACATTGAAGACTCCTCCATCTTGTCTCTCTCTCAGAATGGATGTAGGAGTGGGTCCCGCGGTACTAAAGAGCTACTCCTCATAGACATGGCAATTAGCCAGCAGGTTCGTCGCAACCGAAAGAGTCTGTCGACATGCTGGATAGATTATAAGAAGGCCTACGATTCCGTGCCGCATACATGGCTCATGCGGGTCCTGGAGTTGTATAAAATTCACTCAACTCTTCGGGCCTTTCTGGGCTCATGTATGCTGCAGTGGAGTACGGTTCTTCGCTATCCAGGGTCTCGGCAGCCCCTGGCGGTTGGCGAACCTGTGAGAATTGCCAGGGGCATTTTCCAGGGCGATAGTCTGAGCCCCTTATGGTTTTGCCTGGCCCTGAATCCTCTCAGCACGCTGCTAGAGGCTTCGGGGCTTGGCTATCGGTTGCGAAGAGGTGGTCGGACGATATCTCACCTGCTATACATGGATGACCTGAAATTGTTCGGTTCCAGTAATTCCAACCTGTCTGAGCTACTGAAGGTAACTGAAAACTTCAGTAACTCTATCAGGATGGAATTCGGAATCGAAAAATGCGCTGTTATGCATGTACGACAGGGGCAGATAATGGAATCCGAGGGAATGAATCTCCCGGGTTCCATCCCGTTCCGAAACCTCTCTGCCACCGAGAGCTATAAGTACTTGGGTATGGCGGAGGCCTTAGGTATACGCGAGGTCGAGATGAGACAATCGTTGAAGGAACGTTTCTTTGGTCGCCTGACAAAAGTACTGAAAAGTCTTTTGTCGGGCGGTAATAGGGTGCGCGCCTTCAACGGTTGGGTCATGCCGGTCTTGCTGTACTCCTTCGGCATACTCAAGTGGACTCAGACCGAACTGGATGCCCTTGACAGGCGAGTTCGCTCTTTACTGACAGCGCACCGCATGCATCACCCACGGTCTTCGGTGATGAGATTATACATCCCACGGAGATGTGGGGGTCGTGGCGTTCTAAGCGCCAAGACCCTACACAACCGTGAGGTGTGTAATCTCCGAGAATACTTTCTGACGGCCGGCGGAGAGATGCATCGGGATGTGGTGGCGGTCGACAGCGGACTCACCCCACTCTCTTTGGCTAAAAAGAACTGGCGCAAACCTGAGGTGCTCACGACTAGCGACCGCAGGATTGTATGGCAAGGCAAGGAGCTACACGGGCGTTTTTACCGGGCCCTCCATGGGCCCGATGTAGATTTCTTAGCGTCTGTGGCCTGGCTGCGATTCGGTGACCTCTTTGGGGAAACCGAAGGTTTTGTTTGTGCAATTATGGACGAAGTGGTAATGACCAACAACTACCGGAAGTTTATCCTGAAGGATGGAACGGTCGACATATGTCGGGCATGCCATCGACCGGGTGAATCAATCAGGCATATTGTTTCCGGCTGTTCGAGTCTTGCCAACGGCGAATACTTGCACAGACACAACCAAGTAGCCAGGATAATCCATCAGCAACTTGCCTTGAAATACGGTCTTGTAGCCGCGGAGGTGCCGTACTACAGGTATGTGCCCGACCCAGTTCTGGAAAATGACCATGTCACGATGTATTGGGATCGATCTATCATCACTGACAGGACTATTGTTGCCAATAAGCCTGATATAGTGGTGATAGATCGCTCGGAGCGCCGCGTAATGATGATCGACATCACCGTCCCGCATGATGAGAATCTCGTGAAAGCCGAAAAAGACAAGGAAATTAAATATCTTGATCTGGCTCACGAGGTTGTCGCCATGTGGAATGTGGATTCGGCCATCATTGTGCCGATAGTCGTATCGGTGAACGGGCTGATAGCGAAGAGCCTCGACCAACATCTCAAGAGGCTCTCGCTAGGTGGATGGATCAAGGGTCTGATGCAGAAAGCAGTACTCCTCGGCACGGCACGCATAGTGAGGAGGTTCCTGTCTCTGTGTCCCTAACCACCGGCAGCTTGGACCCTGCTCTCGCTGCCGGCGGCACACTATTTTTTAATTTTTTATATATATATTTGTTGTTTTTTTTTTAAACATATATATGTAAAAAATTATTTGATAAGTTGGATGAATAAATAAGTTGAATAATAATAAGGCGGCAGAGCAGCTTGTGGCGAGCTGTTGGTGAGTAGCGACACCACCCCCTACCATCATCTCGAGTTCCTCCGAGAGAACTGGGCTCCGCCTCGTCCGCCACACAGAGGTACGGCCGGACAGAGCATCAGTTCTCTCACCTCTGGCTTGCCTTCATTGGCCCGTCAGAGTGGGGCGCTAGCGGTATGGCATTTGCAGAAATTTAGATAATAGGCTGTTGTCTAAATTTCTGCAAGAGCCATACACTCGGGGGTGGAAGTGTCTAAAGGCATAATAGCGGGGAAGCCTGCTCCGAGCTCGAGATTACTCGCTCGTAATGGTGAAACCGGGGCCACACCTCTCGACACCCCCAGCCTCTCTCAACAGTGTTGCCCCCCGTCGACCATCGGGTTGGCTGTTTGGGGGGCCCACCAAGGAGAGGCGAGTCACCACCTGCCTAAAGTAGGATTCGATATGAGATGTTGAATATAGGCAGGTGCCGGATCTCACTTCATAGGCCCAGCCAGCTAGTCCCCACAGTTCACCCACATACCCCAAAGTTTGGCGAATCACATATCATTACAATAGTCCCATTATATTCTACGGGGTCTGTCTGTGTCTGTCTTAACTATTGATGCAGTCAGAGAGAGGTCCCGCCGAATATAACCCATTACAAAGTAGATCAAAATTCTCGAAAGGGCCTCTACGTGTTGGACCCCCCATGTCCCCGCGCAAGCCTGACAAAGGTCCGGGGTTAATTGGACCCCGTGCTGACGAGAGACATAATAATAATGGCAACCCATTATACGTCCCACTGCTGGGCACGAGTCTCTCCCCTTTTTGGGGGGAGGCCTGGAGCTTACTCCACCACGCTGCTCCAATGCGGATTGGTGGAGATACGCGTTAGTGGCCAACCCGCTTACATGAAAACATAAATACCCCATTATAAATATTATTAAATGCATTATAATTTTTTATTTTTTATTTTATCTTTTTCATGCCGTTATTCTTTTTGAGACACCAGTGACACATTTTTTTTCATCAGAACTACTCGTGGGCGTTCCTTTCCTCGCTTGGGATTTGGAGATTTGGTACACTAGAGTTCACTAGACTACTGGAGACTTGGGATAACAATTTTTGTTTTATTCAGTTCTATAACAAGATATGCCAGAGACAGATATATAATAATCATGAAATCTTTGGATTTTACCGTATTTATAGGTGTATTGTTAAATATAACGTTGGGGGTGTAAGTGGCGCCTTACCATCCTGGTGCCGCAGCCAACCTTACCTGCACGTGGTGCACCCTTGCCGACCAGCAAACAAGGCTCTGGCGACTGGTTCCATATGGTTGCTGGGTCGGCACTACCAGCGTAATCCCTCCTAGTGTCCTGCTTGGTGGTAAGGTCCCTTGTGTCCTGCCTGGCTAGCTACCACCCTCAGGTCGTAATCTGCCGCCAAACGTCTTCGGGCGTGTTCCGGCTTCCGAGCCTGAGAGCCAGTCCCCCCCCTCCCCACTCCCTATCCTCTTCCTCGTTCCTATCCTTGATGTGCACCGTATTGTCCGCCTCCGGGGCCGGTATGTGTAAGGACATCTTGCGCTCAGGGGCGCAACATGTTGGCCCGGGGGCCAGGGAGAGCCGATGAAACGGTAACGGTCCGCTGCCGCCCGCCGGTCAGTAGGGGACCCGAACCCAGGCCTCTCTATTAAACTCTGGCCTGGGAGGCTGTCCCGCCAACCGGTGTTAAGTCCCGTGTGCAGTCGTCGTGCCGGAGTAAGAGACCGGAGTGGGCCCGGCGCCTGTGCACGGGGGGGATCGGGGGTCCTTCCGTCCCCCGGACCAGCAAATTGCACCACCTCTGTGTGCAGATGGTCCGATGCACCTGCAACTTTGCCCCTCGGGCGGTCCATACGGTGCACATCATTCTTTCCCTTATCCGACGCTGTTAGGAAGTTACAAATTAAAATGGTCAAAAAAAAGAAAAAAAGTAGAAACGCAGCGGACGCCCCTCCCACATTTACTGTGGACATGTGCAACATCAGGGGTTTACATACCAACCTTAACGCCGTTCACCACCACCTTGAAACGGCTAAGCCGGCCCTACTCTTTCTGACGGAGACACAAATATCCTCTCCACTTGACACAGCGTACCTTACTTACCCCGGCTATACTCTGGAGAACACTTTCGTTCGCCGCGCCGGGGTATGTCTGTATGTCCGAGAGGATGTCTGTTGTCGCCGTCTTGACCATTTTGAAGACAAGGACCTGTCGCTATTGTGGGCACGCGTGGATTACGGTGGATCTACCCGAATATACGCGTGCGTGTACAGGTCCTATAGCGGAGACGGGGAGACAGCTCGCTTATTCGAGCACATCCAACAGGTGGTCGACACAGTGCTTGTGCAGTATCCTTCTGCGGAGTTGGTGATTCTTGGTGACTTTAACGCACACCATTCGGAGTGGTTGAGTTCCCGGATCACGGACTACGCTGGAAGATCTGCACACGATTTCGCGTTGGCTAATGGACTCTCACAAGTTGTAACCGGGTTTACCCGGATACCAGATGTCGAGGGTCACACTGCCTCTTTGCTGGATCTTCTGCTGACCTCACATCCTGCCAACTATCAGGTGGTGGTCGAGGCTCCCTTAGGATCCTCGGACCACTGTCTGGTACGCACAAAAACCTCATTGTCGGTTCGAGCGCCGCTGCGGCCCTCGGCAACTCGACAAGTGTGGCATTACAGGTCGGCAGACTGGGATGGACTGAGGGAGTTCCTGACGTCCTACCCATGGAGGCAGCTTTGTTTCTCGTCGGAAGATCCGAGCACGTGTGCCGATGCTGTAACCGATGTGATACACCAGGGAATGGAATGTTACATTCCGTACTCTGTGGTATCCATTGGCGGACAGTACCAGCCCTGGTTCGATAAGTCCTGTGCTGTGGCTTCTAGTCACAAGCAGGTGGCTTACAGAACCTGGACTGTGGCTCACGCTTGTAAGGATCCTAATGCCTCCGGCCTTAAGAGAGCACTCAACGCTGCATCCAGGTCCACTAAGCGGCGCATGGCCAAAGCGAAGTCCAAGCACATCGGTAGAGTTGGCAGGAAACTAATGAGGCACCCTCCCGGGAGCCGTGCCTATTGGTCTCTTGCCAAAGCTATCGAAGGGAATTTTTGTCGGTCATCTTTCCCACCACTGCGTAAAATTGACGATAGCCTGGCCCACACGGCAAAAGAGAAAGCTGACCTTCTGGGCAGCCTCTTTGCCTCAAACTCGACTCTTGACGACATGGGTATCACAGCACCTACCATCCCGCGCTGTGAAAACTCTATGCCTGACGTCAAATTCACTCAGAAGAACGTCAGGCGAGCTCTTTTATCCCTTGACGTTAAGAAGTCGAGTGGCCCGGACTCCGTCCCTGCGGTGGTGTTGAAGATGTGCGCTCCCGAGCTGACCCCCGTTCTGACGCGCCTGTTCTCGCTTTCCTACGATCAAAGAACCGTACCGTCTGCGTGGAAGACCGCCCTCGTGCACCCGATACCCAAAAAAGGGGATCGCAGTGACCCGGCCAATTATAGGCCCATAGCAATAACCTCCCTACTCTGTAAAGTCATGGAGCGTGTGATCAATACTCAACTGCTGCAGTATCTAGAGGATCATCAGCTGATCAGTGACCGCCAATATGGATTTCGTCATGGTAGATCTGCTGGTGATCTTCTAGTATATCTCACGCACCATTGGTCCCACGCCTTGGACAAGAGTGGGGAGGCATTGGCTGTAAGCCTGGACATTGCTAAGGCCTTTGACTGGGTCTGGCACAGGGCACTCCTCGCGAAACTTCCATCCTACGGTCTTCCCGAGAGGCTATGCAACTGGACAGCCAGCTTTCTGTCTGAGCGTTATATACAAGTCTTAGTTGACGGTCAGCGCTCAGACAGACTACCTATCAACGCTGGTGTGCCGCAAGGCTCTGTGTTATCTCCCACGCTTTTTCTTCTGCATATCAATGAAATGTTGGAGCAAAATTCCAATTTTCATTGCTATGCCGATGATAGTACGGGAGATGCACACTACACTAGCCGTGAAAATGCCTCTCGGACACTTATCGAGGAAAGCAGGACTAGACTTGTGTCTGAAATCGAGCACTCTCTGGAGCGGGTCTCGGATTGGGGTCGACTTAATTTAGTACAGTTTAACCCCTCGAAGACACAAGTCTGCGCGTTCACCGCAAAAAAAACCCCATTCATTGTAGCACCACAGTTCCAGGGCATTCCGCTCGCCGTTGATAAGAGCATCGGTATCCTGGGCGTTGACATATCGAACGAAGTGCAATTCGGGAGTCACATTGAGTGTAAGACCAAGTTGGCATCCAAAAAGTTGGGGGTGCTTAACAAAGCGAGGCAGTATTTCACATCGGGGCAGCTACTACAGCTTTATAAGGCCCAAGTGCGGCCCCATCTGGAATACTGCTCTCATTTGTGGGCGGGAGCCCCCAAATACCAGCTTGGTCCACTTGACTCCCTACAAAAACGCGCCGTTCGTATTGTTAACGATCCAGGACTTACCGACAGGCTCGAACATCTGAGCCTGCGCAGAGACATTGGGAGTCTGTGCGTGTTGTACCGTCTCTACAACGGTGAGTGCTCTGCTGAACTGTTTGACATGGTGCCACCGTCTCTTTTCCTACACCGTACTACCCGCCGAAGAGAGAAGTTCCACCCACACCGACTGGACACTTGGCAGTGCTCAACGGTGCGGTTTTCACGTTCGTTCCTGCCCAGAACGTGTAAATTGTGGAACGAACTTCCCTCTGAGGTGTTCCCTAGGTGCTACAATATGGGGTTCTTCAAAAATGGCGTCAAAAGAGTCCTTCAGGGCTGGCAGCGCGTTGGCAACTCCCCTGGTGTTGCAAATGTTCATAGGCGACGGTGACCACTTTCCATCAGGTGGCCCGTTTGCTTGTCTGTCAATCTTCAGACATAAAAAAAAAAAAAAAAAATATAACGTTCAAATAATCTGGCAACAGCTTGAAATAAACGATAAAAATGATAAATATTCATTGATTATTTTATCCGCACATTAACCTAAACTTACAGTTTTCTATACACTTACTTTAACATGAGATCATTTTTTTTTTTTTTTTTTTTTTTTTTTTTTTTTTTTTTTTTTTTTTTTTATGTAATGGAAGTGGTAAACAAGCATGCAGTTCACATTGATGTTAAGTGATAACTGCAGCCTATAGACACCCACACAAAGACCAAGGTCAAAATGCAGATGCGTTACCACTCCTGAGGCCTAAGGTCTTATGCCTCTGTGCCGGAAATTACAGGGCCGTACATTACCACCTGACCGGAACACGATAGTGTTGAACACTACCATTTAGCGGCAAGTATATTAGGTAATGCGGTGGTGCCTACGCCCGCGAGCTCCGTCACTGGAGCTCTACCACCAGTATCATTAAACTTAACTGAACAAAAAATAAATTATAGTTCTTGCAATTCATGAATGACGTTACCGCTTGCCTGTAGTGAAAATGTATACCTACATGTACAGTATTGTGCAGTGTGTCACTGCGTACACTTACGGAACGGCAGTCGCTCGCCCATTTTTGCCAAAGAGTATACAAATACTTGATTCTCGCTTGCACACACGCATTTTTTTTTATGTAATGGAAGTGGCAAACAAGTCTGCAGTTCATATTGATGTTAAGTGATGACTGCAGCCCATAGACACCCACACAAAGACTAAGGTCAAAATGCAGATGCGTTACCACTCCTGAGGCCTAAGGTGTTATGCCTCTGTGCCGGAAATAACAGAGCCGTGCATTAAAAATGACACTAACATGACATGTGCACAGCCAGAGATGTCTTTAGCAACAATAGTAGCAAACAAACAATCAAGCATAAATCGCGCTCATGAATTAATTGTGCAAAATTTTACTATGAATCTTAACAAATATCATTTAATTCAAATATTCTTTCATTGCAATCACTTGTCATAATTTTTTGGACAAAGTATAACATTTTTCTTTAAAATAAAATATATTTCACAAGCATGTGTTAATGCGAAATAATATAAAAACAATTATTAAGGGTAAAAGCGACTTCTTTACGATATTCAATAAACTGCAAAGTCTATTATATCGGTTGCCTAACTAGCATAGTAGGCAATAGATGGCGCTGCTGCTACCATAAAGCAATGCAATAAATGTGAAGGAAAGATTTGACAAATCGGGCAGGACTTCAGTAGCTCAATTGGAAGAGCGGCTGGACTAGATTCCCAGTAGGCCGCGAGTTCGAGTCTCGCCTGAAGTCAAATTTTTCTTTCCATTTTTGTTTTAAAATAAAATATATTTCACAAGCATGTGTTAATGCGAAATAATATAAAAAAACAAAGTATAACAGGGTTTGACAATAATGGCTACAGTATAGATCACAGTGAAAACAATCATCATATAAGAAAATTCCTCTGAAATCCACTTTGTGAATGAATTCTTTAGAAATCCAAGACACAAGCTGGCCGATGATAATGTAAACGCTATTGTACCGAAGACCAAATGGTTTGTCTTGATAAGTCTCGAAGGAACAAGCTTCCAGAGCCGCATTCTGAGGAAGGACATCGCTCCGCTGATAATACTTATGCCAGTTAAAGCGAGAGTAACTAGAGCTGAAAAAGATAAGATGCTTCAAAAATACAAATAAATAAATACGCTTACACTCACAGCCCCAAACTATATATAAACCTGTGTCGTGATTGCCGTTGTACACACACAACACAATCACAATCTCCCAGACCCGAAACAAATATCTGTAGGCCATACAAATATTTGTCCCGGTGCGGGGATCGAACCCGCGACCCTACGAATCAATCGGTCGTCTCACGCCGTTGGACAAACCGGGTTGTCAATAAAGAAATAGTATTTAACATCAGGTCTACTCACCAAATTTTCCATGTAATGTGTTGAAATTGGTAGCCTTCTCTCTCATCATTATGACAGAGCCAGTCATTGCTAAAATAGAGCCAATCAGCTGCAAGACCCAGTGTGCTCTTCGTCCTCGGAGATACCAGAGAGGTAATAAACATCCGTTGTGACCACTAAGACTTAGCATTCCATGCGACATGAGCAGTTGGTACTGAAAATTAACAACGGAATTGACTCAAGTATTCGCTGCTGTTTTGGGACATAATTCAAGATACCAAAGAGAAGCTAACCAACCGTTGTAATCCACTATCGGTATAAAGTATCGGTATATACTACAGTTTAGGACACGATGTTCTGGTTTCGATGGTTATGTAACTACCTATGGCTACGTAATTGCTATTGCTGTAAAATAAGTAAGCCCTAGAGGATGGCAACGCAACTGCATTTTGAACGTAACTTGACGCCTGTAATCTCCGAAGGGTAGAGAGGTAAATGCATACATTCAAGCATACATATCTACATGCAAACAACCCCGATTCGCCGGTTACGTTTTGACCCATGTTACAGGTGGCAAGCCTGTTGACATCTCCAGGAACATTACCAAACTCCGAGGAAACTTCCAGGAAATGGAAGAATTCGAATAGAACCAGACATAAAGGAATTTACACCGTTATCTCTGATAGCCCGACCTGGGAACCCTGGACCTCAGCGTAGTAGTAATGGCCTGTTACCACTAGTCTACTGAGGCAGTATGGATTTTGACCTCTTTTGTTTCTCTGTAGGTAGCAATATTCACTTACTGTCCATGTAAAGTGTGCGCTGGTTTACCACCATAACTACCCAAAAAACCAACAACCTCCAGTGAAGAAGCTCGCGGACGTAGGCACCACCGCATTACGTAATATACTTGCCGCTAAATGGTAGTGTTCAGCACTATCGTGTTCCGGTGAGGTGGTAATGTAGGGCCCTGTAATTTCCGGCACAGAGGCATAACACCTTAGGCCTGACTGAAACTTCGTACCATCATTTTTTTTTTCATACAAACCTTCTTTTGACTAACACAAAATAGAAAATTTGTCCAATTTGGGACAGTCGTTCGGGTTTCCAAAAATTTCGGCGATTCATTCTTATTTGTATAGATAGATAGATAAGAAGTCTGTTAGTTGTCTACCACCAAAGTCTAAAGAAAATGAACGTGTTACTACTACTGTCTACTCATGAAGGAAAACTCAAACACATTTTCACTTTAATTTAAGGAAAGGAGGGTGATTCCCTTAAAATCCTGAAATAGGGTATTGTTATTTATAACAAGGAGCTATTTTATTTCTTAAAGATACATCTAGCATCAAAAGGGGAAGTCTCATATAAACATCCATCCCCTTGTTTTAGGGGTTGGGAGTGAAAGTTGAAAATGTTAGTTTCAGTTGTTTATACTCAGTCAGTATACTCAGTCTACTCACACTAGCTTACATTCTTACAAAATTCCAACTTTCTAGGACATTAAGAATTTTAACGATCATCAGCGCGTGGGCGAGTGACGAAATAGGAATTTTTAGATATCGATAAAATTTCAAATATCAGAACAATGTATTGTGTTGTGTACATGTGTTTTCGCTTAACCTATTTTTTTAAACCCACATAGGTTTAAAAAAAACGAAGCAGCAGCTCGAAAAAAGGTGCTTCGCCAGAATAAGTGCGTTCTTCGAGATATGCTGCAAATCTAATTTTTACGCATATTTAGGATCCTAACTCACTAGGACGCCATGGAGACGTTGCCGGCTACGTATCCAAGCAATTAGGGCCCTAACTCACTAGGACACCATGGCGACGTCGCCGGCTACGTATCCAAGCAATTAGGGCCCTAACTCACTAGGACGCCATGGTGACGTCGCCGGCTACGTATCCAAGCAATTAGGGCCCTAATTCACTAGGACGCCATGGCGACGTCGCCGACAAGCAGTTAGTATGGTGTGGAGACGTCGCCACAAGGCAAGGTGGCCAGGTGAGTAAGGGCTCTAACTCACTAGGATGCCATGTCCACGTTGCCGGCTAGACAAGCAACTAGTATTGAAATACATGATATCTAACTCACCTGACTACCGTGTGGCGACGTCTCCACACCACACTAACGGCTTGGATACGTAGCCGGTAACGTGGCCATGGCATCCTAGTGAGTTAGGGCCCTTAGGTATCATGTATGTAAAGAAATACTATTTCTTTCTTCGCACTCTGTGTGTTTACTTACCATGAAGTTTGGTTATAGTTTTTAACTTTTTAATTGTCTGATTTTAAAGAAGAAACGAATTCAGAATGTCAGATGACAGATTTAAATACGAGTTGATTGACAATTGGATAATCAATGAAAATTTTAATATTATATTATTTTATGTTTTAAAAGTGAAAGAATAAACTTTCATTGTCGTTTCTTCTTTACAGGTTTGAGTTCAAATTGTTTTATATTACCTAAATAAAATAGTCTCTGTATAAAAAAAACTAACAATAAATCTTCTTTACAGCAACACAAGGTTTATTTCTTTCATGTAGTAAAACAGACTTATAAAACGACAATTTTGTTTATAAAAAGATGCAAATGGAGCAGTTACGTTTTGAATTCACGATTTTACCGGCGAATGATGGAAAATCTAATATTTGTTGTGTAACCTCAATCACAACTAAAGATGAAAAAAAATTTGCTATACCAGAGGAATTACAGTCTGTTGGATTTCACGAAGAATTAATTGAGACAGCTGTGTACAACAAAGTAAAAAATAGTTTAAAGAAAAGACATCAGACACGAAGAGTTTGGATAACTATGACAGATAAATTACGAGAAATTTACATAGATGCTGATGGTAACTTACAATTTGGAGAACAATATCTGGAGGAAATTGAACATAACCGAGCATCTGAAGAACAAATTAGAGATTCGAATTTATTGGAAGAAATGTTTACAAAGTTAATAGAAAATACACATGATTTAAAAAAACAGAATCTGAAATATGTCGCAGAGAAGTTTGTGATTGAGAAATTTACGAGCAAAAACTCGAATGCAAGGCAATGGATTGACATTTTTGAGAGAGAATGTTCTCGCTTCGGTATTATGAAAGATGAACAAAAAATTGAGATTCTCCGACTATTTATGGATAAAAGTTGTGTTGATTGGTACAGCTCAATGATTATAAAATTAACACTCAACTCAGAGTGGATAGTTTGGAAAGAAAAGTTGTGCGAGTCATTTGCAAACCAAAACTGGAACCAAGTGACCTATGCATTGTTATTTAAATATAAGGATGGTTCATTAGTGGACTATGCCATTAAAAAGGAAAAACTTTTATTGGACATGAGAAATTCAATTGATACAGGTACACTGGTGGATCTGATAGCGGTAGGTTTGCCAGGTTTTGTATTAGAGAAGATAAATAGAGAAGCAATGAACGATATAGTATGTTTATTCAATGAGGTGAGAAAGTATGAACATTTGGTAAATAAAAATAGGAATGGAACGTACAGAAAGTATGAAAATCAAAGGATAAATATTACAAATGAAGGACGTTATCCATGCAAAATATGCGTAAAATTAAATAAAGGGGTTCGCTATCATTCCGAAGCTGCATGCTGGTTTAGAGTTAGAGAAGATGATAAATTAAATAAAAGATATATTAAACATGTAAATAATTCAGTGATTGAAGCAGAGTTAAATGAAACAGAACAAAAAAAGCTAGAACAGACGAAGAACTAGGTGATTTGACTTATTACCTTTCACAATATGATTTTAAAATCAAATATTCCCCTGGAAAAGATAATTTAGAAGCGGACTGTTTAAGTCGGAATCCTGTATTAGAACCAGAAGATAATCTAGAAGAACAACTGAAAGTTGTGAACTTAATTACATTAGAAGATATTGTAATAGATCAGAATCAAAATAAAGAAATACAGAGAAACAATAATAAAATAATCAAAAAACACAATTTATACTTCAAAAGAATTAGGAACAAAGAGAAAATAATAATTACAGAAGAATTCAGTATTAAATTTATAAAGCGAATACATGAAGATCTATGTCACATTGGAGTGGGACAAATGCTAACGACTATTAGTTCACTGTACGCAACAAAAAATTTAACGAAAAATATTAAAAATGTTTGTAGGAATTGTGAAATTTGCATAAAAAACAAAACAAGAGGACAACACAAATACGGATTAATGTCATATTTAGGCCCAGCGACAAGACCCTTTGAAATAGTATCAATAGACACAATTGGAGGTTTTGGTGGTTCTAGATCAACCAAGAAATACATACATCTTTTAGTGGACCACTTCACTAGATATGCATTTATTATAACATCAAAAACCCAGGGTGCACATGACTTTATAAAGCTAATAAATAAGGTCGCTGAAACCGAAGAGATTGGGATGCTCCTTACCGACCAGTATCCAGGAATAAACTCTAAAGAATTCAAGAAGTTCCTTACTGACAAACAAATAACAATAATTTTTACAGCAGTGAATGCACCGTTTTCTAATCGCCTAAATGAAAGGTTGAATCAAACGATAGTTAACAAAATTAGATGCAAAATCAATGAAGGTGGAGAAAACAGAGCGTGGACTACAATAGCACATGAATGTGTAGAAAAATACAATCAGACTAACCACTCAGTAACTGGCTATGCACCATGTTATTTGCTATACGGAACAGATGTTAAGGTTTTACCAAAAGAACTACAACAAGGAGGTATAAATAGTGACTGGATCGGAGATAAGAAAACAGCGCTTAATAATACCTTGAAATCACATTACTATAACAAAATGAGGTATGATAGGAATAGAAAACAAAGAGAATTCAGTGTGGGAGATCTAGTATATATAGAAAATGGGAATAAACTAAATAGGAAAAAGCTAGATGAATTGAGAATTGGACCATATAAAATAATTAAAAAGAAATCTAATACAATTTACGAGATAGATACAGGACATAGAAAAACAGAGTCAAATCTTTTTCATATCACAAAACTAATTCCAGCACAGATAACAGAGGATGAGAATGTGCAAGTATCAAATGGAGAACTGGAGTGAAAATTCACGGGTGAATTTTCTTCCCCATGGGGGGAGATGTAAAGAAATACTATTTCTTTCTTCGCACTCTGTGTGTTTACTTACCATGAAGTTTGGTTATAGTTTTTAACTTTTTAATTGTCTGATTTTAAAGAAGAAACGAATTCAGAATGTCAGATGACAGATTTAAATACGAGTTGATTGACAATTGGATAATCAATGAAAATTTTAATATTATATTATTTTATGTTTTAAAAGTGAAAGAATAAACTTTCATTGTCGTTTCTTCTTTACAGGTTTGAGTTCAAATTGTTTTATATTACCTAAATAAAATAGTCTCTGTATAAAAAAAACTAACAATAAATCTTCTTTACAGCAACACAAGGTTTATTTCTTTCATGTAGTAAAACAGACTTATATGTATTTCTGTACTAAAAGCTTGGATACGTAGCCGGCGACGTTGCCATGCCGTCCTAGTGAGTTAAGGCCCTTACGATCAAGAGAATATCTACAATAGCCGCTAGAATATTGATTTTTTTAATTCAGTGACAGATACAGTAATATAATGGTGGCTATTTGGTCGACTTTTATACATATACCTACTAAGTTAGAGCCCTTACTCACCTGGCCACCTTGCCTTGTGGCGACGTCTCCACACCATACTAACTGCTTGTCGGCGACGTCGCCATGGCGTCCTAGTGAGTTAGGGCCCTAATTGCTTGGATACGTAGCCGGCGACGTTGCCATGCCGTCCTAGTGAGTTAAGGCCCTTACGATCAAAAGAATATCTACTATGGCCGCTAGAATATTGAATTTTGTAATTCAGTGACAGATATAGTAATATAATGGTGGCTATTTGGTCGACTTTTATACATATACCTACTAAGTTCAAGCCTAATGCAACCATTAATTATGGCAGAAAACAAAAGGAAGGTCGGCACTTTATAGGCAAGTCCTAGGTCTTTACTTATTGCATCTGGCTGTTTAGAGACGTATAAATAAAAATATTAACAAAAGCTTTACTTACCCCTAAAACACAAAGGCCAATGTGCAGTTGAAAGGAACTCCCCGGTCGCAATGTGAATATAAACCACAAAATCACACACATACACCCATAAATCATAATATAGACCATTGAATTCAAACACACATAGCACATACGCCACGCATAATTAGATGGTTGATCACTTTTACTTGATAAATTATCATTGCTGTCCGTAAAATCATTTATAATGCGAACATTTCCGTCTACTTTCCCAAGTATTCGTGATTTTTTTGTAGTGCGTAACATTTTACTGATATAACGATTTCAGTATGAAATAAAATTAATAGTTACACGGTCGCCATATAATGAATCTGAATAATAACTGAATTATTATGTTCAAGATGTATTTTGTTAATCACTTAAGCTGTCACGCATCTTTTATCATCGATATCCTTTCTCACGTCCCACTGATAAGAGATACTGAATGTTAGTGATGATAAACAAAATAACGGCCTTACTGAGGTGAAGACAATCAATTAAACGGACAAAGAACTACGTATGTGTAGACTTTATTTGCTCTTGGGATCGAGTGTGAAACCGGATCGTGTATATATTTATTAATATATACCCTTTAAGTGAGTTTTCCGATTTTTTCGAAGCGCGCGTGGCCCCGTGGTTTTTGTTGTTCGGAAGCGATCTACTCGGTGAAGCAAATACGGGCGCGGTCGGGTGTGTGATGGGTGACCGCTAGTGGCTAATTAAAATGCGCGTTTCCGTTTCCGTGCTTCGGAGAGCACGTTAAGCCGTCGATCCCGGTTCCTATCGATAGATAGCAGTCGTTAAACCTTGTTGGAGGCCTTATGGGCGGTTTGAAAACATCATTCATCAAATTTGAAAAGGCAGGTAAGCCTCAGCAGTGGCAACGCATCTACATGCAACGCATTTTACTGGTGGTAGAGCTCCAGTGACGGAGCTTGCGGGCGTATGCACCACCGCATTACCTAATCCTACTTGCCGCTAAATGGTAGTGTTCAGCACTATCGTGTTCCGGTCAGGTAGTAATGTACGGCCCTGTTATTTCCGGCACAGAGGCATAACACCTTAAGCCTCAAGAGTGGCAACGCATCTGCATTTTGACCTCTGGTCATTGTGTAAGTGTCTATAGGCTGCAGTCATCACTTAACATCAATGTGAACTGCATGCTTGATTGCCACTATTACGACATAAAAAAAATACATGTAGATGTTTATAGGCTACGATATTATTTACCATCAATGTAAATTGTATGCTTGTTTGCCACTTCATGACATAAAAAAAGGAAACCTTTAAAACTTTGGCTACTTTTATTATGTACATGTACGTATGTGTGACATGTTTAGTAAACCTACGAATGTGAATTTTATTAATTCTTTTTTTTATGTAATGAGAGTGGCAAACAAGCTTGCAGTTCACATTGATGTTAAGTGATGACTGCAACCTATAGACACCCACACAAAGACCAAGGTCAAAATGCAGATGCGCTATTACTCCTGAGGCCTAAGGTGTTATGCCTCTGTGCCGGAAGAATTACAAGAATTACAAAGAATTACAAGGCCGTACAGTACCACCTGATCGGAACACGATAGTGCTGAACACGAACATTTAGCGGCAAGTATATTATATAATGCGGCGGTGCAATCATGTTGTTAATTGTCTTCCAGTCTCGCAAACCTCTTTGAAAACTTAATTGTATCAACCGGGGAGAACAATACCAACCTCGCAGAAATAACCTAATTAATGCCAGGCAATAGGCATTAAAAGAAGATTTGAAGTTTTTTTATGTAAGGTGGCAAACAAGCATGCAGCTCACACTGGTGTTAATTAATATCTGCAACTTATAGACAGCTTATAGTAAACAAAACCCAGAGGTCACAATGCAGATGTGTTGCCACCCCTGAGATCTAGCTTGTAATGTCTCTGTGATAGTTATAACGGGAATGGAAATTACGGGAATAACGTATAGACGTTATTTCTGTTATTTATTCTGAGCCCCATAATTTTACATTTGTATGGAATTCCGTTCCTTATACGAGGTGATTACCTACTTAGTTACACACGGGTAGGCCCGAATGCCGCTGTGCGTCAAAGAAAGGTGGGGATAACAGTTTGACGCCTGTGGGTTACTCCAAAAAGGCCCATGATAACTCAAACATAACTTTCCGCAAGAAATTACATTCAGACGCTGAAATGGAGCATTCAAGGGTTCGTAATAATAGAGAAATGTTAGATGAGATCCGCAGTATGAAGCAGGAGATGATGGTGTTACAGCAAGCGTTGCAAAAGTGTATCTCAATCATGAAGCACAATGAGACCAAAATCGAGAACTATGTTACAAAAATGGAATCGCTTGAAAATAAACTAGTACACTACGAATTATCGAATTCGGCTCTGGCCGCCAAGCTTAAGGAATATGTCGCAGAAGCTGAGAAACACAGTAACAAAGTAGTTTTCCCCCACAACAACGACAAGGCTGAAAATTGTGTCGTGAATATCGCTAAATCCCAGAATCCAGTAAATGCCAAAAATAAACTAGTATCAAAGGGGACTAAAGAACCAATAATACCAACGCAGCCACCGCATACTACTGAAACTACAACATCCAGTTCTGAGGCATCAAAGTCCAAGAAGTCCAATAAATCTGAAAGTTCATGTAAACAGAGCACAACCGTGGTGGGTAATGTTGAAGTAGTCTTAGAGTCGGGTGCTCCAAGTTCGCACACGCAAGACCAGTGGACCGAGGTACAAAGGAAAAAATTCCGACGATCAGCACCTATGCGTGGTACAGCTGGCCCTAACGTGACAACTCTGAAAGCAGTGGAACCCCGATAGTATCTCCATCTATGGAACATGGTATCAAACGCCGAAGATGTCAGCAGTTATCTACAAATCCTTTGCCCCGATGGTAATTGTACGGTAGAAGAGCTTAGGCCCAAAGGCGACTATAAATCATACAAACTAGGAGTTCCCGAAGCCTACTATGATACCTGCTTCTCTGTGGATGTTTGGCCAATAAATGCCAAAATCAAAGCGTGGATTACATTTAAGAAGACTGTAGGCCAGCGAAACACACAACATAACAACCAGTCCTTTCGTGGCTTCCCGGGCACCCAGTAGGACCGATAGATGTGTTCCTGGTAACATTGTCTATCAGAACGTTCGTGGTCTAAAGACCAAACTTGGTATTTGGCGCAATCAAGTAGTGACCCTCGAATGCGACTTGGTGGCTGCTACGGAATCTTTTCTTGACAAAACTGTTTATGACTCAGAGTTGGCTACCGGGAACTGGTCAATCCTGCGACGTGATAGACCAACCCCATGTGGTGGTGTTTTACTAATGGCCCGCGCAAAAATTATTTTGCATCAAAGACAAGACTTCGAAACTAAATCTGGTGAAGACCTATGGGCGGACTTCATATGGCGTGGACGCAGATTCTACGTATGCGTAGTTTACATTAAGCCTAGTGCCAAAGATGAAGAATATATGCAGTGGTTTTATTCAGTTGAGAACACTATTGATAAAATAAAAGGCGAAGTAATAATACTCGGAGACATTAATCTAAGGAGTGCATCAATTAGTGTAAATAGCTATTATTGCTATTTTTTGTCTTATTGTAAACTTTCAGACCATAATTTTGTAGTAAACCTTCACGGAGGGAAACTTGACGTCGTCCTAGTTCGGGAGAGCGCCGCCATTAGAGACATAGAGGTAACTTGTACGCAGGGCATTGTTCCAATTGACGCCTACCATCCTGCCCTGGACATCAAACTAGAAGTCCATAGCACTAACAACCCACAAGCTATACCACCGAGTAATATAAATAGTAAAAATGACTGGAACTTCAACAAGGGTGACTATGTCGAGTTGTATCGTTTGCTCTCCTGCGTTTCATGGGACAGAGTCATTCAATCGAATGATCTATCCAATGCTGTACATTATTTTTATAACATCTTATATGAAATTTTCGATGCATGTATGCCCAAGAAACGTCGTGTGAAATGTAACAATCATCGCTATCTGGTTTGGTTCACATGTGAAATCATAAAAGACGCAAAGCAGAAATTAAAGCTGCATGCTATTTGGAAACGTAGTAAATCGAATAACTCATATAAGGCCTTTCAGGACATTAGAACTACCCTAAAGCTTAAAGTAACATTGGCTTACAACTCTTATCTAGCACGCATCGAAGCTAATATAAAGGCGAATCCTCGAGAATTCTGGGGCTTTATAAGTTCCCTGCGATCCAGGGGAGGATTCAAACCAGTGGTAACTTACCAGGGCGAATCTTTCACCGGTATCGCCGCAGCAGAGGCTTTTGCAAAGTTTTTTGGTAGTGTATTCTCACCTATTGTACCACGTTTACACCCTGACCTCGCTGCCATTCATGGTTCCAGTCGCGACAGTAATTATGTTAACATTTTTAGGTTTACTCCCGCGGATATATTGTTTGGTATTAACAAACTTAAATCTAGCGGTTCCGTAGGTCCTGATAATGTTCCGTCTGCAATTTTAAAATGCGCTAAAACCAGTGTAAGTTATCCACTATGTCACATACTTAATCTATGTTTAGAGTCAGGCGTATATCCCCAATGGAAAACGTCACGAGTTACACCGATACCAAAAACATCCAACAAGTCCGCTGTGGAGGAATATCGTCCCATTGCTATTCTGTCGGCACCAGCCAAAATTTTCGAAATCATCTTGCATCGACGTATTTATTCACAAGTAGAGAAATATCTTACTGACGCGCAACATGGTTTTAGAGCAAAGCGTTCAGTAGACACCAACCTTCTAACCGTTACTAATTATATATCTACACGTTTGGATCGCGGTAGTCAGGTAGATGTCCTTTATTTTGACTTTAAAAAGGCCTTTGATAGAGTTAACAACGATATTCTGCTAGCCAAGCTTGGGATAATCGGATTTGCACCAGGTCTCTTAAGGCTACTTGCGGACTATATGCGCGACCGCCAGCAATTTATCAGGCTAGGGATATATGAGTCTTCACTGTACCACACACGATCCGGCGTCAGTCAAGGCTCGATACTTGGCCCATTGCTATTTCTGCTCATGGTGAACGACCTTCCGACAGTTCTTGGACATGCAGAGTGTCTTCTTTACGCAGATGATCTCAAACTGTACGCAGAGATACGATCAGAAGCGGACTGCCTGGCACTCCAGGAGGATATACATGCTGTATACGAGTGGAGTGTCAAAAACGATATGGAATTTAATCTCTCTAAATGTTGTGTTATGAGTTTTGCCCGCACGAAACACCCGATCATGTTCGACTACAAAATAGGTATTACCAAAATAATTAGGTCTACGGTAATGAAAGATCTGGGGGTCATTTTTGATCGTAGACTTAATTTCAATGAACACGTTAGTACCGTTGCAAAAGAATCGTTCCAGCGTTTAGGATTTGTACTGAGGAATGCCCGTGGCTTTAGTAGTGATTGCGTAATACGGCTTTTATACAACGCGCTAGTCCGTAGCAAACTGGAGGCTAGTTCATGCGTGTGGAACCCACATCACTCCACCCACGAACTCCTTCTAGAAAAGGTACAAAAGGCATTTCTAAGATACCTTTACAAACACAAGTTTGGTTATTACCCACTCATGTACCCCACGGCTTTCCTCCTGGGGTGCCTCAATTACAACTCCCTGAAGACCAGGAGAGCCAATGGGCAATTGGTCATTATGTTCAAACTCCTCCGTGGTTTGATTGATGCTCCGTGCCTGCACAATGAGTTGGCTCGTTTATACATCCCGCCCGTCCAGGACAAATACTTGCGTGCTAGGAAGCATAAACTCCTCGCTGTACCATCTACTCGGACAATAGCACACGCTAACTCCTTTGATCCGCGCGCGCTCTCTGTCCTCTGTGCTCTTTTGGAGGCCTTTCCCGACTTCGACTTGTTTGTGGATGGATGGAAGGCTGTTGTGAGTGTGTGTTTGCAGTTCAGTGAAATCCGCTGAACATTACTAAATCTTATGTTTTTAATTTAATTTTGTGTATTTTTTTTTTTTTGATATGACATGTATCCGAGTTAGTTAGTGTAATTGGACTTGTTGTCCGTTCTAGTTAACTATAAATAAATTAAAAAAATAATAAATAAAAAAATTTAAAGGTCGAGTTCTGTCTGATGGTGGGGTCAAAAGTCTTAGGAATTGGCTTGCATGTATGAAGACAATGATGAAGGTAGGCGAAGCACGAGAGGTATGTCAGGACTGGGCTATCTGGCGCTCTACACTCTCTGCCTACCCCGTTAGGGACCTGGCGTGAAGATACATACATTATATACATACATTTATATTTTCTTTTGTTGACATGATTCAGTGAGTGTCCAAGGTATAGAACGTCAGATGAAATTGGTTTCGGGCCTTTTCAGATCTTGTGATACAAGAACGTCGAATATCCAATAAATAAGAGAATGCAGGTATACTCATCAAATTTCGTTTTCGTTACATTTATCATTCGAAAACTAAGATTCTTACTCTGTAAATAGTTTACTTCATTTAATAAATACAAACTTTATTGTTAAAGAAGAAATTTACTAAATTAAACAAAACACATAATTACCAAAATTATATTTTCATTAAACATTTAACAAAACACGTTGCAGTAATAAATAGTGTGTAGAAAACTATAGCAAACAGTAAAATATTCGCCACTGCTGGTTCCACCCACTTCTTGAAAGCTGGTGTATACAACCCAAAACTAAAACATATTGATGACATTATGAACGTGGGTATTCCAAAACTTACATGAATAATCTTCCAATATCTTCCATAAAAAAGAGCGCAGGCACCGCTTAAAAAACTTATTACAGCCATTATAGTTGTAATAAATCCTGAAAAAAAAATGTTTTATTTAGCAAGTGATTACTTACAGCACTGCGCATATTGTTCTTTAATGCAGCATGCAAATAAAAATAAAATATAGGTATTAGTAACCTAGTAGCCCTAACCTAGTAGAAGTTAGTAAATAGGTAGGTACCTAAATAAGGTACATACATACAAACCATTATGGTAAAAATTACATTATATCAAGTGATATAATGTAAGTTTTGGTTTGTATTACAATGAATGTAAAAAAAAATAGGCGTTTATAATCTATCGACGCCTTGTCAGTCCCATCGTATCCTAAGAGGAGAAAGAAAAGTATGATACCGTCTATGCTTGAGTTTATTTGCAAAGTAATATCCCTGTTCGTTACCCTGTATGCCAATATACGAAGGAAGCCTTTTAGAGGTGTGCCATTATTTGCAAATTTGGCGATGTAGGTAATTAATAATATTATAGCCTATCGAAGGCACCTCTGAAACAAGAGGCACATCGAGCCAAGTGTTACAAACCACTTTTGGCATCTGTATCATACATATTATTAGGGCTGTGGTACCCGCTTTTTGTAAGAGGCGAGATTCAACTCTGAGGGACTCTTGTGGCTCAACCGCCACTACCCTCGTTCCAAGTCTTTGATTTTTTGTTTACTCATACCGCTTATGAGAGCAATAGCGATGATCTAACTATAGCTATCGTTTTCATACATCCCGCGCCGTATTTATCTATTTATGCTTTATGCACCTCGTACATGTGGCGGATTGAACCGTGAACCGTAGGGGGGTCATGGCAAAGCTTTGTGTAGGGTGCGGAAAATATCAATGAAAGTACGAGATTTACTTACGGCAGTAAAAAATATTATAGTATACATTTTTTTTATGTTATGGAAGTGGCAAACAAGCATGGAGTCTAAATTGATATTACTCGTAAGTGATGACTACAGCCTATAGACACTCACACAATGACCAATGTCAAAATGCAGATGCGTTACCACACCTGAGGCCTAAGGTGTTATGCCTCTGTGCCGGAAATTACAGGGCCGTACATTACCACCTGTGCGGAACACGATAGTGCTGAACACTATGTTCACTCTTCACCAACTTGGACTTCAGGCTGGTTTAACACAGAAAAAATCATTCAGTCTAACCAGTCAATCCGTGTACACTCGTGGAAACTCCTTTAGCAATAGTGATTAGCACCGTGCCAGTGATAGCACAGACCATCGCACTCATTTGCAGAAAAACATGCGCAAATCGCCTGTGCCGCAGTCGCATAGGTGTGGACCAACCATTAGCGTAGTTCAAGCTTAGTATAGCCTCTGCAGTGAAGAAATGGTACTGTAACGATGGGATTCATTCATAGGTTTTATATCTAAGTGCTTGGATATTAAATATTTTCATAGTTTCGTATCACATTACTTTTTTACTAGTGGTAGAGTTTTAAGGTTTGATTCTTAACTCCGCTGCACGCAACAATGCTGCCGCCGCAGTGCTGTCGCACTACTGGTCTTCATATATTCTCTATAAGTTTATATGAGATTACATTCCGAGCTACCCGACAAAGTCGCGGCAATAATGCAGTGGCAGCACTGCAGCGCGATTGCCGCTTTGCTCGAAATCAGCGCGGCAGGCAGCACTATTGCGCAGCTCTGCTGCGTGCAGCGGAGTTCGGAATCAAATTAGTGTCGGAATTTGAGGGCGATGTGCCGGTTATATGCAAATGTGGATTGGGAGATTAGTCTAACCTTATTATTATCTATACATATAATGAAACAGTAAAACCCGCGTGTCTGTACATTGTATATATTTACGAAAAACTAATTGGGGGCGATGTTAAAATAGTATTAGAACACTTTTCAATGATTTTTAATTTTTTTGTCTTTCTGTTTATCTGTTTGTCTGTTTGTCCTTTTGTCCAGGCTATTCTCCGAAGATACTGGACGGATTCGAATGAAACTTTTTGTGGTGTATAGATACTAAGCCTGGACACCATTTAGGCTACTTTTTACTGCGGGAAAATCACTCCATCCCTCGGGAATCTCTACATTGAATTTCATTTTCCTATACAATATCAAACAAACAATATTAACACATTATTTCATTGTGAGGCAATACGAAGTTTGCCGGGTCAGCTAGTTATTAATATTAGAGATGCGAAAGTATGTATGTTTGTTTGTTTGTTTGTTTGTTACTCTCATGCAAAAACTGCAGAACCGATTTTAATGAAATTTGGCACAAAGGATAGTTTTATCCCGAAAAAATGTTCCTGTGGGATGCCATGGGATGATTTGATGAGTTTCCACAGGTTACGCGAAAAGCGACCTACACGCGGGCGGATCCGCGGGCAACATCTAGTAAAACTGTATAATTAACTCAATTAATAAATAACTCTAATTAATTAACTCTAAACTTATTCTGTGGTATTATCATGTCAAATAAAATTGTGAAGTCGACTCCTCTTTTAAAGTAAAGAAGAAGACCGTCGCAGAAATACTACGAATATAAGTATTATATTACTTATATTATGATCCAATTACTTCCATTCTTATCCAAACGTACTACAAAGTTATATAAAATATACAATATTGATAATGCGAACTACGATACCCTATCGTTTGTATCAATGATAATGAATGCATGCATTACTTACTGCAATAGAACATAAACTTGCATGGGCGTCATCGTTTCCCATTGAATACATCAAAGTCACTATAGTCGTGGCTCCTATCATGACTTGAGTCAACGTTGCGCCAACAGCGCACCATACTCGTCGACAATATCCACCCGATGGCTCGATAAACACAATCCTAAGACCAGATGAACGATCCCTTGCTCTTGTTTTATTATCCTTCGTTGTCTCATTGTTTGTATTCGGAACGTCTTTTTTAGTACTTGAGGTTTCCATTAAAAGCGGCACATTTCGAGAGCATTAATGTCTGCTTAATCGTAAAAGTAGCTTAATGCTGTTATTCCTGGATTAATATATCCCAACTCCGAAACTCTCAACTCATTATGACGTTTACCAGACAGTGACGTTCCTGACATCAATGATAAAACATAAAGTTTCTTCGAACTGGGAGTCATAAACTCGTAATCCAGGAGTGGATTACATAACTTTTTGGTTGACGAACATAACTCGTTGGTTGAAAGGCTTTCGTAAACATTTATATTTGCGTTTATATTTCTAAAATAGGTCAATCGTGAAACCCATTGGATGTAATCATATTATTACCTACATACATAAAATGTTTTTTTACATATTTTTTAAATAAATAATTACCCATTTTAATGCCTACATGCCTCAAACACACTATTAACAAAATTAAGGATTTGTAAATTTAATCTCTTTCTGTTCTCAAAATATGCATTAGGTTTAAGTATATGAAACAAGTATTTAATTTAAGCAAGCCAATCATATTATAGAAAAGCTGAAATTAATCTACAACTGAGCATAGGTATGTGTGAGTCACGAAACCTTTAAAAACTCGAAGCAGATTTATTTACTGCCTCTAGATGATTTTTTCGTATTTATGATCTGATTTTGAAACTGAATTTTAGTACCTAGTCAAGATATTAACCGGGCAAGGGTTTGGGCAAGGGCATGTCGGACCACGCATAACGTAGTGTCCCGATGGTTGGCTATTAGGTATCTACTCGTAAACTTGTAAAACCGACCAAGTTATGACAGTTTTCTTAACTTTGATATATATAGGTACTATTACCACGATATTTATCACATGTTTTGCAAACGGTTCCCGTACGCAAATAATGTTATTTTCAAACCCTCAATATTTTCTAAAGGCCTATCCAACAACACCTCGCACCATGGGATGCGCGAGAAAAGAATAAATTCGCCACTTTAGTAGGTGTCATAACTGTACCTGTACCCCTGACACAACTCCCACATACTCTCATAACTACCTTTACCGCTAAATGGTAGTGTTCAGCACTATCGTGTTCCGGTCAGGTGGTAATGTACGGCCCTGTAATTTCCAGCACAGAGGCCATAACAACTTAGGCCTCAGGAGTGGCAGCGCATCTGCATTTTGACCTCTGGTCATTGTGTGGGTGTCTATAGGCTGCAGTCGTCACTTAACATCAATGTGAACTGCATGTTTGTTTGCCACTTTTATTAGATAAAAAAAAAAAAAAAACTACCACATCTACATTCATTATTCTCTTCATACATGCACGCCGATTCCTAAGACTTTTTTTTTTCCTAAGACCCCACCATCAGACAGTACTCGACGTATTTAGTCTTGGTAGGTCAGTCTTGGTCTTCTTGGACCTCTGCAGCAATGCAATAATATACCTAATACGTTCAATCAAATATTTTGATATTTATTTATATAATCCTTTTCAGAAATTTCTTCAAAGGTCTGCACACTATAACCGTTGTATAAAACACACAGAATATAAGCAAAAATATCATCATTTCAGGTAATGGCAGCCAAGAAATGACACGTGGTTCCAATATTCCCGTCATAAAACAAGCAGAAGATGCTATGAAACTTGAGATGCCAATTACACTATGAAAAGTTTTAAGGCATTTACAAAAAATATGGTCCTGGTCCGATAATGGTAAAACTATTAGTCCGAGGATGCCGTTAAATAAACCGATACTACCGGCAGTTAAACCTGAAACAAAATTTTACTCTCAGAAATATTGAATAATTATTTTATGTTAGTATTGTGAGAACAAGAAAAATCTTTTTTACAAATATAGATAATAATTAAATTATTTTTTTTAAACTGCCTCGGTAGCCTTGTGGTAGCAGGCCACTACTACTACGCTGGAGTCTGGAGGTACTGGGTTCGATTCCCGGGTGGGGGGCTATCAGAGATAACGGTTTAAAATCCCTTATCTCCGGTTCTATTGGGCTTTTTCAACTTTCTGGAAGTTTCCCAGTACCTCGGAGTTTGGTTATGTGTCCGGAGATGGCAACAGGCTCGGCACCTATTACATAGGCCAAAAACGTAACCGGCGAATCGTGGGTATTTGTATTAATGCTTGAATGTATGCATTTACCTCTGCCTACCCCTTCGGGGATTACAGGTGTAAAGTTACGTTTATTTTACGCAAATTAAAGCTAAAAATGCTTCACAGACATCATAAGACTAGAGATTTATAAAAATATTGCCAAAAACGTACAAGAGCGTACCCATAGTGGGTTGGTGTTTTCGATTTATATGAAATAGCTATTCATTTTCCGGTGGTAGAATTTCCAGTGTCGCAACTCGAGGGCGTTGACAACACCACACTACTTTATTTATTTGCCACCAAATTGTAGCGTTCTGCGCTATTGTGTTAGATGGTATTGTATGACACCGTAATAACTATCACAAAGGTAAAACCACTAGGCCTTATGGGAGGGAACGGATCTACATTTTGACCTCTGGATTTGTGAAGATGTCTTTAGGCTGCAATATTCACTTACCATCAATGTTTGCCGGCATCATGACATAAAATATAGGTAGGTATATTTGTAGGTATATTTTTACTGGTGGTAGAGCTCCAGTGACGGAGCTCACGGGTGTAGGCACCACCGCATTACCTAATGCACTTGCCGCTAAATGGTAGTTTTCAGCACTATCGTGTTCCGGTCAGGTGGTAATGTGCGGCCCTGTAATTTCCAGCACAGAGGCATAATACCTTAGGCCTCAGGAGTGGCAACGCATCTGCATTTTGAACTCTGGTCATTGTGTGGATCTCTATAGGCTGCAGTCATCACTTAACATCAATGTGCTTGTTTGATACTTTTATTACATAAAAACAAAATATAATAAGAAAACGGAGACACTTACGTACCAAAAATGAAATGAAGAGTCAATTTTAAAAAATTCCCACCAAAAAAGGGCAAACACGATCCAGCAAGTGACAAAATCATTCCAAATGTCTGCAAAAATATGTGCTCGAATTTACGATCAGATTTCTTCATGGGAGCCGCGAAACCGTTGAATGGATTCAAACTTAAAATTGCTGATGGCATACATAGCTGATACTGCAAAAATACAGATACAATCTTATTCTTCTTATCTTATCTTATCTATATATATAAAAATCAATTGCTGTTCGTTAGTCTCGCTAAAACTCGAGAACGGCTGGACCAATTTGGCTAATATTGGTTTTGAATTATTTTTGGAAGTCCAGGGAAGGTTTAAAAGGTAAGAAAATATGAAGAAATTGAAGGGAAATAGTAATACTTCACATCGTTCAGATACAATTGAACTTTAGAATAGCATAATATATTTGACAACAAAACAATTTCAATTGATTAATTTATTATTTCTACCTACGAGTTCAGGTAGACAATTTTTATAGCATCTAGTAAGCATTATTGTTTATTGCAATACTAATAAAGTTATTACGGAATATCCAACAAACGCACTGACTTATTTATTCTATCTTATGTGTGGCAAACAAGTATGCAATTCTCATTAATGGTAAGTGAATAGGTACCAGAGCCCAAAAATATCTACACAAAAACTAGAGATTTCAATGTAGATGCGTTGCCATTGCAACGACCTAAGCTATTGAGCCTCTGAAACTGACTGGAACACGATAACGCTGAACACCACAATTTAGTAGCAAGTATGTAATGCGGTGGTGCATCACTAAAACATACACAAGAAATTACATAAACACTGTATATTTCATATTTTTTAACTTGGTTGAAAAAAAAGGCAATTACCAATGACAAAGCTTACCCCGATCGTGCACAAGAATATATGCAAAGCAATCAAATACGCGTGTCTAGGATACGTCAAAGAATAACATAACACAAGTACAGTGCATGCTCCCATCATCATCTGAGCCAAAGATATAAACGCTGCTGCCCATATTTTCTTCAAATACACACTTCTGGGCTGATCAACAAGCACTATCTTAACTGGGCCTACAAATTCTATTGCGTTTTCTTGATTTCTGTCGCCTCCTTTCCCTTTTAAACATTCTAGATTGCATCCTCTGTCCATAATCATCTGTATATCATTGATAGAAACAAAAAAATAAAAATATTAAAATCATAAGTAAAACAGTCCGTCTTTTTTTTAATGTGTCCGGTGACGGTGTCATTATTCCACAGATACAATTATTTTTTTATCCCGAGACAGTGACAAACCTACGCTTTTCTTTCTCTAGCAGTATCTTATCAGTAAGCTGCAGTCATAATAATAACATCAATGTGAGCTGCATGCCTGTTTGCCACCTTCCTTACATAAAAAAAGTTTACAGATAGAATGAAAGCCTGTGATTCGCTTATGTGAACCACAGGCGTACCACCTTACGTAGTATTTGTTTACTCTTTGATGTGAACGTGAAAAAGCGAACCGCGGGCGTATACATGGCGGATCCCTTGTCGACCACATCACGCGGAAAGTCAAACTTGACTCGAAACTCCATAGCAACTGTTCTGTGATTTTAAAATATATTCGGAAAAACGCAAAAGGTTGTTTTGATACAAAGAAAATTGAAAAAAATGATAACAGAGCCAATATTTATCTTTGAAACTGAAATCAACGGGTTGTATGATTTGCGTGCTTTTAGAATGTATTCAAATTAAATATTTGTAGCCGCGTGATAAAGCCACATATATTTTAGAAATATATTATTGGAGTATATCAGAGATAACGGTGTAGAATCCTTTATCTCTGACTCCATACGGATTTTTCCATTTTCTGGAAGTTTCCCAGTACCTCGAAGTTTGGTAATGTGCCCGGAGATGTCAATAGTCTGAATGCATACATTTACCTCTGCCTACCCTTTCGGGGAAACAGGCGTGAAATCACGTTACGATAAAACTATTTAATTTTATGATGAACGGACACGGAAACATAGCGAGCAGTGACCGTATTGTATAACTCCACATTTAGGGATAAAGCTATAATCCGCAACAAAATGACTTCCCCTCCGAGATTGAACCATCCACCGCCAAAACGATACTACGCTTCGTCTGCCATCATTACGTTTTATTATTCCAAAGGTACAAGGATCAGCTTTTTGATGAACAAATATAAGAAATACTTAGCTGTTATGAAACTGGGACAATTTTACCACAAAATAGAGCTGTTATTTGTAAAATTATCGTAATAATTTGTGTAAAATCTTTTTTAAATTTATCATTGACCAGTTAGATTTCTTTACGTAGTCGATGATCTATATATCAAAACGCAGTGGATCGTCATTCTCGAATCCTTTTTAGAGAGGAGGGACAGCGTATCACGCTACCTACGCATTTAATGTAAGCATTGATATCTCAGTTGTAATAAATGTACTTACCTATATAGCAGCTGCACTGCACTCATCATCAATTACAACTTTGGTCGCCGATAATCGTTGGTTTTATTTTCTTACAATCCTCGGTCCTTGGCACATGGATAAAACCACCGCTCTATTTGCAGATCCCAAAACAGAATTCTCAGAATTCTCCTCACAATCCACGCCTCGTTACAGAGAACTTGATGGAGCAACCGCTGATCTAACCGTCCATATCATAGCTATTATTAACGCAATTGAAATAAAATAAATGAAAGGAAAGCCACAATAAACTTTTTTATACATAACATAAAAGTATTTTCAACTGTTCCCCAGATGAAATCAATTACAAAAACTGTTCCATAAAGTACTAACCGAAGAAATTAATTCGATTGGCAAAGCAATTATCTGCAGTCACGATGCCTAGTGATTCATGACGATTATTACATTATAAATCATGAGAGTCAGACGTGCAAATTTACATAGCGCCTACAAGAATGTCGATAAACATGCAAATTATTTATAAGACAATTTAATGGTTCGATCTTGCAACGAAAATCGCAGTCTTTTTTCATTGTTTCTTTCTCTTTTTTTGTAGAAGTTTTCAAATTAAAAAGAATCGTCAATTTCTCTGCGCAGCTGACCAATTGGTCACCTTTTCCTCCGTTGTCACGAATAGCTTGCAAATTCTGAGTATCAAAATTGTAATCTAATCAATACTTGCAATACTTCTCATTATGTCATGCGAATGCTGCTCACCATATAAAGTTGCTATAAATAAACGTATTAAAAACAAAGAAGGAATTGAAGCAACCTATATGCAAACTTAGGGCCACCCCTCGTATAACTTTCACTCAAAAAGAGTGCATACGCGGCTTTTTCTCTAAACCAAACTTTACAAGTGCCCTACACCATAAAATATGAGGCACGGCCCTTGGATTAGAATCGCTTAAAAGCATTGTCTTGTTTTTCTCATGAAATGAGATGTTAGGAGTGTACGCTTTGAGTATTTCTTGTTATCCTGCCAGTGAACTTTTTATTTTTATGAAGGTATATGCCCTAATATTTCGTTCTCTAAAAAGTTTTTTCGCGCACAGAGGAATAACACCTTAGGATTCAGGAATGCGTCTGCATTGAAATATACAGTTTCATGGCGATGTTTACAGACTACAGTGTTACTTACTTCATCATCAACATCATTTCAGCCAAAAAACGTCCACTGCTAGTTAAAGGCTTCCCCCAAAGATTGCCACAACGGTTGGTCTTGGGCCGCCCTCATCCAGCGATTGCCCGCGACTTTCACCAGGTCATCGGTCCACCTCATCGGGGGCCTGCCTATGCTTCGTCTTCTTTACTTACAGTACTCAACAATTAATAATGCACATCGAGCCTACGAAAGAGATGATCGGCTCGTTTCGACTTAGTTGAGCGTTGTCTCAGCTGCACACTGCCTACGTAAGCACTGACAGTCCGGAATAAGTCAAAACTTGATCAAAATGGTCGACAAATGTCAAATAGATACGGTGCGAAAGAGATAACGCTATACAGGCACATAATAAGCCGAAGTCTCCTTCCTAGGCTCGATGTGCAATATTTATTGTTGAGCACTGAACTTCACGTTATTACTTTTTCTACCGCCTTTTGGAATGGTTTGACCACCCTTATTCGGTTAACTAACTGCACTAGTGGAAGAATTCTATTCTGCACTACTATTGTAGGTCATATCCCAAGCCTTCGATAGGTATGGAATAGGGCGTATTGTAAGCTGGAAATATTACTTCTTACTCTCTTGTAGTATTTATTTAAGTAATGGAAGTGGCAACCAAGCATGCAGTTCACGTTCAGTTCAGCCTATAGACACATATACAAAGACCGAGGTCGAAATACAGATGCGTTACAGTTGCGTGCCCCTACTGAAGCCTAAGGAGTTATGCCTCTGTGCCGGAAATTACAGGGCCCTACATTACCACCTGACCGGAACACGATAGTGCTGAACACTACCACATAGCGGCAAGTATATTAGGTAATGCGGTGGTGCCTACGCCCGCGAACGCCGTTTCCCCTTTTCCGATGGAATCTGAGTCTCCCTCATCTTTGAAGTCCCTTTGAAGAATCTACGCTATGAAAACTAGAGAAAATTATATGAACAAATTTGTGAATGAGTGGTGGAGTTCAATGACATAAGTCCGCATCGTTTAATCTCACTACCTACTTTTTTATGTTAGGCAACAAGCATGCAGTTCACATTGATGTTAAGTGATTACTGTAGCCTACAGACATCTACACAAAACCAGAGGTCAAAATGCAGATGCGTTGCCACCCCTGAGACCTAAGGTGCCATGACTCTGTGATAGTTATTACGGGGCCATATATTACCATCTAACCGGAACACGATAGTGCTTTATACTACCATTTAGCGGCAGATAGATTAGGTAATGTGGTGGTGCCTACGCCCTCGAGTTCTTACACTAAGAACTCTACCACCAGTAAAACATTATATTATACTTACATAAATTGCAGTGATATCGTATTCTGGTCAAGCGGAAATGTTAGATATTCGTTATTTTCACCACAGACAAAAGCCGTTTTGATAAACTCTTTGAAAAACCCTTAAAGATGGCAACGCATCAATATTAAGACCTTCCGTTTTCAAGTGGTAGATGTATTTGGGCTCCAGTTTTCACTTGCCTTGCATCAATATGAAATGTAAGCTTGATTACCACTTCAAATCCAAAACCATAGTTATTCAAGACCAATAAAAAATAAATGAAATTATAAGAGGTACCTACATCGTTTCCACGTAACAGACTGAACACAGGTTTCTTCTTAGATTAGATATGAAGCAACTATCAAGCTTTACGTTTATTGATAGGAAAATAAAAGCAGTTAGATTTACAGGTAATAACATCTAGGCGTTTCCATAATCTAGAACAACTAGAAATATGTTTATTAACATACCTCTATATGGTTTGGTGTGTCTTAACAACATATGTATGTATCTTCACGCCAGGTCCCTAATGGGGTAGGCAGAGAGTGTAGAGCGCCAGATATCCCGGTTCTGACAAACCTCTCGTGCCTCGTCTACCTTCATTATTCTCTTCATACATGCACGCCGATTCCTAAGACTTTTGATCCCACCATCAGACAGAACTTGACCTATTTGGTCATGGTAGGTCAGTTTTGGTCTTCCTGGGCCTCTGCAACATTCGCATTGTATATCTGTTTAGTCATTCGCTCATTCGACATTCTTTCTATATGCCCAAACCATCGGAACATGCCTTTTTTCATTTTTACACCGATACTATCATTCACACAAAGCCTCTTTCTTACATCTTCATTACGAACGCGATCGGTGAGTGATACACCGACAATCTTAACAATGTCGGTGTATCACTCACCTGTGATCACCACTGGTCGGCTGTCTAAAAAATATCTAAGGCCCATAGCACACGGCGTATTTTATACGCGCGTACTAACAACGCGCGTCTTCGGCGCCGTAGACGCTGATTGTTTGGTTTGTATTGATGATTCAAGCGCGCGTACAAAGGGGCGGAGTAGGGACAGAGAGGAGAGGCGTGTACGCGGGACGACTTTGTACAACTGTAAACAGTGGAGTTTCTGATCAAAATGCAAAGGCTACGAGCGACTACAGCGCATATACGCGCAGTAGAAGCGCGTTTCACGATCGCCTCGTGTGCTTAGGTTACAAGATTGCGTTCAAATCTCGTACCTATGAAGTGCGTATACGCGTGTCATCTACGCGTCGCCTGCGCGTATAAAATATGCCGTGTGCTATGGGCTTAAGCCAATTTACTATGTACCATATTATTAGTAATATAAGTACCCACTAAAAAATATTGGACATCGAGCCTACGAAAAAGACAATCGGCTATTTTCGACTTCGTAGCGCGTTATCTCTGCTGTATGTACTCGTACATTGCTTACGTAAATACCGGTATTGGTCGAAACTTGATCAAAATAGTCGACAAACGTCACATGAAAACGTGTGAAAGATATAACACTCTACAGACCCGAAAACCCGAAATATTTAATATTTCTTGTTGGATACTGTAACACAAATTGTAAAACAAAAAGAAGTCTAACAGAAACGTTCTAAATCTTGACGATATCAACACCTAAAATTCCCCTACCATTGCACATCAATGAAACTTGTGACACTTTTATATTCTCACATTATTATGATCTAAAGCTATGCCCTGCGATCAATCATATAGTCACGACGCAGAATAAACACAAATAGGTTATTGGGTTGAAGTCGTGATGAGTGGCAAATATCCAAACTATTTTGATCTCTAGCCGAAAGCCGTTTGGGTTCAATCTAAACCGTGACATTTTGATTAACCTTTATCGTTCGATGTAGATTATTCAAACAGCATCGATCAGCCGGGACGGTGCAACACTACCTTAACGTCACCGTCGTGATTGTTCTCATAAATCGCCCGCAGTGTTTCAGTAATAATTGCAACCATAAACTTCACGGTTGACATGTAAAAAGTAATAAAAACATGGCGTACCGCGGCTGTTTTGCCGCCAGTGCACCAAAATGCATAAAGTGGACGTGCCTAGCCCCTAACGTTACATTGTCCGGTGATTTGTGCACTGTACCGGTTTACAGGGCTCATGTATCGCCTATATTATCATACGGGCTTATTTTTTTACTTTGAATTAGTTTCGATAGTTTGATAAAAATGAGTTTGATTTTTTACTTTGAATTAGTTTTTATAGTTTGATAAAAATGAGTTTGATAGTTAAAAATATTTTTATACTCTCAATTTCGTTCAATATTTATGACAGTAGGTATACTTACCCGAATATTACTTGTCGTAGTAGGAATCTACTTATATTTTTCTATATTTAATTTTTTCATCATCATCATCAATGGCCTTTGCATCTGCGAAAGATGTTATGAACAGTGCTCCAGGTTGGCACATTAATTTAATAATTATTTTTTTACATCACCATTAAATGACTAATCAAATCGGTATTTTAGATAGCCATGCGTAGGTATAGATTTCACTTTATAATTTCTGATTATAGTAGACAAGGAAAAAATAGTAGTAGTAGCTCGTCTATCGTAGTCAATAAATTACGCTACATAATCAAACTACAATACATGTCATGCCATATACGAGTAGGTATGTACAAAAATTAATTTCTAAAAAGGAGTTTGTTTAAATCAAACCTAAAATTATGACAAATACTTGCACAAAGGTCTAAGTGAATATTTACCTGAATCCTTAAACCAAACATCAATAAACAAATGGAAAACAAAACAAGTATGTTAACCGTACCAATATGTTACGTTACAACGCACACTAAATTACAAACACCAGCAGTTATCATCTAGAAAGGAACATAACTCATAGCCCAGCGTTATTAAAAAAGCTCCATTCGTTTTCAATTTGCGAAAATTTTTTGTTTCATTTTCAAGGGGTTTTGTTTCATTTAGTCCGTTAGTCTAGGCAGAATATAGGTCCTAGGCCATTGTTGTCTCGTCGCATTGTGATATTCAGGCTAGCAGTCAACGAGCTATTTTCTCATTCCCTATTATGCGCTGTTATTATTCCCATTGTTAGCGACACTTACATATTGTCTTATTAACGCTCTAATGCATCAGAATAGATGCGCCCGTGTTGAATGGTTGTACTGCAATGGTGCATCGAAACTATGTACTTATATGTTATAGGAAATGTATGTAAGTTAGGAATTGTAGAGAGTTCCTGGTGTGTCCGTCAATCATATATTTCAATACTTAATGCGACAAAACAATCTGGATTATTAGTGTAGTGTATAAGAATGAATGTACCTACTACTTGATATTTTCAATGTATGGTGCAAACAAGCATGCAGTTCACATTGATGTTAAGTGATGACTGCAGCCTATAGACACCCACACAAAGACCAAGGTCAAAATGCAGATGCGCTACCACTCCTGAGGCCTAAGGTGTTACGCCTCTGTGCCGGAAATTACAGGGCCGTACATTTCCACCTGACCGGAACACGATAATGCTGAACACTACCATTTAGTGGCAAGTATATTAGGTGATGCGGTGGTGCCTACGCCCGCGATCTCCGTCACTAGAGCTCTACCACCAGTACAAAACATACATGGCACATTCTATTTGAGGAGAGTGATGTACCTATAGCGAATTATTCAGTATATTTCATTCTTTCAATTACCGCAACAGTACCTAAAAATTTCACCCAAACAGCACATTAATTTTACTAGCGATAGAGTTGGAGACTGACTCGTTTAATTATGAAATAATCTCCAAAAATTTCTTCAAAGACAACGGTAAAGCTAAGATCGCATTTTAGCCACCGCATATCATTAAAAAGTTGCGGTATAAGCGTCCCGCTGTAGCGAGAATTATAAATTAATATGCGGTCCGATAGTCAACTATAATAAAAAAAAACGAAAACGTTGTAACTGTACCTACTCCTATTTTGTCTTTTCATCGGTTCAATCAAACTCATTTTAATTTTGCAACGAAAATACTTTCTTAAAAATATTAAAACAAGCAAATATATAATCAGTAGAGATTTATTTCCAACACTCTAACGTGTATATAATCGCGAAGTTTTTCCACTTATTATTTTTTAACAGCCATCGCTTTGACCCTCCTATCGTTAAGGCCGAGCCCCTCAGGTGCCATCCTTCATTAATCTTATTCCCCGCGCTCGGAACTCCAAGAATCTTAATTTGAAGTTTCGACGCTCCTCTTTATCAGAACTATTCGAAAAGAATTCTCCAGTATTCATTAAAACGAGATAACGGAAACGGTCTTCAATTTTTCTTTCCGTTTCAAAATTTCTTTCGGGCGTTATTATTTTTTTTATTTGTTGATTTTTTTATAATATTTTTTCTTTTACAGAGATGAGCAGCAAAATTATTCTGTAATTAAATTAAAACACACAGTTATCAATGAGATTAATGTTTACATGTTTTCAAAACTTTCAAATATGGGTACCTGGTTTGCGACCGCTTATCGACATTCCTATTGTCGTTGTCATTGCTGTCAAATGTTCATGTCGATTTTTGCTTTAACTTAATAACAATAATCGAAATAATCTACCATTATCGCTTATTTCACCTACGAAAGCAAGAAAAACAATCAGATTATCACTACTGCTTTTAAAGGAATTATTCCCAGTTGCCCCCGCGGCGATTGTCACCGGAGGCAAATGGGACAAAATTTTCCCAGTTGCCTTCGCTGTACATTGCTTTCTCCATCGTAGAGAATAAAAGCGATTGGAAAAAGTAAATTTTTAAGCACCGACAGCTAAAAGTATGTATGTATCTTCACGCCAGGTCCCTAATGGGGTAGGTAGAGAGTGTGGAGCGCCAGATGGGAGACGTTTTCTTGGTTCTCGAGGGTGATGAATTCGATAGTGGTGTCAAAATGTAAATCCAAGATGGCGGCTGCATGGAGTAGGGGCTACAAATCGACATGAAAATTTGACAGCAATGACAACGACAATAGCAATGTCGATAGGCGGTCGCACCCCAGTATCCGCAACAGTTACGAAATACCGACATATATAATATGTCAATATGAAAATCGCTATATAATCGTGTTAAACATGAGAAAGATCCGTAAACCGCAAATATAGCTTATACCTACCATGACTCTAGCGATTGAAACGTTAAACAAGTTTCAGATTTGGTTTTTGGAATGGAAGAAGTGAAGATTTATGAGGTAGTAGAACTTTACATTATTCATTTGGGGGTAAATAGATCCATTAACGCGTTGCCTAGGCCCATCCTATCCATATCTGGAACGCCTGTTAGTATATATATTTCTTACGTACGTTTGTAATTTTTACTGGTGGTAGAGCTCCAGTGATTGAGCTCGAGGGCGTAGGCACCACCGCATTACCTTATCTATCTGCCACCAAATAGTAGTGTTCAGCACTATCGTGTTCCGGTTAGTGTGTAATGTATGGCCCCGTAATAACTATCACAGAGGTAAAAGATCTTAGTCCCCAGGGGTGGAAACGCATCTGTACTTTTAACTCTTTCATCTATAAGCTGCAGTCGTCACTTAACGTCCATGTGAACTGCACTCTTGTTTGCCACCACCATTAAATAAAAAAGCAACTTTTAATTTTTTTATCGTTTGAATATTGGCCTTTTGTTACTATATGATCAAGTGGAGCCATTTGTATTTGGAGCAGCATACGTAATTTCATTTATCATTTTCTGTCAGACGTATAAAACATAACTCGAATATTCGCCGCTCATAAATAAAATACGTTATCGGAAAACCTACGATACTGAAAGGAGTTGGAAGTTATATAGAAGTCGGATAAGACGAGGATCAAACTTGTTAAGCCAGGCTGAGATAAAATATCTCCACGAAAACATTTTTATATGTTTAACGAGTAGGTAACTAAGACGCATCCGAGGTGCTCGAGCGCGTCTGAGAGCCTAACTTTGACCTGTGCAGACAAACCGTGGCGTCTTAATGAAGTTCTGAGGTTTCTCGATCCTGCTTCAATGTATTCTCAAACGTATTTATTGAGTAATAAGTCACAATATTGTCTGTTGTGTTAGTGTAGCTTTGTAGAGATTCGCGGTCAATGGAGAGCATGCTTGGGATTACATTGGAGTAATTTACCCAATGGACTCGATACAGCTTGAACTGCCTAGAACATGACAATTGTATAGTAATATAACTTTAAAACATTACACACCTGTAAAGGGCTAGTTAGGTAAAATATTTATGCATTCACCCAGCTTTTGCAGTAACAGTTTTGTAGAAGTTACAATAAACAAAATGTTTCGTATGTTCTGATAGGTACCTACTCAGTTTTTTATATTATCATTTTACTTAGGACGTCGCGAACATAAAATTAAAAAAAAAACGTAACTTCACGCCTGTAATTGCATTCAAGCATACATGCAAAAATTCACCGGTTACGTTTTTGGCCCATGTAACAGGTGGCGAGCCTGTTGACATCTCAAATTTCGAGGTACTGGAAAATTTCCAGAAAATGGAAAAATCCCAATAGAACCGGAGATAAAGGTCTTTACACCATTATCTCTGATAACCCCCTACCCGGGAATCGAACACAGGACCTCAGCGTAGTAGTAGTGGCTACCACTAGGCTACCGAGGCAGTTAAATTACTATGAGTGAATAGTATATTAGTAATATTAATACTAATACGTAGTATTAGTACTTGTGACTTTATTCATTCGATTTCAAAGATAAGTATTCCCTTGGCTAACCTGGTCAGATTCAATTAGCTTTAATATTAGCTTTTCGGCTGTCAAGCAAATTACAAAGACTACCGAATTTATCCTTGAAATGAGAATTTACTATTCAGACCTACAATTCAATAATTTTGCGCTGAAGTATTAACTTGTAATTAGATTTTGTCTGAGAGAAATGTTTCAATTCGCTCAGTTTATTCTGCTATGAAGATATTTTAGAAGTTTACTGCTTTGAAAATTAATTGATTATTTTTATGATTAATTTTTACTAATTATGTAATCAAGCTATAAGTTATATGACTGACACTTAGAAATAAATTCATACTTTTACTGGCGGTAGAGCTCCAGTGACGGAGCTCGCGGGCGTAGGCATCACCGCATTACCTAATATACTTGCCGCTAAATGGTAGTGTTCAGCACTATCGTGTCCCGGTCAGGTGGTAATGTATGGCCTTGTAATTTCCGGCACAGAGACATAACACCTTAGGCCACAGGAGTGGTAACGCATCTCCATTTTGACCTTGCTCTTTGTGTGGGTGTCTATAGGCTGCAATCATCACTTAACATCAATGTGAACTGCATGCTTGTTTGCCACTTCCATGACATAAAAAAAATATATATTAGAAAATCATTCATGAACACCTAACAAAATATTTCTCGGATACTCACAAATTACAGTACTTAAATTTTATAATATGCCTCAGTCTAGCGGTAGCACATCACTACTACCACGCTGTCCTGGGTTCGATACCCGGGTCGGCTCTATACGGGATAAAGGTGTATCCATCATCTTCATGTAATCCTTCATCTCTTGTCAAAGACATTTGACTCTGTTTCTATTGGGATTTTTCAATTTGCTGGAAATTTTCCAGAAACTCGGAGGTTGGTATGCCTGAAGATGTCAACAGGCTCGCCACCTGTTACATGGGCCAAAACGTTTATAAAATCATACAAATACATATTTTTATGGAAAACTAAGATATTTTATACTAAAATCTAACCCAATGTCAAACAGGCAATCTCGTTCTCATAAAAAACAAAAATATCACCGATCCTATCAATGAACATTTTATAACATTTTTAACCGAGTTCAAAAAACGAGAAGGTTCTCAATTCGGCCGGTACATTTTTTTTTTAATGTATGTACGTGAATTTCGGCGAGATTTCTGGACCGATTTACGTAATTCTTGTTTTGTTTGATGCGGAATAGTTTCGAATTGGTCCCATAAAAATTTGATTCAGATAAGCCTCTCAGTTTTTATTTTATGAGCATTTTTTTACTTACTTTCACCTCAGACTAAAGGAATAAGAATAGACGGCGAGTTGTCATACAGTGCGTTGACTCCACTGACGTCCTAGATAGTCCTAATGCGCATGACAACAAGATGACAACAAGTGACAATGACACAAACAGCTTATTTACTCCTTCGTGGATAAAATTTTTTCATTGATTTCGTATAGTCGTGTAATAATTTTGTATCGACACTCCTAAACAATTTAAATTAGATATCTAATTGTCACGAAGCTAAAAGAGTCAGATTTTACAAATTAACAGATGTGAACATTAATCTAATTGGCAATGCAGCAATAAACTAAAAAGTATTAAATAAATATAACTACGTTAAGTGCTATTTACTAATAGGTTTGAAGTCGGTCCCAAGTGGTGCCAAGCCAAAATTACTAAAGTAGACATTCCATTGTATTAAAACGTAACTTCACGCCTGTAATCCCCGAAGGGGTAGGCAGAGGTAAATGCATGAATTCAAGCATACATGCAAACACCCACGATTCGCCGGTTACGTTTTTGTTCAGTGTATTAATTTGCTCGTATTCATATTTAAGTGATTAAAATATAATTATTTGTTTAAGGCTTAGCACCGATTTCAAACCTATTAGTAAATAGCACATATAAATAATAGATAAGATATAATTACAATTAAATCTTTATTATTTTTTACTTTTCAGTTTTGAAGTCGGTTTTTCTTGACGTAGTTATATTTATATTATAAACGAACCCTTTTTCTTACATGTACGCATATCAAAATTACGAAGTAAGCGTGCGCCCTTAAATTACCAAGTAATATCTACACAATATAGGGCAATGTCGTTAAAACTTTATTAGCACCACTTATAGTAATGCGATATTTATGACGTAAGAGAAAAGGCCCCTGAAGTTTATTGTTTCATGCTTGAAGAGAGACGATGAATAAACTCAACAATTTATGCCAGCTGTAAACTTAACAGTAACCATAAAGTGAGAGTCGGATAACAATCGCACAAATCTTTAGAGTTATTCTATAAATCTAATTGTCTAGCAGTCTTGAAGCTGCTGGTTTGTTCGTTTGCATTCGAGTGGGTGTTATAGGAATTTGTATTGCCTTCAATGCTCACTCAAAGCTTAGTGCATTGCCTAATGCGGTTGTCGTCCTATGTATATATTATTATTTTGTTGGACATTACGGTCATCGAGACGGGCGCCAAACGAACTGTACATATTATTTTATTTGCTATATATTTGTATACAGTAAATTTATTGTGTCATGCATGTAGCAAACAAGCTTACTTGTCGTATTATGGTTAATTCATTCTGTAGCCTATAGACTGGCTATTTAAATAAAATGGCGATTTACCTAAATGTAGATACGCTGCCATTCCTGAGATCCAAGTTGTTATTCATCATTGCCAAAAATACGGAGCCATACATTACCGTCGGCCTGGATCACAAATTATTAACATTGTGTAGGAATAACAATAAAAATAGTTCAAACTGAAATTCTACACACAATTTTTTCGGGCTGTTGTACCGGTCAGCGATAAAGTGTCCCGGTGGTGGTAATGTACGGCCACAGTCTAAAGAAAACGAACATGTTAATCTTCTAAAATAACAGCCTCAGTGGCAGAGAGTGGCAAAAGGTGTACGTCGAAATCTTTTGTTTCTATATAATGTTTGCTACAGTATTAGGCCTCTTGTACACAACAAGAAAAATCACCGGGCCTATGCAAGAATTCGTGTCGTTTCTACAAATGAACCGTGTACACTATTTCGGCGATGAGCAAGAAAAAAATTTGTCTGGGCTAGACACTAGACACGACGCGTGAACGTTGCTGCGGTGCGGTGGGGGGCGGAGTAGGGTAAGGTAAGGTGGTCAGCCGTCAGGTAGTTTTTGTACGTTTATTTAAAGGTAAAATTCCTATTTGACTGACATCGAGTTGTCTCTCACACCATACGGACGACTGCCCGAAAACCATCTTAAAGTGTACACATTTCTATTTGTCTTGTCTGTAGTAGCAACGAAAAGTTTTCGTCTTTAGATCAGACAAAATCCTTGTCGTGTACACGAGGAATTGGTCTTATCTGCAGCAGACACGATGAAATTTCTTAGCGTGTACAAGGGCTCTTATTTTGTCACTTTCGGGACATAAAAAAAACAAAGAATAACTTCACACTACAGCAACTGCCTCATAAAAACACAAAGTTTTTCATGGCCTGTTTGTACAAAAATGTAGTGTAACTGAGCCTGGCAGTCATTTCGGGTCAGTGTCACTGCCATCCATCATACGCCGGACGTGTCGGAAAAACTGAACGTATGATTCGCATCGTAGCCGCCAATATATCAGTCATGCACTCGTCACTTTCATGGTTGGCCTGAGTGATAAGCGGAGAGAGACTGAAGAACTGTTGTTATAAACAAAGCTAACGTAACTTCACGCCTATAAATGCATGCATTTAAGCATACATGCAAGCCCCCATAGTTCACCGGTTACGTTTTGGCCCATGTAAAAGGTGAGCATGTTGAAATCTCCGGGCATTTTATCAAACTCCGAGGAACCTGCTCGGAAATTGCCAGAAAATTGAAAAATCCCAATAGAAACACTTATATAGGATTTTACACCGTTATCTCTGATATCCCCAAACCCGCCAATCGAACCCAGGACCTTGGCGTAGTAGTAGTGGCCTGCTAACACTAGGCTACTGAAAATAAAGATAATAATGGTTAAGTATGATTATATTAATAATCAAATAGCGAAACTCAAGTGCCAGTGGGCAGGGCACATAGCTCGCAGAACTGACGGCCGTTGGGGCAGAAGAGTTCTGGAGTGGCGACCGCGTACCGGAAGACGAAGCGTAGGCAGGCCTCCCACGAGGTGGACCGACGACCTGGTGAAGGTCGCGGGCAATCGTTGGACGAGGGCGGCCCAGGACCGTTCGTTGTGGCATTCTTTGGGGGAGGCTTTTGTTCAGCAGTGGACGTCTTTCGGCTGAAATGATGATGATGATGATGATATTAATAATGGTAAGTAGTATCTACTTATAATATAAATAACTATAGGAAAAAATCCTACGTATTAAATATCATTGCTTTGATGTAAATAAAATAAAAATATAAGAATGAACTGCAAATCAAGTGAAAAACGCTTCATATCCTGACTTGAACCGCTAAAAAGATCGATTTTATCTATCACATTGTACTTAACTTGCTTGATATTTTTGGACCGCTGCTGAAAACGAGCTACAGTAAACATGTGTGAACCAACATATTCTCTGGAGAATGAAGTATCTTAATTCGTTTAGGTATTAGGTACCTACATGATTATACGGAAATTGTCATTGTGGGCGAATCACTTAAGAAAATGTTTGTAAATTGTACTGTATACAATGTTCGAAGTGCATGTTTTTTATAGCGGCGAAATGAAGTCGGACACGAGTTCGTTTTTCATCTATTTCCATGAATAACTTTTTTCCTTTTGAGGTACTGAACCTGAAAAAAGGAAAGAAGTTTATTTGGATCCCATGGCGCAGTACGTCGGACGGGTAACATCTACCAGATCCGTTAATTTACCCTAGGTATACCCAAGGCAATATGCTGGTCGCTTGATCTTCTGCACAGACACAAAAAAATCGACATAACAATAACATATTATTTTATATAGGTATGTTTATTTAAAGGTATGTAGATACTTTACGTATTTATGTCCCTCATATTCGCCAGTGTTAAATTAATTCATCTTTCCCGTTTCAAATTGTATTGAGTTATTTAATATTACTGCACCATTTCGTTGACTTTCTGCTCTACTCACTGGTTGACTGGGAGATAATGCCTAGGGGCTTTAAGTCCGCCATATGTACTTCTCATGTGCATTTAAGTATAAATAAATAAATACCTAATAGTTGTGATATAAGTGTAGTATTCACTTACCATCACCGTCAGTTGCTTCCCACTTTCGCCATTTAAAAAATACAGGGACTATAAAGGAACATACGAATATAGGGGCTGTAAAGGCACGTATCTATATAACACTGCATCCTAAGGCGTCCCTCTTTGACGGTGATTACGGGACTCCATTAGCCATATAACAAAGTATAAAGGGCCTTGATCCCCTTCGGACATTGTATATGGGTGGTTTATCTTTTCTACTATTATGACTCAGCCTTCTCTAGAATTGATTGTTTAGTACAGAAAATTGTGTATACAGGGTTACTTAATTTAAATTAACGCATCACCTCTACATCAATCCCAACAACATTTGTTCTACGACTTTCGGAAATTAATTGTTTAATTTTTTTTATAAAAAGTGACAAACAAGTATGCCGTTCACATTGATGTTAAGTGATGACTGCAGCCTATAGACACCCACACAGTGACCAGAGGTCAAAATGCAGATGCGTTGCCACTCCTGAGACCTAAGGTGTTATGCCTCTGTGCCGGAAATTACAGAGCCGTACATTAACCACCTGGCCGGAACACGATAGTGCTGAACACTACCATTTAGCGACAAGTATATTAAGTAATGCGGAGGTGCCTACGCCCGCGAGCTCCGTCACTGGAGCTCTACCACCAGTAACTTTAAATAAAAGTTTTACCATAGAATATTTTTATTTTGCCTCTGAACTGGCATTTACGCTATAGCGCTTAGCGGTGTTTTGGAGTGACGCAGCGGCGGTAATGCCTTTAGAAATCTTAAAAACATTTTCATGTTTTTTTTTATTATTTATCAAGATTCGTAAACAGTCGTAGAACAAATTTTGTTGGAATTGATACAGAGATGCTGCCTACAAGAGATGCGTGAAATTTGATCTTCACGCCAGGTCCCTAACGGGGTAGGCAGAGAGTGTATAGCGCCGGATACCCCGGTCCTGACATACCTCTCGTGCCCATCATCAAACTTGAGTAACCCTATATAGTTTCGTTTAATTTACAAGTACTAAAAGTAGGACGCTTTCTTTCACAGTATGAAATATCTCTTATTCCCGATAGCCCCAAATCTTAAAACGTAAATATTGAGATGACGATAATGCTTATGGAAATTAGGTTTTATGAAAAACTTGATAACACTGAACGCTAGTTACGCTACACACGATACCATTTACCTACCAACACGTAGATTAGGCAATGCGGTGATGCCTACGCCGTTGAGCTCCGTCACTGGAGCTCTATCATCAGTAAATTCTGGTTACATCTGCCTATATTGTAAACACAATAAATGAGATTATTAAAATAACACGATTTTCTGCAAATCCATTTTTAACCGATTAAAACTTTGTAACTAACAAATTCTAAACATTGAAATTCAACCGTTATCGTATAGAAAGTAATAGCGTTAAATGCGCTTGCTTTAACAGTAGGGCTGAACGGCATAATGAGACAAATGAGATCCACCTAATTCCCTGATTGATGTGCAATTGCTGTCCCCTCTTGAATGCGTACGTGGCTGTGAACGGGGAAACCCCTTGGAACCATGGCACTAAGGTGACGAACTAGAAATGACTGCGATTACATCTGAAGGGTAATGTAATTAGATGTTGTGATTTACGAAATATAACTTCACGCGTGTATTTGGCAGAAGAATAGGGTTTTTAGGGCATGTAATTAACAAACAAGCATACAGTTCACATTGATGGTAAGTGAGTACTGTAGCGTTTCTACATAAAAACAGAGATTTCAATGTAGATGCGCTGCACTCCTGGAGCCTAAGCTGTTATGCCTCTGAGCTGAAAATTACAAAACCACATTGCCGTCTGACGGAAACGCAATAGTGCTGAATACGACCATGGTAGTATTCAGCGCTATTGCCTTTCAGTACATCATTATACTCGTATTATCATAATAATATTATAAATTCGGCATCTAGATCAGATTTTTATATACACATGTACTTACAATTTTCTATTTACTCTTCACTGCCCGAAGGTTCACTGGTAGAGAATCCTTTTAGTATTCAGCTCGCCACAGGTATCATTTTGTGAAAGAAAGTTTGAATAAATAAAATTTAAGCAGCAGCATAAATTGCAATATACCTAATCTCAACCCATAATTAAGTACCTATCAACTCGCTATGAGCATATATTTCTTTTATTTTGATTAAATTAACAATTTGAATATTATAACTTAGTATTATATCACAACATTAAACACATGATAAATACGACAAACCTCATTACATGCCGCTGTAATTCTAGTAGCAAATAATGCACTGCGCAGATAGAGCACTATCTTCGCGCATATTAATCTTATGTGTACGGAATAAAGTTCCCGGGTCGCACCGTAAAGGTGTTCATCCATTGAGCGAAACAGCGCGAACATTTAATATTAAAGTAAAATATTTCTCCATAAAACAGATAGGGGGTGATTAAAGAGGAGTAACAGAAACCAAGAACATTTTTTTTTATTTTTTGTCTGTTTGGTACGTAATACCTTCAAAATTACTCAACGGATTTGAACGCGGTTTTCACAAGTGGAATACATAGAATTGGGAGCGTTGCCAAGTTAGTTTCGTCAAAATCGGTTAAAGAAAAAATAAGTATTGTGGTCACTGCAAATTTACTTCAAGAACTGCTTCAAAACTATTAAACTGGAGTTGAATGCGGTTTAAATAAACTTATTTAATTTAGACTAGCTGTGCCCGTGAATTTATCTGCGTAGAATTTATCAAAATTATTGTTCAGTATCTGCGCGGACGAAGTCGTGGGCACAGCTAGTAAAATATAATCTTTAAACAAGCAATAAACTGTGAGCTCATATTTATTTCTGAATATTTCTTGTTTGTTTGCTTTAATATAAAGCATCAATCTATTATTATATCCATTTAACTATTGTCTTTACTTAGTTCAGCTGGCAGCAAACAGAACAATTTTAATTACACGCTGCTGTAATTCTAGTAGCAAGTAATGCACTGCGCAGATAGAGCACTATCTTTGCGCATATTAATCTTATGTGTACGGAATAAAGTTCCCGGGTCGCACCGTAAAGGTGTTCATCCATTAAGCGAAACAGCGCGGAAAGCAATTTATTGTCACATAAAACGAATTTCTCTCGTCACACATTGTATTTCTAAGCATAATAGTCACTATTAATTAAAATTAAGATGACTTTCGCCGTATATGCGTTCGGGTAGGTAGGGTATAAAATCCTTATACTCGTATTATACAAAGTAAAACAATTTGAAACAGATGATATTTCAACTACGTTATTTTTACTGATTGATGAAATAGTCTCTAAGAAGGAATTTCCCCTTTTTTTGTCTTATATCTATACTAATAATACTATTAAGCTGAATAGTATGTTTGTCTGTTTGTCTGCTTGAACGCGCTTATCTCAGGAACTGCTGGTCCGATTTGAAAAAATATTTCAGTGTTGGATAGCCCATTTATCGAGGAAGGCTTATAACGTTTATAACATTCAAAATAAATAGGAGAGGGTAGGTAACATTGCAACTGCGCGAAGCCGGGACAGGCCGCTAGTGTTAATTATAAAATAATGTTCATTTAAATACGAAACGCTCTAACTATTTTAGAGACAGATGAATTTACAAATCGAACATAAAATGCTTATTTGCTAAATCATTGTGCTCTATTGACCTCGACTTTACTCGCATTTTCTACCATATATAATATGTTTGAAAAACAACAATGTAGTAAGTAGTAACTTGATATAACATCCATTATATTTTTTCTTTCAATATGCCTTGTATATTAACACAGAATACATCAAAACAGAACACCTTCGCAGCATCGCTGACTATTTAATGGAGGTGGAGGTTTATCAAATAAGTTGGATTGTAAGTGTGCTTCCAGCGGCATTTTATTATTTATTCTCTGTCGACTGCGCCGGGCGTCAAAACCGGCATGCGGTTAATATTTCACTGTGCCGACGTTAAGTCGACTGAGATTTATGGGGCGGCAATAGCCTCTGTTCTACAATTAACAAGCCTCGAGACGCGGTATCGCTCGTTCCGGACCTCCCCATATTTTGCTCGTCTATAATTAGGTGAGTTCGCAGGTTGCATAGGCATAACGGTTTTGTTATTGAAGTACGTCAGCTGAAACTGCAATTTAATGCTCCGTGGAACATGACAGATGACTCGTTTGCACACTTCACGCCTAGCTATTTCTTGCTGTATGTAACCAAAATCCGTGCAAAATGATTTATGATACAGTCTATTGACTATTGACATAATATTATATTGATATAGTCATTATTGGTTGATGATAACCACTTCCTTTCTCGAACACGAATTTTAATTGAGTCATGTCCCGCCTCGATAAAACCACGTTTATCGCAATTTTATCGTTGTTGTATCGTTCTGGGAAATCGGAGTACACTCATGGCCTTTTTTTTCTAGATTTTAGTTTGATCCGTATTGACGCGACGATCCCAATTTGCAATAGATTACCTATCGCAAGATAAGACAGTGCGTCGGCTCTTCTTTCTTTTTCATTTAGGAACCTATATTGTGTCATAATGCTACGAAGAATTGGTGATGCAGCAATGTGGCTATATGTCTAGGCGAGAATTTTATTTATTTTTATTTATTTATTCTTTTTAATGCTCGAAGATGGTACATAAAGGCGGACTTAATTCCACTAGGCATTATCTCCACTGATGAGTGGAGAGACTCGTGCCCAGCAGTGGGACGTATCAAGGGTTGCCATATGCCATAATACGGCCAATAAGTCTCCACTCACACGAGTGCTAAACGAACTGTGTATCACGACATATATCGTTGGCTGTGATCGTAAGCGTAAAATTTTATTTTCGTCACACAGATCTAAAAAAAAAGTTAGAACCTAGAGCTTGAAAAGCTTCACCAGTGGAACTCTCCAACCGATATAAAAAGTAGAAATTACGTGTCTATATCAATAAAAAAGAAATCACAAAATACGTGTTCCTATCATAAAATCCATCTCAAACGTAATATGATCTCCCAAAAATACATCACTGAATTCCATTCCAAATGTCCACCAAACGAAACATACAGAAAAGTGTACGTAACCGCCGCTCCACCGCATACAAAGCCTCACTTGCTTTACATGACTATCACAATGTCCATATATTCTGAAAGCCGTCCAAAGCCGACGCCACTCCAAATTAAACTATTGTCATTCAAAAGCCTGACGGAATTTAAGATGAAGCGTCAGACTAACGTAATTCCATGTAGAACATAGATTACCGCTCTCATAATATGACAAAAGCGTAGAAGTCCGTTTATATGACAATGTGTTATTGTCACTAAATATAACTTTCAGTAACGAAAAATTTTCTTTCAGAATACAAACGCGCTGCCATCCCTGAAGGACACTTTTTACGCGATTTTTGAAGAACCCCATATTATAGCACCGAGGGAACACTTCGGAGGGAAGATCGTTCCACAATTTACACGTTCTGGGCAGGAACGAACGGGAACACCGCACCGTTGAGCACTGCCAGGTGTCCAATCCGTGAGGGTGCAATTTCTAATATATGTTCGGCAGGTAGTACGGACTACGGTGTAGGAAAAAGGACGGAGTCGGAGCTCACAAATGAGAGCAGTATTCCCAAAATTTTATATTAAAATGGAATTATATCGTATTCCCGATATTATAATTCCGTGAAATACTGCCTCGCTTTATTAAGCACCCTTAGCTTTTTGGATGCTAACTTGGTCTTACACTCAGTGTGACTCCCGAATTGCACTCCGTTCGATATGTCAACGCCCAGGATACCGATACTCTTACCAACGGCGAACGGAGTTCCCTGGAACTGTGGTGCTACAATGAATTGTTTTTTTTAGCAGTGAACGCGCAGACTTGTGGGTGTCTTCGAGGGATTGAACTGTACTGAATTGAATCGTTCCCAATCCGAGACCCGCTCGAGAGAGCGCTCGACTTCAACACAAGTTTAGTCCTGCTTTCCTCGATTAGTGCCATTTACTGCATAACCGAAAAGTAACTAAATTCTTTACCAATTAAAACTTTCCCTAAATTATTAAAGAAGAATAATTTGATATCGGGCTAGTATCGAACATCCGACATCAGGATAATAAATCCGGTCGCTTTACCTACTAATCCCCCACATCCGAGCGTGGAATCTATCCCATATCCCATACATCCCTATTTTATTTAACCGATTTGGGATCCACGAACGACATCTTTTGTTAACTTATTAGTAGTAGTTAAATAATCGATATAATCCCTGCCCGAAGTCATTTTTTTCTTTTAATTTTTGCTTTAATATTTAAATTTACTTACAAAAATGTGCAAAAACTAAAAAACTGTCAATTTTAATGTGTTTAATGTTTTACAGGATAACGTTTTAGTAGTATTTAAAATTCAATTATATTTTAGTTTTCGTTTTTATCTAAGTATCAAAGGTAAAGAGTATCTAGAAGGACAGTAAAATATAACTTAACTTCATAACTCTATTGCCCCGAAGATGAGGGCAGAAGAATGTACGCATTACTGACATTTTATCATCATCATCATCATCGTTTCAGCCGAAAATTCTATTGCATATATGCAGAGAATATGTAATAATACTAATATATGGGAGGATATGCCAAAATAACCACGCTTGATATGCGGGTTGGCTATCGCAGTGGCGGTAATTTTTTTGCGGGACGATGTGTGATGTAACATATAATATTACACTATGGAGTACATTGCTGTATTCCTAAAATGGTAATTATCAAGTTACGTCAAAGCTAGCTGCTAGCAAAGCTAGCTACTACCATTACGCCTCCGAGGCTCGACATACAAAATTTATAAGATATTCCGTGGGTATTCCAGACACAAACAGCACAAGTAAAAGAATTCGTGAGAATGTCTACAGCACTAAAAGAACGAGTACAGCTTTCTTTCAGGTTACACAAAGAGCAAAGGGATAGTGTTTCGGGGAGATACGTGATACGTGCGGAGATAAAGAGAGAAGATAAGCGTTGTTTTATAATTATAGTAATTGTTACAAAATAACGCTTTAAAAAGTGTTAATCACCAATTTGAATTGTGGGTTAGCCACAAACTTGTAGAAGGGCTCTTTTTAACTCAAATAGCAGATATTTGGATTAAAAAATATGGCGTTGTCTTATATAAATAGTTACATTTATACAAGAAGCACGGAAGGTGTGTCAGGACCGGGATATCTGGCCCTTTACACTCGCAGCCTACCCCGTGTGGAACCTGGCGTGAAGATACATACATACATACAATTTATATAGATCTATTTACAAAATAAACGAGATAACGGATATAGAAATGCATATTTTTAATTCCCTATAATTCATACTATTGATCTTGTGAAAAAGTCTCACAAATCCGTTGTTAAATAATGAAACAAAATTGAACTAAAGAGAAAGCAGTTTTTTGTTTGAGATAAGAATGTGCACCGCACCTACTTAAGTACCACTCAAATTCATTACAGTTTTAAGTGAGTTTCAATCTCACAAAAAGCCACCTATTAAATAAATTGAAAATTGATTCACTTGTAAATCTAGAGCTGAATGCAGGGTCGTTTATTACTTTTCCTATTGAGCCATGACGATAACTTCTTAACCCTACTTGACGCAGGGTGAATAAGTTGCGGTGACAGTTTTAAGGGCGAGGAACTTCTCCCCTACGGCTTATTGACCTCTCACAGCTCTCACCCCACGAAATGCATTAACTGACACACATACAACTATATCATATATAACAGAAATTCCTATGGAAATAGTCGGAATAGCGTTGTGGAAAATAATGTTTTAAATCACGAAGGGACCGTTAAGTGGTACGTATCGATATTTTTTCCCTTCTGCTTTACGATACGACCATGCAAATGGATCCCGATATTGTTTATTCTATGTTTTTGTGTGAAAGCATTGAATATAAATGAACTGATTGTGGGGCTAAGTACAGGTAGGTACATGTTATAACTCTAACCTGCCTCTGATTCCGACTGCGGAAAGTTCCAACGTAAATAAATAAATAAAATCCATCCTATAACATAATGTAAAACGTTTATTTTCCAAATCCCATGATTAGACAACAATCTACTTTTTTGATATTTTCTTAAAACATAAGCGTTTTTAGTTATAAATGGCAAATTTTTATTATACAATTTCGCTAGTTCACCTTCACTAGAAATTATATTTATAATATATTGGTAGGTAAATTGTATATTGCTAAGATTTAGGCTACAGTACACAAATTTTAGCGATACAGATTTTTACATGATCCTCTTGTATTTAATTGATGAAAAAACACCACACTAAGGATTTATATAATTTAGAAAAGTAGTAGCTTTCTTTAATACTCTTGAAAATTAAGCAGTCACAGTATAGAATAAAAAAACACAGAAGTCGTTGATGAAATAAAGATTATAAAGTTATGAATAAACTGAAGCGCGCATGGCCCGGCGGCTGGTGTAGATCGTAAGCGATCTATCTACTCGGTTAAGCACTACGGGTGCAGTCGGGTAGTGTGATGGGTAACTGCTAGTGGCAAATTAGATGCACGTTTCCGTGCTTCGGAGGGCACGTTAAGCCGTCGGTCCCGGTTGTTATCGATAGATAGCAGTCGTTAAACCTTGTCGGAGGCCTTATGGGCGGTTTGAAAACATCCGACAGCGGGTTGGCCACTAACCCACCCACCTCCACCAATCCGCATTGGAGCAGCGTGGTGTAGTAAACTCTAGGCCTCCTCCCAAAAAGGGGAGAGACTCGTGCCCAGCAGTGGGACGTTTAATGGGTTGCCATTATTATGATTAGAAGAATAAATTTAAAATGCAAATGCATTTACTCGCCCATTTAAAAATAGCACCACCATAAAAAACCAAGCACATTCGTAGTCCCGTGACGTTTACAGGTGAGGAACGTATTTCTTGAAGCTCTCTGGATCTACGAGAGTGACACCCCAAATAGGTCAAGAGGCTTTATTCAAAGCTGCACTAGAGTAATTTATACACCTCGCAATTTTCTATTACTGTGCAAACACGGTTACTCTAATTATATTCCGGCGAACGGTATTTCAAAAATATATGCACTGTGTTCCTGAAAATATTCTTGGGAATATTTTATGAGATTTATTCTCTATGTATATTTCCTAAATTTTTAAGATTGTCTTTACGGACTTTGTGTTGTCGAAATATCGCAATCCGATTATTCTTTTAAAATCTTTTATTGTGTTTATTTTTTTATGTATTGGAAGTGGTAAACAAGCACGCGGTTCACATTGATGTTAAGTGATGACTGCAGCCTATAGACATTTACACAAAGACCAATGTCAAAATGTAGATGCGTTACCACTCCTGAGGCCTAAGGTGTTATATCTCTGTGCCGGAAATTACAGGGCCGTACATTACCACCTGACAGGAACACGATAGTGCTAAACACTACCATTTAGCGGAAAGTATATTAGGTAATGCGGTGGTGCCTACGCCCGCGAGCTCGGTCACTGGAGCGCTACCACCAGTAAATATTAATATTAAATAGAAAAGTTTGAAAGTTTACCTTGTATATACTGAACCTACTGTGTGTGTGTGTGTGTGTGTGTGGCGATCGCAGTGGCAGTAGTTTTATTGCATTACACTGCTACCCATCTTGCGTTATTGCACTTACTACCCTCCGATTGGAATGAATTGCTACCGCCATTGTTCGATTGACTGACTGCACTAGTGGAAGAATTTTGCTTCCACTAGTGCTTCAACTTTGCGTCAAGTCCCGACGCCAAGGTTAAAGTGTAAAGGACATATATCTAAAATCCCAGGAACACATTACTTTTAGCCTGAGTAAGTACTACTAAACTGTATAAACTTCATTAAACAGGAGAACCACCGTAAAATGCGGTAAAAAGCTGTAAAGATAAACTGTGAACCCAAATTAATTATGTTTCATATCTGACCTACTAAGGTTAATAGCTGAAATATTAAGACCTAAGTCCAATAAACTTTAGCTCCATAAAAACTAAGCAGGAAGTATATTGTATCTTTAAAGCACAGTGGTTTCGTCCAACAAAATGATTATTTGCTGTAATCAAACCACCAAAGGGTAAGGGTATACCTACTCAAGGTAAACTTTCAAACTTTTCTTTTTAATATAATATAAAAAGTTCACAATCTATGTGTACATTTATATACCTCAGTATATCCTAAAGCTATCATGAAGTTTGAAAGTCCATATATCTCATAGACGGATTTCTGGCACAGAGGCAAATCGGCAAATCAACTTATCTCTCAGGGTTGTTTGTATATTCACTTAACCATGTAAACTGCATGCCTGTCTGCTACCTTCACAAAATAAAACAAAAAAAATCTTCGTTCGTTCTTTATCCTGTAGTCTTGACATGTGTCAGCTAAATCCAGTTTATACGACGAAGCGTTTACTACAACATCTTGCGGAGCCAACTTGCATCTAACCACACAACAGTTATTGTTTTCAAAATCACTTATTCCCACGGGAATCTCTACGTAAAATCGTAGGAAAGTCAAAACTGTACGTTGAATATTTTTTTAAATAATACTTGGGACGAGTTCTGCAATAGAAATCGAAGCCAAAAATATCGTTTCCAGAATTTTTGTCTGTTTGTCTGTATGTATGTCCGGGCTAAACTCAAAAGTACTTAATGGATTTACTTCAAATAAAATACCGGTAATTTTCAAGGACACCGCATTGGGTAAGGTTAATAGGTAGCGTGCATCCAAGTGATGGCGATAGCTATTTCCTGCGGTTGTTACTTTACACGGTCCGAGGCCAAACGTATTTCGCTTTTCTGAGGACATTTGATGGCGTGAAGTATCCCACTTACCGCGCAGCCTGCGTAGCACGTCACCTTCCTGACGGTGACCAAAACTGGGATGACACCCTCGCGGAGGCAAGCGTCAGTGACGGAGAAGTATCGCCATCATCTGTCTGTAGGTTTTCTATGAGCTTTGAGACACGTGCTACTGGAGACGAAATCGAAGTAACTAATGAACGCATGCTGAACACCTGTCTTAGTTCATTTCAAGATGTGGTCATTTCCACCACCGATTGAACTATCAAATATGGGTTACCAGCTCCCCAATCACCGCGTCAATTCCGTAGAAATTGGGAGTATAACGCTGAGACAAATTACGATCCGGGCGAAATGACCATGTCGCTTTGTTCTGTTCAGAGCAAAAACAAATTTATGATACCATCCTTGAAAGCGTTGGACAAAACCAGGGTAAAATGTTTTTCTTGGATGCTCCTGGTGGAATGGGAAAAACATTTGTTACCACTGGCATACTTGCAGAGGTTAGGAGGCAAGGCAAAATTGCTATTGCTGTAGCGTCGGGAATTGCTGCCACACTGCTTCCAGATAGCAAGACAGCACATGTCATGTTTAAAATTTCCTTACATTTAGAGAGCGCCTTAACAACTGTTTTTGGTGTGTCATGTAACAGCGATAAGGGACACGTGGTCAAGGATTGCTCCCTGATTGTATGGGATGAATGTACGATGGCCAATAGAAAGGCTGTTGAGGCCGTAGACAGAACCCTGCAGGACATGCGCAGGAACGAACGTTTGAGTGGGTGGTGTCACATTACTTTTCACTGGCGATTTCCGGCAACCGCTACCCGTGGTAACGCGAAGATCGCGGGCTGACGAGACGAAACTGAGAAACGATCTTAACAAGTTCGTACGCTGCGCTTGACAATTAATATGAGAGCTTGGCTCGGCGACAATGCATGTGCTCAAGAATTTTCTGATGTCCTTCTAAGTCTTTGCGAAAGCATTCTACCAGAAGAGAGAGGTGGACAGGTGATGCTTCGTGGAGTCTCTCGGCAGAGATGTATCCTTAGCTTAGCTTAGAAGAACTCATCCTCGGTGTCTACAGGGACATCAGTCGTTTACTGCACCAGCAGAATACAACGTTTCGGGTGTGTGAGCGGGCCATTTTGACGCCCAAAAATGATCACGCTGCAGCAATTAATAGGAAATGAAGTGGTACAGTACACCTCCTTAAATACTGTCGTCGAGCAAGATGACGCCACACATTATTCCATGGCATTTCAAAACTTCCTGTCAGCAAGCGGACTTCCATCGCATACCATCAAGCTGAATTTAGGTGTCCCGATTATGCTTCTTCGGAACTTATCTCCTCCAAAGTTGTATAACGGGACCCGCCTTAAAGCCATCTCGCTCCACAGACACACCATTGAGGCGGAAATTCTTACGGGTTATGGCATTGGTGAGGCAGTATTTATACCACGCATTCCCCTCATACCTCATAACTTCACGTTCCAGTTCAAGCGCGTACAGTTGAATGTTTGCTTCGCGATGACCATCAATAAGTCGCAGGGGCAGACATTGAGGTCAACGGGTGTTAACTTCAGGACGAGTTGCTTCTCACACGGACAACTGTACGTCGCTTGCTACCGTTGTAGTCCTGACTCTCTTTACATTTTGGCTCCCGGCAGTATTTTTACTCTTTTGTGTCCGGGAATATATTCCTGCATTATTTTCTCTATTTCCTTCAGTCACATCTTACGACTGAACTCAGCAGGATTCCCATATGCCCCTTCACCTGCTTCGCTTGCAAAAAACTTATAGTTTTAATTTAATGCTATTTTAAAAGTTGCTTGCTTATAATGCTAAAGCGACACTGGCATCTTCGGTATGTTTGGTGCTGTACTGCCTTCACGCAGACGACGTTGCAGGCAGCAGCTTGTAATTTTAAAAATTCAAATGACAATTGCATGCAATTTTCAAAAATCAATTTCTGTTTGTTACTTTCGCTAAAACTGTAGTGTATTTTTTAATCTTTACTTTAAAGCGATACAAAGTTCGCCGGGCCAGCTATAGTATATTTCAATAAACGCAATTGTGTCTAATCTAAAGTGGAAATAGGGCCCTGATATCTTGAGAACTTTAGTTTCTATTATTCTTCATACATCACACATTCACCACTTAAAAAAAATGTTCCTTCGATAATTCGATAAATGCCATTATCTGTGTCCGCTTATGAGATGTCCTTTATACTGAAACACCCTTTAAAGTTGAAACTTGACGCTAGCTTGCATTCTACGCTCGTTACAGCTGCACGGAAGTCTTGACATGTGCCAGCTAAATCCAGTTTATACGACAAAGCGTTTACTATAACATCTTGTGGAGCCAACTTGCATCTAACTATAAGAAACAAGTTACACGACAATGTTCGCCTCCTTATTAGATAGTTTGTCACGAGATTTAACCATGTTTGGATTATCACTAACTGTATGCACAACCATGAATCGATATTGGTTTCTGCTTGTCATAGCAACACTATTAACTGGACCGTGAAATACGGGATTTCTGTTTATTCAAATGATATTCAAAAGCCGCACAAATGATTAAATATATGGCGTAGCTGGTTTTGCTAACATGAGTTAGCCAGCTAACGTAATGTGTTTTAACATTATTTTGTACGATTGGTTACACATCGTTTTCATTTATTTGATTGAATAATTATAAAACTTCGTGACACGGTAGCGCTTGATAGCAGACCAGTAGATTAGATAACGCAGTGGTGCCTCGAACTTCATAATTCTACCTTCGACCAACGCATGACGGGAGTTTACTTAGGCGTAAAGAGATCGCTAATGTGCGGCCCTAGTGAAACACGTACACCCAGTCGCTCGCCCATTTATATATAATAAAAATTTGTACATAATTTAAAAAATGCTTTTAGACTGTAGATATATTTTTTTTAATGAAGGACTTCACAACAAAATACAGCTGATTTCTTCCCATTCATAAGCAAAAAGAGGGACTCCTTGTGTTTGATTAAAAGAATGGAGGAAAATAAAATAATGAGCAAACATATGAACTTTTTCGCATCAAAGAGAAAAAGTGATCAAGTGATTCTGCTAAAATAGCCGATATTGTTAGCAGAATTGTAGTGTAGTATAACAGAATTTGAAGAGGCTTATTGCAAAATGTCAGAAAAATCACACTGGAATTTATATTTAAGCCAGGATTTAAGCGTAAGATCCAAACGCTGTCAAAATACAAGGGTCATATTTTATTAGAGATCACAACAAATAGGTACATAAATTCCGAAACGTAGACACGGCGCGAAAATCATCACGATTACTTCAAGATTTATTAAGCAAGCCTTCAAACATGTTAATTTGTACTACCAAATACAGCTGAAAACGCTGTTACCAGTCCGGTTAAGGTTTAAGCCCATTAACTTTGAATTTGAAATAGAGTAGACCATAAAGTCTGCGGATGAATGCGCGTGCTGCGAACACAGCTCGCCAAAATGGCACTCTATCTCATCGTGATAAAGTATAATGCGCAATATAACTTTTACTTAATGTACGACTACGCTGAATTGTGAAGTTATTAGCCGCAGTTAGGTTTCGAACAAACGAACTATCGATCTCGTTTTATAGAATAGCTTGTCGTCTTTTATTTTGTCACGAACACTATTTTTAATGATTATATTCCTTTTGAAGGAATAAAAAGGTTTGGAACTTGAGGAAAAATAAAAAATACGCTTACACTCAAGGAAAAATAAAAAATACGCTTACACTCACAGCCCCACAGTAGGTATAAATCTGTATCGTGGGTGCCGTTGTACACACACAACACATACACAAACACCCAGACCCGAAACAAATACCCGTAGGCCATACAAAGATTTGTCCCGGTGCAGGGATCGAACCCGCGACCCTTCGAATTAAACGGCCAACTCACACCGCTGGACTAACAGGGTCGTCTAAAAAAAAGTATTATAAATAAATTAACTTATATAATATATTACTGGTTCCATTGCAAATTGTTTTGTCAACTGACATAAAATAAGCACAGCTACTCGTTTACGTACAATTGCTAATACAATGGCTCATTTAGCAAGAAGTTCACTTAATGTTTACTTTTTATATTTATCTTGCGTCCAATTATGGTAGGTATCATCTATACTCCTACTGTTACATACATAGATTTATTATCTACTTGTTACATACATTAGTATTAGTATTAGTATTTGAAAGAGATGAACAGAGAACAAATGCAAGGGTAGTGTAGATGATGCAGTGTTAGAAGTGGTGGATGAAATTGTATATCTGGAATGTGCTTTTAGCAAGGATGGTAGGTACACCACTGACATAGAAAGAAGAGTGCTTGCTGGGAATTGCGTGAATGGAGCGTTGGGTAAGCTGCTAGAATCTAAACATCTCAGCCAGCGGGCTCGGCTAGCCGTACATAATGCTGTACTTACTCCAACGCTTTTATATGGAAGCGAGAGCTGGGTATGCAGGAAAAGGCATGAAAGTAAGTTGAACGCGGTCGAGATGAGATCTTTGCGCAAGATCGGCGGTGTATCACTCACCGATCGCGTTCGTAATGAAGATGTAAGAAAGAGTGAGGGACCTGGCGTGAAGATACATACATACATTAACTTTACTGTCAAACAGAAATCAGTATTTTAAAGAAAATTAAAATACAGACAATACCCAATACCTCAAGTCAGCCGTACCAACATTATAATTTCAAAAATAAATATCTGCATCCATTTTAAGAGCTGACCGTCACCTACGTAAAAGTGAATTACTGGGTCTCTTTGCCGGCATCGTTGACATATCGTGCGTATTATATACAGGTTGAATCTTTGATCACTCTGGATTCAAAAACCTTTTAATGTTTGATTCATCATCATATTTATCCTTTAACTTTTCTTTGAAACTAAAAAATCTTTAATGCTTATGTTCTTTTTACTCACGTCAATCCTTGCAAGTTACAATAAAATAATCAATCGCAGTCGTATTTGTATACTCTTTGCACAAAACAGGGAACATGACATGACATGTCATGTCATGTCATTTTATTTTTAATTTCGATTTTTGTAATGAGTATAATCTTTCACATACCTATTATGATTTTACACACAATAGGTACATTCTAACAATATTTAGTTACCACTTGCTTTACCAGTTGTAACAAAACAATCTTAATACAGGAAACACAGTAAAGTACTTCAAGCCGTATTGAGTCATCCCGGTTTCCAGGAGTTGATCGACTGGCCGTTGACACGGCGTTTGTCGTGTCAACTGTCAACGGGTCGCCCCTTGACGCGAGTTTACACTGTCTACATCGCCGACAAGATGTCAAGGCGAGGATTAAACGCACCTACCCGTATCGCATCGCAAATTATTATTAAATACCTAATACAAAAATCAGGTTTTTGTCAATTCTTGGTGATTCTACAAACGAAACATTTAATTAGAATGACGTTTACTTTTGAAGCTACTTCTATTTATGTATGCTCATTGTGTGCTACTCAATAAATTGAGTTAACTTATTTCAAATTCGAATATAAAAAAATAGTAACTATGATAAATCTATTAACACATGATTAATAAATTGCGAAATACGACTAATACTTTTAAAATATTCGTATATGTAAAATACCTGAATGTCAGGATAAAGGATAATGATTCTGTCAAACAGTCATTCTGCAAAAATATTCGTGGCTGCGCTTTTTAGGCATTTTGAATAGATTTTAAAGTTAGGCTTGCAGAATTAGGACGATTAGAGAAACCTGCCTCCACATGATATATCATATCTCAATTAGAGCCAACTATTTGTCATTGCGGACCATACAGTCTCGTCTTGCGAAAATTTTACATAAAAATATTTTTGTGGGAACATTCAATTCAATAGGATTTCCTTCATTTTTCCTTACATCCTTCTGTTTACGCCAAAATCGATATCTCTGTATATGAGTACCTATCTGCATTGTATACATGCCTATTAAAAGGGGGGAACTGCACGACAAATTCCGAGTTAATCCACAATGTGAGGTATTTATTAATAAATACTTTGACCAGGAATTAATGCAATTACGGAGGGAGAGTGAGTAACTTAACTTTCATAATTTTGTACTGTTTACCTAGTGGTAAAGCACAATCACTAAAAGGCCAGTGCTGAAAACTTTAAGAGATCAAAAAAATTAGAACAGGATCAATGGACAAATAACTGACGACCTGGCGTGCGAATAAAATTTTCGATTGAAAATTATGATGCCTTTTTATTTAAATTGATATCATAATAAGGCGACCAAATATTTATACAATACAACAATAAAAAGAATAGTAGTGTATTTGGGACATAGAAATGCAAATTTTCACTAAGTTTGGTGGAAAATATTTTTTTTGTGGCTGATCTCAAAATCGATTTTTTTACTATTTCGCAAGAATTTTTACAGTATTTTGAAAAGAAATGCAATTACAAAATTTTTAGATTTTTATTATTGCCCACAGCAGTTTAGATTAATCCCGTCTGAACGGGCATAACGACACAGACAAATTTCAAAAATATTTCTCTAGTCGAACATTTATCGAATACCCGAATTCACAGTGGCAATAAAGGTTAGTGGTGTATAAATCTAAGTGTCTCCGATTGGTGACTTTACAATATCGTCCCAGTGACCTCGAGTAAATCAGAAGGCTTGTATAGGCGAGCAACGAGCCGGCTCGAGGTAATGCTACGGAACGGTCCAGTTTGTGTGACGCCTGTTATTTAGATAGCTTCCTAAGGCCTTCCGATCCATTGTTCACTACTTGACAATACTACTCCTTTATCATTCCGAGTGCTTTGGTGACAGAGATTGTCGTTGAAATCTTGGATTTAGGGTCCTTTTCCACCAGAGATGTGCTATGCTACGTTGCGATGGATAGCTTAGCACCGGCACCATACGTCACACACGTATTTGCTCTTATATGGAAGGATGTGTGCTACGGATGCGAGCTATGGATGGATGCATGCTGTGGGCCGTCGCGAGTGGTATAGCTACGTGCAGAGCAGAGTACCTACCTACAATATGCTGCACACTCTGCGGCAGCGCATCTTCATAGCGCATCTTGTACAGTTACATAGCATAGTATTGGTGGAAACGGTCACATAGCCACAGTACAAATATGAACAGTATGGAAACTACGTACAAAACTTTCGAAACGGTACACTAACACAAACATGCGCATGTTTGTGTGAGTGTGACGTTTCAACGCTTTGTACGTAGTTTCCACACTGTTCATATTTGTACTGTGCATGTGCACATAGCGGTCGCGTAGATTTCACATCTTCACAGCATAGCTGCGTGGCACATCTCTGGTGAAAAATCACCCTAAAACTCTGTGTAGATTTGGAAGGAAATAAGCTTTTATACGTCACACACGTATTTTTTTACTGATAATAAAAACTTTACGCCAGTTATTCTTCGCATCCTGATCGCAACACAATATTGATGAACAGTACCATTTAGCGGCAAGTAGATTAGGTAATACTGTAGTGCCTACACCCGTTAGCTCCGTCACTGGAGCTCTATCACCAGTAAAAGCTAGAAAGTCTTACCGTGTTTTATCATTTAATTTCACTGTGAGACAACGTTGATAAAATTAACAGAAATACTGAATAAAACTCTGATAAGTTAGGTACCTAACCTAACTTATCAGAATCATAAAGATAGCTAGAAGCTTTTAAAGACAATCCGATTTATTAGGATCTAAAGTAAAATTGTAGTTAAGGAAACACTTAGTGCATCTGTGAACGTTGAACTAGCCAATCAAGTGGAGAGCTTTTTAAAATTAAAAACTGTGGCGTTTGTGGCGTACCTTTTAAGCCATGAACCACGTCCAAGCTAGCACTAGCTTGTTATTTAGGTGAGTGCTTTCGTATTATCCGCTGTAATTTCTTAGAATGTTGCTGAACATCTCTTATTTGGTACTTAGTTTGATTTAGTTTATATTATTACTAAATATTTAATAATAATATAAGTAATAAATTATTACTAATACCAAAATGAAGTTATCATATATTAGCATTATAATTCTTGAACTTTTAGCCTGGGTTGCACCAAAATATGTATTTGTTAAAGTTAGAGTTATTGTAACATTTCACATCCTTCTCTAACTTAAAGAAATCTGGTAAAGTTAGAGAAGGATGGGAAATGTTACAATTACTTTAAAAACGTAACTTCACGCCTGTAATCCCCGTAGGGGTAGGCAGAGGTAAAGCATGCATTCAAGCATACATGCATACACCCACGATTCGCCGGTTACGTTTTGGCCCATGTAGTAGGTGGCGCGCCTGTTGACATCTCCGGGCATATTACCAAACTTCAAGGTACTTGGAAATTTCCAGAAAATGGAAAAATCACAATAGAACCAGAGATAATGGACTTTACACTATCATCTCTGATAACCCCCTACCCGGGAATCGAACCCAGGACCGCAGCGTTGTAGTAGTGGCCTGCTACCACTAGGCTACCGAGGCAGTTACTTTAACTTTAAAAAATATCATGGTGCAACCCAGGCTTAGTTTCGTACAGTACCCATCAAGAAATATTGAACAGTCAGCTTAAGAAAGAGACAATCGGCTAGTTTCGACTTCGTAGAACGTTACCTCTGTCGCACACCGCCTACGTACGTATAAGCACTGATAGTCCGGTATTGGTCAAAACTTGATGATCAAAAAGGTCGCCAAATGCCACATACATTATATACAATTACATAGGTAAGGTGCGAAAGAGATAATGCTCTACAGACCCAAAATAAGCCGAAGTCTTCTTCCTGGGCTCGATATGCAATATTAAAATTTCTTGTGGGATACGTTAAGTATTTGTATATTATTGCATATGTCTCGTGAATAAAATAATGATTTTATATGACTGAAAAATCACTGCTTCAGTAGCTTACTTACTTTTACTGGTGGTAGAGCTCCAGGGTCGGAGCTCGCGGGCGTAGGCACACCGCATTACCTAATTTAGTTACGCTAAATGGTAGTGTTCAGCACTATCGTGTTCCGGTCAGGTGGTAATGTACGGCCCTGTAATTTCCGGCACAGAGGCATAACACCTTAGGTCTCAGGAGTGGTAACGCATCTGCATTTTGACCTTGGTCTTTATGTAAGTGTCTTTAGGCTGCAGTCATCACTTAACATCAATGTGAACTGCATGCTTGTTTGCCACTTCCATTACATAAAAAAGCCTAATTAATGTTAGTACGCCAGTACTGCTACGCTGGGGTTCTGGGTTCGATCGGTTTGTTGGGCTTCTCGACCCGAGAATTCCTAACAAACCCTAGTCTGTGACCTTATTTTGCTCAACTTGGTTGTGTACCACTGTTTTGTCCCCAACCCAAATTACTTGCAATTTTTGAGGTAATCTTTTTCATTACCCTATTACCCTTACTGTCCGTCCGTCTGTCCGTTTGTCACCAGGCTAGAAGTATATCTTATTAACCATGACAGCTAGACAGTTGAAATTTTCACAGATGATGATTTCTGTTGGGTCTTTAACAACAAAAATACTTAAAACAGAATTAACACATAATTTTTTTATGTTATGGAAATGGCAAACATGCACGCAGTTCACATTGATGTTTAGTGATGACTGCAGCCTATAGACACTCACACAAAGACCAAGGTCAAAATGCAAATGCGCTACCACCCCTGAGGCCTAAGTTTATGCCTCTGTGCCGGAAATTACAGGACCGTACATTACCACCTGACCGGAATACGATAGTGCTGAACACTACCATTTAGTGGCAAGTATATTAGGTAATGCGGTAGTGCCTACGCCCGCGAGCTCCGTCATGTTGACTCGACCGACCATCCAAATAAAACCTCTTAAATATGAAATAACTTAAATCATACCTAGTCAATTTCCCAAAGAATTTCCTCTAATTTTAAACTAATCTCAAAGGATCCACTCACAAACCTAAAGTATGAAATCATTCACCTGTCAACCACTCGTCCCATCAAGACCGAAATGTATGCTTAAACATAATATTTCCGTCATAAAACATAACAAGCTTATAAAACCGCAACATAATCGTGGGGGTCCCCATCCGTTCCCGCAGGACCCATTCCGCGTAGCTCGCCCCGAAAATTACTCGCCCTGCGTAATTTTGAGCTTTTTCCTTTGTTATTCTTTAAGGCCTCCCGAGGATTGGACGTTATGATCTCATTTTGAGTTATGAGAAAAAACTCTTAGGAGGTCCCGGCTCGAAATCATTGTCCGCAGGATTAGGTGCTTACTGGGAACTCCGAGTGTTTTTAAGAGAATTCTCTTTTTTATTTTTCCTTGCCAACTGTTGGGTAGGCGCAATTTATTAATCTACTTATAAAATAGAAATTAAGCTTTTATTATACTCGGACAGGGTTGGAACGGATCACCTGTTTGATATCGTTTTTATGTCTATAATTTACCTAATAGGTAAACTTATCCAATAATTATAATGGCCTAATTCTCAGAACATACCAGTCGAATCGGCACTAAAAATCCACTTACTTGCTTCAACCTAATCACGCGTTCTTTGTCAGATCAAGAAAACAAATTTATTCAGATGCAATTCAACACAGACCAATCAGCCTTCCTTCAATTCAACGACTATTATGTAATTGAAAATTACGGCCCTGAACAATTTTTAAAATATAAAGAAAATAATTAATCCTCAAAACCAAGACTACTACAGGAATATCACTTAAAGCAACAATTTCAAGCTAAGCGAAGGCACAATGGACTATTTGTGAAAATTGTACAAATATCACGAATAATTTAATTGTTACCAAAAACCCTTTCATCCGAAATACTTTCTTATATATATACTTAACACGCTCATGTGGTTTAAGTGTTAATTAAAAGATCCGGTGCTTTTGTTTCAATGTAAATATTAAAACGACGTTACCTTTTATGTATCATTTCATTTGAAAAGGATTGTAATGTTGCAAGGAACTCTTACGGAGCCATATTGTTTCATGGAAAATGACACTGGTTGTCGTTAAAGATCCTAGAATAGAAAGATAATAAAACAAATAGCAAGTCTTACAAGCAACAGTAAAACGTCAAGTTTAGGTGAAGTCGTCTCAAGTTATTCCGTAGTCAAAGCCCCTAACGGCACCGACGGGTCACACTGTGGACAGATTTTATTACTTATTTTAGTTACTTTATGTTGTTCCTGAACATTGAGCAACTTTAACCGTGTAGTTACAATTTTATCTCTTTCGTTCACCTTTTCTTGTTACAGCGAAATTTTCCCTTGGTAACAGATCAAATGAGACTTCATCTTCTCTCGGGATTATAAAAGTTTTTAATGTTTATAAAACTTCTTGTACGTGAAAAAATGTTGGTAAACTTTCAAATAGGATACTTAAGTTAGAAGATAGGATCTGAAGTTATGCTAAAATTAATATCCTATAAATATTATGTCATCAGAAGTAAGGAAATTATCTTTATTTGGGGTAATATCGAGTTCAATCGATCGAACAAGTGACTTTGAAATAAAAATAAAACCAACCAGAACACCACCAGTACTCAGAAGTTTTCCAGGAAAAAGCGTATAGTTACATCATATTCAAATAATGTATTAAGTACCTATTATACCTGTAGTATATTACCTGTAGTAGGTACGTATTTGGTGATATTATGTTACCATGGGACATAAATACCTACTTATTATTTCCACGAATTTTAATTGAAACTTTACGATTCAAACTTCATATAAAAATATCTAGGTGCTTAAAATATTTATGAAATTATTTTTAATTTGTGTTATAAAGTTCTGAAATCAGGCTCAAATACGTTTTAACATATTTCAACGTACACTTTGGCATCCCTATGAATAATCATGAATTATTCTTGTATCACCACTAATGGCTAAACCTTTAATATTATCTACACTCAGCACGTACGGATTCCCATAAATTAATACGTGGTACGTTCAATTCCGGCGACGTGCAATTTTCAGTAAAGCCCATCGCTTCGTCCGCGAAATGTCACCGATTCGCGAATGAAACCGGTTTGATCGCACGCATAAATGTGCATGGACTAGAATTGAGAGTCCAGTCGCGTGCACGCATATTGTTATTCGTATAATTTGCCAGAACACATCCAAACAGCACTACTGCGTTGCTGTCGCCGCGCATCCACCGGGAGGATGAAAGCGACAAATCTGTTGTAACATTGGCTTAACGGCCCGCGCTTTGGGTTTGGTACAAACTAAAGGCGGTTTGAAAATTCAATTCTGGGGTAGTATTGCAATCATACTAATTTTAACACGTTTAGGGAGTAGTTTCTGGAGGACTGAGGGGAGCTTAGCTCTTAATGAGCTGTCAAGGACACGATCCTCAATGAGGCGCACTAGTAGATAGTCTGTAACAGACCTGCAGATCTGCTAGACTACAGTAGTCTGCGAGCTGTTCCGTATCTCAAAAGGAAAAACTGAACCCTCATAAGGTCACTTGTGTGTCTGTCTATCTGACTGCCCATGCCCTTCCCTCTCCCGCTTTATTGCCAAAACTACTGCGCCTATTTTATTAATAAAATACAGAAAATAGATATCGACAATAGATTACAGAAAAACAGTTACGAAGTCTATGGTATATAAGGTTACATAGGAAATCTGTCAATTGTCCAGAACCCTGTATCTACCAGTCCTTTAATCAGTATGAGTTATGATTGGTGTTGAACTTATGACAAGTGAATGCTACACTGCCTATAGATATTTACATAAAAACAGAGGTCAATATGCAGACACGTTAACATCCCTGATGAAGTTGTTTTACTTCCAAGATAGTTATTAAGGGCATATCTACATTACAATTTAATCAAAACACGATAATGGTGAACGGTTTGGCGGCAGAAAGACTAAATAATGCGGTGGTTCCTACGCCATCGAGCTGAGGCAACGAATCCTCCTCCGACTGTGGTTCATTGTGTATCTAAAAGATAAAACACTTTTTATCCGTGTACTCGCCTCCGCTTTTAACTTAAACAGCTTAAAAGCACTCCGCGCAGTGACCAGTAGACAGCGTCCGCTAAAATTACACGCCACTCAACAACAAAACTTTGCTGACAACGACATTACTATTACAAATCAATTATTGTTCATCATAATAACACAGTATATGAAGATTCTATAATACGTTCTTAAACTGTGATGATAATATGTTTTACTACTTGTGAATTAAAAGTAACATAAAAAGGTAGGTAAACGATAACTTGTCCTACAAAACACATTTCCCACCACGTGCTCATATATCCAGCAGTATTATCTGAAATATCAATTTAAAACCTGGACCAACGGCTTAACGTGCCCTCCGAAGCACGGAACCGCGCATTTTTATTTGCCACTAGCGGTCACCCATCACATACCCGACCGGCGCGGTCGGGTGTGTGATGGTCGTATCATACAACCGAATAGATCGCTTGCGATCTACACCGGGGCCATACGCGCTGAGATAGTTATTAAGGGACTACACATTATTTATTTATTTATTTATTTATTCTTTAAGCACATAAGAAATGTACATAAGGCGGACTTAATACCTAGTGGTATTCTCTACCAGCCAACCTTAGGGCCAAATAGAGCTGTCGAAGGTGCATTATAAAAAGAAATTTTGAATATAATGAAAACAATTGTTACTTAAAAATAAATTTATTACATAAATATTTATATAATATGGTAAATAAAAATACAAAAGACATAAAATATATACTATACTACAGAATACATATATAGACTAATATAGACATACAAACATAAGTTTATAGATACATATAAAAAAATATATATACATTCATATTTATTAACAGTAGCAAAATAAAACAATGATGATAGTGCAATTACATTATTAACATTCATTAGAGGAAGATAAGTAGTATTTTTTAAGCCTGTGATTTAACGATACTTTACTCGGAGCCTTCTTGATATCTAGGGGAAGCGCGTTCCAGAGCTTGATTGCTGTAACAGTAAAAGAATTTGAGTAAAAACCAGAATTGTGAGAAGGAATTTCATATATGAGATTGCCGGCAGAACGAAGATTGAGGTCATGAGAATCACCAAGGATTTGAAAATTTGATTTTAAATAAATAGGAGCACAAGGATCATTAACGATGCTAAAAAACATACGGAGTATCCGAATGGACCTCCTTTCGCGGATTGGTAGCCATTTAAGCTGAGAACGATAGCTGGATATATGGTCATATTTACGCAGTCCGAAGATGTATCTAATACAATTGTTGAGCATCCGATCCATTTTATTAAGCTGGTCTTGTGTTAGGTCAGAGCAGCAAACATCTGCATAGTCAACAATGGGCAATACCAACGACTGAACCAAAAGCGTTTTTGTTCGAATAGGCAAGAAATTTTTAAAACGATACAAGGAGCGCATTGTTACTGTTACTCGTCGATTTATATCGGTGATATAATTTTTCCAACTTAATTCTCTATCAATAATTAAGCCTAGATCTTTGACATGAGTTGATATTGGGATAGTACTGTTATTATAAAGAATAGGAGTAATCCTGTCGTAGTATAGTAGTTAGTAGTACCATCTAACCGGAATATGATAGTGCTGAACACTATCATTTGGCGGTTGTGACTATGCACTCGAGCTTGTGACTATGCATTTTTAAGTTTAGGTATATCATACAAAAAGATATCCTCTTACAGCACGCCTATTCTTACAAGTCTCACATTTAGCAAATGTTGGTTTAGTCATGTAATAGTATTCCACTAAGCGCAGTTAGTCCCACTTTAATACTCGAACCATTGAGCAAGAAAAGCACTACATGGACCACAAAGGCGTTACCTTATATCACTCCTAACTGTAAGATTCAGCCTCTCTCGCAGTAAGAGAACTGGTGAGATGGCAGTCGTTAGGCTTGAGATCAACCTAATAAACAGCTTCTGCTTATCTCCAACCACAACTTGTATGTAGCTTAGACTGAGAATAACAATTATTGTAATACGGCTATAAATACTGCTTTTGGCTTGCGAATTAAAACAAATACTTTAGATAACTGAGTATGAAGTTTAACGAACGAATCTCGAGAGATTATTTTAGCTATGTGAGTGTATTTAAGAAAACGTAACGTTACTTCGCGCCTTTTTTCCTCAAGGGGAAGGTAGAAGTAAATGCGTGCATTCAAGCATACAAACACACATGAGTCGCCCGTAAGTGTTATTTCAAATAATGGTATTAATGACCAAGAGTATTACTATATTCCACTATTGGATTGTGATTGTGAACTCTCATATATTGGTCAAACGAAGAGAGCTGTATCCACTCGCGTTAAAGAACACATTGTTGATGTCAAAAACGGAAACGGAAAAACAGTGAAGTCTGCAGTCTGTGAACACATAGCAGATAAGCCGAATCATTACATCCGGCCTGAAAAAGTTCGTATACTCACTAGAGAACACAGACCGATTCCACGAATGGTACGCAAGGCTAATCAAATAAAAAAAACACTCAAATTTTAATAGAGAAGATGGATGGCGATTTTCAATATTTCAATTTCACAACAGTTTTATTTGAATAAATAATCCTGTTTTTTTTATTCGGACATCATGTACAACAATGTTGATCAATTTTGTCTATAACAACATAATATGATTCGTATTCTTCTAATATAATTGGTTCTATCCCACAAAAGAGATCTGCGCTCATCAGTGTACCTTCAAAACCGCGTCGTGCATCGAGTTCAAAATTCGAAATGTAACACAAGTGGACGAGATTGCGGAATCCATGCAATTTTACACCGGGTGAGCACTGAATCTGTAAAGAATCTCTTTGTAAACCATCCCTCGATTCAGACTTTGTAGTCGTCTCGAGAAAAGTCTGGCTACACCGGCCCGTTATCTTCGGATTTGTGAATGAACGAGACATAAAGCCTTGAAAGATGTTCGTACGAGCTTGAAATAAAGAATTTCCGCGTGTATTTCTCTTACAATGTCGAACGAGGATCGATGTCCTCTACAATGTATTGTGAAATTTTTATTTGAAAATAATACGTATAGGTACATATTTAGATATAAGTTTTGCTATGTAGCCCGAATTGATGTTAGTCTACTAGACAAAGGTAGTGAAAAATATTTATCAAACTAAAATCTATTACGTCTTAAAGGTAAATAAGTAAAAGAAACAGAAACTTTAATTATTCTGTAACTTTTATTTTAACGATATAACCATGTGAGGTTTCACCGAAACCAGGAATATTATTCTAGGGACGCGTTATACCTGGAATCACGAGCGGCCTTCATATTTAAGATAATATTCGGAACACAACATCTTGCTGGCTGTATATTTTGGAGTTTCAAAGCGTCCTTAGATTGGGTAACAGCTCCATATTAATATGTATGAATGTTACTTCAGCAAACAAGTAAAAGACATGCCAGACGTCGACGGTTCCTTGTCCGCCGAAATGTCCCCTCCACGACTCACTCTATAATTCAAAGATTCGCTCGCGCCGTATAAAGAGACATCTTTAATAAAATATTCACAAACAAGTACGTGTCGTGTGTGTTGAAATATTCGGATGCTTAACGTTGTTTTGCTCGAAAAGTCTGCCATTACGTTATTTATCTAATGTTGACTTTAATAACACGCATCAATTTACTGTTGGTACATCAAACTACAACATCAGCAAATTAAATGGAAAAAGGTTTGGGAGAAAGAAATAATATGTACAGGAAAATAACACAATTTTCCCATATATATCAGGGAATAAGTTCACTCTCGGAAACGTATATTTTTATACCAATAACATGACAAATACCAATTTTCATCTTCACTGAATAAGTGCTGTTATGCTTCCGATCAAGAATATCAAAACGTCGTACAGGCGTACATTTGGACCAAAAAAGAACGATGTAGCATCGACAGACGATAAATCACTCCGCATTGTTGGCGAAAAGTCGAAAATGGTAAGCAAACCTCGAGCTTAGCACTACGGGAACGCTTTCAAGGTTTTCAAGAATTTTTCTTCTGATAAATAAGATAAATGTACCAACAAATATAATGCTGGTGAATTATATTAGGTACATTGAGTGACATTTAGTGCTGTACGTACAATTACCGTTACTTACATACATGATTTATTAATAAGTATTATACCTATTGATGTACACAGCTTGTGTTTGTAAATACGCAATATATTAATTTTCTAATGTGTGTATATTGTCATACTGTAAAGATTAATATTTTCCGATCAGATTTTAATGCGCGGTTGCAAATTTTGCGAGCAGAGGTATCATCTCAGCCAAAAGACGTCCACAGCTGGACAAAAGCCTCCCGATTAGAGGGGGATATTCCATAATCACCACGTTTCGTATGCGGATTGGCGATCGCAGTGGCGGTAGTTTTATCGCAGGACACTGCTGACCATCTTGCGTTTTCGCATTTACTACCGCCAAATTCCATCAAGTCTTTAAAAACAACAATATAGGTACGACTACTCTAGATCAAAAAATATAAAGGCGGATAATTATTCAAGAATCGAATACCTGAAGAAACTTATCTTCAAGAAGTAAACGTCTAAGCTCAAAGAAAATATTCAGCGTTTATTTTATATCGGAGGGCAATGGCTGTAACATGCGTCATACTCGTGAATGGGTGGTGTTGGTGGGGACTGGTCTGTTCTGGTTTGCAGGAGCTACATCACATTTAGTAGATAGCAGTTTATTTGCATCTATGCTATGGACGTTCACATTATTTGATTTTTGATAATTTGTACTAGATTTAAGCTCTCATTTAAAAGAGCTCTTACTGAGTTTGTTGGGTAGCGGAGTTCTTCACAGCAGTGACTGCACTTGGAACTCTGCTAATCGAATAACTTTGATCTTGACGAATAAGTTTTTCTTTTTCTTCATTTATCATCATTGAAGGAATTGAAAAATTTCGTGATTATTATGTTTTAACTAAGTAGTTTAAATTCTATTTTTTAATTACTATTCATATATGATTTTGCTTTACTTTATGTAATGGTTATTCACTCTAGGTATTTTATATTTCTTGATGTTTTGAAAGTATCTGTAAAGATCTATTCGAAATAAAAATATTTTCTATTTCTATTTCTACCGTCATGATGGTATGAAATTTGCTATGACAACGTGCCAACATAAAATGGTGTGACGACTGCAATTGCTTAGATACAACCCTCCGTGAACATCCTTCGAAAGAACGTTATAATCTATCTATCTTTACTTATAATAAAACTGTAGAAGTGTAAATTCTGAACATTAAAAATATTGAAAAAATGTATACCGCTTGCATCTAGTAACATCCCCTATGTTACTAGATCGATACCGAACACAAATATATGATAAAATAAAAATTTGTCTGTCCGTCAGTCGGTTCTTCAAGCATCACACAGAAACTTCAGGTCCGATTACAATGAAAATTGGTATGATTATACTTTAACCTTTGGCGTACAAAACTGGGTACTTTTATCCCGGAAAAATGTCTGTTTGTCTGTGTGTTTGTGCACGCTAATTTCAGAAACGGCTTATTCGATTTGCGGTTGCTTTGCCCGCGACTTCGTTCGCGTGGAATAGTGACCTTATTTTTTTGGCAGCATTGTTTTGACACCAAAGCCACCAATGCCACCAACACTGCCAACTCCACCAACGTCAGTATCGCCAACATACATCATTTCTATTATCTTATCATTTAAATCTCTGTAGTTGCAGCGAATCGACATGCACCCAGATGATAACGCACGTCTATTTGTTATTTTGATGACATAAATAAAATACCAATAGCTTCTCTTTATAAATTTGTAATCCATATTTCACGGTATGATCGAGCGATACATGAGCTTTCGAAAGTTTAAAGCAAAGTGATATAAAATATACTGCATCGCGACGAAGTTTTATTATCACAAGAAAGTAGGTTTACGGTGGCTTACCAAACTAATAGATCATCAAAAACAATAGTGTAAGTACTCGGAACTCAACCCGTACCAACCGGTACCGCAGCACTACCGGAATTGCATAGAATCGGATATAAAGGCTACATTTTCATTACTCCTACATAAAGTACACGCGAACTTACCTCGGCACTCGACGACATTTAGGTGGGTTTATTATCTTTGGAGTTGGGAATAAAATCGATATTGTTGTTACAAAATAGAACATTACATTACAGAACCGGCTGAGTTTGTCTAATTTGTGAAGATATATTTGTAGAACTAAGCACGAATTTTCCACTTTTAGAAATGAATATTCAACGAAATAATATTACCAAGGCCTATGGGTTAAAAGATAGATATTCTACCAAGAAAAGAAAATCATGTCGCATTTTAAAACCAACCGTAGCCAGAGTACATAATTAATAATTATTATACAATATTGTGTAGCTAATAAAGTCCATAACGTACATGTATTATTTATATTAATTACATCAAATTAAAGCTTTTTTTTTCTCATTATTTATGATACACGGGAACCAAATTAAATCGACCGCAAATAAGATTTTGCTGGCTATTAAACATAAAAAATATAATTAAAAATAATTGCCGCCAAATTTTGATTGGCAACCTAGGATGGCAGTAACATCATGTCCAGCAATTTACTATGAGCCGTTTTAAATCTTTTCACAATCCGCAAAGTACCTTGTCTTAAAAATATTTACAATTTTTACTATACTTTTAAAATTACAATAAAAACAATTGTCAACATCAAATTGTACAAAAATCAAAACGACAATTTTGTGTCTAAAAAGGGTAGGAAAAAAGGAGGCGTGCCATTTTCTCACCTGCGACAGGTCTACACAAGACTCGTGAATAAATTCAAGCAATAACAGCCTACTTTTTACGACCAGTATCAAGTATGAACCTTACGTGCAGAGAGCTTAGTTTTTTTACTATAGGTACTGAAAATAAAAACCTAATGAAGCCAACTTTACGGCCATTAATAAAAGGTAAGTTTAGCCCTATTAAAGGCTACCAACTTTTTGTGTTCCCTTGATATTATGTTCGGCTCTTTCATACAACATTACTATCTATCTATTGTCAGATAGGAAGATAGTGTGGTGGTACATCATTCAGTGTTATGACGAAATATTTCCTACCCATGACCGTAAATTACTACTTCTAATTGTAGAGCTACAAGTATTGTAAGGTCAAAATCATTTGCATAAACAAATGTAAAAAGCTTTATGAATCAAACTGAATTAAAAAAAACCCACAGCTATTCCTTTTTCAGTTAGAATAATATGCATATTTTTTTATAAGTAATTTAAAAACTATTGTTTTTTTTTTCGAATGTTTAGAGGTGATTGTTTTCAATAGCACTATTTTAATTTTTAAGTTAATAATAAAAATGTTTATTGTACTAGAAACGATGATTTTTTGAATTGTCTATTATCTTTTGTATTAAGAACCGAAATCCCGTGACTATTCCGGAATTCCTGGGATTGTATCTGTACAGTCCGAAAATCCCGGGATAAGAAATAGTGGGGGGATTGAACTCGCTACTCATGACTTATCTCATGAGCGTCAATTCTAGCTATCAGAGCGTCAAAATAATTGCAGGAGGACCTATTTATTTCTACATAACTATCTCCAAATTAAAAAGCAAAGAAAAAATAAAACAAAAGAAAAGGATAATGACAATAGAAAAGCTAAAGCCGAGTGACTCTGGCGAGTTAGTGAATCAGTACACTGTCCAACCGTTGCCGGGACTTCCGGGCCGTCAATTAGACACGTGGGAGATTTATACGGCGATCTATCTTGTTCCTTGTACGGACACGGCCGATCCAAATTGTTTTCCGAGGCGTCGTTTTTAACGGCAACGCTTCCTACCAAACAATGCGCTATCGTTGTGATGTATTGGACACTCTATTGGCTGGCGGTAAGTATAATTGGTGTGAAAATAACCTAACACGGTATATTTTTCATTGGAAATTGAAATCATGTGAAGGAAAACCGATCTATATTATCTCTTTAAATGTGTGCAATGTAGTGTTTTTTTTAATTGTTGAGAATTTGATATCTTTAAACCATTGACTCTATTTATTTGCTTAGTAAAGGAGCTCATTTTTTTTAAATTCAATATCACATTCAATGCCTTAGTTATGTGCAGTAAACTATGCCTTAGTATTGAATGGGATCTTTGAAGTATTTAGGTACTATATGGAATAATACCAGTTTATTATTATTATTATATTAGCAGTTTAAAGAGGCTCTAAATATTGATAATAGATTGGTGATTGTATTCGCATTTGGACAACGAAGTGAATATGGCCTATATAATAAGATTGTCTCTGACACAACCTATTTAGTCGGAGGGATAGGCAGAGATGAACATATACATGATAAATCCCCAGCGACAAACTGGTCCGTCTCCTTTCTACTGATGGACTACGCGGACTTCTTTTTACTGTTCGATTTGACCACAGTGTAACTACTAGGTAATTAACACGTTCGTTTTCTTTAGACTGTGATTTCACTGAAAATAATATGTGATAATACGTTGAATTTGCAAGTTTTTCGTAGACAAATAGGAATCTTCACAAAACACTAAAAACAAAAAAGCGAGTAAAATACTTTTCATATAGGTAATTAGACTTTATTTTTACACACATACGATATGAAATAATACGTATTTCTCCAACTGAGATGGTAAGAAATAATAGAATAACACTTTCATACTTGCATGCGAATACAAAAGCAACATGCAATTAAGGCTCATATAACATTGTTTATTTCCCATAACATTCGAAAAACATAGAGCCGCGCGAAATTCCAATCACAAATCTCTAGAGTACTAATGTTTCTGCAGCCATACGTTACATCGGTTTTAATGAACGGGTCCGCCATTTAATCATCGTAAAGGGCCCATAAATCCTAATTACACGGCTTATTATTTCGAACTCGCCTCAAGATGTGACGGAGATCACGGCAGAACAATAGTGCCACTAAAACATTGCTTTGTTGCTTGTCGATTCTAGTCGATCTTTTTGTGTCATTATGTTTCAATCTTCTGAAATATAGGTCTACCAATCAAAGGATCTTTTAAACAGGCTTGTGATTACGTGACCTTATTTATAAGAGATAGATCATTAAAAATATTTTTCTTAAATTATTAGGCATATTGTGTTGCAACTTAACTCCCACTTCTTTCTGTACAATTTACAGCTGTTTTAATGAACGAGCCTGGCATAAAATCATCATAAAGGGCCCATAAATCCTTATTACACGCCTTATTATTTCCAACTCACTTCAAGATGTGACGGAGATCACGGCAGAACAATAGTTCTATTCGATCTTTATGTGTGAACTCTTCCTATTTTATTACATGTTATGATGATGATGCAGGCGAAAAGGGGCTCGTCGTCAACTGTGACACAGTAAACAGTATGTCCTTATGTAGGTTACATCACGTAGTTCCCATGTACGGCCCTGTATTTATTTCCGGCACAGAGGCATAGCACCTTAGGCCTCAGGAGTGGTAACGCATCTGCATCTTGACCTTGGTCTTCGTGTGAGCGTCTATAGGCTGCAGTCATCACTTAACATCAATGTAAACTCCATGCTTGTTTGCCACTTCCATTACATAAAAAAAAATAACCTAAATGTATTCAGCTCTTAATAGTTATTCCCCACACTATTCGTCACCGCAAAAGTTCACGAAGATTTATTAAACGGGTGTGTACATGCTTATTCGACCTCAAAAGTCCACAAGTTTCAGCTCGTTACTACAGCTGGGAGTCACATAAATCCACAGCCTTCGGGAATACTATAAAACCAGGCAAAAAGTCACGGATATTCGTTGTAACTATCAGAAATAAAAAATGGATACTCGATATTCGGTCCGAAGAAACCGCACTGATTGCACAAAGGCCTCCCATGAGACCAAATTATCGTCACGTACCACGGGCTCCCCACTTCGTTAGTCCATGTCTGATGACGTGTGCTTCACTCCCTCGTGTTTGTGATTCCACTCACAACTTTCACTGTCGAGGGTGGATTTTACTTACAATGCCACCTAAACGTGTGTAATAGCGTAAAAACCACTCGTTTAGACGTTTGTTACTTTGTCAACTATTTCTTAGAAGTGGTTTTAAAGTTACGGGTAAATCCTTTTATTGGAATGAGAAATATCAGTACAAAGATACTGACTAGTAAAGACAATACCTAACACAATTGGGCAGTTCCACTAGTCCCTATATAACAAGTACCAACGTTTTCCCTCTGTTTAGGAAAGCGTAGGCTACTTTTTCACTTTCCGTTAGATGGTGGTCAAACAATTGTAAAAAAAAAATTGAAAAAAAAAGTGGAAAATCCACTTTTTTTTACTAAAAGCCATTAGTAGAGATAAACGTTAAAAAACCACTCTTCTCTATCAGAGTAAAAGGAATATGTTTAGAATAATATAAGACACTATACTACAACTAATAATATTACGAGTAGTTTCGCTAGTCCCTATCAACGTGTCCTGAAAAATAACCTGCTCTGACTTATGTAGAGTCAGCATTTATGTAGCCCGCTTTTTTGAGTGTACACTGCAGACATGTTTGCTGTATAAAAAAACTACGTTAATGATTGAAAATAGTTGTTATACCACAGAGGTTTAATATCAATGCGACCGAAATTCTAAAACAATATTTTTGTGCTCATACGAAATGGAGACCTAATTTCGTTAAAAATACGAATGACAAACGCTCCGGATCCACAGAGGAAATGAAGTCAATGTTGATTTTTCTTTTTTCACGCAAACATCCCGGTTTCATCAGCTCACCTAAAGAACCGCAAATGAAATGGGGAACCATACCTAATATATCTACTGTGATAAAATAAATCACGCATGTAGAGTTTAATATTTTTCATTTGATTCTTAAGTAAAAACTTTATTAAATTATTAGGCAAATATAAGTATTATCAGGCACATATAATTTTCTTACGCGTAAATATAAGTTTAACTTTTGTCATTATACTTTCTCTATAATATTATGAATACTTAAGGGTGAAAATGGTTTTGAAAATCCAATTATAACCATAGTTTAAATAATTTTAATTGCAGGACCCTGGACATCAGAATAAAGATGGGTGGCACGTTTCACACCCGCCGCGTAGTGTTAATATCTAGAATTACCCCCAGCCAAGAAATCTGTACATGCACGTCGTATCATCCTAAAATTGGGAAACTATATTTTTACGGCTCATAAATGTTTCAAGATATAATTGGATTATTTTTAGTTTTGATAGTTAGTTAATCCCCCGAAAAGTGTCTCGAATGCTTGAAATTTATTTACGTCCATCTCTGGGTCATTGATTTACATACTTTACATATACCTACATATATGTGTACCTACTGACTACAAAGTGTGAGTTAAATAACCTAACAAAACAAATGTTTTGCTATATAGTATTTATTAGTACAGATTCAATAAACAGAATCTTCTTTTGCGTGGGTAAATACAAGTTTTTATATATATAAAATGTAACTTACGCTATCATGATGATGACTTACCGGTTTTGCCAACGTCTACAAAAAACTAAACCAATTTCAAACACAACAATATCAAAAACAAAGCAAAAGTTACACACAATGTTTGCAAGGAATCAAATCTTTATTTGCAATATCGTGGAGACCAGAATTAAGATGGGTGGCACGTTTCATACCCGCGACGGAGTGATCACAATTACCCCCGGCCAAGAAATCTGTCCCTGCACGTCATATTGTAGAATAAATCGCACTGATTGCACAAAGCTCCTTTCTATCCCTCTCATTTCGTTATCGCTGCAATTGTACCTATCCTTTGAACAGTTCTTAATAACAGAGAAACGATGGAACGCCATTCCCAGCCCATTGTGTCCCAGGAAAAAGATAAACCGCAAGCACTCGTTAAAAAGACCCGCAATACCGCCACTTTAATTAAGAAATATTATTTTAATATTTACAAGAGGGAGGTAAACGACCTCAAAGTTTTTAGACGTGCCACCGCTTACTTTGGAGTTGCCTGTGCTTGTACATTTAGGCAGCCGGGTGCTCCTCAAATAATTATAATTTAAAAGGGCCTCTAATTAATATCGCTGTATTTAATTAGCACTATGCCCTGTCTATACCAACATTATAATGAGGAAACATTTGTGTTTTGTAATTTAAAAAACAATTTAAAAAAATGGATGTTGAGTGATAGCTGCAGCCTATAGACGTGGACACAAAAACCAGAGGTCAAAATGCCGCGTTGCCTCCCCTGAGACCTACGTTGTTATGTCTTTGTGATAATTATTACGGGGCCATACATTACCATCCAACCTGAACACGATAGTGCTGAATACTACGATTTGGCGGCAGATAGAGGTGGTAGGGTGGTGCCTACGCCCGCGATCTTCATCACTATAGCTCTACCACCAGTCACGTAGGGTATAAGCTTTACACAATACCACCAATAGTGAGTAGGTAGGTATAAGCTTTACACAACACCACGAAGTAAACTAAAACAAAAGCGGAACATTCGAAACGTAATATATGCTAGGGAACTTAAAATGCCTCAATGCCGCAAGAACAGAGTGTCTTCCATTCCCGCTAGGTAGCCCATGAATAACTATAAGATTTCAGACTGTTTCAATTTCAGTGCTATGCAAACTGCGCTCGGGCCGCGAGCGGTGCAGAGTGACAGTTGAATAATTAATTTAACCTGCAATAATAGAATGGAGTGAAGTAGTTAAAAACATCGTTAAGCACATTGTCGGAGGCGTTTAAGTCGACTGAAGTGAAAGTTTTCACGTTACGAATACTTGAAAAGTCCATTACACGCTTGACGGGGTCGGCGTCGACCTTACGACGTCGAGTTGTTTGTAATTACACAGACATAGCCCCGAGATTTCATTTAAAGTTTGTGACAGCACCCGCCGTTGACAGTTCTCTCTGCAATTGTTCACTTCATGGAAAAAATAACACGATTCATTTTCATAGTTACAGTTTTCACCTGCGGTTTCAACGGATTCTGTGGCTACTTTCGCATAAATTACAGGAGTTTCTTTGCTTTTGCAATACATAGTCAAGTTTTTGAAAAATATTATACTCGTTTTGAGAAAAGAAACGTGGACGTTGTGGAACGTTGGATTTAGGTAAATCCAAACCTAAAACGACGAAATAACGTTACGCGGTATCGCAATCTTCGGCTAGATCAGTGATTCCCAAAGTGGTCTATATCGACCCCTGGGGGTCTATGGCAACCTAAAAGGGATCTGCGTCAGCGAAACAAAAATTTGGGGGTCCATGAAATGAAAATGGGGGTCCACGATAATGGATCTCTACACATACAATGATAGTACCAATTTACTTACATCATACCAGTGATTCCCAAAGTGGTCCATAGGAGACTCGGTGGGGGTCTACGTAGGTGTGAATAAATAATGGAAATATGGGAATGTGAAGTAAATGTAGCAAGGACGGGGGTCCACAAAAACCAGAAAAAAATGTAAAGGGTCTACAAGAAAAAATGGTTTGGGAACCTCTGGACTAGATTATTATTAAGTAGACATTATAATCAACATAATTTTAAGTTACTCATTTTTAAGTTAAAATTTTTAATTATTTATTAAGATTTCTGTGGTTTAAATAGAACACTTAATTTACCTTCTCTGAATGTAAGAAATAATAAAAATAATAAATTTTGAGTCTTTAGTAGGTACTGAAAATATAATTTAAGTTACGATTACATAATTACATAATTATTAATGTACTATTTTCAAATAGCACAGATAGATCAACGATAGACTGTATGGACCTGCTTTCTTGGAAGTTTTTCAACACAGTGTCGAAGATCAATAGTAATATGGATGTTAAAGTACACACTGAAAGAGAGAGGGTGCAGTAACCAAATTCCCATGCCTAATACAACTACAACATAGTTGTCTAGTGAATTAATAAGTTAGCAGTTCATGCATATTAAGGAACGGAGCGACAGCGGACTCTCTACATATTCATATGTCGCCAGAGGATCCACTTAGCACGTCGTTCTTTGGACATTATAATTTAATTAAGTCTAATCGTTCCTCAAATTTAGGGATAAATGTTGAACTATATTTACACACTTCACTATACCAAAGGAATGGGTAGAGTGACAATAGAAATTAGTAGTAGGTATTTAATTTTCATAAAACATGCCTGAAAAGTCTGACAGAAAAATTAAGTTAGGAACTTTAATTTTTAATAAAATTAAGGTTCAGTTGCACCAAAATTTTTGTTAAAGTTAATGTAAAATTTTACATCCTTCTCGTATCTTAAAGAAATTTGTTAATTAGAGAAGGATTTAGGTACTACAATTTAACATTAACTTTAGCGAATATTTTAGTGCAACCGAATCTAAGTGTTATTTATAGGGAAATATCTAGTCTGGCATTTTGTGCTGATATGTAATAGACATGACATGAGCACAAAGCAAAAGTTTTCACACACGATAATGTGTGAAAACTTTTGATACTATATTTATACTATTATTGAACTACAGCCGAAAAACGTCTACTACTGCTCAGCCCCGGATCTAGGGGGGAGCAAGCCGGGGCCCATGCCCCGGGCGGCAAGTTCAGAAGGCGGCCAAATTCATTATTTACAAACGAATAGACAACACATAATTTACTAAACTTTGACCACAGAATAAATAAAAGTACAATTACAGAACTTTTGCACTTATTTTACTGTGACTATATAAACTCGACCTATATTCAGGGGCAACAAACGGAACATGTGACATATTATTCGCGAGGCGCCTATACGTATTTCAAAACACGCACCCGCAGGAACGACAGATCGCGACAACACGCATCTGAGTGCCTACTGCGAGTTCTCCGAGATTTTATTCGAATACGATCGAAGGAGCGTCATCTAGCGGTGAATATATGACGCTCCTTCAATTCCATACAAATCTGCGTTTACTCTTACGCGATCGTATTCGAATAAAATCTCGTAGAACTCGCACTAGGCACTCTGGTTACCGTGCGAAAGGGATTAAGCTATATTCGAAAACTCCCTCGTAGAACTCTCTCCACGATAGGATGCTTTACCAAACATTTGTATTGCGCTGCGAATTTACTCAACGCTACCTACTACATCCGCAAGCTGTAAGCGAAGTTTTAGCAAATTGAAATTAATAAAAAATATTCGCGTTCTTCTATGAGCCAGGAAGGAGGCCTCCCAACGAATGGGCCTTAAAATTAACATGGACAAGACGAAGTTCATGTCGAGGGTACTACACTCAAAGTTTACCTTATACAGTTTTACCTTTTTTTATTCCAGGGGAACGCATACCCACCCTTGGGGAAAGGGGTGGCTTATGTGGGACTCCGGGAAAGGTATCCCAATACCCACTAAAAATCCCTGGGTGTTCTGAATCGTCCGCCATCAGTGGCGGGGTCACGGAAACGCTATCGCACACATCCGCGACCCCACCGGCGGCTGCACGTTTCCGAACCCTCCTCGGAGCCTTTCGGCTCCAACCAACACTAGTGGCGTGCGGAACACCGGCACGCCAGCCAGCCCGGAACATCTCCATTCGGGCGATGGACATCCCCTACTCCGGCGCCCGAAGGCTCCTGCCCCGACCACTCATAACGCCAGGCGCCCCAAGACACCCAGGTGGAGCAGGGCACACAGTCCGGCCCCGGGAGAGCGGGAATGACAGGGATGAACTAACCCTCAACCGCCCCGCCCGCGGCCTCACTGCAGAGCCAACGACCTACCTGTACAGCTCTTCCCCCGCCGTCTCCTCACCACAGCAGTGAGTGGCGGGCAGAGCCACGCCAAACGGCGCTCCATCTCTGGGTTCCTCTGGGCTTCGCCAGTGTGAGACCAACCTACGGGTACTGAGCCGCCCGCCACGACAAGGCGGAAACCCTCGGGGGGACGATTCCCAGGTTTAGATTAGGTCGGTCCAACTTTGAGAAAGAGGTCAATCGCCGAATCCAACTCGGTTGGGCAGCGTTCGGGAAGCTTCGATACATCTTCTCGTCCATCTTACCGCAGTGTCTCAAGAAAAAGGTTTTTGAGCAATGTGTGTTCCCAGTGATGATAAAACTAATGGTCTTGGCCCAGGACCATTAGTTGTGGCATTCTTCTTTAAGAGAGGCCTTTGTTCAGCTGTAAACGTCTATTGACTGAAATGATGATGATGAGGCAGAAACGCTTATCAGATCATGCAATATTAGGGACAGAAAATCGAATAGAGCGTTAAATTATGGCGAGGCCATAGATTAATTTTTGATTTTTATTTTAAACTCAATCCCGTGCTGGGTATAAAATAAGGTGTCCTTATTACTTCAGCTATGTGCCAGTGAAAATCCCGTCAAAATCGGTCAAGCCGTTCCCAAGATTAGCCACGCCAAACAAACAAACAGACAGACAGACAAAAATTGTAAAAAATGTTGTTTTGGTATATGTACCGTGTATACATACATATGCATTTAGTAAAAAGCGGTTATTTTAATAATACAAACAGACACTCCAATTTTATTTATTTGTATGTATATAGATTTATTATGGAGGCTACAATACAACATAAGACCTAAACATTTTGTAAAAATTTTAAGCGTCTACATTACAGCGTTAACAGAAACACATAATTTGTGAAAATGTTACCTTTCTAGGTATCACTATTTATGAGATACAGCCTGGTGACAGACAGACGGACGGACGGACAGACAGACAGACAGCGGAGGATTAGTTATCCGTAGGGTCCGTTTTTACCTATTAGGTACGAAACTCCCTAAAAGATAGAACTAAGATACAGAATAGCTTAAACATATTCGATACGATTCTTTAAATTGACATAACTTTTTTATTTCTGAACCGATTCACATAAAAAAAACACTAAATGTTAAGTGAAACTTACCACAATATATTAGTGAAAACCGCAACTCGAATAAGCCGTTTCTGATATTAGCGTACACAAACACACAGACAAATAGACATTTTTCCGGAATAAAAAGTACCCAGTGTTGTGCGCCAAAGGTTAAAGTATAATCATACCAAGTTTCATTGTAATTGGACCGTTAGTTTTTATGTGATACTTGAACAAACAGACAGACAGACAGACAGACAAAAAACTTTCTAATCACATATTTGTGTTCGGTATCGATCTAATAACATCCTCTGGTATTTATTTTTTCAATATTTTTAATGTACAGAATTTACACTTCTACAGATTTATTATAAGTATAGATTATAGATATTTTGGTACAACCGAACCATACTCTTTTGGCGCAGTTAATGAAGTGACCGAAACGCAAAGTCTGTGAAAGTCTCCAAATATAAAATTTAATCATATCGCATTAAGTATACAGACTATACAGGCTATGCCTACAATTTGAATTCGTCAACACAGCACGTTGAAAACCAATCAACAAATGCAATAGCAATGAAAATAAATAACTAAATGGCAGCATAGGTGCCAACAACGAGGTGAAATCATTATTTTTATTCGTGTGAATAGTTATCTATACGTAGCCTAGACATTCATCTCTCAAAAATTGGTCCCAATTAAAATTTGTACCCTGTAAGTGGTATACCGACGGCAGCTAACGATAAAAATCTGGGTATAATTGCTAAACCTAGACTGAAAGCGCCGAACTGAATCTACAGGATTTCACGCCGCGTGTTTTTAGACGAAATTCGCGGCGCCGACGTTTTAAGTGGCCAAAACGTGATAAGATACTAGTGGTTTAATTAAACATGATTTATGACTGCAGCACACCAACAACAAATGATAAACATGAGGTGCAAATTTCGTTTTTGAAAGCAATTTGTCATTCCACGAAATTTATATTATTAACTAAAGAGATACATAACCAATATTTTACCATTCGACTCTCGGAAACCTTTGAATAATAGATATAAATATTCCTATTAAATATTCAACTGCCTCGACAGTCTAGTAGCACGTTATTACTTCTACGCAAGGGTTCGGGATTCGATCCCCGGATCGACGGATAAGTGATATTTCGATTTTTATTTTTATCGTAAATGTAACCTTCGGAGTTTGTAAATGTGCCCAGATACCTACGTTAAACGGGACAAAACAGCGAGTCGTGCTTGAATGCATGCATTTACCTCTGCCTACCCCTTCGGGAAATACATACGTGAAGTTGCGTTTTACTTTTTCTATTCATCCCTTATTACACCTGGTTCCAATAATTAAAAAGTAAGATTTTCTCCTGTACAAAATAAAAGTTTCAGGCGTATTTCGAATTCAAAACAGATCAATAGTCATCTCGAATTGCGAATTGCCGCGCTCGAAGCGGTGGCGAATTTAAAATTCATTTCAAAGGTCTCAATAAATTAACATTCCCATTCCCTCCAAATCCCCGAGTTAACTTTTAAAACAACCCCCATCAATATCGTGATTGATGGAGCTGCCTTCTAATTGGGACAGTGGACGTCTATCCGCTGTATATATAAAAACTCCTTCGGGAAAATCAAAATGGACGGTTACTGGGCACACAGCTGAGGTTTGGGGATTTGTTATATACGTTCCCTGCCTTGAAATCGTGATTTAAAATCGAATGCATTTCAAGGGCTGGAGCGAATTGCTATTTACGCCGGTTAGTCATACGTGCTTTACTATAACTTTTTCGATATCTTCTAGTTACATACCTGTAGTACATAATGCTGTACTTACTCCAACGCTTTTATATGGAAGCGAGAGCTGGGTATGCAGGAAAGAGCATGAAAGTAAGTTGAACGCGGTCGAGATGAGATCTTTGCGCAAGATCTGCGGTGTATCACTCACCGATCGCGTTCGTAATGAAGATGTAAGAAAGAGACTTTGTGTGAATGATAGTATCGGTGTAAAAATGAAAAAAGGCATGCTCCGATGGTTCGGGCATATAGAAAGAATGTCGAATGAGCGAATGACTAAACAGATATACAATGCGAATGTGGATGGTTGCAGAGGCCCAGGAAGACCAGGGCTGACCTACCATGACCAAATAGGTCGAGTTCTGTCTGATGGTGGGGTCAAAAGTCTTAGGAATCGGCGTGCATGTATGAAGAGAATGATGAAGGTAGACGAGGCACGAGAGGTTTGTCAGAACCGGGATGTCTGGCGCTCTACACTCTCTGCCTACCCCGTTAGGGACCTGGCGTGAAGATACATACATACATACCTGTAATGCCTGCAAAACCATCAACAGGTAGACATAATTTTGGCTTGAGGTGTACAGCGTTCACACATATTAAATACTACTATGTCCTCGTAATCTATAGTGGGTTTAGCAAAAATCCGTTAAAAGTAGGGTTATTGCAACGGAACCTAGGGCTTATCAATTAAATAGGCAATTAAATCGCTCAATACCTGAAGACCTAGCCAAGTGTCCGGCACCATAGAGCAACACCGGAGGGGAGTAGCCATATGCAGGCTTTCCCCTCTGTCAAAGTACAAGCCCAAATGGGCCTATACCTGTCGCCTTGATGTTTAAATGTGTGCGTGAAATTGTTTCTGTATTTTGTTTAAGTCAAGGTATGAGTTTCGTAGTAATAGACGATTTTTGTAGTGTGCGTGTGTGTCGCACGCATGACAGACTGTATGCATCGGTAATAAACGCTATGGCTACTCCCCTCCAGTCCGCCGCGGCTGGTGGCCCGTGTTGCTCTATGGACGGCACCATAATTTCTGACGGTCAAAGATCAACCGGCCTCAGAAATGACATCGCATCTGTACAGAAACCTGAGTACTTATGTTGATACGCTTGCCTCATATACTATGATTAACAACCTTTACAGGCTAGTTACATGGATAAATTAGTGCAGCGTTTCTCAAAGTGTGCTCCGCGGAGCCCTGGGACTCCGCAAAGCTTTTGTGGGGGCTCCGCGAGAATACTAGATGTAATGAGAAAAAATACACCTCTTCTATAGATCCGTTTTTCTTTTCTTTTATAGATATACTATCTACTAGCGACAAAAGTTACAAATCTAAGTCTGTCAGTCACTCATTAACGTAAGAGTTTTATATTGATTAAAGTACCTATACACTTACATTGTAACATGATTACTTATTATAATTATTAAAGAATGTACGTAACTTTGTCTTTTACTTTGGGGTTCCGTCAAAAATTTCGCTATTCAAAAGGGTTCCACCACCAAAAAAATTTGAGAAACGCTACGAATTTACAACGAAGTTATTAGACAGTAGGCATTTAGGTACGGCCATATATATAATGCGCGATGGCCTCTCTCTTATATACGTCTGAAAAAAGAGATATTTTATAAAATGTTGACTTCTGCTAGATAAGTACTTGGTTGGATTGAAGTGAAAACACGGAGACCACCAAAATAATGATTTTATTACTCTTAATTACTGCATTTTCAGATAGTTTCTTTTTAAAAGAATGTGTTCTAATATTTTTCTGTCTAAAACGACAAAGAAACGGTAATAATACTGTGCTGCAGTCAAATATCATATGCTCAGATTAAAGGATTTGTATAATCTGAGTAGATTATTTTTTTATGTTACAAACATGTTATTCCTACACTGTAACTCTACCACCAGTAGAGTAAATATTTATCTAGTCTATTTTTTTTTCTTTTTTTTTCCTTTTTTTCCGGCCATAGTTGAAGTTACCTTTGACAAAAATAACTGAAAGTAAGAGACGACCCGGCTAAATATCGTATCTACTATACTATATACCCTATATTAAATAGCAAATGAATCATATACGTTAGGGTATTAATTACAAAATTTCCAGACAGTTTGCCGGTCTGTGGCACATAACGTAGCAATAATGGGACACGGGCTTGTTTGTGTGACGACCACAAAGTACAAAGCACGTTGGTAAACAGCCTTATTGGTCTCAAAGCGGAATTAATATAGGCTCCAAGGGTAAGTATAAAGTGAGAGCGGGATCAATCACCTGGCCACTGGTAATTGAATGAGCATATTGAATAGACAATGCATTGTTTTGAATTTGCTTAAGTTTCGTCGGTTGATATTTTTAATTTTCCATTTATAATGGAAATTTATTATTTTTCTATTGATTAATGTCATATATATTTATTACTCATTTAATTATAAAAGCCTTAAGTCAATTGAAACATGAGTCTTTAGTCTTTCTGAAAACTCTTTTTTTAATATAAATTCTATAAATTTAGTTTTAGTAGACTCTGAAAACACGAATAGTTACTTACCATAACGGATAGGAGCCTTGTCTTATAAAAACCTCTGGGGGGGGAGACTAGCCCCATTCGGATATAGATGCTTTTTTAAAATAAACAACTTATGAATGAATGAAGTCTTTTAAATTACTGAGATTTAAGTATGGGTAATAATGATCATCAAAAACTTGGTATCAATCAACTGGTTGATACAAAAAATATGATTTCTATCTAAATCTATAAATTAGTGTGAGTTGAAGAGCCAAAACATATTTTATTTTTTGTACTTCTTGTTATGATTTAATGAAACAACGCGAGTGCTAGACAATCACTGTTTATTACGAATACCTCCAATCAACACAATATTATTTACCTACTATAACATCCCCCCCTTAAACAATGCAATTACAATTAACACTACATTTCCCAAACAAGTTAACAAGTCAACAGAGCTCTGGTAGGTATTGCCCCATGTGTCATGATCAAAATTAAATGCTATCAAAGATTTTAACTATATATGTTTCCCTTCTCCTTTCACCTAAAAGAAAGTAAATTTTGATATGTGTCATTGGGCAATAACTATTATTACATACACATATTATTTTTTATTAACAATCTAGGCTATTACATATATATATACCACTGATAAAGCCCAGCTAGTGATTCATCGCGATGCGTTGCTGAGCTACTTTCTTAGCTTTGCGTACGAGCGGGGATGTAAAGGAGGTGGTTCTCCCTTGGTTATTAAGAGGCTTAGGTTCCTCATCGATATTATTTTTCACCTGCCCATCAACATCACCGCACGCATCACTGTACACGTCTTCATCGCCTTGGTCATTGTCAGTATCACAAATTTGTGTCGTATTTACACCAGGTTCACATTTAATAAGGTGACGTCGATTACGTCTGTATCTGCCCCCTACTTTATTTTGTATTATGTAGGACCGTGGGGTATCCGCGACCCCAACTACCGTGCCCCTACCTCTCTTCTTGCCATCCAAGTAAATTACAGTATCTCCATTCTTTAACTTAGGTAATATCTTACAATGCTCATCGTATCGCAATTTAGATTTATTCTGTTTTTCTAACATGATCTTATGTTCCGATGCTTTGACCGGCTGTGGCTCCAAGAGTTTAGGATGCACAGGTAACTGGCATCGTAGCCTTCGACACATCAAAAGCTGTGCAGGAGAACTCAAACCGTCTCTAGGTGTGTTACGAAAATTTAGAAGAGCTAAATTAAAATCCCCATTCCCTCTGAGTGACTTAATTAACATTCTCTTAACCGACTGAACGGCACGTTCACTCTTTCCGTTCGCTTGAGGATAATTCGGCGAAGATGTCACATGATCGAATCCCCATTCCTGCGCAAATCTTCTAAATTCACGGCTACTGTACTGTGTGCCATTGTCACTTATCAAAACTTTTGGTATCCCATGGCGTGCAAAAATTTCTTTCATGCTTTCAATAACAGAATTAGAAGAGATATTATTTAATTTGCATACTTCTGTGTAATTCGAATAATAGTCTACTATGATTAAATAATATTTCTTCCGATATTCAAATATGTCTGAGCCAACTTTATTCCACGGCAGTGACGGAATTTCAATAGGCAACATAGGTTCTTTTGATGGCGCGTTTGAGAACTCCTGACAGATCTTACAGCGTTTTACATACAATTCAATATCACGCGACAAATGCGGCCAAAACATAACTTGTCTCGCTCGTCTCTTGCACCGATCTACCCCTAAGTGCCCTTCATGTACAATGCCTAACATTTTTTCCCGTAGACTTTTTGGGATCACAACTAAATTGTTTTTAAAGATTACACTGTCAACTACAAGTAACTCATCCTTTATTGACCAATAATCTTTTACCTTATTCAATATTTCACATTTATGATTTGGCCATCCATTTTTGACATACTGCAGGACTGCAGTTAAATCTATATCCTTTTGAGTTTCTTTTTTTATTTCCGTTAATTTATCATTTGAGATAGGAACATTTTTTATAACCATCTGCACCTGATATAAGACGTTCTTGCTAACATCATCAGTATATAGATCGGGAAGTGGCGCGCGAGACAACATATCGGGAATGTTCATGTATTTGCCGGGTACATAGTTCACTATTAAATCATAACCCTGAATCCTTAACATCATGCGCTGCAGACGCGCTGGAACGGACATCAACGGTTTTTTAAATATACTCTCCAAGGGCTTATGATCCGAATCTACTACGACGGCTTCTTTACCATAAATGTATTGATGAAATCGCTCGCAAGCAAACACGATGGCTAATAGTTCTTTCTCGATTTGCCCGTATCTTTTTTGTGTATCGTTAAGTGTCCGTGAAGCGTACTCCACCGGACGACCATCTTGAAAAATCACAGCGCCTAGTGCTGCAGCCGAGGCGTCCACCGCCAGCCGGACAGGCCTCGCCGGATTGTATAACGCTAACACGCTAGCCCCACTCACACATTCTTTCAATTCCTCAAAAGCCTTACTCTCACTTTCTTCCCATCGCCATTCACCATCCTTCTTTAAAAGCCCCGTCAAAGGAATCGCTATTTCCGAATAGTGAGGAATGAATTTAGATAAATAATTTACAGCCCCTAAAAACCTCTCTAACTCTTTCCTATCTTGCGGTGTACACATCTCTTTAATAGCTTTTATTTTATTATAATCCGGCCGCATACCGTTGGCGTCGAACACATGCCCTAAGTATGTTACTTCTCTTACACAAATTTTACATTTACTTCTATTAAATTTTAAATTAATCTCTCTCGCTCTTTCCAACAACCGTGCAAGCCTCCGATCATGAATCTCCTTCGTTTCACCCCAGCATATAATGTCATCTATATAATTTTCGACGCCCTCTAAGCCCTCTAGTAATTGATGCACTTTCCCATGAAAAACTTCGGACGCACAGTTTATTCCAAATGGAAGGCGCAAAAATTGATAACGACCGAAGCACGTTGCAAAAGTACACAAGTCCGCACTCTCATCATCTAGCTGTATAGCCCAAAATCCAGAATTAGCGTCCAGAACCGTGAAGTACGATGCACCGTGCAACCTTGCCGCGAGCTCCGTCACTGTCGGGAGCTGGAAATGCGCGCGCCGTACCGCACGGTTCAGTTCACGGGGGTCGAGACAAACGCGCATGCCGCCATTCTTTTTAGCCGCTAATACTAATGGATGAACCCACTGAGTGGGGTGAATGACCTTCCGTATGACTCCCATCTCTTCTAATGTTTTTAACTCACTGGCTAGCCTATCGCGTAAGCCGTGAGGAATTTTTCTGGATGCGCAAATAACCGGACGGACATATTTATTCACCACTATGTGGTACTTTCCAGGTAGACACCCTAGGCCAGTAAATAGATCATCATATTTGGATATTAACGATGACATTTCTATCGACTGAAGACGTTTAACTAGTCCTAAAGCTTCGCATGATTTTCGTCCCAGCACACTACTGCAGCGCATGTTAGCAATCACAAATTTGATTTTATAAATTTCACCTTTGTACGACCACGGCAAAACACAAACTCCTTTAGTCGGTATCACATTGTGAGTGTAAGACATTAACGGTACATTTTTCACCACTATTATACTATCACTAAAACCTAATTCTAAAAATCTGCGATAACTTAAAACGTTACAGTCGGCCCCGGTATCAAGTTTAAATTTCTCAGTGCCGTTCTCACACGATAACACTTGAAACCAGCTGTCCGAATTATTCGCGCACGCATTTATAGACGAGACGTAAAACACCTCACCGTCTCCCGAATCATTCTCGTGACTATCTTCACGATCACACTCGACCCCATAAACGCGGCGTACTCTCTCACTAACATTATTACGGAATTGAATCGACTTACACATTCTGGCGTAGTGTCCTCTATTACCGCATACAAAACAGCTTACAAATCGCGCCGGGCACTCGCCATCCCCATCGGCGCAGCGTGCACGGCCGCAGCCCGCACACGGGCGACGGAAGAGCGCGCGGGGTGGCGGGGGGCGCGCAAACGAGCGCGCGGGTGGTGCGGGGCCGCGCTCGCGGCGCGCCGCCACGCCGACGCTGCTGCTTGCGCCGCCCGGGGCGCGTCCGCTGCCTCTGCTTCTATACGGCACCCCGACACTATCTACGTGACCCGCACTCTCACTCGCACACGCACTAACACCATTGACATTCAGTTGCCGCCCGCTTTCCTGAGATACCTCCTCGGCCTGACAAATCTTTACCGCCTTCTCCAGTGTGAGCTCCTCGCACCGCAGCAACCGATCCCTGACCGTCGACTGGCGGATTCCGCATACGATTCGATCCCTGATCAAATCTTCTTCTAATGACGCGAACTCACAACTCTTACTCAGGAGACGCAGCGCAGTCACATATTGCTGTATGGCTTCACCTTCTTCCTGATTCCTTGTAAAAAATTTGTATCTCATCAGTGTTATATTCGATTTAGTACCGAAATAGCCATCGAACTTTTTTAACAACACGTTGACATCGTCACGTTCTTTGTCATTTACGAAAGAAAACGTTTGGTAAATGTCGAATCCATCGGGCCCTATTAGGTTTACTAATAGGCTTGCTTGAACACTGGATGTCTCTGCTTGCACCCCCGACGCCTTTAGGAACAGGACAAATTGTTGTTTCCATTTTTTCCATGCATCTGCGCGACTCACGGGCCCTCCGGCGCCGTCCATATTTAATTCTGCGGGTGGCCGTGCGTGCTCCATTGTAAATCGTCACCCAATATAAAGAAAACACTCTCAAACTTTCCAAATTACACCGATCACGTGTAATAACCACACAATCTCACAGTTTAACTTCGTCACACGAGATATTCACGCTAGAATACTATTTTCCGCTGTCACCATGTTATGATTTAATGAAACAACGCGAGTGCTAGACAATCACTGTTTATTACGAATACCTCCAATCAACACAATATTATTTACCTACTATAACAATTCTTATATGACTTCTTTACGTAGGGGTTTTATCCATCAGAGCTGATTATTTTTTATCCATCAGAGCTGATTCATTTGGAAACTACTCCTGCTATAATCACCAAACATATCTAAGAACCACCACAAGTAAACTGGTTATCGAATGAAAAAAACTGTTTTGAAATCTATTTATTAATTTCAGAGATACGATGCCACAGACACACACACGGGCACACAGACAGACTAGTCAAACTTATCATATACCTCTTTTTCGGTCTCTTTGTCGGGGCTTAAGAAATAATACATCTAATGAATATAATAGATAAACAAGGCAGTTTGTGATACTTTAAAACAATTATGCCCGGGAGAAAAATTATAATTACAGTAACTTTTTTTTTTAATTATTGTAAATTGCGAATTATGGGTGTTTGCAATAGTTTGCATGTATGCTTAAATGTGTGCATTTACCTCTTCCTACCCCTTCGGGGTTCACAGGCGCAATACGTACTTTGTTGTTTGTTTTCTATAACATCATTTTGCGCTGCGATTTTTTCAAATCTTAGAAATTTTATTTCTAAGATTTGAAAAAGTACAAGTGCATTACATACTGATTTGTGTAATCTGAGAGAAATTGATTGTGTAGCGCGAAACCGCGAAGTGGCAGCGCGCGGGTCTAGCCGTGAGCCGCCCCGCTACCAAGTTTCTTAATTAACTCGTTATTGTACTCTGCGCAAATTTATATCGATAAAATGTTAGTGGGTATCTATTGTTAGCTAGAATTATAATTAGCTAAAATCTGCAAAGCGTTGACAATCACCGCATTATAAACACCTCTTGTAAAGTGGGAGCTGGACGGATGGAACTACCTAATTGGACGTATGTACGTAGACGACTCGACTCAAGACGTAACGTCTTCCATCCTCGTCCATCCTTATGTACCTACTGCATCGGACGATTGTCGAGCCCAAAGAGCTCTCAGCCTTAAAAAAACCACAACTGCCTAAAGTAGACCCCTGTGGGACATATACGAATAGAGAGGCTGAATCTTTCGCTCATGTCATCGGTAGGCGATAACTGAAATATCTACTATACCAATACCACAAGAGTAAGATTTTTTTTTTTTGATCAGGATTATTTAGGCGGCTTTTCACGAGACGGTACTAGTCTACTTCACCGGGCATCGGCGAGCGCAGAAGGCGCTCCAGCCTAAGCAAAAAAGTTAGCGCAACTGCCTAAGAGTGACCAATGCGGGTCCGTGCCTCGGCTTAGGATGTTGCGGAGAAACATAACAAGAGTAAGAACGATCAATTAAAGGTGAAAATGTCTCGTCATATTCGATTAAATGCGCGTAGACATACTTCAGTGACATAAAGAATGGCACCCAAAATGCTTTAAAAAAATAAAACAGAATTAGGTTAAGTGCATTAATGATTTAGTGCAATCTGAGTGAAATTGATTGTGTAGAGCGAAACCGCGGAGTGGCCGCGCGCGGCTCTAGCCTAGAGCCGCCCGCTACCAAGTTTCTTAATTAACTCGTTATTGTGCTCTGCACGAATGTTCCTTGTATTATTATACAAACATTCATTTGAATGCCTGACTAACGTGTTCTACTTACGTATTAGTCTTGTAACCTGCCGTACATTAGGTCCCTACTACTGTATTCCTGTCCGTAAAAAGCACAATTCTATCTTGACGCTTCATGATTCTTGTCACATTTCATCATCAAAATTAATTAATTGCCTATGTTCAAACTCCACTTTAAAATATTAAGGTTCGGTTGAACTACTAAATTATGGTAAATATTACTGGTAATGAGTATGGAGTTCCAGAGTCGAAGCTCGAGGGCGTAGGCACCACCGCATTACCTTATCTATCTGCCGCCAAATTATCTTCAGCACTATCGTGTTCCAAATAGATGGTAATAACTATCACAGAAACATAACAACTGAGACCTTTCTCAGGCGTGGCAACGCATCTGCATTTTGAACTCTGGTCTGTGCAGGTCATCACTTAACATCTATTTAACTGCTTGTTTTCCACCTGCATTACAGAAAAAAATACTACTTATCTTCAATTAATGTAGACAAGAGTGTACATGGTGTGTTATTAGGTTTTCGAGAGTGTACCTACATATTGCAGAGAAGGCCTTAGGTCGAGTAAGCTGCTAGAAAATTCTTTTCGCAAGGTACCATCAAAGCCCGAAGGCTTTTGGAATGTTTGTGAGAAGTGTGGCGAGTGACCGTAAAAATCCAAAGATCCGTGAAAGCAAGGTATTGTGAAAATCCTATTCACTGAAACCACCCGGTAACCTTGCCAATAAGGCTTAAGTACTTAAGTACTTATCTAAAGATATACACATACAAATTGCTCTAACCCTAGAGCAATTTGTATTTGCAAGCTTATCAAACTGATGTATTATTGTTCAACTAGGTCCCAAGAGAACCATGCGAGAGATTTCTTTCCCCATGAATACCATCTTACCTAAATGTAATCCATGAATCCAGTGCCCATTCTTAGTGGCTTCTTACACCAATAGAGGGTATCGTCCTACTGTATGTACTCTTCATAGCAACAAGTTAGCTATTATCTTTCTTTCGCCCATCCTCATCGCATCAGTCTTACGGACACACTACTTTATAAGGTAAACAAAAGGAAGCAGAATTCAATGGCAGGCAATATCACAAAATGTTGATTGATTTAACATGCTCAACGGTAAACGACATGCTACATGTATATTAAAGAACAATACAAGCCGAGTTAACGGGGCATCACGGTCACAATACTAGGCAAATTGAGTTAGGTAGGTACATTGTCGTAAACAAGCGCTGCAATTTGCGTACATGTTCGCTCTCAGGCTCTCACCCAGTCGCCCGATTAGATTCCAACAAGTATACTGTCATACGCAACCGAAGGACTCAATGGGGCTTCGATGGGCTTAATGGGAGTTGACGGATCGAGAATATAATACATATAAACGTGTCTTACACAGATGAACCGGGTTATCGCCGAATACACAAAGCGTTATAATTACGTGTTGTGCCATCGATGCGTAAACACTGACGATGACGAAGCGATATTGCTGCGTAATTTAATTCGTGGGTTGAATCATGATTATGATTTGAATAACAAATATTTGCATTTTAAATAGTGTGAAGCGAAGCTTAGAGATTGGAACAATATTAATTTTGATTTGTTCACCGATAATTAATTGATATGATAATCGCGATTGTATTGCAAGAGAACCAATTTCTTTGGTACCACGAAATTAGAAATCTGAGTTTGAAAAATGAATACTTATGTTTGTCCGCAAAGCTCGCGGTTGATTGAAGGCAATTACTGCATGATCAAAATGATCATTGAATTATCGACGCAATCACCTTTGTATGTAAAATTAACTAGGTGACATTTAGCTGCCGAGCAAAAAATAGTTACCTACACCCCGGCGTCTTCTCTTTTATTGACATTAAATGGCCGATATAAATTCCATTGGCGGATTACAAAATTTATTGGCTTCAAAATTAAAGGAGACCGATTTCAATGGCGAAAGCTGACAGCCTCCGTTTATCGTGAAACGATGAAAAAAGACATTACTAAAGCTCTTATTGAGAAACTTATCGTTTTAACTGAGCCTTGCTACTCTTGCTAGCTACCGTGTCTTGACTTTGATACTTGCAATAGATGTAATTTATATGCCATCCTGTACAGTCGTAATCACATTGTTGGGATTACTTTGATGTCCTGGGATAGACTTAACTAAGTATTCAAGTACCCAAGTTTAACCAGAAACATTAGGTTTACACTGAGTTAGGATTCTAGCCCTATTGTTAGGTATCAGTCATTTAACATTCGAAAACAATTAATTTAAGCTTTTGCGATATATATCTATATATATATATATATATAAAAATCAATTGCTGTTCGTTAGTCTCGCTAAAACTCGAGAACGTCTGGACCGATTTAGCTAATTTTGGTTTTGAATAATTTTTGGAAGTCCAGGGAAGGTTTAAAAGGTAAGGAAATATGAAGAAATTGAAGGGAAATAGTAGAAACCACAATTTATTTTCTCGAACATAGTCCGTATCTATTAAACGAACGTTTGGTACACTATTTCATTCTGAGGCAATATGAAGTTTGCAGGGTCAGCTAGTTTTTAATAAATGTAATGAAGTAATAGAAATAATGTTTTAATTCTCGTAATTGCTCATGAGCTCTCTCCAGATGTTTATTTATTATTTTTTCACTGGTAGTAGAGATCCAGTGTCGAGACTCGAGAGCATAGGCACCGAATTACCTAATGCGGTCGTATCTCTAAATGGTAGTGTTCAGCACTATAGTCTTCCGATCAAATGGTAACGTAATTGTCGGCACAGAGGATAATACCTCAGGACTCAGGAGTAGTAACGCATATAGGTACACTGAAATATTTGGTTTGGTTTCATGTAGATGTTAACATGCTAAGGTATCACTTACACTTGTTTGTTTACCACTTCATGCCATAAAATTATAAGGGCAGACAAATTAGAACTTAATTTTTTTTAAGCTGTGGAAGTGGCATACCATCTTGCAGTTCACATTGATGTTAAGTGATGACTGCAGCATATAGACACCCACGCAAAGACCGATGTCAAAATGCAGATGCGTTACCATTCCTGAGGCCTAAGGTGTTATGACTCTGTGCCGGAAATTACAGAGCCGTACATTACCACTTGACCGGAACACGATAGTGCTGAACACTACCGGCATTTAGCGGCAAGTATATTAGGTAATGCGGTGGTGCCTACGCCCGCGAGCTCCGTCACTGCAGCTCTACCATGAGATAGTCCTTGAGTAAAAACTTAATTTATCTTTTTATCTTAATTTTTTTTGCAGTAAAAACTTAATTTAATATAATCGATTTGCTATCGAATCTTCTTCATGACGGTTAGTTTTTTAGTGGATTAAAATGTCAAATTGAATGTCATTAATCTTATTTCTCTCAATAGCTCATTTGTAAAGGTCAGGGCTTAACCTTTGGTCTATCTTGGCATCGGCATCGGTCTGATGCCATCTTATAAATCAATTGCCTAAGATGGTGTTTCATTTAAATATATGTTAAACGCCAGTGACCAACCAACAAACTTATTTCATGCACCGAATTATTAAAAAAAATGCCAAGTGGATGTCGGGACACGTGGAACGTAGGGATACATTTTCCAAATACATCAAGTTGATCGAATATTACTCGTAAAGTTTTTAATTATACTTAGCCGTGATGATTTTCCTTTTAAATTCATTATAATTAGTTAAATTCGTTATAATTAGGATGTCAATAGCCTCGCCACCTGTTACATGGGCCAAAACGTAACCGGCGAATCGTGGGTGTTTGTATGTATGCTTGAATGAATGCATTTGCCTCTGCCTACCCCTTCAGGGATTACAGGAGTGAAGTTACGTTTTTTATAATTAGGTATGTCCTATCACCATATTGTTTTTACGCGTCGAAATAGGTACCTACCTGCAAACGATTAGCTGACGGAGAAGGACACTCAACTAACATAAAATTACAATTGAAACTAAATATTTCACAAAGGGATCCTTTAAACAAAAATTGGTCCTCTCAAACCCTCAATATTTTTAAAGACCTACCTATTTAAGAATATTACACAGGACAATGAAAAGCGTGTAAAAAAAAATTGCATTGGCGTGACTATACGTGACAAATTATTATATTATATTCGCATCAAATCACAGCTTTCTAGTACCCATCTACCTACTAAAAGTCTCCGAGCTTAGCTGCAAACGGATAGACGGACGGTCATGGCGAAACTATAGGTAGAATCAGAGAATTAGAATCAGAAACTCATTTATTCATTTAGGGTGACAGGCACCTCTTAAGACACGTCAAAAACAAACAAAATAAATTAAAGTGAATAACAATTGATATACGTGTCAAACAAGATAAAAAATATATGTAAAGTCAAGTAAAAGTTCTTAGTTGGCTTCCGAACTCTACAAAGAGTTTATTTGGACTATCTTTAATGAATTACATACTTATATAATTTTAGTGGGTCTCTATTAGGCAGTTAGATTTGGTCAATCAGTCCATATATCGATGGACATACTAAATCATTATTTGCTTTCCATTATAGGTTAAAATCCCACTGCAGAATCATTTCGTTCATCCAGATTTGGATATTATGAGTTCATTGATTATGCTGCAAACCTCATTTTTACGCTTATTTATAATCTAGAAAATATATTATTATATCCTATTGGTGCCAACCAAAAATTGGCCACAAGTATTTTTTTTTTGGAAAGATTTTTTTTTACTTGTTTTCTCAATAAAATATCGTCCACTTCACGGCAATATGTATAAAGACTGAAAAATCACGGCTGCCGTTGTGCACTTGGCCGCCCCTACCTATTTTCGTTCCGCCCCGATAACTTTTTACGTCCATAACGTACAGACATACATGTATTATTGATATATTATTAAAGTTATTTTTAACCGACTTCAAAAAAATCTCTTTTCGTCCGGATATTTTTTTTTCTCATTATTAAGATACAGATAGGTACCTACTTTACTTTACCAAATTAAGCCGGCCACAAATAAGTGTTGCTGCCTGTTAAAGATAAAATAATTTAATTAAAAACACTTGCGGCCAAATTTTGGGAGGCCACCTAGTGGATATATATTCTTTAGATTTTAAATATGCGTAAAAATTAGGTTTGCAGCATATCTGGATGAACGAAATGATTCTGCAGTGGGATCCTAACCTATTACGTCCACTTAACAACAGCGACATTGACGTGGACCGTTAAATAAAGAATTCTCGGACAGAATTAATGTTTAAAAATGAAGGCGCAGATCCGAGATTGTTACTGCCCTAGGCAAGATCTCTAAGCTACAACTTCAAAAACTGGAGTGCATACCCGAATATCACGCAATTTTAGACCTCACGCAATGGCAATAACGGTCTCAATGCTTTTCTTTAATTGAATCCAACGCAGAAATCCTAATTGACTTGCATGAGTGTGTTTTTGTTCAAGTATAAAATATGGCCGCACAATGACAAACTCTTATTAAGGTATAGGGTGCGGCGGAACTTGTCATTAAAGCTTACATTAAGTCGACGAAGGTACCTACAGCGACCAAAAAATATTTTATTTTATACCACAATGGTACGTTTTTAAAGTTATTGCAATCGCTATATGCTTATCGGATGGTATTTAGAAAATACTTACTTTATCCTTCGATTTTGTCTGCGTGTAGGTATGTGTATCTACTGAGATAAACTTGGTAAGTAGGTAGCTGTTTCTCTATGTTATAAAGTATCTACAATGTCATCCAAATACATCTTACCGTGAAACGCGCATGGCCCAGCGGATGGAGTAGATCGGAAGCGATCTACTCGGTTAAGCGATTCGGGCGCGATCGGGTGTGTGATGGGTGACCGCTAGTGGCAAGTTAAAATGCGCGTTTCCGTGCTTCGGAGGGCACGTTAAACCGTCGTCGATAATCTAATTTAATACATAAAAATCAAAAGTTTATTTTTTATTTAATGAAAGTGGCAAACAAGCATGCAGTTCACATTGATGTTAAGTGATGGCTGCAGCCTAAAGACCAGAGGTCAAAATGCAGATGCGTTACCACTTCTGCTATATAAAAAAAATTGAAAGCCCTATCTAACAATATCCCACACTATATAGAAAACGAAAAATAAAAAAAATATACGCGTTATACCTACCTACGTAGGGGAGGTGCCCTAAATAATTTTATTTTCATGGTTTTATTCTACCACTTAGTCGGCGTAATTAAGGTGTATACTTGTGCCAAATTTCAAGTCTCTAGTACGACAGGTAGACAGATGGAAATGGCGAAAGTATAAGGGTTCCTTGTTCACTACGGAACTCTAAAAATGGTATCTGGACCACCAACATGAAATCTAAAAGAGGCATTTGTACCTATTACCAATGCATGTAAGAAGATTCATTGGATTGTTTGGTTTCCTATAGGTAATCCCAACATTCAACCTTTATAAGACAAAACGTCTAAACGAATGAATTCTGAAACATAGAAAAAAATTCTATAAGATATCTACTTACTTAATTTATTCAAAGAATACGATAAAAATATGCCTAAGTCACACTGTCTCTGAAAGTTACAAAGTTAATTAACGTACCTACCTACACCAGTTAATAACCTGTGTTATAATTAAAAGGGAAGTCCAAAATAAAATCAGCACCTAATTTCGTAGCTGGTTCTACACACGAAGTCGTTTCATTAGGTGCACTGCGGCTACACTCGACCTAAATGGCTAGTTGTTACACTAAATAACATGTACACACCAACAACTAGACACCAACGTTTTGTTTCTGTGAAAATACACCAAGTCTGTAGGTACTTTTATAAAACATGCTTACAAATCTTTCATTGTTTTGTGAGTAAGTATCCACAATCAAGAATCATCCTGCAATGAAACAGACTGCCGAATTTTATTGAATAAGGTACGTTTACCCTGTGAATAGAATGAAGGCAGTCTTTATTCGCATTTATAATTATGAACAGGTACGGGTTCAATACAGCTACCTCGAGAAATGAGAATCGTCATCTATTTTTGAATTGAAACGTTAAATGGCATTTCCATTGAGTAAATGGTAGGAACGTGCCGCTTTGTCATCAGCTATCCGTCCCGGTTTGAAAGGGCTGGTTTCGATATCGTATGGAGCAGCTAACTGGCGTTCGGAACGACGAATGAATGCCTACGCCCGATACAAAGAACTTGTCGGAATATTGGAGCTCTCGTGTGCCCGGCTTGCAATGTTCAATATCAGAGCTGCAACTTGGGTATGAAGAACTCGAAATTAAAGCTTGTATATACGTATCCGTATCAGAAAGCTTTCAATGCCCATTATTTATTTTTTTGGAGTGTTTTAAACAGTGTGCGTAAATAAGCTATTAGGTATATAGAAAACCATTTTCGACGGTAGAAATCCACCGCCGAACTTAGATAAAAACGCCGAGATTAAGTAATTTTAACTTTCGCCAAGGTAAAAGTGTTATTTTATGTGAATATGGATTCGTACGGTACAGAGTACTTACGTACAGTACTTTTGGCGCATAGAGCATAAGAGTCGTTTAGTAAATACCTACGCTTAAGTGTATTTACATACCTACATATAAACACTAGGTACTCGTACCTACTTCAACGTTGAAACAAACCTGATTTTATGTAGGGAGGTAACCTATAGGTATGTTATAGATGTCTTAAAATATAATAGGTATCTAATAGGTAGGTAATAACCATCAAAAATGAGCAGCAATACCTACTTAAAAAACAATATTATTTTAATCGGGGCCGTAGCTAGTAGTAGGTTATACTAGTCACAGAGTCAATATAGGTAGGTCAATATAGGGTACTTACCAATAAATTGGCAATTCAGTCATTTGGGCAAGACTAAAAAACGAATAGGTAGGTAAGTATACTAGAAGGTAGTGTAGATACGCGTGTGACGGAGACTGTAGTGTGCAGGAGGACAAGCAGAGTTGTAATCATCAAGTGCTTTCAACAATATTATTATCGTTAATCTATCGATTTTTTTATTTTTTAGAAATCTTCCGTAGGTACTCAGACAGTATAATAAGTACAATAGAACTACTTAGATTTCAGTGGACTCTGTGTGGAATTCTGTGGACTTTCCTTCTTTGATGAACTACATCCAGACACTACACAGGTAACCACGATTAGCTTCATTGAATTATACTAAAATGTTATTACATATTAGATAAAACTAGAATTTCACGAAAATATTACAGAACTGTGTATTATTACATATTCTCTGGTGCCAGTTAATAACGGTTGGTCCACTACAGGATTGACTACTACAGGCCAATAAGTAGTATGATACTATGTAGGTCGTTAATGATATCGCTATCTATCTCGCATAAAATAAAAATGTCCATAGGTACCATACGCTTTCTTCTTTCATTACCGATCAATTTACAGATTTTACAGTACAATATTACATCTATCGTGCTACTATACTTAGATACCTACCTATACCTACTTTACTCTAAAGGTACGTATTTACAGTGGTATTTACTGTACAAGTAGGTATTTAACATGTAAAACAGAATGTATTTACAGCTGTACCGCCTCTTTGCAAAAGCATTCGTTGCAAAGTCCTTTGATAAAATTATCGAAACGAAAAAAGGTAAGTACCAAAGTAAGCAGAGTATACAAATACTAAATGCTTAGATTAAGAAAAGTAAGTAGGTACCTATCCTCAAAGATGCCAAAGATGGCCATAGATGCGTTTGACATGTAGGATAGAGGTGTAAAATCAATAAATAATACGTAAATTCATAAAATCCATTAGTGAAAATCTATTATCTTAATAATGCACGCAAGAAAAACAAAATGCACAAAATATGAAAATATTGCCTCCATTCAACTTACACAGAGGTTCCCAAATGTTCCTAATATAGAAGAATATGGTTGCAATGCAGAGAGCTATATAAAGTGTTTTTGGTGTCTTTGTGGCCAACAAATAAGTAAAGATAATTTGGTACCTAAGAGTCAAGTGCAAGGTAAAGCTGTAGGTAGAATTATGGAATTGTATTTCTAACCTATAAACGAATTAGATATGAAAATATGTAGCCTATGTAATTGGGATATACCTACATGAAGAAATGCTTTCATAATACCTAAACTGCTATTCGTTTTGCGTAATAAATGGCAAGAAAGCAGATATAGGTAGGTATAGAGAGATACTCAAAGCGCGAAGATTTTTCATGCGGATCAATCTTGTTTATTCCACCACGGCAGTTTTGGCTTTCCATTAGAGCAACAGTTATCGAGCTCAGAAGCGTAGACTTCATAACATATCTGTACTAATGTCCGGACCAGAATTGGTCATAATTTATAGTTCAGATGCAAAAGGTTTTCCGCCTCACGAGTAAGCAATGCAACCTTATCTTGAAGTAGATGTCTATTAGGTTTTTTATGTCAAAAGCTCTGGTCCAGGTTTCATCAAAAGGTCCGGTTTGGGCCAATCTGTTAGTCCGTAACCTGGCCTACCTAACTGCGCTACCTGACCTTCCTGATGGAAAGAAATCGCCGTCGCCTAAAACACCAAGTTACAGAATTTATCTACCCTTGTCACACCGATGGCAGAATTACAATGACTCGAGGGCGTAGACACTACGGTATTGCCAAATCTATCTGCTGCCAAACGGTAGTGTTCAACGCTGTAGTATTGCCTTTCTGTCTGTACCTAATTATGTAGTCACAAACAGGTCACCGAGAAACTATTTTTAAGTTCCAAGAATACCAAAACCATCGCAATCATAGATTTATTAAACTATTTATCACAGTAGTGTACGTAATAGTGTTAATTAATCTGAATTCCACAATTTAAATACTTATCGTTACTATCAATGTGAAATGTTTTTACATCATTCCACCGAAAGAGTATCAGAAATTCAGTCCTGGCTCGCCGTATATTTTTGTAGTTTTAATTTGTAGAATCGTCTCAAAACGGCCGTTGTTTATTTCGCTATTTCGCTGGGACATCAGCGAGCGCAGAGGCCTCTCAGCTAAAATAGTGAGCGACTGATTTAATTTGGACACCTTTCTTACGTCCAAGGGTGCCACTTAGAATGTACAATATTTATTTTCATTTCAGTTATTACAAACCAACCTATGAGGCAACTGGTTCCATTGAAGAAACGTTTTTATGATTAATTCCTCCGCAACAGATCTTGTCAAAATAAAAAAAAACGTAGACAATTTGATTGTAAACAATGTATAACACTTTATTATAAAAAATAAATATCTATTTTTATACAAAACACTTTATATTATTATGTTTAGTTCCTGGATCATCCATCTTTTGCATTACATAAGCTACTTTGATTTTCATTTAATACTTGCCTTACATTAATGTTTATTCTAGACTCTACTGCGTAACTATTAAATCTGCACCATTCTTTATCATCAATATTTTGGTTCATAAATCCAAATAATTGGTCATTCTTCTGCATTTTGAAATTTCCTTCATAAGCAGGTACATATGTCAAATCACTTGCATTCCATGGTTGAGTGAGTGCGGGTAATATTTTAGGAACAGCGTGAAAACAGAGCCTCGCTTCTTTGGACATAACTACAATGTCGCCACTTTTTAATAAAATGGCTGACGGTTCTATGGACTTGTTATCGCCACCAATCAAGAATACTGCAGATTGGCCAAAACTGAAAAGAAAAGTAATATTGAGGTAATCATTGGCTGATATCAGCCACAAACAATTTGAAATCAATTGTTATATTTTTTATTTATTTATTTATTTAACTTTATTGCACAAATACAATGTTGTACAAAAGGCGGACTTAATGCAACTAGAAGGCATTATCTACCAGTCAACCTTTGGGTAGAGTCGAAAACAACGTAATAATATTCTTAGGAGATCTTAAAAATAACAATCAGGGGAAATTACTATTTTTCTCGTGAGCTGATGACGGGTTAAAATATTTCTACTGGTAGAAAGGTTTCCAGTCAGGGGCGGCGCCGTCTCAGGGGGCGCCGCGGCGCTCTCTGAGACAGCTATGTGCATAGTCTTGGACCACCGTGGTCAGGCCTAGGGGACGCCAGGATTTCATTGCACGCGGGCGCTACACGAGCTAGAGCCGCCCCTGTTTCCAGTGTCGGAGTTCGAGGGCTTAGCAGTATGTGGCACCACCGCATCACCTGATCAATCAGCCGCCAAATGGTTGTATTCAGCATTATCGTGTTCAGGTTAGATGGTAATTTATGGGTCCCACTCGGAAATGGGTGGCAACGCATTTCCGAGTGGCAACATTTTGATTGACCGCTAAATGGTAGTGTTCAGAGGTATCGTATTCCAGTAAGGCGGTAATGTGCGGCCCTGTAATTTTTGGCAAAGTGGCAGAGACAACAACATAGACCTCAGGAGTGGCAATGCTTAAACACAGGTCTCTGTGTTGACGTAAATGTTCATTGGCTACAGTATTACCATGAATATGAACTGTATGCTTGTTTGCCACTACATGGCATAAAAAAACCATAATAACATATATTTAATTAGGCACCTGAAGGAAAATAAAGGAGCTTCCAAATTAACTTCAGAGTGATCCGTATGTGCAGATAGAGTTGTACCCCTGTGATAATAATTCACAATGGCCGCTTCTGCCCTGAACTTGGTATATCCCAGGTATGTGGCCACAACATCACAAAGTTCAGCTAAATCCTCAGGAAAAGTCGATTTATTTTCTTCACTATATACCTTTAAATTAAAAATTATATATGTATATTACAATAAACATAGTACTCCATAATATAGAAACATCATGCAGATTATATTTACATTATTGATAAAGCTAGTACATAAAGGAAAAATTATAATGATAGTAAAATATGTCCAGAATACATATAAGTAACAGTAGGTACCTATACAAAGTACCAACAAATTCACTACATATAGTAGAACAAAAAATTAAAAGTGGGCAAGCCAAACCAACATATTTCATTTTTGTGTATTAAGTGATACTGTTTATTATTGTGAAAAAAATCTACAAATGGCCAAGGTGTTAGGCATAATTCGTATGCAGTGTGTATATTAATATATAGGTACTTCTCTCTCCATTCTATAAGTTCAACCGTCTATTTATCTATATTTTTATTTATTTACAGACTGGAGAGTAGAGGGCATCAGTCAGAGCCTTCTTCTGAGGTCCATGCAAACTACTAAATTAAAAGAAAACAATGTTCATGATTTTACTCAACACAGTAACAAAACAGCTTTTATAGTTCAAGACAGTAGATAAAAGACCAAAATAAATACTAAATCAATTGTGGTTTTTGTTTAATATGAATTGATTGATTTTGTTCAATAAATCCATGACTATTGTTTTATTTCAATTAATCAGTATACATATTTTACATATTATGTTGGGGAAAAAGTTACTTCGCATTTTTTAAGATAATTCAAAACATTTTTTAATATAGTTTATTATACCCTTTTGCCATCTTGTAGGTAGGGACATGATCCCATTGCTATAAAAATTTTGGAATTCTCATCAAAATACCGCGACAAGTGGATTTGGCAGTCCTCTCGTGATGTTAACCTAACATTGCATAAATAATTCTGAAGAGACCGAAACAGGTGGAAATCTGAAGGTGCAAGGCCAGGACTATAAGGCGGATGCATTAACACCTCCCAGCCACTCCCTTAATTTTTGCTGAGTGGCTATAGATGTGTGAGGTCTAGCGTTATCATGATGAAACACCACACCCCTTCTGTTGATCAATTCCGGCCGCTTTCTCTCAACTTCTTGCTTTAATCTCATCAGTTGTTCGAAGTAGAGTTCAGAATCGATATAGTCCTGCCTGGTGGTAATAGCTCATAATGAATAATGCCCTTCCAATCCCACCACACACACAACATCACCTTATTGCGAGTTTACCCGGGTTTCGCCACAGTCTGTGAAGCCTGACCGGCCTTTGACCACGACCTTTTTCGCACGTTCTTGTCGTACGTGATCCACTTTTCATCACCAGTTATCAGCTTCTTCAAAAATGATTCGGTTTCATTACGTCGTAATAAAGAATCACAAATGAGTACACGGTTCATTAGGTTTCTTTCAGTGAGCTCGTGAGGTACCCAAATATCGAGCTTTTTTTTGTACCCAGCTTTTTTCAAATGCGCCAAAACTGTTTTGTGATCAATTCTCAGTTCTTCAGCTACGTCGTAACTACAGATATGTCGATCTTGCTCCACTTTTTCAAAAATGGCATCCATTTTAATAGGGCGACCAGAGCGAGGTGCATCCTTGACATCAAAATTTCCGGATTGAAAACGCTTAAACCAAATTTGTGCTACTCTCACAGACACTGCACTAGGAACATCGCAAATTTTTTTCGCGGCTTGCGTTGCATTTTTACCTTTTTTGTAGTAAAATTTTAAAATGTATCGAATTTCTTCATTAGATTCACCCATCTTGACAGTACGAAAAACAAATGATAATCACACATTTGCCTAATTTGAATTTGTAATTATGTTCTTTAAAATTTTAACTTTCAATTATACCAAAACCAGCCAGATACAAATACTACAGCCAAAGAGATTTTATTACAAGTTCATACATACTATAAGGCGAAAATACTTTTTCCCCAACCTATTATTAACAAAATGAATAATAAATCAGAATATTAACATTTTACTTTTGTGTCCCAGTTATGATGGTAGCCCAATGTGGTCCACCGCAGTTTCTTCTGCAGACATCTGTCACATTGGCCACTTGTAAAACATTCCAACCACCAATCATCCAAGTCCATTTCAATATCAATATTCTTTTTATTTGGTTTTCGTGGATAAACTTCCAAACATCTTCTGATCCAGTACCTCTGTCCCAAGCTTGTAAATGGATTACTTATTAGAATCAATCCTGGATGCTCTTTGAGTGAGTATATTTTCCATTCTGAAAGTTTCTTCAATCCAAATTGTTCTGTCCGGAGATCAACTGCACTGTCGAAGTGGACACTCTCAATCTGAAAAATACCAATTAATATCTACCAGTTTAAAAAGTAAACATTCCACAGTTGGGTAATGGACTACTATCACAGGATTAACTAGGATAGGTATATTTTTATGCCATGTTCATCTGTGAATGATTGTACAGCAAGACAATGCTGCTGGCCTGTCTCTTAAAAGACCATCAAATGACTTTGACCTACAATTATTTAAGAATTGAAAAAGTTATGCATATTGGGGTACAAAATCTTCAGACCTGTCATTATCTATCTTAATATATATAAATCTCGTGTCACAATGTTTGTCCTCGATGGACTCCTAAACCACTTAACCGATTATAATAAAATTCGCACACCATGTGCAGTTCGATCCAACTTGAGAGATAGGATAGCTTACATTACGCTATGACTAATAGGAGCAGACCAGCGCGGGCGAAGCCGGGGCGGGCCGCTAGTACTTATATAATAAAGAGAAAACATGTGTTTTATATGTATGTTTGTAACATATTAACACACAAAAACTACTAGACTGATTTCAAAAATTATTTCACCATAAGAAAGCTGCATCTACACTGATAGGTTATGCTATGTATAGGCTAGATGTAGGCTATACAAAGTGTAACAGGATTAAATGTACAACCTGGAACTACTTTGTTCAGAACCAATAACCGAATCGAATTTAGGCATTTTTAATATAAGTAACTTTTTGTCCCAAAATTTATTATGTATGTATGTATCTTCACGCCAGGTCCCTAACGGGGTAGGCAGAGAGTGTAGAGCGCCAGACATCCCGGTTCTGACAAACCTCTCGTGCCTCGTCTACCTTCATCATTCTCTTCATACATGCACGCCGATTCCTAAGACTTTTGACCCCACCATCAGACAGAACTCGACCTATTTGGTCATGGTAGGTCAGCCTTGGTCTTCCTGGGCCTCTGCAACCATCCACATTCGCATTGTACATCTGTTTAGTCATTCGCTCATTCGACATTCTTTCTATATGCCCAAACCATCGGAGCATGCCTTTTTTCATTTTTACACCGATACTATCATTCACACAAAGTCTCTTTCTTACATCTTCATTACGAACGCGATCGGTGAGTGATACACCGCAGATCTTGCGCAAAGATCTCATCTCGACCGCGTTCAACTTACTTTCATGCTCTTTCCTGCATACCCAGCTCTAAAATTTATTACAATTAAGGAAATAACGGTAACCCATTTAGTGAACCGTCAATACAAAAAAAGTGAGATGATAACATCTATTCAAAATAAATGCTAGTCTTAACAAGTTTATTAGAAGTCATTGAGACATGAAAATTATTAGTAATCATTTGAGAAATTAATATAGTGAAAATGAATCTTATTACTAGCGAGTGTTACATCTACTACTACATCACATTGCGACAGTGTACGACTGAGAGTTGGTTTGTATTTTATGTGCACTCGTAGGTAGTGGCAGGGAAAGTATGCAACCTATTCGTACAAATTGAGGACAACTTGTTTCTTAAGTAAAAAATATTAAATACTGATACACAGAATTTTAGTTCACGTATTACGATTATAAATCGCTTTTCTAATCAAGGTGTTTAAGAGTGTGCATTATTCCCGTTACATGTTGTATAACATTCATTGCACCTGGGGCGAGCCGCTAGTACCTGATATGGTTATGCACATCTACTGCAGCTCTACGACAAGAATGCCATTAGACTAGAACACTTTTCAGAAGGAAACAATAAATCATCAGTCAATAAAAAAAAATTTTTTTTTCCCCTTTTATCTGCCATCGGCCATAAGCCATAACCAGATTTGATCTTTGTTTGGGTTAACTTCAGTGTCATTTCAGCAAATGACACCAAAACATTATAAAGAAACTATTTGTGAGCAATTTCTGTAAGCATCTATTTTCTGAGATGCAAATCAAATAATATATATGCCATCTCTTGAGGCGACTGATTCTGTTAAGACTGTAGAAGGTTCTTGGCTAGTTGGTATGTGTGTCCATTTAGCCTTTCTTTATATTTTTGCCTCAATCTGCTGACTTCTTCTTTTACAGTTGGCATTTCAAGGTGTTCATGGATTACAGAATTCCGGACAAACCAAGGAGAGTTAGAGATATTTCTCAGTTTTATGTTTTGATATCTCTCTAGAATTTCTATGTTGGATTAAAAAAAATGTACTGAATTACCTACAACTTATGTAAGGGTAAGGTATGTAGGTCAAGAATCTTAAGAATCTGAGTGCATGTAGAAGAAACACAGGTGTGTCAGATCAGGGATATCTGGCACTCCACTCTCTGCCTACCTTGTAAAAAACTTGGCATGAGGATATATAGATACCTATTAAATTTACGACACTTACCTTGTCTTTGTCAACATGATCCAAAGTTATTACATTTTCATAAGACGGTTTTGGTTTATTTGCCTTGTAATATTTAAATGTCTTCATAAAATTATCTTCAGGTTCATTCCCTTTCATTTTTCAAAGAAAAAAATAAATTATTATCTGCAAGTCTGAAACTGAAAGAAAGTACTGTTTTCATAGGGCAGGTTGATTAGGTTGATAATTAAATTTTAACACGCTAAGATGACAGGTGGATGACAGTTAAATTACATTCTTTGCATTGTTTTAGATTTTTTTTTATTTCCAAGAGGATTGGATTATGGGTTTTTTGGGCAAAGGGATTACATACAAGGGATTGCAATGAGCTGAGAGAATCATCAGAAAAAATTAAGGAGAAGGGCAGTTTACACATCAGTATATATTTTACGGCTTCAAGTATCCCAGTACATTCTCCGGAGAATACAGAAGTCTCAGGAGGATATTTAATTTTTTGAACAATATTGTACTCAACATGATATATGCCGATGCCGATACCCGAACTTTTAATTCGATTCCGCGTTTGACATAGGCTACTGTCACTTTGTAAAATAATGATACCACATTTAACCTAATAGTGATGGACCCAATAATCGGTAAAGAATCGCGATTTTGTGTTTATGTAATTATAATATTGGTGTACCAATTTAAAAATAAACGATCGATTTTATTCAAATAAATATATAATTATTCACTATAATTATTTATTAGTGACCATTGCATTATTAAATAACATATAATGTTTTCTTTCAATTATATTAAAAACAACACTTATAAGAAAAGAGCCCAGATAGATCGTTTTCTGTATTGGCAGCCCGCGCGGGCTCGTGCAGCCACCGCCGTTTTGTTTTTCTTGTCATTCAGCTTCATTCTCCCAGTCTGATTGCACGGGTGTCTTGTTTCATTGCGGTATTTTGTTATTCTGTTGAGTTTTTGATAAGTTTTGTTACGTTGTGTTTGTTATTACGTTTTTTGTGAACGTCGAGAGTATTTATTTGTTTTGGTTTGCCACCAAAATGAATCCTCAGCCAAGTACATCACAAAAAGACGTGGAAACATTGTCCCCAAACAAAAAACGTCCACGGAAAGCTTTTACTGTTACTGAAAAGGTAATGATCCCCAACGCCTACAAGTACGTGAAAAACGAAACTTCTGCGCAATTGGAGGTCTTCGAAGTTGTGAAGGAAATTGAATATATTAGCAAAGTTGCTGATATATTGGGAATAACCACACGTTCTGTTCGCAACGTTTTGAAGGAATCAAATGAAGGTGCGCCGCCAACTCCTAAAAAAACTAAGTAGTTTAAAAAAACATGGGTGGACAAGAAAGTGACATCATCTCGGCAAGCATTTTTGGATGGACTGCCCACTGGATTAAAAAATCCATCAGGCAAAGGCAAGCGTCTCATAATTAGCCATATAGGAAGTGAAGAAGGCTTCTTGGAAAAAGGGCTCATGATATTTGAAGCTAAAAAAACTTGTGAAGATTACCACGATGAGATGAATGCTGCTTGTTTTGAGGAGTGGTTCGCTGCAGTCTTACCAAAATTAAGACCAAACTCAATTATTGTGGTGATGGATAATGCACCTTACCATTCCCAAAAATTGGAAACGACACCGAAAATGAGCTGAAAAAAAACTGCCATTCAAGACTGGCTTTCAAATAAGAATATCAATTACGAACCAGACATAGTTAAAGCTACTCTTTTAGAACTAATTCCACATAACGAGTCCTTTAATAAGTACGCTGTAGACGAAATGGCAGCTCAACATGGGATCACAGTTTTAAGACTACCCCTTACCACTGCGAGCTGAACCCCATCGAATTAATATGGGCGCAGGTAAAGGGGCATGTAGCCCAAAATAATAAAACCTTCAAATTAACAGACGTGAGAAATTTGTTTGAGAAATGCATTCAAAAAATTACGGCTACCGAATGGTCTAAATGCGTATCCCATGTTGTAAAAGAAGAGGAAAAAATAAGTAGGCTAGAGATATATTAATTGACAACATAACAGACACATTTATAATCAATGTTACAGACAGTGATTACGAGAGCGATGACGATTTATAAAATAAAACATATCATGATACACCTACTTGTTTTATTTTTCATGTTCCTGCATCATCAGTAGTACAATTAGTAAAGAAATTTCTCTGATCCATAATTAACAGTCATATAAATTATTCCGAAGATATATATCGATTCCATTCAGAAATATTAAATTGTCTGATATAATTAGTTTCGATTCAAGTACTAGTTGTTAATAATATTATAAACGATTTGAATCGATTCCGAAATATTTCATTTCCGTATCGATTAATTTCGCAACGTCACTATTTAGCAGTTGTCATTACGTTGCATCACTGAAAATGTCAAGTCGGGCATCGAATTAAAATTCCGACCATAAGCATCCATCCCTACTTCCCCGCTCTCCCCTTTGTCTTTTCTCTGATATTATGACAGTCAATCAATGTCAATTTTACTTTTTTTTTTTGTTTTGTCTATAGTCAAATTGGTCAAAGTTTGTTTTGTTGAATGGTAGATTTGTTGTGGTCTCTGTATTATTTAATTTCCTAATTTGTTGTTTCATTCATAATTATAAAATCTGATAACTAGTCAACTATTTTACGCACTAAATGTACATTTAGTTGTATTTTGTGCCTAATATGTCCAGTTCCACCGTGCAGACAATTGAAGATCCGAAGGTAAAAAATTAAATGTATTCATTAAAATTATTAATAAAATAAAATAAATGTTATCAATTTATAGATAGCACGATAGCTGTCCAACTAAAATGTGTTGTGATTTCAATATTGTGTTTTTCAGGTCATCGAAGAATTAGATGGAAAAGCGAAACTCCGAAAATGGCTAAATATGAATTTTCGAATTGAAATGACTGACGGAAGAGTCCTCATTGGAGTATTTTTATGTACCGATAGAGATGCAAATGTGATTTTAGGTAAGTTTACTTTGAACGAAATATTCCTGTAATGAAAAGAATGTAGGATTTTACCTACAATGAAAAATGTGTTCAATTGTTGCCTGTTAGAAATAAATAAATAAAAAAAACTTACAATCATGATGTATACCCTTCACCCCGAAAACTAGAGATGATAATAATCCATTGCATTATCTAACTCTGCACGAGGTCAAAGCTGTTTGTAACTACATAAACTAAACACTATCATTTAACCCATCAGCCCACAAAAAAAATGTGATAATTGATTTCAATAGTTCATTTGCCGCCGGCGGTCTCTTGTCTTGATGGTTTATGCTTGATTCTTAGTTGCAGCTAGACTGCGGATTTAAGTATATATATCTTAGGCTTCATGACTGGAGTTTTACCACCAGTAATATTAAAACATTGCATTTGATTTTAACATTATTGTGTTGGCTCCAAAACAAAATGTCTTCTGTTCTTCTGTACCTAGTTTATGGATATAAGTAATAGTTTCTTCTTAACTGGCGATCCTCAGAAAAAAAGTATCTGACATCTAGTTACTAGTTCAACTATAGTTTCGCATTTACTTAGAGACAACCTAATATTTCCACTGTAATACTATATTCCGATCTAAATTTATTATAATTTATTGTGAATTTGAACTGTCATAATTAAATGTGTATAATTTTGTAGGAGCATGTTCAGAATATCTGAAAAGTAGTGAAGGTGAAACAGAAGAACCCCGTGTTCTTGGCTTGGTCATGGTGCCTGGACGTCATATTGTATCAATACAAATTGATGACACATCTCCACCACAAAAGTACTATTATGATGAATAAATTGATACATATATATTATATTATTATGAATATTATCTTTAGTTTTATAACAAGTTTGAAGGTAAGCCAAAAAAGATAAATAAAAATTAATTTATTGATTACTTTTTAATTAATTTTCCCATCAAATGTTTGAATACTTCAATTTCTATATAGATGTTTCTTAAATCACTTGCAAAGGGATTATACTCATCATGGGCAATATTCAAAGACTTGAACAAATAATTTGATAAATCATTACACATTGCCATTATATTTGATTCAGGTTCACTAAATATATTGCATAAAAATTCTCTATTCATGATTTTCCCCAAGCAGATATAAGGTTGTAAAAGCATAGTGTTATCACCAACATTTAAATTTTTATAAAAAATTACACTCAAATTTCTAATATCTTCATCACTATCTTGAAGAAGAATTATTGCAGTTTTTATAACATTCGTTTTAATAGAATTTTCATAACCATAAAACCCATTCCCTAATTCATTATTCGAGATTGTTGCTATAAATCTCATATCAATGTCTGATGTTTCTGGATCACTTAGAGAAAATATAATTTCTGATAGATGTAACAAAGCATCTTCTATTTCACTGGTTCGTTCCTTATAATTTGCTAATAATCTAGCTGCATATGGAATCATGTACCTTATCTTGTACAATACTGTCTGATTTTGTAAATGTGCCAAGAAAAATGACAAATCAATATCTTCATTCAAATCAAAGTGGATAGATATTTGATACAGAATCTTCCAAACCCAAGATGTTGTGTTTGTTTTTGTTAACAAAATTCTATGAATTTCTGCTAAAGCTTCTCTGGGGATATTACTGTCATTGTCAACTCTCTTAGAAATTATTTCACAATATTTATCAAAATCATCAGAACTTAAAATGTGATTCAAAACTGCAGGTATTTTATTCCACTCAGACTTTAATAAATAGGTCACAATTCTCATGTTTGCCCAATAATGTATACCAGGTTCATGTGCTTTGTTACTGGATTCTGCAATTGTTTCCTCAATAAAATCAGGCTTTACACAAAATTCTTCATGAAATAATGTACTCTCCAGCTTCTCCTTGCATAAATAAGAATGACTTCCCGACTCAATTATTGAAATATAATAATCACTGATATTCTTCAATTTGGAATTGTGTTCATGAGAACTCATTTTATAACATTTTTCTAGCAACACAAGTTTTCCATGCAAGTCATTTTCAGATACTGGTGTTTGCATCAAGATATTTTCCATAGTTTGTAAAGGATAAATGTTAGATATGCATTTTGCTGTTAAACATCGTACAGCATGAATTGGACTGCCCAATAGCAATGTGAGACTTTTCAATAACTCATAATCACAGTCTTCTTGATCTCTTATGCTAAATGAGAAATTGTATCTTTTAGCAAAATTTGCAAGAATATTTAAAATGGGCACTACATTTGAGTGCCTTTGAATTTGATCATTATAATCACCATAATTACTTAAATTCAACTGTACTAAAATATATTTCCACAGTTCAGGAGAATGTGATCGAAACTCATCACATGCTACTGAGGCAACCACTTCTTCATCAGTCCCTGATGGTTTTTTTTGCCCTATTAATTTTTGTATAAGGGCACCATATAGTTGAAGAGCTGCATTCCTATAAAGACAAAACATTTGTCATTATTTAGTAAAATAGAAAATATAAAAAATTCTAATATATATTCATCTTACACAGTATATCAAATTATAAAGAACATTGGTCAAATCGTACCTGATTGCGAACAGATAAGCCATGTATATGTAAAAAAAACAGAATAATTTTATTAATACTAAAAGTTATATATTTTTCTTGTAAAGAGCCAGAAAAAAAAGATATTCATTTATTTCTAATTGTATGATCATTTTTAGAAGACATCTTGTTCCGATGTTCAGAACATACCGTTAACGTTTCATTTTTATACGATATGACTGTACTTGAAATGTTAATGAATATTCTATCCATTGGTAGTCGTTCATTATAATATGTAATAAGATTATTTGCACATTCAAATGTATTTAAATAATTATTTTGCACTGTTACTATTTACTTTTGGGGTCATTTTAATAAAAGTTATTATGATAATGTGTTTATATATTTCACTAATTGCGTATGATGGAACGATGACCTGCCGCGGTATTTTTATAATTGTTTTACGGCTACGGATTCAAGTCCGTAACAGTCAATCTTCAGTAATTTTTATCTTCATTTCTTATGATAATAAATATCCATAATATGATGGAATATGATGAGATGGCTCTAGTAAAGTGATGGGGACTTTACTAGGAGATTTTAGGAACATATGGAGGCAACAAATTATTTTCTTGTGGTATTATTAGATCTTGGCTCTAAGGATATATTTTTTTAATGGAAATAAGTTTGGGTAATAAAAACAACCACAAATCAGTTTAATTTGATTCTGTACTCTGGAAAGTCCAGTCTCTATGGAGATTTGGCCATTCTTCTTTGATGATTACCTTATTTGCCAGTGACTGTTGGTAAGATTTTCAAAGGCTAGTTGGGCCAATTTTCTTGAGTAGAACATAACATCTGAAGCTAAGCTGCTATCAGTGACAATTTTAGTAAGAAAATGTATATAAATAGCCTTTGGCAAGTCCTTTTCATTGTCTATATCATTTGTTTCTGCTCCACTTGGTAGATCTTCCACATTCATATATCTTTCTAGGAATGTATTCATAAAATAGTGAAAAAGAGGCTGTAACAACTTTTACATGTCATTTCAGGAACACTTTAGTAAGTTAATATTTTTTACACAATAGAGCTGTAAATACTTACTTTGCCTTTTTTCATATCACTGCAAGCAATTCTGTGAACCATTATGGACAACCCTGCACCTCTTCGTGTTACTGATGCCATTTTAATGGTTTCTCTTACAAAATCACTTAATTTTGTCATCAACAGGGACAGAGGTAATCCTGCATTAACTGAACTGTCAGTTAGTGAAGTTAAGTGCTGAATACTTTTTCCTGGAATTGGTGACAATAAATTGATGATGATTTATTCACTAATAAAAATAAAATGAAACATTTTTTATATTAGGGGCCATCCATAAAATACGTTCGCATTCAAGGGGGGGGAGTCTCGCTAAGCGTGACGGGGGGTCCACGGCTACGTGACGTTCGCAATTCATTTATCAGTTTAAAATATTTTATTTTAAATTAATGTTTCATCAAAAATTTTATATTCGTGGGGGGGGGAGTTCTAAATGCAGGGGAGTCTTAGTTTTTGTGACGCAATATTTTTAGGGGGTCATAGAGTGTGACACAGCGTGACAATAGAGGGGAGGGTGTCAGAAATGGCTTCTTTTAGGGTGACGTATTTTATGGACGGCCCCTTACCAAGTGCAACACCAGCAGCTTCAATGGCTCCCTTATGACGAGAGGTTTCAAGCACATGAATAATAATATTTAAACTTTTTTCACAAACATTGATACTGGTATCTTTTTTATAATACAGAATTAAGAGTGATGCTAAGTCACACGATGCCTGTAATAAAAGAAATCAAGTATTTTCGCAATGCACACACAGATTTAATTTTATCATAAAAAAATATATAATATATTAAATAAATATCAGTAACCTTGACATTTAACCATATACTGTTCAAAACAATTTGGTGTAGGCCTGAGATTTTTGTTTCATCTTCACTATTGTTATTATATCCAGATTTTTGTATGATATTTTCTATCATGTCATTCATTTTAGAAAAATCTGAACTAGTGGAAGACTCTTGTTCCCAAGCAAATTGGCTTGAAATACCATCCAACATATCTAATAGTGACATAATAATCTCTGGTTGGATTTGTAATGTGTATGAGTTTTCAAAACTGACATCCAAAATAGCATGTAGAATGCTAATATAGGCATGCAACTGTTTGCCTTGTTCAATGGCTTCTACAATTTCTCGATTTAATTTGAACTCATTGTGCAGCTCATAGTAAGCAAAGTTAAATAGGTCTTCTATAGTTTTAAATATTAGCCCATCAGGTTTTTCTCTTAGAATAATATTTGCGACTAATTTAAACAAAATCTGACCACAATTAATTTTATAAAAATATTTACTTCTTATACTTTTAGTGGCTTCTTCAACTAAATCTTCTATGATATGTTTGTGTTTTAGTTCAACCATGTAGTGCTTCAATAATAATTCAAGTGTAGTATATTTTACATCATCAGCAGAATCCTTCAGAAGACTGATTAATTTCTTGGTACAACAATCATCATATAAAAGCCATACTCCCTTTTCTGCCAACATATTAATTGACAAATGTTTAGATGATTTTACATTTTTCTGTCTCTTCTTTGGGACAGCTTTTAAACTTTTAAAAATAATATCAGTTACTTTGATAGTTGTAATTTTTCTTTGATAATTTCCATTAAAATTTAATGAAGTAACAATTAATTCTTGCAGTTTTCTATAAAATGTATTCCAGTGATTTCTATCATCATTATTGACTTTGCTTACATTTGTGAAATTCATAGATATATGCATTAGATAATAATTCAAACTGTTAATCATATTTATACGTAACACTGTACAATCAGAGTTAATATTATTATGCAGGTAATTTAAAATCAATGTACACTGTATTTCAGTTGGTAACTTTATTCTATGACCCATGGAAACTATATCAAATGCCATTACTCTTATACTAGTATTACAGTGTTGTATGCCACTTAATATAGCATTTTCAATTAATGAACATTCAGAGTTCCACTCATAATTTCGAAGATTTAGTTTAATACCCTGTCTTATTATACCCAGCACACTATACATTGTTTTCTCAGTGTTTTCACAGGATTCTAGTTTGTTGAGAATTATTGATATTAAAGATGGAAATAATTTTAAAGTTGATAGCCACCAATAGTTGAGAAAGTTTTCAGTTGCTTTATCTGATGTACTGCATAAAATATCCATTATTTTACTCAAGACTGTTTCACACCATTCATCATCAGATTTCAGTTTCTTTAAAATTGCATAATACATATCGGCACCTGCTGAAACTAGTCCTGGTTTATGTAAACTGTACATAATTCCTTCTATCCAGTCATTTCCATGTAGTAGTTTATCAATTGTATAAGTGCTCTGTTCTATTATTTCTGACAGCATTAAATATTTAGCTTTATTCCAATAGAAGTTATTTATATCTTTTAAAATCGTGTCGTAAACATCACTTTCTAATATTGTTAACACACACTGAAAAATTGTTCTATTCAAATTTCTTATTCCAGTTATAGGATTCTCCCAATTGTGATTGATTATATTCAATAATATAAGCTGGTTTTCTTTGTTCAATAAAGAATTTTGCTTATCTGAACCAATCAGTTTCTTAAAAAAACTTAATATCTTGAAAGTTATAAATGTATATTGGGAATATTTGTAAGCGTTAAACACTAATAAATCAAAAAATGCTTGCAAAACCGTTTCTAATAAGTTACTATTTTGGATCTGCAATAGATAACAAGACTGGAACATTCCATAGATCACAGACATAACAAATGCAGTTTTGCTATCATCATCTGATTTTGACTTGTATAACTCTCTATGAGCTGTTTCCAAAATTATTTTTAAATGCAAATCTTGCTGATCAGTATACCCTAAAACTGTATAATAACATGTTGAGCAAAATAACTGGTCATCAAACTCATTAAAGCCAGTGGTTAAATGAAGCCAAAGGGAAACCAGTATTTTTTCGTATTCATCATTTTGTTTGTGATTTTCTCGGAATAAATTCTTCAGTTTCATGAAGCTCTCCTGAAATATTAAAGTCATTATAATAATATTAGCAAAATCATTGACAATACATTCAATTCAAGTTAACTCTTCAAGGAACGTAAAGCTGGCGGTAACTCCGGAAAAATTGAAAATCAATTGTCATATTTTTCTTGTGACTTGACAGCTTATCATTTTACTTGTGATCTTGTCATGATACACATGCTTATGTATTTAAAAAAGCTACTAATATGTAATTTTATTTATCATATACATTAAAACAGTAATGAAATGCATGCTTAGATTTTTGTGGAACATTTGGTGTGTAAGTTATCACCCATGTGAACTGCATGGTTATTTATTTTTTACTTTAATTATTTATAAAAAAATAATTACCTGTATAACTTGTATTTGTAAATCTTTTGTTGAAACATTCAGTTTTAAAATTATATCATCAACAGGTGACATTTCAATTGATCCTGTAAAAGAATATTATTTCCATTAATCTTTGTATACTAAAGTGACTATATATGACAAACTAAGCAACATAAATATTACCTCAATAAATAACTTTGAATAAAAATACAGATTGTATAATCGTCAGGGTAAATGAGATAGCCAATTCAAAATGAAATGAAATTTACTAAATAATCTATATTTACAATTTATAAATATCACATAAGAATATTTTAAAAAGAACTAGGTAATCACTGTTGTGGTTCTTTGATCGGTTCAAAACCTTCCTTTTGCATTTTTTCTTTGAAAATTTCATAGTCTCGTTTTCTATCAAAATGTGTTACCCATTTAGGGGGGCATGACTTTTCGAATATTTTTCTAAACTCAGCACAGACCCTGGGCCTTTTAGATTCATCTGTAATACTTTTATCATCTAAACATTCCCAGTAACGATCTCTAGAATCCCAACAAATTTTCCTTTGCTCTTTATCGGGGAACGACATCTTTGGATTAATGACCTAAAATAAGAAAAGTTTGCATTGTACCAAGGGAAATAATGGCACACATAATAATTTGCTACAGAGTCGCTAATCGTGAGATGGAGTTAAAACTTTTTAGAGATAAATATCTACACATTTAAAAGTTATGTAATTCAACAAATCACCTAAACTGTTCCGATTAAAACCGTAATTGTACATTTTTACTCCAGAACATCGTTCCTTGATTTAATTAGTATTGCCTGAACTTTATTGAAATCTATAAATGAAACTTACTTGTTCTAGTGTTTAAGTTAAATATCCTTATTTTAATTAATATCTAATAAGTGGATTTAGAGAATTTTAATCAAATATTTCTGGTTCCTGTATAACTTGAAAGTATAACCTCAAATTAATTTGTCAATGTCAAATTTTAAGACGTTTTGTTACTCGCCACAGAGTATATTTGTATAGTTATTCACGCATACCCACAGACTAAGTTAGAAAGGTATGTTCCGTTATATATATAAGCAACAGATCCCAGGATCCCAGGAACCCAGACATTACATATTTTCTTAAAAATAAAATATATGAAATACTATGTGTTAGTACATACTTACATTTTTTAAAGTCTGAGCTTATTTTTAAGTATATTTTATTATGCGCTTAATCTGCATGAACGCGCGTGGATGCATTTTCTGCGTGTTCGGTTGTGCCTGTTTTCTATACAAACGGAGATACTTACAAGCACCGCGAACTCCTTGGTGTAGTATATCCAATATCTATTTCGACCTTTACACTACAATTAAGAGCTAGCGGGCTCAGTGCCTGATTAGCCATGTAGCAGGAGGCAGCAAATGCTACGGGACTTGGCTAGAGTGAGACAGGTATATGATGGTGACCAAAACTAAACGTTTTTACTCGTGGTAGGAGTTCCAGTGCTCCTGCACTGGAACTCCTACCTCGCTAAGCTCGAGGGTGTAGGCACCACCGTATTACGTTATCTATCTGTCGCCAAATAGTATCGTTCAACACTATCGTGTAGATGGTATTATAGCTGGTAATGTTGGTCACGTAATAACTATCACAGATACATAACCACTTACGTCTCATGGATAGCAACGCATTTTCACCTCTGGTTTTATTGTACTTAGATGTCTATAGGCTTCAATCATCACTTAACACCAATGTGAGCTGCGTGCTTCGCGGGCGGGCCGCAAATTCACTGAATGAAACACAAAACGCTTCATTTGTTTTATATTTTGAGAAAATTAAACCGGAACATGTAACGGGAATAATGCACACTCTAACACCCCGATTAGGAAATCGAGTTATACATGAACTGAAATCACAAGTTTACTTATGTATTTAATATTTTTAATTTAAGAAATAAGTTGTCCGCAATTTGTACTAACAGTATGCACACCCTATGCATATATGCACTTACCCTCTACCTACGGCAGCACAAAACACACGAACCTACTAACACACTCACACTGTTGTAATGTGATGTACTGTAACTTGCGTAACTGTAAAAAGTACGTCTCAACGAGTTCTAATAAACTTGTTGAGACTAGCATTTTATTTTGGATAGATGTTAATGTCATTTTCGTTGGTATTGACCGTACACTAAATCGGTGACCATAATTTCCTGAATTGTAATTAATTTTGGGACAAAATATTACCTATATCAAAAATGCCTGAAATCGATTCGGTTATCGATTCTGAACTAACTAGTTTCAGGTTGTACATTCAATCCTGTTACACGTTGTATAATAGTTATACTACTTTGATAATTGTAGTTGCTTTATCAATATTATTTAATGTAAAGAAGTGAAAATGTTTAACATTTAATTCCTTTAGATTCTTTACTAAGTTAGCAACCACTTCAAGTCCAATTTTATGCTGTATCTGTTGTATTATATTATCACTTACATTAACTTTGCATATATTTGTAAAGTTACATAACTGTTTATAAGTGTCATAAGGAAATATTCCAGGCAAAATTGGGATGTTAATACCAATATTATTGCATTTGTTAACGAATTCACTAAAGACATTGGTATCAAAGAAAGCTTGTGTTATAATAAAATCGGCGCCACAATCAACTTTTTCCTTTAGATGTAACAACTTTTCATCTCTTTCTGGAAATCCAGCCACACCAATGCAAAAATAGTTGCCCGAGATTTTCCTTATATGCGATATCAATTCTTGAGTACTTTTGAAATCGGAAACTTCTCTGTCATAGTTTTCTGTAATAAATAAAAAGATTTAGTACATCCAAAGGAGATGTTGCGAACTCGGCTCTGGTTTGTACACTACCTCAAAAAATGGGTAATTTAAAGAAGAATCCGAAAAAAATACAATTAATTTATTCAAGAATATATTTTAGAGTTACAACCACATTTAATTCAAACGATTTTATCATTTTCAACTATGTTAAACATGGCGGCGACACAGCCGACACTTGGGATCAATCGATTTTGATAGTATTTAGAAAATATTACTTTTTTCTCCAAGTACTTTATAATCAAAATACAATTTAAAAACTGAAAATGTCAAAATTACATTGCCCGCCATATTCGCCATGTTGGTTTGAGTTGCAATTCTAACTGCAAATAATATTTTGTAACTGCAAACAAAGCTAAATAAGTGAAAATATGCAGTAAAAAACGTTTTTATATTGATATTGCCTGTTTAATGATATCGTGTACAATACATGGCCGGAGGTCCATACATTTTTGCAACATCTCCTTTGAGTTCCCAATCAAAACATGCTCTACCTCGATGTTTCACTTACCTCCCAATATTACAAATAAATTGCAGATCCCCACTTCTTGAAGGTTTACTAGAAGCCTGTTCATATATTCTTTCTTTAACTTGTTACAGGATAAATGCAATAAAACATGTTTTTTCCTTCCGATTAATTTTTTAGCTAGTGCTATAGGTGGTAAATCCAAATCTATATAGTCATATAGAGTCGCATGCCACGTAACAGCAAAGAATGTTGGTTCGAACTCTACATCATTTAATCGGTCTTCTATAAAATCAGGTGTAACCTCAAAAGAATAGGAAAACTCGTCTGCATTGGCTATTACATCGACTATTTTACTCATTTTCAATTTTATTGTTGTCTTACTTGGCCAACCGTAGCACTGTCAAGATTAAAAGTTTGTTCTCACTAAAATATGTATAAAATATTAAGTAGATCAAGTTGAGTGATTCGATTACGAAAATTATAAAAACAAGATATTGATAGAGTTGTTTGGACTTTCAACTCCCAATTCCACAGACTAAAGATAACGTTATGTTTTTTCTTTAGTTGATAATGTTTAGCACATTAAATAGTAAAGTAGATTTAGTAGGTTCCTAAAAAATAAGTAGAAATATTTTGAGGAATCTATTTAAAGTACCTATAGATACTTACGATTAAAAATTTATGAGGCGAGCAAAATAAAACAAGATACGTCGTTTTTCTGTGGGTATTATTGTATTGGCTGCTCTAATACATTGATATAACAATCGGCTGTGTAGGTATCACAACCAAAATCTAAGTTATAAAATGAAGTCATCTAAATATAAAAGCCCATTGAAATAAAACTATTTTTACGGATTTATCTCGCGTATATTAAACTAAAATGATTTTTAAAATCAACCAGACGTTTCGGTCGCTTTTCAGCTTCCGTGGTCCCGGGTAGACTGAGGTGACATTTGTCTGACAGAAGTTTGAAAAAATTATATGCAGCTACCTCCATCGATTTCGTAAACGCCTTGCGTAGCGTTCAGGATTAACACAATAATTACTTATGGTATCTTGAGGTCTAGCAGACTGCTGCGGCTGGGATTTAATCTTGCTAAGTATGGGATCCCATGATGTTGATAATCGCCATCCATCTTTATTGAAATTTGGGTGTTTTTTAATTTCAATAGCCTCGCGTACCATTCGTGGAATGGGTTTGTGTTCTCTAGCGAGTATTTGAATTTTATCAAACCGGATGTAATGGTTCGGCTTATCCGCTATGTGTTCACAGACTGCAGACCTCCCTGTCCTTCGGTTTTTGACATCAGCAATGTGCTCTTTAACGCGGGTGGATACAGCTCTCTTCGTTTGACCAATATATGAGAGTCCACAATCACAATCTAATTTATAAATGCCAGAATTTTGTAATGGAATATTACTTCTCTCGTACTCTTCTTCGTCTGCAAGACCTCAAGATACCATAAGTAATTATTGTGTTAATCCTGAACGCTACGCAAGGCGTTTACGAAATCGATGGAGGTAGCTACATATAATTTTTTCAAACTTCTGTCAGACAAATGTCACCTCAGTCTGCCCGGGACCACGGAAGCTGAAAAGCGACCGAAACGTCGGGTTGATTTTAAAAATTATTTTAGTTTCATATACGCGATATAAATCCGTAAAAATAGTTTTATTTCAATGAGTGTAGCTAGCGAAAATCTAAGAACATATCATATAAAAGCCCAGTTCAGGCATAATAATATATAGGTACATAATGGAATGCAAACATAAAATAGTACAATTATATAATTGGTACAAAAAACTTGTTCAAACCGGATATAGTTAGATGGATACGAATACAAAATCGTTCTAAAAGATTTCGTTGTCTTATCCCTTAAATAATGAAGTTGGCCCTATCATGGTATATTATTAAGTTGTAGGTAGATATATTATTATGTATGATGGTATTAATTAATTGTTCTCAAAGTATACGGGATTATTTAAAAATAGTTCAAAGTTCAGCAATAAATTGTTATAAAATAAAGTAGGTACCAACTTTAATTCCAAGGTCCAAGAATCATCAGAGCTATAGGCAAGTACTTAGGTAGGTAGGTACATCGTAATTATGGTTTTATAGCAATTATTCATATTTCTGTGGTGTGGTTTTATATTATGTCAATGCAATGATATAAATTTGACGACCCGGTTAGTCCAGCGGAGACGACCTTTTGATTCGAAGGGTCGCGGGTTCGATCACCGCACCTGGACAAATATTTGTATGGCCTACAGGTATTTGTTTCGGATCTGGGTGTTTGTTTATTTGTTTTGCGTGTACAACGGCAACCACGACACAGGATTATACCTAGTGTAAGGCTGTGAGTGTAAGCGTACTTATTTTAAAAAAAGAATGGGAGTATATTTCTATATGATAAGTGGATCTTGATCTACCGATAAAACGCTTAATATTAAAGTTTTTAGCTAAGTAGGTACATAGGTACTTATTTTTTGGGGCAATAGGAGTAATTTTCTCCTGAGACTGGTTTTTACTCAAAAGTTATAAACACTCTTTCTGTTATGTTCTCATCTTTTTTCTATTTTTTTTCTCGTTTATTGATCTGTAAAGCAAAATATCTTCATGCACCGATGCACCGAACTTACTAGTGTTGGGTAGGCACATAATAGGTATTGATGTCTATTATATATTATGACAAGCTGACCCGAAAAACTTCGTATTGCCTCAGAATGAAATAATTTGTCAAGGTTTGATAGATACGGAGTATTTGTATGGGAAAATGAAATTGTGGTTTTTACTATTTCTCTTCAATTTTCTTTTTATTCTTAAACCTTCCCTGGGCTTCCAGAATTAAATCCCTATAGATTACTTGTTTGTCTCTGTATCATGACTATGCGTGACTTTTCAGAAACGCTTGAATGATGAGGATGTATACCTACCTATCAAGTTTTTAAAAATTACTTACTTAGTTCTACGGTAAAAGGAAGTTCTCAGCACAAGTAGGTAAATAATAAAACCCGAAAATAAACGTATATATTATCTACTAGCTGACCCGGCAAAAATCGTATTGTCTCGGAATTAAATAATGTGTCAAAGATTTGATAGGTACAGAGTATTTGTATGGGGAAATAGGTTATTTATTGTTTTTACTATTTCCCTTAAAATTTCTTCATATTTTCTCACCTTTTAAACCTTTCCTAGACTTCCAAAATAATTCAAAACCACAATTAGCCAACAGTAGTTTAGCAATTAGTAGGTTTTCTAGTTTTAGCGAGACTAACATTGATTTTTATGTATATATATAAAAATCAATTGTATATATATTATATGTAGGTGGTTAGTTAGATGTATCAAAACAAAAATATTAGTTATTACTATTAGGTAGGTTTCCTATATCTAGACAGTAGCAGAATTTCCAAACTTTTTTGCGACCGTTACTCCCTGTCTCGCCTTTCAATATTCGTACCTCACCTGATACCTACCTACTAAGTAATATCTAACTGTTGCATAATCATTAGTAGATGAGTTCTGGTTCCATAGAAACTGTCCTTGTAGCTTGTTGTGGTTGGCTATTTTCGATTTTATCGTTTAAATAATCACATAACCAATTCGATATATCCAATATTTCTACAGATAAAAACAGACACACTGCGGCCCTTTGTTTTTTATCAATAGGTATCTATTGCCTTCTCAGAGCGACTAAAACATGCTCTACTGTTGCTGCAGTGACTACAATCCTCTACATTAATTGTCCCCATAAGATATATAAAATTGACTACTTATCTACCTAATACCTAAACTAACCGCAAGTAACGTGAAATTGCTGAATAATGAAGGAATATCATACAATGGCAATATTAACTATTCGTGTAAAAGCCTCCAAACACCTATTCTAAGTCTGTCTAGTAATTTTATTGAAATCTATGTTTATTTCTTACGTATGTAAGTTATTGTTACGGTTTGATAAAGCTTCGTTCACCATTAAGTGTAGTCAATTATACATTATAGTTATCTAATAATAATATTGTATTCATACTCAATCTGGTGGAATCACGCTATATACATTATCACCATTCATTCTTAGTTGGTAAGTACATCATACACCCCTTATTACTATGCTTTGTTAAATTGAGATCTTCAACAATCTTTTCTTCTTCTGTTTATCTCAGACATGTATCATAATCATTTTAACCGTGTCATGTCCGTTATGATATCGTGATTGCGTTATTGATATGTCTAATTATTATAATAATTCTATAAAAATGACACGACAACACTATTTAAAACGATAATGCCACACTACACCGACTGTCCTTCTTTTTTGAAATCTTGGATGTGTTGTCCGGCTAATGTTTTGTGTTCCGTATGGTGTCATAACGGGTCACGCTGATCTGAATTGACACTGAATTCAGTCTTGTTTCAAAATATAATATTTATAATTATAAGAGGTAGATTATTTACAGGGTTTTGTTCATTGTGAAATAGTCACTTGTTATGAAGAAGAATTAATTAACATCGAATCAATTGAATGGTTTAAACCTGTCTACTAAGATTTCAGTTAAATGATATTTCTTATATCATTTTTTAATTTCCTCTTTCCTTTGCAAGTGACTATAACAATAAACCACATAATAACAAAGTAGCACTACCTACTAAAAAAATACCGTAGGTAACAATTTAACCTATGTTTATATTGTCGCGTTATTTATCACTATAAAACGTTAACAATTTGCTAGGAAAGTTAATAGTTCACCAATTTCATTTGATTGACCCAATTTATAATGTAGTCTACAAATACTTGTTTAGTACTTATCCGTCATTACATGCAACATGTGACATAGTAATAATATGTAATTGTTATTTAACATAAGAAAGCGATTATAGTATTTACCTATAGGTAAAAGAAAATGGCTGATTCGGGACGGCCGTCTTTATCTGGACCAGTCATTAGGTATTTGTTTTTATTCTACGGTTGATACAACAAAATTATTGCTCAATATTTTCTGGATTCCTTCTGAAGTAGCGTTATAGGTAATAGACAACAATTTCAATAGATGGTAGATAAGTACAAAGCAACGTACGTATAGGTACGTTACGTTAAAATATTATTTATAGTCCCATGTTTCTTATTAATCCAAATATTATGAATAGGTAAGGGATAACATTGTGTATGATAACATAAAGTTAAATGGACTCCATTTGTTCCGTCAACTCCAATATAGGGCTCTCGCTGAGGGGTAACATGTTAGTTGTTGGAGGCAGACTGTGACCCTGCCAGTTGCTCTGTAATAGAGAAACAATAATGCTTTCTTAATTTCAATACAACATGATCTTCTACAAAAGTTACTTACCTATAAATAACTTTTAGCGTCTACTTCTGTATCAAATGTAAAGTTGGCTCAAGGATTGGAGCATCGCGCAAAATGGCGAATGCGTAGTATAGGTCGCGCCAGGTAAAAAGAACGCTGGCGGTCAAGCTGCGCGTCATGTGTTTTTATTTCATTTTATGTTATTCTATGTAATATAGTTTTCAATCTGCCTACCAATACACGAAACCGCAAGCGAAAGCTAGATCAAAAATAAACCAATAGGGCTAGTACTTTCGTGCGCGAGTGTACCGATGCGCGAACACATCCCTTCTACTTTCTTCCAGCGTTCTTTTTACGTGGCGCGACCTATAATACGATGACTAAGTAGGTAACTACAGTAATCCTATTTTTTCATTTGTTAAGTGATTTTAGTTTTCGAATTGCATCCAAGTGTAAGAGCTGCGTCATCTCCATTTGAATAGGCACACATTCCTTTTTTTATGAACTAAAGTCACTCGAATAATTACTGCTGTAGAAATATAGCTAAATGTAGCTTTTCAGCCTGACATGACAAATATCATTAAATAATACAAAGGATCATGGCAAGATTTGTACAGAAAAATTAAAAAAGGGACACGGTAAAACCGCATGGAAATATTATCCAGTGAACCTAAACAACATTTCCTGATACTTAAAATATTTTAACTCTCCGGAATAAAAAGTTTGAAATTGAATTTCAGTATGGAGTGCTTCTACTGTTGTTAGGAAAGACGATTTTTATTCCGGTGATTTAAAAATAATTTACATACCAGAAAATGTTCTTTAGGTTCCCTAGATAATATTTCTAATCCGTTTTACCTTGTACCTTTTTCTAACTTTTTTTGTACAAATTAATATAATATATGAAACTTGCCATGATTCTTTGAAATCTGCAATGAGTGATGATAGAAAAGTGCATGCAAACGTATCCTCTACAAAAAAGCGAATGCCAAATTAAAGGTGTAAAAATAAAACAAGGAACTATTAGAAATGTACATTTACTTGTATTTAAATAAACTTGTTTCTAAGTAAAGCTATCACATCTTACATAGTATTCTTAATATAGTAGGGTATAGATAATTATTAGCAAATAATAACAACAAAAAATGTTTAAACTTTTACAAAAAAAAACAATATTTTTCTATATGTTTTTTAATAAATAGATACTTATAACTAGGTAAGTGAAATAATGTTACATTGGAGGAATTTACCGTAAATAAATAAATATGTAGGAACATTTAAGGTGATGTATGCAGTACATTTTAAAATGCAATATAAATTTAATAATATTTTGTATAATATACTCATGTTAAAGTAATTATTTGGCAAGGCAAATTTAAATTGGAATATCTAATATAAGAGTGTATTATCATTCTAAGGTTAAATTTTATTGTTTCTTAGGAATGACTATGATGTATAACATAAGGTTTTTAGGAGTACAAAGTTTTTAAATTAAGTTCAGCATTTATGTTTATCTAAATATAATTATTGATTGTTGCGTATACCTAATATAATGTATAGATCTACAAATGTTATATTTTATTAGGCTGCCTATAATAATAATATTACGTTTTGCTGGCAGTCATCGTAAGGATTACATTTACTGTTATACGATGTTATATAATTTTAAAGCATACGTTATTGTCATGCATTCTGTAGTAGGTATCCACTAAATATATTTGTCAATAAACAGTTCCTTGATCAATGCTTCAATAAATAGGTAGGTATATGGCCTACATTATAATTCTTTTCTTTCTATCGGCCAAGTTATTGCAAAATTTCCGAAAATGATCTTTACAATACGCAATACGTGCAAACAATCGAAGCTATTTCTACGACTACTTTTACGTGGAGATCTACTTAGTTGATATGTTGGAATACCTGGAAACAGGTTTGGGGCTGGAACAGGCTTGCGTTCCATTGGCCGGGCCAAAGAGGAGCATCCATTGAGGAATGACTTCCCGCTTCACCTTCCGCTTCCCGACCTTCCCTTACTTCTCGCCGCCCAGCCAATTCCGAAATCTGACACGCTGTCTGCAAACTGGACGGCAAATTTGACCAGTTCTCATTCCCTAATCTATCCTTATTCATTAAACTTATTTCCATCGAGCCCTGGTAGGATAACTGCGACATTTCCTCTTGGTTTTCTTCCGGCTTGTGTTTTATTGACCGGTTGGGATCTTCAACTATCGCTTGAAAAGCAAGCAGATCACGGTTTTCGGTTTCGGTTAAAGGTAAAGGCGGCAATATCTGTTGCTGTTGAGCTATTTTGTAACTTTGCTGTCGTAGCATTTGTCTCCTACTTAAACCAACTTGAAGACTGTGGAGAGGACCCAATTCGTGCGCTGGCATGTTTGGTGGAGTCATCTGTTTTTGAAGCAGTTGCCTTTTTTGTTGAAATAGCCTATGTTGCATGAGCTGTTGTTGTAGAGGAGGCTTATTACCTTGCAATACTGTTGTGCCATGAGATAAATCTGAACTTTCTTGGAGTTGAGCTACAATTTTTGGACTAGCAGGCATAGGTGGAGATGTGCTTGAATAATTAAATGTTTCTGGAAGACTGATACGTTTAGGCGTTGAGTTTTTTGTGTCCAAATAGTGAGGCGTGAAATTTGCTGCAAACTGATTGTGTTGTAATTGTCTTTGTGTCATTTCTTCTGCTGGGATTGTAGATTGATATTGAGTTTTTAATTGTTGCGCTTCCTTTTGCACTAAATGAAGTTCTAGTACTCCTTTAGCTTTACAATTTTCGTTCAAGCGTTGACTATTGAACGCTAAATTATTTTTTTGAGGTTCATTTGCCTGTGCAGCTTGTTGTGCAACCAAACCATCGCTCGCACGTCTTCCTTCTCTAAAATCCACTGGACTCCTAGTGATAGCACGAGTGCAATTTTTGTTAGCAGATTGGTAGTTGATTGGATTATGCCTCGTAATAAACCCTGTTCCGGAAGTTTTGCTGTTATATGAAGATATATAAACACACGGGTGCATTGGACTTGTATTAACCAAAGAACTATTTTCGTACGCCAGTTTGTCTTCATTTGATGTACAACTGGGTAAACTGCTAGCTAACTCACTGGAACAATCTGACAATTGGTAGTCAATGCTTTCAAATGTTGAAAAATTACTTTGCGACGAGTCACAGCTTAGATTCTGACTTAAACTTTTGTTGTTAAAAAAAGTGACAACTCCACTGCTGGAACTAGAACTTGCATAAGAGCTTAGCCTGTTTTGCACTCCGCTTGGGACGCTTGGGACATCCTCCATATCTGTTTCGCAACCTTCGTCGGTCGACGATGAATACTGCTGTTGAAATTTTGTTGCTTCAGTTGCATTATTCGGAAAGGCTTGAGTGTAAGTTTGCCCTGTGGTATATCTATTTAGTGAAAATTTGCTGTCTGGCCTATACAGTTGACTTGGAAATAAATCACCGGTGCCTGAAGTAGGAGGATAATTTGCACTGTCGGCTGACACAGGAGGGAGTACTGTATTTTGTAGATAAGAAAATGATGGAAGATGATGATTTATGTAGTCTTTGAACGGTGGCGTGCTGGTTTGCAATCGATTCATGTCTTGTTGTTGGGCTTGCGAAACTAATCTAGTCGACTCCAATGGTTTCGGTTGTTCCAAAACGCTACTTAGTTTTGTTTCTGTAAACTGAGATGGTATGGGACTAGTACTCAAGTTTACAGTACCCTTCAATGGTAAAGGTGATTGTTGTAAAGTATTCATAAGTTTGGCAGCTTCAGAGCACATGGTAAATGTAGTTGAGGTTGGAAGTTTCATTGTTTCTACATTGAAATTTGTGGCCGAAGCTGAATTCTGGAGAAAATTTGCTATAACATTATGGTCGGTGGTCGCTGAATTTCTTCCGCTATCGATAGCACATTTTGAATCGAAACTTGACGACGTCAAAAGTCTCGTTCCGTCGTTTGGATTTTTATTTACTTCTGGACCCACAGTAGTTGACTGCTGTAATAGCCGTCGACAATCTTCACTTGACTGTTTCAAAATATTTTGTTGTTGTTCGTAAGTTGACGTGAGCAATCTGTGAGTGGGGACTGTGCCTTCATTCAATTTGGTACCTATCCTTTGATTAGATTGAGATACATCAACATATCTCATAGAAAGAAGTCTCATAGATTCTGCTTCATGATTTCTATTAGTGGCCCCATCTAAATTTCCGACTAGAAAACTCCGATGCGTGTCCGAAGGGTCCGAATTTCGCTGGAGCAGTCTTTGTTCAGTCATATTTACGCCTGCTAGGGATAGCAATCGCTGCGTTTCGGCAGATGAAGCATCTGCCGGTGCAGCAGTTATGGTAGGTGTTCCTCTGTTGCAATCTCTTGATTGCGAATCACCTGCGTGAAGCAACCTGTAATCGAAAACATAAAATTGTAGATCATATAATGTGTGATGCTAGTTATAACCGTTATAACAACATTACGTTTCGTTATTACCTGCTGATGAAGAGATGACGTCATATTTATTTATTTTTAAACTTTAATGCACTGAAATACATTAGGCGGGCTGAATGCCACTAGGTATTCTCTGACAGCCAACGTTTGGGTAGTGGGCAGAAATGGTGCAGGGTGCAATTATGTCTGGTGCTATTGTTTTAACTATTATTTCGATAACGGGGGTTAAATAACCAGGTCTATTTATCTAGTTAGAAAAGATAAAAATATTAATTACCTATTATGTTGTTCCCGCCTCGTATCATGGACCTCTCTGGCCAAAGCCTGGTCAGCCACAGAAGACGGTCGCCTGGTCGGTCTTCGAGAGTCAGAGCTGGACACGTTGGCGCCACTTGCAGCTCGAGTTCGGAGTCGCTCCAGTAGAAGCAAGTAGATCGCTGCATGGTGGTCGTAACTGTTCGAGCGAAGGCTCTGTTGACGTAAGAAAATTCCTGTTTGAACCCCAGTTTTTCTGGAGTTTTTTACATCTATGGAGCCGTCAAAGTAAAGTACATCTCATTTACTATCACTACATCAGGATCTAGATTATAGAGATATTATTTCAATCTGTTCTGGTTTAAGCAGTTGCTAAAATTTTACATGGTGTATTAAGGAATATGTATAATAACCATAGAGCAACGCGGTCCACCGGTCGCGGCGGACCGGAGGGGAGTAGCCATAGCGTGTATTACCGATGCAAGTCTGTAATTTTTTGAGGGGGGAAAATCGTGCGACACACACGCACACTACAAAAATCGTCTACGAAACTCACACCTTGACTTTAACAAAATACAGAAACAATTTCACGCACACATTCAAACATCTAGGCGACAGGTATAGAGGTAGGTATCCCCTTATTCAATCTGTTCCACTTGTTATTGGACAGTTTCTTGAAGCTGTGGATCAGAACACTGGCATAGGTTTGAATAATATGGTTTTCTTGTTTTAAATGTTATAACACTGTCAAGAGTCAGATTGCAAATAGTAAAGTCATGATATGTTTTCATTTTTTAAGTTCCATAGCACATGTATTCATTTTAGTCTTATCTGATTAAGCTGAAGCTATAAATAACTTTCGCCTTTGTTACACTAAAGGTTATTTCCAATTTTCAAATGAATTCAAGTATTTTGCATTAGAGTATTTCATGGATTTAAAAGATTTCAAGTGTGTGCATCATTTTAAAATGACTGTAAATAGACAGTTAGAACTGTATGGAATGTCTGAAATATTTGAGCTTTAGTAAATTGTATGTAACCCTGTCTTCTTCACCTACACCATTGACAATGTATATTTAATTTCAGTTGGCAGTACCACAGGATCAAACTACTATGTTCGTATCCTGTCCACCATAGACCGTGAGCTGCTGAAGCCATCAGCTTCGGTTGCATTGCACAAACACTCCAATGCACTTGTTGATGTGCTACCACCGGAAGCTGACAGCTCAATTTCTATGTTACAAGCAGGTATTTTATTGTAAAAATATCTGTTTTGAAATTTGACTTTATGTTTGTAAAACATTTGTCTACTTTGTTTAGACTCACCCCCTTATTCATAAATGCATTTTAGCTAAAGTGTTGCTAATCTCTCTTTTGTCTTTTGCTATCCTACGCAATTGACAATGTGACTGATAAAGACAGCATATTTTAACTAAAACATATCTTATGTGCATTTATGAATAAGGGTAGTAGTAATAGGTTTGGGCTTGTACTTTGACAGAGGGGAAAGCCTGCATATGGCTACTCCCCTCCGATGTTGCTCTATGATAATAACTGACAACTGTGCCTCACTATGTCGGATACGGCAAAAACCGATCAAATGCGAGTCGAACTCGCTTGCACAGAGTATCGTCCAATTAGAGTATTGCTATGTTATCCACCATAAACTTCTTAAAAGTATTCTTGTATAAATGTTTATTTCTTCCTTTCTTAAAAACCTGCTACATGGGCCAAAACGTAACCGGCGAATCGTGGGTGTTTGCATGTATGCTTGAATGCATGCATTTACCTTCGGGGATAAAGGGGTGAAGTTACGTTATTTTCTACTTAAAATCTATAAATAATTATTCTGCTAGTCTCAAAAAATTGCTACCAAAACTGTCTCTGTTACCAAAACAATTGTACAGTATTCACACAATCGCCGTTGGTTGGATTTGATGCTCAAATTATTATGTATGAAGAGTAAGTGTGCTGTGTATATACTCGTAGTTTTATTACACAAAAAACATTTTCAACGTGGGGTTGATTTAAAAAAAAATATTTTAGTTTAATTTACGTCCTTGCGCGAGATAAATCCGAAAAAAATAGTTTTATTTCAACAACTAGACATTTCTAAAACAATCACTAAACCAATCTTGCGTTTGCGGTTCTTGAAAATTGATGAAATTATTATTTCAATGTGACTTTCAATTCACGCATAGATCTAAGGAATAGGTACTTAATTATTACCACGCTCTTCTAGTCTACCCATTTATCTTAAACTTATTGACAATATCAAATATATTTACCTCTTTAGTTTTAACAGGGTCAATTCCCAAGCTTTGCATGAGCCTTAGAATTTGTTCATTCGGTTCCCGAGTGTGATGGGTGGTCGCGTGCGCCGGGCTCCTGGGAGGGTCTCCTCTGATGGCTGGCACAATTAATGCCTCCGATGCCATCCACCTGTGTTTCTTTATCTGATCTATGGTATATCGTTTCGTTGGCTCTAACACCAGCATCTTGCGTATCAGGGACTCGCAGTCTGTAATAGAGGATAGGTACACGTAGATGAGTTGATGTCTATTTAATATTTTTAGATATCACCAATGTTGAACTGGCGTATCGGATCGTGAAAACTTCTTGGTTAATCTTGTCTTTTATATTGTGTTATCCTTCAATTAGTTAGACATAGCAATGTGTATTTTTCAATAAATTGTTTAATTTCAGGAAGTTATTTTTTTTTTTAGATAGGTATATTCAATTAGGTATCTCGAAAGTCTTTAAATATTAAAAAAAAAATCCGTCGATGCATATTAAAACAATTAAATTGGGTTTAAACCTTAGAGTAGGTATATATTCCAGAATACAACGTGTAACAGGATTGAATGTACAACCCGAAACTAGTTCAGAATCGATAACCGAATCGATTTCAGGTATTTTTGATATAGGTAATATTTCGTTCCAAAATTAATTACAATTAAGGATATTATGGTCACCCATTTGGTGAAGAGTCAATACAAACGAAAATGAGAATAACGTATATCCAAAATAAAATGCTAGTCTCAACAAGTTTATTAGAACTCGTTAAGACATGCTTTTTACTATAAATAATAATTTAAAAAATAAAATAGTGGAAAATATAAAAATATTTTATTACTAGCGAGTGTTAAATAAGGGTACACAAGTTACGCTACATCAGTTTTTTCGGTTTGTGTTTTATGTGTAACCGTAGGTAGAGGTAGGGTAAGTATGCATAGGGTATGCATACTGTTGGTACAAATTGAGGACAACTTATTTCTTAAATAAAAAATATTAAATATATAAACATGTAATTTCAGTTCAAGTATTATGATTATAACTCTATTTGCTCATCGAGGTGTTAGATAGTGTGCATTATTCCCGTTACATGTTGTATATGCTGAAGTAGGTACTCTAAGTTTTGAATATTGAACACAACCTCCTTACAAAAACGGAACGTTATCCCTGTAACTGATTACAATCCTTATTCGATCAGTAAACTCTCAATTTCATTTTATCTAAACAGTTGTCATGTAACGAAATTTAATGCAATTTAGGTAAATAATATCTACAAAATGCGTCATCGAGAAATCTTCAAGACCGTGACAAGCATACCTAAGTACTACATAGTTCCCAATAGGCAGTCAATTTGAAATTACTTCTTGATTCTAATGCGGTGCTATTAACATGTTTGATAGCCCATAAAGCAAGCATTCTATAAGACAGCATTAATTGAAGACAGGAGACGGAACGTACGCAACATCGACGTTAATGGGCAACGCTAATAAACGCTGGTTTACATGTCGTGCCTACATATTACTGAAGTGTCATGACTGTGAAATTTACATAACTCATCATTAATCGTCAATTCATGAATCATCTATTATACAAATCCTTGAGAGAATCATGAAAACATTTTCCCTATTAGCAGCTTATTTGGTAGTGTAACTAATTATGCATTATTAAGTAGGAGGTACAGTCATCGCGCGATATATCTTGCATTTGTTATATTTACTTCGTGTAAGGGTTCTATACCTCAAAAGAAAAAAAATAACCTTGTAAGGTCACTTGTGCCGGTCTGTCTGTCAATATGTCACAGCTAAATTGCCTCAAAAGTGTGGAACCGATTGAGTTAAACTTGTTCATTGTTTATTGCAATGTAACTAAGTATTTTACGTGGCATATGCAAAGGTAGATTAGGCACGGGAGGTGTGTCAGGACCGGAATATCTGGCGCTCCACACTCTGTCTACCCCGTTTGGGATCTGGCGTGAAAATACATATATACATATACAAAAATAAATTCATTATACGGACTTTTAATAGTTTTGAAGTTACTTAAGAAAATAGGCGGCAATTGACCATTCTTCATTTAGGTACCTACTTATTTAAAAAAAAACTGATGACAGTTTTTACCAATAGATATTACATTGACTATAGATTAAAGGCCAACATTTAGAATTCTATGGTATATACCTAAGCTAGTCTAAGAAATGTCTCAATTTTACGGAACCGTTTGAACGCGAGTCAGCTTCACTTGTCCGGTTCTTCGGCTATTTAGTAACGAACATTCATAGACACAAACTACAGAATTACGTTAATCATCACCTAACATACCAATTAAATCCATACAACCAATACAAAATGCGAATAATAGGTAAATAGATATACCTAGCTAAGTAGAATTGTTAATATTGCAAAAGAAAACCAAAAAAAGAAACGGTTTTCTTGATTACTTTTCTCAAACGGTGCTCGTATTACATGCATCGTTTGAGGTAAAGGGCTCTCCAACTCTCCAAGTGTCGTGTCGTTCTTATGAAAACATTCACATCCTGCGTCATTCCAACTAAAATACGGGTAATTGCTTTCATGTGCCGAAAGAGAATGACGCCCGTCGGGGAATAAATAAATCCTATACTCGCCAAAAATAATCTTGTGTAAATATTTCATTCGCAACATGCGAGCTTTACTTAGCTTTAACAAAACATAGTTTCGATTCGTGTGACGAATCCGATTATAAATATTCATTAAACCGCTACTTTGCGATCAAATATAGATCATCCAAATCCTGAGATTTGACGAGGTAATGGCGCGCATCAACTTGGGAATAATTTTACCTACTACGTTATTTAGGTATCTTCCTTCGGTTCTTTCTAAAATAGAACCAGTGAGTAGTCAAGTTTTTGCCAGGCGTTTCTATTTATAAAGTTTCGACGCAAACATCGCGTGCTCTGCCTGACCATTGACGCAATCGTGTGAAAAATGTGCGGGTGTTATTTAGTAAAATGCTGGAAAGTCGGGTGGGCGCCCCGTCCGCCGCCATATTGGCTCCGTGAACTTGATGCATTTTTATGAGCAAGTGCTCGCCGCCCGCCGACTCGCTGCCGACGACGGTGCCAAGTGCCAACTGCTAATCATATACCATAACAATCATGTAAACACACCGTGTATAATCCGACGCTTTCTGTCGTAGTAAGAAACGTTTTTAATGGGTGTATTTATTAGGATATTAGGTACCTATCTACTACCTGAGTTCAGAACTTATTCGATTATGTTAATGCAGGATTTGTATGTACTACTTACTACCATAACTGATACGCCTGAGGTCTCTGAGAATAAGGTCGATGGTATTTGCCTTTAGTAGTCAATCGATAGATGTCTGCCCACTTATGTAACAATTTACCGGAGGCAAAACAACTTAGGCAAAATGGTAACGCATTAAAGTTTTGACCTTTGACTTTTGCATTATTCAATTGATTAAATACTACCATCATGATTTAAAAAAAACTTTGGAAACAAAAAACCTTAGCTTAAATGCATGAATAATAAAGCATTTACCTCTAGCTACTTGTTAAGAAAACACAGACGTGAACATTATTATATTATGTGTGTCCTAGGGGATGGTACTGGCCTTGTGGTAGGCCACAAGAGGTAACTCATTTATGGTTAAGGTTCTGTTGCACCAAAATATTTCTTAAAGTTATAGTTTTGTTAGAAATTAAAGAAGAACTCGCATGTGTTATTGCGAAAAATAAATAGTACAGATATAGTTTTGTCAAAATTAACATTAAATAACATTTATTGAAGCAGTGCGATATGCGTTCGACCAGCGTATTTTTGGCATGGTTTAAGTTATCAGGGTTGATAGATTCCCTCATCATCTGACGGATAATTTAGGTTAACTTTATCATTAAACCACGGTAGCTGAGTAAGTCACGGTTAACAGTTAAAGTAACGACGTCATTTAACAATTTCAAATAGTGCAACCGGTACTTTAACGTTTAAAATTATGCAACCCAGCCTAAGAGTTGCGAGTGACATGCCAAGCTGTCCACCAACGTGTTTATGTTTTCGTTTACACTACGTCGAAAATATGGGTACCGGATTCATGAACTTGGATCATTGCGTTTCGAGAGTCAAGAGTAAGCCTGCAGTTCATTGAAAAGCACAAAATATACAGTGCTCGACAGTAAATATTGCACGTCGAGCTTAGGAAGGAGATTTCGGCTTATTTCGGGACTGTAGAGCGTTATCTCTTTCGTACCTTACCACTATTTGACGTTCGTCGACCATTTTAATCAAGTTTTGACCAATACCGGACCGTCTGTGCTTACGTAGGCAGTGTGCAGCAGAGATAACGCTCTACGAAATCGAAACGAGCCGATCGTCTTTCGTGGGTGCAATATTAACAACTAATATTGCTCGATGTGCAATATTAATTGTATACTGTGCTTAGTTTTGTTAGGTACCTACTAATTTATTTCGTTATGAAACCAAGTGAATGAAAATATCTTTAAAACGATATGTTTACTTTTAAATGTCTTGTTATTATACAATATTTCCTTATCTAAATCCCGTTTTATCCGTCATTATAAAAACCGAAATTTTAAAGATAAACGTGTTGAATAATGAACGTTATGGTGACAAATATTTTTACACGCCATTTATCCTTGGAAACTAAAGACAGATTTTTCTTATTGGGGCCGGTCAAATAATTTCTCAGTCTATCTGAAATGAGAATGTGTGACGTAATCGACGCCTGAGCAACGACTTTGAAAGAAAATACATTTTTCATATCGTCGTCTCCGTGACGACAATCCGTGCGTAATAATGCGCCGTGTCTGCCATTTTTGGGTAGTTCCAGTTGTTGAGGACGAAATGTGATTTGGTTTCTTTATTGACGACCTCTTTCAGTTTACGTGATCGTCAAACCTAATTCACTTTTCAAAGGTATTTCGATTACAGTCGCAAATCGAAAATTTATTATTACATGTCAATTTGGGCATTTGGCTGTTTATGATGTCGATTTGTATGAAAACTTGAGCTAAAACAATATATCCTCCTGTCATAATGTTGTTGTCCCAATTTTAGTTCGTTAATTGTACATCATTTTGTAAATATGCATTGCGCTTGCTATCAGTATTTCGACTTCCTGAACTTGATGATAATTAAATATCTGTAATAATATTATTGTAATAATATCTATTTTATCCCTGAGTTTGTACTCTATTTCACCTTCATATACATATACACAATATTATTTCAAAGTTAAATATTTGATAAATGTTACTGGGTTTTTCCAATTTACAGTAGGTACTATTGTGTCAAGATCCAATCTACTTCGAATTATGTACTTATTGGAATAACTTTGTGCAAAATTCTACTGACGATAATCATTATCCAGGTCTAGGTAGGTATCTAATGATTTCAGTATGAATATAATTAATAACTTCGAAATTAATCCTCGCGAGCATCTAATCTCTGCTTATAAACAATCAATTAGTAATAAAAAACAATCCAATTAATTTCGCAATCGGAAAGGAAATCTTAATTATATGGATAAATAGAGGAAAAGCATAATAACAGGTGCGTAGCGTTAACACGTATCTAATTTCATGTTTAAACACGCAATATTTTTTGCTGTGGATATACGAGTATGTATACATAAAAAGTAAGATGGTACGCTTGGATCAAGAATTGCATGTAGAATGATTCAGTTCACGACGTCACAGTAAATAGATTGACGTGTTCGTTAAGACCTAAACTTGTATAATTCATCAAATTTTAATTTGAATTCTTATACAGAATTGACAAAACTACGGCTGTTGTTAAAACTGTTCATTATGTGCAGCGCGTTTATTATATAACGCGCGTTATAACTCATGCAGCCCACTGTAGATATCTGCTTAGAAAGCTGTAATAAATTTTCAATATATTGTTAAAATTATTTTTTTGTTTCATGACAGTTTTGTTCACGAGTACGAGTATGATCATTAATATTGTCCATAATGTCCGTTCGTAATGAAGATGTAAGAAAGAAGCTTTGTGTGAATGATATTTAGTATCGGTGTAAAAATGAAAAAAAGTATAGTCCGATGTATGACTAAACAGATATACAATGCGAATGTGGATGGTTGCAGAGTCCCAAGAAGACCAAGACTGACCTACCATGACCAAATAGGTCAAGTTCTATCTGATGGTGGGGTCAAAAGTCGTGCATGTATGAACAGAATGATGAAGGTAGACGAGGCACGAGAGGTATGTTGGGACCGGGATGCTAACATACCTCACAGGGAGTGTTCTCTGCCTACCCCGTTAGAGACCTGGCGTGAAGATACATACATACATACATTTTGTCCATCTTAAATCTTGTAAAAAGCAACTAAGATATTCATGATAAACTGACTGATACATTTTTAGCCCACCCCTTCGTTAAATACTAACATACGATATTATGACAAACATTATCAGTATTTTTTTTTAATCTTTAAAATTCGTTTCCAATCTTAGCTGCAGTTTGGAAGCTAATTTAGATAACGTTCTTTTAAATTGAAGAAACTCGTAAATTCAACCCCACGAAATTTTCCAAGGCACCGACTTTCTATTAGGTATTTGAATTATTCATAAATTGGGATACTCGGTACATAGATATAAGCTCTGTATTTGGTGCAAAAAGTTTTATCATCACGGACGGATCTCATAAATACAAATTATGTGTGGTTTTCCAAAAATATAGCAAACAAATATTATGTACCTACAAAAAACTTTTAAATTCTAATGGCGTTATAACATAGTCCAACCAAATAGGTTTGAAAACAAAAATAATTTTGAGTATCATTCTATGTGTATTTACATAGTTTAGTTTGGTCATTTAAATTGAAAGGAAATTAAAATGCATCTATTGTATAAAATGTTAAATCTTTGTGCAAATTACAATGCGGTGAGAAGTGCGTGGTCACAAGAAAATCTAACTAATAGAACAAAAAATAAATAATAATAATGGTACTCTACAAAAGCAAATTTAAAAAAAATAATTTAATAAAACGCTTTTGTAGAGGTATTTGTCGTAAATAAATGAGTTTATCTTAGAAAGAGGATCAACATATATCAGGCGTATGAATTGTCATTTGTATTTTATTTTGTATATTAATTCTCGAACTTCAAGCATGATTATTTATTTTGCTTTCTTCGCTACGCCATTTGGTACATAATATTGTAGAGTGCAGTAAGCAATAAAAGGTACACAACCTTGTATGTTTTAAAGTTTGTAAGTATTTCGTAAATATTTTATACATGCATAGAATTAATAGTGGTAGGTCATCCGCGTAGCACCTCAATTTCGCGTAGCACTTTACGTAGCACTAATTTCAGGCAACATAAAATCGAGTGTCAGAGATCCAATTTACAAATGGTCAGCATAAAAGTAGAGCAGTATATTTTATTTTTAAAGAAAAATGGAAAGAAAAATTTGACTTCAGGCGAGACTCGAACTCGCGACCTACTGGGAATCTAGTCCAGCCGCTCTTCCAATTGAGCTACTGAAGTCCTGCCCGATTTGTCAAATCTTTCCTTCACATCTATTGCATTGCTTTATGGTAGCAGCAGCGCCATCTATTACCAACTATGCTAGTTAGGCAACCGATATAATAGACTTTTCAGTTTATTGAATATTTTATTGTTTATTTCACAAGCATGTGTTAATGCGAAATAATATAAAAACAATTAGAGCAGTATAATTTATTCAAGTCACGTTATTTATTTTTTATTCTAAATACCTAATACCTCCCAAAATAACTCTTACAATTATTTTTTATTTATTATTAATTCAATGTTGCATACCACGCCACCCTAGTTGTAGGACTTGTATGTAAGTATAAACCTATTTCTAATAAGTGAATTCACGTACAAAATCCTTTGCCATGGTTTAAATAAAATGCTTCCTCGCTAATGCATATTCGAGTCACGTAAGCCGTAAGGCTCCCCTTTAACCAGGTACTCAATGTAGCCCTAACAAGGCCGAGGCTCTAGAGACCAATGCATATATAGGTACCTGCCTGGTGATCCACTGAATAATAGAAAAGCAGCTTTGTCGACGTCAGTGTTAGGTCAACATGAACAAATTTCCGTTTCAAAGTTTAGAAACGTGAGCATACTAGCCCCCTTATTCATAAACGTACATTAGATACGTTTTAGCAATAGAATGTTTTGTCTTTGTCAGTCGCATTGTCAAATGTGCAGGATAGAAAAAGACAAAGGAGAGATTAGCAACACTTTAGCTAAAATACGTTTATGAATAAGGGGGTGAGTATATATAGGAGTAGAGTATAAGCTGAGGACTATAATTTTAAAATGCACGTGAAAGATATATTTTAATGAATTTTGATTAACATTATATTATTACTAGCTGTTGCCCGCGGCTTCGCCCGCGTGGGTGTCATTTTATATATATTTTTCCTGAATTTTCATTGCTATAAACCTCACGGAGCCCGCGACGTTTCCAACGAATGCAAATCCGTGGAAATCGATTCGTGCGTTCTGGAGTCATAGCGTCAGGAAGGAAAACCCGACTTATTTTTATATTATAGATATCGTTCAGTTGTACCTACCAAATGTATTGAAATATTTAATGAAAAAATAATTTCCGACTAAAAAAAATTCGAGAACACTCCTTATTCCGATTAGCATTACAGGCACACTTTATTGTGATGATAAATTAGTTATACTGAATCTGTTAACAAAATCACCGAAATTAAACGTCACTTATTCGTTGTCGTTACATTTAATTTTCTAAAGTCCCTTTTTATTTACCCTCATGGTGATCAATATGAATACAAATCATCATAGAAAACGGTGTCGTGATTAATTGGTATATTAGTTAGAAAATATTAACAAGTATCAATATTTACGACCTTATTCACTAAGGTTTCGATACAGTAACAGTGTGTTTATGTTTTATATAAAGTCATTAACATTTCTTGCGTCAAAGGTATAGCGTGCCGTTCGGTTATACGTACGAGGAGTAGGCGTCAATATACACTATTTCTGGCGCACTCGTCATAGGCATCAAGGTTTTATTGAATTAACAAAAAAGGAGCAGTGCAACCATCGACGACACAACGCAGCTTCACGAATAATTTTAATAGGCCTTTTTAACGTCAAAAATATTGTCAAGATTGTGTCATTACATGTCTGATTGTGTAATTGGCATACAAATTTTACCCATTTCTTGAGAGCTTATAACTGAATAAAAATAAAAAATCTCTGAAGCAAATTTTTGCTTGAGTCATTGGCTGTAGCATAAAAAAATAAACTGAAATAATAACTTTTTCATTTTAAATATTAAAAGTTGAAGCGCGCAGGGCCCTGCGGCCAGTGTAGATTGCAAGCGATCTACTCGGTTAAGGTTAACCCCCCAAAAAGGGGAGAGACTCGTGCCCAGTAGTGGGACATTTCAAGGGTTGCCGTTATTATTATATTCAAAGTGTTGTAATGTAAGTGGTGTAATGTTGTACATGTAATGTAAGTGGCAAACAAACATGCAGTTCACATTGATGTTAAGTGATGACTGCAGCCTACAGACTCTCACACAAAAACCAAGGTCAAAATGCAGATGCGTTACCACTAATGAGGTCTAAGGATAACGGAAAATACAGGGCCGTACATTACCACCTGACCGGAACACGATAGAGCCACTACCATTTAGCGACAAGTATATTAGGTAATGCGGTGGTGCCTACGCCCCCGAGCTCCGTCACTGGAGCTCTACCAAAAGTTAAAGTTTTACTTTATTTTTATAAAATTTATTTCTTCTAAAGAAAGAAAATTACGCTTATACGAAGTCGCAGGCAAAAGTTAGTTCTTAATATACCTAACTTTAATTAAAGTCTCAAAAGAAACGAAATAAGACTAAAATTGGCAAAAGAAAAAGGTGATTGGCTTCCTGTTTTCCATATTCATTACATGTAGGTTTCCAAGTCTCAAGATCATGGACGTCCGACCCGCATATGTAACGCCCTATTTAATAAAAAACGGTGAAAGAAAATTTCACGGTTAGAATTTGTAAATATTATTCTACTGTTTGAAGATTTACTGAAAGCAATTTCGTAATCAAAATGTTTGTTTTCAATAGAGCTGAGTTTGACAAGGTGGACCAATTGTTAAGTTTGAATTGTTTGAAACTAACAATGTTGCCCACAAAATTATTGCGCTCTTGTTGGGTTTATACAGGAACGCGTTAGTCCTAGTTTTCACAGGGAATTCCTTGTAAGGATTCCTAGCCCCGCTAGTGTAATTCGTCTTTGTACTACTTCTAGGTTATTACATGCTCGTATTCAATATCACCTGCTCTGCAAACTCTGTACGATTTTACGTCACTGTGATATAACTAAAAAATGTCAACAGCAAAAGTATATGACATTAAAAAATCGAAACATATGCTCGCATGTAACGCATGCGTCCAAATATACGGCCGAATAATGAGAAAGTAGGCCAGTCCTTGGCATTGACATTTCTGGCACGAAAACAATGTTTTTAAAGCGTCTGTGCTAAATGGTTTAAATATACTAAACACTAAAAAACTAAACAATGATAACGTTTCATCATCTATGACTCATTCGTACGTGAGGTGCATTACAATAATGATTTAGTTAAGCCCGCAGAGCTGTCCTATTTCAAGGTGCAAACAACGGGATTGAGTGCGAAAGAAAACGTAAGACAGATCGTAATTCCTAAGACGTTTTCACGTGCACTCAAGTAAATGAGCCACGTTACATAAAACCTACAATTTAAGCTGTATAACACACAACACTTAAGTGTATCATTGGGTACAAAATGAGTAACCTAAGTTGAAGCGGACGAATTTTCCTTTCATGAAATAAACATTAGGTATTGTTGAAAAGGTCAAGCGAGATTTGAAAAACAGAACGGCTTGCTTAATGCGAGAATATTAATTTTTACTGAACGCACTCGCTGTATATCAAATCGGTAGGTACCTACTCTCCAGATTTACGCTAACAAAGGCCAGATTTTAAAATATAATTGCTCATATAAGTAGGCGCATGAAAATAACAACTTATATTTACTATAGTAAATTTGATGATGATGAACATGCATTATTTCTTATTATTTAAACGAAGAAGACATGTGATAACTGATGACTTCATCCCATGGACATCTATAAAAAGCCAGAGACATGTGTTGTTAATTGCGATGCTAGAGACAATGTTTTTCTATGTCAGGAATATGCAGACTAAATATTCGATGTGATAAAGGTAGAGCAATATTCAGATTTCTGTGATACCACTGGTGCCTTCCTAAGTAGTGTACCTTTTTGTAAGAAGTTCGAAATTGTGCTTATTTATTTACAGACTTCACCTAGGACCCACCTCCTTCGTTGGATCTCCACATCTACGAGTAAGATGTAACCAGACAAAGCAATACTTTTGACATGTACAATAGTTTTATCCTTGAATGTACAAAAAAAGTCGAATGCCAAAAATTCGTATGCCGATTTGAGCTCATTCGTTTCCCATTATGGTAAACCAATAGCCATGATCTCATATCGATAACGTTGGGATTGCCAATACAGCACATCTACCAAGAAAGTTCATAATATTTTTTAAGGTTTTCACGAGCTTCTCACGTCGAAACAAAACACAATGACATTGTCTCATTCGAGGTTTTGGCGGAAACCTTGAAAGAGGCGTGTGGTGCTCTTATTTTATTTCATTTTCTTGGTGTATTTTGGAGTTATTTAATAAAGTTGATAGCATTTTGTTTGATATAGGTTTATTACAGTGCTCGTGTATAGTGAAATAGAATAACAGTGCGAAAACACGGTTTTTCAGGTTGCCTACAAAACTTCATTATAAATGCTCTGGTAAAGTAGCCATCGCTTTACTCGAATTACTGACTGTGACTCTGACTGACTGACTGATAATTGACTGACTGACTTTTACTTTTACGCTGCTTATGACGAATACGAAATATCGTTTTACTTGACACTGGAAATATGCGTAGGTAATAGCGATACCATTATATATAAAAATAAATAAATTGTCACCTTCCTATCGTCGTTTTCTTTAGATGTTACGACGCAAAATGTTGCTTCCGTGATCCTCGACTTGCTAAAATAACACTTGTCTGTCAGTAGTTTAAAATTATTTGTAGTAATGCAAAAACAATGAAAATAATAAATTGTTTGACTCATTCGTGATTTTTTGTGCGAGGAAGCTACTAATGCACGTGTTAACAACATTTGGTGTCAAACGTAGAAGGTTAACTAAATATTTTTATTTTCTTGCTATATATAATATACATAATCGACGACCTGGTTCATATAAATTTTAAGTATCCCGTATCGACAACGATGAATTTATTTGGCGAATGGAATATTATGATATCGGGGAAAATTTAATCAGGATACGTTCTATGTTCATTTTTTTTTCCTTTATCCAGAAACCTAATCGATGAATCTACCAAAGTATGTAGTCTCAATCATTTTAATGATTGTATTTTACGACGCGGTGAGTCCAGCGGTGTGAGACAACCGTTCGATTCGAAGGATCGCGCGTTCGATCCCCGCACCGGGACAAATATTTGTATGGTCGACAGATATTTGTTTCGGGTTTGGGTGCTTGTGTATGTGTTGTATGTGTACAACGCCATCCACGACACAGGTTTATAAATAGAGTGGGGCTGTGAGTAAGCCTATTCAAAAAAAAAAAGTAACATAACCATTCTATAGTAACAAAAGTTATAATCTTCGTAAAGCTACCTAAATCGAGTTTTATAAGCCTCGCTTTACGTCTATCTATTACAGAAATGTCACGCGTAGATACCGTCATAAAATAAACTAAGTTATAAAAACGCATCTATCACCTCGATCTAGTTAATCTCTAGTGAGTAACACACATTCGTATATTTAACGACTTTCACCAACTCGATAATCTAAAGGACACGTGTCGTGCAAATCCAAGAAGCCATGTTCCCTAGCTGTCACTTCAGTTTACCTAATAACCACATGATGTACCTGTTTGTTAGATTGCCCAGAGGTTGAGTTGTACGCTAGGAAGATTATATTTATTCATTAAAAATATGATAGTAAACGAAATTCATACCATAAATGTTTTATTGATATTGTACATATAACACATCACATTTTTGGTAGAAAAATTTGAGAATCCTTTCAAAACGGGAGACTCGTGAAAATCGTCGCTTTGAAATTGAAATTTTAAAAATTGAAAACAATGATATTCGTCGCTTATAAAGATTTCTCGTTTATTTTTTATATATAGAAAATAAAACGACTTACTTATTAGGTTTTGAGGACTTTAAAAGTATAAACATCACATTACAATATTCACAACTCACCTTCGCTCATAAAGTAGGGTATCCTGAACCGTCCCGAGAGGACCCTGTCGCGCAGTGATTGCAGGGTAGAACCATCGAATGGTAGAGCTCCGCATACCAAAACGTACAACACCACGCCAAGACTCTGTAAATTAAATAAAATAAATGTACATACGTATATCATTAAAATCGAAAGCAAAATGAAATAAAATTGGCATGTCAAAGAAATTTCCGATATAAGAAAGTTTGATTACGAACACAAATTACACGTAGGTAAGTGTTTTATTAATTTGATTAACGTGTGACCTTATTACGTTGTATCAAAATAAGATCGTGTTTATCGGGACACCTTATGTGATAAAAATTGCACCAATTTGTCATTTGAAAATAAAAACACATTTTTATCAAGAGAATGCCCTTAACCTTATTCTTAATAATATCGGCGTGCTGAATTTTCGCAGTTTATCTAATCTCGAAGATCGATGGGCTTTAAATAAATATGATACTGACGTAACGTCAAAACGCGCGTATGTGGAATGTGGAATGGAAGCTAATATTGACATATTGAACAAAACATTATTTATTTACGAGTTTAAAACTTAACTAGCTGACCCGGCAAACTTCGTATTGTCTCATTATATTCGTATTGAAATAATGTGTCAAAGGTTTGATAGATACGGAAAATGAAATTGTGGTTTTTACTATTTCCCTTCAATTTCTTCATATTTTCTTTTTTATCAAACCTTCCCTGGACTTCCAAAAACATTGAAAACCAAAATTTGCCAAATAGGTCCAGCCGTTCTCGAGTTTTAGCGAGACTAACGAACAGCTATTGATTTATATATATATATATATATATATATAAGATTATTGAAATTATATCGTTTATGGTATTACATCTAATTAGGGAGGTACATCAAATAAAGACCAGATGTAACTAAGAAATCGGATTTTATGTACCGACTCTACACTCTACATAATAATGATATTAGGTCGATAGTAAAATACTTTAACTATATTTCTTATTAAAGGCCTGTATAACGAACGAAATGTGTCCATGACTATTCTAGATAGACGAAGAGTGTCAAATATTATCTGAAATTCAACAATGAAAAGGGTAATGGGTATAATAATATACGAGTAGTACAAGTTAAGTACGGGTTTGAAAAGCGGTTTGAGTATTAAGATATTGGTTTCACACTCTGCCACGCCTGTACGGGACATGGTGCGAAGACATACATACATATATCTTTAGCAAAAACATTCACCCTGCTTTTGAATTCTAGGAACGTCGAAAACATGATGGTACGAATACGAATTTGCATTAGTGACATACGTCAGTCGGATTATAAAGATATACTCGAAGTATATCTAAGCCGATTAGCTTAGCGAAACTCATTCTTCTGAAATTCGGGGGGCTTGGTGCGTCTTTTTATAGTACTTTGACGAGGGAAAGCAATATCGTACCCTTCGAGCACAATTATTTGAATGGACAGGCCCAAGCGTGCAGGTTTTGAACGACATAGTAAGCGCCGACTGTCGCTTTACTGTCACTATCTCTATATAGAAACGTCTTAATTACGACCATAATATACACAAAATCTATACAGAAATCAGGGATGAAAATTTTGCTTCTGTGAAAGAAATTACTGCTGAATACTACTTGGAGGTAGAGAGATTAGATAATGCACTGTTATCTATCTACTTTTTCGAGCTCTGACATTAGACGACTAAAGGTACTACCCGTAAATAACATTTATGACTTTAGCTCTATATTAACTTGGGCAATTAAAATGTCCCTTTTTAATTGAAAAAAAGTGTTGCGTTCTCTTGAAATATACAACATATATATACCTACGTTAATCACTGAGCAAGAACTCGTCCATTGGTTTTCCATATCATCAAGTTATTATTTTATTTAAGTCGAAAATCTTACCCATATGTCAATTTCGGGGCCGGTGTACCGTTTTCCCTCGAACACTTCTGGGGCGGCGTAGGGCGGGGAACCGCACCAAGTAGCCAAGAGTTCTCCATCTGCGTAGTAATTGCTGAACCCGAAGTCTGCGATTTTTATGTTCATGTTCGCATCTAGTAATAAATTCTCGGCCTGGATAAATAGAAAAATAACATGTGCTTAACGAATAAATTGTGATGTAATATAAAAAAAAATAGGTATTTCAATCTTTATTGACGCTCGTTTTACAAGTAATCCTTTTTCTCTTAATTATAGGGTTTTTAGTTTTACTGTAGAATTCTTCATAAGTACGTAGAAAAATAAATTATTTTTTCCCAACAACCCGATTTTCCTGTCGTATTGATAAATGACCCACGAAAACAAAATAGCACGTTTTTGTTTTGTATTTGGCCGTCCTCATTGCAACGTCAAATGCTATTCATTCGAATGATATTTGTTTGTCATACAATTCATTAACTCTATATAATTCGAAAATCGGAGCACTTGCACAACACCATAGAATAGAGAATAAGATTTTAAGAAGACACATGAATATATTGTCGGTAAAACACACCGCTCATGCTCATAAAAAAATATTTAATTTTTTTTTTTAATTATTCCCTCACGGAATTACCTACATCTTGGTTTGTTATTATTCTCTTTTGTTTCCTGCTACAATACCAAATATGGATCCTGGGTGGGTGCATAGAACTACAAACAAATGATTGGACTAACCTTGAGATCTCTGTGCACAATCCATCTCTCGTGGCAATATTCGACCGCGGAGAGAATCTGCGCAAACTTGCGCCGAGCGGCCTGCTCAGCCATACGACCGTACTTTGCGATATAATCTGTATCAAACATATAAAACAAATTAATATTTTTTTTATACTGGTGGTAGAGATCCAGTGTAGGAGCTAGAGGGCGTAGGCACCACCGCATTACCTAAACTATCTGCCGTCAAAATCAAAAGATTAGGTTATATGGTGGTTCCTACTACGCTGTCCTCGCAGTGGAACTGTATAAATACCACTTAGGTACATGACATTTTTGGCAATGCGAAAAATATTGTTTTCGGGCGAGACTGGAAACCGCGATATCTGGATGGACTCACTATTCCAGAGGTCGCGGGGAGAAGAATATTTTTTTGTATAATGAAGGTGGCAAACAAAAATGCAGTTCACAATTACGTTTTTATGCCTCTGTTATAGTTACTACGGGGCCATACATTACCATCTAACCGGAACACTGCTAATACTGAACACTTACATTTCGCAACATATATAGATTAGGTAATGCGGCTGCCTACACGCTCGAGTAGGGAATCAGTATTGGTACACTGGAACTCTACCACCAGTAAATTTTTAAAGTGAGTGCTATTTTTACCCTGTAAAATACGAGTACAATGTATGTATTTATTAGGCGATATTAAAGTGTTATTGCATTTGTATCAGATAAAGGATTGGACGAAACGACACGTCGATGTAATCTAGATAGATCTATTTTCCAAAGGCAATATCCTCTCTTGGAAAAATCGGTATTCGCTCGGGCGGCGCTGTCGTAGTATAAATATCAGAATTATAATCGACCAATTACGTGTCGGGACACATATACGGGACATAGGGTAGTGTACGGGACATAGGGTTCCATTTTTATTTGAATTTCCATCAAATACTACCGTTGAGCCAGCAGGGAGGTGCGGAAACGTGAATTTAAAAAAAAATGTGCACCTTCCTGCGGATCCTTTGATCGGAAAATGGTCTAAGCACCGCAATATTTTTGAAGGCCTATCCATAAACAATTCCATTCTCCTAAAAAAATACATCCGCTTTACGTGTCGAGGAGGCATGTATGTACCGCGAAAAAATATTTATCAAGGTTTTACTGCACGACTTTTTTCACATTCAGCTAATATGTAGGTATATTCGTCCCAAATTACGGCTTTCTATTACTCGCTATTTCTATAAGTCGCCGGGCATACATAGCTGCGGACAGACAAACGGACGGAGGGACGGACGGACATCGCGAAACTATAAGGGTTCCTTGTGAGCTACGGAACCCTAATGAGGATGCGCATTTGAATTGTGAGCACAATAAGATGAAGAAATCGTAATTTTACATAGATATTAATAATATCAATACTTTGATCAACATGTAGGTAATGTCATGACAAATTAAAAATTAAATAAGTGCACAAGCCAATCAAAGCGCAGGATATTACCAAATACAAAATTGCATTTACATATTTTTAAACGATTCTTGAAAGTAAGTTCGAAAACTCGGTCACGTGCTTGCTTGTGGCTATCAGTATCAGTAAATCCCTACGTAATAAAACCGTGACGTTATTTACTTAGTGTGAAAACCATTTATTTTATGGTCTGTGGTCACGTTCGTTCGTAATTAAACGTCTACATTATTTTATCTATACTGTTTGCAATCTTGCGGTCACAATAGGCTCCGCTCCGGAAAAACCTAGGAAGTTGCTACATTATCAGTGATATTATCAAGTTGCTAGGTATAAAACATTAAGGAGATATTTAAATTATATGCGACATACAAATATAACTTTTGATGTTCACAACAATGCCAGCCGACACATGAAAATTAATAGTAGGGGAGTCCAAGAGGGCATTTTGGAATTTACTCCAGCGCGTTAGATTAATATATGGAAGATACCTTGCACCCTGTTCAGCACCTCCACCAATCCTAGATTTCTAAGAAGAGCCGAACCATTAGGGATTCCGCCACGAGCTTGCCTCGCATCCAAATCGTCAGAATTTTAGATGGAAGCTTTGATTGGGTTCACTTTACATTCTCTAAATTCATCAGTACTTTTTCACCTTCATTTTTGAAAGAATCAATTCAATGTTTTTGAAGGGCGCGGCAACAAAGTCAAGGGTCCAGAGCCTGTCAGATATTTTGAGAGTAGGTATGTAAAATGTGCCCACACAATGCTCCTATTCAAAATTCAAACGATTCGGAAGAAGAGTAAGATCGTAGCGACCTTTCGATTTTTTTAAAGCCTACCTTGTTGGCGCGTCCTTACATACAAACCTTAGGTTTAGTGAAGGTAACCAAAGGGGTTGACCATATCTTAATCTGACACGATCGAGTCAATACAAAAATAGCATCCTGGGCTTACCCTATAGTAAAGATGTGAGATCTGTAGGTAAGGTATCATTTTAATTTTGGGGCTCAGGGCTGGCGTCAATTCTCAGTAAAATATTCCCTCAATATTTTGACACTGTCTCAATCATCGGCATAATAATATATTATAAAGTTTAGCTACCTATCTGCCAATGATAACATATCCTAAACGAAAATGTTATGGAGAGCACTCATATCGGAATTATAGGCAAATTCAGATTTTAATATCGTTTCCGGCACTAGTAGAGCAACGGTTTCCTAAATTAAACCAACTTTAAACAAGGAAGTAGCGCCATTAAACAGGCACCACTAAACGGAAGCAGACGTGGAGCGATAAAACATGCGATATTAACTAGTTACCTGATTAACGTTCAAACCACGTACACATTTTAACGATTGACAACTTTATTGTTGACTACATTAGGAGGTTGGAACTCATCGATAGTTTCGTTAACGAGTCTTTTATGGGTTCACTAATGTTTCACCGACAAACGTAACGCAAATCTTAATTTCAAAACCAACTTTTTGTACACTATTAATTCCACAAATATATAATTCCAAAAAAGTATATTTTCGCAACTCAGCGATTCGTATACTAATTATTTTGCAAACATTTGATTGCGTAAATGTATGAAATAATAATTAATACTGTAAGCAAAAAAAAGTTATGAAGTGATGAGTCATGAAATGAATAGTATATGTATATGCCAAGTGAATTATATATGTAGTTATGTAGTTGTGGAAAGTTGAGATGTGAAACGAAATCGTTGCGAAACGTTGGTTTTGTTTCGAAAAGTTTGTCGGTAAAATGAACGGGTACCCTATATAGTATAGTGTACATTGGTGGTGAGTGGTGAAGTCAATAATTAACTCAGCACTTCAGCCGAAAGACATCTACTGCTGAACAATGCCGTCTCCGAAGATGCACTTGTACGCAATGCTTGTCGTCACGTCCCGACCCTAATAATTAGATACTGCATTCTTTTTCTAACATCCAATATTAGAGGTCTCGTTTTCAATACGTTACCGTTGGTTAATCATAATCTACTTCTGTATCAGATACCAGCGACCCGCCCCGTCTTCGCACGAGTAGCATTTATTATATATAGTGGGGACGCGCCCGACTGCATTGACAAAAACCGTAATGTCTCGGTAAATATAAGTACGATATTGATAAATTATGAATATAAACCTTCCCCAGAAAACCTTCTTTCCAACATTTCAAACACAACAACATCCGTTCATAACTTTTCGAGTTTAGCGCAGACAGAGAAAATAGGGAAACTTTACTTTATAATATGTAGTGATCACGACGCCGTAAAAATTACCTGTCATTTACTTGGAACACGGTATGAACTAACTACATGAGTGGTAGAGACATAAAGTAATTGAAACTCTACCAAGAGTTAAAGTGAGTTTCATTGTAACTTATTAAGCTATTGCATAGCTTCTATCGCGGGCCTTGAGCGCGGGGACCGAATTCAGAAATTCCGTAACGAAAAAACCTGACTCTCCGGATTACAAATTTTAAACTCATTTAAAGAAAGTCATGTATAATTTCGCCGTCCGACCTCGTGGGTAGAGTGGCCGAGCGGTCTAAGGCGCTGGTTTAAGGCACCAGTCTCTTCGGAGGCGTGGGTTCGAATCCCACCGCTGCCAAGATTGTTTTTGTTCATTTTATTTTATTGTTTGTTTTTCCATTTAATATTTAAAAAGTGGTAAATATTAATAGAAAATTATTGTTTCATTTTTCTATTTTTTTTTCTTTTATTTGCATTTTATTTTGTTTTGCATAATTTTAGATAATTATGTAAATGCAATAGCTTTACCGCGGCAGTCCCCGAGTGCCACACGTCTTTTTTAATTTATGTAGTAGATATGTACCTACATTCGCGGCATGATAACAAGACAGTTATCATACGTTTCATATTCTCGAATGCCATTTTAATGGATTATACCTACCCGCAAATTAATGGTTCGAACACTTCGAAACTTGTTTAAGGCGTTATAATATCGTGCTTAACGGCCATAAACAATTACGAGCGAATAATATTTATGACGTAATCTTTTGTACTGAACATGAAATGTGAAATTAATGCCACTATTATTACAGAAAATTACCGTTCGAGATTGATTGCCATTTCATTTTTACATTACTTGAAAAGATTTCGATGATAAAAATAACTTATTACAATTTCGGTTAATCAAATAAGAGAGTGTACGTAAGTATTGGGTTTTTCCAATTGGGAAAATTTCAATAGCACTCACGGCAATAAAAACAACAACGAGTTGCACTCCGGGAGTGCTGGCAGAAGAACTTGAATAACATTGTGCAGTTTTGACCACCACCTCTAGTACCTCTACCATAACAGCTGTCATTGGATCTCCAAAAAGTGGGCAGTAGGCGGACGCAATTCTGGTCACATCTTACCCATTTTCGATCAGATTTACGTCGCCTGGCGCGAGTTTTAAATTTTTTATCCATCAGAAAAAGTGCAAAGCGGCGCTATAGATGTTTGTTTACGCTTCAAAAATACGTATTTGACAAACCGACGATGTATGCTAACTCATGCTTAACGGTACTTGTATATTCCTACCAAAATACAGGCTTGAAACTAAATTAAAATCTAAAATATAACATTTCGGAATACCTACACAGTACTTATTTCAGATTTATGTGTTAATTGAGAAGGTATGACATCAGCTCAGCCGAGCCGAGCCAGGTGCGCGACTGTATTATTCATCCACAATATACCTACGCTGCAAGGAACGTTGCATGTCATCTGACTTATATCACAGTACTTACTACAAAAGATAGCCAAGACGTACCTTGCAACTTATAACGACAGAAATGAAGGCAACTCTGCATAAATAGGGATTTAACTCTTTTGATAACGACTAGGAAAATGCAGGGAATGTCCAACAAAGGTTGATGCAAATCAGAATTTATTTTGAGAGCCAGGTTTACATTTGCATAAGCTTCTCACTATGAATTCAGATTCTCTGTATTAACATTTCGGGGTTTCGGTTTTGGTATTGGTATTACTTGATTTAATGCTGTTTTAGACCGGCATATTCGTTTGTTATGAAACAATTTCATATTAATTATCTTTTTTTTTACTTTATTTTATAATAAGCTAGCTGTTGCCCGCGGCTTAGACCGCGTGGATGTCGTTTAAAAAGTAGCCTATATTCTTTCTCAAAGTCAACTCTATCTCTGTACCAAATTTCATTAAAATCAGTCTTCTGGACGTGAAAGGTTAACAGACAGACAGACAGACGGACAGAGTTACTTTCGCATTTATAATATTAGTAGGGATTAAGAGAGGCATCGATTGTTCTTTCCTTCTTACTTTTCAGTTTATCCATGAATATTAAAAAAATCAAGTTGGTAGATACTTACTTTTAAATAGTTTCACATTTATTACGTTTGTAATGCACGTCAAATACCTACGTGTAGTAGGTATAAATGTAAAGCATTCTTTGCTTTTCGATGTCAAACTGTAGTTCAATGAAAGAGCAATTACAAAAAAACTTTAAATTTTATAGCAAAGCGGAAGCATTCATGAATAAAAGCGATAGTATTCGAATCTCGCTCGATGATTAATTTTTATTAAAATCCACACAGAAAGCGGGTTATTCGAGAGCAGTTGGTAGTAATGTAGTCCGCTGCACGGGAAATTGGTTTCCACCCCGCGCTACCAGCGCGATGACGTCACTGCAACCCCTGCTGACGTCATAGACAAAGCGGCCAAGAACTTACGAACGTCCTTAATCGATTTCGAGGTTACACGTTTCGGTGCCCTCACATTTACAACACCCAATGACGCTCGTTACCTACAATACGAGCAACGTGATTGAGAATATACATCGTAACTAAGCTTATGTATATATATATCGTAAGTAATGACGTCCATGAGACTAATTTACCATCGTCACAATTATTGAAAACGTATTTTATCGATGTGGTAAAAATCACTTTAGATCGCTGGCAATACTGTTAATACTTGTTTAACTTATGTTTTTCCCCAACTTGAAGAAATAGTTTGACGTGATTACATGAAGGTATAGAATGTACCTATCTATCTATGCTTTATGCAATTGAAAATTTCATATTGATTGTTTCAGGTTAAATTAGCGTAACCCATCAATTGTTTCAATACTAATAAGTACAATGGCATTCAAAAACTTTTCAGACCCGAAGCGTTTGTTAGGCTCCTACTTTGTTGACAACTTTCTAGTCTTTAATTTTTGGTTGTACAATTAATGCTTGATATTGAATTTCTTATAATTAGCTACAAATTATATTGGACTCGAACAATATATTGTTTCAGTGTATTCAAATATGTCTTCTTTGTGGGTGTCAACTTTTTAAAGATATTTATAATAATATTCCATAGAGGTGCCTACATCAATCCCCACGCAAGTTTATCTAAATAAGTCCAATATCTACTTATTTTTGGATATGCGTAGGTTTATAATATGACATCATAACGTTTGTCATTATTTCCTATTGAATAGGTACACATATAGTTTCTATACTTAGAATAATATATTATAAGTTTATACAAATCATGTTGTAAAAAAAAGTTTCGAAATATATACACAAATAGACATTTTAACAATCTTAAGCTTTAATTAGCAACACAAAGGTCACTTGGAACATCAAGTCTAAAATAAGCTGAACTAAATTAAGTAGACTGGAAATAATATGAAGTTAATTTAAAAATAACCTAATTTGTTTGTGTCACGAATTAACTTTTACGCATAAAATAAAGTTAATGTATAAAAGTTGGGCCTTTACTAAGTACATTCTTAAATGGTTTGTAAGGTTGTGCTTCCGAAGTAAGATATTGACATGGTTATGAAACAAAATTCGTATTGACATTTGGAGTTTCATTCGAAGCAATGTCTGAGTGCGGTCTGTAAATACCTACTGCCCCTTGCGTACTTTGTGAAAATTTTTCATTAGTGTCCAGTGAACACAACAAATCTTTACCGAAAATTTGACCGAACAGGGTTTTACTAAGGGCCTAAGGGTGTATTGCGCCGAACAAAGAATAACATTTTGTGTAAAGAGGGTCAGCCTGATGAGGACAGCCAATTAATTATCAATTTCACCATTGACATCGTGTTGTATGGCTGTCAAATATTTAGACTATAGTTAAATGGAAACACACAATATCAACAAAATGAATATTTATGTTTATCTTAGTAATATTTTTTATTGGAAATTGTTAATCAAATAATATTTATTTCGATTAAAAATTATCAAATGTAGAGTCGAAATATGTTTTCTGAAAATATTTAAATTGAAGGACAGGATTATTCATCGTTTTTTTGCCTCCCTTGCCTTCCCTGCACCTGGTCTCACTAGTTCTATTAGGTAGATATTACCTATGAATCCAGCACTCTGTTCTTCATGTCATAGGAATAACTGATTGCGAAGTATAGTGTGCTTCTATCTCTTTTGTTATGGTTTCCGTTCGAAGTTTACATATTAGATAATATATTATCGCTATCTTTCCTCGAATCGATTCGGCCTACCCAGTAGAACTTTAGCCTGCTCATAAAACTAATCAATCTTTTATTCCCTTACATTGTTCTTCATTACAAAATTGTACCATGTAATATATCCCCTAAAATGGACGCTATGAATTTTGTAACGTATGTCATCCATCGCGAAATCCCAAGCTTAACTATCTTGACATCACATGTCATTTGAGCTCTGTAAGTATCTCATTGTTATTGGGAGGCCTATGTTCAGCAGTGGACGTCTTATGGGTGATATGATGAAGTATCTCATTTACAATATGTGCTCTCTATTTCTAAAGTGAATTGAATGTATTCTGAAATGCTAAGCCTGCTAAATGAGTTGATACATGCAAACAAATCGCCCACGCAACGAATCATTATTTTCCGCTGTTGGTTTTACACCGCACAGTGAACGACGTAATGATGACGTCATTATATCAAGTACATAGTTATTACACATGATGATATTTTATTTGGTTATGTAGAGAATACCAAACATTGAGTTTTCTTGAACAAGTTTCTTTCAAATTAATGAAGTCGAAAATTGTCAGACTGTACCTACGGAAAAATCACAAATACCAAGTACAATATTTTCTATTCCACTTTTTTTTCATGTATTGGTGGCAACCGAGCACGCCGAGTAATGGATGGTAGGTAACTGACGGCCATAGCCATCTACTTATAAATAGAAGGTTAAAGTGTAAGTGTTAAAGTTGTTTTGCCTGCATAATGGTTATTACGGCACCCTACTTTACAATCGCCGTGTTACGCCTTTTTTTATATTTGACAGCACAAACTTTAAGATTTATAACTTTAATCGAAAACGGTTTTAATTCTGTTGGATAATTTTCTCTCTCTCATTGATTGTAATATTTATTAGGTACAAACTAGCTGACCCGGCAAACTTCATATTGCCTCAGAATGAAATACCTAATGTGTCAAAGGTTTGATAAGTCTTAGGTGACAGGATTATTTCTATGGGAAAATGAAATTGTGGTTTTTACTATTTCTTCATATTTTCTTACCTTTTAAACCTTCCCTGGACTTCCAAAAATCATTCAAAACCAAAATTAGCCAAATCGGTACAGCCGTTCTTGAGTTTAAGCGAGACTAACGAACAGCAATTGATTTTTATATATACCTATGGAAGATATAGAAGATAAATTTATATAGGAAATTCCATTTTATGGCATTTCCTATATAATTTTAAAGGGCTTTTCGAAAATACGGTTTAGCATAGGATGGACGTTTGTAGGTACTTTCACGACTGCGCATTTAAACACATAATAACCAACATTTTGGCATTATAGATTATTAATAAAAAAGTTATGTAATATAATAAAATAGAGAACCTGTCTATTAATCCCGTAGATACTTACCAAATATTTCTCCTTTGCTTGCATATTCAGATACTATGTAGATCATATTTTTCGTCTCCATGACCTGAAATAAAATAATTAAATGAGAATGTTTGTCATGTACGTACCTATTATGCCTACTGAATGTTGAGATAATAAGCGAGATATTTAAGAGAGATTCTTATTTCAACTTCCTTTCCCAAATGTGAGCTCATTATAGAGAGCTGATACTATGACAAAGTTTTCTATATCATTAAGATTATATTAAATTGACATAATAAAATCATAGTTTTCATTAAAAACTACTTATTTGCTTTTTAACTAGACTAAGATATTACTTCTTATGTTAAATATATAACAATAATGTTTTTTTTAAGGATATAAAGTTCGGTTTTATATCGTGCATATAAGTAGGTACTTGAATAACTATTTTATATTATTTCGCATTAACACATGCTTGTGTTTTCTTTAAAAATAAAATACTTGAATAACTAGTCTAGTTTACAGTTTAATGTCTTCATTACCAAGTTTATTTTCCTATAAACATTTTGATGAGGTTGACAAAGTGTCATTGACTATAAATTGTAAATTGTAAACCTGATGGCAAGAAAGTTAACAAAGGAAACTATTTTGTTAACTCAATTTACCCCGTAGAATTATTCATTTAACTGGTGGTAGAGTTCCAGTGAAGGAACTCGAGGGCGTAGGCACCACCGCATTACCTACTTTATCTGCCGCTAAATGGTAGTGTTCAGCACTGTCGTGTTCTGGTTGGATGGAAATGTATGACCCTGTAATAACTATCACAGAGACAAAATAACTAAGGTCTCAGGGGTGGCAACGCATCTGCATTTTGACCTCTGGTCTTTGTTGTGTAAGTGTCTATAGGCTGCGGTCATCACTTAACATCAATGTGAATTGCATGCTTGTTTGCCACCTTCATTACATAAAAAAAGTATTTGTATCAAATTAGGATTCCAAATTCAAACAAGAAAAAAACAATATATCGTAATAAGATATTTGAAATATTCAACGCAAAGAATTAGCTAGGCCGTGAGTGTCCGTGAACCGAACGTTCGCAATATTTTTCACTAAAAATACACATTGTGACTCAGTTGCCTTATCGTGTAGTGTACTTAAAATATATAAAAACATCAACATATCACCAACGTCATTTTGTATTCGCAAAAATGTTGTCAACAAATCACTCAGTGGTAGGCATGCGAATCAGCCAAAATATAGAGATCGGGATAATCACGTCAATAACGAATATTTTAAAATTTATGATTTTCGGCTCGCCTCTTGCCTCCGCCTTAACGAAGATAATTGCTGCGAGTATGGTGGGGAGTTCGACTGCCTGGAACACCATGGTCTATTTTGCAGCAGAAGCGTCGTCAGATTTACTCGCCATAAACGACAATATCCGTCGAGCCATTACCTCGATCGGCGTACTAGCCAAATTGAAACCCACTGACGTGTCGCTTATACCTTGGAAGATGGGTAGACCTTTGGTGCAGGATGGAATCTGTTGACTTTGACACACTCGCGCCATCCCACCTTCCAAATAAAGCGCGTTCTTCCGGCGATCCTGCTGCTAATGGGTAGTCTCTCAAACGGGAACGCGAATATATATTGTTGTTGTTGCAATAGACTATACATTTAAGCCATTTGGAGTCGAAACGCTAGATCTGTGGGGTTCCCGTGCCCAACTTTTGATGGTATGACTTTGTCAATGATACGTGTGTGATTTCAGTTGATGCTGCCGTTTTTCCAATTACCGTCAATTATATATTTAATTTAAGGTCGTCGAACTTTATCCTCTACTTTTAATTAATAAGTAATAATCCCCAATCTGTGTAAATATTGAATTGATAAAGGCTGAAAATGGAAGCAATGAATTTAATAATGTATCTTCATAGTCTATCATAAGTATATTTTATAGAAAGTTCTATAATAGGTATGTAAGATATCGCGAAAACCTTTTGAATTCGTATTTGAATAATAACATAAAATGAGATTAATATTTCATAAGGAAATAATCTCATAAAGATGTTATAAACGCAGCTACGAATTGAATATTAACGTTAAAGTATATTTTCCTTAACCGCAGATCCTTTATAAAATGGTATTTCATATTTGATCTGTTATCTTTGTACACATTTCATTCATGACGGTTTGTAGACGTTGAAAAGAACATCAGAACAGATTCTTATTTTTGCTAAAATCTACATCACCGACGCACATTGTTCGGAACTGATATAATGTCCGGATATCCGTAAGGCGAACAATAAAAGTGACTTCTCCTGGACATTTATTCGCAAAATGAGGTTTTAAATGAAACGGCCTAACAATAAGTACATATTTTCCATGAAAGGTGCTCCTGATCATTCTTTAGATGTACTTTTGAAGTCTTTTTATCTAGACTTATGATTTGCACCTGCCTTGTTATGATAACTTAACTGACAGGTTTATTAACCATAACAAGGCATTATTCTGGCAGATTTTCACTTTCTCAGCTAACAGTACTGACTAGTACTAGATCCACAGACATTAACAGCTCTTCAGACGGCACCTGATGTGCATTTTTCCAATTAGATCTCGACCAGTATTCAGATACACTTTGATTATTATTATTTATTTATCTATTACGTACCGCCCGATAGTTATAAGAAGATATTACAAGCAGGATCCTGTATAATATCTCCAAATAAAACGAATAACGATTTCTTATGTAATACAAATACCATCTAGGTTTTATTAGAAAAGTATTAATCACGTGTGTTACTTTGACCAACTTATACATAATTGGTGTTAGGGCCATTAGGGCATAGTAAAAGTGTTTACAATTTAACAAGACTTGATCTGTCTAGACAATTTTCTGCATGTTATTTTACCAAACGAGATTTTGTCAGAGATATTCTGATATCAAGCACCAATTTCAGCTGATGAAATAATCGTAACAGCACCGCTCATTAAATTAAATTGGAGTGGAAAGAGCTTAGTATCAGAAGTAACAGAAATTCAAATAGAATTTTGATGTTAATTTTTGTAAATGTCTGGAGCCTGTCAATTGTTTAGTCAAAACAGTTGGCAGAATAAAAAGGTCATTAAGTTGTATTGTTTCGTCTAGCCCAATTTTCAGACTCAGGATTGCGTATTGTATTATTAAAACATTCGTTTGTCATTACTTAAAATATACCTACTGGTACATTATGAATGGTAATTACGTTGCTTGGAACAAACGCGGATGTTTGAGAGTTTCGTGATAACATCACCGACGGAAACATTTCCCGTTGCTTAAGGACGACCTGCCACTCGCCATTCAGATACAGATGTTTGTGCACGAGGGACCTTCGATTACCCCATTCAAGCTTTTAATAGTATTCGATCCATTCATGCGATGACCGTTGCGAAACTGTTATGCATTAGGGATTACAATGGATGGATATTGGGTATTGTTTCGTCTGGCCCAATTCTGATTTAATCATATCTAGACCGATTTATGTGCATTATAATATAATTGGGTCACCTACTTATTTTATCCTTAACCAGCTGTGCCTGCGACTTCGTTTGTTCAACATTGTTGACCGTTTTTGCAATATTTTTGTTGATGTTCCGAGGTATAGGTAGGTACACGATAGGTTGTAGCGTGACGTTATATAGACTTTCTAGATAAATTGACGAACCAACACGAAAATCTCCCGTAATGGCCCGTAATCGTTGCAACCAAATGGTAAGAGCAGCCAAACGCCGCCACATATTTGATAACATTTCCAACTGTTCCCCGGCTGACATATGGAAGTTTCTGAAATCTGTCGGTTTTTCTAAATCCCAACATATGTTACTTGGCTCTAATATTTCTCTTAATCAGTTGAACAATCATTTTGCAAAGAATTCTACCCTAGATCAACAAACTAAACTTCAAACGATTCAAAATTTGACTTCCATGCCTGTATTACACTCCTTTTCATTTTCTCCTGTAACTTGTGATGAGGTGAACAAATTATTATCTTCAATTAAATCAAGGCAGCTGGCTGTGATATGGTGAACCGAGTCATGATTTTTCTTATTTTCAATAGTATACTCCCTTCCATTACTCACATAATCAATTTTTCGTTGCTAACAGGAACTTTTCCCTCAGAATGGCGTAAAGCCTACATTGTCCCTGTACCCAAAGTTGCTAATCCCTGTTTAGAGAACCACTTTCGGCCGATCTCCATTTTGCCGTTCCTATCTAAGATTCTTGAATCAGTGGTACATAGACAGCTTGCCAAACACATATCTGAAAATAATCTCCTATCCCCATTTCAATCTGGTTTTCGGCCCAGTCACAGCACTGCCACTGCGCTACTAAAAATGTCTGAAGACGTTTGGTCAGGTATGGAAGATCGGCGGTTAACTATTCTAGTGTTAATTGATTTTTCTAACGCCTTTAATGCCGTGGATTATGATATCCTTATTACTATACTAAAGCAAGCTGGCGCCTCATCACTCGTACAGGATTGGTTCTCGGCTTATCTTCACGGTCGCCAGCAGGCGGTGCGCATCGATCGGGATTTGTCTGATTGGTGTAACTTAACCTCTGGTGTTCCGCAAGGCGGTATACTATCACCTCTCTTATTTTCGTTATTAATCAATTCCATCACTACTTCTCTCAACTGCTCCTACCTTTTGTACGCCGATGATTTACAACTGTACACACAAGCTGATCCGGACAATTTGGCACTTGGAATATCTAGTATAAACAAAAATCTGGAACAAATTCTATTATGGTCTAAAAAATTTGGTATCACAGTTAATGTCAACAAGTGTCAAGCAATAATTTTGGGCAGTATGTCGTTTATTAAGAGAATTGATGTAAAACTTCTATCGCCTGTTGTATTTGATAATATTGTAATTCCTTTTTCTCCGTTCGTAAAAAGTTTGGGCTTGTATTTTGATTCTAATCTTAATTGGTTTAAACAAGTTATGACAATCAGTCAGAATGTCACTGCTTCGCTGCGGTCTCTGTACAGATTTAAAAATTTCTTACCTACTAGTACAAAACGATTATTAGTTCAATCTTTTGTGTTACCCATCATTGATTATGCTGATGTCTGCTTTCCGGATCTTTCCCAGGAACTTCTGAATAAATTGGATCGTATTTTAAATAATTGTATTCGCTTCATTTACGGACTCCGAAAATATGATCACATATCGTCTTACCGAAATAAACTGAAGTGGCTTCCCATCCGGCAACGACGATCTGTCAGGATGCTTTGCTTATTGTTTTCAATCCTTAACGATCCTAATGCTCCCGACTATTTAAAACTCAATTTTCAAATTCTGGGCGACTCTCACACTCTTAGTCTCCGTTCATCGGAATATCTTGCTCTCCGTCTTCCTTCACACAAAACCGGTTTCATGGCAAACTCTTTCACAGTTTCGGCAATAAAACTCTGGAATTCGCTACCCGTGGATATAAGAAAAGCGCCTAGTAAATTCACTTTCAAACGTAAGCTCCGTGACTATTATCTTAAGATGCCTTGAGTTCTTTTCTTTACAATATTGAATTCGTCTTTCTTTTACTAAATTATTATTATGTATGTATATTTTATATATATATATATATATATTTATATTTAATATGTATTTATATGTGTATTTATATCATAATATATATCATTAGGCTATTTAGTTTAATGTAAGTTTATTATACTTACTGCCTTATTGTTCGCGCCTACTACAATTCATCATGCAATTCACACCTAAATTGATTGCGCCTTTTATTGTCAAGAAAATTACATACATAATAATTCAACGTTTTGTTTTTCGAAGTACCGACGGTAAAGGCAGTGCACCGTACTTTTTTGTTAATTCATTCTTTCTTCTCGTCTCAACCAAATATCACATGTAACGAATTTATCGAAATAAACCGAAGTTTCAAGAAGTGTAATACGGGAATTTCATTTGTGTACACCTGTGCATGAACATTTGGCGACCGTGACAGGACGAAACCAATATTCGTCGAAGAATCAAAAATATTGAATTGGTGCATCGCCACGCCGGCACGAGATCGAACCATTACATCGCCGCCAGTGCAGCTCCAGTTCGCATATTCAACAATATTACTACGGGGAACCTGAAGGTCAAGCCATTGCAGTCATCGCCGGTCCATCGTCAGCAATCAGCAACGAGCCGCAGCATAGACCAATGCAGCTAAGTACCCTTCCCATATTTTTTCCCGTCTATATTCCCATTCAAAATTTCCGTATTATTCCTATTACACCTATTTTCCTACATCAATATTGCTAATACTTGTGTTAACAAAATTTTTCAACAATAATATTTTACGTGAAACGTGGCCATATTTTTTTTCATAACTTACGTCATATGATTTCTTTGTTCTTTGTTCTTTCTAATCGATCATTAAAGTCAATTAAAGTGTAATTGTCACCTTAAACACAATTGTGTAAAGGTTTTAACTGTAAATCAGAGAAATTAGATTACGATAAATAGGTTTTGTGCCAAATTACCTAAACATAAAACTTATACTAGTCGCTGAACATTCCAGGTTGGTTGACCTACTTATACGGTCACTACGGGTTTCGCGCTAGTCGAGCCTGAGCGGAGCCCTGCAGCCCTGTATACACACATCGGGTGCACCGCGAAGGTCTTATTTCGCCGCTTCAAGGTGACGCCTAGTCTAGGAGCGTGAGATTATTTATTTATTTCATTCATTTTATAATATTTTTTTATATTTTGCATTTAGTTTCATTTCTGTTTTATTATTGTGCACACTTATCATAAATTTAGTTTCAATTGTTTTTTGTTTTTTTTTGTTTTTTGCTTAAACATAAGTTTCTTATAATAAATTAATTCAATTTAATTCTAATTTAACTTAATCATGGGAGGTGAAACTAATGCAAGGGAATCTCAAAATTTAATCGATTTGACAGTGAAGCGTAGTTCCATTAAGGGACAAATTACTAAATTTAAAAACTTTATCACACATTTAAATTCAAACGATTCACTTACTCCAATTGAGGTAGCTGAATTGTCACTTAAAATTAAAAAGTTTGAGTCACTTTCAAATCGGTTTGATGACTTGCAGAATCAAATAGATATTTTAAATTCCGATAATTTGATTGATGAGATTGATGAGCGTGATGACTTTGAGCAATTATTTATATCAAATATTGCTTTAGCTCAGAGTTTGTTACAAAAATATACTGCGATTAATCGCCAAGAGGAAGGCCTAAATTCCAGTCAATTGTCAACCATTCAAAGTCATCAAGATCATCATCAAATTGGATTTAAATTACCGCAAATAGAAATTGCCAAGTTTGACGGATCATACTTTCGTTGGCTTGAATTCCGTGACACGTTTTTGTCTGTAGTGCATAATAATGAGCAAATAGCGCCCATTCATAAATTTCATTATCTTGCATCGTACCTGACGGGTGAAGCTGCACGCGTCATTTCTAATTTAGAATGTTCAAGCGCGAATTACAAAAATGCTTGGCAGCTCTTGTGCGATCGGTACGATAATAAACGTCAGCTAATAAACCATCATCTAAATTCACTATTAAATATTCAACAAATTAATTGCGAATCAAAATCCCTTAGATATTTAGTTGATCACGTCACAAAAAACCTGCGAGCTTTATGTACCCTTGGTCAGCCCACTGATAAATGGGACGTTTTAATTATTCACATAATGAGTTCCAAGCTTGACAACAATACACGATTGAGATGGGAAGAGTGGCGTGGTACATTGAAGGATTATCCTGATTTGAATCAATTTTATAAATTTTTAATCGATCGTGCTGATGTTTTGGATTCAACTCGAAATTTTAATTGTAATTATAAGGCTAGTCCGTCTACCTCTAAGGTTCAAATTAAATATCCTAATAAGCAGAATACAAAATCATTTGCATGTACCAATGATGAAAATGCCAAGCCTGTTGCTGCTCAGGTCATCAGAACGTGTGTCATCTGCCATGAAGGGCATCGTATTTACGACTGTCCTACCTTCATGGCCAAAAGTGTAGAGGAGCGCATATCTGAGGTACATAAACTTAAATTGTGTTTAAATTGTTTGCGATTTGGTCATACTATTCAAAAATGCGTGTTAGGCCCATGTCGTATATGCAAAGGAAGGCACAATTCACTCATTCATAAACCAATTATTAGTACAATGAATAATAATGCGGCTAGTTCCAGTGCTGTCAAATGTAATCATGATAGCTCTGACGATATTAATGTTAACTTTTCAAAAGAAATTTCTGCACAAGTATTGCTATCTACTGCTTTAATTGAAGTCGTCAACCCACACACTCACCAATCAGAAAAGGTTCGTGCCTTGCTGGACTGTGGCAGTCAGTCCTCGTTCATTTTACAATCTCTTAAAGAAAGATTAGCTTTACCAGTTAAGTCTGATTGTCATGTCAATGTGATTGGAATTGGCAACAATCACACTACGCAGGTCACTGAGACTTGTGCGGCTAATTTAAAATCAGTAATAAATAATTTTACTATATCGTCAAATTTTTTAGTGCTACCAAAAATTTGCGGTGATCTACCCAAGCTACCTCTAG